>JAFFJZ010000023.1:0-1263514 GCA_018340375.1 Gonatopus flavifemur
CTTACGCACGATCATAAATAAATTCCAATAATTATAGTAAGAATATTTAATTTCCAAACTTTTCAACCACATCAATGATGAACATTCTATCCCTATAAAGGATCGGCGAGTTGCAACATAATTTTCCACTTTTACAATTCATCTTGTGGATTATAAATTTGATATTGTTATAAATTTTTCTTTGTATATCCAAGGGTTTTTCCATTAAAAGAATTAATCAATAAATAATAGAGTAGATACTTTAAATTGGACTTTGTAAATATTGACCGTAAGGATTAATAAGAGACATAAATTTGTATTTAGAGTTCAATCTTATTATTAGTATTTTGAAAACTAATTAGGAAGTTTTTGTGGGTCCTTAAAATGAAATACAAATTAATTAAACAATGTTCTTGATATTTGTGTTTTTTTTTAACTCACCATGGAATGCTTGGTAACTTTCTCAATTTGTTCCTCAACCTTTTACGGTTTATATTCACACGGTACCGTTTTCGACGTTGTACTTTTCTTACTTTAGGCATTGTTTAATTCAAAAAGAATCCTAGTTTTGACAATTCACTTTGTCTAGGTTATTTTGTATCCAAGCACGTTTCAACTAAAAAACATGGGAGAATGAATGAACTGGAGGGAGCCTGAGGGTGGTGTCACATGGAGCTACGAAAGGGCGGAAAGCGGAAACCTTTGGTTGAAGAGAGAGACAAATATCCACTTCTCTGTTTAACCAAGGGTTCCGCGTTCCGCTTTCCACCCTTTTTCAGTTCCATGTGACTCGGGCCTTAGGCTGGCCTCCCATGGACCGAAATTCGTTCCGGTGGAATGAAAATTGAACGTATGCACAATTTTTTATAGATTTCTGATAGAACGCTCTAAAAGAAATTGTGAAAGCGATTGGTTTAAAGTCATTCCGCCGGAACGAATTCCGGTCCATGGGAGGTTAGCCTTAGACCCACGTGTGTGTTCACCAGTGATGCCAGTATTCCCTAAAGGTGTAATTTCATACGAGCGATGAGCGACGAGCGATACATTAGCTAAAAAGAGAGGTAATGTGGGACCTCTCCTTTTATCCAAGGTATCGCTCGTGGCTAATCGCTCGTATGAAATCACAACTTGAAAAAATCTTCAGATTTTTTGGCATTGGTCATTTCTTTCCCAATTGAAAATATGATTGGCCGGTTGTACAAGGAATAACCAACCATCAGATGCTGAAGATTTTTCTAGGGAATACTGGCAACGCTGGTCTTCACACGTAAGTAAAATTGCGTCTGTGTGAGTAACGGTTTCGGTAGACCCCAGGGGACATAAACTCAAATGAAAAATTTTCAGACGGATTTCAGCGCCGCCATACGGTACCTCCATTGAAGTAAATTTACATGGACAGGCCAACACAAATGATTGACAAATCATGAAAATTGTTGAAGTAGTGTTAGTGTATCTATGAAAATTACTTCGATGAAGGTACCGTACGGCAGCGCTGCAATCCGTTTGAAAATGTTTCATTTGAGTTTATGCCCCCTGGGAGACCCCGACCGACCCGGAAGACAATTGGCCCGATGCACGATAAACTCGAAGACGAAGGTTAGTTAACCCCTTAGAGCATATACTACTGAAGCGAGCAAAGGCTACGGAGAAGTGTGGTTAGTTTGAATTAGATATGAAAAGATAGAATGAGAGTTCCGACTTTTAGGGAGTGCTATCTTTGTTTAAATCTCATTGGATGAAAAGAGAGACAACTGCCTAAAAGTCGCTAGGGGGTCGTTTTGCCGAAAACATTTTTCACCGAATACACTGTAATTTGACAATCGATAGTCACCTCTAGAAATCACTAGGAGATTTCGTAGTGATCTCTAGAAATGACTAGCGATTGTCGAATTAAGTTTATTCGGCGAAAAACTTTTTCGGCAAAAAGACCCCCTACCGCAATGCTCGCTCCAGTAGTATATGCTCTAAGGCCGGAGACTCATGCTGGCGACTGTCGCGCGCGACAATTTTTTCTTCTGATGATGTCGCGCGCGACAGTCGCTAACATGAGTACCCGGGGTAAGGTTAACCCGACAACTGAAACCTCATGCTGTGTTTACATATTACTGCGGCTGAAGATGAATAAAGATAGCGATATGATTATGAGGTAGGGGTCTTTTTGCCGAAAAGTTTTTCGTCGAATAAACTCAATTCGACAATCGCTAGTCATTTCTAGAGATCACTACGAAATCTCCTAGTGATTTCTAGAGGTGACTATCGATTGTCAAATTACAGTGTATTCGGCGAAAAACGTTTTCGGCAAAAAGACCCCCTACCGATTATGAGAGTGAGAACATCCCATGAGGGGATGGGGGCCAAATCAACGAAAACCCAAATCAACGAAACCGTTAGTTGGAAAGAATGAGACATCATACATTATACATCGCTTCCTTTTCAACCAATGGTTTCGTTGATTTGTCTCTCGTTGATTCGGCCCCATCCCCATGAATTTCAGTTTTCAGGTTAACTGGCTTTCAGGACGCTCGTCTTCGGGCCTATTGGGGTCACGGTGACCAATTCTCAAATTTCTCAATCTTTCTCATTGGTTATTCTTTTAATAAAACACTGTGATCGGTTGATCTAACGGAAAAAGTGCATAAATTATGCATAGTTGGTCACCCTGATTGGGGTCTACCAACGGTTTCGTGTCAGGCTGGTCTCCCATGCAACCGGATTGTCCGGAACGGAACGATCCTAATTGGTAGAATACTAGTTTCATTTGGATATAACTAGTCCGTTCCGGACAATTCGGTAACATGGGACACCAGCCTTAAGCTGGCATTACATGCGTGCGTTTGTCGCATGCGATATCATTAGATGAAAAGAGAAGTCCTAGGGAAAAACAGTTTGCCTCTTCTTTCATCTAATGATGTCGCATGCGCCAAATGCACACATGTAATTTCACCTTTAGGCTTCTCTTCTATGGACCGGAATTTTTCGAGGATTTTCAGGGAATTCTAGTAAGTACTATCCACGAATTCCTTTCCGTTCCCTGGAAATTCCGGTCCATGGGAGAGAAGGGTAAACACCCGTTGGGCGGAAAGACCGTTGGACCGAAATTTATTTTACCGAATGACGATAGCTAAGTTCGTTGAGTGGTGTCCCAAGTTAACCCAACTTGCTCCAAGTATTTTGGATTCGTTATTTCCAATTATAGGAACGAAATGATTGGTTTGTTACAAGTTAGAGCGACCCAGAACACGTAGAACGAACGAACCTAATAATCCGAAGAAGTCTTGGTGACATTTTGTCTTAGGCTGGCCTCCCATGGACCAGAATTCGTTCCGGCGGAATGAAAATTGAGTCAATGCACAATTTTTTATAGATTTCTGATAGAACGCTCTAAAAGAAATTGTGAAAGCGATTGGTTTAAAGTCATTCCGCCGGAACGAATTCCGGTCCATGGGAGAGTAGCCCCATGCATCGGAATGGACTACCGGAACGGAACAAAACTTTCAGTGACATTTTAGTCCCCGTTCCGTTCCTTCGAAATCGTATATCTTGTCGCACATGATCCGGAACGATTACGACCGGCAAGGGGCATAAACTGAAATATGAAATTTTCAGAACTGAATGTGGCGCTCTCAAGTGTGGATTAGTGAAAGTTCGAATGGAATGCAGGGAGTGGGGGTATCACCCATAATCACCAACACAAGTATACTTGTGTTGGTAACAGGGTTGGGAATTTGACATGTCGAGTGAGATTTCTGACGTATAATACATAGCCTGTATAATACATACATTAGGTTCGTTCGTTCTACGTGCTCTGAGTTGCTCCAACTTGTACCAAACCAATCATTTCGTGGCTTAAACTGGAAGTAGCGAATCCAAAATGCTTGGAGCGAGTTGGAGTAACTTGGGACATCGGTAAACGAACTTAGCTATTATACGTATAAAAGGTAATTGTTGGTAATTTCTAGTGGATTTCTTGATGGACCAATCACATTTGGTTCCTAAAGACGCCATTATGATGTATTAAACTTGTATAAAACCTTATCAGTAATATACACTGTATTATACATGTATAATACTTGTATAAAAGTAGGAATATTATACTATGTATAATACATTCCCAACCCTGGTTGGTAATACAACATGAATATACTTGATACCCCCACTCCCTGCATTCCATTCGAACTTTCACTAATCCACGCTGGAGAGCGCCACATTCAGTTCTGAAAATTTTATATTTCAGTTTATGCCCCCTGACGACTGGAATGAAAATTGACCAGGCCCCTGACAATCACCCGTTTTTCCCTAGAGTTACTTTCCATTATGTGTCCTTGGCCCGCATGAAGCGCTGGCGTGCTCGTCGCGAATAATTGTAGATAGGTACTGGATAGTAGCTAATCTTGTGAATTTTTTTATTTCATCATAACCTCATAGCGCGTGCATAAATGATATTCATAACGTACACAGAAAATATAATATTGGAACTTTTATGTATTAAATATAGCAATAAAGGAAAAAAAAAGAAAAATGGCGTGTGATAGAGCGAATGCTTGGATTTGTGGTGTTTAGTTAAAGACGAATATTTTGAGAGACAATTACAAAGGGAAGGTTTTGACTTTGTCAAAACATTCTTGGTGGATATAGAGTGGACATTTATTGGAGACAGAGTGTGTCTTTTTGGACTTTTTGTGAAAAAGACTTTCAATTATTAACGGAAGAGTTGAGGTTAAGTGTAAAGGTGTCGGTTGACACGCATCTTGCTGGGGGGGGGGGGGGATGGGGAAATGACAGATGGTTTGGCGGAAAATTTGAAAAATGAGAATGGAACGATGTATGAGTTAGATGATGTAGAAGGTAGTCAGAAGAAAAGAAAATATAGCGTTGGTAGTGATGAAGAGGAGATTAAAGATTCAAAAAAGAATAACAGAAGTGTTAGTTTAACAGATTTAAATATGTCGCTAGCAGACATTAAGGTTATTCTTGGAGCCAGTATGGAAGGAGCGGTAGAAGGGAACTCGAATAAAAAGGAAATGGAAAAGAGTGTAGAAGATATGAAGATGGATGGAGATCAGTTGGATTTGGGAAAGAGGGATTTCAAAGACAAAGTGCAGGATGACGGGTTGAATCAAGGTATAGAAAAAGTAATTAGAGAAAGGAAGGATACGGAATGGTATGAGGAGGGAATGTGTGCGTCATATGTCGTGGAGGCTAGTTTGAAAAATAGGGGACAACAGTGGTCTAAAGTTGAATGTAATCAAAGATTGTACAGGTACGCGTGTAATAAGAAGGTGAAATTTGATGAATATAGAAATATAGGATTGGGAAAAGGGGAGTTTATTTTTTCAAAGTTTATGGATGCAAATAAGTTTCTTATGAAATGTAAAGATAGTAGTAGTGAGATTAAAGCAGTTATTCCGAGAAGAAAGACAGAGAGAAAAGGAATTATAATAGATTGGTTTGGGTCGGTAGAAGAATTAGAGAAGGAAATGTGGGATAAAGTGGAGTATGTGGAGCTTAGTAGATTGAACAGAAAAGTGGTGAAGGATGGGAAAAAAGTATGGGAGCCATCAGATAATATTTTGATAAGAGTCAAAGGAGATATGTTGCCAAGTAGAATTTTCTACGGATTTGGTCATTTATGGGTGACAGTTAAACCTTATGTAGAGCCAATAGTACAGTGTTTTAAATGTTTAAGGATGGGTCATAGAATTAAAGAGTGTCAGGGTACAGAAGATTTGTGTAAAATATGTGGAGAGATTAGACATGGGGTATGTGATAGGGAAGAAAGGTGTGTGAATTGTAAAGGTAGTCACAGCAGCTTGGCTAGGATATGCCCAGTTATTCAAGAAGAAGCTAGATTGAAAAAAATGATGGCTTATGACAATATTAGTTTCAATGAAGCTAGACGAAGAATTAGAAATAAAGGTAGTTTTGGAGGTAGTGTATGGAATGAGAGGGAGTTCCCTAAAGTAGGTAATAAATATAGAGGTGAGCATGTGGCTAGAGGATCCCAGGGAAGACAGGTGGCAGGTAAAAGAGTTAATACTAAAGGAAGTTACGAATCTATTAATAGGTTCAATGTTTCGAATGTAGTAGAGACAGAAGATTTAGGGTGGGGGGGGTATAATAACGATGTGAAACAAGAAAAGAGGGAGAAGGAGGATAGTAGTACAAAACAGGAAAATAAATTTCAGGGTAAGGTGAAGGAGAATGGGTGTAGTAGATCTATGAATGAGATAAGGGGGGTACACACCAAGAAAGAAGGAAACGAAATGAATTATAGTAAAGAAGGGGGGGAACAAATAAGTTCTGGAAGAGATTTGATTCAAAAAAGTATGGGTGCTATTCACAAGAATTATAAGAGCCAAGATAGTAAAGAGGAAAGTGAACCAAAGGAAGATGTAGTAACAGATTATAAGAAATATAGTGGTAGGATTCCAAGAATTGTGAAAATAGAAAAAAATCCGGGATATAATGTTGTTAGGAGAGAAAATCAGGAGCACGGAGTTGTAGGGAATCAGGCTTTTAAAGTACAAAGAAATTGGAAACAGAGTAATTGGATAGGAAATAAGGGAGATATAATTGACAGAAGTAAGGACGGAGGAGGAAGAGGAGGTATGAGGAGGGAATGACAAAATGAGAAAGTTAGAAGACCTTTTGTTTTACATAAAAGAATTAGAAAGAGTTAATTAGATATGTTATATTTTACAGAATTACATAATGGCAGGTAAAAATAATTTAAAGTTTGTAGTGTGGAATGCTAGAGGGGTAAGAAGTAGAAGAGAAGAGCTAAGACAAAGGGTCGTGGAATATGATATTTTTGGAATAACTGAAACATGGTTAAGTCCAGGAGATAGGATTAAAGTTCCAGGTTTTGATTGGGTGGGGAAATGTAGGGGTAAAGATAAAAAAGGAGTAGGAGTAGGTATGTTCATAAAAAAGGATATAGAATGGGAAAAATGTGATTTGAGTAAGGAAAAGGGTATGGAGAAGGTGGGGATTAGGATTAAGAAGGGGCAGAAATGGCTCAACATCATAATTATTTATAGGAGTCCGGATACTAAGTTCAATTTAGGGGATTGGGAAGATGTAAAGAATATGGAAAACAGGGGAGAAGAATGTATTGTTATGGGGGATTTCAATGCTCACCATGTGGGCTGGAATTGAGATTATTCAGATCATTATCGAACAAAATTATGGGAATTATGTGAAGAATATAATCTTTTCTGTTGTAATACAGATACAAAAACGTATATAGGTTCTCGCAGGGGTAGGGATAGTAATATCGATTTTGTTTTTTGTTCTAATAGTTTAGTTAATAAAATGAAGGTAGAAGAAGAAGAAGATACGTGGGGTTCGGATCATTTTCCGATTATAGGAATTTTACAAGATGTTGATATTAGCTTGAAATACCAAAAACTTAGTAATAGGGTTTATGGTTATAAAACTAATTGGAAGATGTTTGAAAGTGAGATGAAAAAAGAATGTAGATATTTCAATGATAAAGATTATAAGGTGAAGGAGGGAGGTGATAGATATAGTATATTAGTTGATAGTATTATTAGGGTTATAAATAGAATTTCAGATAGAAAAGAAGGTATGACGATTGAGGAAATAAAACAAAGGAGAGTAATGGGGAGAAAGTTTCGTTGGGCGAATAAGAGGAAGGTAGAGTGGTGGGATAGGGAATGTTTAGATTCGGTAGAAGAGAGGAAAAAGGCAGTTTATAGATGTAGGAAAAGTAAGACAGACGAGAACTGGGCGGAATTGAACAAATGCAAGGCTAAGGTTAGAAAAATAGTGAGACAGAAGGCAAGAAAGGCATATAAGGACTTTGCTAGGAGGTTAGACAAAAATGTAAATACCAAATATCTTTGGAAAAAGGTTAAAGTGTTAAAAAACACTGCTTTAGAAATGAAGTGGAACAAAGATAAGGATGGTAGTAGAGAAATAGGAGTAGAGAAAGCGATTAATAAAATAGCGGTAGATTGGGTAGAGAGTGACGAGTTGGATAGGTTGTTAAGTGGAATAGAGGATGAGGGAGTAGATGAAAACATAGTGAAAGACTTCACAATGGGAGAACTTGAAAGTGCAATAGGTAGAACTAAAGATAAGGCAGCACCTGGGGTTGATGGCATTGATAATAGGATTATAAGAAGATTACCAAAATTTGTAAGGTGGGAATTATTAAAAATTTTTAATGGGTTATGGAAAAAAGGTAAAGTACCGGATATATGGAAAATGGGTCAGGTAATATTTATAGATAAGCAGGGGGCTGGGGTTTGTCCTATTACATTAACATCCTGTTTGGGTAAGCTATTGGAAAGATTAGTGAATAACAGATTGGTATGGTGGATGGAACAGAATGGGATCTTGGATGAGGAACAAAATGGGTTTAGGAAAGGTAGATCATGTATGGAAAATATTGTTAGCTTATGGACAGATATCAAGGTCGGATTTATGAGGAAAAGGAAAACGTTGGCTGCATTCTTAGATATTGAGGGTGCATATGACAATGTCAGGCATGAGATTTCAATTGGAAAAATGATTAAAATGGGGATACCGTGTAGATTTGTAAAATTTGTTGGTAGTTGGATTAAAGATCGAAGGTGGCGTTAGAGTTAGTAAATAATAGATTGTTGGAATTGGGTTTGAATATTTCAGCGAGGAAGACGAAGATAGTTTATTTCAGGATAAAGGAAGGAGAAATAATAGGAAGAATTCAAAGGTGATTTTGGAAGTGAATGGAGAAGAGATAGGAACAACAGAGAATGCAAAATTTTCAGGTATAACTTCCCGAAGAGAACATGAAGCTTCAGCGAACGTTCAGATTAGATCTGTATAGATCGGATCGAAGGTTCATGAAAGCTAACTTTTAGCTTCACAAACGTTTGTCAAAGGTACTACGAACGTTGAAATGTCCGCCTCATAATACTTTCAGGAAACATAGATGGAACGTTCATTGAAGATTCATCGAAGGTTTGAGGAAGCTTCACAAAAATATCTATACTTAGATTAATTTATAATAATTTATGTTTATTAATTAATTTATTTTTCATATAAATTAATCAAAATTAATAGAAGTATAGATATTTTTGTGAAGCTTCGTCAAACCTTCGATGAACCTTCAGCGAACGTTCCATCTATATTTTCTGAACGTATTTCGAGGCGGACATTTCAACGTCCGTAGAACCTTTGTCAAACGTTTGTGAATCTAAAAGTTACCTCTAATGAACCTTCGGCCCGATCTATACACATCTAATCTGAACGTTCGCTGAAGCTTCATGTTCTCTTCGGGTAATGAGTCTATGCCTTCTGACTTTTTTGACAGAACTCTTGTCTACTATTTTCCATTTTGTGAACCTGCGATCATTCATTTAATGAATTTTATCATCAATTTGATACACCGTATTAGTATTTTCATGTTCTTACATGTAGAAGAAGCTCTCTCTTACCTTGTATTTTTCATAAGTGTAGATTCCCTAAAGAAAGCTAGAAAGTCAGTCGAAATTGTAAAATATTCAATTGGATGTGTACATTTCATAAGCCCTATTATTCATTGAGCTCAGAAGCTAACAGACTATCGCCTTCTTTCATATTCTACTTAGCTGAATAATGTGTTTGTTAAAGATTCTAAAATTCAGAATATTATATATTATGAATACTTCCACCATACTTTGTGATTCCTTTTTTATCTGGATTATCCAGTTCATAATCACATTCTGGTATAGCACATCTTTTTCTGAAATAGTTTTTCAATTTCGGCATGTTTCATTAATTTATTCACGATATTCACAATTCAACATATTCATATTTTCAATATTATAATTGTATTTGACTTTATTCCCGTATAACACGTGATGTGTAAAACATATGTTCGGCATGTGAAAAATGCATAATTTCATGGACAACGGAATATTCTAAACAACATATTCTTGGCATATATCATTTCACATCATGTGGCAATATTGTAAGAATTATATTCAATCCACATGGCTGGAAGATTTTCATGAACTCAGTAAACTATAACCTCTCATTTGCAAATAACCGATGAATTCATTGTTTTATGTACGCGAGTCGGGATGAAATGGTGATCTTTATCAATCTTTATGAATTTGTATACTGTCTCAAAACTTTTTTTTAAGTTGTGTCGAATGCACGGAATTATCTCAGCCTTATTTAGATTAACTTATCGGATTTTTATCCAAATCACGGAGATACAGCGTGCACTTACGAAATATAGCTCTATGACCATGCAATAGGAAATTTTGAGATTTCGTCTACAGTAGCTCGACGCGTATTTTTAGTGACAATGTTGAAAATGTATAAGACAAAACCACAATTAATATTTATGAAAGTTCAATTATAGTGACATGTAGTGTTTTTCGTCAGTCATTAGGAGCCGACAGAACTTTATAGGTTAATTCATAGGCAATTCCAAAACACTTTTGAAAGATATCTCATACAACATGAGAAAAGCTATGTAACAGTAATTCTTCTGGAAAGAATTATGATTGAATTATGATACTGATGCTGCATAAGACATCCTGAATATGTTGACAGAAGTCTTTTAGAAATACATAACCTCTTTTGTTACACGAAAACTAGATGCATATGAGATGATCAACAGAACATGCCTCCCATATTCTTGAATTCAGGTCATTTGGGCGGACATTTCTATGTGCATGAATGTGCCCAGAATATGGATGGCACGATCTCACACATGTATGGCATGTCCCTATGTTCCCAAAGATACGTTCCTCCCATGAGCATGACACGTCATGTGTTGTACGGGTTGCTATTTTTTTTTTTTTTTAACACGCAAAGCTGCGTAAATGCCTACACTCCATAAAAGAAGTTTGCATTTGTCAGTATTTTGTTGGTTATGAATTAAAACCACATAACCTATATAGATTACTTCCGCCTTACAAGGCGCTAAATGTTCAAATTACAGATTTCCAAAAAATCTGTAATTAATCTTATTAATCTCATATTGTCACATTCCAAACACTTTTCTGTAATATTCACCACTGACTTGATATTAATATCCCTTAACTTGCTCTTCAAAATCCTTCTATAATTCTCATACAATGCACATTCCTCAATCACATGCTTCACCGTCTCCTGATCTTGACCACAATCACACATATCCTCCTCAATCATATTTTTCCTACTCAAAGACTCTTTCAAATTATAATGATTAGACCGAAGTCTATTCATCATAACAATTTTTTTCCTTCCTAATTTCTTTTTCCTAAACCATGGAGTTCTTCTGCCTTTCTTATAATAGTTTTGAATATATATCGTTCCCTTCCAATTTCCCTCCTCCACTAATTTTTCAAACGACCGTTTCCAACAAATATCCTTCATCGCCTGCCTCATATCATTCTGTGCTATTCTATCCACTGTAAAGATGTAATTTCATGGGGCGTCGAGCATCAAGCGTCAACATTAGAAGGAAAGAGAAGAACTGTGTGATCTCTCTTTCTTTCTAATGTTGACGCTTGATGCTCGACGCCCCATGAAATTACATCTTAAAGATGTAATTTCATGGAGCGTCGAGCATCAAGCGTCAACATTAGAAGGAAAGAGAAGAACTGTGTGACCTCTCTTTCTTTCTAATGTTGACGCTCGATGCTCGACGCCCCATGAAATTACAGCTTAAGAATCTGCCTTTAAGTTAGCCGCATAAAGCGGAAAAGGCCGAAGTACGGCAGTTGCGTCAGAGTTACCGTACAGGAACGAGGCTCTAAATGATAGAGGACATTCAACATGTCGGCCGAATGTTGAATAGTTATATTGTATATCGCTAAGTGCGAGAATAGTAGTATTCGGTTAGAATATATTTATATACTAGAGTATATATATAAATAGTGAGAGAAATTATTATTCAGTGCGTGATCTAAACTTTCACTATCATTTATATATATATATATATATGTAAAATATATATGAGACGGAACACGTGTTTGCAATTTGTAAAGTGAACGTTCGGTAACGATGTACAAGAACAGTTAACGTTATGCACTGCCATATTTATAGAAGAATAAATAAATTATACGCGCCCTCAACTCGTTAAATTGTTTATTTCATTTAATACCTACACTTCTGTAGAGAAAAGCTTACACCACTATCTTACTCTCCTCTGCTGTCATTCTTTTAGCCAACTTGTCTGCTTTATCATTCCCTTTACTCCCTACGTGACTCGGTATCCATCCCAACACTATCCTACCTCTACCGCCCTTAACTTGTTTACTTCTTTCCCACTCACCCAGCTTCCTTTTAATATCCAGAATCCAAGGATTTACATTTATCTTAATATCGGTATTTATAATCGCTTTAAGGACACTTTCCGAATCAGACAAAATAATGACATTCCCTTCCTCAACTCTCAATAGACTCATTTCTAAAGCCTTTGCAATAGCAAATGCTTCCGCACTAAAAATTGAAAATCTGGGATCCAAACCAAAACCCTCCTCCACAATACTCCCTTGCAACCTCCCAGTAACCGCGGCTCCAACCCTACCTCTGCCTTTCATTTTCGATCCATCGGTATATAAAATCGAATTATGCCCCTCCAACCCTCTTCTTTCAACTATCCCTTCCACAATATCTTTATCTACAATAATCCCACCCTTATTCATATTTCCCATTTCAAACTCAACTATAGCTTTCCTAGTTACATCTTCATAATCAAAATCATAAATTAAAAAATTTTTACTCTTACCTTTCCTAATTTTATTGGCATATTTTCTACACCCCTCATAAACTTTACATATACCACTTTTCTTCTTTCTATAACCCCTCCTACTACTAAGTTTACTCAAAAATTCCATTTTCTTGATCATCTCGGAATCTTGTTTTTCCATATTTTTTATGAACATGTTCCTGGACAGCATATTCACTCTCTGCTCCATGTTCATTACTCCCGCCTCCAACTGTAAGACATTGGTTGGAGTAGATCTCCTATAACCCATCGCTATCCTCATTCCTTCAAATTGGATTCTATCAATCTCAATTTTTGACTTACTATCTGTCATGTAATAAATACAGCTGCCATAATCAAGTACTGATCTAACCATACTCTTATAAACCATGATCATGGTTTCTACATCAGCTCCCCAACTTATTCCTCCCATAAACCTTAGTAAATCATTCCGTCGACTTCCTCTCTTTCTCACCTCTAAAATTTGCTCCTGAAATTTCAACCCATAATCAAAACCCGAAGGGAACATGAAGCTCCGACAAATGTTCAGAATAGATCATGATAGATCAGACTGAAGCTCTGTTGGAGCTCAACTTTAGATTCGTAAACGTTCGACGAAGGTCCGAAGAACGTTGAAATGTCCACTTGAAAATAGTTTGGATGAACGTTCATAAAACGTTCATCGAACGTTTGCTAAAGGTTCGTTCGAGTTGCAATTTTTCGATCAAAGTTTTTTTCAAAGTATATTTTTCCACGAAAAAATGAAAGATTGAGGCATTTCTAACTATAATTGTAATTCCGTCTGGAACATAAAAAACTGAAGGTTGAATGAATCTTCGTAGAATCTTTAATAAACGTTCTATGAACCTTCATCCAAGCTGTTTTCAAGCGGACATTTCAACGTTCATCGGACCTTCGTCGAACGTTTCCGAATCTAAACTTGAGCTCCAACGGAGCTTCAGTCTGATCTATCATGATCTATTCTGAACGTTCGTCGGAGCTTCATGTTCCCTTCGGGAATATCAGTTTTACCAGGCAGTGCTACCGAGTAGTGCTCCTAGAAACATAACACTGAGTCGCTACCATTTTCACACATAAATCAAGTCACATTTGTACAAGAGACTTTGAAATATATATGTGGATGGTAGCATCATTGCAAGAAGCGCTGCCTTGATTTGGTGGACTGGGTATGTGTCATCATTTGGACCTGTAATCATTAAATTGATGAATTTTATCAACAATTTGATATACTGTGTAAGTACTTTGATTTTTTCACGTATAGAAGGATATCATTCTCACCTTGTGCTTTTTATAAGTGTAATTTTCTTGATGAGGATTGCAAAGCCAGTTGGAATGTTGGAATATTCAGTTTGAACTAGACATTAGGTGAGCTTCATTAATCATATTAATCATTGCACTGGGAAGCTAAGCGACTTGTGTTTTCTCTCATATTCTTCCCCGAGCGAGCGACTACTTTATACATTGATTTCCTAACGGTGACCTATTAACTAATGATTAACTATTTGTGTACGCATTCATTTATGGAGAACAGCTTGATTCAACAACTTTATGAGCTGCTCCTTCGATTATTTTTGTTGTGGAAAAAATGTCAACATGGTAAATTTTTCCTGCGAGTGTTAATATATATGAAATATGTAACATAAAGTAATTTTTGAATTTTCACTGAGATATACAATACTTGTTGCACACAAACTTGTGTTAATATCACTGATTTTTACAATACTGGAGGATTAAAGTTTGAAGATTTCAAGTTGAGGTTATGATAAACTTTATTCTTCAACATTCAGAGATATTGATTCCAATACTGATAAGAATGAGAAAAATCTTCATAATCAATAAAAGATTTGTCAGCACGTGAACTACATATGAATCACTAATTTGTGTTCAATTCATGAAACAAGAATATCATATCCAACAGAATTTCTTATTCACTGATTTTTGAATGAATACCATACATAATCACTGCATTAATAATTTCCGAGGGATATTATTTATTCTCTCAACATTTACACAATGCAATATTGCAATTATTCAAGAAATATTTTCTATCATATTATGTAAATAATTGGAGAGGTGTTCAAATTTCCCGCTCATATTCGCGACGAAACTTCCAGCGCCCTCGGGACAAGTTGTAGACAGGTGAAACATGGGGTTGTCAGGGGCCTGAAATTGACCAATTCTTACTCGGATTTCTTTTGGCAGGTTCTACCAGAAAGCTATAAACCAAGTTTCATTAGTTATGATAATATTCCGTTCCAGCACACTCCGGTCCATGGGAGAGCAGAGCGACTGAATTGAACGGAACGTATAAAGGTGAAATTACATGCGTGCGTCTGTCGCATGCGATATCATTAGATGAAAAGAGAAGTCCTAGGGGAAACAGTTTGCCTCTTCTTTCATCTAATGATGTCGCATGCGACAAACGCACGCATGTAATAGTAGCTTTAGAAACTAAAATTCTACTGAGATCACCGTTCCGTTTCAATAGAATAATAGAATATTTCGATGCATGGGAGAGCACTGTAACGGGCTTTCGGTTCAACGGGTGTTTACCGAGAGAAACCTCAAATATGGCATCACTCAGGGGCACGATGTAAGAAGAATAGGTGTGTTATCTTCCCTGTCGGTGTGAACATTCTTTGATGCAGGCTTCGTCCTAGTTCCAATCTTGCCACCAGTTGGCGAAAGTGTCGTGGAGGCCAAATAAATTTCGATTTTTCAAAATAAAATCAAGTTTAAATGAAAAATAACTTCCCTCTGTAAATGTTATGTATTATAATACGATTTTAATTTCTTTCTTTATGAATTTGGATTAGTATTTCCAACATCTAATTTGAATTGACCGCTTTTTTTTGGCCTTAGCTACTCGAATTTCGTAGTGGCAAAATCAAGAACTAGGACAGAAAAATCTCACAACAGATACAAAAGATCAGGGTTGGGAATGTATTATACATAGTATAATATTCCTACTTTTATACAAGTATTATACATGTATAATACAGTGTATATTACTGATAAGGTTTTATACAAGTTTAATACATCATAATGGCGTCTTCAGGGACCAAATGTGATTGGTCCATCAAGAAATCCACTAGAAATTACCAACAATTACCTTTTATACGTATAATATATGTATTATACAGGCTATGTATTATACGTCAGAAATCTCACTCGACATGTCAAATTCCCAACCCTGCAAAAGATAACACACCTATTCTTCTTACATCGTGCTTAGGGGTAGGGTTGGGAATTTGACATGTCGAGTGAGATTTCTGACGTATAATACATAGCCTGTATAATACATATAATAGCTTTGTTCGTTCTAACGTGTTCTGAGTTGCTCCAATCTGCTCCAGACATTTTTGATTCGCTCTTCCAGTTATAGGAATGAATTGATTGGTTTGGTGCAGGTCGGTGCAACCTAGAACACGTTAGAACGAACAAAGCGTATAAAAGGTAATTGTTGGTAATTTCTAGTGGATTTCTTGATGGACCAATCACATTTGGTTTCTAAAGACGCCATTATGATGTATTAAACTTGTATAAAACCTTATCAGTAATATACACTGTATTATACATGTATAATACTTGTATAAAAGTAGGAATATTATACTATGTATAATACATTCCCAACCCTGCTCAGGGGGCATAATCTCGAATAGAAAATTTTCAAACAGATTTCAGCGCTGCCATACAGTGAACTATTTTACATGTATACACTAACACTAATCCGAAAATCGGTGTGATTTGTTCATTGTTTGTGTTAGTTGTATCTATGGCGAATAATTCACTGTACTACCGTACGGCAGCGCTATAATCCGTTTGAGAATGTTGCATTTGAGATTAGGCCCCCGCAGCCCTATCCGACTCTCTAACTAAACTATAGTAAATGAGGTATTTTTACTGTCGCCAAAAACATTGAACCAGTAGATAGCGCTGGCTGTACTGGTGGGCTGTTCCTCCTAATTTGATTGGATGACTGAGAGATAGGTATATTTTATGCAGCCCACCAGAACACTTAGCGCTGCGCTGCGGATTAGTTCAAATAGCGACATTAAGGAACCTCAGAAGTGGGGGAGTCGGATAGGGCTGGGCCCCCGACATCACTGATCACCAGGGTTGGGTTTATTACGTGATTTTTCAATTTCTTACGTATCATACTCGGTTTCTGACACGTAATATATGTAAGATACTTGCACCCTCCTGTCCCCCCGAAGGCAAGGGGTTGATTTTATGCGTAAGATACTCGGTTTCTTAAGGCCTAAACATATAAATGAATAAGCATTTGACATAAGCACAAGTCGGATGCGCAGAACCTTAGAAATAGGTTCTGCGCATCACATTATGCTTATGCTTATGCTATTTTCCGTCTTAGTGCATTTGTGTGCTTACTCCTTTACGTGTCGTAAACTATGTAAAATACTTAGAAGTATATTACATGCCAACCCTGCTGATCACCAGCTAAGTTCGTTTACCGATGTCCCAAGTTACTCCAACTCGCTCCAAGCATTTTGGATTCGCTACTTCCAGTTTAAGCCACGAAATGATTGGTTTGGTACAAGTTGGAGCAACTCAGAGCACGTAGAACGAACGAACCTACTATTAGCGAATTCGGCTTACTGCACTAGGGAGAACTCGAAATATCTCTGTCTCTTTTTGATTAACGATGATAACAAAGGACAGAGATATCCCGAGTTCGCCCCAGTGCAGTTAGCCGAATTCACCAATGAAATGAAAAACATTTGGTAACACCGGCTAGAAAAAAGGCGGTAAAATTTACAATATGGTAGCAGGGAATGTCATGAGTGTGTAGTGTGTATCAAAAAACTTTTCCTAGGCAAAATTAGTGAGTCAGTTGCCATAAATATTGAAGATCATCCCTTACATTTGATATATTATTTTGTTTGATCTTGGAAAAAAAAAAAAAAATTTTGTTTGATCGTTACCATTTGTACGGTTGACTTTACTATGAAACATCTTATTTTTTTTATATAGATCACAATGGATATTGTTAAACCAAGAGTACGATATTCCGTTAATCCAGAAATAAGTACTTTAAAAGAAATTTATCCTCACGATTTACAATTTTACGATGTTCCTCCGGAGGACGAAATATTACTCCAGCAGTTTCAACAGTATGGAATTGACAGATTGAAAGGTAACTGAAATTTATTTTGATTCTTTATTGTAGTTTCTATTTCAAACTTGATTTTCATATTCTTCCACAAAAAAAAAGAAAAACATGAAGAATGATAATAATAGTGCAGTTATACATGTAATTGATAATCCAACAGTTCATAATATTAATACACTTTACGTTTTTAAATAGTACTGAAAACAATCGAAAGTATATGCGCTCGTTCAGATGTGAAAAAAGAAGATCGTAAATTGGAATTGGAAAAAGCTCTGAGAGCGGATTGTCTTACCACATATGTACATCTTTTGAATGGGTTTGGTTGCAGTTCGCATACAGATACAGATATCCAATATAGAAAGGTCGATCGAATATCACATTACATATTAAGACTAGCGTATTGCACGAAACCTGACCTGCGACAATGGTTCCTTCAGCAAGAAACTGATTTATTCAGACTGAGATTTGAATCCTTAAATAAAGAGGGTGTAGAATATCTATTGCAAACCCATAACTTAACTTGCGAACGTGTGAGTGATTTCAAAATATGATATAATAAAAGTTTAAATTTCTCATATGTAACAAAGTTTCAATTTACAGGTCTCCCCTCAAGAAAGAGATGATATAAGGGAAAATTTGTTGTCATCAACTCTCAAAGTATCAAATATGGAAACAACAGAATTTTATAAAGTACCATTTCATCAAGTACTTGATTTAGTCAAATCACGTAGGATATATCTTCATATGGGTATGGCTTACATCCCGCAAGCTGATTTAACGTCCTTATTTGTATCATATTTTAAAGATTGTTTAAACAAAGGTTTGGATGTACGCATATCAAATTCTTTTTTTGAAAGCAAAGGAATTTATGTATATCAATGGTGATGCATATTATTATTTGATTCTGCAGGAAGCAAAACAATGTTTTGCAAATATAGCGGAAGACGAAAGATTGAATACTTATCTAAAAAATATTCATGGTTCATTTTCTGGAATGACAC
The DNA here is from genome assembly GCA_018340375.1 of Gonatopus flavifemur. NCBI lineage: Eukaryota > Metazoa > Arthropoda > Insecta > Hymenoptera > Dryinidae > Gonatopus > Gonatopus flavifemur. The sequence goes on from JAFFJZ010000023.1 coordinate 18,833, forward strand.
GTGTTATATGGTCAAATACAACCACGCCTATTGATAAATTAGATGAGGTAATATTCCTTCAATTATTATAAAAAATATAATTGACAACTCTTTTAATTAAGTCGTACAATTTTTCATCAGATAAAATCTTTCAATTCCTTTTTCATATTTCTCAAGTGAAACATCAAGCTGACAATTTAATAATTATGTTGAAATCTTGAATACTCCTGGTAAAAATGAACCATATATGGTCTATACTTATTTAAATCACATTTAATTCATATGCGGGGCATATATGATCATATGAAATTCATACAAGGATACAAAATAACCCATAAGAATTTAAATGCATATAAATTATATAGGGGTCATAAGAGCATCCGTGTAATCATATATGTGGGATATGTGCACCATATATGATTAATTTTTATTAGGTATTTACATATACGAAACATCAAACTTGCGAAGTTTGTCACAAGATGTTTGAAGTGAGTAATAGAATCAAAGAAATGAACTTACATTCATGAATTATTCATTTAAAAATAGTAGTTGTGAAATGCTAAAGATACATTTAATACGAATATCCGCAATTATTTAATTTTCAATGAGAAGAAATTCATATTAAATGCTGTTGAATAAGAAAATAGACAACAATTAGTTTCAATTTTAATTTGAAACAATGAATCTGTTCAGGGTTCAAAACAGTATATTTTTCCCTGCAACAAAGTACCAAATTCACAATCCTTCAATTACTTCAAAAATGCAGTGGTCTGTGACTGCAATATACTGTAAATTTATGAACTTTCACCTTTAAATTCATTTTTCTCAAAACAGATGATTTTGGTATGTTGTTGCTTTGACCCCACCATACATATTATAGTTGATATAGGTTTTTATTAAAAAATTTTTAGTTGTCCAAGTCTTCTTATCCCTTATGTATGAGGATTTTACACGAAGCATTGAGAACTCATCATCATTTAAAGAATTCGGGTCGTCTGCAGTATACTTTATTTATAAAAGGGATTGGAGTAACCGTGGAAGATGCTTTGGCTTTCTTCAGATCTGAGTTTTCTAAAAAACCGGATATAGGCGTCGATAAATTCGAAAAAAAGTATTCTTACCAATTTAGATACTATTATGGTAAAGAGGGACAAAAGAGGAATTATACTCCTCTCGGATGTCAGAAAATTATCAGCTTCTCAGTTGGTAATGGAGAGTACCATGGATGTCCTTATAAAATAATGGATCGTGAATCATTGAGACAGAAATTATCTAGCTATGGATTTCCATCCCCAGGTAAATATATATATATATGTTTTTATCTACTAGATCTACATTTTTATTTGATTATCCACTCTTAACAATTTTCTGTTACTGTATATAAAATACTTAATTTCTTTTTATTAAACAGATGTGACAGAAATAGTTGAATTAGCGAAAACAGGCAAATATCTACCTGCTTGTTATAAGTATTTTCAGACTATTCACAATCGTTATCCTGAAAAACCTCCCATGCATCCAAACGCATATTTCTTGGAAAGTAGAGCGATTCTTAGTCAAGATACTCTCAGTTCAACAGGTAATATATTATATGTATAAATTGTTTCATATGATTTTACATTTATTTCTTTATTTGATTTTATAGATTCTCCGGGTTCTCAAAAAATATCTCAAAACACGCCTTCTTCCGAATACAGAAATAACATCACGCCTTCTCAAAATAGAGGAAAAGGTACACCTCATACGCAAAACAGAATCCCATCTTTAATTAAAAGCGAAATGAGTACACCTTTGAGAAAGACAAATTCAACTCCTCGTAGACAAATCATTCAAAATGACATGACTGATATGGAAAAAATGCTCAATGATGACGAAGACATGTTAGAAGCTATGGAAATGATCTGAAAAGTAATCATAAATTGAGAAAAGAAAGTTCTCATGTTCTTGAATTTCTCCTCCGATTGGTTATACATACTATTCAACAGAAATGTCTGATAGACATAGGCAAAGTTGAGATCCAAAGTTAGTCAAACTAAGGCTGGACACAGATACCCCTGGTTTATGGAGGACGGATATACAAAAAAAAGTACATAGACGAAAGGATAAAAAAGTAATTTGAAACTGAATCCATCGCTCGGTATCAAGAAAAATGAAAATCATTATTCATTTTCCGAGCCAAACACAATCTTCTTGACCAGAGCATTCCCTCAAACAATTGTTTCCAGTGACTCTAACTCAGAAAATTGAATAAATAACTCGTGTTTATTTCTAAAGAAATAACTATTTAAATATATTTTTTTACGATGTGTGATCATAAAGAAGAAAACATTTGAAAAATGCATATTGAATTTGATAATTGTACAGATTTATAACCATAACAAACAATTTATCAATTTTCTACTTATTATGGACAATCAAAGTGTTTCATCACATTTGCAAGAGAATTTTCTAATGCATCCTATCTGGCATTCCGAGCAGAGCTTATTCTCAAGGAGATACTAGCGGCGTAGCAACAGCCAAATTGTTTATAACAAACTACCGGCAAACACCATATCAATAAAAATGACCATGCTAAATGGCATTTTCTACTTGAATCAGAGAAGTATTTTATACAGAGTGATATTTTAATTAAAATGAAGCGTATTAGCATTTAGTAGGGGTGTGCGGGTACCCGAGTCATCGGGTTTTTATCGGGTCGGGTCGGGTCGGGTTTTTCAATTACCCGAGTTTTTCGGGTAATTCAAATATAGCAAACGTTTTCCTCAGCAGGAAATATTGTGACAGCAACTCGATCAAGATTGCTGACAAAACATGTGGAAGAGTTGTGCTCCCTCCATTCAAATTTAAAAATATGAAAAAAGAATGATATTTATAAGAAGAATATTTATTTTCATTGATATTCAAGATTCTATATTGTGGTTACTAAATAAGAAAATAGATAATATATTATTTATGAGATATAAATGTGATTATATTTTTTAATTGAATTAAAAAATAAATATAAACATTCCATGAAGCAATTTGGAGATTTCTTAATGCGCTGCATAATCAATTACATGGAGTAACAACCCTAATAGACTTGTAGTGAATATGGCATTCTTCATATTAGAATTGAATTCATATGAAATCCCCTTATTCCTACAATCGCTCAAGACAATTTGTCCTTAAAATATCAACGGCAATGGCAACTTCGAATAGAAGTTGAAAATATTAAATTCAAGCGATTTTATTATATTCGGGTACCCGACTTGGAGAACCCGATTTAATCGGGTACCCGACCCGACCCGACCCGACCCGAAAAGAAATACAAATACCCGAACCCGACCCGATAAAAAGTGCTACCCGCACACCCCTAGCATTTAACATATCAATAAAAATGACCATGCTAAATGGCATTTTTTACTTGAATCAGAGAAGTATTTTATACAGAGTGATATTTTTATTAAAACGAAGCATTTAGCCGTAGTTTGTTATAAACGATGTAGCTGTTGCCACGCAGCTAGTATCCCCTTAACAGCACTCAAATACCAACAAAAGCGAGACAAATTTTGCGCCAACTTTTTTCATGAATTATGCGTTCAACGGAAATTTTCAATGGATAATAATAAGAATTCATGGCCAGGATTAGACTTCAAAGTTAAGTTTCAGTCTTTTTCTGATTTTCTGGCGAGTATAAGAGGATTTTAAAAGTAATGTACTCCAACTGCCAAGAATTTTTGCCAATTTTGTTTTCTAATACTTGCAAAGGAAGAAGAAACCTAAATTGGTATTCAGAGTCCAATCTCGGGTATGTACTTGATTATCATCGATTTCAAATTCAATTTTATCAAGTAATTTATGAAAAAAGTTGGCGCAAAATTTTACCCACTTCTCCTGATGCTTGAGTTTCACAAAGAATTCTTTGAATTCCAAAGTAGTTCAGGAAGAGTTCTATTATCAAAATTTATTAGTCATTCTTGAATGTTATTTGGGTAGGATTTAAAAAGATCATACACATTAGATCAAGACATTTAAGAATACTTCCAGAATTTTATAATAGTTTTTAAAGAATTTTCAAAGAATTCACAAATGTTTGTCATGTAGAACTTTTCCAAAAGGTCTTGAAAAGAATTATTTTTCAATAATTCATTAGTGAACTCATCAGTTAGATTGGATATTACATATAAATTTTAACTAATTGAAAAAAATAAAAAAATCCCATTAATAAATCAGATTCGATGGTATTCCCATTACATTTCTTCGAATCGTTTCCGATGTTCTGATTCTCTAATGGGATGTTATGATTCTTGATAGCACTTTTTTAGCGGAAAAATCATAATAAATTTTTATTATTGAGTCGCAACATTTTTCCATCGCATTATGTTTCTCTCATACATGCGTCATAACTGGCTACAGTTCCTCTATAATTATTTAACGAACGAATCAGTTACGTGGCGAAATGATGAAAATGAGTAAAAATGTACTCGACAACTTGATCGACCGGTCTAGTAACGTGCATGCATACAAAAATGAGGAGAAAGTAATAACATTCCTATCGAAATTACCTTTTCAATCTGTTCGTTTTCTGATCAGAAATTCTATCCAACTTTGCAACAGTATATTATTCTTACGTATCTGCACGAAAAAAATTGGGTAGTCGGAATCAAGATAGAGCAATCAAATACACAGTGTTCGTTGGACGAGCGTTTACAAACGATCACCTTTCGCGTAAATTGCACTCATTTTTTAAATAATTAGGGTTATAAAGACATTTCAACCAACAATTCAATACTCTACTGAATTAGACTGAAAATCAGTGATATACTGAAAAAAACGTCACATAATTGTTGATTGTGCAATAAGTTAATGAAATAAATAATCCTGAAGGTAAGAATGAAAACTCTTATTTTTGCATTGTTAAATTTTCTGCGCAGTGCAAATTTTACTTTTCCTAAAATATTTCTGTTTTCATTGTTTTCATTGTCCTTAAAATATGCTTGTTTAAAAAATTTAACAATCGTTTTCAGGGATGCATATATGAAAGATGCGAAATGCGAAAGATTTGAAATCATTTCGAATCTTTTACATGCACCTGTTTTCAAACCTTTTTTGGGTTCCTTTTGGATTTTTCGAACGGAGATATCTCAAGAACAATGAAAACAATTAGATGAGATACATATACAATAACAGAAATCTTTCAGATAACATGGAATTTGTACTGCTGCCCGCTCTGTTGAAAATAATTAGCCCTTTGAATCGTATTAAATTTTTGCCCGGATTTGTACAACATTTTTAGCAGGACGGTTTTTCACATCTAACATAATCATTTTTTTTTCTTTGCATCACGTAGGAAGGTATACTACATTTACAATACAAAATTTTCAAAAACAATGAAAATTTATATCAAGTTCATAAAAGATTTTTCTCAGTTGGGGAAAAAATTATTTTGAATTTTGCTTACTTTTCAGACACCAATGTTTCGGTGAACTTCAATATAATTCTAAAGTCTCACATAAACCAACGACCATCAATAAAAGTCAATAAATTTAATTAAGATTTATTGGATTTCGTTGAATTTGTCGACTTTTTATGAGAAACAGATTTTTGGAACGTAAAAAACAAATTGAATGCTATATTATTTCTATCTGGGGGTTTTCACAGGAAATAATTCAGAAAAACAAATCAAAATTGACAAATCTTGAGCGATGCCAAATATATTCTTGAAATGCGTGGATTTCCATACAGCTTCCTGCTGAAAATATGCAGAACCGGTCAAAAAGTCATTGTCCCATGTGATTCCCAGTAAACACAAATGCAAAAAGCCTCTTTTTAAAATTCTCTTTCAGAAGCCACTTCTTTTGCTTTTGTCTTTGAAAGACCACTTTAAGAGTTCTAAAAAGAAGCTTTTTCCATTTGTATTTACTGGGATCCCGTATGGAAATATTTCGCTGAAAAATGTCTGAAAAAAAATGAAGAAATTCTGAGAAACTCTGACAAACTCTGAGAATCTCTGAAATTTTGATGAGAAATCTAATATTTTTGGGACATTCTTTACAGACTTTTTTCAGAGTTTCTCATTCTTTTTCAGAGAAATAGTAACGAAATTGCACTCTGACAAAACTCTGATGGATTGCTAACATTTTTCTGACTTTTAGAAAAAAATTAAAAACTTTTCAAACACTTTTTCACACATGATATTTGAATACGGCATATGAATGTATTTATTGAATTTCAGGATTTTTCAATAATCAGAAAAATGTCAACAATTTATTAGAGTTTTGTCAGAGTTTTTTCAGAGTGCAATTTCGTTACTATTTCTCTGAAAAAGTATGAAAAAACTCTGAGAAACTCTGAAAAAAGTCTGTAAAGAATGTCCCAAAAATATTAGATTTCTCATCAAAATTGCAGAGATTCTCAGAGTTTTTTCATTTTTTTTCAAAGATTTTTCATAGTTTTGCAGACATTTTTCAGCGAAATATTTCCATACGGGATTCGATCGAAAATTGACAAACTTTCTACTCCACTTTGTTTACAACAGAAACCATTCAGAACCTGATGGGATAGTGAACTTGTATTTCAAGAATGCTCATTTAAATTCTATGAGAGCATTTAAAGGGATACCAGCGTACCGATTGAGTAAATATTCTCTCGGTAAAAATTCTCCGAACTGAATTCATGAAAAGGTCTGAAACTTTCAGGATGTAAAATCTTTATAAAGATGTTTCTTTTTTTCTTCATAGTAATTTATCTATTGCGGTACGGAGCCCGCCCGTACGGAAATATTTCGCTGAAATGATCATAAATAATTTCTGAAAAAATTGACAAACTCTGAGAATTTTTTTTTACCGCTTTTCACAGTTTTCGAGTTTTTTCAGCCAAATAGAAATGAAATTGCCCTCTGAAAAAATTCTGACAGAACCCTGAGAAAGTGCTGACTGTTGAAAATTTTCAAAATTATCTAAACCCATACAGCACAAGAGTTCCCGTTATGCTAACATTTTGAATTCAAAATGAACTTAATCTTCAGAAAGAACTCATATCGAGATTTCACAACGAATTGGAAATTTCTCAGAATTTGGTCAGAATTTTCTCAAAATGTAATTTAGTTCCTGTTTGTCTGAAAAAAAATCTAAAAAGCTGTGAAAAAGAGTCCGTACAGAATGTTCCAAAAATATTAGATTTTCATCAAAATTTCATAAATTCTCAATTTGTCAGATTTTTACAGATTTTTTTTCAGAGAAAATGTGATATTTCAGCTTAATATTTACGTACGGACGGATTTTGAATTCCTGAAAAAATGTTCTTTTGCCGACTGAAGAATAACACAGGCCTGCGAGGTTTTTCCCCCTTGGAACTGGTGACCATTTTCCGAAGTAATTTGCTGCGTAGAATCCGAATCCGGAGCCAGAATTGGGCTATCACGTCAGGATTTTGAGATATCTGAGGGTAAATACGCAAAAAATGCGGTTTTTCGCTACTTTTGAGGTTATGTACAGGACGCATAAAATTTTTTTGATCTTTTCTCTCAACTTCATCAATTTGCACTACTCTTCCCGTTTAAAATGAGCTATTGAACGTTCATGTACGATTTTTTCTCGCAAAGTTACGACCATTCTAAGTTGTGTAATATGTCCCAACAACAGAATGAGTATTCGCATTTATTACACTGATCGACAATGAAATTCTCTTTTCTGAAGTAATTTTCTGCGTAGAATCCAAATCCGGAGTCAGGATTGGGCCATCGCGTAAGCATTTCAAGATATTTAAGATTAGGTCCACGAAAAATGGGTTTTTTGATTACTTTGGAATTCATGTACTGAGTGCACAATTTTTTTTAGTCTTTTCTTCTAATTGCATCATCCAGTACTACTCTTACTCTTCAAGATAAGCTATTAATCGGTGACCTACAATTTCTCCTTGCAGAGTTACGAGTATTCCAAGTTGTGAAATATATCCCCAAGATTATAATATTTCTAGGATCTCCTGAGGGTGCTGCCAGGATGTATGGGAATGAAAATTCTAATTTTCTAATATGATATTCTTATTCAGCGACCCAAAAACTTATATGTTCACATATTCAAGGAAAATTTCCCTTCAAAACAATGGGTTCCCCAAAGGGTTGATAATTCACAGACCTGCGGAATATAAGTTTTTATTTTCCCTTCGAACAATAATGGTTCCTTTCCAGGTATTCAGATTGTGGAACTAAAATATAACGCCAGTTTTTACAGCACATCGGGATTCATTTTTATGTGAGATATGAATATTTACAGTTTTTTAAACAATTTGTATGAACGAAAAATATATACGTTTTATATAAAATTCAGACATGGGGCTGCACTGGTTTCACACAAGACCTAAGATACTAGATAAATCAAAAGGACTTATGATATCTTTTTCTAGTTTCTTCAAAACTTCTGTTTGATGTTTCTGTTGTACTCATGATTCGGTTCATCTCTCTTTAACATCCAGCAATAGTCAGCCATCATTCTAACGTCCCACCTTCCTTGATATCTGGTCTCCATAACCTTAAGGTCTTGATGAAATATCTCCTTGCTCTTCACTGACAGCACCAAGATTCTCGGGGAAAAAGTCAATATGGGAATGCAAATAATGGAGTTTTATACTCATATTACAACCCAGGATTTTGAAATTGTTAAGCATGCTGTTGACTATATTTTCATAATCAGGGCTTTTTCTGTTCCCTAAAAAATGTTGTACGACTTCCTTAAATGACTTCCAAGCGAGCTTCTCGGTTTTATTCATAGTTTTTTCAAAGTCAGGATCTTGCATCAATTTCCTTATGTCTGGACCAACAAAAACGCCTTCTTTTATCTTCGCATCCGATAAATGCTTGAATTTATCACATAAATATTTGAAACAAAGACCATCTTTAGGCAATGCCTTTACGAATTGCTTCATAATGCCTAATTTGATATGAAGCGGAGGTAGCAGAATTTTGGAGCGGTCAACTAGTGTTTCGTGTACAACATTTTTACTTCCAGGGTTCAATGATGCTCTCTGTGGCCAATCTTTCTGGATCCAATGTCGTGCTCTATTCCTACTATCCCATTCACATAGAAAACAGGGTATTTTGTATACCCTCCTTGTTGACCAAGCAACATAGTTAATATTTTGAGATCACCACATATAGTCCAGTTATGATTGGAGTAATTCATTTTTTTGAGGACGAAATCCAAATTTTCATAACATTCTTTCAAATGAGTAGAATGTCCAATAGGCAAAGAAGCAAATTTATTACCATTATGTAACAATACTACTTTGAGGCTCCGTTTCGAAGAATCTATAAAAAGTCTCCAATCATTTGGATTGTATTCTACATCAAACATTTTGAGTAGGCCAGGCACATCACAACAATACACTAAATTTTTTTCTTGAGCAAAATACGGTAGAAAATCCTTCTCTCTATTTCTATACCAATAAAAGTTCGTTGTACGATCCAGCATGTTTTTTTCTTTCAATCTGGAACCGAGTAATTCCGCAGCATCTTTCGGAAGATTAAGATCTCTTGTCAAATCATTCAATTCACTTTGAGAAAACAGTGGTGGTGTTTCGTTGCACTCGTAATATTCATCGTCAGGATCTGAAGTATTCATTATAGCCTCTTGAAATAAACTAGGATCAGATGAAAATGGTTGGGCAGGATGGCATAACTCTTTGCTATCAGGATCTTTATACGTAGGTAAAATCACAGAACGAATATCAGGATAACTTATCGCTGCTTTATTTTTAGAATTAAATCCTTTTATGCTTGAACAGCAGAAGTAACAATCGTTGATATGATTTTGCGGTTCCATCCAAATCATTGGAGTCTGTAAACTAAAACAATGTTTTTCTCCTCTTGACCATTTCCGAAGTTCACGTACACATGTCGAACACACTTTATGAGGCGCCCATTGTTTGTCTTGGTTTTTTATGTTGATTTTGAAATAGCTATCGTATAGTTCTTCAATACATTTAGAAATTATTTGTTGCTGTCTCTTTATTACATAATTTCCACATATGTAGCAGAAGTTATCTGGAGCATTGATACATTTTCGAGAAGCCATTTGTGAAACTTTTTTTTAAATACACGAAATTCACAACAATTACTGGACACTCGATACTTGTACACGGAGGAAAAAATTAGAACAACAATCAGTACATTCCGAGTGAATTAGTGGAATAATGTCTGAACATAGCAACAAACAATCTACGATCTCAGCAGTGCTGGCTCGAAGGATATTACCGCCCGGCGCGTGAATTTTGTAGGCGTCCGATTATAATAGTGTAGCATATTGCATAAATATATATTTATGTGATATGCTATAAGCATTTTCTACCGTATTTCGCTCAAGAAAAAAATTTAGCGTATCGTTGTGATGCGCCTGGCCTACTCAAGGTGTTTCATGTAGAATACAATCCAAAGTCAATCCCCTTCATTCATTCAACATTTTTCTGAAGCATTTTGGTGCGCTGAATCCGCATATGGCTCCAGAATTGCTATATCACGTCAGGTATTTGGGATATTCCGACCTAAAAATGTGGAAAACACTGTTTCTTGGCATATTTGAGGTTCCGTAAAGTCGAAAGGTAATTTTTTTCACAAAACCAATAGATGCACCTCAAAGTATCAGTCATCCTCTTCCAAATGCCGTTGAGTTTGCTGAAATATCTTTTTTTTTCATTGAGATACGACAATTTTAAATTTGTGCGCTCATGTACTCAATAAATAGGTGGAGACACAATTTTCAAACTGTCGTATCTCAATGAAAAAAAAAGGTATCTGAGCAAACTCAACGGCATTTGGAAGAGGAGGACTTATACTTTGAGGTGCGTGTATTGGTTTTGAGAAAAAAAATTACCCTTCGACTTTACGTAACCCCAAATATGTCGAAAAACAGTGTTTTTCACATTTTTAGGTCGAAATATCTCAAAAACCTGACGTGATAGAGCAATTCTGCAGCCAGATTCGGATTCAGCGGATCAAAATGCTTCGGAAAAAGATATTATTGTTTGAGGGGGAAAAAAAAAGTCAAATTTCGCAGGCCTGTGTAATCGTTTTCCCCGTGAAGAACTGTTGTAGAACTCTTGTGCTCTCTGGGTTTTTAAATCCGAAATTCGGGCTCTGTACCGCAATAGACGAACTATTCAACCCATACCACGCGCCATTTCAGAAAGAGTTCATAAAGAACTTGATTGGGGTTTGGAGAATTCAATATGGGTTCTCAAGAGTTCTCTATGAATTCCCATGTTGTGTGGGAAGATTTATATCCTGAAAATTTTCATCAAAAAAATTTTTACTCAGTCGGTACGCTGGCATCTCCTTCCCCAAGGATCTCCTTGAAAGGGGGATACTAACGTCGGTAACTCGCGTTATTGGTTAAAAAGGGACGAAATCATTAGATAGAAAAAGAGGTCCGATACCGACGCTAATATCCCCTCGACGTTCCCCTTATTGAACGAACATACATTCATTTGCAATGATTCTCTTCCTTCTCAATGAGGAGTCTTCATTTTGAGGGAATAAACAAAGACACATTTACCGCCAATCGTTTCTCTCTCTCTCTCTCTCTCTCTCTCTCTCTCTGCACACACGATACACGATTGTATTGCCGCGCTAATTCTGGTATACATGGAGTTCAATGAAGGATACAGATGCCTGTGAGTCAGACCTTAAACGTAGTCTATACTGTAATAGGCATATATATATTTCTATGTGTGCATAAGGTTAGGTTTGATTGAATTCATTTTAAATATTATTCCCGCCAACAGAATTTTCCAGGTTATATTTATCAATAAATAAAATTTACATCATCTAAAATACCTTATTCTATAAATTTCTGATAAAAAAAACTATCAATGTGACTATATCTTTCAAGTATAAAACAATTTCTACAACATTAAAAATGTTCAGAAAATTTTCAAAATTAAATCTTTATGGCTTTCAATTGGCTGAAAATTTACTCATCAATGAAACTCGATTCATGAAAGATGCTGTACCCTCGTGCATTGTAGCAGACAGCTTTGGGGTGTCACCAAATTCTAACGTTCATTTTTCAACTACTTGTCGGAGTGACTCGACAAATGTAAGTAATGCGACAATTTTACTTTCACCACATTCGAAAAGTCATGCATTTATGTAGAAAACTTTCCAATCTCATGAGTTTTTATTGTTTAATACCAATTTTGAGTCGACATCACGAATTATCTTTAAAAAAATATATTTTCGTTCGTTTGAACACGTGTTGTGGTTTATTTGTTTAATATATAGCATATGTTTTTTTTTCATTCTTCTTGAAAACACTTCAATAACAATTAAATGAACTGAAACACTTTCCTTGGAGTCATCACTTTTTTCTATCCAAAAATTTTTATAGAAAAGAAATATACATATATAATGAGCATGATTGTATCACGGTATTGCAACATACTCTAGGGTTATCAGTTCAAACTGAATGAACTCTCTTGGGATATCTGCAAAACTCGTAAACAAAAATATCATATCGCTCACTCCAATTTTATAAGTCACTTGTTCATCGAAGCTACCAAAAAAACGATTTGCTTCTCCACAAAGAGCAAAAAATTCAACTTCAAAGTTTTTTTTTGTCATTAACTTGCGATCATCTAAACAGATAGAAAGTAAATTTTGAATATTCAAAGTACATACTGTAAAAAATTTAAATATATTTTGTGATTTTAATTATTATAACTTTTTCCAACAGAACATGGCTGATATTTTGAAAAAACCCATTTGGGAAAGTGACCCAGAACTGTTTGATCTGATGAAAAAAGAGAAAAAGCGCCAACTATGTGGTCTAGAAATGATAGCCAGTGAAAATTTTACTTCTTTAAGTGTTCTTCAGTGTTTGGGTTCCGCTCTTCACAATAAATACAGCGAAGGTCTTCCCGGGCAAAGGTAAAAAAACATTATTTATAATTCATACTCATCATTCTTTCTTATTCAATTATAGAATTATAATACTCCTCTGATACAGAAATATTTACAATTTGTATTAAAGAGATCAACATTATCTACGAATCATGTATATTTGTTTCAACAAATGTTGTCTCTTTCCGCCGTTCTCTTATTTGCTAGACGATGAACGATGATTCATAAAACATAGTATTTGAAACATAGAAATGGAGGCTGATGAAAATGAAATATTTATAGTATAATTCAAGTTTGAATCATTTAAAGAAATAAATGGATGATGTTGGAAAAACTGAGAGAACCAACATTTCTAATTCTTGAATACCGATTCCAAATACCACATCCCATCTAAAAACATTGATTCTGCGACAGTATTATTCGAGCACGAAATATGTGCAGATCGATCAGTTTAGACATTTAGATATCATTTTGACAAATGATTCCAACTTGAGTAACATACGCATGTATGCAAAAGCATATATTTCAACTCTCAGTTACCGCAATCCATTAAAATTTTTCAAATTTTATTTGCAGATATTACGGTGGCAATGAATTCATCGATGAAATTGAGATATTAGCACAGAAACGTGCCTTAGAGGCTTTCCATTTAGATCCTAACGAATGGGGTTGTAACGTGCAACCTTATTCTGGAAGTCCAGCCAATTTCGCTGTATACACAGGATTGCTTGAACCCCAAGGGCGTATTATGGGGCTTGATCTTCCCGATGGAGGTCATCTGACGCACGGTTTCTTTACAGCCACTAAGAAGATTTCTGCTACATCCATTTTCTTTGAATCAATGCCTTACAAAGTTCATATCGAAACGGGTCTCATCGATTACGATAAATTAGCTGAAGAAGCAAGATTATTTAAACCAAAAGTAATTATAGCTGGTGTATCTTGCTACAGTAGGTGCTTGGATTACAAAAAGTTTAGAGAGATAGCGAATGAAAATAATGCATATCTGTTGAGTGATATGGCCCATATCTCGGGATTGGTTGCCGCTGGCGTCATTCCTAGTCCATTTGAGTACAGTGACGTTGTTTCTACGACCACGCATAAAACTTTAAGGTAACCATCAATTTTTCTTCCACTCGCAATCAGTTGCATTCGAGAGCGGAAAAATTGACTCATGAATCAATCTTGTTTTAATAATTATCATAGCTCAGGGAGGATTGCAATCTACTTGAGGACATATTTAAAAATCATTCCTCCTTGGAGAGATAAACATGATCTATATTATAGTTTGACGTTTATATATGCTTTGCCGGGAACGCAACGAACCCTAGATACCCTTCTGTACAGTGATGAAATAAAATCCTCTGCAGTTTCTTTCCTTCCGGCAAGTTCCTTTAGAACCACCATGGACTTCATCCACCCCCTGTACAAGTGTTGGCCATTAGAATAATTCCCATAAAAGTTATGAGAATATTTCGATTTTAATACAATAATTTTCCTCGGAGAAAGTTTGGAGATTTATATTTTGATAAAATTCATCCTGGAATTCAATGAAATTACATGTCTTGAATCTAGAAACATTAACATCCTTTCAACTATTTTAGCAGTTTATCCAAGTAAAATGCAACATCATCGTTATTATTATTTTTTTGTTTTTTTCAATTATTCGCAGTATAAAAACTAGGGGATTTAATTTGTTGCTCCCTCTCTCTCTCTTTTATTTCAGAGGACCTCGCGCTGGTGTTATTTTCTTCAGAAAAGGAGTTAGAAGTGTAGGAAAAGATGGAGTGAAAATCATGTATGACTTGGAGGATAGAATAAATAAAGCAGTATTCCCGGGTTTACAAGGAGGTCCGCATAATCATGCGATTGCGGCAATAGCAACAACGATGAAACAAGCTACGACTCCTGAATTTCTAGCATATCAGAAACAAGTGGTAGCTAATGCAAAAAGATTATGTAAAGGTTTACAAGCTTTCGGTTATAAAATCAGTACAGATGGTACGGATGTTCATATGTTATTAGTAGATTTGAGACCTTCAAAGATCACCGGTGCCAAAGCGGAGAAAATCTTGGAAGAAATTTCTATTGCTTGCAATAAAAATACAGTTCCCGGTGACAAAATGGCTCTTAATCCAAGTGGTATCAGACTTGGAACGCCGGCTTTAACCACTAGAGGCTTAGTGGAAGAAGATATGGATAAAGTGGTTGAATTTATTCACAGAGGTAAAGCTTCATTTTGTATACTCGATCATTTCTATTGACAATCCAATTAGTTTGGGTGTTATTAAAACATATTGATCCCCTGACTGCACTTCGCCTAGCGATTCTCGTGTGAATAAAGCTACCGGACGTGCGAATTTTATTCATTAAAAATATCCGAATTTCAACATTTGATTTTCAAGGGATCCATAATCTCTTTTGGAACTATATATATGAATATGAATCTGTAATATATTCTCATTGATTCATTGAATCGAAGAGACATTGACGAAGTTATGCTGTAATTACTCACTTTGTAGAAATATAATGGTGTAAAATAGGGACGTAAGATCAAGAGGACTGGAGAAAGCTTATTAAATTTCTCAACAAAAGGGGACTTGATAGGGTGTGAAAAGATATCAAAAAATAAATACTTTATTTACCCTTATCTAATGTACACTCTGAATAAGGCGTTGTTAAGATAGGTTATTAGAAATATTAATCCATCCGGGTGTTGGTATTAACTACATTGAGCAACACACATTTGATGATTGTATTCAACAAACAATGAAAGTATTCACTTTGAATAACTCTTCTCGTGTAATATCATTTTGTATGCATGAAGCAAACGAGTGATAAAAATGTCTGAACAGTCTAATTTATAATCTTGGAACGCTAGCCCAAGTTTTCCTGTAGAATTTCTCAAAAATACTTGAATATTTTCAAAATATCGCTCTACATGGCATTTCTTAACAGCTTATAAAAATATTGTGTACGGCGATATTTTTAAATTATTGAAGGGATAGCTAAAGAATCTCCTGCGCAAAAGATTTGGGTAGCGTCACGTCCGCGTTTTTTCGGACTTTTTTATCGTGTACCCTTTTAACAACTTGACACTTAAGATTAATAATTTTGTGTGTAAATCCAATTAATTATGATTCATAGGTGAGGATAGAATCATTTAAATGAACTTTTTTTATCATTTCAGGACTTCAACTTGGCAAAGAGATAAGCGAAATCAGCGGTCCAAAATTAGTAGATTACATCAAATGTTTGAAGGAGAATGAAAGCATGAAATCTAAAATATCAGCTTTACGAGCGGAAGTTGAAAGTTTTGCTCAAAAATTCCCAATGCCAGGTATTGAGACATATTGAAGAATTCGTATTTATGGATAATTATCACTATTATTATCATCATTACTCATTACATTAAGCGTAATATGATATTTTTTACTTTTTTTGTACACAATGATAATTTCTATAGAATAATGTTGTTTCTATGAAAATATATTTTATAATGAGGAATTTGAATCAATGGGTATTCTTTTGATTTTTTTTTCCATTTATGATTACGATTGTAATGTCAAATGATCTCCAAACACTCTTCGAACTATCCTTAAACTATATTCATGGTTAGTGTTCACTAAACATCGATGGCACATCGATGTGTCATACAATAAACGGGTATCGATGTTTGACATCGCGAACATCGATGCTGCTAGAACCTGATTGGTTGTTATTTTACCAATAAAAATTTTGGGATCTAGCGCCATTTCAAGTTCAGCATAATCCCATTCAATTGTTCTTATTTTATGTCTTGATGTTTCAATGTTTCTTACAAAAAACATTGGAACATCAACCAGGTTGATGTTACATCGTTAAACGATGTAAAACATCGATGTCAGGCGATGTTATTATCGTCGATGTTTAGTGAACACTAATCGAAACACTGAACGCTGGCATCCCCTTGAGTGTATACGAGCGCATATGTGGCTCCATCTGGTGGCATTGTTTTCAAACAAAAATACTCGAAACTGGACTTATAAAAAGGTCTGAAATTTTCAGAGATGACTCTTCAAAAGTTCATCTAGATCCGTACAGAGTCAGAATTTTGAAGAGTGATCTCTGAAAATTTCAGACCTTTTTATAAGTCCAGGTTCGAGTATTTTTATCTGGACAAAATGCCACCAGATAGAGCCACATATGCACTTTATATCCACTTAATTGTTAATGAATTCCAGTCCTCCTCCTTTCTCCTGAATGAAAATTAAGAGGATGCGAGCCAGGGGGCATAATCTCGAATAGAAAATTTTCAAACGGATTTCAGCGCTGCCATACGGTAGTACAGTGAACTATTTTATATGTATACACTAACACTAATTCGAAAATCGGTGTGATTTGTTCATTGTTTGTTTAGTTGTATCTATGGCGAATAATTCACTGTACTACCGTACGGCAGCGCTGAAATCCGTTTGAGAATGTTCCATTTGAGATTATGCCCCCTGATGCGAGCGCATAGATGGCTTCATCTAGGAGAATTTTTCTTTTCTACCAACTTACTCGAAATTGTATTCACGAAGAGAGTGGAATTTCGAGCAGTGGATACCATGAATAGTGTTCACAAACATCGACGATAATAACATCGCCTGACATCGATGTTTTACATCGTTCAACGATGTAACATCGACCTGGTTGATGTTCCAATGTTTTTTGTAAGAAACATTGAAACATCAAGACATCAAATAAAAACAATTGAATGGGATTATGCTGAATTTGAAATGGCGCTAGATCCCAAAATTTTTATTGGTAAAATAACAACCAATCAGGTTCTAGCAGCATCGATGTTCGCGATGTCAAACATCGATACCCGTTTATTGGATGACACATCGATGTGCCATCGATGTTTAGTGAACACTAGTTTCGATATTCGTCGAGCTGAGAAATCACAGTTCGGTCATTCGTATTATGTTTTCCACCAGGGTACACAAACCTCAAGTGGGGTGAAAGTTTGGCGTAGTTCACTATCCACAGAACCAGGCGCCGCTAGTGTGCCTGGCTTGGTTTCCCTCTCTCTGATTCAAAATCAGAGACGCTATGGTTATGATGCCGCTGCTGTGATTTCCCAGCTCGCTGAATATCGCAATACTGCCAGTGTTATTATCACAGCACGTTGATTAGACAAGGATTAGCAGATTTTGAATGTAATCGTATTAACGTATGCATTTTTCCTTCGAGTTCTTCCTTTTCACACAGGGAATATTATTAACACAAAGCAGACGATTTAGAATAATATAAGAATCTATATTTACATTTATTTATATGGATCATTTATTACAAATCTATATCGACCGACTGAATCGTTTTCAATGCTTATTTTCGATGAATAAACGATAAATATCTTGGATATTTAATGTTCACGGTCATTTTAATATACATAAATTAAATACATATCTACCATTTTCCATGCTTCTACCATGCTTTTCAAAATATTTAACAATTACGCTCATATAAATATAGAATTCGTTATGTTTTATTATAGATTAGTACCATGATGTAATCAATTTACAGGTTTACATCAATTTTGAATTAGTTGATATCATATTGATGAATCAAAATTTTAACAGAATGCTCTACTTAAGAAAACCGCAATAAGAACCGGATTGGATCCCGAACGAAATGGTATTCGGGTTCACATAGAGTAAATCAGGGTAAGATGGCGCAGTTTCCTGCCTCGCTATAGCATGAAATAGTAGATAAAACCTCGTTCACTGACATAAAAGGTTCGTTCGTTCTACGTGTTCTGGGTTGCTCTAACTTGTAACAAACCAATCATTTCGTTGCTTAAACTGGAAGTAGCGAATCCAAAATACTTGGAGCGAGTTGGGGTAACTTGGGACATCGGTAAACGAACTTAGCTAAAAACAATCTATTTGAAACATCCGTGATCATAATAATGTGAACTCTGATGCTATTCGCCAGGAAATATGATTTTGACTAAATTATTGAATTAAGAATTGTTTTCTCATGAAATAGCAAAATGTAATTTCCTTTTTTATTTTTCATTGTTAACGTATTCGAATTTTATCAAATGCAATTAATGAATTTGAAAGAAGTTAAGTTAGAGTATAAAAGAGAATTTTAAACTGTTCAAAATTATGAAAATTTCTATTCTTTCTGACCAATTATTTGTTGGGGTGTCTGAGAAAATAAAACCGCGCGCAACTTACGAGTTAACTACTACATTTTTCAGGTTAGAAAGATCAGATTTTTTTTTGGTGTGATAACCAGAAGATGTGGTTAATTTTAGCTTCGACCATTTTTTTCTGGACGTCACAATCACATTTCCTGGCGAATTGAACCAGATTTCAAATTATTGCGACCACGAATGTTTCAACCAGATCGTTTTTTTGTCAGGGTATTATTCGAAGCTGTACTGAAGCGGGAAAGTGCGTCATATCACCCCACTTGACTCTACATGGGTCCATTTAGGTGCAGAACACGGACCATAAACACGTATTCAGGTCAGTGGTCTCAGATTGGACTCGCAAACGTTACGCACACAGATGCAACTTTACGTCGATGTATAAAAAGAAAGGGTATGGTTGCGCGCGCAACCTAGCATGCTTTCTCCATTGTTCATCTGATAGTTGACTGGAGAGCAAAAGAGAAAGCATGCTGGGTTGCGCGCGCAACCATACCCTCTCTTTTTTCACACTGACATACAGTTGCATCTGTGCGCGTAACGTTTGCAAGTCCAATCTGAGACCACTGATTCAGGTTCTATCTGGGAAAGTTTTCGAACGATGTTTTCATATCCCGATTGTGCCCGGGAATTGCAAAGCGTCAAACAAATAAACATCCGAGTTTATCCAAGACTCATATAAGACTCATTAGTCTAAAAAATTCATTTGTAACTTTGAATTTGCATTCAATCCGGGTTTATCCGGATCCCTTTCGATTCCTTAAGCAGGGATTTTTCATCATTGACATAATTATTCATGAAAAATCCAAACCATAAATCATTTCTGTTATACTCCATACCATTCTTGAAGCACAATGTTAAATGTTCATTTCCTTTCTCATGTATTTCTTTCATTTCTGTAACACAATAACTCTGAAGTTAAATGAAAATAAAAAAAAAACAATCTTTCATTCATGGGATTTCCAATGGAACTCGAATTCTGTGAATTAATGAGACTATGAGACTGAGATCGGAATTTCACCTACGGATGTAAAAACTTTTTACAATTTGTTTTTATTCCATCCATTTGAATGGCGTACAATACTGTTATTGACGCAATCGATTAAATTCACAAACAAATTCAATAATAACGTAACGATTATTTATTCAACGAATAATGAATGATTTATTGAAATCTGATTTCGAAATCACAATAGAAGCTAATACGTGATAACAAATGTTTGTCGTAAATACACGCCGCGAACCGAAAGAAAATCATGAATGTTCAACATAAATTGACGGTAGAATTCAAGGAACGTACGATACAAAAATCATATTGACAAAAAAACAATAAGAATCTACATACAGGATGCCTCATTTTAATCTTTAAATGCAAATATCTCAAAAACATGCATCTTAAACCAAAAGTACTTCCTACCAAAGTCGTTATACAAAAAGGGGCCACAAAACTACGATATCAGTTTCATCGTAGATAGCGTTGTGATCGATTAAAATGTGGTCCACATCATTTTTTTAAATAAGAACCCCCACTTTTTCTTGCATATCTTGATTCTACGCAAAAAACTGAGTAACTTTTTTTGAAACATTTTTCTAAATTTTTCAAGATGGAGCCACCATTGATGAAAAATGAGGTCTATGAAACAATATCGAAAGCCGATGATGCATATTTTTGAGATATTTCGAGAGCCGAAATATGAATGTTGGAAACATTCTTCCTAAATTCTTGAAGATGGCGCTTCAAACGGTGGAAAATGAGGTTGATGAAAAAGTTCTACTGCATTATGTGTGAAGCAACGCTCAACAAACAAATCAAAACAATGATAATTTCAAAGAGGAAATCCAACACAAAACACAACGAATGTCGTTTCCAAAACATTGAATTAAGGTAGTTCTCCGGGAGAATTCAGGATTAAATTAGAAAAATTATTGTCAAGCAGAGCACCAAGGTCGAAGGAATTCGATAATCATATTCGTTGGGACTTATATTCTTATTTATGACAAAAAAAGAACCAACTCGAAGTATAAATAAACAACCTTGTAACAACAACGCGAAATTTGACATGGTTTTTTTTCTTAAAAAATTTTTTTTTTTGATACGTTTATGACTTATGAGGGCTCATTTTGTTCCTTGTGAGATTTAAAAAACCTTTACCATGGGGATTTTTTTATATGAGTCATCATGACACTGTCACACGCTTTCGCTTATGGGAATGTATTTTACTATTAATAAACAAGAGCGTGTGACAGTGTCATGATGACTCATAAAAAAATCCCCATGGTAAAGGTTCTTTAAATCTCACAAGGAACAAAATGAGCCCTCATAAGTCATAAACGTATCAAAAAAAAAAATTTTTTAAGAAAAAAACCATATCAAATTTCGCGTTGTTGTTACAAGGTTGTTTATTTATACTTCGAGTTGGTTTTTTTTTTGTCATAAATAAGAATATAAGTCCCAACGAATATGATTATCGAATTCCTTCGACCTTGGTGCTCTGCTTGACAATAATTTTTCTAATTTGATCCTGAATTCTTCCGGAGAACTACCTTAAAGTCATTTACAATGTTCTGGAGAACTATTATCTTTTACTTTTGGAAACTGATATCGTAGTTTTATGGCCCCCTCTTTGTATAACAACTTTGGTATGAAGTACTTTTGGTTTAAGATGCATATTTTTGAGATATTTGCATTTAAAGATTAAAATGTGACACCTTGTATATCTTTCCGACAATTTTTCTTATAATTTCGGAATCTTCACTTTTTGAGAAAATGAAAATCGTTTTATTTTTCAATTGCTTTTTCTATAAAATTCCAACAAATGAATGATCTTGAGGAAATTTTTCATCATGAATTTTCAACAAAGGTGTAATTTCAAAACAAATCGAGTATAGATACTATTTTCAGTTTAATAACCAAATCTTTTTGAAGTATAAGCTTCACCGCCTTTTGAATGTTGAAAATGAGTTTGATTTTTATACAATTTTCAGACAAAAATTGAATAAAAAAAATATATTGAGGTTTTATTGAAAAATGTTACAACTCAAGTTATGGAGGAAAAAAATGAAAGTTTCCCGGTTCTTTTATACTTCTTTGAATTGAAAATTATAACCCACATAATTCAGTGATCGGATAGTGTTAATTGTCAATAAATAATCACAATTAATTCCATATATTCAATTAAGTTTCAATCTAAATAAAGAATATAGTGATGCATGCCCTGGTTAAACAAGTCCATTGATTTTTGCCAAATCTCATTGAATTTTGCACAATGTTCTGACTAAATCCCATAGAATTCAATTTCGTCAGATTTTATGGATTTTTTTAACTAGGGCATATTGTTGAAAGAGTGTTCCGGTCTAATTTTTCTGTAGAAATACTCTAAACCCTTTGAGCAACAAGAAATATTCAATAAATCCCATAAAAAATTAGATAATAGAAAAATTTAAAATTAAGTAAATAATGAAAAGCTATTATAATATACCTATAAATTTGTATATCTTACCTAGCCTACAAAAATGTTCTCATTTTCCACGTGCGGTTAACGCGCATATCGTTACCCGTGTTCAACTTTGTTAATTACACTAATAGATGTGTTGATGATTTGTTAGCAAGAATCATTTATTTGTTTTCTATTTCCTTTTCTTCTTTTCTTGAAATCATTCCATTTGAACTCTATAAAATTAAGTTGGAAAGATCTAGAAATTTCTATAAGAAAAATTACTCCGAAGACTCTTTTAAAAATTTAAAAAACAAAATCCAAAAATTATGGGAAGCAGCGATGAAACTTTTACACTCTTACGTAGACGTTTATCATTTTCG
This sequence comes from Gonatopus flavifemur, assembly GCA_018340375.1. Lineage (NCBI taxonomy): Eukaryota > Metazoa > Arthropoda > Insecta > Hymenoptera > Dryinidae > Gonatopus > Gonatopus flavifemur. The sequence goes on from JAFFJZ010000023.1 coordinate 41,684, forward strand.
CAAGAAATAATTCCACCCCAAAGCTATTCTTATGAGAAATCGACATTTTACGTACATTTCTATCAGTTAAAACAAAAAAAAAATTATATTATGAATATCCACGTACTGTTGATTCATTTCCACCAAATTTTGTTTAAGTTCTTCCGATCATTGTTGATTTTCAATTGAATAATCCATATGTCGGCTCTCGAAGATTATGAGATTTTGATTGATTAATTCAATATTTCATGATTCTATTTAGAATAAAAAACATGATGAAATCTTTTGGATTCTTCGTTATGTTTTTACACATGTATCGATTCGAGAGATTCCATTAACCGTGTACAAGAACAAGATGTACAATGTCTACTTACTTTCTAATATACGTTTCCTATGTGGAATACGAATGAAAACATGGGATATATCTTCATCCTGGAACGACAGAGAAAAATACCTCGTAAATACCACATGGATCCGTACGAGCCCAAGTCACATCACGCTTCATCTTATTTTGCTGACACCGTTTGTGGCATTGACCCCAATTTTGCACTGGTGTTACGCAAACAGAGCACTTCCCAAATGAAATGCTTCAAATTTCAGAACTGCAAATCAATCTACTCATTTCAAAGGATTCATGTGTAGTACTTCTAAATATATACTCAAAAGAATTGTTCCACGAATGTTATCTTACTTTATGATTTGATCCATACCAATGCATCTTTGAAAACACACGAATTATCGAAACATTTGTGCATAGGCAAGGTTGAGGTTGAGGGGGTGAAACGCAGAAGCAACGTAAAAACGATGCAGAGGCATCGAGGAAATATTCGAGTTGTGCTCGATCATTGATATTCCCTAGTTGCTTCTGTTTTTGCATCGTCCATACCTCTAGCCCCTATAGTTCCCGATTCGTTTCATTGGTGGAACCCGTGCAACCAACACAGGACACCTCCGTCGCCTCTTCGTGGAATTCAGGGATAAAAACGAGATCGGTGGATACAGCGTGGTACGACGGAGAAATGTCCGCCCGAAAAAAAAGGGCCAGACATTTCTCCCTTTTTTCTCCTTTAATTCTACGAAGATGCGACGTAATTTTTCGGCGACTGTCTTGTATGAGAAGGGTTAGGAAGATCAAAAATGCTAAAACCTCTTTGCGGGTGGGAGATCAACTGGAAAGTTGAAATAATATATACATATATGGCACTGATTTTTACAAAATTTGATATTCAAGGATTTTTGGAGTTGCCAAGTGAGAATCTGTAATCATAAGGCGTCTCTATCCAACTTCTGAACCTGCGAGGCGAGGACCCATTGTAGCATTAACATAGTACAACCATCGTTACAGTACTTGAAGATTAAGGGGATTCCGAAGTCTCGAGAAATCCCAAATCTCTCGCCCCACTTTTCTCGAGAACAATTGAATGAATCGAAAAATAATCTGTCGATACATCTTCTGTGAATCATGGGGAGAGATTTGGGATTTCTTAGAACTTCGGAATGCTCTCAATGAATAAATACCAAATATATACCAATTCGAACGCACACATTGATCCTCATGCATAACTTTAGTGGTCAACACTTTATTTCCTGATTGTTGAAACTTCACACTGTTTCACAGTGTAAAAATAAACATACGCATATCATTTGACGCGGAGAATAAAAATTTTAAAAGGAATAAAAATGTTGTTCCAAACAAGTTTATAACCTACGTCACGTGGTACGTCATCATCGTCATCATTTAATTTTATAAACATCTTACGATATTGTGAAATTGTATTATTCTTTGGCTTATCGTGCATTGATTCATCAATACTCGAATCATGTTTCATCTTTCTACTCTTCGAAAAAAGAAATTAGCAAAAATCTAAACAAAATTCTGTTCAAATTTACGTGAAACTTTCTATATTGGAACCCTAATTTGTTTTTTTCTTCATAAATTTTTCATGTTTCTTCTTTGTGTTTGTTTTTTACAGAGAATTCATTTAGCGACCAATAACCTACAATCAATTCAAATCAAATATTCATATCAATATCTCTAATATTTGCTTGTCATTGATATAATGTAACATATCTTTTATTCGGTAATCACACAATATAAAAAGAGTTTATTTAAAAATTGTCTTTGACCGCAAAAATAAAAATTTTAAAATCATTATTCTGGAATAATTTCGAAGGAAAATCGGAACTTCAAAGTCAGAACTATGGAATTTGTGACTTGAACGTTAACGCGATTGAAAGAATAAATTGAAATCTTTACTGGAATTTTACATCTACTACAAAAGTATTTATCTGAACATAGATATGCATATGCATATTACAATACTTTACATTTGTTTTGAATTCACTGTATTTGTGTATATATATGTATGTAATTATACATAAACAATATACACATACATTATAAATTATATAAGAGCTATGGTTGAAGGATCTTCCTATCATTCTCATCCCACATACTTTCATGGCCAACATAAATCAACACGTACACTTTATAAAAAATTCTGTTCGGTTTATTTTTGCATCAATAATGTTTGGTTATTTCTAATGCGCAAGATTACGTTTCAATGACGCTCTATAAGTGCACTTGTTGAAAGTATCTGGGTGGAAGATATATGAAGATTTTCGGATTATTTTTATCATATTGCACAATAACGTCTAATCCTTAATCAGTCGAGTTCTTGTGCCGCGTGTGACGTTGATGCTAAGTTTTGCGGTTCATCGTCTGAATCTTCATCTTCCAAACCGTTGAAGAAAGATTGTAAAAATGATCCGAATAATCCTTGATTGTGAGAACGCGGAGGTGGAACATTAAAGAATAATTGACCTATTTTATCTAAGTACTGCCGATAGCATGGATCTCTATTTAAAGATATCTGATACTGTTCACAGAGCACAGTGAACACAGTTAATTTCCCACTGAAAATTATTACATTCAAAATCATCAACAATGCGGTTAAATCATGAATATATTTGAATTTTTAATTATATGAATCTCTACGAGAAAGAGAAAAGATGCGCTAACACTTTATCGCGAGTACTTTGGATACGGTACCCGATGAGTCCAATCATACTCTAGAATCAAGTCAGACTCCTCGGATGGCGTATTCCAAGTTCTTTCATTTTCCCTCCGTTTTGTTCTTTTCGTTATAAATGTTCTGTTATTTATTTGAAAATTCATAAAAATATAGAAAGAAATGATAGTCACGTTCGATCGTGAAATGAATATTCCCCAATGAATGAGGGATACGTGTCAAGCGATTTGTACATTTACACGGCAACGGCACACGTGAATAAACATCAGAATTCTTTTGTTGAATTTTTCAGACCATTTACGTTCACTTGGGATGTTCATTCCCTAATCGAGTGATTTGATAAATATGAAAAATCATTTTTGTATTACGATTTACATTTCATACGCCTTTCATGAATAAACAAACAACACCATTGTTTTTTCAATATGTAATATAAAGGATGACGATACCAGGAATTATGTATTCGAATCATTCTATTTAACATAAATGAATCAATGATAGAATTCAGTTAGAAATTCCCAATAGTCGCCACCCTATTCATGTAAACGGGACAAGACCGAACCAGGGGGCACGATGATGGATCATCTTCAATGATTTTACAGCAAATAACCCCATTCATTTGCAAATTGTGAAAATATGTACCATGGGATATCAAAATTCATATTCTTTATCAATTCATCAAAGTTAAACTGAATCTAGTTTTTTCAGCTACATTTTTTTCAACTAAAAATCCAAGAAACTGACATTTAACATTCACCCCCTTATTTTATTTTTCATTTTGCATTTTATCAACATTTACATTTACATTTATTACATTTGAGACAAGACCGGTCAGTTTTGAATGAATATTGAATGTTTCCATTCTACTTTTTGCAGGCATCATGCGATAATTGAAAATAAGTTGATTACAATTCTTTTGTTTTATTCTTTGGCTTGCCTTTGATTTGTTCCTTGAGTTTCCTAGGGTGCGCTAAGATTAACTGTCAATGATGTTAATTTTGAATTCTCTTTGCTGATAACCATGAATAAAAGTGCTTGGTTTTTTAAAGAGAGGACGAAATTTTGCAAATTCATATTAAAAAAATTGAAACTTCATTCAAGGATTTAACCGATCTTGCCTCATATACGGGGTGTAACCGGTTACTTTTATTTTTTCTACAATTTCAAATTATTTTTGCTATCAAAAAGTAAATGGGTAATCAGTTCCAAAATCGTTTGCGTTAGAAATATAAATCTATTTATTAAAACTTATATAAAATCAATTTTATTTGCCCCATATTTTTTCTCTTGTCCCGTTTTCTTCAATGATTTTACAGGTTACAATTATATGCGTTCTACAAATCTAATAAAATTCACTGACCTGTCGATTGATTCTAATAGAAAGAATAAGAAATTCAGCAGAGGAAGCAAGTATGGCGGCCCACTATTGATTTTTGGATGTCTCAATGTGTATGAATTGAAGGCTTCTTGTGCAGTTGCTTTGTTTTGTAAACACAGGTATCTGTAATGAAAACGATTAGGTTGCGACTCAACTTCAATCGACAAAAAAAATACTATGAAATTAGAGATATATGATTAAAAAATTCGTTTCAATGCAAAATTGAGTGCTCTTTTTCAGATTACATAATCAAAAATATTCAACTCCGTTCAAGAAAATTCATTTCACCTTCAAATGACCTTGACCTATTTTCCCAAGGTCAACTAAAGGCCAACGTACTGTGTTCTCTTCGGAACCCTACAATTTCAGTTTCCCGCTTTTTCCCCTTTTATTATATATATTCATCTTAAGGGGATACCAGCGCCGGAACATTAGACAAACTTTATCAATCCAAGAAGGTCTGTATAGAGCGATATTTTGATTTTATTGCTTCATTTTCGAATAAACTGTCAGAATAAATTTGGCTAATGTCTCGGCGCTGGTATCACCTTCAGGATATCCCATGGAAAATGGTCCTCTATCTCTTTCCACTTTATGTAGTTAAAAAGAGACTGTTTGTTTTTTGTTTTTCATTACGAACGGACCCAACTTTTACGGGAGCAGGCATTAGGAGCAGGTTGACCACCCTGGAAATTTTCTTTTATTCTTATTGATCATTTCATTCAACGTGAATACGTAATTGAAGGATTCCGTTGAAAATTCTCGATTGTGGCTATCGCGTATGACACGCTGCATATTTAGCATTCATTGTTTTGACTACCAAGTAGAAATACAAAGAATAACGCTCCCTATTTCTTTGTTTTTTCAAAACTAAAAGTATGGAATTAATTGACATCGATTGACGCATTAACTTAACATACCAAAAATGATACGGGTATCAAATAAATATTGATTTCAACCATCAATTTTTTCTAAAATTAGGATAACAGAAGTGGAATCTGACAACATTTTGAAGGAATGCGCTTGATGTTCGTAAAATTATGATTTATCAGAAGATATACTTATTCGATATCCATACTCACTGCAACACTGCTTGGGCTATAAAAAGATCTATCTCATTTGAGTACCCTCGTGTTTCGTGAAGTTCCACTAACATTGCAGCACAACCAGAACCATCTTTACTATGTATAAAATGTTGCCTAGCCATTAAATAATTTTTTTCTGTGAAATGAAACAAATCATGAGTTAATTGGCATATATTTTCAAATATGGCTAGGTCGATCAACGATTCATTCATTTTCGCTATTACCTCTCCAGAATACTTGTGCTATTTTTTGATGTAAATCTGGATGACCAGTTTTATAATTTGTACCCTTGACGCTCCATCTGAGTGCGTCGTGTAGGAAAATTTCTCTCTCTGGACACGCAGGCCTCATCATACTAAATAAGGTAGTGATATTCTCAAAATATTCTTCCGAAGGTTCTGTTCCAGACTCTTTCAATACATTTACAAATAATATTCCTAAATCGGCTCCACTGGCGTACTGAAACAGAAATGAGTTCATATCAAATGGGTCTCAAAAGACTGAAATAATGATCAACATTTAGTTGTAAAAGATTTTTCCATCCAAGGTACAAGAGGATGCCAATGCCGTGAACGAACGGTGGAATATAATTGGATGTAGCACCAACTTTCCAGTCACAAAAATAACATACATCAAATGTCGTTAATATTCCCTTAAGGGGATACTAGCACCAGAACATTAGCCAAATCTTTTGTGTAAGATTTCTCCACAATATTTTGAAAATATCAGAGTATTTTGAAGAAATATTACAGGAAAAATTTGGCTGATGTCCCGGCGCTAGTATGTCCTTAAAGGAATATCGAAAAATTTTCTTTTACCAACTGAGAAAAAAAACATTTTTAAAAAATTTGAAATTTAGGCTATGTAACGTAATTTGTGAAGTACAAAAGATTATTCCTGAAAATTTCAGACTGTTTCATAAGTAAAGTTCGGAGAAATCTTGCGGATAAAATCTTTACTCGTATGGTACGCTGGTTTCCCCTTGGAAAGGTATAAAAGAGATACAAATTCAAGGACCTTGGCTATTTTGTATTAGCCAGTTTATTTAGAAAATAGTATGTTAAATCAAATAGATGATTTTTAAATAATAATTGGTAATATTGATGCCTGGAATAGTTGAAGTCCCAGACACTTGGCATTTCATTTGATTTGTCCAACAAGATGTATCCACTAATTTGTTTTTTATTTATTCATCTTTGCAAACCTTGAGAGAACAGATTTGGGATTTTCTAGTTTCAAAAAAAAGTATTAAATGCAATTGAATGTGTCTAAAGGTAATAAAAAATTTCGAAATTACTCAATCCCCTTTCTCTAAGCTTTTTTTTTTATTATCAATCAACAAAATAATTTTAGTGTAATTCCTGCACTTTCTTCTATCGGTAAACAATAAAGCAACAGTATTTTGATTGATTTTATCATTTTGGAGTATCTGATGATATTGCTGAAGATTTCAAACTTTCTTTGAAACTGACAAGAATTTTTACGCCTCAAATATTTTATAAGATGCATATTATTGTATGCGCACATAATATTTCCAAATAAGTTATACCATTATCATTCTGAAACAAAATCAACTGCACTTGCATTTGTTGGCAACTAAAGTTCATACAAGTTACATGAAAAGTTACCCACGATTCTGTATTTACATGTGAAAAAAATAAAATAGTAGAAACAAGTCAATATATTGTAATATGTACTTGGCTTATTTCCCTACCGATTAAGAGTAGAGCTTAGAAAAGGTTAGAGCATATGCTCCTAAAATGAAAAAAAATCGATTTTCTATGATATGGCCTTGAATATGTCCTGATTGTTATGTACATAATTCATCTGTATTCCTCAAATGTTACGAATTTCATTAAATTTTGCATGTAAATATTCTAGTTGTGATGCTGCGTTCAAGGTGTCTCCAAGCAGAATTCAAATTCTTCCGTTTGTCATTAGAAATATGGATATTCTTTATCATCCTTGGATCACAAACAAATAGAGCTGTACAGAAATGTGTATGGTAGTTATCTTTGTATACATTACCCTAATAGAAGAACTCATGACAGTACTTCGAAATTCATGACTTCAAGATTCCATTATACATTTCATGAGGAATGATATTATAATGAAGAGATTAATTAATTTTTAAAAATATCTGTCAACGTTGGTTCGGATAATGTCAAAATGATAATGCACAATCACTTACTTGCTCATGCTGCAATAAACGTATAGATCCACTGTATAGCAATTTTAAAAGTTCTAAATATTTTTTTTGTCCGAGATACCTGTGCAAAGAGGTTAAGTTACTAAAAGGATCGTGAAAAGGTTAATTTGAATGAGATTTTAGTTGAACCAATTTACCTGAAATATAAAGTTCTGTACATTTGATGGGCTTCATAATAATTTTCGGAATCGATACATGCTTCTAACTTTGCTAATAATCTTGGAACAACGTATTTCGAGGCCATGGCTATGTTTATGGTATTGACTGTGTTTCGACGTTTCGACGTTTCGACTGGTTTCGACCGTACCGGATCAGGGTACCCAAGCTCCAATGAACAGAAAAGTTTCATGTTCGCCATCCGAGATTGTAGGGGGCGATACTGTGGCCACTAACACACAACCCTTTTTGCGTGCACATGAATGTAAAAAGAGGCATGTTAGCCACTATAGTATCGCCTCCTACAATCTCGGCTAGCGAACATGAAACTTTTTTGTCCATTGTAGCTTAGTTATCCTGTACCGGATGAACGATCTTCCAAAACGCACTAAAACTAAAACCAGTGACCAGGGGGCATAATCTCAAATGCAACATTCTCAAACGGATTTCAGCGCTGCCGTACGGTAGTACAGTGAATTATTCGCCATAGATACAACTAACACAGACAATGAACAAATCACACCGATTTTCGAATTAGTGTTAGTGTATACATGTAAAATAGTTCACTGTACTACCATATGGCGGCGCTGAAATCCGTTTGAAAATTTTCTATTCGAGATTATGCCCCCTGCCAGTGACCAGCTTGGTGGTACCCAGGGGTATGACACTCCGTTGAAAAATGTGTTCTTAATTCGATGTAATCCCCCCCGCACCTCTCACCCCCGCTCCGATAGGTGGCAGTACCCGTTTTCGTCAGCAGTTGAATAGGCTAACCGATCATAACCAATATTTCTGCATGTTTTTGATCCAATGTTGACAACACACTTTGCTGCTGACGAAGTTTAGTGGCGCCACCTTGCCGCGCGGGTGAGTGGGGATCGGGGAGGGGGATACAAATTGCGACCCTCATTTTTATACGGTGAGCATAGGAAGTGTCATAGCCCTGGTGGTACCACTGACTATGTAGTCTTCCGGAGTAGCTGGAAAGTAGGTTCAAAAAGGTTGAAAAGCTAAGGCTGGTCTCCCATGCAACCGGATTGTCCGGAACGGAATGATCCTAATTGTTAGAATACTAGTTTCATTTGGATATAATTATAACAACACCAGGGATCCACCAATTGTGAGCGCTCCGTTCCGGACAATCCGGCTGCATGGGAGACCAGCCTGATTCCGGATCACCTAGATGTGCTATTCCAAAAGTCCAGGGAGCTTTCCGAAGTGTGTGACCCGGGGCGTCAGGGGCGTGGAATGAACCAATAGAAATCCGTAGTTTACGCCCCAGACGCCCCGGGTCAAACACTTTGGAAAGCTCCCAGATAGCACAAGAATTCTAGAAGAGCTCACAATGAATGGAATATATTCATAAGGAACTCTTTCAATACTCTTGTGCTATCTGGGAAGCCTCCCACAGTGTATTATTCCAGATGACACGCAAAAAATTCTCTTTCGAGAACAAGAACAGAATTCTTGAAGTGAAAGAGTTCTTTATAAATATATTCTATTCATTATGAGCTCTTTTAGAATTCCTGTGCTATTTGCCTTGCATTCAATACCTGCAAAAATAATGGATTCCGAGTAAAAATATTTGGGGTGTTCCAGAACCAACTGGGTGTCAGTTTTTTTGTTTGGCTGTCCCAGATAGCACAAGAGTTCTAAAAGAGTTCTTTACGAATACATTCTGTTCATTATGAGCTCTTTTAGAACTCTTGTGCTATGTGGGTGTCACTAAACATTATTACAAGGATTCGTAGATATTGAACACATTTTGGAAAACAGAGAAACGAAACGGCAGGGCAGTCTATCCTTTTCCACAACCTCTGATTGGTTGAAGAAAAGATAGACTGCCCTCTATTGTTTCGTTTCTCTGTTGTCTTCCAAAATGTATATGACTGGGCTCACTCCAGTGTATATGTAGAGCTCATTGTGTTGAACACACGGCTGGGAAGCTTAAGGGGATACCAGCGGCGTGGCACCAGCCAAATCTTGTCTGACAAATTATGCAAAAATTAAACAATGTAATCAAAATATCGCTCTGTACAGACCTTCTTCAATCAATGAAGATGGTCTGTGCGGAGCGATATTTTACTATGTTACTATCTCAAATAGCAAGGAAGGACTCTATTCTGCTGACATTTCAGTAGTTCATTTTGTGATTCCGAAAGGATTCAATAGGTTCGTTCGTTCTACGTGCTCGGAGTTACTCCAACTTATATCAAACCAACCATCTCGTTGCTTAGACTGGAAGTAGCGAACCCAAAATACTTGGAGCGAGTTGGGGTAACTTGGGACATCCGTAAACGAACTTAGCTAATGAGATCTAGTTTTTGGAACTTTTGCTATTTGGGTATGGCAGCACTTCGGGCTAACGGGGATCTACCCACTCTATGTATAAATATCTCTATGATGACGCATCCAGTGATACAAAATATGGCGACACTGACAGTTAATGAAAGTGAATGTGATAATTGCTAAGTTTGGATAAAACTAATGTATTTCTAGAAGAATTTCTACTTTTAATCAACTCAGTTTCAATACAAACAATAAAAGATGAGTTTTTTTAGCAAAGTATTTGGTGGAAAGAAGGAGCCAGCTGCTCCTTCTACGGCCGAAGCAATACAAAAATTACGCGAGACAGAAGATATGTTGATCAAGAAACAGGATTTTCTCGAAAGTAAAATAGAACTTGAAATTCAAACTGCCAAAACGAATGGTAAAAAGAATAGACGAGGTTTGTTGAAACACTTCCCTTGAATTATTTTTTTGTGGCCACAATTCGATAATTTTTTAGGAAATCGTTGACGTTTAAACAATCAGATTAGATTATGTCCAGAAATACGCTAATCTTTTTCAAGTTTCAAAATTCGAGACACGATAAATTTTCAAATTCTCGTAAGTACAGTGAATCTGTATCAAGGATCAACTATCGACAAACGGAATTTCCTGTGTCTCTATATGAAAATTCGAGCCAAAAGACAATTTTCACGTTTCTCAATCTTTGAAATTTGGAATACGAGGAATTTCGTGTGTCTATAGATAATCCTTCAAGGATTCACTGTATAAAATTCACTAGTTCTAAAGCTAGAGACAAGTTAGCGTATCTGTACGTACAGCCTCAGATTTATTTGAGTTTGACGAGTATTGAAATTACATCCAATTTCCAATCAGATCAAAAGCATTTTTATATTCTCTAATCGATATACTAATTTAATAAATGAATCAAAGGTATATATCATTTTTTATGCACATTTCAATTTTTTAGTCCTCGAGTTTTAACTTTACTAATCATATCGATATTTGTTTTGAATCATTCATCAGCTGCTATTCAGGCGCTGAAGAGAAAGAAGAGATATGAAAAACAGTTGCAACAAATCGATGGGACTTTATCTACAATCGAAATGCAAAGGGAAGCTTTAGAAAGTGCCAATACTAATACAGCGGTACTCACTACTATGAAAGATGCGGCAAATGCATTGAAATCGGCCCATCAACACATGTAAGAACTAGACAATGAGTTTTTTTTGGAATAGTATAATTGCTGAAATTGACATGATACTATTGTTCCCTTACAGGGATGTGGATCAAGTCCACGATATGATGGACGATATCGCGGAACAACAAGACGTGGCTAGAGAAATTTCTGACGCCATATCAAATCCTGTAGCATTTGGTCAAGATGTGGACGAAGAGGAATTAGAAAAAGAATTAGAAGAACTTGAACAAGAACAACTTGATCAAGAATTACTCGGTATTGCCGAACCCGTGGACGAACTACCAGCGGTTCCAGCCACACCTACTCCCGCGGTTCCTGCTAGAACTCGCACAAGTAAGACTATTCCTTCGTTTGATATTGTCTTTCCCGTAATTTCAACTGTATTTTATTATTCTAATGTTCATCTTCAACTTCATTATATATGATATGATAATTCACTCACAGTTTCATAATATTCCCTTATCCAAATTTTGATTAAATGATTTTTCATAGGACTAGAAGAAAACATTTCTTCTAGTGCATTTGTGAAATTTATGCTCAGCACCTCTCCCAGGGTGAAGAATAAATAAACATCTGAACATTCTATTGATGACATTTGACGATATCATTTTTACAATTTCACTTGTACGATACTTCTATGGATTATAAATGAATTGAAAAATATCTCATGCAATTGAATTCGGTAAATTTACAGAAACCAAACCAGAAGAAGATGAAGATCTTAAAGAATTGGAAGCTTGGGCATCGTAAGAAAGGTTTTAAGGTGCTGTAAAGAATCAAACTTTCACAAATTTAATGCAGGTACATAAAATATAAATACATATTAAATGTGTAAGTATATGGCAACGCGATTCTTGAACCCAGTGAACAAAACACACTGTTATACATTTGAAATTTATGTTCCATTCGGAGGAAAGGAGTTATGTTACGTCATTATTAGTTCATTTGATTTTTTTCAATTATAAATTCAGATGTATTCAGATCAATAACAAAACTCTGATAGAAATATGACTATATTTTTAAAATTCTATCTAATGCATATTTATTAACAAAAGTTTATAAATAATAAATCGATATACCAGAGCAAAATAAATTAAAAAGGATTTAGTAAATAAATTACACAAAGCTTCTGTGAAAAGTTATTAATATACATATACATATATATATATAAATATATTATTCACGAATAACTGATATTTGAAATAATTTTCCACAGCCCAAAGCGTTAAGTACTGTATAAAATGAAAACATGTGTTAAAGTTCTTGTCAGTTAGTTACGTATGGAGTAAGGGATATTTACAAGTCCGTGTTATTATTGCTATCTAAGCTTGATTGTCTTTCTAATGTATATATAAACACTATGATATCAGAAATAATGACGTATAAAAAAAAATTTTGATTATATATGGCTTTCTAAACTTTGTACAAATATATTTGTTACAAAAAATAAACTGAACAAAAACTACGATTGTTCACAAAATGTATAGTACAATGAATAGTCATTGTATGATGCTTATATTTAGAAATATGTTACAAAACGTGTTACAGTATCAGAATATAGACAAATTATCAAATTGCAATAAAAATTGATAATTTTTGCTAAATATATACTAGCATGGCTTTTTAACCAAGAACCTTACTTTCGTGTGAAATAACTGGAGTAGGGATATACTTTTTGTTCATTTGATTACTCAATACAGGTATGGGTAAAGGATGAACGTGTGGTTTAGCGTGAAACCTACGTCCGGCAACGTCAATTTCGTAGCGAGCGGTAGGGTCCGTTATAAAATCCGTAGTAACTACGTTCTTTTCTCCACTTTTTCTTTTACTTTGAGGCAGATTTATGAATCCAAGGGAAATCAACTTATCCATCGTGAAACCGTATCTGAAAATTCAATACATTGAGTATCGTAAAATGAATTTTATTACACGAATAGCAAAAATTTACCCAGCCGAAGTGATGGTTCCAACGAATTCTCCATTGCGATATAAAGGTTCTCCGCCCCAAACCCATATATCTTTATTTATATCAAGATCCTCTACTACAAACAAAACGAGACGTTTTGTCACTCCTTCTTCCTTTTGACGTTGTAAAAAGGGTTTGCCAATGAAATCCTTCTTCTATGGGAAAGAAAAATTAGGTTTAACTTGATGACATTTATCGTCTTGGATTGAATATGGTACATTTATCAAATTTGATACTCAAATCGAATGAAATTTAACGAAACGTCTGTTTTTCTAATAGGATTTGGTCAAATTTAATAAATTTTCCATTAGAAAAATTCATTCAATTCCATTGAATCAAACTCTTGATTGAAAAAAATCCATGGAATTTTATTAATTAATAAAGTCAATGAATGATATGAACTATATTGTTTTTAATAAGAATATGTACTTGTAAATACTAATTATTGTGCTTTATCAATTGATGGAACTCTAAGGAATTTTGAATCCAATTTCTATTGGACTTACGTTTATTTGGCATGAGATTTTACGAAATTCAATGGGTTTGTTTGACCATGAAAACATTTATATTTGGTACTCTCAGATTTGACACGGAAATCTTACCGTACTGTAAGCAATATCTATAGTACTTATATTTATATACCTGTGAGTAAGATTATCGTAGATAGCTTTTAATCATAATACGCTCACATTTTTATCTCTTCTCCGTTCCTTGGAACTTTCCGTGAGACATTTTGATAAAAGCATTGAGTGATTCTTCTATCGAATGATTCATACTTACATTTAACGCAACGCTGTATCCATTTCCCGCTTCGTATGGCGTTACAAAAGGTGTTAAATCTTCAGCCCAAAATGGAATAAATCTTTCTATCCTCATGAAACGTTGTGTCAATACACCTACATCGCGTATTCCATAATCTCTCCCTACCTCCATCAGTTTTAAATACACGTGAATGGCGTATTCAGATGGAACATATAAACAGTAACCTGGTTCCCCTGTATGTGTGAATGCCATGACCATCACGTCTGAAGCATATGCTACATTAACTAGCTGTAAACAAATATTTGAATCAGTTTTGTATTTTAGCGTTGGCCCCGTTTTATGATTGATGGTTTTTTTTTCTTATAGAAATCTAAATATCTTTCGAAATTATTTTATATTCCTTTTGGATTTCACTTCTGAATAAAATTTCGAAACATTTTGAACGAAATCTTGAAGAATTTCTGCCAAATGTCGTGAGAATATTTTTATTTGAGATTAAAGTTCTCACGAGACATTTTAATATTTTTAAAGATTTTGAGATGTTTATTTTTCTAGTACAAGAAATCTTTTGAATCTCTTCAAAATAACTTTTAGAGAGATACAAAAAGAATTATCTGAGTTTTTTATTAGGTTCATTGGATGATGAATAGAATCAAAATTAAGCTTACTTTGTAAGTGAATGCCGTAAGATTGATATCAGAATTAGATAATTCCGAAAGCAATGCAGTAGCTTTGGGTCCAACCATGTTAATGACCGTATAGTTCGAAGTAACATCGTTGAGTCCAACTGAATGATCAGAGGGAAGGTATCTAAATAATGTAAAACATGACCTATCAATCACAATTGTATTGGATTCCATGAGATAAAAGCCTCTGAATATTATCATGATCTATAGATATTATTTGTATTTAAAAAGCTCTTAAAGTTATCCCGTAGACTCTAAAGTTACTAGATCTCTCTATCCAAAATATTCAAAGATAGAACAACCAGCCAGACCTTCTATTGGTATGAAACAAGGTCTGGTTGGTTCATTTTTTCCATTTTGTTTAATTATCTTTGAGTATTTTGGGTAGAAAAATCTAGTAACTCTCGCTTCATGGGATGCTCTTAAGGGAATTTTGTATCTTAAATTATTGAAAAATGTTTTGATTTTATTAAATCCAAATTCGGATTTTGAAACTAAAATTTGTATCCTCTCAAGGGAATACTAGCGCCGTTAGTACCTGTTGAATCGTTTATTCCAAATTATTCGAGAATGCTTTAATAATTCTACATGCACTAAAGGATTATTGTCCAGAGCGATACTTTCCTCTCGTCAAATATCTTAGTACAGTGCACTATACACTTCGAGTGAACGGGTTAAACTTATGTTACACATATTTGGCTCAGGGAAGTACTTACTTGGACATCCATTGATGAATACGAGTTTGTTGTAAAGTCGGTGACACCATAAAATATTGGTTTTCCATTTGGCGCACCAGCATACAGTCGTTTTCATATCCTCCTTTCTCATTTTGCATTCCTGTATGTACTATCCCTCCTACCGGTATATTCGCGTCATTGGAACATAAACGTTGTAAATACTCCACTACTTCATTACCACTGGACTGAATAAAATAAGATTTGTATCGCATAAGTATATAAAATCCTTTAAATAAATCGATCTACTAAATCGTTTCAACTGTTTTATATTATCAATATACAATTAATTACATCAATCTTTGGATGTCTGGTATTTGTTATTATATCAAAAAAAACCGGATAGAGATTCCTCGTCGACTGATTACAAAATTCCGTTCTAATTTAGGGCACTCGCGTACCAACAAAAGCGAGCCAAATTTTGCGCCAACTTTTTTTTATAAATTATGCGTCCAACAGAAATTTTCAAAATTCAATGGATCATAATAAAATCCACGACCAGGATTAGACTTTAAAGTTAAGTTTCAGTCTTTTTCTGTTCTTCTGGCGAATATAAGAGGATTTTTAAAGTAATAACCTCCAACTGTAAACAATTTTTCCTTATTTTGTTTCCCAATACTTGCAAACAATAAACTTAATTATTATTGATTTCAAATTCAATTTTATCAAGTAATTTATAAAACAAAGTTGGCGAAAAATTTTACCTGCTCCTCCTGATGCTTGAAAGCCCTTAAACAACAAACAGACTAGAGCCGGATTATTCGATTAATTCTAAATCTTTTAATTCAAAGTTTGATGTGATTGATTATAATAATATCATTGACATGGAAGAGCTGAAACGATCTAGTAGTTTTCTAGCAGAAAAATTATCCAGAGCACTCCCTTAGAGAGGTAAATCACTCTAGAGACCGAAAACAAAAAAAAAAAGATAATTTCGGAATTCTTTCTCAAGATTTGGCAAAAAGTTCTTTATTCTATTCCTTTCATACTTACTTTTATTTCCATTTTTGAAAAAGAACTCATATCTATTATTCCAACACCTTCTCTGCATGCTTGAAATTCTTCTTTCATGTATTCAAAAAATTTTGGTTTATGAAAAGTGCCTGGAGGCATGACTGGTTTTGGATGTCCTCCTGTTGAAATTCCAAGGGTTTAGAGCGATCCCACACACGTAATAACGATTTAATACGAAAAGCACAATTTTCTATCTTACGTTTATACGTAGAATCGAAATATAGGGCACGTTCGTATGCCATTTTTATACCGAAAACTGCTCCACGCTCTTCTAAGACAGAATACAAAGGCGAACAACGTAGCTTCCGAGCATATTTATATTCGCACTGATGAGGATATAATATTGCATAATTTCGACCGACTACTTCTTTCGTTCTTTGTTGTAAATATTGTTTGTTGTTATGCAAATCCAAAAATCTTTGAACATTGAATGGAAGTAATTCTTGCGTTGACGATCCATTCATTAAACATTCCGCAACTTCTTTTCCAATACCACCTGCTCCTGATGTAAACAAATTGAAAAAGCGATCAGAATATCATGCGTGCTGAATTAATGAATTTCATTTTACTGGCGTGAAATATTAGTTGATTCGTGTATTCATTACTTTTTACTCTACGGATCACATCTCGCGATAACGAATGTTCATTTTATCCCAATGCTGATAATAAATTAAGAATTCATATGCTACTTTCGATTTGATGTTGAAAGTATTGTATTGATATAATGAATATTAATCAAGCTTACAATGTTTTATCTCGCTCACGCTGGATACCAAAACAACGTGAAAGGGTTAGGACAGTTTAAAAATTCTTCAATTTCAACATTGAAATTAATTTTCCAATATTTCATACCAATCTCGACAATATCGATAACACGAGCTAGATATTTTACATTCACACATTAGAGACATCTGTACTGCAAAATATTGAAATCATTGGATGAATTATTAATCTAATATCAAAATATATCACGCTACTCGTTCTCTCTTTTGTTATTTGATCACATTATTGAAAAAATGATACCTTGCAATGAATTTCCATTCATTCCAACGGCGACAAAATAATTTTTCACTTCTGGACTCTCTCCCAATACCCATCTTCCATCAGGAGTGAAATTATCTGGACAATTATAGACCGTAGGATGCTCCATTTCTTTCAAAATCGGGAGTCTGTGTACCACTTTATCCCAGAGAGGTTTCCAATGAGCTGAATCGACTTTGAGATGTCGTTTCCAATCTTTGGAAGGAACTTTATTATTTTCAAATGCCGGTTTTGCTTCAGGTTCAAACCATCCCACCAATAATCCACCTTCAATTGAATGTGAATCGTACATTATAGTATTGTATATCTTAAGCGTGATTCGATTTATATATATAAAACTCGAGTTTTACAGAATACCAAGCGATGAAAATAACTGAACGAACCCACTGAGCAAAGAATAATTACCCTTATACGTATTTTGAATATCTTGAAAACGAGAGAGATCAGGAATCAAATGTTTACGATGGAGGAGGAATTGTACGGTTTCAAAGGGGTATGAAATGATGTTAAATTACCCGCAAGAGGTACCGATTTGAATGAATCACACGTGTTCAGTCTTTTAATATTAAAATTTTGTTAGATTTATTACAGTACAACATGCTCAGTGAGATTCATTAGTAATGGTTCTATCAACATGATTAAATGTATAATATTTTCATGAAAAACGGTATAAACTTTTCAAACCAAATAAAACAATCGACTGGAAATTTATTGTAATTTCCTCCACATTTCTTCTTAAATATCAAAATTCATTGACCCAAGTATCCCGATCGATACTTGCATTTCAAAACTCAATAATTGAATATTCATCAGAAGCTACGAGGTCTATAAAAATTATTTTCTTTATATCAGTTTCAGAGAAATTTGAACTTTAAGGGATACAAGATTTATTCAATCGAACAATTTTCCTGGGATTAATTCGTTACATATTTTACTTTGATGTGTTGTATATGTATTGATTAATAACCGAATTAGTGATGCAAACAAAAGCAAATATATTATTCTTTGATCAGAGACACCGGAAAATCCCGAGTTGTATACCGATCATAATTCTTGAAAGAATTTTCTCATCTCATTCCCGCCTCACTTCCAATTATTTCATTAATAATTATTACCGATCATTACGATAGCCGGATATGCTCGTATACATTTTCAATCGATTGCATCGAGACACATCATCTATCCAAATGTGCGAATGAAAATTGACAGAGTAAAATCGTAATGTCGAGAAGAATATGTTGTAAGTTTGAGAAGATCGCGCTCTCCAATATGCAGAATACCCCAGTTAATTCCAATACCGCGTAAAAGCGGATTGATTTATTATAGTGAAAATATTGAGATGTGAACAACAATGCAATCATTTCAATAGGAATTTTTATGATGGCATGAATTATAACTGTTAATCATTCGTTGAAATGTGAGTATACATTTTTTCTGAAAATAATTTTTACGACAGTAGCTATGAAATTATATCACTAACCTGCACTTGGTAAAAATAAAATTATTGAAGAAATATAGAAGAAATACAAATTCTAGTGGTGTTGAAAATGAATGAATACCTTCCCATTCTCTCACATAAGAATATGAATCAAAATCTCTTACGCATGGCAGATTCTCATTTAATACCGGCGAAAAAGGGGTAGTAATTGCATATAGATGTTCTGCAGGATATGCAGGGATTCTTACTGGAGGATTACATCTTAATCCCAATTCACGAGCCCACTAAGTAATTATTTTTCATATAATTCCCAAATATTTCATACAGGGTTTTCAGTGATATAGGGAATCAATAATGTTATAAACTTTTATCAAGCTTTAAAAAGTATATCTTACCATTCCTGCACAATTAACAAAATATTCGCAGAAAACTGTGCCATGTTCAGTTCTGACGCCTTCAATATTTCCGTTTTTTGTGAATACATCCTCTATTCGACAATTTTCAATGTAAGTAGCGCCTTTCTCTTTGGCTAAATTAGATAGAGCTTTACATACGGCGCTTGGATTGGCTACAGCATCTTCTGGCACCCAAACGGCTCCTTCGATATCATTTAAATTTAAGTATGGATGTAATCTTTTCAATTCTGCTTTACCTAAAATCTAATTATTCTTGTTAATCGATTGGAACAAAATTATATTAGTAAAACATGAGTTATAAAGGAGATTAAAGCTATAATATTGGAAAGAGTTGTACCATGTGACAACTGAACATTATGAAGTAAACTAAATTATCACCTTCCCCATTGCTCTAGAACCTTTATGAAATAGCAAATAATGATATTTTGATATTTTTTGGATTTCTCTGGCAAAAATTCCAATGGCAATTGAAGAATAAAAATGAAAAATTGAGTCTTCAGAATGAACACCAAAAGTTTAGACTTACTTCACAGTGTAAACCTGTAGGTACGTTGTAGGCCATTCTTCGTTTCATGGCTATCATTCTGTCTTTGGTTTGAGCTAAATTTATACTTCCGCATGAATACATTCCTATATCATGTCCCATTTCTTGTAATTTTTTATATAACTTGATACTGTATTCTATTAAATTTTTATGAGAGACTGGTTTGAAAAGTCCCAAAGTACCAGAACCAAAATGCGACGTTCCACTTCCAATTCTGTTTGCACAAAAGAATGAATGAATTGAAAACAAAGCTTTCATAGCTTTCATTTCATAATCATGAACATCATGTGTTTACCTATCTTGCTCTAGCACAAGTACGTCGGTCCAGCCATTATGCGCAAGATGATATGCTACAGAATTCGCTACAGTACCAGCTCCGGCGATAACAATTTGTGAATGAGTTGGTAATATCGATACTTGATTTGAGACTGTTGTGCTGAAATTCTTATCTTGGATTCTGTGTGAACGATACTTGTGGGAGTCATTGTTATAGGTTATATTGCTAAAATGTGCTTCATGTTTTAATGGTACCGTGACCGTATGAACATATCTTGGCGAAAATTGTCTCAACATTGTTATCGAATGTACAAGTTGTATCATCACGTGGACTTGAATTCTAATTATGCTATGACTATTTTCATGCCTATACACGCAGAATCACGCAAAAATATGGGAAGGGAATAATAAAATTCCCGTGTATATAATTCCGTTCTAATTATACATATAAATGTCTATGACGACTGATGATGAAATACCTTGATGAAAATCTGAAATAAGATCCGTTATTGGAATATCGGCTCATACGTGTTGAATTGATTGAGATAGAAAAGGTAAGAGACATCAAAACTTACCAAAAATTCTGAAAATAACGCCACTTTACACAAAATCATGCATATGTTTCAAAGTTATTGTGATAATTTATTTCGAAAAAGTCTTATTGAAATATTCATTAAATACATCGTGTATTAGCACTGGAAACAAACTAACCTAAAAGTTGAAGATTTTCAACTCAATTACAATTATATCCATTATATCTGTTGTTGCTCAGCGATGGGAAAAAATAATGATCTTGTAATACGTTCATTGGTTCATTTTTATAGAATCTCAAATTCATCTAGATGCTCCATGAGAATTGACCAATTAATATCATGTACGATAATCTTGCAACGTAACCGTCGTAACCTGTACATAAACAACTGATTTAGTAATTTAGTAATTCTCATGTATTGTGAGTAATTTTACAATAAAGTCAACTAACTCACTGATTTAGTATTGGGAGTACAAATTAGTTCGGTCCGGTTTGAAAAGATGATTCTCGCTCTCATGAATGTTTCATAGTCACAACCGATTTCAATCGTTTCAGAGAGGTTAGACACCTGTGAATAATATTCAGTTGATATCACTCCGAGTGCCTTGTAGAATCCCGATTTTTACTCAGTGAAGTATGTAAAATTTCGTTTTAACTAGGCAGCATTAGCGGGAGGTGCTAGTTTTCTGTTTTAATTGGAAAAAAAGTGCAGCTAAAGCCCATCGAATGCTTGTGGGAGTTTATGGTGACAATGCTCCAACTGATAGATCATGTAGGGAATGGTTTCGACGTTTTAAGGATGGCGATTTCAGTGTCGGAAACAAGCCTCGCTCAGGACAACCACACAAATTCGAAAACGAGGAATTGGAGGCTTTACTCGACGAAGATCCGAGTCAAACGGAACAGGAGCTTGCGGAATCATTAGGAGTGACGCAACAAGCAGTTTCCGTACGATTAAAATCCATGGGCACGATTCAAAAGCGAGGCTCCTTCTGATAACTGATTATTCCGACAGATGCAGCACGATTTGGCAGACCACCGGTTCACTTCGTTCGAAGAAATCGAAAATTGGCTCCTAACTTGGATCGCCTCGAAAGACGAGACGTTTTTCCGTAACGGGATTCGAAAATTACCCGAAAGATGGGAAAAAGTGATAGCCAGCGATGGACAATACTTTGATCAATTTGATAATTCATGTTCTTCTGAAATAAACGCATCTTTAACTGTAAAAAAAAACGGACCGAATTAATTTGTACTCCCAATATTTCAATGATATTGAATGTCTGAATAACGTGTGAATTAAATAATAGATTTCAAAGTACTTCTTTCAATTCAGATTAAAAATAAATATTGAATCTGTAATACCTGTAAGATTTCTCATGTAAAATTCGCATGAAACTGCATAGATCAATTTTATAGGTTTTGATTCAATGTTCTCAATTTCCGATATGTGTATTTAGAATAGTAGGTAGGGTCAATTATCCAGTAGATGAACAATTCATAAAAGAAGTAAAATGATTCAATTGTTTTCACAATAGAAGTAACTTCTTATGAAAACAATCAAATCATTATAACGTAGCAGAAATCTTTATTAGTTATTTCTTCTATGGATCGTTCATCTACTGGATAGTTTACCTTATTTATGAGAGCAAACTCAACATATGAGATGAGCTCTGGTGTTTCTCCTAGAAACACATTGTTAAAAAAACAAAAAAAAACCTATTTATGAGATTTTATGAAATCTTAGAGGGTTTATGAGATATTTGAAACAGGATTTTATCCAGATTGATAAAGGTTTTACAGGGATAAATGATTCAATGATTTCAAGTCATAATTCATTTTCTGGTATATTAAAAACGAAAGATAACACAAAATCCCAGGATGTGGATTGTCCTTGCAAGAAAATTATAATAGAAAAATAGATTAGAGGTCATACTTTAAGGATATCAAGGACTCGCCAGTGATATATTAATTATTAAAGCTCCTATGATCGAGTACTTCAGATTCAACTTGAATGTCAAATCAAATTTATAATTTTTTCAGAAAGCATGAACATTGCAAGACTCTTGTAGATTTAATGCTACTATTCGATCCTCTTTACTACTTTCCATGCTCATATTGTCTTTTTCGCATACTCTCTCTTTCGCTAATGTTCATCCCTTTACAGCTTAATCACCTGATTTTATTCTATTGGCTGGTAATTTTTTTCAGGGCACCAGATTGAGATGCAACCCTAGTTATTGAAATACCATAGGAATCGCATTGATATTGCCATATCGATGCATCATCTATAACATTTGTTAATTTCTTGTACATTTCATGAATTGCCATCACGAAAGATTTCATAGGGTTTCTCTTACATTCTCAGTAGGATATAAACGATGGAAACATTTATTGGGAATATTCATGATCGAAGAGTGAAAACGTAGCAATTTTCGGGTTCATTAATGTTTGATGATTCGTGAAATTCAATATTCCTTTTCAAATCAATACCAATTTGAATGATTTTTTGTTTTTTTCATTCATGAAAAAAATTTCCATTAAAAAATTCATGAAGATTTTAAAGTCACGAGCGATGAATATGAATAGAATTCAAGAAATAAATTCAGATAAAATATTTGAATAGAATCAGTGGCAAGGGTAAGAATGGAATCTTAGAAATCTTGAATTTTCAAAATAGTAGAATCAGAATTTCACCGAATTCTAGTAAAAATATTTGAACCCGACTCAAAGATTTTTCCTTTAAAAATATAATTTACTTGCGATAATTGATCGGTGGATCTGTGTTGAACATTGTCAAAACAAAACGCATTTTTACGTACTACGTTTTAGCTCAAGGATAACGCCTCCGCAATCATCGAGGCGGTAGCCGCTATTCTTTCTACCTCTCTTCTGTAGTCAATGCTAGATAATGTCATCATTAAAATTAAATCCTTTTTTTTTTCTTTCAGAAATGTCTCGATTATGGATCTCAGATTGTGTTGGAGTTTTGAGAGGTGCTCAAATGGTGACAAGTGCAGTTGTGAAACATCAAAAGGAAACAGTAGAACATAATTTACAGCACTCCAGTTTAATACAATCATCAAAAAAGTGTTTAAGCAGTACTGAGAAAACGTTCAGTGGCATAGATCCTAATAAAGTTTCCGTGAGTTTTTGAAATAAATCCATTATTTAAGAAAAAAAACACAAGTATTCTTATCAATGTAATTTTATGCATAGGAACAAACTTACGCAACGTTCAAGGATGCCATAGATCGTTTTAATGTTATAGAAAAAGGTATAATTCAGTATGTCAAAGTAAAAGCCAGTGAAACTCTTGGTGCTCCCATTGATTTAGAAATCGATGCGAAGGATAATGAACAGTATTTAAAAGTTGATCATCCGGCAAAAGATCCAAAAGAAGCGACAAACGGAAGTCACATCCGATCTCAATCGAACAAGAAATCCGAGGAAGTTTTGAAAAATAATTTGCATGAATCTACCACAACGCAAGATGTTGAAGTGATTCCACCACGAAAATATGCTACGGTTAAAGAAAAAATAGAAAATATCACTAAATCTGCAAATAAGATACCAAATATCGTGCTCTCTGATAAAGATAAGAAACTTTTAAAGAAATTAGAAATGGAACACGAAGAAAATTTGAAAAATCAAAAAGCGAAAGAAGCTGTCATCGATAAGAATCCAATTTCAAATGTAATGGAAAACGAAATGAAAGTTCACGAGTCTACAACTAAAGCACAAGAAAAACCTGTAGCTAAACCGTCCGTTAAACCAAGACAACTGGTAAGTACTGTCCAAATATTATTTCCAAGTTGATCCCTTGGAAATATTATATCGAGGATCTATTTTCGTATAATTAAAGACTATTACTTTGTGTGGACAAACAGTTGTCGTCGAATGCTAAAGCACGCACAGTACCATCCACGAGATTACAAAGAATGGTAAGTTTTGGCACTCTAGGTATTGGTCTTGGATTAGGAACAGTTGCCGAGTATACCCGCAGAACATTAGGTTTAAAGGAAACACCAAAAGAGCAAACCCTCGACAGTATGTTCCTCACAAAATCTAACATCGAAAGAATAGTATCTACATTATGTCAAGTGAGAGGTGAGGATTGATAAAGTATAATTGCCTTTAGGCAATTAACTTCAATGAAATACTTGAAACCATTGATAAATATATTGTTGTTATATTCTTTTCTTTATGAATCTTATAGGAGCGGCTTTGAAAATTGGACAAATATTGAGTATTCAAGATAATACGGTAATAAGCCCGGAACTACAAAAAGCATTTGAAAGAGTCAGACAGAGTGCAGATTTCATGCCAACGTGGCAAGTCAAGGTATTTTGAACTCTCAATTGAGCCAATAACGACACTTGCGCTCGAAAAGGCGTAAAGGTGTTGTCCGCGCGTTGACATTAATTAATCGCTATTTTTTTAGAATAATAGAGTAATAATTCCTGGTAACAGAGTGGTTTCTCATGTAAGATAATCATGTCCCATATATTTCATAAAAGTGTATAAATAATTATATTAGGATGAAATTTTATTTTAAGATTGTTGAAATTTATAGCCACAATGTTTTCCACCCAATTTTAAATCGATCCAGATACGTGGGACACGAAAAACTATTCTGTTACCAAGAGGGGACAACCCTATTATCATAAAAATATGGTAATAAATCAATACTAGGTTACACTATTGACACTATTCTGTGGTTGATTGAAGAATTGAAATATTCTTCATTACTTGGTACAAACTTGCCACCATATTATCAATATTTAAATACTAGTCGATAGAATAGAACATTTGAAAACATAGAAAAATTTATCTGCACTCAATCATAAAATGATCCGATTAATAGATTCTTAATTCCAAGTGAAAAGCATGTTTTTCGAGCTTCGTATTTAGAAAGTAATAGACAAAGTCTGAGTGACGGAAAAGTTGTTGGCTGATGTATGAACTAACTACTTTGTAAAATACAGTTTATTGACTGAGTCATATCTGTTCGGTTTCTCCATGTAAGTTTATATTTTTTGGGTCGCAAAATTTGAATACCGAACTAGTTCTGTAAAATTCCGTACTCCGTCCTTCATTATCAACAATATAATTGTTTAAAATGTGTTTATGAATAAATTAAGAAGCGCAAGTGTCGTTATTTCAGCACCATTTCAAGTACCCATAATGAACATTTTTAACAAGGATAACTTTACAATTTTCGTGTTTCGTAACACATTTTTCAAAACTTCTTGAATTATATTTGAGAAATATAAACAAAACTTTTCAGTTGCAATGGGATGTCCTTAAACTTTTTCATTTGAGATTTTCATTCAACTTTATAATTTTTATTATTCTTGATTCAATTACAGAAAGTGCTAGCTGCTGAACTGGGACACGATTGGAATCAAAAACTATCGAGTTTTGAAGAAAAACCTTTTGCAGCAGCTTCCATTGGTACTGATGTGATACTTCATTAATAACATTTGATAAACAGAGAAAATTGAATTATTCGAACGATGACGATTAAAGTTTGATTTACAATTATAACAGGTCAAGTACATCATGCTGTTTTGTTGAACGGTCAAAACGTGGCTATAAAAATACAGTATCCAGGCGTGGCAGCGAGTATTCGGAGTGATATTGATAATTTAGTTGGAGTTTTGAAGGTTAAAATAAAATCTAGTTGAAAGATACCTTCGAGTGGGATGGAATCATTCAATCCTGTTTCATCAATTGATAGTGATCATAATAAACAATTACATGTATTCTCAGAATGATTCACTTATGATTCTAAATAATAACGAAAATTATTTGACTTCTCCTGATTGGCTTCAACTCACTCGACGGTATGTTCTAATTTTTTACAGATAAAATCGTGAAGTATTTGCTCTAAGTTTATTATTTTTTTCAATTTGTATTCTCATACGTGCAATAATGAATCCAATGTTTCGGAATTCAATTTTGGTTTCTACGCACCCTTCCGGTCTTTTTACTTTCACGTTTGCCAAATTCAAATACTCAGGGGTTAAGTGATAATTTATAAATCACGTAACACATGTAATTCCTTTTTTCCTTGTGTTAAATACAAATATATTTGCACAAATGAAAGAATAAACAATAAAATGTCTTTCGTGGTTTATGAATGGCATTTTAGGCCACTTCATATTAACAAAATAACTGTTAAGAATTGCAAACGAGGGGGTTTCTCTAGAAATCTCATTGCAATTTTCTCAGTTTCGTACCTTAACAAAACTATATTCATTCATACTAAATCGAATGGACCTTGACAATACAATATTCTTCAATTGTGAAGTAGATTTGACAAGATTGATTAACAAACATTTGCCGAATCTATCTAAATTCGATCAAACATTCAGAGTGGTTCTAATTTCAACATGGTACAAAAGTTTCTGAGTTATTTAATCGGCATACTACGACGTTTCTTATTGATCTTGATTTTTGTAGGTCTGGAATATCTTTCCTGAAGGCATGTTCATCGATAATCTAGTGGAAGTCGCAAAACGTGAACTTGCTTGGGAAGTAGATTATCTAAGAGAAGCTGAATGTACAAAAAAATACCGGGAGTTACTTAAACCTTATAAGGATTATTATGTACCTGAAGTTATAGGTAAATATTTTATTTTCATTGATGGAATGGTAGAATATTCTCGATTATATAAAAAAAACCACTGGTATGGATTGCAGATGAATTAACAACAGGTCAGGTTTTCACTTCGGAATTGATAGATGGTGTACCAGTAGATAAATTTGTGGACGCGGACATCGAAATTCGACAACATATTTGTAGAATGATCATGCAGTTATGTTTGAAGGAATTATTTGAATTCAGATACATGCAAACTGATCCAAACTGGGGCAACTTCTTTTATAATCCCGATACAAAACAGGTTTGAAGATGTTCACCTGAGTATTAAATCAATCCTCGAAAGACTAATAAGGCAGCTAAAAAAACTCCAGTGGAAAAGTTTCTGAAATTCGTGCAAAATCTGAATTTGAACTTGAAATTTTTGAATGTTTGCAACGACCCTAAAAACCTCATTTTACAAATTGACGTGGAAATTACTTGATTTTTAGTGAGCAACGTTGTAACGAAATGAAGCTTGGTTTTTCGAGGAGTAGAATGAAGATTTGGAATGCTTTTAAATCAAAAGCATTGAACGGTACTCCAGCAGACCTCATTATATTAAAATTTCAGGAAATTTTTAAAAAGTAGTAATAATTAATCTGGCAGTATGTTTCAAGTGTAAAAAAGCTAGTATAAAGAATATCGAATAGTGCGATATGATGAGATCTGTTAAGAATACTTACTGTGCCATCATCCAAATCATATATTGCTAATAATAAGTAATAATTGTTCTCTTCAGCTGATTCTACTTGATTTTGGAGCATGTAGATCTTATCCTAAAGAATTTATAGACAAATACATTGAAGTTATTCATGCGGCAAGCGAGAGAAACGGTAATAAAGTCTTGACGTTATCGAAAGAAATGGGATTTTTCACGGGTTACGAATCTAAGGTTCGTTGAGGATGCTTTATAATCATTTTCATTTCTACAGAACATTGACCATAATTCAATATGTTCTCTTACAGATTATGGAGGATGCACATGTGGATGCTGTGATGGTTTTAGGACAAGTCTTTGCTCACAAAAATGATTATTATGATTTTGGGGCACAAGATGTAACAAGAAAGTATGTATTTTCAATTCTATAACTCCTCTTTCATCTATGTGAATTTTCAATATAAATTTAATTTTTCAGGATTCAAATGTTGGTACCAACTCTAATAAATCACAGACTTTGTCCTCCTCCTGAAGAAATTTATAGTCTTCATAGAAAATTGTCTGGTATATTTTTATTATGTGCCAAGTTAAATGGCAAAATTAATTGTAGGGATATGTTTCAAGAAATATATAGGAATTATCAATCTCATTGATTATTGTAAAATATAAATGATCATGTGAGAAGTGAAAATATATTTTCAAATTAATGACTAAAGACAGATCTATGCTTTATAAATTGTCGAAACTAGCGTGTGAACTCATTCGAAGGTCATCAGTTTCCATTTTTGAAACTTCGTGTATAAGAATACTTTATTGAGCTGGCCGGAATTTGTTAATTTGCATAATTGACAAGTCACTATGTACGTTCATAATTCCGTACAAAGTCGTGTTATTCCGATTTTTAGCAAGTTCGATAGATTGGTATACGAATTATGTTCCGTCCATTACTGATCCAACCATATTTTTATAAACAGACTTGTATAGAATGATATTCACATCCTAGTATCGTCGAATTTTTTTCTATTATGAAAATACAGATGAGCTTATCTGTACTTCTTCAGCTACCTCAGTACGTTCAGGAGATGTTGCGTTTGCTGAAAATTAGTATGCTGGAATGTTGAGCGAAGTAATGATTGAATTATTTGGGTTCGTTTGGAGTCAAGCAATCGAATATGGTTTTGTTATCATTCAAATCGAGGGGCTCAAAGAAGTCAACTAATCATAAAAACGTGATCAAACAATTCATATTCTTACAACTGTGAACATACCATGATTTAATAGAAAATATTTTGTAATCGCGCAGAATTAACATCATTAAATATCATTGATAATAAAATAAGATTTATATCAATTTTCTCAGGAAGTCAACCCGAAGAATTCACAAACAGTTGGGAAGTCATTTGATACTTCGTTGATCGAATAAAGTAAATTGATCAACGACATATTAAATATAATAATAAATAGAGAAAATTTTGGAAATTTTATTGTAAAAATCTCCTCAAGGAAGCTTCCTGAGGAAATACGATGATAATGAAAAAATTTTTAAAGTGCGTGAGCCAATATAAAGGTGCATTGTACGCAATACTTACTGTATGGCAGATCACCGAACATTGCGATAATGCGTGCGGTGAAATGTAAGAAAATTAGATAAAATTATCACAATCATAATTTTTGAGTTTTTATAAAAAAAATATACACATAAAAGAGTTTTATCGATTTCCCTAAATAAAAATCGATTGGCGATCGTTGTAGCGCGGGACGGATTAAAATCAATGTGTCGTGCGGTAACAATTTCAATAAACAAAATGAATTTTTATGTACAGTTTTAACAACATATTTTAATTTATTTTAAATTTACAAAGACCACACTATCATACACCTACATTTGTTTACCTTACATCAGTCTGGTAAATAAAAAGCAATATATATAAGCTTGGCTAAAGGAATTAGTTCTGGTGATGTATTAAGCCCAGCAACACAGTTCTCGTACAGAATTCTAAGAATTCCTGTAGAACATGCATAGTACCTTCAATGTGCTAAGCAGGTTCGCGGTACATGCTATCGACGTTTGTGTGTTACTCGAGAACAGCCATAGAGTGCTAAAAGTCCGAGAGAAACTCTGTTATAAATTTTGAAGCTCGAATCATCAAATGAACCACTCCATCACTCAAAAATTTATTATGAAAATGATTGATAATGAACAGTTTACATACTTTTCTAATTTACTAACTTCCATGTAGAGTTTGAGGACAAACGCCGAGACAAATAGCTACCTGAATAATTGACAAATGTTGTTTCACATTCTTTGAATATTTTCTTTGATTATGAAGTTAATTTACAAACACTGCATCGTACCTATCCAAAATTGTATAACAAAGTTTGCTCCCTTTTCTTAAATATACAGCGATGTGCAAATTATTAGACTCGTGGAGAGGATTGAAAACACCAGCATGTTTTTCTATTAAATTTCTTTATTCAACTTTTTCATCCAAATTTACAGACTTATTTGACCACAATTATAACTGAGGGACCATGGAGCATTAAAAAACGGACAAAATTTTGCTGCGTAGTTCTTAAATAACTGAGCAATGATTAAAAACTTTAAATATATAGCAATGAAGTGCACTGTAATTATAAATCCAAAGCCCAAAAAATATTTCTAAACATGAAAAAATAAATTATAAAACTTGTTGACATTTGTAAGTTAATACGTTTATAATCGTTTGCATAATTCTCAGGAATTATTTGCAGTTTCAATTTCATATTCAAACCTCAATTTTGGCAATGCGCTTCATTATTGCGGATTTTAGATTTGTATTTACCGGTTAGTTGATCAGAAAGTACGTAGCAAAGTTTTGCCCATTCCTCGAAAGACTCCATGGTCTTTAAAAGCTACAGAGAAAAAATCAGAAAATTAGTTTTGAATTTAATAATTTGCACACCTCTGCATACATGAATTCACCATTGGTCCTTAATATTTTGTAAAATTTAATATTTGCTTCCCGGTTGATTTTCATTTGACTGTTCAACAAGGAAAACTCCTTTGAACTAGGGTTACCATACGTCCGGGAAAACCCGGACATGTACTCTTTATAATACGGTTTTTCCGATATTAAAATGTAGATCTAATTCCTTCTCTAAAAAGAGAACAAAAAGAGTACTGAGAGTACAAGTCGAAAACCCTGGCGGATGTTCCCGCATTCTTGAACAGAGTACATGTCCGGGTTTTTCCCCGGACACATATGGTAACCCTACTTTGAACGATCATTGACATCATTATATCTCCCTACACGTTAGGTTGGTTTCATGTTTATTTTATTACTTTGTCACATGAAAGTCGTTAAGTACATTTGTAGATGACATCTTTTGTTTATATTTTCAAATGATGAGCTTATAAAGAGAAAGCTTCGATACTTTTTTGGGGGTTTTATATGCTGTTCGCATATTTTATTTTATTGTTTTTTTTTTCGTTATAAACTGTCAAAAATATAAAATTTTATATAAATATTCTTGCCAGCCAGAATAATTTTTCATCTACGACCAATTTGGAACCACTAAAAATTGATCTAATAACACAGTTGAATTTTTGTAATATATTGCTGAAGTTTGAATCGTTTATTGAAACGAATTAGTAATCGAATAACGAAATACTTGACTATTAACCCTCAGTTACCCCACGGGGGTCTAAAGGGAACAGGAGGTTTTCGAAAATCTGATCTTCCGTTCATAGGGGCGAAGAGGTACGATTTGAAACCAGAACAAGAATGAAGTTCGAGAACCATACTACATTCTTGATCATGGAAAAAGCTTCATTGAATTGATGATTGCAAAGCACAACGAAAGGGTAACGAAAACATGCGAAAATACGTGGGGTAACTGAGGGTTAGAGACCCAAAATCTTACAGTACTTTTTTTAAGCGATGTTTTCAGTTCCAAACAGTTAATTCGAAGAGTTGAGTAACAATCATTCATCAGGTTTTGTGGGTTCAAATTCTCATTTCGTTTCTATAAACGATTCAAACTTCAGTAATTTTATGCAATAAAATACTATAGTTTTTTATATGGCAGTAGTACAAAGCTTTGTATCTGTAAAAGTGTGTAAAATTACATTTCATTATTCACACGGTTCCCACAATGATATACAACGGTAACAAGATGAAGGTGCATATAAATTTTGTAAGGAGACTTGTTCCTACATAGCCTGATATTCCCCATAACGTAACGGCACCGGTTTCCGACCATTTTGTATTTTAAGAAAAATTGATTGCACGCATTTATATTTAACGAAAAAGGATGAATAGATAAACATCTAGGGTGCACATTGTAGATGAATTTGATTCGTTCATATGGGTATTCAAATAATTATTCAAAAAGGTATCAGGGGGTCGGAAACCGGGGCCCTTTGCGTTATATCGTTTTAAGGGGATACTAGCGCCGTGGCAGCTAGATTTGGCAGGCCAAATCGTTTATGACAAATTACGGCATCATTTTAATCAAAATATCGCTCTGTACAGCACTTTTCTGATTCAAGAAGAAGTGCTGTACGGAACGATGTTCTAATTTGTACGAAGTGTATTTCCGTAGTTTGTTATGAACCATTTGGCTGCTGCCACGCCGCTACTATCACCTTAAAGCTTAAAAGAATTCGCAACATAAGCAATCCACTCTTGTAACATCTTGATGTACAATGTACTCAAGTATCACAAGGGATTTTTGAAAATTCTCAAGTTAATCCGTAATTATCTACAGTAGACGCGAATGGGACGGTTTTGAATAAAATTTGAAAATGCATTTTAAGAATATTCATAGAATATTTTCATTCAGAACAGTCTCTTTTAGAGATTCTGAGGATGTCCACGAAATATGAACCATGAACCGTAATTCACACACTCATGAGCAAAAAACGAATTTTACAATCTTCGCTCTTGTGCATCAGAAATTCATGTTGATAAAAATATTTGGCTTCTCGTACCCCAATTCTATGTACACAAAAGTCAAAGGTAAAAGGGAATATTTTTATTGAATCGAAATATCTGTATAAAATCTAAAAGAAAAGATTTGGTATTCCACTGTGGATAAAATACATCATATCACAATACAATTGGTTGCATCCATTTCTGAAGGCATTCCGAATTTTCGAAATTACTGGATTCGTAGTGGCAATTTGCTTGATATCAAAATAGAAAATGCATTTCAGTTCTGAAACAATTCGTCAAATCGGAGAGGTGCTAAAGACAACAGGCTCTAAGGCTTCCACCCCAAGAACCAACTCTCGACCAGAGTTATAGGGGCAACGAAGAAGCTTTTATGCAGATTCAAAGAGTTTTGAAAAAATTTCAATCAATGCGGGTTAATAAGCGATCCTTTATTAGGGCGATTCACCACAAGCCAAGTTACTAGATCTCCCCCCCCCCCCCAGTTTTCTCAGTAATCAATGAATAGAATCAATTTCAATGAGCAGGTGCATCTTCTTGGGCTATTGAAAAAAATGCAACTACTCATTATTTTTCATTTTATGTGTTTGTTTCTGAGAAAACTAGGAGGAGAAATTTGGAATCTAGTAACTTTTGCAGGGAGTAATGAATCCCCTTAACCGTCATATGTGCATGGAAGAAGAGAAGGATAGAGAGAAACCGGCCCTGTTGAATGTGGATTCTTTCCACGTTCTAGCAGGGCAAAAGACGTCTTTGTAGCTTAGAACAACAGTATACATTGATCTCAATAATTTGATTATTGATACTCATTACATTTGATTACAGGAGGAAGAATTCGGATAGGGAAAACCCCTTAAGGGGATTCATTACTCCCTGCAAAAGTTACTAGATTCCAAATTTCTCCCCCCAGTTTTCTCAGAAACGAAAACATAAAATGAAAGATAATGAGTATCTGCATTTTTTTCAATAGCCCAAGGAGATGCACCTGCTCATTAAAATTGATTCTATTCATTGATTGCTGAGAAAACTGAGGGGACAGATCTAGTAACTTGGCTTGTGGTGAATCGCCTTAAGGGTATCCCGTAGCAGCCGAAGTTACTAGATTGTTTTTCCCAAAATACTCAAAGATGACTCAATAGAATGGAATATAATAACCAGCCAGACCTTCTTCCATATCAACAGAAGGTCTGGCTGGTTGTTTTAATTAATCTTATTCAGTCATCTTCGAGTATTTTGGGTAGAGAGATCTAGTAACTTCGGCTCCTACGGGATACCCTCAAGCAGAGGAAAAATCCATACGCCGGTGACGGTTAGGGCTAATGAAATCCCCACGGCGGCGACTAAATGGCAACAGGCCAAAGACCGGCCATATTTATGGGACAACGAAAGAATTCCCAAATCTCAGCATATTTTACAGTCGGTGACGGCTGTGTATTTTATTTTCCATTTTCAGTTATCCGCTGGACATGGATTACGGCGGGAAGAAGATTCAGTATTTGTTTACAAATGATGCGCCTGCACGGAATGGCGTTTTATAAATCACCGTGGAATATTCAACAGCCCTTCTGCTGGAAGTAGAACCAATTGAAGTCAAACATCATATACATCCAGAATTTAACCCATTAACGCCCAAACGCGTGAATTTTTTAGCGACTTTTGACACGATTATTTTGTATGTTATTGGAGTTCAAGAAATTTTGTTTCCACATTTTTCGACGTAGAATTCAGTCTCTTTCAGAATTCGTCATCAAAATTTCAATTAGCTGAATGGGAAAAATGATATGACCATGTTCAACACGAAAATGATCAAAAATTTCGGAAAATTTTTTTTTCTCGATTTCTTTTCAGAATGTTATCGCTAATAATTTAAACACAAAATATGCAGAAGGGTGCAGGGAATAGTTGTACTTTCAGCCAGTATCTTTTGTTTTGGATAGAAAAATTTTGTTTATGAAAGATATGGTAATTTTTACGAAACAAAATTTTGGAAATCGTATAATATACGTTTTTTCCATATTTCTCTAAATTCATCGAATAAATAACTATGAATAATTGAAACGAATGAGGTATTGTTGCCTCTTTGATGAATATTGATGTCTCACCGTAGTTTGCACATAACAGAAGCAATTTTCCGATCGTGAATGTACAACAAATGGTTGAAAGCTGTAAATTTTCATATATTTCAGGTCTTTCTCATTGCTGATTACAACGCACGTCATCCAAAATTATACATAGGCGGTAATGAACGCTCGTGATTTGGCAGTGGAAGTGTGTCTTTCTCGAGGAAGTGAGGAAGTCATCTCCGTCCCGGTTCATGACCAATATCCCGTATGGAAATATTTCGCTGAAAAATGTCTGTGAAACTGAAAAATCTCTGAAAAAAAATGAAAAAATTCTGAGAAACTCTGACAAACTCTGAGAATCTCTGAAATTTTGATGAGAAATCTAATATTTTTGGGACATTCTTTACAGACTTTTTTCAGGCTTTTTTCAGAGTTTCTCAGAGTTTTTTCATTCTTTTTCAGAGAAATAGTAACGAAATTGCACTCTGAAAAAACTCTGACAAAACTCTGATGGATTGCTAACATTTTTCTGACTTTTAGAAGAAAATTAAAAACTTTTCAAACACTTTTTCACACATGATATTTGAATACGGCATATGAATGTATTTATTGAATTTCAGGATTTTTCAATAATCAGAAAAATGTCAACAATTTATTAGAGTTTTGTCAGAGTTTTTTCAGAGTGCAATTTCGTTACTATTTCTCTGAAAAAGTATGAAAAAACTCTGAGAAACTCTGAAAAAAGTCTGAAAAAGTCTGAAAAAAGTCTGTAAAGAATGTCCCAAAAATATTAGATTTCTCATCAAAATTTCAGAGATTCTCAGAGTTTTTTCATTTTTTTTCAGAGATTTTTCATAGTTTTGCAGACATTTTTCAGCGAAATATTTCCATACGGGATGTGTTGCGTCCCATCGGTTTGGATGCTGGTGAATTCGAGAACTCAAAGTAAAAAAACTCGATTGTCACCTCTGCGCCCTCAGAGGTGAGTATGACGAATTTGGAGCAAGTAGGTGTCGAGCTCTCAAAGAACATGAGCGCGGAGCAACTATCAACACTTGCCAGAGGCCTGGATGCATGAGAGAAGCCGGATGTGGAGTCAACGCTGACCAGAGAGCGGCAAGAGATAACCCAGAGGAAGGGGACACCGGGATCGGGACAGAGTCAGGCTGTGGGTTCGACTCCCACAAGTATAGGCTCAGTGGACGAGGCTGGTACTTTGGAAACCCCGGAGCTATCGAGTGGACACCATCCCGGATTGGTCTCGGAACACGAAAAGAAGACATAATCTATCAAAAGAGTACATCGAGTTGGCCGAGACCAGAGGCTATTTACCCTGAGCCAGTATGGAGTAAATCTGTTTTTGAGAAGAAATTTGACGATAAAATCAAGGAAATGGAGGTGAAGGAGAGTGGAGGAATTGCTGCGGAACATCAGTATATGGGCTGGAATACTCGGATTTTTTGAAGCCACTGAGAAGATACCGTATCCCGTATGGGTGCCGATGTGTAGGGTGTGTCCTCGGTTCTGGTGTGTTTCAGAACGGTTTGCACATGTTGGCGAGAGTCGATGTGAACGGTAGGGATATCATTGCGCGGTTCTTGGACATTGAGAAACGTTTTCCAGGTGTGTGTAAGCATGGATTGCAGAAGGTATTGAAGGTCCAGACCGGCTTCATGAAGATGGGGGGGATTTACATATGTCCTGAATGGCGGTTGTGTTGTTACTGGGAAACCGTTTTCGGCGATTCAGATTACGAGGATCCAATGGAATTAGAGGAGAGCGTGCGAGATTGGTTGGTACGAGAGAAGTCAGTCGGAGATCTAGTGGGTAAGGACCACCACCACTCGCAGATTTTCCTGGAGGTTCTCAGGATTATGAACGAGGAGTGGAAAGAACCGGGGAAGTGGATGGATGCTGAAGAATGGGAGAAGTTGACCGTATGTTGGAAAAAGGAATAATAATCGAACCGTCAAAAAGCAACTGGTCCAGCCCAGTAGTCATGGTTAAAAAATCAAACAAAACCGATGGAGAGGGAGGTTTGAAAACAGATAACAATCGGTTCTGTGTAGACTATAGAGAGGTCAACAAAGTCACCACAAAGGATGCATACCCGATCCCCTATATGAATGCGGTTTTGGATAAACTAAGATCGGCCCATTACATATCCACGAACGACCTCAGTCAAGCGTACCCACAAATTCCCCTAGATCTCCGATGCAAAGAAGCAACCGCATTTACGGTCTCAGGACGCAGACTTTTTCAATTCACCCGAATGCCATACGGATTGACCAACGCCCTGCAACCTTTCAACGTTTAATGGATAGGTTAATTGCCCCCGATTTGGAACCCCATCTCTTCGCTTATCTTGAAGATACCATTATCGTAACAGAGACGTTTGAAGACCATTTGAACTGGCTTGAAGAAGTGCTAGACCGAGTTAAAGAAGCAGGATTGGCAATCAATTCTGGAAAATGTGAATGGTGTAAATCAGAGGTCAAATACCTGGGCTTTAGAGTCTATCAAAATGGTCTTCAAACGGACCCCAGTAAAATAGAACCAATCCTTGATTAACCTGCTCCGACAAATTTGAAGAAATTACAACGTTTTCTGGAAATGGCTTCATGGTATAGAAGGTTTATAGGGAACTTCGTCACGATAGCTATACCTGTACACAGACTAACGAAGAAAGATAGTCCCTGGCGATGGGAAGAGGAAGAACAGAAAGCGTCTGTAACGTTAAAAGAAGCCCTGGCAACTGCACCCGTCTTAGCTTACCCTGATTCTTTTCAACCATTCACGCTCCAAACTGACGCAAGTAACACAAGCATAGGTGCTGTTCTGACTCAGGTTCCAGAGGGGGAGGAGAGAGTGCTAGCTTTTGCTAGCCGCACTCTAAACAGCGCCGAGCGAAATTATCCGGTCACAGAGCGTGAACGCTTGGCCGTGGTCTGGGCAATCAAGAAATTTCGAGAATATCTGGAAGGTGATCACTTCACAGTGATAACCGACCACACTAGTTTGAAGTGGCCCTATCACCTGCATAACCCAACTGGCCCGCTGGGGTTTGGAGCTGATGGATTATATCCCCCTGCAACTGTCCAGACCACAAAACCCGCACTCAACCCAATCCCAACAGTAAACCCGACGACCCCAAAAGAGGACTGGTATACCCGAAGATACCATTCTATCCAAAAATATCCGAAATCCTACCCGAATTGGAGAATCGAGAATAGTCGAATTTACGTTGGAGAACGGATCCACTCATAGACGATGTCACAGACGACGTGGATGAGGGGGAATTGGTGGTTCCCGGAGCGTTTGAAAATTCGGTTCTTCATGAATGCCATGACGTACCCGAAGCTGGACATCTAGGTATCGAAAAAACGTATAGAAGAGTAGCTTTTGATTATTTCTGGCCACGGATGTTCGGAGATATCAGGAGATACGTTGCTCGATGCCAAGTATGCCAGGAAGCCAAGACATCCCAACTGCCCCCCCCCCCGGGTTGATGGGATTCAGGAAAAGTACCCGAGCATGGAGTGGGGTAGCGACAGATATTATGGGTCCTCTGCCCACTAGTAAATCTGGGAATGAATACCTATTGATTTCTGTAGATTGACTCAGGTTGGGGTCCTGGTTCCAGTATAGAAAAACGAAACCCATAAAATGGAAGGAAAACAATTTCCAGTCGATGAAATTAGGGCATTAGCCTCTAACTACCGTGGAAAACCTGAAAATTTCCGTCCAAACCAAAAGGGCATGCGAAAGCCCCCACCAAAACCGCAAAACCAACCTGG
Organism: Gonatopus flavifemur; assembly: GCA_018340375.1. Lineage (NCBI taxonomy): Eukaryota > Metazoa > Arthropoda > Insecta > Hymenoptera > Dryinidae > Gonatopus > Gonatopus flavifemur. The sequence continues at coordinate 80,523 of JAFFJZ010000023.1, forward strand.
TCCGTCAGGACCAAAACTTGCTCCACCTCTCTCGCTATCTATGAACGAGAACCCAACACCACAGAAGGACGAGTCTCTACTATCGATCTTCGGGTCTGATGAAGTTGTGGTTCCAGTAGAGTCGCGTCAAAACTTTGACGTTAATTTGTCAAAGGCTGTCGCTGTTGCCGATGAGACCTACAACTCAATGCGCCCTGATGATCAACATCTTGATAGGAAACTAGAGATGTTGGAAATGCGCTATTATTTCGTTGCGCTCATGTGGATAAGGCTTCTCGACCTAAAACAGAAGCAAGGACGAACGGCATTAACATCTGCCGAAAGAGCAATCCTTAAGGCTGTAGAGAAATTTGAATTCGCAGTCCCCAGACCAATGGTTGTCTATTTGGTGAGCCTTGGCTCTGTGAAAGATGGCATGGGTAAGCTAACTGGATTAGTTATGGGTAAGCTAACTGGCACGAGACAAACTGAAGACTACATTCCCAGACGGAATGCAGATTCATCTACCGGACTTGACAGAGCGATAAGAGATCGCAAAATAGTTTCAAGTTGAAGGGGAAATTTATTTCAAGTGTACATAGGGGCCTCTCCGTGGATGATTGCGGATCTTCCAGGGGGATATTCATGATACCTGTCCTTGATATCCTTTTTATCCATCCCTGGTAGTATCTGCTTCCTTTACGTGGTGGGGAGGATAAGTATCTCAGAGTTGGATCTTTCTTGTGAGTGGAATGAACTATTCAAGAGAAAGAATACAAACTGAGAGAAACGAAATCATCGCAATGCCAGCAACATCGGCAAAAACGGAAGGAAAGCAAGGGGAAACTACCTCCCTTGACATGTTTCAATACTTCCCGAGGAAATGAGACCTTTTCCAAACCTGGAATATTATACTCGTGAAACAGAAACAAACGAACAAAATAATAAGTACATGATGACGCTTTCTCGGGTAAAATATTCCGGAGGTAAACTAGTCTCCCGTTCGGATCTCCGGGTGGAGGCTGCTCGAGGAAGCTTCATCAGCAAAGAACAAAAACCGAAGAATAGGATAGGGAAAAGAAACAACATTCTTCGAGTCAGAGCGTGGAATGTTAGGCTGGCCTCCCATGGACCGGAATTCGTTCCGGCGGAATGAAAATTGAGCCAATGCACAATTTCTCATAGATTTCTGATAGAACGCTCTAAAAGAAATTGTGAAAGCGATTGGTTTGAGGTCATTTCGCCGGAACGAATTCCGGTCCATGGGAGGTTAGCCTTAGATCACTGAGGCAAGCGGGAAAATTAGAAAATTTGAAATTAGCAATGAATAGGTTGAATATAGACGTAATAGGGATTAGCAAAATGAGATGGCCACAAGAGGGCGATTTCTGGAATGAGGATTATAGAATAATTCATACAGGATCAAAGAACGGTCAAGCAGGTGCATCAAAGAGTAGGAAATAGAATAGAAAATTATTCGCAACATAATGAAGTGTGATGATGGTTAGAATCAGAACAAAACCGATAGACACGGTCATAGTCCAAGTATACATGCCAACATCTGCATATTCGGAGGGAGATATTGAAAAACCGCACGAAGGAATAGAAGAAGTGATAGAATATGTGAAGGGAGAAGAGAATTTGATGGTGATGGGTGATTGGAATGCGGTAGTAGGACAAGGAAAGGAGGGCAACGTAATAGGAGATTTTGCGTTAGGGAAGAGGAACGATAGAGGACAACGTTTAGTCGAATTTTGTGAAAATCATAAGATGGTTATCACAAACACTTTATTCGAAAATCATCCAAGAAGAATCTACACTTGGAAAATGCCAGGAGATACAGCAAGATACCAAATTGATTACATATTAGAGAAAAGAAGATTTAGAAACCAAGTGAAAAACTGTAAAACTTATCCCAGTGCAGATATAGATAGTGATCATAATATGTTGATGATGAAATGTCCTCTGAAATTCAGATCTCTGAAGAAGAAAAGGAAAAGGCAGAAAAGATTGAATTTGAAGAACCTCAAGCAAAAACAAACACATGAGGCATTCGAGAAAATGTTGGATGAAAAATTGGGAGATCGAAAAGAGAAAGACTTGGGAATAGAGAGGAGATGGACAAATATGAAGAGGAATATAGGAGAATGTGCGGATAAGATTTCGAAGAATAATGGGGTGGAACCTAAAAACCCATGGATAACGGGAGGAATTTCAGAATTGATAAATGAAGGAAGAAAATACAAGAATGATGATAGCCAAGAAGGCCAGCAACGATACAAATCATTGAGAAATAAAATAATAAGAGAATCAAGGAAAGCAAAAGAACAGTGGATAGAACAGAAATGTGAGGTAATAGAAATGAGATTGCATTTAGGAAAAATAGATGAATCATATAGGATTATTAAAAGATTTTTCCGACAGATGAAATCTAGAAGCAATAAGATTAGAAACTCTCTAGGACGACAAGTGATACAAACGGAAGAGAAAATAGAACAGTGGATCAATCATTTGGAAGACTTGTATAGAGGAAACGGTGATAAAGCACTTTTAGAGAAGGAGGAGGATGTAGATGAGAAAGGATTGGGAGATTCGATATTGAGATCAGAATTCGACAAGGCTTTGAAAGATCTGAAAAATAATAAAGCGCTAGGCATAGATGGCATAAGTGCGGACCTTATAAAAACTTCCAGTGAAGGAACTCGTGACGCACTGTTTGAATTGATTAGAGATATGTACGAAAATGGAGAAGTACCGGAAGATTAATAATAGAGAATATTAAAAATCATTACTGAAATTACAACTTTCACCTACAGCATATCGTGATAAGAGTTCATGACAATAATCAATTTTTCCACATTGTCGACGAATTCAATCGTTCTACATAGAAAATTTACCAATTTGTATGTTGGTAAATCGTATCGATTATACCGATCAGCTGATCGTATGAGCGCCCTCTGCAAGCACCTTCCTCTCTTGTTCTGTTATGACGCTCCTGAATGACCGATGGATCCACCTCATAATTAGTCAACTTCAATTAATTATATCTCGAAAATCATGCGTCGGAGAGCATTGTGCAAAAGGACAAATCGTTTTAGAATTTCATCAGGAATCTGATCCCAAAAAAGAGTGCGGGAATTTTGAATCACCCTGTATATATATACACAGTATATATATATATATTGGGGGCATTCTTTGTCAAATTTGACCACCCCTCTGTCCAAAATTGAGTTTGGTGTAAAAATATGTTTGAGGTGTCAAATGAAAGCTTAGGGTGTCTAGTTTACTTTGCACACTGGCCCTTTTGAAAATTCAAGATGGCGGAGTGAGTATGGCGGCAAACGTCATCAAATCAAATAGTGGATCATTCGGCCAAAAACCTCACGATTTTGGATTGGGTTGATTCTAGGGGTGTTTCTGGTCGCTTATCAAGAATTTGGAGTCAGATTTTGAAAATTCAAAATGGCGGACCGTATTTGGGAGGTAATACGGTGACCAAAAAATTCAAATCAATTCGATTCGCTTGAAACTGGCTATACGGGGGTTTTCGAGGTCGCTGAATCCGAATCTGAGGTCGACAATCTCCCACAACCAATTTTTTACCTCCGCACGGGGGTGAAATCGTTGTTTTTAGAGTAAATTCCCCTCATATTTTGTTCTATGAGGAATTTAGGAACCTAAATCACCTCAAATATGATATATTGAGGTTCAGTAATCAGACCTGAGAGACTTGACCTCTCTCCATCAACTCTTCACCCCTATATAGGGGTGAAATCGTTATTTTCATAAAAAAAACCGGATCCTGTACCCTTTCCTATGGGAAACTTGGGTGCCGAAACTGCTTCAAGATCATATTCCGAAGTGTCTTGGAATATCTGAGGAACTAGAGCTTTCACGAACTACCCAAAGTCCCTCTATGGAGGTGAGGTCGTTATTTTTCAAATTTATCCACCTTGTGTCTTTTTTATGTGGAATTCAGGGACCAAAACTACTTCATATATTATGATTCAACGTTACACAAGATATCTGAGAGATTTGACCGCCCATCGTCAACTCTTCACCCCTTTATAGGGGTGAAATCGGTATTTTCATAAAAAAACCGATCCTGTATCCTTTCCCATGGGAAACTTGGGTGCCAAAACTGCTTCAAGATCATATTCAGAAGTGTCTCGGAATATCTGAGGAACTAGAGCTTTCACGAACTACTCAAAGTCTCTCTATGAGGGGTGAGGTCGTTATTTTTCAAATTAATCCACCTTTCACCGGTTAAAAGTTTCCACCAGTATTAGTCGTGAGAACGACTGATGAATAAATATCGGCAAAAAAGTTTTCACCGGTATTAGTCGTGAAAACGACTGTTTGAAGATACTCAGAGACAATTTTCAAGTGGCAGTAGTCGTGAGAACGACTAATGAACAGATACCGACGATAACGTGTTCACCGGGGTCAATCGTTCTTACAACCACTGCTCATTGAATATTGTCTCTGAGTATCTTCAAACAGTCGTTTTCACGACTAATAACGGTGAAAATTTTTCTGCCGATATTTATTCACCAGTCGTTCTCACAACTACTGCTCATTGAAAATTGTCTCTGAGTATCTTCAAACAGTCGTTTTCACGACTAATACCGGTGAAAACTTTTTCGCCGATATTCATCCATCAGTCGTTTTCACAACTACCTCACGCCAAGCCCCTATCCTGCCCATTACTTTTCTTAGCACCAATAATAATGTCAAGAGAGGTTCGTACAGATAGATGTATCAACCCTTACGAAGATGACGGCATCCTATCCCACGTAGGGTCGAATTTGAGAAAAATTTCAAAAAACCTCTCACGAATTAAACCTCACCTGCCAGCATATGCTATGGTATGTGGTGACTGCAGATTACATCGTTCAGTGAATCGAGTAAGCGGTGAATCCCTTGATCGTTCTGATGAAATCACTGTTACTATGGAATGTGACGAGCTCTCGCCATCAAGTGATGATCATTCTGTGGATAATAATGCCGGAACCCTATCATCTCGGTTGATTGAGTTGGAAGAACTTCTCCAAGGATTGAAAGATAAATTTTCTAGCCTGGAAGGTAACGATCCTATGAGAGTTAAGATCCTGACTATCGCTCCAAAATCTTGGAGTCTGAAGAAAATTAGCAGGGAGTTTAATACAACGCCATATTTAGCAAAAAAGGGAAAGAACTGAGGCTAACTCGAAGAGTTTTGGCTGCTCCAATTGCAAGAGTTAGTAAGGTCTTACCAATCCACATTACTACCGCAGTAGATAATTTCTATAACGATGATTCAATTGGAAGAATACTGCCTGGGATGAAGGATACTGTTTGGCCAAAAGTCGATGGCGATCGTGTTAAGATGCAAAAGCGTCTATTATTAATGAGGCTCAGAGAACTGTATACCTTGTTTAAGGAATCACATCCGAATTTTGCAATCAGTTTCAGTGCTTTTGCGAAGCTGCGTCCGAAGCACTGTATACTACCTGGAGCTAGTGGGACACACTCGGTATGTGTTTGTACCATTCATCAGAAATGCAAGCTGATGTTGGATGCAATAAATCTAACAGCATTAACGAATGATTCACAGAATGCAATTCATGATTACAAGGATTGTATCAAATCAATTGTTTGCACAAATCCAACATCTGATTGCTATTTCGATTCACGTAGCCAGTGTCCAACCCTTCAGGAATTTTCTGAAAGATTATTTGAAACTTTGACAAATGCACACATTTCTGAAGTACAATATAGTACGTGGACAACAACAGATAGGTCAACTTTGCAAACAATTACAGCTGACACTGATGATTTTGTTGATGAATTTTGTGCTAGACTAAAAATTCTCAAAACTCACCCTTTCATTGCGAAACAACAATCCCAGTTCATTTCCCAGAAGAAAATTAATCTGCTTAGTAACGAAGTAATTGTCATGTTCGACTTTTCGGAAAATTACGCATATGCTGTACAAGATGCTTCTCAAGCATTTCATTTTAATAACGACCAGTGCGCCGTATTTCCTGTGATCTATTATTTCAAAGAGAACGGTGAATTGAAACATAAGAGTTGCGTGTTTCTATCAAACAGTTTGAAACATGATACAGCTGATGTATACACAATACAGAAGCAATTAATCCCAGAGATCAGAAAAACCGTAAAAAATTTCGAAAGATTAATTCATATGACAGACGGTGCGAAACAGCACCTTAAGAACAGATTCCAAATGGCAAATCTTGTTTCTCATAAACAAGATTTCAATCTTGACGCGGAATGGCATTACAGTGCTACTGCGCATGGTGGAAGCGCATACGATGGCATTGGAGCCACTTTTATAAGATAAGCTTACAGGGCAAGCCTTATGGCTAAGCCATCTCGGGCTATTATAACATCAAATGCCCTATTCAACTGGGCCAAATATCACTTCAAAAACATTACGATAATGTATTTTAGTAAAGTTGATCACGACAAGTCAACGAGGACATTGAACAAAAGATTTCAATTGGCATCACCGGTACCCGAAATAACCAAGCATCATTGTTTTATAATAACAGCGCCTAAGACGTTATTAATGAAAAGATTTTCGAATGCGACACATGGAATTGAAGTGTCTTTGGAAAATTCGAATAAGTGAAGATACAGGACCGGTTTTTTGTTATAAAAATGGTGATTCCATCCCCATAGAAGATATTATGGGTGAAGATATCATGGTGGGAGGTCAAATTTCTCAGATACCTTGGAGAACCGTAGAATATCTTAATTATTGAAGTGGTTTGGATTCCTTAATTTTCCACACGAAAAAATTTGAGAGAAATTCATCTTGAAAGTAACGATTCCGCCGCTACAGAAAGGGGAAAGGGTTGATGGTGGAAAGTCAAATCTCCCAGATATCTTGCGGAACGTTGAATTATAATATATGGAGTGGTTTTGGTACCTAAATTCCACACAAAAAAGATACAAGGTGGATTAATTTGAAAAATAACGACCTCACCCCCATACAGGGACCTTGGGTAGTTCGTGAAAGCTCTAGTTCCTCAGACATTCCAAGACACTTCAGAATATGATTTTAAAGCAGTTTTGGCACCCAAGTTTCCCATGGGGAAGGATACAGGATCGGTTTTTTTTATGAAAATACCGATTTCACCCCTATAAAGAGGTGAAAAGTTGACGGTGGGCGGTCAAATCTCTCAGATATCTTGCGGAACGTTGGATCATAATATATGGAGTAGTTTGGTCCCTAAATTCCACACAAAAAGACACAAGGTGGATTAATTTGAAAAATAACGACCTCATCCCCCATAGAGGGACTTTGGGTAGTTCGTGCAAGCTCTAGTTCCTCAGATATTCCAAGACACTCCGGAATATGATCTTGAAGCAGTTTCGGCACCCAAGTTTCCCATGGGAAAGGGTACAGGATCCGGTTTTTTTTATGAAAATAACGATTTCACCCCTATATAGGGGCGAAGAGTTGATGGAGGGAGGTCAAATCTCTCAGGTGTAATTACTGAACCTCAATATATCATATTTGAGGTGATTTGGGTTCCTAAATTCCTCATAGAACAAAATATGAGGGGAATTTACTCTAGAAACAACGATTTCACCCCCGTGCAGGGGTGAAAAGTTGGTTGTGGGAGGTTGTCGACCTCAGATTCGGATTCAGCGACCTCGGAAACCCCCGTATAGCCAGTTTCAAGCGAATCGAGTTGATTTGAATTGTTTGGTCACCGTATAACCTCCCAAATACGGTCCGCCATTTTGAATTTTCAAAATCTGACTCCAAATTCTTAATCAGCGACCAGAAACACCCCTTAGAATCAACCCAATCCAAAATCGTGAGTTTTCTGGCCGAATGATCCGCTATTTGATTTTTCCGCAACCCTTCTCCGATGACGTTTGCCGCCATACTCACTCCGCCATCTTGAATTTTCAAAAGGGCCAGTGTGCAAAGTAAACTAGACACCCTAAGCTCTCATTTGACACCTCAAACATATTTTTACACCGAACTCAATTTTGGACAGAGGGGGGGTCAAATTCGACAAAGAATGCCCCATATATGTATATGCGTGTATATGTGTATATGCGTATGTGTGCACATATACATGGACATACATATCGTGCATGAACATCTGGGAATAGATTAATATAAACATATAACACGGGAATTAAACCCAAGAAACAAACTAAGTCCAAGCTATGATCATTAACACCAAATCAATATGCATCGCTTTACAAAGAAAGAATGTGCTGACAAGAGGAAGAATTCAAGGTGACCGCTCGCACCGATACTCACATCGAAGCGACTTTCCTGTCGAACTATGCACCATATACGAAAATGCCAAAGCAAAGAAATCAATGTCCATCTCCGTCTTCACTGCTCAGCTCGCTGTCCGTCTCTCTCATCATCGGAACACATCGCCCAACGACCGATTGCATCATATAATCTGAATCGACAAAAAACCCCTCTAAGCAGGACATGGCGTGTTCCACCCGGAAAGGTGCGAACACGTAAATAGGACGAACGAGCAAGAATCGAGAGATTCGCGCCCGGGAAGTTATTCGGAATTAATTGAAAAGTCATGGCGACTGAAGGGAAGGCCTCCGCAGAATCTACGATTTGTCGTGTGCTTATAGATTTTTCTTCGAATATCACCAAACCGTGGTGAGAATTCTCAAATTAAATTTCATTCCGCCTTAGTCTTGTCAAGAAACATTCTCTTGATACGACTTTGTAGTTTAAGTTTTCTTCATTTTCCGGAAGTTAATCAATTAAAATCAGTGAGAATCGGTCTCTATTCTATTTATTTCGTGAACCTTCGCGTAAAAATCGTGACCTCGCAAGTGCACACATCCTGCAGCAATTACCATCTTGAGCAACGGGAGAGCAAGGAAGACAGTGAGAGAAACGGCGAGAACGCAGCTATCTCGAGTTTTCTTCCGGAAAAGACAAACCTAACGTGTTTGATCTTTCCCAACCCGGTGGGTTCACTGAGTAGAATTCTTCTTCTCTCTCACACACCAACTTTCTGTTTCTTGCTGCCCATACACACACATTGTATTTTATTCTCCTCACTTTTGTTCAATTGTAGACTTATTGTTGATTTCTTTTCGTATAATTTCAATTGAAATATACAGAGCACTGCTCAGTAACCTTCAAATCTACACGTTTCTACAAAATTTCCTTCCCAAAAGAACCTTACATTTCTCTGAAGGTGCATGATAAGAAAATTACTCTCTTATCGAAGCTTAAAACCTAGAGCGGGTACCCCTTTACCTTTCCAATCGAGCCACTCCGGTTGGGAAGGTTTTCTTTTTTGTTTTACGTATATAACGAGGTTTCCCTCCTTTTCTTTTGCTTATACAAAGAACCTCGTTATATAACACACCCGAAGTCCTGATAACGGACAACGGAACGGGATTCTCTAGCCGTGACATGACTCAATACTCAACGTACCATAGGATTCACCAAACCCTCACCCCCGTTTACCATCCCCAAGAAAAACCGACTGAACGAATTAATAGGAACATTAAGACCATGCTTTGAGCCTATTTAGATACGGATCACAAGGATTGGGACAAATCCTTACCCGCATTCAGGATAGCTTATAACACTGCCGCTCATTCTTCAACCCACATCAGCCCCTCCTACCTGAACTACGAATACAATCCCCGACCCTCAAAACTTTATGGGCGCATAATAGAAGGCCCAGACCAAGCCCTGACAGATGTGGATAGATGTTCATAAATGGCTAGATCACATGTCCCGTATTAGAGCCTTAGACGAGATTATTGGTCAATACCTTGATGAAGCATACGAACAGCAGGCCCGGTACTATAATCGAGGCCGCAGAGACGTGCAATATCAGGTCGGAGATAGAGTTCTTAAGAGAAATTTCGTGTTGTCGAGTTCTCCCCGAAACTTTACCGCTAAGTTAGCGAAACGATTTGTCGGTCCCTTCATAGTGACCCGAGCCTGTTCCCCGACGATTTATGAAATTTCAGACGAAGCAGAGGAATTGGTAGGAGAATATCACATGGAGTATCTGAAGCCATACCGAGCCCCTGTAATAATACGCCCCGAAGCCTCAAGACGGACGGACGAAATGCCTGACCGGAAAACTACGTCCCCAATACCCCGTAATACTCACCCTATGAAATTGAGATTGAGACGGAATTAGGGACTGGGGAGAGGATGGGAAACGTCGGGATTGGGTAGGAGACCGAGAGAATACTGGGTTCTTGAAACAGTAGAAGTAGGACCGTTAACTTTAACGTAACCTTTCCCGTTTGCAGAGATAGTGGGTAACCACGATGTGCCAAGACGATAACCCGAAGTCGAACGACCAGAAGGCGGTGGAAGAACCCGTTTATCAACCCGGGTACAACCGTCGACAGCCAAGGGCCAGAAGATGGCAAACACCTCCCTCTCGACCCGAACTCTCCACCCTTGTGAGGTTCAACTCGAGAGTATATCAACCTTCCCCTTTCGTGCCTATGAGGCAACCACCCCGTATAAGTGGCGCCGTTTCCGACAGGTTCCGAGCCGCTTTCTCTGACCATCCTACTCCCGATCCCGCTGTTCCGGGGCCGTCGAGGTCGATACCTGGGCCCCCGCTCATGCCATGCGTGATGCCTGACGGTCCGAACTTGACACCAGACATCCGGGCAGCATTTGAGGCCCTGTGTGTCTTGGTCAACTTGAAGCCAGTGAAGTGTGCTCCTGCCCCCGAGGGATTTCAACCGGCTCACTTCAGGACCCCCCTCCAGGCCCTCCATGGGTTGGGACCCGCCCCCGTAGAGGACCTTCGGGTGGGGAATGGCCGAAGGTCCTCCTCTGGTGTACCGATCCCACCCCTCATGAGACTGAAGGTAGATCCCCTGGCAGAGTCCAAAAAGCTCGAGGGAACTAGGGCCCCCTTCCTCTGTTCCAACTGTGGCAAGATGGGGCACCGTCATAGTGTCTGCAGACGCCCCAAGGGTGTGTTCTGCCACCGCTGTGGCCATCAGAGAACTCCATCTTTCCTGTGGCCACGCTGCCACCCACCCCGGAACTAGAACAGACCCACCCATCCCCGCACAAACTAAGTCGTATGCTGCCTTTCCCCTAGCTCATCTATTCTCATTTTTTTTATTATTCTTCTTTATATTCTTTGTATTTCTTTGATTTCGTCGTATCGTCTTGTGGTACTTCTCTACGGTATTAACGCGACAAAAGAAAGATCATGGCCCCAAGAGATAAGTTTTGTTTTGGGGATTTCAAACCCTTTTCCTCATTTTCATGTTTTTTCTTTCCTCTGGTAGAGGAGTATCTAGACGATATCCAGTCCAAACCAAGCAATGTGCCTAGTCAAAGTTACCAAGTATTATAGCAATTAGTATTTCATTCGCTCCGTCCCGAGCGTTTCCGTTTCCTTCCTTTTTTTTCACCCACGCCCCATGGCACACAGGGAACTGTTGAAGTTTCGCACAAGGGGATGTGCAAGAAATTATTTGCCCCGATACAGTGTTGGCGGAATTTACCTTTCTTCTCCTTCTACCTCTCCTCCACTATTCACCCCATCCCCGTTGTTCATTCAAGACCCCGATGGCCCGAACAAGTTCCCTGAGGGTAGCCTCACAGTCCCGGCTACCATCACCCGCAAAGAGAAGGCTACGTCACATGAAATTTCACCCCGTGAGTTGGGCTCGAGTTTCCTCCAAAATTATACAAGTTTGTGTTACGCATGTCTAGTGTGTCGTCCGCGTAGATTGGTAATGGTGATGGGAGAATTGTTGGGTAAAGTATCCGAAACGAAAGGGAGTGTCCCGGACACACTTGGCTCGGGTAAGAGAGTAATTCTGAGGCCCTCTGAGGCCCTGGTAGGGTTTAGAGGGTGGGTAGTTGAATACTGCATGTATGGAGGCACCCACGCGCGTAACGAGTAAAGTAGCGATGACATAATCGCGTTCGGTCGACGAAAATCATGAAAAGAGAATAGAGAACATGTGCAAATACACCAGACAGATTTCTAAGAAAGGATCAAAAGGACGCGTCAAAATAATGCTAGATAACATGCGAACATTGAAGATCTATTTAAATTTGCTTCATCTCTGTACAGTGGCGGGGTGAGAGCTTGTCTGTCTTCCTTCAACTGACACGAAACAAAGGATAAGAGGCGGGAAAATCCCGCCTCTTATCCTTGTTTTCACGCGAATTGAAAGAGGATAGAAATGTGCTCACCACGCTACTATCTCTGAACATTCGAGAAGATAATCGATTCAGAATCGAAATCAAAGTTATCAATAACTAACCAATGATGAGAGGACTCGCATTAGATCAAATCATTCGATAATTCGGTGATAACAATTTATAAACCGAACCAGTGGATGTTGAAGTAGCACGTGATTTCAAAATGAACTTTCCATGATATAAATATAGGTCAAATCAATGTAAAATCGAACTTGAGAACATCTTTGCTTTTTGCGCCGATTATTCTTGTTATTCTTTTCAGATGAACCGCCTCAAATCCCTCTCATTTCGAGCGGGACGTACAGGTTGATTCATCATAACAAATTTCATCATAAACATGTTCCGTTTCCCTTGTTGTTTCATTATCAATAAGTAATCTCGGTTGATTTTCGGGTCGGATGCATTCAAAATTCATTGAGGTGTACGGAGTTGAGTATCGTGTTGGCGCAAAGAGGATTGAACAAATGACAACGTGTTGAATCGGTCTTAGAATCGACATTCAATATCAAATTCAATTGATTCAAGAAATCAAAGATTTTATCGAGGGAAATAACATTTTCACGAGCGCGGGAGAGTGAATTTTAGATTTAGGATCTTTTCAACAAGATTCTCAAAGCTCTGTGGCTACTAGAGGCAGTGATGCCAGCATTTGGTCGACCGAGTCGATTTACCCTCTCCATCTGACCATTTCTCGTCCCCACCATTCCAGCCGGGAGTACGGACACATTGAAACCCGTATTCATGTGATTCGGAACCGGTCGGTTCACTTCGAGTCAGCTCGGACAATCGAGAGAGAACCAACTATCCGTCGGTCTTTGTCTTCTCAATATGTTTTAGGATCGGCTAACTCCGTGCAAGATCGGAAAAAATTTGAAGCCCACGCGGTCGACTTACCGAAAAGTTTCACCGCTTTTTCTTTTCCAAACGACAATTTTATTGTAATCAGTATCGAACTGACTTACCCGGCACCCTGGGCAATTCTCGGCCGGGGCCCTTCGATATTTTTTTCGTTTTTTTTTCAAATCAAGAGCCAGTTCAATACTGATTATTAAATTATCACGATGAAATATAGATTTGATGCATAGCATCATTTAATTGAATTAAAATCGAATATGAGTAAATAATTTTTCAATTATTATTTATTTTTCATAAATTTTATAAGATTATTGGTTATTCTTATGAACATTCTTTTGGTAATTTTGAGTAAAAATTATCTGGTGTCAGAGACAAGCAGATCTGCCACCACCGAATTGTTTGCAGTTAACAGGCTTATTTATTTGTAATCTTGAAAACTGTAACAAAAACGTGGTGTCAGAAGTGGGATTCTGTTATCCCAGAAATTCAATCGTTCCAATAAATTATTAGAATTTCATTTGTCAAATTTGAATTAAAGATTTCGAATCTATGAGTCGAAGATTTTTCCTTCAAAAACTTGGAAAAGGTGACATGATCTCAAGGATACAATAATCATTTTCTTTATTGAAATTATGGGAGATTTCGAAAATTTTTATGTGTTTTGAAATTTTGAAAATTTTGAAGTTTTTGAGTTTTTACATTTTCTTTGTCTCTGTGTGTGAATTCCCCTTGGGTTTGAAATTTTTGAACTTCGAAAAATTTCTGGAATTTAACATTTCTGAATGCGTTTTCTCTTTGTACAATTTATTCTTATGTGTTGAAATTTTTAAAAGATTCTGAAAATTTTTGAATTTTGAAATTTTTGATTTTACTTTCTGAATTGTTCCATGTATTTGGAATTTTAGGAGAGTTTTGAAGCTTTTTGAAATTTGAAGATTTTTTTTTTGAAATTTTGACATTTTTGGATTTTTGCTGAATTTCGGAAATTTTCAGGATTTTCGATGTCCTCGGTTTCAGCGAATTTTTCTCCATCGAGATTTCTGAAATTGTTGGAATTTTTGAATTTTTTTGAATTTTTTTTTATATAAATTTTATAAAACTTTATTTTTGACCAAATTCGGAATTTTGAAGATCCTTATCGTTTGGAAAAGAAATTTTGTGTTTCTGAAGTTCTACTTAGTCAGAAGTAGTAATTCTCATAATTAAGTACATAAATAATTTTTACATTTCTCGCTTGAAATTTTTCAAATACTGATGGGAAGCTGAATCCTCGAACAAATTGTTATATTTAGGGAATATACCTGTCTCTGAATTGTTATGTAACAGGTGTGAAAGGTATCAACTTTATTACTAATTATTTATTTTCAGGAGTGGATAATTTGACCTTTTCCATGCTAATAAAATATGTGTTTTGAGTGACTTACCAAGTGTAAATATTCAATGGTGATCAGAATCAGTGAACAGCGTTAATGAATTGAAGTTACGTTTTTTTTTTCTCATTATTAGATTTTCAAGAGAGTTCAGAGTATTAAATTGATCATTCGATAGAAAAATTGCAGGTCTCATAGCATGTCCGGTTATTATCAATAAATCATAATGAGTTGGATAAAATTCATATACAACGCGTGTTAGTGTCTGATAAAGTTAATCATATTCCTGAAATATAACCTGAAAATCTAATCCTTGTTCGACAATAGTTATTCAATCTGAGTGACAAAGAATTGCCGTTGTTGGAAATAATTAATTAAATGAAATTTTGAATATATATATCAGTTGAAATTTCAAAGATAAAAGAGTCTTACAACAAAGGGCTCTATTTTTCAGATAATAATTGAAGTTGGTTGACAGGAATAAAGATTAGTGGAAATAACCTCAATTAACGATCATTCTAACCAAATTTTCCGCTGATTTTTGTGGATATCGTGAAATTCTCGTTACGCGTTATTTGCATTTTGCCATTGATACCCAATTTATTACACTTGAATATTATCTCGTGTTCTGATTCACTTATGTTTTCAGGATTGACAAACATTTTATTGATTTTTCTCTTCTATGCAATATTCGTGATTTTGTATATACTTTTTCATTTATGTGCATGATTCAAGTATATATATATATATATATATATATATGTATGTGTGTGTTGCAATTATATCATTTGACGAATTGATATTATTGAAAATTGACCAATATTTGAATTCTGAGTGTAGAATCAACGAGAGTCCATTCTCAGATTATATGATCAAAAGTTATAAAATTCGTAACGTTTCGGATCTGAAAAATTATAATGTGAAAATTTGATTGTTAAAGAGATAACAATATACATATATAGAGCTTTGAATTTCAAGAATTAACTAGGTTGTGTTGTTCCTAGTGAAGTGAGTGAATCATTTAATTGAAATGAAAAATTTTGTTTAAAAATAGACATTTAATTCACCTTTTTGAAAATTGAGAAAAATTTCAAGTGGTCATTCAGAATTCAATTATAACCAAGTTTTGACATTTACATCTGTTTTCGAATTTGAACTCTGGACAATTTATTCTGAGTTAACGATTTTATTTTAAGAATTACAGTCGTTTTTCTTATTCTGAATAATCAGAGAGTAATTAATCACCTTGAAAGGAACCTTTCTCTAAATTACAACATTCAATCTCCTTGCATATGTGAATAAATATTCAATGTACATTTAAAATATATATAAAAGTAGACCTATTATCACAGAGTTCAGATTCGAAGGAAATTATGTGCCAATTTGAATATTTGTATATGTGTGTGTTTTACGTCACATAATCGTCACATGTTTCTCTGAGAACCCCAAAGCTTCTGTTTTATCAGAGAACATAGGGAAATTAACATTCGATAGGACACGTAAAGGTAGCCTTCACGTGTATAGGAAATGTTAGATGTGTATCCCCGATAATTCAACATAAAAATATCTAAAAACGGAAAACGCTCAATCATTGCGAATTATTAGCAAACTCCCGGACAATCCATTAGAGAATGAAAATAATATGTCATACATGTCGTAATGCTTAATAATTGAAAGCATTTGGGGGGAACTCTACAACGGATGTATGATCAATAGTAAAAATTCTTGTCAATTTGAACGTTATATTCAACTGTAAATTGTTCAATAACCTGCGCTATGGTGATATTAACTGTGCATGTAAATACTTTCCTATAACATAATTCATGGGAATTGAGTCGACTTTTAATAAAATTTATTAACGTCTGGAGATTTTTATCTATAAATGAACATTATGTTGCACAACTGTAATGCTGTGAGCATTTGGGGGTAACTCTACAACGATAGTGCAAGTATAGTTGTTGAATTACGATTCGTGATTGGAATTTTGGAAATAGAAGACTTTCAATTCTCATTTATAATAACAACCTAAATCCTAACCTACAATTGCTCAATGTGAAAATTGGTACCCAAATTTATACATACCTATATGTTTTCTGGTTGGTGCCTGGTTCTGAATTCGGAAAGTATTAATTAAGGATTTTTGTGATCAACCACCTAGAATCATCTCGATAATTCAAAATGAGTATTTCATCGCACATTAACGTAATGCTGTGAGCATTTGGGGGGAACCCTACAACAAATGTGCGATTGATTCGGAGTTTTTGCCAGTCATAAGCTAAAATTTGATCACTGAGGACCGAAATTTGTAAATAATTCGGGGTTGTACTGATTGTTTCAATTGACTAATCTGTGTAATTGATAGCCCGGTTATAAAATACTAATAAATTGATTGAAAACGAATATATATATATTGATTACAAGCATTAGATAACGTAGCGATTGGATTTTCCTTTCCTTATTAATCGAATAAACATCGGAAAATGTCAAACGAGGATGATCCTGGTGTGTCGGGAGCGCGAATGGACGCATCTATAATGATGAAGTCTATCGCTGAGTGCATGTCACTGCAGCAGAGTATTCTCAATGTTCCGTACTTTGATGGGAAAAACATTCCTCTTAAAAATTTTCTACAAGATATTCAGAATGGGGCGGCATATATGCCGCCTGCATCGGAAGGAACATACGTTAGAGCCGTTTTAGGAAGACTACAAGGTAGCGCTAGGGATAGTACATTCGGGAAAACATTTGTGACTGTAGACGATCTGGTCAGACATCTGAAGGGTCGATTCGCGCCGGGTAAAAGTTATCCCTATTATCAACACGGAATTGAGAACATCAAGATGAGGCACGGAGAAAGCGTCAGCGATTTTTATGATCGGCTAAACCTATTATTAAGCGGTGCTAGGGTTGCACTGGAGGAAAAATATGTGGGAAACCAAAATATAGACGATATGATTAAACCGATACAAGAATGCGCGTTAGAATCATTCTTGACAGGATTGCCAGACGAGCTGGCTAGGGCTGTAGATGTGCGAGACCCTAAAACTTTAGAGGAAGCCCACAACACTGCGGTAAAAACGGAAATCAAAATGAAAACAGGGATTATTCCGGGGAGGGAACCCTCAAGAGTTTCTTTCGCTGACAATGGTAGTTCTTATGATCATTCTCGACCTCGAAATTATAATCCGGATAGGAATTATAGAAATTATCGGAATTACGCGATTTCCGACTCTGAGAAGTCTAGAACTCCCAGTCCAGAGCCGTCTGCCTCTTTTTCAAATCCAACAGGAATTTTGAAAAGACCTCAGAGTATGATACCCAGTTTCAGTCCAAATAGCTATCCATCAGCTTCAACTTCGAATTCCCCTTACCCGTATTATTACCCGCCAATGCCATACCCGCCAACATATCCGTATTGTCCATATCCAACACCGTTTATGCCGAATCCCTACATGCCTTATCCCCCGTATCCGCAACATTCGCGTCGGGAAAATAGCTCAAACGATTACTCGAAGGAGTGGAGAAATAATTCGCGGGATGATGAACGTCACGACAGGGGTAGAACTTATTCACCTTCACCCTCTCATTCTCAGTCTGGTAGTGGTAGATATTATTCTCCTAATAGACAATATTCGTCCAGGGAAAATAGTCGGGAAAATTCCCCTAACCGAGTATTTCCATCCGGTCGCGCTGATAATGCAAATTCAAAAGATAAGGGCAGAGAATCCCCTAAGTTCAATAGGAATTTTGATAAAAATAGAGACCATTTAAACGAATCACAGACTCGACGTGGGGACGCGATGACGAGTCAGAACCCAAAATCAGAGCGTCTAGCAGTGAAGTATCTAGAAATGGTGAAATAAATAACGTAGATTTTGAATCCCCTAGCGTCGAAATGTTTTCAAAACAGTTACGTCAGGGTAAAGCCAAATTTTTAATTGATACCGGGGCAGATATAAATGTAATAAAGCTCAATGCATTAGACGAGAATATAGTTGTCGCGCTTAGTGATTCCGTGTCAATAATGGGGATTACGCCATACAAAGTAGATACCATAGGAACTACCGTGATTAATCTCCTCAATCAACCTGTGAAATTCCATGTAGTAAGATCTTCATTCCCGTTGAATTGCGAGGGAATTCTGGGGAAGGAATACCTGAAGCAAGAACAAGCTGAAATTTCCTTTGCGCATAATACTCTAGTAACCCAGAGTGACCCCGTAAAGCCTATGCGTTTTCTTGGTGAGGTTAATGAAAATCCAGAACTTAATAGAAGGAATTTAAAATCACGCGTCTTATGTTTACAAGCTCGAATGAGACAATCTATTCCCATAGATATTGTAAATCCAGCACTGAAGGAAGGCTATTTGCCAAGATTAAAAACACCAGAAGGAGTTTATATAGGTGAAGCTTTGGTTTCCGCGAGTCAAGACGGAATTTGTCATGTATTGGCGATAAATACGTTAGAACAGGATATAGAGGTTGAAATTCCTCCACAAGAGATAATCCCGTTTGAATACCATTATTTAGAAGATGAATCTTCGGATTCTGAAATTGAAAAGAAAACATTAACGATACGAGATAGGGTAGACAGATCAAATTTAATACTAAATAAATTAAACCTCAATGATTTGAATCCCGAAGAGATTAAACATGTTGTTGATATAGTGGAAGAATACCCGTTTGATTTTCTGTTACCTGGTGATAAATTAAGATACATTCCCCATAGCAAACATAGAATTTTCGACGGTCATAAACCTGTAAATACCAGACAGTATAGATTTCCTCCCATTCATAAAGAAGAAATAGAACGACAAATTCAGGTTAAAATAAAAAATAACATTATAAAACCATCAACTTCCCCCTATAATTCTCCCATATGGATAGTACCCAAAAAGCCGGACTCTCAAGGTAATCCGCGATGGAGAATGGTTATTGATTTTCGTAAATTGAATTCACAAACCATAGGCGATGCTTATCCTCTTCCCAACATAAATGAGATTCTCGATCAATTGGGAGAAGCGAAGTATTTTACAGTTATAGATCTTGCTAGCGGATTTCAACAAATTCTCATGGATCCGAAGGATAGGCATAAAACCGCTTTTACCACACCTCATGGCCACTACGAATTTATTAGAATGCCAGAGGGCTTGAAAAATGCCCCCGCGACTTTTCAGAGAATGATGGATACTGTTTTGCGAGGATTACAGGGTGTAGAGTTGTTCGTGTACTTAGATGATATCGTGGTGTTTGCAAAATCCCTAGAGGAACATAATCGCAAAATACACAGATTATTTAAAAGATTGGGAGAAGCTCAAATCAGTTTGCAACCCGACAAATGTCAGTTTTTGAGGAAGGAAGTAGTGTATTTAGGCCATATAATCACTCAGGATGGTGTAAAACCAGATCCGCAGAACATAGAGGCAGTAAAAAGATTCCCTCGACCGCAAAATCAAAAAAATATTCGTCAATTCTTGGGATTAGCCGGTTACTACCGAAGATTTATGAAAAATTTCGCGAAAATAGCTAAACCGCTTACAGAATTATTAAAAAAGAATGCTAAATTCGTTTGGACTGAAGAACATACGGAAAGTTTCAGAAAATTACGTAGGACGTTATGTAAAAAACCGATTTTACAATATCCAAATTTCGATAAGGAATTCACGCTAACGACTGATGCATCTGATTTAGCGATAGGTGCAGTGCTCAGCCAAAACTTTGATGGTTTCGATCTACCCGTGGCTTATTTATCCAGGACCTTAACTAAACCCGAGCAAAATTACTCGACTACAGAAAAAGAATGTTCAGCAGTGCTTTATGCAGTAGTTCATTTTAGACCATATTTATTCGGACGTAGATTCACGTTATTCAGCGATCATGAGCCATTGAAATGGATAGACTCGATTAAAGATCCCGGTCAGAGACTTGTTCGCTGGAGATTAAAATTGCGTGATTATGATTACAATTTTATACATAAGCCCGGAAAATTAAATACTAACGCAGATGCGCTATCACGGAATCCTGTAACTGAAGAAAACACTTATAGTTCAGATGAAATTGATTTGGATGCTACTACAGAAAATAGCTCCTCAACGGGAAGTGATTCAGAAAATTCAGAAGCTGAAGAATCAAGGAAAATCATGATGTTAAAAAGGAAATTCGGAATATCCACTGGGACTGATAAGTCAGGGAAATCTAAAAGAAAATCTGCTAGTACAAATTCGGAAGCCCTACCGACGAAAGACAGAGATAGATTGAAGGAATCAAAAACTCGCGGGAGAATTCATAGTGCACCCGCTTCTTCTTCTAAAATAGATGTTCCGCGAAAGAAAAACCCCCGAGCACCTATTCCTTCAAACACGAGTTCGATAGCCAGTCGAACTCGTGCAAAATTGAAGCCACAAAGTCAGGTATCAGCAGTTACGAAAGTTACTCCTTCTTCTCAAACGGAGAGACCCACCGATTCCTCTTCCGAGGAAGAATCGGAGGCAGGAAGGGTTCAACGCCCGATATACCGAAGACGAAGAAGCGTGTTACCAAGTCTCGAGGCACCACAGGTAACTGAGGTTCCGGAAGACGGGGAACCCACTGAAGTCGAAGAGGTACAAGTTGAGGAAAAAATTGCACTATCCTTACCTGCGACAGAAATTATGATAGAATTGACCGAGAAGGAGGATAGTAATGATGAAGTTTTTATACAAGATAAAGAAATTAACGTACGAAAACTACCAATAGATTTGAATGAACTCCAAGAATCATTTGAAAAATTCAATAAATCACTTCAAAATCGTAGTCATATATTTGAGGAGGAAGAAGGGGATGAGGAAGAAATAGGAATACAAATTGGAGCTCTTTCTGAAGGAGACTCATTAGATGACCTAACCAGAGAAATTTTAATCGAAGCAGACCCGTACGATTTAGAAACCTCAGACACAGAAATGGAAAGAAGAATCCAAGATTTAGTTGAAAATGTTAAAAAGGCTAAAGATAAAATAGAAACTAGATTCAAAGAACAAGTAATACAACCAACTGTATTGAAAGATATTCCCGAAACTGAAGAATTGGAAATTACTAGTCACAATAGAAACGTAGATAACTCAATAATTCATACTCAACCTCAAAGTCAAACTATAAATACTCCTTCTGTTATTTCAAAACCTTTAGCCTTGTCAACTCCGTTTCCGATCGATCAAACCCAAAATTCAAAGGCAGCGATGAAACCCAGACGAATTATTCAAAGATCGGATGTTGTTCATTTTATCTCTTCTGATGGTGAATTACTTAGTCCCATTAATAAATTATTCGCAGATATAGGAATTTTGAATTCAGAACAATTGAAGGAAATTAAACCAAAATTGGGACAAATTTTAGTAACAAAAAAGGGTAAACATCGAATTTTTAGTGCAGTATTGAAAGATAGATACATTGACAAAATCTCAGAAGAAAATTTAAAATTCACGTTACAAAATTTGAAGAGGATACTACTAGATTTAACAATAAAACGCATTCGAATTTCTAAGAGTGAAGACTTTATTGAAGTCATTCCTCAAGGCACGTTAGTAGAATTACTAAGGGAGATTTTTGAGGACAGTGACATTGAAATAACAATCTGTTTTGGTAAAGTTACAGTACCTCCAGAAGAACTCCGTGATGGTATTATTGATGAATACCACGGAAGTTTGATAGGAGGGCATAAGGGGGTTAGTAAAACATATCGTAGAGCTCGTGAGAAATTCTATTGGCCGGGAATGAAAAATGATATTCAGAATTTTATCCGTAATTGTAATAGTTGCCAAAACCAAAAACTAATTCGAGCAAAAACTAGACAGCCAATGATAATAACAGATACCCCGATAGAATCATTTTCAAAAGTTTCATTAGATACAGTGGGACCATTACCTATCACCCCTAGTGGAAATAGACACATTTTGACTATGCAGGATAATTTAACGAAATATTGTATAGCCGTCCCTGTACCAGATATAAAAGCTGCAACGGTGGCTAACGCTATGGTCAACCATTTAATTCTGCAGTTCGGAGCGCCTTTAGCTATCCTAACGGACGGAGGAACTAGCTTCATAAATAAATTATTTTCACAGATAACAAAAATTTTCAAAATTAACCACCTATCCACCTCTGCATATAGACCTTAGACCAACGGTAGTTTAGAGAGAAGCCATATTGTTTTGAGTGAATACATGAGTCATTACTTGCCTGATTTTGATGACTGGGACAAAATTGTCCCATTCGCGATATTTTCTTACAATACCTCTGTTCATGAAGCTACTAATTTCACTCCTTTCGAGTTAGTCTATGGAAAATTAGCGAGAATCCCAACCTCCTTTCCGCAGGATGAAAAAGTACCTACCTACAATTCGTATGCTCATGATTTGGTCTCTCGGTTAATAGAAATGAAAAGAATAGCAGGAGAGAACCTGATAGTTGCGAAGGGAAAATCCAAGCGCAATTATGATAGGAAAGCAAGACCTTTTGAAGGAAAAATTGGAGACTGGGTAAAAGTGTTAATAGAACCCAAAAGAGGAAAGTTTGGGCCACGTTATAGAGGTCCTTATAGGATTGTAGGAATTTTTGAGAGAGGAAATGTAATATTAGAAGAAACTAATGGAAAGCTTTTCACGAAACATTTAGATAAATTGGTCCTGATCCCTAAAGATGAAGGTGATAGTGATCTCTCTTCTTCTCCTGACTCTTTCGAATACGACGAGTGGTAAGGACAATTACAAGATTACTACCGTGCATGAGAACTCAGGACTATATTTTGAGAAACTGTATGACATTCGGCTCCAGCGAGCGGAATGGAGAGTGCTTGTAGTGATGAACATTGAAAAGATCAAGTTCCAATTCCCTTTTGAACCAGATTTGATGAACAAAACTTATGAACTCTGTTTAAGACATAAGTCACAATTTGAATGTGATACTACTCTTAGGAAAGAGTATTTCGATAATAAATTCCAGCAGGCACAAGAACTGTATAATGAAATAAACGTGCTACTCAGTGACATAACTCAACCCCGATTAAATCGGAATCAACCGAGGTCTATAATTAAACGAATGACCCCATTTGGGTTCGTGGGAAGCCTTAGTAAAACACTTTTTGGAACCCTAGATAATGATGATGCTGATTATTTCAAGAATGAAATTGACAACCTTTACAAAGACCAAGGACAAATCGCACAAATAATTAAAGATCAGACACATATAGTGACTAGTGATCTGCACATCTGACGTGATTTCATCTCATGAAGCAGTTATAAGGAATAATAGTGAGAGACTAAACCAAATTTCCATGAAGATACAGGAATGGGTTCGCTTACAGGATTTAGCTGATTTACAGTTTCATATGAATCAAATAATAAATCAAATTGAAAATTTCTTGGATCATTTTCTACTCAATGGTGAGAACCTCTTAAAAGCTTTGCAAATGGCCCGAAATGGAAGAGCTCATCCCTCCTTATTGGATCGCTCAAAATTGAAGAAAATAGTGGAGGAAATCCATAGAACCGCGTCAGAATATGAAATACCCGTGACACATCAAGAGATCAGCATTGAAGAAATAGCGGACATCTCGAGGGTCACAACCTCGCGAATAGATAAAAATTTCATCTCCACTATTCATATTCCTTTAACGGACAGTACTGAATACTCGATTTATAAGTTGCATTCATGGCCAACTGTACAGAACCTTTCTGGACATATGGCATCAGCCTATATAGAACCGGAGGGCACACACCTGGGAATTAGTCCCGAAAGTAACCTGTTCTTCTTCATTAATGAAGGCCTTTTAAATACATGTTCATCTCAACAAGGTGTACATTTCTGTACTCCAAATTTTCCATTAAATGATATTGCAACTTCTAAGTCTTGTGAGATAATGCTGTTGTTGAATCCTGATTCCAAAGAACTGCGGGATGGCAACATAAAATTGAGCTTGAATCACCAACCGTATTGGAAAAAGTTGCATAGTGCCAACACCTGGCTATATTCCTTGAATGCTCAAGAAGACCTGCAGCTCATTTGTTCGGAAAATCGGTTACAGCCTATTACGGTTCAAGGGGCGGGAATATTAGAATTTGACCCTCGATGTATAGTAAAAACGCGACAATTAACAATGCTTAATATCAAGAGGTTACAGGCTTCGCAACAATATTACTATACCCCCACATTATCTCTCAATATCACGTCTGTTTCCCCATTGATTTCTGAATTGATAGAAGCAAAAGAGTTTGGAGAAATCGTCGATCTGTCAGGCGTGGAAAGCTTAGTGGGAAGTAACGATCACTCGTTATATGAATTGGAAGGGAAACTAGCAGAAATTAAAAATCACCGTCGTACGGAACAACGGCAATCCTTTATGAACATCATGGGAACTATCATACAGGTCTGCACCATTCTAGGGTTCATAACATACCTGTGTAGAGGTTCTCTGCAGGAGAGAGTATGGAGGCTCCTATGCCTGTGGATTCCCTGCGGTGGGACCCGGAATCAGGAGGAGCCGGAGGAAGTGGAAGCTTCAGCCTCAAGGAGGGAGGAAACCATCCGGAATGGACAGCGACCACTCCCACGACAGCAAGCCTTGATTAATTAAAAATTGACCTATCCAAACTACATATTCCTTTTCTATCTTTTTCTTTCGCTTCAATATTGAAATTTTTTTTTTCCCTTTTCTCTACCTATAAAGGTTAACCTGAACTAATGGGGTTGTTTCGTAAAATAGATAACCTGATAATGGCTGCCGAGGCTGACCAGGGGTCGAGATACCGACTATATGTCACCCGTCTGGCGCCGGAGACTAATAAGGAGCACCTGAGGGCGCAGTTTGCTGGGTTCGGCGTGGCGGGAGTCGTGGTGCACAAGAAGGGGTACTGTGGAAGCGCTTTTGTCACCTTCAATGCTCCTGAGGAAACTACCAGAGCTCTGGAGTGGGCATCTCGTCGGACAATCGAGATCCACAATCGAAAATTGAGATTAAAGCGTGCCGACTCTTGGCATGACGAGAAACTAGTTAAACGGAGACGTGATAACCCGGGACCGGATCCTTTTGAGGGGGTCAGAATACGAGTACCTGGAGTGATGCCGGAACTGCCAACCCCGGTACTGGAAAGAATCTTTAGCCATCTGAGTTACAAGGATCTAGCGCGAGTCGAGATGGTGTCCCGATCCTGGAGACAGGGTAGTCTGGACACTCACCGGAATGAGCGGGTATTGGACATAACAAGCTGGAAATGGTCAGAGAATTGGAACATTTATACCTCGCAGATAAGATGGATGGCCACCAGATCGCCAAATTTGGAAGTCCTAACTATCACGGACGAGAGGAGGGCAGAATATCTGAAGCCCCAGGCTCTCTCCCAAGTCACTAAGCATTGCACTAAACTCAGAGAGATTGATACGTTGGGAACCACCATCAGACCAACATTTTTGGGAAATTTGGTGGCGAGTGTACGTGAGTTGGTGTCACTAAAGTGAGGGCGCTGTGTGGGACCAGTGGACCCGGACCTGGAGAGGGTGATCGTGCTAAATCCAACACTAACAACCATCCACATGAAAGATAATGACATTACTGGCGAGTCCCTAAAAAGGATGGGGAGAGAATTGGACTCCTTGAGTTTCTCTAATTGTGACCATCTCCGATCAGAAAACATCGCCTCTTTGTTGCTTCGTGCTGAAGGACTAAACTCTATCGAAATACGGAGCTGCAATAAATTGACTGATGGTCAAATTTTGGAGGCCTTGATTGAAAATGAGAGACTGGGGACAACTGTCCAAATTATGAAGTTTCATAATTGCAATTTCACGCCAACACCTGTGGAAGAGGAAGATATGGAAATGGAAGATGGAAACTTGGGAGCATGGGTGGAGTTGCCGGTGGGACCGACACCTATATCCTTGCCTAGGGTCTACTGCAATCTGGTGGTGTTGGACCTAACCTTCTGCGGTTGGGTCACAGACAACCTGATAATGGAAATTGGAATGGAGACAAAATGCCTGGAGGACCTGGATATTACTGGGTGCACCAATAGTCGCGAGTTCGACGCCTTGGATCCGCTTATGGGGCTCGGATATCTGCAAGTGCTGGGGATGAGTGACCTGCACGAGGATGTCGGTGGATACTTCCTCAGGGAAATGACCACATTGCGGAGAGTGGAGTGCAGGGATAATAAACTGATAAATGATGAGGACATATGCGGACTCCTAAATAATAATCCCGGACTTGAACATCTGAGTCTGGAGGGCTGTAGAGGAGTGGGTCGGCCAGTCGTCGACTGCGCCTATCGATTGCTCCGAGGGAGGCCACCAACGGTTCGGCTGAGTATCTTCCTTGGTGGAACAACCGCCCAGCGTTATCGACGAGACCGGATGAATAGATATCTGGAAGTACATTATCAGAGGATGACAACACCTCTATTTTAGGCATAATAGAACAATGAGTTGTGCTAAGCAAACGCTCCCATGCGTTTTGGGGGGAACTCTAAAGCGAGGTGCAGCTCCAACATCACCGAATAACGCCGAATGACAACGAGTTGCGTCAAGCAAGCGTTGCTATGCGTTTTGGGGGGAACCCTACAGCTTGGCGTAACCCAACAGCGATAGGAGACTGTAGCAGAGAACCACGGCAAATCGACAACGAGTTGCGTCAAGCAAGCACTGCTTGGGGGGAAACCCTACAGCTTGGCGTAATCCAACACAGCGAGGGACTCATCTGATTCCGGCAGCATCGGGGAGATAGTTCAGAGAATAATGCAAGAATCCAGGTAAGGAAATAACACACCATACTTTCACATTTCACAACTCATATAATAATATATATGAGTAAATCTAAACGTGGATAAGATGTATAACCTCATTCTGTTTCGGAATTATTTAATATAAAACGAAGTAATCTTCAATAGATTTAAAATTCTATGGTGTGTTGTTCCCTTTTTATATTGTCCACAGGATTCACACATTCCTATTGTCAAGGCTAGGTAATGCTGGTGGAAGAATCTTTGCGTAGTTGAGAATTTTGGACTCATGGTGATAAAAGCATCTGGCTTTTTGGGGGGAACCCTAAAATCAACATGTGTAAATTTTAATAATGATGTAATGTATAAATTCCGATTGAAGAAAATATAGATTCTTCTGCAAGCCCTAGTTGAATCTAATTTTAACATAATAATAACGTATAAGATAAAAGCAATCATGTGAGAGTAATGATGGTGCTCTCACGTTGTCTCTCTCTGGGGATGTATGGATGGATGGCGGCGCAGTCGATTGGGCGGTCCGAATTCCGGGTTCTCGGCCATACTCGCCAGGGAATATAATCCGCGTTGGATTTTGGAAATCACAGAAGGTCTCATTACCGTTGGGATTGAGCGAATTCGATCTCGAGGGGAATTATTTTACAAATTTACTTTTTTAAACATTGATTCCGGGTTTGCTGGTTTAGTGAGGGTTCTTGTCTATCGATTAACCGAATTGAACGCGCGGGATTTGGACTTCTTGCGTGAATCGTCGGGACGACTATTAAATAAGGGGGGAGGGGTGTTACGTCCCGTATGGACTTCACTCGTATGTTTTTGTTCTTTTAATAATTTCAAAACAGTTCATACGTATATACATATTGTTGTCTCGACACCCCAAACATATTGTTCTTCATGCGTATTCATGATTTAACCAGTCAACATGATCACGGATAGAATTAAAAACACAAACGCTTAAGATTTAGATGCTATCATTTTTTTTTTTGTAAAATCACTGATTTATAATACCATATAATAATACATCATACACCTGAATTCAGTTCGATTAGAGTAGAACATACGAGGGGAATTTATTTGCTTGATGTAAATATAATACACATACGCTTTCATCTCAGGAAAATTCATTCGGATTGAGTTCGTGATATTCATCTAGAGGGGTATTAAATTATTTTTAAGAAGTTCAAAAGACTTTATATAATGTGAAAAGACACATGTTTAAATTTATAACGCATCAATTGCATTGAAAATATTTGCACTACATCTGTGACCGCCCAACGATTGTGTCTGTATGGATGAATGTTGTAAATCCTCTGCTCATGTAATGTTTGAGCATAGGATGAGTGCATGTGTGTGTATGTGCGTGTTTATGTGGTTTTCCCTCTTGAAGGGAGTTCTTTTGCCTGAAAGTGCTGGAGTTCATTCATGTTCTGTTGCACATGGGGTTTTTGTGGTCGTGGGAGTGAGTGTTCAGCTGAAAATTATACAGTCTGATAATCTAGAGCCATTGAATTATTAACCTTAGCTGCTTCAAAAGATCTATGTTTTTATGAGAAAAATGTATTAATATTCGAAAGAAATGAATCGAGTAACAAGAATTGTTGAACGCTTATTTTCTCACGACCACCTAATACTCCGATGGAAGTTATCGTGACGTGTATGCACGGAGTTCCTCGAATTGAACAACGACTCTATTCTCTATTAGCGTTATGGTGTCGTGTTACTCTTATTTTCTCAAGAAGAGTACGTGAAGGAATGCAGGCAGCGGTCATCATGGTGGTCCTGTCTAAAACGCTGACCACGCGCTCTCCCATTGGAAAAACTCGTCAACTTCGACACGCCTTGAGGCGAGTAACGCCAGCGACGAAGTTGACGAGTTAATTGGTGAAGAGAGGAACTTCACTTTCTCTTTAGCCATCAAGCCGTGATTTTACGCTGCTAAGGGTAGTCCGTGAACTATTCAAGTCCAAACTCATACAGTGAAGAACTTTATTCACGTAATATTTCTAATTATTCATCTTTAGCGTTTTCATTTTTAATTTTTGGCTTTACTCACATCAATATAATAACTTATTCGCGCCATATTTTTATTTGCAATATCGTGTTTGATATTGACCTCGCGAGTCGCGTGTGCTCATCGAGTTTAGTGAAGTGAACAGGGAGAGGCGTATGGACCATCAGACGGCATAGATTATCCAATAAATAGGAAGAGCCAGGAAAAGGTGGAACTGATAGCCACGAATTGGAAAAGGGAAAAAGAGAGATAGAGAGAGAGAGAGCACCTCTATATATATATATATTTTTGACTAATGTAAGTTAAAGGATCCAATTATAATATATATATATATATTTCCTTTTTGAAAAAGAACTTGACCGAATTCCTTGATTAATATATATATATATATGTTCATCAAATTTTGAATTGTAAAGAACCTCTTCCAATCAACGACTAGACTTTTTGTAACTAAAATGTTTTTCCTTGTTTAAAGATTCAAATAATGGATTTTTGACAGTATGAATCAATCCAATAATTTAATGGAAAATATATTCTTCTGTTTAATTCAGAATTCTTGTTGTCATTTGTAGAATCGATTGAATTTCACCCCTGTATAGGGGAAAAACAAATTCCTAAAGCCCTATAGCCATCCTGAACAATTTCATAAATCTTCTTAAGAACAAATCAGTATATAATTCTTTTGGTAATTTTGAGTAAAAATTATCTGGTGTCAGAGACAAGCAGATCTGCCACCACCGAATTGTTTGCAGTTGACAGGCTTATTTATTTGTGAGCTTGAAAACTGTAACAGAAGGAATTGAAACATTTTTTGCTTCGTATGCGCTTCATTTTCACCAAGGTAGCGTAACCCACTGAGTATTTGGAATATGCGGAATTCAAAAAGAGTATGAGTTCGGCCCGATCTATACAGATCCAATTCGAATGTTTGTCGAAGCTTCATGTTCCCTTCGGGTTGTTACGTGGCCGTCATTCACACTTTCTAACTGACTTCAAAAAAGGAGGTTCTGAATTCGGTTTTTTGTTTTCAAATGTCTGTTACCTCACAGCTCCGTCATTTATGAACCAATTCGGAAAATTCTTGTTTTATCCTGGAAACTTTCTTGTGATTTATATTTTCAGGCGCAGAGAGAAATTGAAATATGCAGGAGGACTCTACACAAAATGGGGGCGTATCTAAAAACTAATCCATTCGACTCCAAAATCACCCACTTGTTAACAAACCAATATAGTGGGAAGATGGAGATTTTGGAGGCCATGACGGCAGCAGGGCATATTTTGAGGGGCAGTTGTAACCAGAAAATTCGTTCTACAAGAAAACGGTTAGTTCTAAAACGTGAAAAGGATCTATGTATACTGTAAAATAATGATTTTACTGATCGTTTTTACCTTTTGGAACCAATCGTTTCGTTGTAAAACTAAATTGTTAGTTACAACTGCCCTCTTAGATTATGCCCTGGACGGCAGGTGGTTGGATCTTGCATGCATCATATTTTGACGCATTTAAGCTTGAAAATAAATTATTGCCGGTGCGTATGCCACTTTATTGATTCTTTTATATTGTTGTCGTTTTGTCTTTGTCTGTACCTGTGTGCAGAAAATAACCCTACGAAGGTAATTGTAAAAAAA
Source organism: Gonatopus flavifemur (assembly GCA_018340375.1). Lineage (NCBI taxonomy): Eukaryota > Metazoa > Arthropoda > Insecta > Hymenoptera > Dryinidae > Gonatopus > Gonatopus flavifemur. The sequence continues at coordinate 111,356 of JAFFJZ010000023.1, forward strand.
AATGGTACCTTTTAGATTTTTAGAAACTATTACTAAAAATCTTGTTGGAATGTTGAGGATGCCGATCATTTCAAAATTGAAATTGATAAATTGTATAAAGAGTAGAGTCAAATGACTAGTCTATGATTTTGAGGATTGAATATTGCAATGCTTCATAAAAGTGATTGTCAGCAAAATGCCTCTAGCTTTCTCGGATACGAAATAGCCCAACACTTGGATGCGGTGAAGGATTCCTCATTGCATCGGAGCAAAATCCTTGCTATTCCGATTCCGCCTTTTTGACATAGTGTAATGCCCGATTGATTTGATTTTCTTCCCTCTTTTCTAACTCTTATCTTGTACAAGTCTCATTTTGATCAAGGATTTCAGTCGGCTATAGCGGGTCAGATTTTGTTGATCCACCTTCTCAAATCGATCGACAAATTCCTTTTCGTACACTTTCTAAAAAACTCTGGAATCGAATCTAGTGACTTTGATAATTCAGAATGCTTTCAAAGTAACAAACATTTCATGAAATTAAATAACACCTTTATATTAATTCACAGTGTAGAAGTGATAAGTGAAGAAATTAAAATCTGAAATAAATATTGCATTTTTTTTTTTCAAATGTTTGCAACAGGGTTTCACGATCTTCATGTACACGATGCAAATACGTATTTGATCGGACAATTTCATTCCTCATTTGTTAATATTAAATATAAAAGAGAAATTTGCAATAATAATAATCACATATAGTTGTTTTATATATTATAAATTAGATAAAAATTGTTTCATAGTTCTAGATGCGTGACTCAATTGATCATGTACTTATGTATTTCCATTTCAATGAATAATCTCGTAGATGAAGATTAAAAAAGAAAAAGAAAATTATTGCAAATTTCAGCGATATTAATGAATTAATGTAAAAATTTGTTACGTCCCTTCGATGTAAGTAAATGCATGATTAAAAGGAAAAAAAGACAAGATTAGCGATCCTAATGGACGATCTTCCATATAGTTGTCCATCAAATCTTTTGAAGGATGCTGTAGTTTTAATAATCATTAAATATATTCTTTGACTTTTTATACTCCCCCCACATTTGGCACCGCAACACCGTTAATAAATTGATTATATCAACTCAGAGGCGGCTCTTATGTGGCGTTTGATAAAAATCAATATTTTTATTCTCCAAACCTGAAGATATCATCTCGTCAAAGCTCTTTCAATAGCGTAGATTTTGCATTTTTGAGTTTGTCTAACCGCCTTTGAAGATGAGAATTTGCCGTTTCTAGTTCTTCGACTCGGTCTTGTGACTCTCTGACCTGGAAGAATGGGCAAAATGCAATTAATTTTTCATACTTTGTGCATTCGATTATAACAAAAGTACAAAATGCGATTACAAGGAGAGCAACAAACATGCATTGGTATCGCATTGTGGATGGCATGAACATATAAAATTCAAGAGAAAAATAATTTTCTTAAAAGAGTAAATAATTCACATTTGGAAAATCTTGATCGCAGGTGCGGAGTAACTCCACACCCGCAATCCTTTATTAACTCGCATATATGAATGGTCGAGAAGAAAGATAGAGAAAATGTTTCGCCGCCCATGACCGGAACACATGTTTGAGAAACAATCAAGGTAAATTAAAAGGGTCTTTCTGGTCAAGATTTTCAAGAAGAATTGTTTTTTTTGTTTCATAGAAAGAATAGATATTCCGTTTCAAAAATTTTTAGGTATGCTGATTGAAAATCAAATATTATAAGAGAAACAAAGAAAAACACCGAAAAATTACGGCGAGTATGGTTTTGGGCAATTGGATGATCAAAAGGAAAAAAAAAATTACAAAGCGGTTCATTCCTTGTTGAAGCGGTTATCGCATATGACCTAGATTCGTTTTGATTGGTCGAAAATTCTCCGATTTTCCATCCTCAAAAATCGGGTTTTCCCCGAAAAATGACCGCCATTTCATTTTTCACTTCAACAAAGAATAATTTGCCATTTTTCTTTCAGATAATCTAGTCGCCCAAAATCATTCCCACCCTCATTTTTTGGTGTTTCTTATACATATTCTTCTCAAATCATTATGTCAAAAAAAGTCTCTATCCTTTCTATGAAAAAAATGTTTGAAAAACAATTATTTTTTAAAATTTTAATTAAAAAGACCCCTAAAGATCAAATTTACATATATTCTTACTTCTCTCTGTAATTTCCTTTTTTCAACTTTCAATTCATCCTCAGCTTTTTCTGATGCTTCTGCAGCAGACTTATAACGAATGACTTGACTCTCTAGCCTGGCTACCGTTGCCTGCAACGTCGACATGTCTTGTTCCGCTTTTTGTAATTTAAATTTGTAGTCTGCCAATAACTTGTTTGCTTCGCGTTGAACATCTTCGGAATCTGTCGAATAAGGCTTAAATAATTCACGTGTATATTGGAGTTACTTATTTTCATAAAATATGGATTTCTCCGTTTGTGTGAAATACATTTTTTCCTCAATCAAAATTGAACGATTGTATTAGCGGGGATTAATATGAGGTGATTTTATTTTAATTCAAACACGATCATTACATAAATTACTTGATTGTATTATCAAGAATGCATGCCTTCGTTTGAATATTTCCTTAACATTTGCTCCGACATATTTCTGCAGAAGGAAGCTGAGGAAAAGCGGTTTTCCCTTGTACATGTACTTTTCTTGTACTCGTGGATGTTTGTTTATTCATAATATGTTCAAAAGCAAGCTTTATCGCGTTTTTAAAAATAAATAAAATATAAGATGGGGGGGGGGGGGAGATAAGGGGAGTTCTCTCCATATTTACCCCGCACCTTAGAATGAAATAAAACAAAAGAAATCTATGATCTCACACTCTTTACGGTATGATAATTGTTTCGTATTTTTGTACCGATATTAGTTGAACTCTTTGTTATTATATCCATTAAACGAACAATCGAGAATCAACGTTGTATTAACGAACCTTGTGATTTTTCAGACCTCACGCGACTTCTAGCTTCTTCCAATTCCAACCTTAGATGTCTTATTTCGTCTTGTAATTCCTTTTTTTCTGAAGCAAATTTTTTCAATCGAACGTCTGCAACACAGAACATTATAAAAACATCAACAGAGTGTCAACGTCAGATTTTGAATGAATGATATGCGTAAATTTGTTAGAAAATTAAATAATACTACAATTAGGATGAAAATCATTCATTCAAATGTACAATCCCTAACATGAATTACAAAAGAAAGAAATATTCAAGCACATAATCTTGAAATTATTTCCACTTACCTAATGAACCTTCACCAGCATTTTGTAATAGTTCCGCAGCTTCCGTACTGACTAGAACTCTTTTTCTATGATACGGACCGTTATTTATGTTAGTTTCTTCGTTATCACTTCCTTCATCTTCGACTATTACTAGCCCATTTTCCTATGAACAAAAATAGGCAATTAAATTCAGATTCGTTCAAATTACATCGAATTTTCCTCGTTTACGGTTGCAATAAAAAATTAAAATTCAGAAACATAATTACTTGTATAAGTGTATCTCTTTCTAACAATTGTGCTCTACACGTTTCGAAGTCTTCTTTTAATCTAAGACTAATTCTCTTCAATTGTTCAGCTTCCCGATTTTTTTCTTTGAGCTCTCTTCTGAGCTGAGCAGTAGTTTCCTCTAATTCTTCCAACTTATCCTTCAATAAATCTACTTGATAGGCGTAAGATGATTTCTCGTTGTCTAACTGAGCATTGGCGATCATCGCTTTTCTAAACTTTTCCTCAAATTCTTTTAATTCTATCTGTGAATGAATAAATTTATTAAAAACAGTGTTTATAATAATGGATTAGAAATTCAATATATGTGTTTATTTACAATGAATTATTGTATCGTTTTTTCGGGTAAAACAGTCACAGGTTCTTACACTGTTGGAAAAAAAAAAAAAAAAACAGAAAAAAAATTCTCCGTTACCGTGAAACTGAAAAATTTCTGTTCATAACGATTCATTATTGATTAATTTTTTTCTGTTCGCGTACAGACAAATTTTTGTTGTACTGAAATTTTCCGTATTTTGAATGAGGTTTTATGTTCCACGCTTTAATTTTTCAATATGTGTATGAAAATCTTCATGATCTTAACGTAATTTTTCTGCACACATTTATAGGTCAATTGCTCCTAGTTTGGTACTGGAAGTTTTTTTTCTACAGTGTAGTTGTGTTCTTTGATACAAATCTGATTCGAAAACCACGATTGTTAATTGCCACAATCATTATAATCATTTACGAACATATGGAGTTGTTCGAACTGAAATCCCATTAAAAGTGAAACTCCAAAAAAAGCAAAAAATAACGCCAAGTACATGAAAATGCGATCAACATTCAAAAAAAAATCTAAAAATCTATTCTCAACAGAAATATTATTGCATTTAAAATCTTGATGCAATACAACAGGATATGCCCCATCTGGGGAAAAAGATGTGAAATCATTATGAGCTGCCGCTACCGCGTTTCTTGATAAACGTTTGAGTAAACCATTGTAAAAAAATGTTACTTTTATGAATCTCAAGTTTTTGGCTTACTTTAAGATCCTTGTTGAGTCCTGCATCTTCTAAAGAATCTTCAGAAGAACGACGACTTGATTGGAAATTATTTGAATTTGTAAGTAGACGCGAAGTCCTCACAGGATCCGGAGTCACTCTCATAGCTCTGTTCGCATCGGCTGCAATATAAAAATATCATTAATTCACGTCAATTCAGGATCACAACGATTACAAAGAAAAATAAACACAACATTCATTATTCTCCATTAGATAATTGATATCTGGAACACACTTTTAACAGAAATCACTATCGTTGAATTGTTCTTAAAATAGCTGGATATGAATTTTGAATATTCACTTCAATAAATTAATAATGTCAAAATGTATCACTTCACTATAAGAATTTTGTATATGTTGAACGTAAAAGTCCTTGATAAAATAATCAATGAGGAAGTTGTGAACGAGAAAAAGGGAAGGAAAAATAGAAGAATACAAGTACAATAAGATAGGATAAGAATTAAACTAATACAATGTTTTTGAAGTTTGAATCGTTTATAGAAACCAAAAGAAAATTCAAACTCACAAAATCAGATGAATCATTGGCGTTAATCTTTCCGAATCAATTTCTTGGAACTGAAAACATCGTATTCAGAATGTACTGCACGAACTTGAGTCTTTGACAGCTGGTCTTTCAATAAACGATTCAAACTTCAACAACATACTAATACATAAGTTGGGCTATAACGATGTACTAGAAACAAATAACAAAGAGACACTCGAAGGGCATGATAGGGAAAAAAAACACATCAAGACTGTAACATTGTAAGAAAGTTATAAGGCATGGCTAAAGATAAAATAGAACGACATCGAATCGGTATCGGAACTGATTGCAATTAATGATTATATCATCACTATGTAAAATTCGCGTTCATTCCACAAACTTCCAACAGGTAATAAGTGGAAGATAAATTTCAATATTATAATTTTACGATATCCAAGAAGATAAGAAAGTTCGAGTGACATACTTTGTAAAATGTTTGTGTAAGAGTCGAAATTTTCATAAGAGAATTTTATAGCAGAGCTCGAGTTTTATAAGAATTATGATTTTTGACCATTTCATCTTTAGAAATATATGTAATACGAAAAAGATACTCCGCACAATGGAAAATGTCAGTTGATGTCCATGTAAGATTTTTATACTAGCAGAATAATAGAATTCGATAGTAGATAAGATAAAAAGTATTATAAACTATGAACCCATTATTGTAATCAGTCAATGCCATATTTAAGAGGATACGAGCTTACCGACTGAGCACGGTTTTTTTTTTAACCAAATTATTCGAAACTGAATTCATGAAACAATCCGAAATTTTCAAAGACGATTCTTTGAGATCCGAAGAGGACCTTTGAAGAGCCTGGATTTCGAATTTTCAAAAATATTGTTTTCTCGAAATTCAAATTTCGGGCTCTTTATACTACTCTTATTTAGGTTTTTTGATATTTCATTGAATATACCCAAAGCCGAGTTCTCCAATTGATTCGTTGATATGAAGATCAATGAGGATTAATTAAATATTAACGAATGAAAACAATTGAAATGACCTAGTAGTTTTCCAGGGGAAAAATTGACCAGGAAACATCCTTAAGTTATTTATTCCGAAATATCCAATCTACAGAATATCAATATTTCGAGTACTGTAAGAGATTTTAACTGTTTACATGGAAAAAAGAAATATATATATAACATCATTTTTATAAGATGCGAATGTGAATTACCTGAACACATATCGTAAACTCTATCTGCATTTTCCTCAGCTTCTTTTTGTTGTCTTTCTAACTCTCGCATTCTAATCTCTCTGGCCTCTGCTCTTGCTTGTCGTCGAGCAGCCAATCTTGCTTCCGCCTGAAAATTAAACATAACATTTGCATTGGGAGTTTCATTAAAAATTACCTACATCGATGGATGATTTGAATGTTCAAAACGAATCCAACAGATTGTGCAACGAGGGACGAAAGTTAGGAATCGCACTCAGGACTGAGTCGTATTTTAAATACATTAATTATAAGTATTTTATATTTTGCATTCGAAATACGTTTTTATGTATATTTCAATAAAACAGGATATAATTGAAAATCATTTTTGTATTTGGCAGGTATTTTTTACTTCTATGCCCTTAAGTACTGTTCGCTTTGTCTCTATCTTACAGAGGAAACAAAATTCACTGAGTAACCGACTGTGTCTGACTTTTTGCTGGAAAAGTAAATTTTTGGCTACTGTAATGCTGATTCAGCTAATTATTTAGGCATACCTGCGAATTATTTGCTGAGGCAGTTACAGCAAAAAACAGCAGAAGGTATCCAACGAAAACAGACTTTTCTTTCACAGGGAATTTTTTTTAGGTTGGCAAAGTTTGAATTGTTTATTGCTGCAACGAATTAGTAATCGAATAACGAAACTTTCAACTTCTAAACACCCAATATCCTGCAGTACTTTCTTTTAACGATGTTTCCAGTTGCAAGGAGGTAATTTGAAAAATTGAATGACAATATTTCATCTGATTTTATAAGTTTGAATTTTCGTTTCGTTTCTACAGACAATTCAAACTTCCACAACATTTTTTCTCCATGCTGATACAGAGCGTTATCTTTTTTTCAAATGATGGAATGAAAACAGTGAAACGAAGTAGCACTCGATAACTTTCAATTTGATCTCGAAAGATGGATGTAAATAAACTCTCGATAAAGTGGCTTCTATCTTGATAGATGGAAAACTGTTTTCATTTGTGACTTCAATTCATTCTCCAACAAGACGATGTTTATTTTATTCCATTCATAAACATTTGGTACATTTGAAGGAGAACCAAGTATTTTGAAACAAGTTTTACTGGTGTATTCGATTAGATATTTAGCATACAAAAAAAGGTCACAGTTTTTCTGGGGTATATTTGGATGAAAAATACATTTTCACGATTAGACCTCCTCGATTATTTTGCATCCAAATTGAATTTCGAACGTTTCTATCGAACCAATCAAAACTCGAATCAACCTTGAGCCCTATGATTAAATTCAATTTCAAAAAACCAAACAGAACTTGAACAAGATTGAATTCTGAAGATTTCAATCAAAACTAAAACCTTACTTTTACGTCAAGTTACTACCCTTGAACCTATAAATTGGATAAAAATTAATTAAATTTGTGTATAAAGCATATATCCAGGTAAAAACTATAGTTTTACATTTACGTGGGTCTCCTGATTTCTAAAATTTGATGGAAATAATTAATCATGTGTTTTCATTAAACAGACCGATGGAATGAGAAAAAGAAAAATCTCAAAATGTTCAATCAATTCATCAATGTTTTATCAAAACAAGAAATAAGGATTTTTAAGATTAATACTTTCGAACCGTCAATCAAACTTTCTTGAGCAGCCAATTGTTAAAAATTATAATCTTCATAAATAAGTTGGCCATTCTAGAAAATCTAAGGATGCATACGTTATTAATTTTACAATATGATTTTTAAATACAATTTGAGAAAATAGAGCGAACGCTAGTTCTGGCAGTATAGAAAAATCTTTTCATGCAAGATGAAGAAAAAATAAATAAATATTTCAGAAATGATGTTATTCTTTTACATAATGTTAGATGAAGAATGTGATTGGCGTTCTGGCGCTAGTATCCTTTCAATCTTACGACATTAGCCTTGAGAAAAAACTATTCTTCTGCATGCTCAATTCAATTTCAATGGAATAAATGATTAAAATTTCAATGATATACGCTTTAGATCAAAGTTGATGTATACCTCTTTGGCTATTTGATCGAGGGCTTGGTCTTCCGCCGAATGTCTCGCTGCCGTTCGTCTTCTTCCAGCCACCGAAGACTCCATTGTACTTCCAGATGTACTTTACTGTTTTGATAAAAAATTTGTGTATCGCATGAATCGATATCTGTCACTTTACATGAAAGACCTGTAGCACAAATTTTGCAAAATTCAGTAACAATTTTGGTCACAAGGAAGGTTATATTTGCAAATCTGTAAACAATGATATCGATGAACATTACATTTTCAAGGATACTTGTGTACTATATGATTAATTAATTTCTGTATAATATATTATGAGATTTCTTTTCAATACATATCAATAAAAAGGATTGAATGATGCGAAATTGAAAATTAATACAAAGTGTATTGAATTAATTGTACAAAAAACTTTCAATTATTGTATCATTCTTGCATTATAAAAATAGACAAGAGTAATAAAAACTGAGAAATCGAGATGTTCAATAATTAAAGAATCGCCAAGTATCGGTTAACAGGAATGTTATTCAAGAATTAGAAGGAAAAAAAATAATCTAAGTATTTCAAATACATTCACATACCCACTCACACATGAAACAAATGCTGCACATATATGCACGTTAAATACAATATATTTTTGAGCTTTTTTCAAGTTTTATGATGAATTGACAATTTACAATGATGTAATACAATCGGTTCGCGAACGGACCATCTTCATCCGGAAGAACAAGACGCAAAAATAAACCGGGGACACTATAAATACAATCTCTGAAAACTGAATAGTTTAGCCACTATCAAATTTACAACTATCTAAAACTCCGCATTAAATTATTGGTTTCCGTAATGCAATTGTTTTTTTGAAATCTCGTTTATGTTAAATAACCAATGCTAAAACATACATGAAGTACTTGATCACAGAAATTTATGTCACAAATTTACGGAATCATTGGTTAACACGATGCAAGAATACACATTTTTCTACCGATTTGTCCATGAGGTTCATAATATACATATAAACGGCCCAGGGGAGTGAAACTCAAACCAGAGAGTTTCCGAGTGCATTTAGTTCCTTAACCACGGCACTAGTCCAGAGGGCGTTAGTAGCATACCCGTACAGCACGCGGACATTTCTCCGTCGCCTCCACGTCGCCTCTCCGTTCTTTCCACCTTGTATCCACGTCTCCCTTTCTTCCACCTCGCCTCCACGGAGATGCGACGTGGACATCGGTGGATGTGCTGTGTGGGATAGTAGAGCTGTGGGTTACGATCAGAATCTCATGAAATTTATATATTTAATGGTTCAAAGATAGTTTCATGAAAATTCGTGTTTAAAACGGAGTATTGCGTGGTTGGAAACAAAAGAGTAGTGCGTGAAATTACGGTAGTGAAGAAAGATTTTAAACGGATAAATAAGCATTCCGTGTTTATTAATCTAATCTAGAAAAAAAAACACATTCGGTGATTAAATGAATGAATATTTTGTGGAATGTGTTTATCTTTTTTGTGTTCTTGTTGATGAAAATCATAATGAAAATTCATTCCAATCCATTGATATTTGGATTGAATATTTTTATTTTGTTTTTTAAATATGTGGTACATTCGTTTCTAGGATATGTTGAAGAGGTACAGCTACGTATTGCTCTACTTTTGATTCATGATCCACAGTTTCGTTGGCTAATATTGTTTGTGCACAACCACATTCGGAAAGAGCAACATTCATCGAACCATCTTCCGTTGCGTTATCCAGCATTGTTTGATCCAAGACAATCAGGACATTTTTTCAAAAGTTTTTCCCTATGTGCAGGATCTTGGGTGGCAAACTAATATGGTGAATTATCAAGGCTTATTAAAGCAGCTCTGATTTGTTCTACGTGTTTATCAACAGCTTGCAAGTCATCTGTAAACACCTTTGTTTTTCCAGCTTTGGAAAAAGTTGGATCAGTAAGTTGTTTGACCCTGAAAAACTGCTTTGTCATGCTTACTGAATGTGTTTAAAATTTTTTCATAAATTTTGTGTCTCTTTCGCATGCCCTCTTTCAGAACTCCTCAATCTTTCAATTGAATCATGGGGGTACATTTTCGAACGAAAGGAAGAATTATTTGAGAAATAATACCTGGGCTAAATGATCATCATCCGTCATAATTTCATCTTTTTGTATTTTTACTTGATTTCCAATGACTTTTGGAAAAAATTGATTAGTTGGACTTTCCAATGTATATCATAGGATCATGAGCTTTTGTTTTTGCTTAGTTGGAGAATGATTTGATCACACTGACTTTGATATTACGTATCGGCAGCACCTCTATTGTTGATGAGATTAAATCTTCTTTGGCACATGTGAACATCGTCACAATTGTTATTGTTAACTGAGGACTTGATAAAATAAATAGAGAATTCAAACAAATAGAGAAACAACGTACATGTTCCTTCGTTATTTCTTTGCAAGGTATGTACACAGTAGTAAAGGTTTTTCAACTTTTGGAATGGAATTTTCATTATAAATAATCAATTCCTAAAAGCAAACTGTCATTTATGCATTTTCTGTTTTATGAATTTGATTGAAAAAGATTCCAAGCAATTTAATTCTATGCATATTTTCAAGGATTGAGAACTTAATGTGAGGAGTGTGACGCAACCCAAAGATGACCTCGTTGCTAAAATACATTGACATCTATTGGTTCCTCAATCGGTGAACGACTTATACTTTTACTTTAATCGGCGTTGATAAGATTTTTAAGGTGACAGTGCTTATTTATCGTAAGAGTGAATATGATTTTATGGTCACCATGGACGGACTGATTACATGGAGAATGTGGAGAATTTCACATGGGCCGCTGTATTTTGAAATTTTTGCCTTATAAGCGTGGGTATCTTGGGTGATGTTTTTAACTTCACAAAGTCTAGTGAAAAGTTCGCACATTCAAATTTAGAACTCAGTTCGCCCCTGATGATCAGATGGGTGCATTTTATTAATTCCTCTCCACAATTATATTTGAACAGATGGTGAAATCGTGTTGTGTGCCAGGATGTAAATCTACATCAAAAGATCCTGCAAATTACTTTCCTAAAACTCCTGCGAAAGCCATGGAGTGGAAGAAAGCAATCAACAGTCACGAGCTTATGGATGTATCAGTCGAAGATCTCATTAGATATAGAGTTTGTTATCGGCATTTTGAAGAACAAGATTACCGAGTAGGGGCACGCAGAAGATTGAAAGAATCTTCACTGCCTGCTTTATTCTTGTCTGTTGTGGACTGTTGTGAAAATACGACATTGCGATCAATTAATCAGAATTATGAGACTACAGGAATTTATGATCATTCAGGAATTTCTTCATTGCCACGTACAGACCAGATGATAGCCTCAAAAAGCAGCACTCAAACTGAATCTGTGGAATCAATAGATATTTTCCATACTGTGAATGATGAAACGACATTGAAGTCAATTGATAGAAGCGATGAAATTATGGAAATATCTGATGATAATAAAAATTCAGAATGTATTGAAGATATAAATTTTGTCCGTAGCTTGTCTCAACCAGAAATTTCTCTATTATTGCATACATGTCAAAAAGCAGTACAAGAATTGAACACTGAATGTTCTCCAGTTGATGAGAAATCCAGGAATTCACGTTTCGATGATTCTACGCATTATTTACCAGTGGAATCAAACAAAAACGTTCACAAAAAATATAATAGGATAAAACTGTTGAGTAGGAATACAACAAGGAAAGCAAATCTTTCTCCACAAGCAAGAGAAATATATGAAGTGAATCTCAAATTACAAAAGCAAAATTATGGTCTCAGGAGAGAAATTGAACGTTTGAGAATTGCAAACAGAAAACTCAATACTCAACGCAAAGCAGAAAAAAAGTATCAAGAATTTGTGAATAATTTAACACAATGTCAACAAGTGTTTTTAAATATGATTTTATCAAATGTCAAAGTGAAACCAAAGGTAAAATATGAAATGTTTCAAAACAATTTATGTTATGAAATATTTTCACTATTGCGTGGTACGTGAAAATGACCCAATTGCATCAAATATTCTAGTATGAGAGAACAAAAAATTCCAAAACATTTTGGTATTTCATGGTGATATGAGGTCCTCGGAAAAGAAATTATAGAAAACGATTGGAAGATTCGAAAAACGCATAAAAACAGATAGGAACCGATAAAAACAGTTTGATTTTTGATGCGGTATTGGCTTTTTCAGTCGGTTTCTATCATTTCCTTTCATCAGGGATAGGTCCGTTCAGCGTATTCCAAGTTGTCCCAACTTGCTTCACGGCCTTCAAATCCGTTGTCTCCCGTCTCAAGAACTGACTGGTTTAGTACAAGTTGGAACACGTAAAACGAATCCATTAGCTAAGTTTGTCTAGCGCAGACATGGCCATTTTTGTACTGGAGGAGTACTTTTAGTTAGAGTACTTTTTTTGTGTGTAAAATATGTTTTGAAAGTAAAATATGGGGTCAAAATGAAGTACTTGAACTAAAAATACTCTCCAAATATAAAAATGCCCATCTCTGGTCTAGTGCGCCCCGAATTAGTCCAACTTGCTTTAAGTATTTCGGATTCACTTTCCCTAGTTATACAAACAAACTGATTGGTTTGGTAGTATGCAAAAAGCCCGACCGGTAATAAGCCCGACTCCACTATTATTGGTTGATCACTAGGAATATTTTGTGATTTTACTAGAAATCACCAGTTTCCAGCCAATGACAAGCAGTCGGGCTTCTTGCATATAACCATTGGTTTGATACAAATTGGAGCAATTTAGGACACGTAGAACAAATGAACGGTAGGGGGTCTTTTGGCCGAAAAAGTTTTTGACCGAATCGAGATGATTTGACAATCGCTAGTCATTCTCTAGTGTTCTCTGAAAGCGACTAGCGAATGTCAAATCTCGATTCGGTCAAAAACTTTTTCGACCAAAAGACCCCCTGCCAAATGAACTCAATGACTGTTTATGGTCATACGCATTTCCTGGTCAAAAGTACTTCGGTAAAAAATCATCGATTCATATACATAGACAGCTACCCAAGTAGCAACAGAATACACTATGAACGTTCTTCGGATATTCGAAATATGTTCTATGCATATTCCAATGGACCGTTTCATAGATGTTATGCATATTCATTGAACGTATGTAATCGAATATACGACGGTACGTCAATCGAACGTCGATTGAATTAATATCGTACATTTCGAATGTACTATGTACGTTCTAAGTATATTTGAAACAGTCTCATTCGAATATTCTATGAACGTTCATTACATATTCTTCGTATCTCATTCGTACATCCTACGAAGGTTTGGTAAGGTAGCAAGTGCCCGGAAGGCCATTTACCCGAACGCCGTGAAGTTTACGGCTATTTGAGCACGGCTAGGAACTTCTGGTAATTATTTCCGGATCCACAAATCATTGTCTTTCGGATAAATGGCCTTTCGGGCACTTGCTATCTTACCGAAGGTTTCTATTTCGTATATACTTCGAACTTCTGTTGCTGCTTGGGAAGAAGCATAGAATACTTTTGAAAATAAATTTTTCAAATTTTTGGATGCTAACAGAATCAGATCTATTTTGAAACTTCGATTACGTTTGAGAATTTCTGGGAGTATAGCTACTAATCCTGACCTGAGTAATTTGATGAAATTCACTATCACTTTTTAAACTATGGGAAGAAAGTGTCCAGTACTAAAAAAATCCGCATGTTGGCGGTCTGATTAATTTAAAAAGGTTCCCTTTAAAAAAAACAGAGTGAAGGAAGATCTGGCTTTTCTCATGAAAGAAAAAAATCTCGATACTCCTCAAACTATTCCTGTACACCCACAAAACGGTATGCTTGAAATGAACAAGTGATTCTCACTATAGCCCCAAATATCATTACAGCTGTTTTAAGTACATATTATTCTATTTGATACATGAGTAATACGCTTATTATACACTGCAAGAATGATTACACTTGATTCAAACTTAGAATATACTTGATTCAAGGATAGAAATCCCTCAATGTGAGGATAATGTGCGCTCAAATCAAGTATATTTTATCTTTGAATCAAGTGTAATTATTCTTGCAATACGTGTAATTATCCTCATAATAAGCATATTGGACATGTACCAAACAGAATAATACTTGAAACAGCTGTAGTGATATTTGAAGCAATATGGAGCAATAGAAAAAATCACCCTGGTTAAAAAATCTAAAGAAACTTAAGTATTTTTGAAGTAAATGTTTTCAAATTATTTAGGATCTGTTTAGACTACTTAGGAACCGAGATTTGACACAAGTACAGAGTTTCCAATCACTTAGGATTCTTTTCCGACTCACAGTTGATTCCGCTGGCTTCCGCACTACACACGTAGGCAGTTTAGGTTTACTTAGGTATTATTTGGACTATACTGTGATTCCGTTTATTTCCGTGTGGAAGTAAAAAAACTGTTTCCGTACACTTCCACTCTATTTGCGAACCAATAAGTTTAGGAACGGTTACCCAAGCAGCAACGGAAGTTCAAAGTATATACGAAATAGAAACCTTCGTAGAATGTACGAATGAGATACGAAGAACATATAATGAACGTTCATGGAATCTTCGAATGAGACTGTTTTAAATATACTTAGAACGTACATAGTACATTCGAAATGTACGATATTCATTCAATCGACGTTCGATTGACGTACCGTCGTATATTCGATTACATACGTTCGATGAACATGCATAGCACCTATGAAACGGTCTCATTCGAATGTACATAGAACATATTTCCAATATTCTAAGAACGTTCATAGTATATTCTGGTGCTACTTGGGTATGAATGCTGTGCACATAATGTCTTCCTATCACTTGGGAACATTTTAGGTTCCAATCTGCTTCCGTTCACTTATGGAAAATCGGAAATGAAATTTTGAAAAGTGTTTACGTATACTGTAAATTAATTCACTTCCGCGACTTTACGCTGAGACCTAAAGAGGATACTTCGGTTTATTTATGCTTTGTGTCCGCACTGATGAACTTGGGAGCAGTTTTGTCTTTAGGTCTCAGCGTAAAGTCGCGGAAGTGAATTAATTCACAGTATGCGTAAACACTTTTCAAAATTTCATTTCCGATTTTCCATGAGTACACCTAAACAGATTGGAACCTAAGATGTATCTAAGTAATAAGAAATCATCCACGCGGTCAGTAAACGTAAGTACCTCCAAGTATATTTGTGCGGAAATAGATCGGAAATACATGGAAACTGTGTTTTTAGGTCTGAACGGAAGTCCGCGGAAGTTGATCAGGTCATATGACACCGTAAACATTTCTCAAAATTCCATTTCCGATTTTTCATAAGTAAACGTAAACAAATTGGTACCTAAGATGTACCTAAGTAATTGGAGGTCATTTACGCGGTCAATAAACGTAACTACTCCCAAGTACATTCGTGCGGAAATAAATCGGAAATGCATGGAAACAGTTTTCTTGCATCTACACGGAAATGAACCGAAACAGAATCACGCATGCGTGATCAAACTTCCGATCAGCTGTACAATATCTGAGACAATATTTGCCCTCGGGGCCGTGTGTTAGGATAGCTTAGAGGTTAAGTAGGTAGGTCTTATAGGTAGATAGGTTCGGTAAGAGTCCAAATCCCCTTTAGGTAGGAATGAATTTATCCTCATTTCCAAGTGGAATGCAACAATTTGGGTGTCCACAAATTCACAGAATGTATCGAGTGTATGAATTAATTTTCATTTTTATTTTTGCTCCAGTTATTGGTAAATCCGATGTTGAATTTCAAATAAATTATTTTTCCAAATGCGGAACGAAACCTCCCGTGTGGAAATATTTCGCTGAAAAATGTCTGCAAAACTATGAAAAATCTCTGAAAAAAAATGAAAAAACTCTGAGAAACTCTGACAAACTCTGAGAATTTCTGAAATTTTGATGAGAAATCTAATATTTTTGGAACATTCTTTACAGACTTTTTTCAGACTTTTTTCAGAGTTTCTCAGAGTTTTTTCATTCTTTTTCAGAGAAATAATAACGAAATTGCACTCTGAAAAAACTCTGACAAAACTCTGATGGATTGCTAATATTTTTCTGAATTTTAGAAGAAAATGAAAAAATTTTCAAACACTTTTTCACACATGATATTTGAATACGGCATATGAATGTATTTATTGAATTTCAGGATTTTTCAATAATCAGAAAAATGTCAACAATTTATCAGAGTTTTGTCAGAGTTTTTTCAGAGTGCAATTTCGTTACTATTTCTCTGAAAAAGTATGAAAAAACTCTGAGAAACTCTGAAAAAAGTCTGAAAAAAGTCTGTAAAGAATGTCCCAAAAATATTAGATTTCTCATCAAAATTTCAGAGATTCTCAGAGTTTCTCAGAGTTTTTTCATTTTTTTTCAGAGATTTTTCATAGTTTTGCAGACATTTTTCAGCGAAATATTTCCACACGGGCTAAAAAATCTAGTTCCTCAATTGCGGAAGTGAGCGGAAAAAATTTGTTTCATCAAAACTTGAAATGCACCTAAGTGAATTGATCAATGAAATACTGAAACAATCGGAAAGCCGTTGATTGCCTTTATCCGGAAGTAACTCCTAAATCAAAGGTTTAGTTTTAGTTATGAAATTTCCGAGATAAAAACACCTAGTACGTCGGAAGTAGTCATACAAAAAATTTTTTGTTCAGGTTTGTTTAGTTTTTTGACCAGGGCACTTTTTTTAATTCAAGCATACCGTTTTCTGGGAGTACAGAAGAAAAAAAAATTGTGAATATTCACAGCATAGTGCGACAACGGAGCGTTTCAGACCTTCAAATCGGAATTTCACAGTATACATGTAATGTGATATACCAACCCAAGTAACACAAGTATATCGATGTATCAATTAATCTACATAATGAAAGTGATTGATGTTTTTTTTATTTTTTGTGTTGTAGGGCAGACGATACACTACAGATGAGAAAATCTTTTGTGTTTCTGTACAAAGAATGTCGGGACGCACTTATAACCCAGATAACATGTAGGCTTGTCATAACCCTGTCACACTTGTCATTCGATTGTTTTAGGCTTGTTATTGACAACCTTGTCAGTGTAAGGTTGCTACAGCCCTGCTGCAAGGGTTTTGTAAGCTTGTACCCTTGTCGTGTGTCAACTAGGAGGCTTATATCAACCTTGTCACAAGCTTGCCTGACAACATTGCAGCAAGGTTAAATTGCTATCTGGGAAGTACTTATGTTCTCTTTTTCCGTTACCAACTGCTCGCACTTTGAAAAAATTTCTTACAAAAGTCCCATTAGACGCTAGGACGAATTCCAACATTTTCAATTATTTGAAAGAAGCCGTTAGTAAAATTGATGATGATCGGGGAGAAGTGTGCTGCATTATGTGGGACGAAATTTCTCTTATGACCCATTTAGATTATAATGCACAGTTCGAAAAAATAATTGGAGTTGAAGATTGGGGAAGTATTAGAACTAATGCAGTAGCAGATCATGCACTAGTATTCTTATTACGTGGTCTGCATTCTGGTTGGAAGATACCAATATGGTTCGCATTCTGCCATAAACAGACGAAAAGTGCACAATTGAAGAACTGTTTAAGTGAAGTCGTAAAAAACGTATCCAATAGCGGGCTCAACATTATCGCATCAGTATGCGATCAAATCTCTACTAATATTTCTGTGATTAATAGTTTATTGCAAGAAACCCAAAGGAAACGTCAACGTTCACAAAAGAAAGAAGGTTGATATGTATAATAAACATTATATACTCCCAAGTAACACATGAATGTTCATAGCATGTTCTGCGCAATTCCTCATCACATAGAATATCCTATGCATGTGTTATGAATGTTCTTGACATGCTGTGCGAATGCTGTGTTACTAGGGCTGTTCTAAATATCATACTGGATTGTGAAATTTTATATACTTTTCCAGATATCACATATGAAATCGATACTATCAAGATTATTCCCTTATTTGATCCTCCTCATCTTGAGAAAGGGATTAGAAATAATTTACTAAATAAGGATTTGGAATTCAACGTTTGTTCAAAAAGTGCAAACATGAAGCACCGACGACAATTCGCCAAGTGGGATGTTGTAAAAACTGCCTATTACATTGATTTATATGCAAATTCCACGGAAAGACGTCTTCCAAAAATTGGAGATGAACACATAATTGAGACACGAATTAAAAAAATGAAAGTAAAATACGCCTGCCAAATTTTTAGCAACACGTTTGCAAAATATCTAGACGACTTGAGTAAAAATGAAGGTATAACTTGTATTCGATCATTCTTACCCACTTAACAATTTTGGATCACTCTTTTGGATCATTCTAAAAGATATCTTAAAGAATTCGAGAAGATGTCTTATGAAACACCAAAAGATATCTTTTGGAAGTCTGCATGTGAGATTTCTTGAAGTTTTCTGAAGGTATCTTTGAGAATTCTTAAATATATCTTCTGTAAGATATCTTTGAGATGTCTTTAGGTGTTTCATAAGACATCTTTTAGAATTCTTTAGGTGTTTCATAAGACATATTTTAGAATTCTTTAAGATATCTTTTAGAATGTTCCAGAAGAATTTTTCAAAATTGTTATCTGGGTACCTATTGTTTTTCCATTAAAATCCAATTCTTCTTTAATTCATGTTTTGTGAGTATAATGTTGGCTACATTTGAGATCTTCGTGTTCACTACTTGCGGGTTATTGAATCCCATACAGCACAGAAGTTCAGAAAGAGGCCATGAAGAATTCAACTGAAGTTTGAATAATCCAATATGAATTCTCAAGAACTCTTTTTGAATTCCTGTGCTTTGTGGGGTGTTTTCGATATGTTCAAATGATTAATTAGTTCTTTGTAAACTGTACGATGTAGGGATCCTTTAATGAGGGATCGGACAATCAGCCGCCATTAGTGGGATACTTCCGGTTTTTTCTATAGTTCAGTTAAGCATGCATAGTGTATGTTATTTTATTAAAATCATTTTTCTCAAATGTATTTACATGCTTTGTTCGAAGAATGTTTCAGATTCACTTAATTGTAAGTATTATACATGAATAAGCTGACTTTAAATATGTATCTCGAATATTTTCATAAATGTCAGTACCTATCCCACTAATGGTGGCCGACCAATCCGTAATCAGCAGTTGATTGTCCGATCCCTCATTAAAGGATCCCTAGTACGATGATTGGCACATACGTTTTTTCTGGCCAACAGCAACATAAGCCACAAAAGACTGACCAATCATTTGGGCAATATTGGAAACACCTATTAGGGTAGATCCACTTATCTATAATATACACTGGATCATTATACTATAGATCAGTGGGTGGAACTCTGCTAGCTTAAGGCCCGAGTCACATGGACGTGAAAACAGGTGGAAAGCGGAACGCAGAACCCTTGGTTGAAGGGAGAGGTGAATATTTGCCTCTCTCTTCAACCAAGGGCTCCGCGTTCCGCTTTCCACCCTTTTTCAGCTCCATATGACGCGGGCCTAAGGCTGCTATCCAGGGGG
The DNA here is from genome assembly GCA_018340375.1 of Gonatopus flavifemur. NCBI lineage: Eukaryota > Metazoa > Arthropoda > Insecta > Hymenoptera > Dryinidae > Gonatopus > Gonatopus flavifemur. Next base: position 131,190 of record JAFFJZ010000023.1, read on the forward strand.
GTGCAACTCACCTAATCACCTTCAAATGTTTCGCGAAACGTTTTGTCACCACAGTAAACTTCACTTGAAGTCCGTGAACGGCGCTGTCTGTAGCTAAGTCAAAATCACGTGATGTTTTTTTTGTACACTACGTACGTGACACGAGTGTCAGTATCGTCATTATCATATTTGGTTATGTGACATATTCAAGAATTGTATGTATATATCAACACAATTATTGATATGATTTGTCAAGCGATTTCAAATGCAAAATTAGGCACCGAAAAATTATCGTATCACGTGACTTTTTCTGATAGTACAATCAGCGTCTCTTGCGGACAGTTTGGGAAATATCGAATGGTGACAAAACGTTACGTATAATTTTTATCGAGTTGCACCCCCCTGCTGCTATCCTATGGAGTGGAGAGCGCAATGCGGAACTCTGGGTGCTTCCAATACCAAGGGAGTAGAGTGGAGTGAGTTATTTTTCAACCAATCGAAAAATTGAAAAAACAATCCCCAATTTTTTATTAGTTAAAAGACAACCCACTCCACTCTACTCCCTCGGTATCGGAAGCACCCTCTGGTTTTTTCTAGCTCCTCGTTCCGTCCCGCTAAATTCTCTTTCCCCGTTTTCCATGGAGCGGAAAAGCGGAAAGCGGAATGATAACTGTTGGTTGGTTCATAGTTATTTCCGAATAAAACTAGCGATTGACCAAATCAAGGCATTCCGTTCTCCGCTTTTCCGCTCCATGGGAGACCGGGAAAGAGAATTCAGTAGAACGGAACGAGAAACTAGAAAAAAACCAGGGTTCCGTGTTGCGCTCTCCGCTGCATGGGAGAGCAGCCTTAGTCTGATCTCCCTATTAAAAATGTCTGACAGAACCGGGCAACCTTTTGAGCCGGATTTGACGAGTTCTGTCTGACTTGCTTGGTTTGTATATCACTTTAAAAACTTACCGAATTGCCGGACAAAGCCAAACAGAACCTGCCAGATCTGGGTCAAAATCCTGTCTGGTCTTGTCAGCAATCGCCAAGCTAGGGACAAATACCGACCAAATCCTGAAAAAAAATTATCTGTCCGGTTCATTGAACTCTATATCATACTGGAAGGCGCACTTCTCATGTTTTCTATAGTATAGTCCGGTGAGATTTTGAATTTCGAGTGGGATGCTATCTCTCTTCAAGGATAGATGCGACTATAGTTCATTAATATAAACAAAAGAGAAAGCTTCCCACTCAAAGCAACCTTCTCTCTTGCCTAAGCCCACCGGCCATTTTTGAGAAGTGCGCTTTCCAGTATGATATAGAGTTCAATGGTCCGGTTTTGTCAGACATTTGAAATAGGGCTATTAATCTCCCAGACAGCACAACGTGCCTCTGGAACGTTTATGGAAGCTTTATAGAACGTAGGAGAGGTTTTCTGAAAGTTCAGAAAACGTCCCCGAGGCACATTGTGCTATCAGGGCTATTCTGAAAATTTGCTCTCTTCATTTGTTGCTTCATGTTCTCTTCAGGGAATGATCTGAGTTAACTTTCTGATAATTCTCAGAATTCATAAGAGAAGGATTTAGAAGATTCTCGAAACCGACGCATTAGTGAACTTCATGATATCATTTGGAGATCATAATGAATGTTTGAAATGTTGATCAACAACATCCCTTTCGAAAGGGATAATGTTCACTGATACCAATAGAATTCGCCGTTACAATAAACGTGAGTTCACACTACTCATTCATGTGAATGGCGAATCCTATTTGTATATCAAAAAAATTCTCTATTTTCCTGAGAATTGCTTGTGTGGAAGATGCTCCGTGTACAAATTCAAAAACAATGTTTGACAATTCATATTGATTTTTTCAGGCCCAACTTGAGTTCTTTATGAATTCTTCCTACTCTGGTGGGCTGTATGAGGTATTAAATACGTTGTTCTTTGTGTACTGTAGAAACCGCAGTTTCCACATCCACACCAGAGCTGCCAGATGGGCATAGCCGTTGAGGAGAATAGTACCCCCACCATCATTAATATATACATACTCTCACCTCCACATGAAACCCTGCTAGAACGTGGAAAGAAACCGCATTCAAACGTATGGAAAAATATGCAGACAGGTCCAATTTCAACACGTTTTCATCGATGAAAACCGGATCCGGAAATTCCAACATGAGAAAGAAGCCGCATTCAAACGTATAGAAACATACAGAAACGTATAAAAATCCAATACGTTTCCAACTGGCAGTTTTAGCAGGGAACCTATACACCCATGTAACTTACATACATGAGACGGTAGTGGGAATACGCTTCCCTTCAATGGCAATGCTCCTCTGGAAACCCTGATTCACACTTGATATAGGATAGCCCGAGGCGAATCGGATCACTTTTTTTTCAATGAACAAAAATGATCAGGAGATTTTTTTCAGTGGGTTTGTGGATGAAGTCTAATTGTATACATCTTTGACTTGAGATTATGCGAAAAAAGAATATTCATATATACAGTTCTTTGTTTTACAACGAAACCCAAGCAGCATCAGAATATACTATAAACTAGGGGTGTGCGAACCTTGAATTTTTCAGTCGAACCGAACTCGAACCGAACTTCATATATATTTTTCAAATCGAACCGAACCGAACCGAACTTTGAAGAGTCGAACCGAACTCGAACCGAACTCCAAATGTATTTTTCAAGTCGAACCGAACCCGAACCGAACTTTGAAAATTCGAACCGAACTCGAACCGAACTCCAAATTTTCCCAGTCGAACCGAACCGAACTGCAAATATATTTTTCAAGTTGAACGGAACTTTGTAATTTCGAACCTACTTCCAACTTCCAAAACGTCTAATCGCAAAGCCAAAACTAAATTAGAAATACATTTATGAAAACAGAATCCATCATGAATTCATTTTTTAAAGTGACGTTTCATATGCAGCATGTTGCAGTAATAAAACAGTCTACCCTAGTAGCACCAAAAGTACGTAAAACATTTTGAGAATGTTTATTAAACGTTTGGGTAATTTAGGAACGTTCGGAGAATATTCTATGGGTCAATTTAAAATTGAGTGCAGATAAATTTTTGTCTGTTTCCGAATGTTCAATTGCAGCGACTAGTATTTAAATGTTGATAAAATGGTCGCAAATTTGAGGCAAGTAACGAAGAACACTTCAATTCTTCAATAAATCACAGAAAAGTGTCCATAGTGTAATCTAGTGTTGATTTGTTACCATATTTCTGGAATAACAGGGTTGTCCCTCTTGGTAACAGAGTGGTTTTTTATGTAAGTTTAACATATCCCACGTATCTAGATGAATTTGAAATTGGGTGCAGAACACTTTTATCATAAATTTCAATAATCACAAAGTAAAATTTCCTCCTAATATAATTATTTATATCCTCATGCAATATTTGGAACATGATTAACTCACATTAGAAACCACTCTGTTACCAAGAATGATTACTCTACTATTAAAAAAAAAATGGTGACGAATCAACACTCTTTTGAGGTTTGTGGCAGCGTTGATTATAAACCTCTTTGCATAAAAGACAAGGACACTCACCTCACTGCATTTTTCTCTCTTTCTTTTGTTTGCAGCTGTCTCTTTTTATTTGTGTAAACCCCATGTTTACTGACTCGTCCTCCTAGTATAATATCTTTATAGTTTAATCACGCAGAACTTATGGGTTCATTATGTATATCCCGCGCATCTGAGGAGGCAAAATAATGAGGCTGCGAATAGAATTCATTATGAATATATTCAATTTCATCTAATCCGCAGTATTGTCAACAAGGTTATCCGAAATATGGACTTTTTCAATTATTCAAGTTTGAGACTCGAAACTACACCAGGAAAAATCACAGATTCAATCAACTTGCGTCTATCAAGTACCCAATATCATGTCAATTCGACTTGGAAACAAGTTGTTTCTGCGTGTTTACAAGCAAAAACAACATGGGAACGCCTGCATGTGTGTTCTCCATCACTTGAACTTGGCATCGATATCAGATCAACTTGATGATAGGTCGATTCAACATCGTTTTTTTTTTCCAGCGTAGTCGAATTTTTTCGGGTTTTGAGTCTAAAGTTTGAAGCAAACCGTGACAAATCGAATCTCGAGCCGAACGTTTTCAATGAATGCAGTTCGAAATTTGAACCGATCCGAACTGTTTCTGTTATCCAAGTTCGAAATTCGAACCGAACCGAACTTTTTGTACTACCCAAGTTCGAAATTCGAACCGAACCGAACTTTTTCTGCTAATCAAGTTGGAAGTTCGAACCGAACCGAACAGTAGGAGTTCGGTTCGGTTCGAGATTCGAACGGTTCGCACACCCCTACTATAAACATTCTTACACTGAAAAAATTTTTTTGTTAAAACAACAAAACTTTTGTTGTTTCAACAAAAGAATTTTGTTGAAATGTGATCAACCAAACGTTTTGTTGCAAACCATATTATTTCTTTGTTGCATACCTTTGGTTTCTAGGTAAATACATTTTGCTTGAGAAACCAAATCATATCGTCTGCAGACTGAAAATATTTTGTCCTGATGAGAAAATCATGGGTCAGATTGAAAAAAAAAATCACCACCAGCAGATTTGAACACAGATCTTCGGGACTGGAGACGGAGGCTCTATCACTCAAGCTACTGCCGCTCACTTGGATAGGGGGACCTTCTTTGTATATATCAAGTTGTATTCATGTTTCAAACTCGAACTTCAAATACTAAGGCGTGTTAGGATTGAAGTGAGGATGATTTTCATCACGAATATCTATGGTAAACGTACACATGACTTTCATTGAAAAGTAGCTTCGGGCTCTTGCGACATCTCCTTGTAAGATTCAATCAACAATGCATCTCAGTGCGCGAGTTTATATGATTGTAGTAAATCAAAGTATTCTTCCATGCAGGAATGTATTATTTTATTAACGACACAAAACTTTTCTTGTGAATTTACGTTTCAGAAAAGTTTTGTGAAAACAACCAAATAATATGTTTTTTTCAAAGGATGTGGGTAACCAAGAAATGTACTTGATTTTAACCAAACAATCGAAATCAGTATAGTTCGAGGTACAAAATGATTTATTCTTTTGGTTCCCTTGACCAAATTATATAGTATGATCATGAGAAATCAAACAACAAAACACTTTTGTTACCATTACCAAAACTTTTTTTTCAGTGTAGAATATTCAAAATATGTTCTATGCACATTCCAATGAGACCGTTTCACAGGTGCTATGCATATTTTTTGAATGTATGTGATCGAATATACGACGGTATGTTAATTGAACGTCGATCGAATGAATATCGTACATTTCGAATATACTATGTACTAGTGGCGTAGCTGAAGGTCCGCAGACCCCGTGGCGCGGGGGGGGGGGGGGGGTGTCACTGTCTTAAAAAACGGTTATCGCTGGGTTATAGAGGGCCTCATTGAGATTTTGGCGGGGAGGGGCCTCCGGAGTTTCAGTTACGCCACTGCTACGTACGTTCTAAGTATATTCAAAACAGTCTCATTCGAACTTTCTATGAACGTTCATTATATGTTCTCTGTATCTCATTCGTACATTCTACGAACGTTTCTACTTCGTATATACTTCGAAATTCTGTTGCTGCTTGGGAATGAACATGAAATGGTGAATATCCGATTCGCCCCAAAATCGGTGGCGAAGAGGATCATTAATAAAGATGGAATGTATATTGATGAAAAACGAATTGACACCTCGAAACTCTTTTTTGAACCCTGAACACGTTTAGAAATGAAAGAATTTTATTCCCCGCACTTGCGGCAAATCAACGGATCTGTGTGACTCTTCTTGCCGGCACATTTTTCACAAGACCATTCTTTACATCCACTGCCCTGAATTCAGTCTTTGTGGTTGGTTGTACGAATTTTTCAGAGCAAAAGATACCAGTATCAGTCTATTGATGCGCAATTGTTGCTTCTAAGTCTCATATAACCAAAAAAGAACTCATTATCCAAATCGTGATCCGAATCACCCCATATACACACAGGAAAGTTTATATTAAAGATTATTAGACACCCCCAACATCAAAACGTGTCTCTGGGACGTTTTCTAAACGTTCAGAAAACCTCCCCTACGTTCTATAAACCTTCTATAAACGTTCCAGTAGCACGGTGTGCTGTCTGGGACAGTATCGTACCCGTGGGATATACTCGATTATGACGATAGGAACTATCCCAGCAAAAAATATCGGATTGAAATTCAAGAATTTGAATTCGAATTTTTGAGTTATGGAATTGATTTTACAGAAATTCTATTCACTTCTATTCAAATTTATCCTACAGTTAAATCGTATTCCAAATCTGGAATTCAAATTTAATTTTTCCAATGTAAAATTGAGAATAACAACTTCTATATAGTCAATGAATTACCTTGACGATATTGAATAAAAGATTTTCATTTCTGTTAGGAGAATTCAATACAGAATAGCAACTGGAATTCATACATGGTATTAAAATCTAAATATTTCAATTTTTTTCTATTCATATGCATTCTTTTTTTGGAGAATTCGAATTGGAAAGAATTGAAAAAAATAGGAAATTTATATTCTTTTCTATTCCAGACTTTTTACTGGGATACCTTTGTATTTTCTTATCACTCCGCATATTAACTTCAAGAAGAGTTGTGGTAATCTGTCGCATACTCATAATTATTTCCTTCACAATAAAGTATATCCCACGGTTACGAAATGAATATATGAATTTTTACTACGAAATTTTCTCCGTGTACTATTTGGGAGAAAACATTCATCTGTTCATGAAGGACGTGATAATAATGTCTGAATAATTCATTCATCTAATTCAGTACATCACATTTGAATTGGATTGGCATGATTCTCAACGTTTCTCGTCAATGAACCCAGTAAAAACTCTGGAATAGAAAAGAATATAAATTTCCTATTTTTTTCAATTCTTTCCAATTCGAATTCTCCAAAAAAAGAATGCATATGAATAGAAAAAAATTGGAATATTTAGATCTTAATACCATGTATGAATTCCAGTTGCTATTCTGTATTGAATTCTCCTAACAGAAATGAAAATCTTTTATTCAATATCGTCAAGGTAATTCATTGACTATATACAAGTTGTTATTCTCAATTTTACATTGGAAAAATTAAATTCGAATTCCAGATTTGGAATACGATTTAACTGTAGAATAGATTTGAATAGAAGTGAATAGAATTTCTGTAAAATCAATTCCATAACTCCAAAATTCGAATTCAAATTCTTGAATTTCAATCCGATATTTTTTGCTGGGAAAATTTCAAGAATCGCGATAGCGTTTTTACATCAGCGATAAAATTCTTCTCTATGCACACGATGCTACAACTTATATCATTGCCCAAAACTGAACGATGTGTGTTGTGGTCATCTTATCCTTCTTCTCTAGTAGTTGGTGAGATTGTGTAAGCACTTACACGTTGAAAGAGTGTAATTGACCATAAAAATGATCGAGAACAGTGAATATGCTTATTTTGATTCGATTCGCCTCGGTCTACCCTACTTATGTTTACATATGTTCTATTTAGAAGTGTTGACCTTAATTTTTATCCCTTTCCACAGTTTGTATTCTTGCCGAAGATATTTTATACATACCATCGGATGCAGCAGCAGACACCAGTGTAATTCTTGGATTCTTTAATGACCTTATGGATTCCGTAAATGGACAACAGCTGATATCAAAAATACCCCTCTGTAATGTTGTGACTGAAGACAGTCCACATCATTCATTTTGGATAAAGGCTAAAGAATTCCTGAGAAGAATGCAGTTTGTAAATAAACTGACGAAAAAAAGTGTGGGCGCAATACCCAGTTTAACAAATTGGGTGAAAACCATAGAAGGCTTCGAACACGTGTGGAAAACTTTAAAAAACTTGGGATTTAATAGATTCGTACCAAGATTCTTAAATCAAGATCCTTTAGAAAATTTTTTCGGATGCATTAGAAGCCATGTGGTCCGTAATGTTAATCCAACATGTGAACAGTTTCAATCTACTTTCAGACTTCTGTTGATGAATAATCTATTATCTCCACATTCTTTTGCAAAAAATTGTGAAACAGATGATGGAACATTATTATTTACTTTACAATCTTTGTTCCCAAGCAGCAACAGAATTTCAAAGTATATACGAAGTAGAAACGTTCATAGAATGTACGGATGAGATACGAAGAACATATAATGAATGTTCATAGAATGTTCGAATGAGACTGTTTTAAATATACTTAGAACGTACGCAGTACATTCGAAATCTACGATATACATTCAATCGACGTTCAATCAACGTGCTGTCGTACATTCGGTTACATACGTTCGATAAATATGCATAGCACCTATAGAACGGTCTCATTCGAATGTGCATAGAACATATTTCGAATATTCGAAGAACGTTCATAGTATATTCTGGTGCTGCTTGGGTTACTACCGGTACAAGAACAGGAAAAATCGCCACATACTATTGTCGATGAAATCAATTATGGTTTCCCGCAGAATGAATCCATTTTACATAATGCCATGACTCCAGATAAAATATTGGCCACATTATTAAAACACAAATTGATCAGAAATTGTGCAGTATGCTGCGATATGCTACGTTTGAAATTTCACGGTTGCTATAAAGAGTTATTTCGAGCCTTGTATGAATATATAAATCATGTATACTTCAACAAAAATTTATTCGAATTGCTACAGAATTATTTGATTACAAAATTTGATATACCATTTTGTTCATTACACAAAGATACACTATTCCTGAATGTTGCACAACAATTAGTTCATAACGTCATCTCAATTTGGTCCCATTCGAAAAATAAGTTTATGAAAAACTCAGTTCGTCCTGATCAACGGGAAGCATTCATTCTTGAAAATAATGAGATGGTATTGTAAATTCATGTCATTGAGAAGCATTTATTTGGGATTCATTCATCTAATTGTTCTTAAAGAGGGAAATACATGTAAATGTATCCTTTTTTCGAGAATCCATTACAAAACATTGGTTAAAGATACATCAATGGAATCAATGGAATCAATTGTAAAATATACGTTTACAACTACCCAAGTAGCACAAGAATATACTATGAACGTTCTTAGAATATTCGAAATATGTTCTATGCACATTCGAATGAGACTGTTTCATAGGTGCTATGCATATTCATCGATCGTATGTGATCGAATATACGACGGTACGCCAATCGAACGTCGATTGAATGAATATCGTACATTTCGAATGTACTATGTACGTTCCAAGTATATTTGAAACAGTCTCATTTGAATATTCCATGAACGTTCATTATATGTTCTACGTATCTCATTCGTACATTCTACGAACGTTTCTATTTCGTATATACTTTGAACCTCTGTTGCCGCTTGGGTATTCTTACGATTTTTTTTAGACAAAAATATTTACAAATGGCGGAGCTGCGAGTTGCTACCTCATTTTTGCGCCCTGCAGTCTACAGGTCTCAATTGTTGCCTAAAACAAAAATTAGAAAATTAAAATTCTATCGTTAAAATATGTAAAAATACACAACTTGACGGAGAGAAAAACAAAAAACATAATTTATTCACATGGTGTTTTTCATTGATTGAAAACAAAAGTGTGTTTTTCTCAAAATGCTTCTGAATCAGTGATGCCAGGAAAAACGGTGCGGACCGAAAAATCAGCCCCTCCATTGTTCACACAATGACACGTTCGTATACGTGCGACTCACATGTATACGAAAGTTTCTTCGTGTGCACGGTAGAGGGGCTGATTTTTCGGTCCACACCGTCTTTCCTAGCATCATTGTTCTGAATTAGTGATGCCAGATTCGAGACCGAGACCGCTCTTACCCTCTCCATCGACCGCTTCCCCTTTCTCCCACCATGCGGAACAAGTTGGGCGAGCGAGAGAGTGATAGTCACTCTTTCTCTGTCGTTCACCCGTCTTATTCCGCATGGTGGGAGAAAGGGGAAGCGGTCAATGGGGTGAGTAAAAACGGTCTCGGTCTCGAATCTGGCATCACTGTTCTGAATTTTCAGTTTTTCATTTTCATTTGTTTTGGCTCCGTCAAGTTGTGTGTTTTTACATATTCTAACGATAGAATTTCGGTTTTTTGATTCTAGAAAAAAATTTTTAAGATAGTTTGAAACTTGTATTTCAAGATGTGCGTTATTAGTGGATCTTTAGCCAATTTTTTGTAATAAATTCTTAAAAAACGGTACGTTTACATGTATTTCTCCCCTTAAATTCTTTCAACTATGTTGATGAGTTTCAAGAGACAAAGAAAGTGAAAATGTTTTATCGTAAGTTTCTTGCAATTTCCAAAGGATACTTCCTTTCACTGACTAGCATCTTTGTGGCTTTTAACAAAATATGTTGTGTTCAAATGAATATGACTTCATCTGATTATATTTTTTCCGAAGTGACATATCTAACAAAAAATGTGCAATTTGTATACGGCCATATTATCCGTTAACTGAAATTATATTTCAAGCCCCGTTCCTCGAGATTACAGGTAGTACGTTCCGTTCTACACCAGATGTCACAACTTTTAGAGTCCCAGAAAGAAAAAAAGAACGCGCCCTTCTGGCGTGTTCCCACTACTTTCATGCTTTATTCCGCCATTTCTATGCTTCTACCTCATTCTGTTTTGTTGTGCATTGGAGGTCACACGCACGAAGAGTTTATTTTACGGATCTTACGCCTTTCACGGATTCTAGATGGATAATAGGGTGGAGTGAAAAACAAAAAAGTCTCTGAATCGAATCGTAATAGTGCGGAAAAGTTGCTACCCTTCAAGACGAACTCAGGAAAAAAAAAATTTTGAAATCGGATAAGATCTTCAACTCGCGCCTTTCGTTTAAAGTTTTTGAATTTCATCGAAAATTCAAGGATATTTCAAAATATTCGAGTTCGCTCGATTATTGTCCGATCAAGCTGATTTTTGGTTTGTGGTATTATATTGAGGTTTTTATTGGAGAAAAATATACCCCCTCCCCTCCTTGATAAAGCTTGAAGCGAATCAGAAAGTCCATTTTTCCCTCAAATCGCCCTAAATAACTCTGTCGACACCGTCCCGTTATATCGCAATAATTCCCACTGTATAGAATAATATCATTACTTCAATTGAATCCCCCTTCCAAATAACGGCAAAGGGGGTAGAAAGGAGGGGAGGGCAGGGCGGATCCAGAGATCTGTCTTGGGCGCGAAAAGTACTTATTTGAACTTTAAAAAAAATAAAGATCGTAGGAATACAAAAACTCCCCATTGCCGGAACATATTTGGTTGGCTTGGGAGGGGTAATTGCCCCTACCGCCCCCCCTTTGAATTCGCGCCTGGGGGAGGGGTTATATCCATGTTTTATTACAGTATGCAATATATGCAGCTCTTCGCCCGTCACACTTGTCACGACTCAGAACTCACCACGAGAAGGTGGCTGCACCGCGAGTTCCACCCACGCCCTACCTAACCAACCAACCAAATGTGGGCATGGACTCTATTTGAAGTCAGATTTTGTTTCGAATTGTGGCATTTCTGCTTGAGAGTTAAGAGTTGCTCGAATGTAGCCATCTCTCCTGTCGTGACCATATACTTCTTTACTGGCTCTTGTTACCAGTTTTACACACCGTTCTACTGCCTGAGTGTGACAAGGGACTTATTTCAGGTCTATTTCTAGTGTTGGTTTCTGTTTCTCCTTAATTAGCATCGAAATTTGCTGTGCGGAAAGAGAAGACAAGAGTGGGGGACAGCTAAGTGTAACCTTAGACCAATTGATGATGTCAAAGTACTCTTGCGCTTCAAAATTAAATTCAGGTACTTTAAAAGTCCTTACAAAAGCTTTTTTTGTCACAGGTTTTTCTTTTGTTTCGAGGACTCGCCTTAGACCTAGTTCTCTAATGCGCTCATCGTTATCCATTACCATAGACAGCAGAACATTTTCTGGATGGGCGAAGAAGCCGTTTGTCTGAATGACTTTATGTACAATATTCCTCACTTTAGGAGGTAACTTTCGACATCTTTTGATACAATCAAAAATGTGTTTTGGTCCTTCAAGAATAGAAGATTTTGTCTTAATTTGGAACCACAGTGGTGCGTATATGTGTAATATGTATGTCACTATAAGCTGCAGGGTTTCTGACGGGTTTGCAGTGGAAATATATAGCCTAAGGATTCTGTTAGCTGTGGTCAACCAACGAGCATGTGCTATTGGTCCCGGGTCACGGTTGGCTAGATCTGTTGAACAGGATCCTGAATCAATGCTGAGAGCAATCTCGTGTAAATATCTTTGATCTTTACTGAGGATTTTGAAATCAATCTCTGGCAGAACGCAGCTGATCGGCTGAAAATCAATTCAATTTTCACGGGGAGGTGGTGTCTTAATCGCCGTTAAGGATACCCATCGGAGCTGTGTCGTCTCATCTTCTTATTCCGAAGTTGAACATCTTTACGTCAAAGTTTATTTTGGTTCTTTGTCGTTGTTGTTTGGGGCTGTCTACATTCCACCTTCTTCGGATTCTTCAATATACTTGGACCATTGTAAAAGCGTTGGCGAAATCCTTCTCAAGGAGAACTTTAACTCCTTATACTTATACGGGGATTACAATTTACCTCATATTTCCTGGAGCAATATTGATTCCAAATTATCTTTCTCAGTGTTACCTGGTTCGACTCTCAATGAAATGACTTCTGCGCAATATGTTCTCGAATATTTCAATGAATTGAATTTGTTTCAACTCAATACTTTCAGAAATTCTCATGGTAACATACTTGATCTTATTTTTTCTGATAACGATCGTATTGGTGTCGATATTGCTCTGGATCCTTTTCTCGCGTGTGACAACTTTCATCCTTCTCTTGTATCTAAGCTCAACCTACGTGATAGTGTTTTACTGGTCCCCAATAAAATCATCAAATATAATTTTAATAAGGCGAATTACAGTGCAATTTGTGAATATTTAGGTTCTATCAACTGGGACGATGAATTGCGTAATCTTAATGTTATTGAAGCTGTTGATTTTTTGTATCTTCATTTATATAATGCAGTTGATTCATTCGTACCCAAGTATGTATCAAGGAATAGTTCTTATCCAAAATGGTTTTCTTTGGAATTAATTAAACTTATTCGTCAAAAGAAAATTGCTCACAATAGGTACAAAGAGTCAAATTGCTTTGAAGATTACCTAATCTTTAGTCACTTACGAGCTCAATGTAAAGTTTTGACTCGCCAATGTTACTTGTCTCATCTTCATTATGTTCAAGGGTCCATTCCTACAAATGTCAAAAGCTTTTGGAACTTTGTTAATAGTAAGCGAAATCAGAACGGTATACCCCTGGTGATGCATTTAGACGGTACTATTGGCAATACTGGTATTGCTATTTCGAACTTATTTGCATCTTATTTTAGATCAGTCTATCAAAATTATCCCGTTGTTCCTTGTAATTTACCAGAATCTACTTTCAATGTCAATCTTTCCGATTTATCCATCAATATCGGTGAAGTGTTCAATAAAATCTCATCCTTGAAAACTTCTTCCGGTCCTGGTGATGATGGTATTCCTCCTAATTTTCTAAAATCTTGCAAGTTCGTCATTTCTCAGCCTTTGTGGTTGATCTTCAACAGCTCTTCATCCTCTGGAATATTTCCTTCTCAATGGAAATCCAGCTTAATTACTCCTATCTTCAAATCTGGGGACCGTTCTGACGTGAGAAACTATAGACCGATTAGTATCATGAATGTTATGCCGAAAATTTTTGAAGATATAGTTACTGATAAAATAACACCACTGTTTTCTGATATTATTTCTGATTTCCAGCATGGCGTCACTTTTGGCAAATCTACCGTAACTAACTTGTCTTTTTTCTCATGTTGTGTCCTCTGCGCTTGATCAAAATGCCCAAGTGGATACTATATATACAGACTTCTCAAAGGCTTTTGACAGAGTTGATCATAATATATTGTTAAATAAATTAAGTAATTTAGGTATTCGAAGCAATTTTTTGTCGTGGTTACAGAGTTATATTCTGAATCGTACGCAATCAGTTCGTGTCTCTCAATATTTCTCTGATTCATTTTTTGTATCCTCAGGTGTACCGCAAGGCTCACATCTAGGTCCTTTATTATTTATTATTTTCATTAATGATATCTCTACGATTTCCAAGTACTGCACACATCTTCTTTTTGCTGATGACCTGAAACTGTTTATGATTATAAGAACTTACAGAGATGCTCAAAATCTGCAATCTGATTTGGATCGGTTACAATCTTGGTGTGTGCTATCTAATATGTCATTAAATCTCACTAAATGCCATGTGATGAGATTTCATAGAGGTAAAAATGCTTTTTAATTTCCCTATAACTTGTCTCATTCTCTGTTATCACCTATAAATACTGTTCGTGATTTTGGAGTTTCATTTGACTCTCGTTTTAACTTCTCAGATCATTACAATCACATAGTTGGTACTTCCATGAAATCTCTCGGATTCATCAAGCGCGTTTGTAAAGATTTTCGTGATCCTGTTGCACTTCGAACACTGTATTGTACTTTAGTTAGACCTCATCTTGAGTATGCGTCTCAAATTTGGAGTCCTCATCTAATTCGGGATTGTACAGACTTGGAAAGAGTTCAGCATAAGTTTCTGCGTTTTGCTGCCTATCAGATAGGCCGTCCGTTGAGCGTCACTTGTCATGATTACTCATTGATTATGGCTCTACTTAACTTGCCTCCCTTGCAATCACGTCGTTTGTTCAATGATTTTTCATTTTTGTATAAAATTGTTAGTGGGAAAATTCGCTGCCCTCAACTCCTTGGACTTGTACGTTTTAATGTCCCTTCTCGTTTATTGAGGCGCCCTAAATTGTTCAATCCAATTTCTTATAAATCGAGACACGGTTATTCTGATCCGGTAAATCGGATATCTATCCTAGCAAATTCTTACAGTAATGTGCTTGAATTATTTTAATCTCATTCTGATCTTAGGAATTCTCTTTCTCTTATTTGTCAAATTTAATATCTAATTGTCCTTTTCACCTATAATTATACACGTTAACTGTTGTTGTAATATAAGATGCATGTAGTCGAGCTTAACATGATGCTTAATGCTTTGATGTATGATATATATAATGTGGTTCAAATAATGTATATTCTATGTACCAAAGGGTCTTTTATACCCATATAAACAAAATAAAGAAATAAATAAATAAAATCAACCACAGGCAACGACTCACATTCTGCAAGTTGTTTGCAGATAGCACCTGTGAATGAATGAGGACCACTTGTTCCCCCATCAAGATCTTCGATGAGATGCCGCAAAGGCAATTCGTTAAAGTGCATGAGGCAGATAACCCATTGTAAGGGTTTTTGTAATTTCATCTCAATATGTTTAATGGCTCCATTTTTCCAGCCAGTATTTGTTGCTGTACCATCGCAACCGATAACTGCAATACCAGATGTATCTATAGCATTGTCTTCGAAGTACCTCACAATGCTGAGGGCTGTATCCTTTCCGGTCTTTGAATCTGGTACTATATGGCAAACATATTTTGAGCCAGGTTCCTCAATAACAGGAATATGTTCTTCTTTTTTCTCTGTTTGGTAGCGTTTACCGTTTCTTTCTTCTAAGTACAGTGTGTTATCTGATCTGCCGTCAAAGTACAAACACTTAGGACCCTCTGCTGGTCGCTCAATAAGCTGCGCTTCAACTAAACTAGCTCTGCATTTTTCTTTCTCACGTCTAATCTTGCTTCGATCAATAATCATAGATGAATTTTCATTAGTGACTAATCCCACATCTTTCAGCACGCTTGAAGCTATGGCTGCTGCTGCTCTGTCAGAAACCCCATACCGATCACATATCCCCCCAGTTGCTGGCAATGACAAACGCATTTGTTTTTTTTCAGAAACAAAAGACGTTGAGCGTGGGAACTGAAAGGTTGCATCGTGCTGTTCATTGTCACTTTCTTCAAAATGTTTATTTTCTGTTTCAGGAATAGTGCTAAAAGAAGACGGACCTGCAGCAATTTCTATAGAGGAGTGCTGCAGAAGATTACTACGTTCTTTCCTCTGCATTTGTTTTGTCAATCTTTTGGTTTCTGTCAAATTTTTGGCTCCAATTTTCCCCTTCCTCAAATACCTTTGTGCATACAGAAACTTGAGTTCTATTACAGGTATTTTTCTGTCTTTAGGGCACCTGCATTGAATGACAACAGGATTGGAGCAAATGCATGCTCTAAAAGATTTGTTGCAAATGCACTCAAATGTCATAGGGCATTTACATGTAGAAATATCGAATAAAGTTTCACATGACTCTTGGATAAAGTTCTTGTACTTTTCATGTGTTTTGTCCCTGTTGTAAGATTTTCTGAGAACATAATATTTGTCATGCAGAACTTTTATTTTTTGTATTATTCTGGCATGAGAAACGGCAGGAATGGAAGCTTTGCAATACAATGCTCCCAATTGTGAGGCTACACTGCTAGCCACTAAAGAAAAGTTGACTTTCTTCCCGGAGCACAGTCTATATCTTTCCTGGTGAAAAGGTCTCACGACATCCGCAGATGTTGGGAGGAAGGAAAGCGGCAATGGTCTTGGGGCCCCGAAGAAAGGACACGCCGTGTCTTTACGTGTCAGGGACATTGATAACCGATAATCAAGAATGTGTATGTGGAAATATATGCGATGCACACCAGTGCGTGTGGATTTTTTATAAGACACTCAGTCTGTAATAACGCTGTGACGATACAACAGATAATCAAGAATGTGTAGGTGGAAATATATGCGATGCACACAAGTGCGTGTGGATTTTCTATAAGACACTCAGTCTGCAATAACGCTGCGACGATACAACCGATAATCAAGAATGTGTATGTAGAAATACATGTAATGCACACAAGTGCGTGTGGATGTTCTATAAGACACTCAGTCTGCAATAACGCTGCGACGATACAACTCTACTGTACTACTGGATAATTAGCAAAGACAAGTAAGGAATGCCAGCCATTGAGTTTATGCCCCATAAGCAATTTCAGTTCATATGATAATTGAAGCGATAAGGATATTCTATAATACATTGGAAATTGTTTCGATGTAACTGTAAGGCGTCGACACCTATTTAGGGTGATTTGAGAGGAAAACGTGCTTTATGACCCCGTGCAGGCTTTCTGTGTTACCCCCTCCCCGTGAAGGGAGGAGGGGGATATGTCTTTTCTTCCATTAAAAATCTCAACATGATGCGACAAACCAAAAATTAGCTCGATCGGACAATAATTAAGCAAGCTGGAATATTTTGAAATATTCTTGAATTTTCGATGAAATTCAAAAACTTTAAACGAAATGCGCGAGTTGAAGATCTCATCCGATTTCAAAATTTTTTTTTTCCTGAGTTTGTCTCGAAGAGTAGCAACTTTTCCGCACTATTATGATTCGATTCAGAGACTTTTTTGTTTTTCACTCCACCCTAATGAATAAGAAGAGGAAAAGGAAGATCGACGAAAGTATCGAACCGAATGTTTTATTAAAAAGATTAAAGGAGTTGGAAAAAATGATTCGGCTTAGTGCACGAAAGAATGATATATCAGGTTCTAGTGATTCAGATGAATATGGTAAGCGGCATTTTGTTTAACATCAATGAGTCTACTGTTTGAAGTAGAACATATTGAAAGATAATTTAACGTATAGAGTTACTAGTGAGCTTGTATTTAATTCAAGACATACTAGAAATATTTCTTCTGAAAAGAGGATATAGATATGAACGTAGTGTCACATATACATAATTGTATGCATACATATATACATGTTGATGAAAATGTGTTTCTTTTGACTTATCAGAAGAGGGCCCCTGCGACCATGGTGACAAAGAAAACGTTATGCCTCCTACAGAAAATGATGCAAGTGAGGACCAAACAGTTGGCGACATACTCGATGAAGAAAATATGACTGAGGAGTGGATCGACGATGAATTACTAGCAGTGTTGGGCAAAGACCCAACTAAGTCTACGGCAACACCAGTAGAGATCAACCCATCAATACTAAAGCGATGGAGTTTTTGGATGCAATCTGGTCTACCGAAAGAAGAAAAAGATGCTCTCATGGATAAATATTCTGCCTCAGAAGCATTCCAAGCACCGGTCATGGATCCAGAGATTAAGGTTACATTGAACGAAGCATCAATAAGAAGAGATGAGCATTTTGTGGTTTTTCATAATATGATTCGAAAATCGTTGGCTATCTTGGGAGATGGCATCAATATTCTATTAAAAGAGGATGAAGAAGTTGATAAACTAATGCTTTTCGAGAGGTTAGTGGATTCAGGAAAGTTAATAGCAGATCTTTTCTATCAACAGACTGTTGCTAGAAAGGCTTTTGTATCCCCGGGCTTGGAGAAGCATATTAAAGGAGTATTGAAGACGGCAAAAACTGATTCATTTCTATATGGGAGTAATTTGTCAGAAAAAATTAAGGAGGCTAAGACGATGCAAAAAATCGGCAAGGATATAAAAGCAGCTCCGATAGCAAAAAATAGTCTTCCTTCAACTTCAAGGAATAGTCATTTAAACTCTCGCAACCCGCTTGTGAGGAAGCAGTCGCCTTGGCAAGCGGGGCAGACGCAACCAGGATACAGTCGCAGACAGTTGTTTTTCAAGCCCAGACGCAGCCATCATCCGAAAACTTCGAGCAAGGGAGGCAACGGTTACCACTCGAGGAGATAGAAGTAGGTATAGCAGGCAGATTGTCAAATTATATTGAAAATTGGAAGCAACTTACACAAGATAAGTTTGTTTTAAATTGTATTTTGGGATACAAAATACAATTTCGCACAAGGGTGGAACAATTTACGTTGCCAAAAGATCCAGTATTATCGGAAAAAGAAAAGACTGACTTACAAGTTAGTAAAGAGGAATTGGAGTCAAAAGGGGACAGAAATGTGAGGACAGGAAAATTCAGTTTTTATCGTCATATTTTTTGGTTGAAAAACCAAACGGTTCCAATCGATTTATACTGAATTTGAAACGTTTAAACGAATTCATTAAAACGAAACATTTTTTAATAGAGGATCTTAGGATGGTAAAGAAATTGATTCATCAGGGTTATTTCATGGCCACTATTGATCTTGAAGATGCGTATTTTTTAGTTAATATGCATAAAGCAAGTAGGAAACACCTCAGATTCAGAGTTGGTGAACAATTATATGAATTTACCTGCCTTCTGTTTGGACTATGCACTAGCCCATATGTTTTTACAAAGATAATGAAACCGGTGATAAGATATTTAAGAGAGAAAGGGATTTTGTGTGTGGTATATCTAGACGATATTATTTATATCGCAAAATCTTTCGAAGAATGTCAAGCTAGTGTTCAAATATGCTTAGAAATATTGGAGTATTTGGGCTTTATTATAAATACAGAAAAAAGTCAGTTGCGACCTACTACGGAATGTAAATTCTTAGGTTTTATCATTAACTCAAGACAATTGAGTTTAGAACTTCCAGTAGACAAGAGGAAATCAATATTGGACTTGGTTAACTCTTTTATGTTGAAAACCGTCTGTACAATTCGAGATTTTGCAAGACTAATAGGTTTATTAGTTGCAACATGCCCAGCAGTCCCATATGGTTGGTTATATTTGAGACGTCTAGAAAGACAAAAATATATAGGCTTAATTATTAACGAAGGGCATTATGGAGGTGAGATGTATATTAGTAAGGAAGTACATGAAGACCTTTTGTGGTGGAAAAATAATATACCTAGTGTAGTAGGTCCAATAAGAAGTGGTAATTTCAAATATGTGATTTACACTGACGCGTCAAAAACAGGTTGGGGTGCGGTCTGTGATAATAACCAAGTTTACGGTTTTTGGCATAAGAATGAGTAGAGGCACATTAATTATCTGGAACTGTTGTCAGTGTACTTAGCACTCGAAGCTTTAGCATCAGATTATCATGATTGTGAAATACTGCTTAGAGTAGACAACACCACTGCGATTTCTTATGTAAATAAAATGGGAGGTATAAGATACCAGAAATATAATAGGTTAGCACGAAAAATTTGGCAGTGGGCGGAAAAAAGAAAAATCTGGTTATTTGCGTCGTACATAGCTTCTAAGGATAATAGTGAAGCCGATAAGCTGTCTAGACTCAAGTCTGAGGACACTGAATGGGAATTGGCGGATTCGGCTTTTCACAAAATAAAACGGATATTTGGTAGACCTGACATTGACTCGTTTGCAATGGAAAGGAACAAGAAATGTCCACAGTTTGTTTCATGGTTCCCGGAACCAAATGCAGCTGCTGTAGATGCATTCACAATTAGGTGGTCCAATAGTTTTTTCTATGCTTTTCCGCCGTTTTCTATGATTCTAAGAGCCTTGCACAAAATCGAACAAGACCAGGCTTCTGGTATTATGATAGTGCCTGACTGGCCAACACAATCCTGGTACCCCCTGTTCATTTCATTACTAACAGAAGAGCCCTTATTATTGGGACCATCTATTGATCTTTTGTCATCACCCTACAGGTCTCAGCACCCCAAAGGGGACAGGATGCGCTTGTTGGCAGGGAGGTTATCAGGGAAGCCTTCGCAAGAAAAAATATACCAGAGGAATCAATGGAAGTGATCATGGCGTCCTCAGCACCAGCAACTTTCAAACAATATAATGTAGCCTTAAAGCGATGGAAAAATTTTTGTGAGCAACAAGAGGTGAATATGTTCGCAGCAACATCAAGGGAGATTTTAAGCTTTTTGTACCAAGCATTTAAAGAAGGTGCATCGTACGGTACGCTAAATAATTATAGGTCTGCAATTTCACTTATTTCTGATAATCCTGTAGGAAATAATGTTATTATTAGTAGGTTTTTTAGAGGGGTATATAGGCTAAGACCCTCAAGACCACGTTACGATGTAATGTGGGACGTTAATAAGGTACTGGATTTTCTCGAAACATTATTTCCTTTGGAAAATTTATCAATGCAGGATTTATCTGAAGAAGTGGTATCATTAATGGCGCTAAGTACAGCACATAGGGTGCAAACTATCGCTTCCATTAGGATTAAGAATATTGTTAAAACTTCGGAGGGCTTACTTATAAGAACACCAGATATCATAAAAACGTCAAAACCAGGGCGTTATCAGCCGATACTTTGGCTACCATATTATAGTAGTAAACCTCAGTTATGCGTTGCTGGGACTATTTTATATCACATTAAAAAGACTGAGAGTTATAGAAATAATGTAGAAGAACTTTTATTATCAACTCCCGAAGAGAACATGAAGCTTCAGCGAACGTTCAGATTAGATCTGTATAGATCGGATCGAAGGTTCATGAAAGCTAACTTTTAGATTCACAAACGTTTGACAAAGGTTCTGCGGACGTTGAAATGTCCGCCTTGAAATACGTCCAGGAAACATAAATGGAACGTTCGCTGAAGGTTCATCGAAGGTTTGAGGAAGCTTCACAAAAATATCTATACTTAGATTAATTTATAATAATTTATGTTTATTAATTCATTTATTTTTCATATAAATTGATCAAAATTAATATAAGAATAGATATTTTTGTGAAGCTCCGTCAAACCTTCGATGAACCTTCAGCGAACGTTCCATCTATGTTTCTTGAATGTACTTCGAAGCGGACATTTCAACGTCCGTAGAACCTTTGTCAAACGTTTGTGAATCTAAAAGTTAGCTCTAATGAACCTTCAACCCGATCTATACACATCTGATCTGAACGTTCGCTGAAGCTTCATGTTCTCTTCGGGCTGAAAAACCGTACAAAAAGATTACTTCACAAACAGTGAGTAAATGGATAACATCAGTATTAAGGAGAAGTGGAGTAGATTTAGAAGTTTTCTCTGCCCACTCTACGAGACATGCCTCTACTTCTGCGGCGTTGGCTAGAGGTTTAGATATCGAAACGATCAAAAAGTTTGCAGGCTGGTCAGCCAATTCAAAAACCTTTGCGAACTTTTATAACAGACCGATTCTGCAAGAAAATAACGTATTTGCAAAGACTGTGTTAGAAATAGGAAATTGAACTTGTTTTTGTTTTCAAATACTTGAAACTTATTTGGATAATTTGAGTAAAAAGAACGAGCTTTAAGTGTTTTTTGTTTTAAACATTCTAATTCAAGAAATATGAGTTGTTTTATGTTATATTCAAGAAATATGAGTTGTTTTTTTTATGTTCTATTCAAGAAAAGATATAAGCTTTGTTTAATACTTTTGTAAAAGAGATTTTCTAGATATTGATAATAAAGTAATGGTATCAATATTTTGTATTAAAAAAAAAAAAAAAAGCGTATTATTTATTAAAAAAAAAAAAAAAGGTTAAAATTGCAAATATGCTGAACAGCTACCTGTAATCTCGAGGAACGGGGCTTGAAATATAATTGTACAGTCAAACGAACTTACCTGAAGTGAAGTTCGACTGAAATTATATGAAAGCCCCGTTCGAGATGATTACACCCCATCCCAAATAATATATACACATATATATTGAGCCCACCCAAACAGGGGCAATTTTAACGACTCTAAAAGAATGAGGTAGAAACATAGAAATGGCGGAATAAAGCATGAAAGTAGTGGGAACACGCCAGAAGGGCGCGTTCTTTTTTTCTTTCTGGAACTCTGAAAGTTGTGACATCTGGTGTAGAACGGAACGTACTACCTGTAATCATCTCGAACGGGGCTTTCATATAATTTCAGTCGAACTTCACTTCAGGTAAGTTCGTTTGACTGTACAATTATACGCCATATCATACGTTGAGTATAATCCCAAGCAGCAACGGAAGTTCAAAGTATATACGAAATAGAAACGTTCGTAGAATGTACGAATGAGATACGAAGAACATATAATGAACGTTCATGGAATCTTCGAATGAGACTATTCTAAATATACTTAGAACGTACATAGTACATTCGAAATGTACGATATTCATTCAATCGACGTTCGATTGACGTACCGTCATATATTCGATCACATACGTTCGATGAACATGCATAGCACCTATGAAACGGTCTCATCCGAATGTACATAGAACATATTTCGAATATTCTAAGAACGTTCATAGTATATTCTGGTGCTACTTGGGATTGTAAGTAACAAATTTTACAGTGAAATAGACTTTTATCACATACTCTGCTCCGAATGCCACATAGAAAAGGATTGGAAATGGAAAGAAACTGCATTGAAACAGATTGAAGCATATTGATTTTGAATGCGGTTTCTTTCTATTCTATTTGATATTTGGAGCAGGATATGAGACTTATAAATATTGATTACGTTTTCTATTTGGAAGAGATTTATCATTTTCAAAAGATGGAGGAAGTAGAAAGATGTTGACGTTTCTTTAAGTTTCTTGAGAATTTCCAATGAATACTTCCTTTCACGGACCATTTCCCTTGAATCTTTCAACAAGATATGTTGCATCGATTTGAATATGACCAGATCTAATTATACTTATGTCGAAGTGATATATATATATATATATATATATTCATATCATCCGTTAAGTGTGATTTCAAATAATAAGTTGTTACTATAAGTACGATTTCATTGAGAAATGTGTTTTCATAACTTTAGAAGATTACAAACGTTAAGGGGATTCATTAGTCCCTGCAAAAGTTACTAGATTCCAAATTTCTTCCCCCAGTTCCCTCAGAAACGAACACATAAAATGAAAAATAATGAGTAGCTGCATTTTTTTCAATAGCCTAACCCAGATAGAAAAATGTCTCCATAATGGTGACATGCACGCCAAGAAATGTTCGCCTCATGGCACCAAGGTGTTTCCGCATAAAGCATTGTTATTGGTAGCAAAACGAGGTGATGGCACCATAATTGAAACAAAATGTTTACATTCTATGCACCATTGCAAGCTGAGCGGAGTTCATGGTAGTATATTTACGGCACGTTATGTTGCAAAACATTCAGAGCATGCTTTTCTATCTGGGTAAGAAGATGTACCTGCTCATTAAAATTGATTCTATTCATTCATTACTAAGAAAACTGGGGGGAGAGATCTAGTAACTTGGCTTGTGGTGAATCGCCTTAAAATGATCCTAGCGCTGTAACGCTAGACATTTCGTATTGGCCAGTTTATTTAAACATTCTTGAATAGATTTATTCAAATTGAGTTTGTTAAGATCCAGTGAGACATGAGCTAAGTTCGTTTACCGATGTCCCAAGTTACCCCAACTCGCTCCAAGTATTTTGGATTCGCTACTTCCAGTTTAAGCAACGAAATGATTGGTTTGGTACAAGTTGGAGCAACTCAGAGCACGTAGAACGAACGAACCTATGGAAAAACTTTAGGAACTCAGTTTGCCGGAATCATTCAGTAAATTTCAAATAAAATGGGCAATACGGAATGGCTAGCATTCCGGCGCTAGTATTTCCCCAATTACGTGTTCTCCATTTCAAAGAGATTTATTACTTTTCAAAAGATAGAGGAAATGGAAAGATGTTGACATTTATCCAAGTTTCTTGGAATTTCCAATGAATACTAGTTTTTACAGACTACTTTCTTTGTAGCTTTCAACCGAATGAGTAGTGTTTGATTGAATATGACCAAATCTGATTTTATTTTTGTCAAAGTTATATATCTGTCAAAAAATAATTATCCGTTGAGTGGAGTCGAGACAAGATATAATTATACATATGATTTTATTGTGAAATGTGATTTTATCACAGGTGAGAATTATAAATATTAATTACATTCTCCATTCGATGAATATTTATTATGTTCAAAAGATAAAAGAAGTCAAAAAACGTTGAAGTTTGTTCAAGTTTTCAAAAATTTTCTAAAAGTATTTTTTTTTATTCTCTATTTTCTTTGTAGTGTCCAACAAAAAATTTTGTTCAATTCAATATGATCAGATCTGATTATATTTTCGTCATAGTGACATATTTGTCAAACAAATGTGCAATTTATGTACGGCCGTATTATACCTAGAGTGTACTTGTAAATACCCAATAAACATGAACATCTTCAAGATATCTTGAAGATATCTTTTGAAAGACATCTACAAGACATATCAAAAAGACATCTTGAAGATATCTTTTGAAAGACATCTGGAAGACATATCGAAAAGATATCTAAAGGACATCTTTTCGATATGTCTTGAAGATGTCTTTCAAAAGATATGTTTAAGATGTTTTGCCAAATGTATCTCTAAGATCAGCAGTTTTGAGGTTATGAGTGCATATGGATAACACTTCAAATGTCTTTGTTCACAATCAAATTGCAAAGAAGGTGAATTCGTTCATAAATCAAAAGCTTGAATAATCCATGTAAATACTAACAAACTCTGTGAAAAGTCCGATTTTGTAACCTTGCAGTGCTAGCACTGAAACTAACGAATCTCCGAGTCACAATATTTTGCGAATTATCGAACTTTTTACGCTGAATTTTATGGACGGCCTTTGTGTACGGTGATTTTATCAAATTCTCATTCACATTTACTAATAAGTTGTTTTTCAATAACAGTGAGAAAAAAATAATTTAAAGGTATCTATGATATTCATCAGGCACTAACGATCACTGGATCATGTACTTCAATATATTTCACCAAATTCATTAAGCTGTTCAAGTTTTATGCACAATCAACTTATCTTATATTTGTATATGTCATAAACACCTCATTCAAAAGATCACTTTTACTCTGAAAATATACACCGCTGACACTATATCTCACTATGTCATATTGACAATTATGAGCACCGTCATCAAATTGTCCGTATGGCTCAGGTCATCGAAGCATGGGTACGTCGTGAAATGTCCGGGTTCGAATCTCGCAACCCCAAAAATCCGAAATGAAGTAAAATTTGTAGGACTGAAAGGAGGGATCAAAAGAAAAGAAAGAAGGAAGAAGAGGGAAAAGAGGGGAGAATTTTTTTTATGCACGATTCAAGATTTTTCCAAGATATTTCTATGAATTCTTCAAGACATTTTTAAGACTTGATTGAATACGTCTAAAGCATATCTTCCGCAAGACGTTTTTGAGATATCTTAAACTTGTCGAAATCAGTCGCGTAAGACATCTTTTAGATTTCTAAAAGACATCTTCGAGACCTTCTTGCAAGACATCTTTCAAAATTGCGAGATATCTTTTAGATATCTAAAAGATGTCTTTTTGTTTGATTGGGTAGCAAGATGTAATCAAACTGTGATTTCATTGCGAAATGTGATTTTGTATAAATGTAAGGATCGTGATCAAATTTCCCATCCGAAAACAATCTATTACTCTCAAAAGGTAGAGAAAATAGAAAGATATTCAAGATATTTGGCATTTCCAAAGAATACTTCTTTTCGCTCGTCAATTCTTTTGTAGGTTTTAAACCATTGTGTTTGAGGGCACTAGAGCATGGAAAAGTGGGGAGGGGAAAAGTCCAATTTTGCGCGTACTTCTTTCAAGAGGTACGTAATCAACACAAATCTAAAGTAAATAATAATAAATCACATACTTGGAATTGCGCACTGCCGCGCACTTTGAATTTTCAAATGATTTCTAAAGGCTAAAAAATAAGTGTAACATTTTAACCTTCCAACGTCAACAAATTCTACAACTTCATCTTTTAGCGTTCAGAAGGTAAACACCCGTTGGGCCGAAAGCCCGTTAGGCCAAAAGACTGTTGGACCGAAATTTATTTCACCGAATGACAATCCGAAAAAGTCTTGGTGACATTTTATCTTAGGCTACTCCAGGGGACACAATCTCAAATGCAACATTCTCAAACGGATTTCAGCGCTGCCGTACGGTAGTACAGTGAATTATTCGCCATAGATACAACTAACACAAACAATGAACAAATCACACCGATTTTCGAATTAGTGTTAGTGTATACATGTAAAATAGTTCACTGTACTACCGTATGGTGGCGCGCCGTTTGAAAATTTTCTATTTGAGATTATGCCCCCTGGGCTACTCTCCCATGGACCGGAATTCGTTCCGGCGGAATGACTTGAAACCAATCGCTTTCACAATTTCTTTTAAAGCGATCTAACAGAAATCTATAAAAAATTGTGCATTGGTTCAATTTTCATTCCGCCGGAACGAATTCCGGTCCATGGGAGGCCAGCCTTAGGCTCCTCCCATGGACCGGAATGTTTGGGGGATTTGCAGGGAATTCTAGTAAGTTACTATCCATGAACCAATTGGGTCTGTGGATTCCGTTCCGTTTCCTAGAAATTCCGGCGGAATGAAAATTGAACCAATGCACAATTTTTTAATTGATTTCTGATAGATCGCTTTAAAAGAAATTGTGAAAGCGATTGGTTTAAAGTCATTCCGCCGGAACGAATTCCGGTCCATGGGAGGCCAGCCTGAGGCTACTCTCTCATGGACCGGAATTTTTGGGGGATTTGCAGGGAATTCTAGTAAGTTACTATCCATGAACCAATTGGGTCTGCGAATTCCGTTCCGTTCCCTAGAAATTCCGGTCCATGGGAGAGCAGCCTTATTCACACACGACTAGGAACTCATAGTCAAATTTCGGATTATTGTCATTCGATAAAATAAATTTCGGTCCAACGATCTTTCGGTGTAACGGGCTTTCGGTCCAACGAGTGTTTACCGTTCAGAAATCATTTGAGAATTCAGAATGCGCGGTAGTGCGCAATCCCAAGTATGTGATTCATCATTGTTTACTTTAAATTTGTATTAATTACGTACCTCCTGAAAACAGTTCGCGCAAAACTTGACTCCCCCCCGTTAATTGCCTAGATCTGATTACATTTTTTCCAAAGAATGAGCAACTTTCATACGGCCATATTATATGATAAGTACTTATCAACACACGTGTAATTATGAATAACAAGATCTAATTATGAATATGATCTTATTGTGAGATGTAATTTTCTACCATATGATAATTATGAATATTCGGAACCTAATTTGAAATTTGATGAAAAGGGTTTATCATAAATCATGAAATGCAGAATAAATTCTTCATGTTGAAAATGATCGTATTATTCTCATCATCCGAACAAAGTCAGCGACAAAAGTATAAATTATTATTACAAAATTATTTTATCATTTTTTATTATGATAAATTGTTCACCTTGCACTGGTCCAATTTATATATATATATATATATATAGGCCTTAAAAAGTATTATACTTGCTCAGACTTTTCTGAGAAAGTATGTGATTGACTCGTCTGAGATCCTGTATAAAATCCCATAAAGGATCCAACGTAGGATCCTATCCAGGATCCCATACAGGATTATGTGCAAAATATACTATATAGGTGGTACCAAATATCCCGGAGAACCTATATGTAAGATCCTATATGGGATCCTCTAAGGGATCTCTTATGAGTGTTTTTGACGGGCTAAAGAATTTATATTGAATTCTTCAAGATCCATTTGAATTCTTCACGAATTCATTTGGATCTGGTATGTTGTATCAGGAGCCACGCTGAATTTCTAAGAATTATGGTAACTTTTACCACTATTTTCTCTCTACTTATAGATATCAGTAACGTGGATAATATAATTATTTTTTTTTTTTTTTTTTATAGAGGGTGAAATGCTTTATGCACCGTCAGGGGGCTGATGTCATCGCTCCCCGGTGTGTAGGACTCCTGCTGTGGCTGGAGATGACAGTTGCCGATCGCAGTATACCCACTAAAACCCCCTCTTAGCAGGCATTTGACGCCCCCCCGGAATTGTTTAACACATTACTTCGGGGGGGGGGGGGGGATGCCCTGGATTCCGGGCCACGTTTCACGTGGCCCCTCCGCCTCCCCTGCTGGCTTTCACATCGAGGACCCTCTTCTTCCGTCGCAGGACCGACTCCGCAAAGCTGGTGACATTATTCCACCATGGTGACGTCCATGCGTCCTGGCTTAGCAGCATGGCTCCAACGATGTTCTCTGGAGTCACGCTGCCGCAGATCTCTTCGAGACATCGTGAGGGCATCGTCTCGTTTGGAGTCGCGGAAGACACAGTCTGGTTCCTGCACCTTGCCCATTTTGCAGAGGTAGGCTCGGAACAGACTGTGCCCCGTCAGCAGCTGAGTGAGGAAGTAATTGACTTCCCCATGCTGACGGTTGAGCAAGGAATCCAGACGAGGTATTATCCTCGCTGTCCATCTGGCTCACGACTCCCCTTCCCACCGTTCTCGCCAGGTACGCACAGACACGTCTCTAGCTTGACGCCTCGCTTCATCCCTCCCTGCGACGGGATCTCTATGGTGGACGGACCTCCGTTCCTGGGCGAGGAGGTCAATTGGTATGACCCCCGCAACGACCAACGCTGCAGGCTCCGAGACCGTGCGGTAGGAGTAGGCAATACGGAGGGCCCCTCTCCGCTGAACTGCGGCCATGCGCTTCCGGTATTTTTCGTACCGCAGCGCATCGGCCCAGACTTCGGCACCGTAGAGCATGATGGACTCGGCGGTTCGTAGGAGTAGTTTTCTCCTGCAGGGTCAGGGGCCGCCGATATTGGCCATGACCCTGCTCAACGATGTGACTATTTCCGCCGCCTTGTCCGCTATGCTCCTTATTTCTTCCCAGAAGGTGAGCCGTGAATCTAGGCACACCCCCAGGTATTTCACCGATGCCTTCGTCTGGACCGTCACCTGTCCTACCTGCATATCCCTGATCAGGGGGATATGCTTCTTGGTGAGGAGCACGATCTCGGTCTTCGCCAATGCCAGCTGCAACTCGTGGCCGTCCATCCAGGAACGGACGCGAAGCATGGTCTGGTTGAGCAGCATCTGCGCCTGTTCGACGGTGCGTGCGATAATGACCGCACCGACGTCATCCGCATACCCAACCAGAAACACCCCCTCCCTCGGCAGCTCCATACGGAGAATCCCGTCATAGGTAGCGTTCCATATATCGGGTCCCAGTATGGAGCCTTGAGCCGCTTCAGAGGTCAACTCTCTCTCCACCGGGCCAACCTCGGTCTCATACATTAGGGAGCGGGATCTCAGGTAGTCGTCGAGTACCCTCATGAGATATTCGGACACTCGAAAGTCCCGCTCCAGCGCGCTTATAGCGTCGCTCCATCTAACCGAGTTGGAGGCGTTGCGCACATCCAACGTGATCAGCAGACAAACGGGGCGGGAATAGTGATTTCCGCGCTCCGTGCCCCTGGCTGCCTCGATCACCTCCTGGATAGCGTGAACCGTCGACCTCCCTCTCCTGAAGCCATATTGACGTCCGGAGAGGTCTCCGGCGGCTTTGATGGCTCCGTGGAGGCGAGGCGTGGGGAGCTTCTCCAGGAGTTTGCCGGCTGTATCCAGCATGCACAGGGGCCCGTAAGATGACGGGTCGTCTGCTGGCTTCTTGCCCTTGCTCACCAACGCCAACCTAGCCAGTTTCCAGCGGGCAGGGAAAATCCCCGCTCGCAGGCAGGCGTTATACATGTCGAGCAAGAGCTTTGGATGGCTCTGCGCAACTGCCTTCAGCATCTCTGCTGGTAAGCCGTCCGGACCCGGGGATTTCCTGTTCTTGAGCGAGCGCGCGGCAATCGCTAGCCCCCCCCCCTCGCGGAGGGAGGAGTCTCCGGGTCTCCAGGTGTTGAAGGACGGCTTGGGCGCTCAGGGTGTTGGGGGAATAGGCCGTCAACAATCTTCTTGAGGGTCTCCGCGTTTTTGGGAGCACCGTTTGAGTATGTCCCCAATTTGCGGAGCACTATCCTATACTCCAACCCCCAAGGATCATCGTCAAGATCCTGTTCAAGCGCTTTCCAGCACCGGTGCTGGCTCTCCTTTATGGCCCGGCGTAACCTCTTCCTCGCTGCTTGGTAAACGGCGATTTTGGGGGTTGCGTCGCCACGATCGCGGGGCCTCGAGCGCTGGGCGATGCGTCTGAGTCTGAGACTCTCGCTCCTCAGCGCCGCGATCTCGTCCGTCCACCAATTCTCCTTCCATTTCTTCTCCGACTCCTTGGCACTGCCTCCTGACAAGCGCGGTGGATGTGACGCGTTGCAATATCCACCACTGCTTCTCCTCGTCCACGGGAGGGCAGCTCTTGTTTGATCCCGTCCAAAGCCAGCTGTCCACGTTCCAACGTCGGAGACAGTCTCTCAGGGCACATCTTCGCGACGTTCCATCTGGGCGTCAGGTGGTTACGCGCGCCACGGGCTGGAGCTACATCTCGGATGTTGAATGTGATATATTGGTGATCGCTGGCTGTGTAGTCCTCGATCACCCTCCAGCCCTCGACACGGTGCACCAGATCTTCCGTCGCGAGAGAGATGTCCAAGATCGTCTGTCGATAGCCAGGCCTCCGGAAGGTAGACGTTGTACCGGTGTTAAGGACCAACAGACCAGTTCTGGATGCCATGTCCATAACTCGTCCACCCCGGGAATCTGGCCTGGCTTCGCCCCATTCGAGAGACTTGGCGTTGAAGTCTTCGGCTACTATTTTATGGCCCTCCATGTCCCGTACAGCATCTTCCAGGCTGTCAAATTTTGCCTGGAGGTTTTGTATTGACTCGTTGGGAGTGAAGTAGCAGCTCACGTATGTTACGTTCCTGCACCTCACCCACACAAAGCCGCTGCCGGAACCATGGGAAGCGACATCGCAGTGTCGCGTGTCGGGGATCCAAATTGCCGCCGTGCCGAGGGCATCGAAGAACCATCGTGACCCTTCTTTGTCTCGATACTGTTCGCTTATAAGAACTATGCCAGCTTTTTTCTCGTGACAGATCCAGTGGTCTCAGATTGGACTCGCAAACGTTACGCACGCAGATGCAACTGTACGTCGGTGTATAAAAAGAGAGGGTATGGTTGCGCGCGCAACCTAGCATGCTTTCTCCATTGTTCGTCTGATAGTTGACGGGAGAGCAAAAGAGAAAGCATGCTAGGTTGCGCGCGCAACCATACCCTCTCTTTTCATACACCGACGTACAGTTGCATCTGTGTGCGTAACGTTTGCGAGTCCAATCTGAGACCACTGGACAGATCTGGGCCAGGAGGTCATGAGCCACCCTACTCCTATTGAGGTTACACTGCAGAACGACCGCCATTCCGGACGTTGCTGCCTTTCGGCGAGGACCCTGCGGAAGACGTCACACTTCCCGTAACCCGCTTGGTGAGTTCTGGGCTTCCCCGCCGCGGTGCAGAGGTAACAGGCGGGATCTCTGGTACATCCCGCTGCCTTGTGGTCCTCTGCACCACACCGGAAGCAGATCTCGCTCCGGTCAGGCCCTTGGCAGCCGCGGCTTTGATGGCCGTAACCGAGACACTCGTAGCATCTCAGTACGACCTCTCTTCCCCGGATCCTGCATTTGTTGATCCAGCCCACCCTGATCTTGCCAGTGGCCATCAGTCTCTTTGCGGCCGCTTGTTCAACCGTAACAATGGCCGAGACTTGACCACGCACGGTAGGCTCCGTTAGCGTAACCTGCAGGATCCCGCCGTACTCTTGTAATTTGTTCCGCAGTACAGCCTCCACTTCCACCTCAGTGGAGCAAACGTCCAAGTCCCGAATCTCGAGGCTGGCTGTTGGCCTCAACTCCCGAACGCTGCCCACCTCCTGTGCAGCCTGCTTGAGCGCCTCCGAGAAAGACGCCCTGGCCTGGTCCGTCGCTTTTTTTATTTCAATGAGGACCTCACCGTTCCTTGTGCGACGGACCGCGCTCACCTCGACGCCAAGCTCCTGCGGTCTCACAGCGTGGCGGACGGTGGACAGGACATCCGCGTAGGTTTTCCCTCCCGCAGGTTTCACGGCGATTGCGTCCGGCTTCACGGTCCGCCCCCGTCGTTTCTGCTGGGGTCTCGTTGTCGGAGCCTGCTTCGCCGGAGGCTGCGCGGGAGGGTCGGCCGTTGTTGCCCTGTCCTTCTCCTTTCGTTTCTTCTTCCGCTCCTTCTTCCTCTTCTTTCCCTCCTTCGACTCGACCACTGTCCACTCCTCTTGTGGGGGAGCCACAGTGGATTTTCTCCTCTTGGGCATCCGGACTGGAGCTCTTGGAGCCTCCGGCGAGCTCACTGCGGGGCGCTTTTGACCACTTGTTGGAGGCGAGCTCCCAGGGGAATTCCGTGGGGCGGGTAGCGGTCTCCCTGTCCACCTATCGAACGCTCCGCGGTCTATGGCCTGTCGGACATGAGCGTACGTCCGCGTGTCCTCCTGCAGCCCATCCAGCTCCTCCAACAGTCTTGGGATGCCATCCTTCACGGTTCGATTGACGTTGGGCTGTTTCTGGATGGCATCTACCATGCCTTGGATGAGGCGACGCATTCCTGCGAGCCTCTCTCCCGCCTTCCTCTCTGATTCGATGATGAGCGTCCTAAGGGAAGCCAAATCATCTCCACCGTCACCCCCCTTTTCTATTCGTTCTCCATCACTTGGCGCAATGTCCACAATGGAGGCCAAGTGAGCCACCTCCGTTG
The DNA here is from genome assembly GCA_018340375.1 of Gonatopus flavifemur. Classification (NCBI taxonomy): domain Eukaryota; kingdom Metazoa; phylum Arthropoda; class Insecta; order Hymenoptera; family Dryinidae; genus Gonatopus; species Gonatopus flavifemur. The sequence goes on from JAFFJZ010000023.1 coordinate 164,502, forward strand.
TACTACGGTTGCATGATAACGACGCTGCGGGGCCCGTCCGCACACCCCTGTCTAGCGCCGGCTCTGGGAGGTCCGATCCCCTCTGGACGGTAATGGTTTCTTGCGTCTTCGTACTGTCCATATTTGAATCGGTTTTAGAAGATATGGTTGACCGGCCGCCCCTAACATGCGGAAACAGACGCCGACCAAGACGCCGCCCGATACGGGAACAGACGCGCCTGGAATTTTGTGGAAGTGGCTCTTCCGCCCCCGACGCCGTTGGGGAGTTCCTTCCCTCATCCGCCGCCGAGACCGTTGGCCAGGTGTCACCTGTAACCCTAGGCAGGGGCCCTTACGCGGTGCTACCATCCAGGGCCGGATGGACCGCGGTTTTTTAGAGAGGTGTTACTCCTCTATCCCTCTCCCTCCCCCATCACTTGCAAGATGGGGTCCCGGGCTTGGGACCGGTTCAAAGCGGAGTTGGATAATATAATTATAATTATAATTATATTATTAATAATAACTGTTATTATTATATTATTATTTTATAATTATAATTATATTATTAATTATGATAATAAATATTATATAATTATAATTATATTATTAATTTGAATAATAATTATTATATAATTATAATTATATCATCCATTAATGAAGCAACAGAAGTTAATATGAAATTGAGAAATTTCAAGAGAAGATTTGAAAAGGTAAGAACAAATTTTCAACCAATATTTTCAGTATTCATAAATATATTACACTCACAACTGAATGGTTACTTAATGAAAAAATTCAATCTCTGTACTTCACTGATGCAAGTTAAATTTGTCATGATATTGATGAAAAGAACTCAATTAATTTTATTGTCTGGCACTTTTGTCCATTATACTTGTACATCAACTCATCCTTACTATTTTTGTAAATAATTTATTCAAGAAGACCTTCGTGAACTGCGAATTACATATATTTGAATGTTCGATCTGTTAGTGGTCATTCATTGATCATTTTGATCACAAGCGATATTTTTGAAATCAAACTTCCCACTCCATCAATCATTTAGTTCCATGAGAGTACGTTATTGCTGTAGATGGCGTTCCAGCAGTTTGCCAAAACCTCACCACAGAGTTGCATCTCCCTGAAACGGCCTACGTTCTGATATTATAGTGATACACAGTGATATTACTCAGAGAATAAGTAGAGCCGCAATCAGAGAGAAGATGAGAGTGCGCACGGCAGAGTGACCAACTATGCATAATTCATGCAGTTTTCCGTTAGATCAACCCAATGAGCTCGACGTATATAGTGGAGTGAACCCCAGCCACGTACATTTCAGAAGACAACAGAGAAACGAAACGGTGGGGCAGTCTATCCTTTTCTACAACCTCTGATTGGTTAAAATCGACAAGACGGCAGCACTGAGCGACGCTAAAAAAAACTGAATAGAGGTTTTCAACCGACTACCCAGATAGCATACAAGAATCCCAAATGAATTCTGAAAAAAGAACTCTTTCAGAGTACAAAGTGTTCTTGAAGAGTTGGAAGAGAATTCGATTCGTCAGACAAATTCTCGAATCCTTTTGAAACTCTTTTGGAACACTTTGTATTCTTCAAGAATTCTTTTTTCATAACTCATTTGAGATTCTTGTGTGCTGTCTGGGTACCCTCACAGCACCGAAATCTCAGAAGAATTCTTAAACAATTCATAAAGAACAGAATCAATGCAATAAGAATTCTTTTGAGACTGTGGTGCTGTGTGGGTAGTAACGAATTTTCGTTCTAATTAATTATAATGATTTAGTTAAATAAAAAACAAACCAGACCCGAATTGTTTGATTAATTCTGAATCTTTTGATCCACAATTTGATGTAATTAATTGAATATTATTGACGAAAAATGGTTGAAACGATCTGATAGTTTTCTAGTGGAAAAATTGACCAGAACCAGAGCACTCCCTTTAAAAATTCATTTCGGAACGCAGTTACATGCGGTTGTAGCAGGTTGTGGTAGTATCTGTCACAGCCGGTAGAAGTTTATTTTTTAACCACGCTGTGAGTGAAAGTTCACCTTCGTTAAGATATTTACGAGTGGTGATAACATTGATATTAAAATTCAAACATGGAATCCAGTTGCCAAAATTTGGACTTGAATGCAAAATATTTACTAAGTCAATTAAATATAGCTCGAAAAGAGATCAATAATTTAAGGTACAAAATCAATCACTCGTTCGTTCATTCTTCCAACTAGATCCATAATAAATATCTTTTCATAGACAACAGATAAAAAGTCTGCGATACATACACGAAAAGGATGTAGAAAATATAAGACGTCTTCTAGAAACGCACAAAAATGGTATTCTCAATTCTGATGCAAGAGTTGTCCCTGCGGATGAAGTTAAACCTAGCACAAGCACGGACGGAGATGTTTTGAAATTAAAACCCATCGGTGTTATTTCAACTTGGTTTCCCAATAAAAGGGGTACCCCAAGACAGCCTGGAATATGCGGTAAAGCACCAGGACAAGTAACACTTTATAATTCAGTATTCACCAATCCTGATCACGCTTTGGTTGGCTTACATGGTTTTTCACATATGTGGTGAGTATGATTTATCATAAAAATTGAAGAACAATACTAAATATAAATTTCCATTTTCTCTAGGGTTTTATTTTATTTCCATAAAAATGAATCCACTCATGTCCGCGCAAAAGTGGCACCACCTAGACTGAACGGTATTAGAACAGGTGTATTCTCGACACGTTCGCCACATAGACCGTGTCCTATAGGATTGAGTCTCGTCAAGATAATAAAAATAGAAAATCACACAATCTACTTCGAAGGTGTAGATATGGTGGATCAAACTCCGGTATTAGATATTAAACCTTACATACCGTTGTACGACAGTCCGGTATACATTGAGAAGTTCATCAACAGACAAATGGAATCTGATACAACCGACGAACACCCTCCAGATTTTACCGAAGATAGTAGAAATCAAAGGTTCGATCTCGTTGAAATGGATATTAATTCCACAGAGGAGAATTCTTTCTTAGATTTGTACTGTCAGAATAATATCAGGGAAACTGCTTCGGATGACAGTATATCGAGGGATGAAGAAATCGCGTTACGTTTACAGGTTGAAGAATTCCAGGGTAATCCAAATTTTGAAAATTACAACAGTTCGAGAAATTACTTCCCTTCCTCCGATACTGGTATCACGGACAACAACAGAGGTACCCTAATGTCTGATAATTTGACATTAAATCTGGAAAATACGTCTACGTATAGAACAGTGTATTCAACCTCGACACGTTCTAATTCTCAATCTATTTCGTCAAATTCGGAATTCAGTTCAGAGGGTATAAGAACAATCAGTGAAAGTCTTCAAAGCATAAATCTAAATACACAGAATGGTACAAGAATCAATCATTCGAATCCGGTAGAAGTGCATAGTTCTCGTACTTCGAGATTGTTAGACGGTGCGGATGGACCGAGTACGATTTGTAGCACGGATTTAGATTTAACTCATAGACATTCACTGAATTCCAGGGTGGATAATTCGCCAGTTAGAATGGGTATTCGCGAAGCACCCGACGGAGAAGAAGGATTACAATCTCAAACTTTAACCCCTTCTCAAACCATGTCGAATATCATAGATAGAGTTACATCTGAAGGGAATACGGATAACAACGCTTCATCGGCTCCAGAATCGAGAACGAATTCAAGAAGTGAGAGTAATTTTTCGGACGTTAGAGTCCCAGAATGGATATCTAGACCTCGTACATTGACGTTATCCGTGGTATTTAATGATAGAGCTTTAATTCAGTTGAATGAAATTTTAGAAGATAAAGCAGAAGAAAAAAAATCTGCTATCGAAAATGTGCTTCGCGAGGATCCGAGATCGGTTTACTTGAGACAGAGGTGGGGTAATCAATTTTACACGTTTTTGATTCACGATTTACATATCACTTGTAGATTTGACGATAATAGAGGAATCGTCACGGTACTTCAAATACGGCACGCGGGTCGTACTTGTGAATGTGGAGAACCCGAATGGCAGTGTTTGGGTCATTCCCCTTTATCTTAAGGCTTCTTGTTGTACATCTTTTAACGATTCTCCACTCTGGGATAGTATGATTCTTATAAGAATCCGAATTTATCAAATTACACAAGTTGATGGCACTCGATAAGTGCTAAAATAGTAACTCTAACTACCGAATATCTTTGAGCGGATACGGGTGTTTGCTTCTGACCTCTCTTTCTGTCGTATAGGTTTGTCTTTTTCTAATCAACGTGCTCGGAATTGAATTCATAAAAAAAAAAAGTGCTCGAATGATATCGCTCGTATTCCCTTAAGATATCCGACCAATGTCATTGTCTTGTATTTGTGTTTTCTTAATTAAGTTTTTACATGGCAAATGATACCTGCTGAAGTATCTCTTGATAAATGTGAAAATTTCATTTCGCACAACAATTAAAAAAGTAAAATGTCAGTATTCGATTCATATTTTGTCTACACAGTATTTCTTATAAATTCGAAATGGTTTATTCTTCAACAAATTTTGATATTTCTTACTGTGATTTACTTGACTCTACGTAATGATACTAGAGGATACAATATAATTATTAGTATAGAAAAAAAAAATTCGTCCCGCAGTGTGTCAACAACGTTCCACCGAATAATTTTTTTCAGTTCAAAGATATTCCAAAGCAAGAATTCTCGAAACAAGTTGTTTTCCCAATATACTTAGATTTATAAAATTATTGAACTGAAATTAGTTCAACTGTGGTATGAAATCTTGTAAAGAACGTTTACGTTTAGTCAAAGAGTTCTTCGATTTCTACCTATTATTCGTTACCAATTGTCTTTTATTTCGGAAGGCAAATAAAATTTTGCATTCACTCCTTAATTGATATTAAGCTTCCCACACACTTTAGATAGTAGTTGGACTTTATTTTATAAATCTTACAAAATTTGTGGTATTTATTTTGGAGCTCTTTGAAAGAAACTTGGCTTGAATTTTATATGAAAAAATAATAAATCCTGTTTTTTCAATATATACATATATGTTAAATTAACTCTCTACGGCTGCGTGATGTAGTTGTACGTTTGGCCAGGGAAATCATGTTCTTTTTTGTATCTGGTTCAAACGATTACACTGAATTGATTTAGCTAATGATAGATGTATCAAAGGATTCCTATACATTTATTATGGGTCATATAAAATATGTTTTCCATACAAACTTGTGATTTCGATACTCCCTTATTTATTTTGGAAATATCGTTAAAGTCAAGATGAATAATTTATTTATTACAGAGGTTTTATAATATTTTTACATTTTTACAATTCTTTTTGTATGACTTTGTTGCAATGTAGAAGTTCCTATCTCTTTAATTCTTACACGCTATTGCAATATATGTTATGAAATTATACTTTCATCACATTCAATAAAATATGTGGAACATTGAATGTCTGATTTTCAATATTGTCTTCTTTTACATTTACCTACAGGGGTCAAGAAAAAAACTCTGCTAATTAGCACACGATTATTAAAACGAATACGTACTCCGTACGTTGTTTCTCCCTGAATAAGAAGGATTATTCTAATTGTGAAAACAACTGTGGATTGGGTTTTTGTAGTTTTTTTCTGAACAAAAACTGATTACCGAATCTCATTCGCAAAATGTTGTCTGTAAATTTTTGTACAGTCCCATTTATTAATTCCATTGCAATTCAATTATCAGTTAACGATGTATTCAAATCTATCGATTTAGTGGTTGTTCTCAAGCTAGACGTTCTTCTCGATTCGCCGATTTCTCAAATAAATTTTGTTGGAATGTCTCGATCGATTAGTTGGCTTCCTCATTATCAATAAATTATCTAATTATCATGTTTAATTTTTATTTCTTCTATCATCATACAACAGTTTTATTATCATTTGTACTAAATTGATTTTATATAAAACAATTCATGCAAAACATGGATTCCAATAGTTTAAAAGTTTAACTATACATTATGATTGTTGAATCAGCTCCTGCTGAAAATACCCACGGCTGAATAGGATGGAACATGACATCTAAAATTCCAAAATCGTTGAAAGATTCGTGATCGGAGAGCCTTTTAAGAGGTACGATCAATGGATTTTGTAATAGATCGCTGCAACAAATAATTCACGGTTTTCATTCATGTTTTAAATTGTTTTTACTTTCAACACTAGAGTATACTCACTTATAAACCATTCCATGTGATACAATGAGACCTTTGTCATCTGCACCAGACGCAAAGAGAGGATAACGTTTGTGAAAAGCTATACCTCGCACTCCCGTGCCGTGCAAACGCAATGTTTGATAAGGTTTAGTACTTAGATCTAAGTCGAACCATAATACTTTACGATCATATGTGGCTACTAAAATGTTATCACCACCTAAACATAAAAAAATACAACAATGAAAAAAGTGATACAAATAGAATATAATGTTTCAGTCTTGAAACGTTACCTGGATGAATAGCCATTGTCGATATCCACTGTGAATTTGATAATAATTTTTTCACCATTTCTTGTTTTACTAAATCGTATATTCTAACATTTCGTTGTGTCTGCAAATTTTTTTGATCATATTATTAATATATATATTTATTTATGGAAATTTAAAAGCAAATTTGACAATTACTTACAGCAACGAATAAGAATGGTCTAATCGGATGGAATAGAACATGCTGTATCAAGCCCTTTGATTTACTAAATGGTAATTGAGATCTTCTCTTTGATAATTGATTAATTAAAACTGATCGATTTTGACCATCTGGCATAACGGTGGCGAAATAATCACCTTTACCATGCCATGTAACTTGTTTCACCATTTTAAAGTGATTTAAAATCACTCTGATGCCATTTTTCCATTCCTCATCGTTAGGTTGTTCCCATTGTACCGCTGTTTTCACTCTTTCGCTTACTGCATAAATACACAATTGATTACATTGGTCATTACAAATACGTGTTTTTTTAATTCTCAACATTTCCTCAATATTCTTTTTGACAATGTATAATTTTAATTGTAAACAAAAGTGACAATATAACTCCACCCAGTGTCCGATCTTTGTAAAGTTCGCAATTAAATTGTTACAAAGGACTAATATTGATCGTCTTTAAAGAATAATTCGAAGATGAAGTAATATACTCAAAATATGGCTCTGTACAGACCATCTTTATCGGTCGAAGAAGATCTGTACAAAGCAATATTCTGAATGTTGCTTCATTTAAGAGTAATTTGTCAGAAAAGTTTTGACTAGTGCCATCGAATTGGTACATCTCCTTAAAATAATGTACAGATGTTTCAAGAGAAGACTCTTGCTAAAATTAGCCTCAAAGCAGGAAATTATGAAATACTCTGTTGCTTTACAGAATAAATGTATAAATTATGTTACAAAATGATGAATCAAATACCTATAATATCGCTTTGTGGTATTATTTCCAGAAGTTGGTCCGTTTTCTTAGTAATAAGATGATCCCCGACACCAGGATTGATTAATAGAACTTTTCTATCAGCTGCCACAGCGATAAGAGATATGGCTTGATTTGGACACCAAGCTACACTTCTAATTACTCCTCCGCAAGCTATTGTTCTCACACATCTACCCGTTGATATTTCCCAAACTAAAGAAAAAGACAAGGTTAACGTTTCCAAATCTCTCTTTTTCGTTTGGATACAACTTACTTTTCAAGTTCATGTCATCTCCTCCAGAAGCAAAGTATTGTCCCATAGCTTCCGCACTTATAGACCTAACCATATCCGTATGACCTTTGAAGACCATTGATTTTGTAGTTGGGAAAGGCTGTAAGTCTTTGGGACTTGGCAATTGAGGTACCAACACTTCAGGATCGATAGTCAATCTCATTTTTAAAGCTCGTGGACATAAGTATAAATCTAGACATCTCTGGAATCTTTCCTTGATATACTTAGAATATGCTGGTACCTCCCTCAAAGAATTGTATTTCTCGGGGATGAAATGTAATTTCCTCTTCCATGGGGTCATTTTCAGTCTATTCCATTCCTTTAATTCTTTTTTATCAAACAAGTATTCAGGAGGAGGATTGTAACTCTCCGCGTGGCCAGGTAAATGTCGTTTAGGAGCTGGAATATGTTTATGAATTCTACGCATTTCTTCGGGTTGATCGTCCGATTGCCATAACATATAAAATTGTGATTGTTCTTTTTTCTGTTCGTTTTCTTTCTGCATTTCCGCGGTAGATTTCATCCATCCCATTTTCAAAGCGCGTACCATTTTCGAGACCCTTTGGGCTTCGGGTTTTGAAGGTAGAAAAGAACGCTTGTGCTCAGGAAATTTACGAAGCGGGGTTTTCATCACTTCTGAAGTAAACCATTCTACCCAGGGCTGAAATCAAAAATATATTGTACGAGCAATACAATCTATTTTACAGAGACAGCTCGTAATAAATTGTCCATGTGTTTTGCGTGGAAAGTGAAATAAACTAGGACTGATCCAATTATCTAGTCTTTGAGGACTGTTTCCAAGTTGTGCATCGATAAGAGATGCACAGCTGACATGATTAGGAACATGTTAATTTATGGAAATTGATTATTATTTTTTGTTGAAGCATGATCTAATTTTTTTTTATTTAATTCTCAAATTTTATTTGTTTATAAAGCAATGTGACCATTTTTATGATCCTTCAAGAAATTTTATGATTCTTCTGATTCATTGAAAGTTTGATCTTAAAATATATTCATAAAATAAAAATATAAAACCAGTTGAAGAGAAACTTGATATTTTTATGCAGACTTCGGAAATAATTCATGTGTTGATCAAAAATATTTTACAACCCCTATAATCTCTTACATTGATCTTTATAATCACTTTTTCTCAATTGTGATAAAGTTGGATAAAATATTCAGAGAAATTCTGTTAATTCCTCTCTTATCGAGTTGAATTTTTTAGAATTTAAGCAAAAAAGAACAATAAACAGTTCTTACCGCATATTCATCAAACTGAACATCAGGAATCTTTTGCTTTTGTATCCTTGTAATAAGTTCTATATCTGCTTCGCTAAGTATAACATCTTGTCCAGTTTGGGGATCTTTCAAAGTTCTCCAAAAATTAGGATCTTCCATCCTTTTTAAGAAATTATCAAGCTGATCTCCCTGCTCAGGTTTGAGGATTTTATTACCATCCCAATCATAGCCTATATGTTCTTGATCGTCGTACCATTTCATTGGTATATTCCCCACTGTATTTCGAATATCTTCTTCATCCGAACTGTCAGATTCATACTCATCTTGAACCGTTTTTTCATTTTTTTCTTCGGATATGTTATTCTTGGATTTATCTTTGGATTCTTTCCCAACACTTTTACTTTCATTTTTCTTCTGCTTTGGAAAAGCATTTTTGGATTTACTTTTATTCTCTGGTTTCTGGCTCTGTTTATCGTTAGATGTGATGACATTTTCTTTTTGTTTTTGAGACTTCTTAGAACTTTGGGGGACTGAATCTTCTTCATTATCCCCAATATCATCCTCGTCATCAGTCTCATTATCCTCAGAATCTGAAGTCTCTGTGTAATCAGAATTTGATTGAAATTCCAATTCATCTTCGTCATCAGACTCGAAAACTACAAGATTTCTTTCTGTATCAGAATCTGGGACTTCGTCATTTTCCACCTCTTCGTCTGTAGTGTCACAATCATTGAATCCGGTTGTTAACAAATCTTCAGTACCCGAGTCCTGAAAAGTATTTGTATGATGAATGAAAGGAAATAATAGAATAGATAGTTGATTAGGAAAAAGAATGTTTACTTGCAAATCTTCCAAACTGGAGGAATCGATTTTCCTGGTTTCTTCAAGTATTTTGGGTTTGTTTTGTTTTGGTTGGATTTTCCTTTTCAACTGTTTCTTTGGAGCACCCATTTTTTATGAGAAAAAGGTAAATTGGATGTGAATTGAAAAGATTGCATCTGTCATTTAGAGGTTATAAATAATCTTTCACGTGCTGTGAAATTTGAAGAACTTGAAGCAATGGAACCAAATGGAACTGTCTACCTTTCCATCGTGGTTTTCTGAACCCTGGCTAGATTTATAAATCCAGCCAATTGTAGAGAAGATCCAAAAGTAAGAACGTATGGTATTGCAAATTCTTTTAGAAATGGACTGATAAATCCCGGTCACTCCAGTATGTATTGAGCTCAATGGGTAAGGCTAACCTCCCATGGACCGGAATTCGTTCCGGCGGAATGACTTTAAACCAATCGCTTTCACAATTTCTTTTAGAGCGTTCTATCAGAAATCTATAAAAAATTGTGCATTGGTTTAATTTTCATTCCGCCGGAACGAATTCCGGTCCATGGGAGGTTAGCCTAACCAGGGTTGGCACGTAATATACTTCTAAGCAGAGAGAAGATGAGAGAACTCACGGCCGGGGTTCCATCGATAGTAAACATTGAAGCGCCCTCTTATCGGATGGAACACGGAACCTGGTCCATCAACCCCCTCTCTCGTTTTTCATTTTTCTTATTCATGATGATGAAAAATTATATGCATTCAACATCGATACATAAACTCATTTTAATCAAATACGTGTTGAAAAGTATACAAAAGTGCGCGATTTTGTAGTGTTAAAAAATAAAATTGCAGTGTGTCAACTTCCATGATCCAACCATCAGAGGGCCGGTGGAACTTTTGCTATCAGTGAAAAGGTGCCCGTGAGCAGCGTTGCCAGTATTCCCTAGAAAAATCTTCAGCATCTGATGATTGGTTATTTTTTGTACAACCGGCCAATCATATTTACAATTTAAGAAGAAATGACCAATGCTAAAAAATCTGAAGATTTTTCTAGGCAATACTGGCATCACTGCCCGTGAGCCCTCTCATCAGGGGGCATAATCTCGAATAGAAAACTTTCAAACGGATTTCAGCGCCGCCGTACCGTAGTACAGTGAACTATTTTACATGTATAGACTAACACTAATTCGAGAATCGGTGTGATTTGTTCATTGTTTGTGTTAGTTGTATCTATGGCGAATAATTCACTGTACTACCGTACGACAGCGCTGAAATCCGTTTGAGAATGTTGCATTTGAGATTATGCCCCCTGCCTCTCATTTTCTCTCTGTTCTAAGTATTTTACATAGTTTACGACACGTAAGAAACCGAGTATCTTACGCATAAAACCAACCCCTTTTCTTTGGGGGGACAGGAGGGTTTAAAAATCTTACATATATTACGTGTCAGAAATCAAGTATGATTCGTAAGAAATTGAAAAATCACGTAATAAACCCAACCCTGCGGGTAAATCAGCATAACTCAGGTCCAGAACTCAGAACTGCCCAGTAAACATAGGCAGAGATGAATAGCAGAGATTGCTAATGCAATGTTAAAATCATGGTCCGTATCACGTTGTTTTCTTTTGAAGAAAAATATATGATCGGTTGAATTTTTCTTCTAAGCCAACCAGCATGAAGAGATAAACGGACAACGTGATACTGTCAATCAGAAACTGGACTATGATTTTCATATACCGTTAGCAATCTCTTTAACTCATCTCTGACGGTCTCCCAAATGCCTCTTAAGAGGATACTAGCGGCGTGGCAGCAGCCAAAATGTTTCTTCCAAATTATTTGGAAGTGCTGTAATAAAACCAACCAATTTTCATTTACCTACCTGGTATATGTGTCAATATAGGTTTCTAAATGCAAATTATTAAATTTTATTGTGAAACTTTCAAATAATTTGAAAGAAACATTTTGGCTACTGCCACGCCGCTAGTATCCTCTTAAAGCTGTCTTTTTACAGCGCGGTTCAAGAGATTTGAGAACACATTTGCCCCCTTCAAGGGATGTCGAAAAGTCATTTTAAAAGAAGTTGTTTTAAAGCTCACTATGTTCAGAAGACTTCCTGTATGACATCTAAGGCCCGCGTCCAGTGATGCCAGTATTCCCTAGAAAAATCTTCAAATTTTTTGGCATTGGTCATTCCTTTCCAAATTGGGAATATGATTGGCCGGTTGTACAAGAAATGACCAATCATCAGATGCTGAAGATTTTTCTAGGGAATACTGGCAATGCTGCCCGCGTCACATGGAGCTGAAAAAGAGCTGAAAGCGGAACGCGGAACCCTTAGTTGAAGAGAGAGTCAAATATTCACCTCTCCCTTTAACTAAGGGTTCCGCGTTCTGCTTTCCGCCCTTTTTCAGCTCCATGTGACGCGGGCTTTAGGTTGGCCTCCCATGGACCGGAATTCGTTCCGGCGGAATGAAAATTGAGCCAATGCACAATCTTTTATAGATTTCTGATAGAACGCTCTAAAAGAAATTGGTTTAAAGTCATTCCGCCGGAACGAATTCCGGTCCATGGGAGGTTAGCCTTGAAGACGGTAAACACCCGTTGGACCGAAAGCCCGTTAGGCCGAAACACCGTTGGATCGAAATTTATTTTACCAAATGACGATAATCCGAAATCTTAGTATACGTTACTAGTTGTGTGCGAATAAGACAAAATGTCACCAAGACTTTTTCGGATTATTGTCATTCGGTAAAATAAATTTCGGTCCAACAGTCTGTCGGCCTAACGGGCTTTCGGTCCAACGGGTGTTTACCCTTAAAGACCCCTTTTCGGTACACAATTTCAAGAAATTCAAAAAGGCAACAAGTTGATGTCTTTCGGACAACCAAAAGTTGTCAAATAAAGACAACCTCCACCAAAATAGCGGTAGACCGCGATTATCCCGAAAGCGTGTTGGCCCGAAACTTGGTTGACCCGAAAGTTGAAATCCCGAATAAGAGTAATCCCGAAAGATGACTATATTTTACTAATCACGCGCCAATGAGATAAAATGTCACCAAAATTTTTTCGGGATTTCAATTTTCGGGCCAACACGCTTTCGGGATAATCGCGCTCCACCCAAAATGGCAAAAGTTCCGAAAGCTAGATCTCATTGAATCCTTTCGGAATTACAAAATGAACTACTGAAATGTCAGCAGAATAGAGTCCTTGGAGAATTCAATTTGCTTTCTGTCATACTATATACAGTACAATATATAGTATGACAGAAGGCAAATTGAATTCTCCAAGGACTGTGACTGTGATTCTCCGTGACTTGTGAAATAATTCTTGAAAGTCTCTTATTTGCATTTCTTGTAGATAACCCATAACTTCTCAAAGACATCTTGAAGAACACCTCAAGTTGATTTCTTGTTTACTGGAGCTGTGTTGCCAGAAACAGAGGAACAAGAGCGCCGAGATCGCAATACCCTGGAGCAGCAATGCCATTATTCCCTTGGAAAATCCGTAGATCTTTCGTGATTGGTCATTTCTTTCCGAATTGAAAACATGATTGACTGGTTGTACAAGAAATGACCAATCATCAGATGCTACGGATTTTTCTAGGGAATAATGGCATCGCTGCCCTGGAGCCTTGCGATCAACAGAAGTATTTGATCGGGTGTAGGCCGTCCTCTAGCGGATCTGGGTGAATCGACAAGTGACCAAAAATTTCAGTTACATTTTGGGGAAAAATCTTGGTTTTGGTAACTTCTTGGTCGTTTGGGGCATTTTTTTCAACAAAAACTGACCAAAATCCAACCAAAATTCGATTAATTTCAATTTTGTGATTTTCCATTTATTTCGTGGCAATTTTCTGGGTTTTCACCTCAGAAAAACCAAAAAGATTCCAAAAACGGACCACATTTTTTGGGTAGTATGCGAGAAGTCCGACTGGTAATAAGCCCGAATGGCAGTTGAGCCCGACTGCATTTAACCCGAACGACTTTAAACCCGAATGACAGTTGACCCGACTAATTGTAAAAATATAATTAAATAAAATGGAAAATTAATCGAAACCAAAGCGTAATTAACCTTTAATCTATACATCTTTACAGTAAAAGCTTGAATAAGCTTTGATTTCGATTAATTTTCCATTTTATTTGATTATATTTTTATAACTAGTCGGGTCAACTGTCATTCTGGTTATAATCCGGTCGGGCTAACGCCAGTCGGGCTTCTCGCATATTACCATTTTTTGGCTAACTTTTGGTGGCAGATTTGTTCCAAGCAATCATCAGTTTCAAACCACAAATAGGTCATATATATATAATATGGTAAAAATCATCTGGGTAACCATTTTCTGACCAAATTTTTACCAAACCAAAAAATAACCGAAAGTAAACCATAAAATCTGGTTACTTTGGAATCGCCAGGGTCTATTCTCAAAATTTCTGACATCACTGCTCAGAACTGCTCAGGAACAGTGCTGCCAAATTCGAGGCATCATCGTTTCCATCAGGCTGCAACATTGATATTTTGAGGTTATAATTCGGCCAAGTCGATGTAATCACCATCTGGATTTTTTGGGGATTCCAGCTTCAATATGTCTAACGGATGTCTAGGGAAGAAAGCATGAGTCAGAGGGTGCTGGTTGCCATCGAGCTACTCTCCTTTTCCTCAGGGTACCCAAGCATTAATGGGAACTGGAGTTTGCCGAACAAGCGCCTTTGCGTCAGAGGGCACTGATGTTCTCACTAACACAAAGATGATTTAGTGAGAACATCAGTGCCCTCTGACGCAAGGGCGCTTGTTCGGCAAATTCAAGCTCCCTATAATGCTTGGGTACCCCAGGGGGCATAATCTCAAATGCAACATTCTCAAACGGATTCCAGCGCTGCCGTACGGTAGTACAGTGAATTATTCGCCATAGATACAACTAACACAAACAATGAACAAATCACACCGATTTTCGAATTAGTGTTAGTGTATGCATGTAAAATAGTTCACTGTACTACCGTATGGCAGCGCTGAAATCCGTTTGAACATTTTCTATTCGAGATTATGCCCCCTGCTTTCCCCCACCAATGCGAATCAAGTCGGGTGAGCGAGAGAGAGACAGTGAGTAGGTTACTTCCTCTCTTGCTCACTCGACCAGTGATGCCAGATTCGAGACCGAGACCGTTTTTACTCACCCCATTGACCGCTTCCCCTTTCTCCCACCATGCGGAATAAGTCGGGTGAACGACAGAGAAAGAGTGACTATCACTCTCTCGCTCGTCCAAATTATTCTGCATGGTGGGAGGAAGGGGAAGCGGTCGATGGAGAGGGTAAGAGCGGTCTCGAATCTGGCATCACTGCGCTCGACTTGATTTGCATGGTGGGGGAAAGGAGAGTAGCTTGAACCTCGAACTCGATGGAAAGAGCGGAAATGGCGTAGCCTCGAATCTACCAGCACTGGTCAGGAGCCACGGAGAAGTGGGGAGAAGCAGGGATGTATAGACCTGCATAAGACGTCAAACGCTTTGCACTGCTTTGCTCTTTTCGACATTTCAAGTCATTTCACAAATAAAATTTATGGTTAGAATTGAAGTTTTAAAAATGGCATCATCCACAATGGCAGCAACCGTTCGTGCTGTCAAAGGCAGAAGGATTTTGCCTACGCGAGCTGCACTTACACTTGTGAATATAATACCAAATGATAATTCTCTCATTGAGTATATTTTTGTTTACAATAATGTTTTCACGTGAAATTCACAAATTCAGGGGTTCGTCAATGCTGTGTTTAATTTTTCAGACACCTAATGCAATTCAAAAGATCAAGGAATTGTTGAAAGATCAACAAGAATACGTAAGTACAAGGTTTATTTTGAAATTTTTTTCAAATCCTTGAATACATTGAATCCTTTTTCCGATTGTTCCTTTCAGTTTGGCAATTGATTGATTCACTCAAGATTCCATTTATTTGACAGGGTTTTAAACGAGATTTTGCATTCCAAGCTGATGAAATATGGAAATGAGTGTATTTATTAATTAATGACATATAGGTTAGGTTGTATTGTGTAAATAAGAGGACGTGCCAAATTTTTGGTGTAATCATAAGATAATAACATATATGTATGAAGAAATTCATGATAACTAAACAAGCATATCGATTATTTTGACAAGCAGTTGATATTTTTGATCGATACAGCCACAGTTATTGAGGTGCCTGTGCTTACGTTTTGAATTTTTAGACTTGCCATACTTTTGGGAACAGCTTTGACAAATTTATATATCAAAGGCACTCTGACATCAAAAGCGAGTAAAATTTCCCACCAATTTTTTTTCATAAATTATTTGATTAATTGAAATTTAGAATATATAATAATCAAGTATATATACCTGAGATTGACCGTTGAATATAAATTTGGGTTTCCTCATGGTTTGTCGATATGAAAAACGAAATTACAAAGAATTTTTGAAAGCTGAAGATTATTACTTTCAAATCCTCTTATGCTCCCCAGAAAATCAATAACAGACTGAAACTTATATTTAGAGTCTAATCATGGTTGTAGATTTTATTATTATGCACTGATAAATTTCTATTGTATGCATAATTTATGAAAGAAGTTGAATGAACCAATTTTCAGTTCGTTCTCAATAAGAAATGATCAACAACAATGAAAAATATATTAGCTCAATGAGAAAAGTAGCAGTTGAACCCGATCGATCGAGCATCAAATTGGTTTGGATTGTTTTTCTTTTTCTGGGTGCTCTTATATGGGATTGAATTATGGGACCTTTAAATTTGAATGTGGAATCAATTTTCTTACAGAATTCAGAAGTTTTTCATCCGATCAAAGATTTATTCAATTCAAGTTGCCATTATTAAAGAAACATTATCTATAAAAACATCAACTGAAAATATATTGCAAAATAATGAAGAAAAATTTGGAAATTATCATTCACTCAATGAGAATCAAAGCGAAGCAATCATCCACCAATGATTTTCATGACATTGTTACATAATGAACTAAGAGATTGAAAAGTTGTGTAATCTTTTTTTTTTATATCTTAAAAGAACAATTAATTACATAATATTTTATGCATCATGTTTAAAACATTTCATGCTTGCTCACTTCTTGTCCATCTTTCATTAATATCTTTTCACACTATAATTCATACAAAGGGCAGTTCTCCATCGGTTTTTCGAATTCTTTCATTTTTCTTCTTTGTTTTCATGATTTTTAGTAGCACATTTTTTGTTCATACCATCATTTTCTGCTACATCCCATCACTTTCCAAACTTGTTCTGTGGGTCTTCAAATTTGTTTCTATCGTCAATGGGAACCATACTTTGACTACCTTGTTTTTTGAGTTTTTATACAACAATCCAAACCCAGTATTAGCATTTACCCAAGATCCTATCTTTGTTCTAATTAAGTATCTGCGACCGTTACAGTATCGAAATACTTCACATAAAACCAGAATCCCTTGTGCGTCTTCCATATTTTCACCCCATTCTACAATATACAGGTTGTCCCAGAAGATACTGCATTTTCCAAGGGATGATTTCTGAGGCCAAAACAAGACACTTTCCTGTAGACAAATATTTGGAAATGCTTAGTTCTGAAATTATGAACGAAATAAGTTGCCCATTTAAGTGGCGAGTACATTGACTATTCAATGTACTTATATGGCATTCACTTGATTGGCTCCAATTAATTCTGAAATTAAGATTAAATTAATTTCACAACTCTTTCCAAAAGGAAAAGATCCTTGGAACATTTAATACCAACTCAACTAATACTAATCACATATATTCAATGGAATATTTATCGTATCAATTGAAGATTCTCAAGCGACAGCCACAGCGTACGAAAATTTTGTGCAAAATTGTTTTGTAAAATACGTAAAAAACTCAAATTTCAAATATGTTATGATAAAACATATGTCTGTATGCCTGAGATTGCGCACTGAATGCGGATTGTTATTTCGTGGGGTTCTGGAATACTGAAAGACAAATCTTTCAAATTATAACTTTCAACTGTCCAAATTTTTCAATCTCATCTCATCTCTAATTATTTCAGCAACACTGAGGAATAAGAATTCATACTCGAAGCGTAATCCCCGGCATACGTTTCATTATCACACATCTAAAACATGTGTTTTTTCGCATATTTTACCGGAAACTGTGGCTTGAGGACCCTCAAACCCAGAGTGTGTAAATCATCGATTCATCACACAATACGATGATTGATTCTCTTCTTTCATACTTACAGATTGGACTGAAAGTTGGTGTAAAACAACGGGGATGCAACGGTTTAAGTTACACTTTGGATTACGCAAAAGAAAAGTCCAAACTCGACGAAGAAGTAATTCAAGATGGTGTTAGGGTAATAATCGATAAGAAAGCACAATTATCGCTGTTGGGAACAGAAATGGATTACGTTGAAAATAAATTAAGTTCAGAATTTGTATTTAACAATCCCAATATCAAGGGAACATGTGGGTGCGGAGAAAGTTTTTCTGTATAGCGATTGTGAAGTAGTCTACAAAATTGTACATTGTTTAGTAAATTATGAAATGTGAATAAAATATTTATGTTTGTTTAATATGTGGTATATTATTTACTCGCGCATGTTGTTTATATTCCGCTGTAATTGACTTTATAAATGATTCCACATATTTGAAATATTCGAGAGATGAAAAGACACGGATGTTGGGCCCATTGGGAAAATTATATAAACAAAAGGATGTGGCGTGAATTGGAATTTCAATTTCAACATTCCTGTTTTTCAAGTTGGGGGGGAGGGATAATTTTTCTTATCATTGGAATTCTTTTTTTTTTATTTTATTATAATAAAATACAGTTAAGTATGTTGGTACATATCCTTATTAATGAATGTTGAGGATTCTTTTCACACTTTCACTTCATTACTTTCGAAGCTGTAAACCGACTCGAATTGAAATAAGTTACAATAATGAAACACAGCAATTAAATTGATTTTTTTTTCGTTTTTTTTTTAACGAAAGTACGTGGTACATTGGAATTATTTTATGCATTTTCTGTATCTCAGTCCTAGTGCGTCAGAAAGCAATAATAAAAATTATTGAAGAATCATCCGCAAAATTGTACCCACAAAAAAATCTATTGATGCAAACACAATCATTCATTCGTGATAAATAATCGGTAGAATATTCATTTCAATATTGAAAAGATATGGTACAAAGTTTGATTTTTTAAATATTTTCATACGTGTGAGAGTATAAGTTATTATTTATAAAATAATCGTATGGATAAAGTGAAATGTTTTTACTTTTCACAAAGCATCACTTTGTTCAAATATAGTGAAATGTGAGTACGATGACGATATTGCATTCTGCCTTGATAATTGCAGAACAACATACCCGATTTGAATTGAAATCTTTCCTTTCCGTATCTCGAAATGAAATAGAAAAAAATTCAAAGCAATTATGATTCGTCTCGATTGTGAATCGACGTTCTCAAAAAGTTCAATTTTTATCAACGTTAAGAGGTAATAAAATTAAAATAGAAACGTCTATGTTCTATACAGGGATGTAGAGCAAAAGTTTTGATCTTTTCGAGTTCGCATCGTAGAGCGAGCGACCCTCGAAATTCATGATGGTGATCCGCTCGGGATAGGAGCAGGTAACAAGTACTAAGGATTGAATCCGAGTGAGAGTCGAAGCAGGTTCTAATACAATGAATCCGCTCCCGAGTTGAACCTGAGAGCGGTCGTATACTTTAGATCCTTAAGCGATCGAATCCCAAGACCATGCGAGCGGCTCGAATCACGAGTTAAACTCTTCAACCAGTTGGGACTTTAACTCAACTCGGGAGTCGAGCCGAAGAGCGAGCGGATACTTTAACTCCTTAAGCGATCGAATCGTTGAAAGATCGAAGGATTCGATCAAGGAGTTAAACTCCTGATCGAAAAAGAGTTTTACTCGTGTCAGAGGATAGTCCATCAGCTGAATATGAGAGTGCGTATGGAAATTATGTCCATGGGTTCTGTGGATGGGGGTCTGAATTTTTTTGGTCGTAGAATCCGAATTTGAAATTATTGTCGTAAGATTCGTGATCTGAACAATTCAATTGTTCATAACAAAACACGGGCTATAAATTCCCAAAAAGTCACCCAATAATCTAGATTCTTCGACCAATTACACTCAAACCGCCGTTGAAAGATCCAGTTCCGGCGACCTAATTATTTATTTAAAAAATGCATTTGGATAAACAATTGAGAAATCGAAGAAATAGTTCAGACAAAGTGTATTCTCCGATGAGAAATGAATAATTTTCATTTTCACAATTTTCCGATAAAAACAATGGTTTGACCGTCAATGCGTTATAAACAATTCAATTGTTTATAACAAAACACGGGCTATGAATTCCCAAAAAGGCATCCAATAATCTAGATTCTCCGACCAATTACACTCAAACCGCCGTTGAAAGATCCAGTTCCGGCGACCTAATTATTTATTTAAAAAATGCATTTGGATAAACAATTGAGAAATCGAAGAAATAGTTCAGACAAAGTGTATTCTCCGATGAGAAATGAATAATTTTCATTTTCACAATTTTCCGATAAAAACAATGGTTTGACCGTCAATGCGTCATAAACAATTCAATTGTTTATAACAAAACACGAGCTATGAATTCACAAAAAGGCATCCAATAATCTAGATTCTCCGACCAACTACACTCAAACCGCCGTTGAAAGATCCAGTTCCGGCGACCTAATTATTTATTTAAAAAATGCATTTGGATAAACAATTGAGAAATCGAAGAAATAGTTCAGACAAAGTGTATTCTCCGATGAGAAATGAATAATTTTCATTTTCACAATTTTCCGATAAAAACAATGGTTTGACCCTCGATGCGTTATAAACAATTCAATTGTTTATAACAAAACACAGATCACGAATCTTACGACAATAGTTTCAAATTCGGATTCTACGACCAAAAAAATTCAGACTCCCATTCACAGAACCCACGGACATAATTTCCATACGCACTCTCATATTCAGCTGATGGACTATTCTCTGACACGAGTAAAACTCCTTTTCGATCAGGAGTTTAACTCCTTGATCGAATCCTTCGCTCTTTCTACGATTCGATCGCTCAAGGAGTTAAAGTATGCGAGAGCCCGGAGGTTTAACTCCTCAAAAGAGTTGCTCGCTCGGGATCTAAAGTGTCCTCGCTCTTTGGAGTATCCAGCAGGTATGAATCCTCACACATTCAGATCGCAGAAAGAGCGATCCTTTGTGAGAGTTCAGGTAACCGGCTCTTTACATGATTAGCTCTACATACGAGCAAACATACAGCACTCTTCGCAAATCCTCATCCCGCAGGTATCGAATACTTAAAGAGCCAGAAACCTTTTACTCATCGACCGAAAGTTCTTCTTACGATCGATACGTGTTTTGATCGCGAGCGATTCAGGAGTTATATTGCCGCTCGGATTTAATCCTCATCCCTGGTTCTATAGAACATATTGGGAATTGTGATGTTTTTGTAAAATAAATAGATTAACAATTAAAATGCCAATTAGAGATTGTATGTTAATTTAACATGTACTTTTTGCAATTCTTTTGATCAATTACCGCTTATTAGTACGATCAAAACGAACATTGATTTTTTTCACAACATACATTGATCCATGTACTGAATCTACATTGTTCATTTAGTTTCAAACATGGACGCCGAGTTTATGGGGCTTGTGCTCTCCTCTTTAACTTAATCGTTGGAAAGGCTAAGCTCTCCCTCAAAATCCAAGAAATGTAATTGACTAACTCTTTTTCTTCTGGAAACTCTCTGCAGAAAGAACCGGCTTGCGTTCTACTCTGCTTAAAATTGTCTATAGAAAACTATCATTTAATATGGAAAAAAATCATGATTTGCTATAGAACATGAATAGTTTTGAATCTGCAATTCAATATGGACAGTAACAGTTTTCAATAATTTTCTGCAGTGGATTTTCACATTATCAACTCTTATTACAATATAGTTTCCTCCCTATTCAAAACTACAAATAACTAAAGTACAGATTGAAAACTATAGATCCCAAGAGAACACAAAACCTTCAGGAACTTTTACTGTGTTCTCTTGGGGGGTCTGTATTGAATTACCGATCCAACACGCTCACTGAGAACCATTGCTTTTTTCAATAATTTTCTGTAAACAGCTTCAAGCAGGGTGGAAACATGTTTTTCCGAGCTATCCTTACTCTCAAATAATTCCTAAAACTCGGCATCCGTCGTTCCAAACTGAATTTATGGAAAAGGTCTTACATTTCATTGTAACGATGCGTGCAAAGGTATCTAATAAGTATGTAAATAAAATTTTCAGATTTTGTGGTAGGATTTGTTTCTCTAATCACTGGGAAACGTGCGCAAAGAGTCATCTTAGATTAATTCAGGGAAAAATGTATATATATATATATATATAAAATTGACAACACTGTTGCCAGAATCTATTGGCAACGTTGTTGCTCTAATCAATAAATTAAAGACACTCGCGCAAATAAAATATAATGCGGTGAAGAATAATTTGTTAAGATAAACTGAGAATTATAGTCAAATTTTTTGCCAGTATCGGGCATAAAATTTGACTAAATCTTTGAATTTATATATCCTCCTGATCGACCAGACAGAATAACATTAAAAATTTGTGTACCTACATATTCTTCATGATTACAGTTACATACATAATTCCTTTCTTAATTGTGTACAATAAACATGTGGGTAGATATATATCATTTTTAGAGCTTCCAATGCATAAGTCAAATAGTTTTATCGAAAATTAACTCCTCGCGGGATGTTAATTATCATGATATTTCACAGTTCTTTTTATACAGTCCTTCCTATTCTCAAATTAGGAAATCTATATTTTCCGTTCAAGTGAACCTCATTCATGGTTCACTCATTCATGCCAAAATATAAAAAAGTATTTAAATAGATTAATTTCATATTTTCAGATTGTACAATCTGTTGCAAGGATTGGAATAGGGGATGAATTGAAATTGCATTATCTATTGTAGATACAGAAGATTCATGTGTGATACAACTCACCAAAATTTATCGTTTGTATCTTCCTTTTATCAATTGTAGAGCCTTCGCCATTAACGGGGCCTTTGTTTTCTTTGTGGGTGCGGCGGCTGTGGAGAAGAAAATAATCAGCAATTAGAATCTTTTCCAAAATGTCATACTTGTAAAAACATTTCCACGCATATGCAAATTCCTAAGAAACCATAATCTCTTATGACGTCCCCCCAACAGCATAGCCACCGATGAAATACGTTGCCTCCACGTTGTTCTGCGTGAATTTAAATGTGCGATATCGATGGATCGGACGTAAAAGAAATGAAGAAATGCTGGCAGTCGTAAAGGTTAGCCGACCTCAAATCCACGTAGGGTAACGTGGAGGCGACGTGTCATCAGCAATCTCAATGATGTCATTATTGAATCGTAATTGAATCAAAATCCATCTACTTTCATGGAAAATTTCATTAGAAAGTAGACAAGGTCTTTGTTAAACTCCATTCGATTTGATTGCATTTTGTTCA
The DNA here is from genome assembly GCA_018340375.1 of Gonatopus flavifemur. NCBI lineage: Eukaryota > Metazoa > Arthropoda > Insecta > Hymenoptera > Dryinidae > Gonatopus > Gonatopus flavifemur. Next base: position 187,821 of record JAFFJZ010000023.1, read on the forward strand.
AACAATTGATTAAAAAAAGATTTATGAATTGAATATATTCACTTTTTCCGCTTAAGGCGATCTTATGGTGTAACAGGTTCAAAAAATTGACAAATGTGCTTCCATGATCTGTCTAGAACACACAGAAGTCTTTGTTATTGAATGAATTCAATAGACTGAGTCGCGGAAAGAATGGGAATGCTATTCCAAGATACGAGAAAAGGTCAATAATGGGTTTGGCAGAAGAGAATTAATTGAATCAAATTCAACTGAACAAAGAGATTTAAACGAGTATTCTACAAATCCTGGATACAGAAATTATTTATTTGAAATTTACGACGGTTATGTAGTTTTTGAAAAAAGTTTTCGTAAATTTCGTATTCTCTCATACTTATAATCACCATTTTTTTCCTCCTTTACAATTCTCTAATACATTCCTCCCTTAGTTTGATGAATTTATTACCTCTAATTGTTCATTATTTCTTCTTATCTCTTGAAACCACTTTTCTGTTATCCAACATCCTCCTATAAAGTGTTGATGAAGCGGAAACTAACACCTAGCTAGTTGAAAGTTACTGGCTCAGTATTTTACTGCGCCAGTTTAGGTTTTTACTTGCGCGAGATCCGACCCCGAATGTGATTCTGATCTGCATTATTATTTGATATGTATATTTTCCAACAGACACAAATCAAGAGAATATAATAATTTTATTAAGGGCTTTAAAAGATGGGAGTTTCGAAAATTAGTGGATTTTACAAAAAAATCACCGTTTCTTCTATCCTTCCTGTATTTCTTTGATTTTACCAACTGATTTCGATTCTGGTCAAATCTTAATGATAAATTGAAGTAGCTTACTGAAAAAATTTAGCTACAGTCCCATGAAACACCATCACTTTTGTTTTTGCCACAAACGCAGTTAATTCACTCTCTTTGGAAAACCTTCTTAACGTACTGATCATATTCAGCCACGTTTCTTTATTTTTTCTGTAACATGGACGAATTTTTGTTCTTGTACCTTGAGGATTTAATTTTCCTTCAACAATCTAATTGTCTAATTCTATATTTTCTACATCTTTCTCTTGATTTGCACTTCTTTTATCTTCTGTTAGTCTGTATTCTATAGATTGTTTTCATTGAATTTATATCAATTTCTTTGCAATGTTTGTAATTTCATTTTTTTGTGATCAATCCTTAAGGTTTTTTTGATTTGGATTTTCATTGTGTTTATACTTTTCTTCTTATAGATCTTGCCCTAAAGCATAAATGAATGATTATTTATATGCATAAATTCAATAAACCGCTCATATTTGGAACCGACAATGTATCATTTTGCACCTCACGGAAAATAAGCAGGGATGACCTATGTGAGAAAAAATATGTTTCTGAAGTTTGAATCGTTTATCGAAACGAATTGGTAATCGAATACCGAAATAATCAGCTGCCAAAGTCCCAAATTTTTGTGGTACATTCTTAAAACGATATTTTCAGTTCGAAGGAGTTAATTCGGAAAACACCGATGATCAATCAGATTTTGTAAGTTTGAATCGTTAGTTCTTTTCTATAATCGATTCAAACTTCGAAAATATGAAAAAATGCTTCGTATAGATAAAAAAATCCAGATTTTGCGTTATGTATATTGATTTATTAGAAATTGATGAATCCGAGAATTCATAAGCACTTATAAAAATAGATTACATATAACTTAGTCACACAATTCGAATAATAAATAAACATTCTCGAGATAGAATTCCCAGATTAATGCGCCTTAGTGATAAATTGAATACAATTTTCAGCATATGCTGTGAACCCATATGATTTGAACGCGTAATATTTCAAAGTGAAAATTGTCCTTGTTCCACGATTGATATGAATAAATGATTAATGAAGTGATGTATCTTTCAGCAAAATGATATTCATCGATAAAACTGACCTGCTATTTTCATCCGAGGCATCGGTGGTGGAGGAACTGCGATATTCGTAGCCGTATTCGAACCACCACTAGTGATCAATTTCTTCTTCAAATCCGACGACGAAAGAGCATTGGCATTTGCCGTCCCATACTTTGCTTGTTTTTTCAAAATATTTCTTGGAGGTTTGACAATATTATCAACGTAAGCCAATTTTGTTGTATGCCTCGTTGGCAAAGATTTGTCTATGGACTGCTTGATGTTGGCTGTGAGAATTCTTAACTTCTCCTCTCTTTCCTCTGAACATCTCTGTGAACGGAACATATTTTAATTCTACAATACACTTTCACTTCATTTCCATAGACTGTTGTCTATTATGAATCAATGTAAAGCTAGCAGCCGATTTTTGTAATTCTACCCTGAACCTGATTGGAATATGTTTCACATTAAACATTGATTGAATGGTTTTCAACTAATTGATTTAGCTACTTGAATACTTGATGGGAAAATTCTATTCAAAGTTACATGAATCGATCGCTAGTTTCTAGTCGCTGGTTTCAGTTTGGTATCAAAAAGATACTGAAATTAAGGCATTAAAAATTCTGTGCAGTCCGGTTCATTTCAAAGTAATCAGATCGAATGCAGTAATACCACTTCCTCAAGATTATTTTCGAACGAATAGGATTTTCGGAATTCTTTCACTCTTTTAACAAATAAAAATTGTAAAACTCACCATATACATTTCGCGCCAAGATTCCATTTCTTGTCTTTTTTTATTTCTAAATTCTTGATTACAGTGAAATTGCCATAGAATGTCCGTATCCACCATCAAATATGGATTATGGTATTCCAAAGTCTCTAATTGTTTAGGAGTGGCACGTTCCAAAATGGGTTTTAGAATATAATATGGTATTCCTCCGGTAAATTCAAGCGCTAAAAATTGGATTTGATGTCATATTTTAAGATAGTATACATAAATGTATAGAATGTTACTCAAGTTAGAGCTTACCATCAATATTTTCTATGATTACTCTAATGCACATATCATAAATCGAAGGTACAGTCGTGTAACCAGATTTGTTGCCTGAATATACCTTGGTTCTGTAAAGAAAATGCCATCAATCAAATTAAGGTAGTCATAATAATTGAAAAATTGTGTGAGCTTGTAACTTGATAATACGATCACCATACTTCATGTTTTTTCACATTCATTTCACATTTATAGAGTAATAAAAAATTAATTCTAAAGCAGAGTGAAAGTCAAGAATTTTTGATGATGGAAGAATCATCAGATGTCGTGAGAAATTATATCGAAAATCTGCGGGAAGTTAAGGAAAAAAAACTACGAATTGCGAATAAATAGAAGTCAAGACATTTGCTAGATTGTTGAAAGATCTCAACCGTTCATTAACTCCTCCAGGACTTCGTCATCAAAAATTCTTAATGAGTAGATGCAGAATCGAAGATTAATTCTTTTCAGTGAGTCTTAATGGGTTTGATCGTGTTGGAAGCGAATGAATAAATGAAGTATCAAGTTATCTACATATGTTCACAGGGTGATAATATTCCCAATATAAAATTATTATCGATACCTTTGATTTTTCGAGTAGATCACGTCATCGAGTACGAAATCGTTACGTTTACGTTGTACAGGTTCAACGTATGGCAAAGGTTTATAATTGGGACTAATTTCAGGTAATGTAGATGCTAAATCTACACTCAGTGGTTCCAGTTTTACATTTGACGTTAGAAGAGAGGGTGGTTGCTATAAGAAAATGAATATATTTTTAAAATTATACTTTTGTGTGGGATGCTTAGATTATTGGAATTATTTTGAAAAAATTGATATTGAAATACATAAAGGATGATAGAAAATTTTCAATCATATTTTACTTACGTAATTGAAGGATGGATCACAAGGATCAATCTTGGTTGAATAATTATTTGACACAGGAGTCGCAATAGGTTCTGATTTTATACTTTTTCCTGCATTGGGATTTGGTGAATTGTTATTACGTTTTTTACTAGATAATGACATGGTGCACATTCCAAGAGCGTCTGCGAAACTCGTACCTGATTTCATTGAATAAGTTAGTTGAATTTTGGAACGATCTTATTATGATGAGTAGCTTAAAATCAACTCACCGGAATTGCAATCGATGCCTTCGTTATCATCGATCTCTTGTTTTACTTTGACCGCATCTTTCGAATGTTTAGATTTATGTTTTGACGAAGAACCACCACTCATGCTTTTCTCGTCACTCTTTCTACTGCTTTTATCCTTTTTCTTATCCTCTTTATCATCATTTTTATGACTTTTATGTTTACTACTACTACTACTACTAGAATTAGAATCTCGATGACTTTTACCCGACGATTCGCTATTAGTTCGATGACTGGATTTTTCCTTGTTTTCAGAGCGATGATTTTCGTGTTTCTTACTTTTAGCACTACTACTACTATTACCACTACTACCACTATTACTTTTCCTATCTTCTTTCACATCATCCTTGTGTTCATGCCTCCTCTTAGTTTCTTTACTCTTATCCCTGTTATTGCTGCTGCCACTACTGCTGCTATTGTGTTTATCATGTTTACTGGAACTTCTTTTTGAATGCGCGCCATCGATTTCTTCCAAAGCATCGTTGAACGATCTCGAATCAATTGATTCGGTGGTTTGCATTTCTTCATCGCTTTCCATTTCAGTTTTTTCGTACGGCTTGATATCTTTATGACTCTTAGAGTCAGAATGTTTTTTTCTTTTACTATCTTGCTCGTCCGAGGAACTGTCCGCTTTACGTTTTTTAATAGAATCTTTACTGCTACTACCTTTATTAGAATCCAACGATTCGTGGCCCTTCTTTCTCGACGTACGATCTTCAGAATTTTGCAAATTCCTAGCGTTTGATTCGTGTTTACTTTTGGTGTCCGTTTTGGAACTACTGTTAGAGACATTTTCACCGTATCCACTTCGTTTTTCCGATTCATTTCTCATACTACTATCATTATAACTACTTTTAATACTACTGCTATGGATATTGTTGTGACTGCTAGTATTACTGCTTTGATGATCCTTGGACCTGGAGTGGGATTTGTGCGGCGAAGAAGTATATTTAGAACTGGGTTCTGGTTCTAATTTTGGGTTAGGCTGATACCTTTGTTTCTGTTCTTCATTTCTATGCCTGGAAAAAAGAAAAATTGAAAGATATTACATAATTTGTATTTATAATATTGCGAACGTGAAACTTCTATTGTTCTGCGCGGGAAAAGTTGAAGTTTATATATAAACAGAGGCATCTTTTGGAAGCAATGATTCCGAATTTTAATCTTGAAACTTTTCAAAATTGAATAAAAAAATTGAATTGAAAACTGGATTTCCTGTGCTTTCAATAACAACGAAACGAATCGAAATAAATTTCGATTTTCAATGTCAAGTTTTTATATATCTATTGAAAATATTGAATTGATAAGTATTCTAATGATACACATCGAAAAAGCAGCATTTATTTTTAAAACTCAAGAAACAAATATTCTCCGAAATCTGAACTCTGCAGAGCGATAGATGAAGTATTATGAAATTAATTCGTAAGAATTTCAGATCTTTTGAAGAATATTCCGGCATTCCCTTGATCGATATAGAGTTGAAAGCAGGTCAAGAGTCAAAGAGAATTTAATAAACACCTTTGAGCATAGAGAAAAGAGGAGCAGTTTAAGAAAGAAAACTGCAGATTAACTTAGGTATATCCTCAAAGTGAAAGTGCATCCCCAAATTCAACATGGCTGGAAGAATTCAAATTGTATTATGACCGATACCGTTATTTTTCAAGAAAACTTTTCATATGCATCAACGTCACAGAATATTAAATTATATTAGAAAATTTGCGCTGAAAACTTATTCCTCAATTTTATAAATTAAGATTATTTCCATGATTATTTAAAATGAGTACAATAATTGGAATCCTATTGAAAACAATGATAAATGCATTGGTTACGAAATCCTAAAATGTTTTCGATGCTTTTGAGATTTCTGCTAAATACTGAGTACAGTAATTTGACTTATTCCAAAAACGCAGGCATTTTTATTCGTAAAAATATTGATTTGAAAATTAGCTAAAATGTTTAAAATCAGCATACAGTGTGCAAATATTAACTAAATAAGATGTGCCGATTACATAACGCTGTTTGCATAAGACAATAGAGATTTTAAATCCAATAAAATGAAAGAAAGAAAATTGAATACACTGTTGCGATTAATACGGATAAAAATGCAAGTAAGAAATACAGCAAAAAATAAACATCTGTTAAATTAGATGAAGAAGTCGTAGAAGAGATATGAACATTGACATATGTAAAGATTTGTCCAAGTTCACATATGTTGTGGAAGATTGAATCGTTTATAGGAACAAAAAAAAGATTCAAACTCACAAAATCTAATAAATCGTCGTTATTTATCTTCTAGAGTTAACTCCTTGGAACTGAAAATATCGTTCAAAGAATCTACTGAAAATTTTGGAAAGTTATTATTTCGTTTCATTAAGCGATTCACACTTCAGCGCCATTATGCACATAGCTTTCTCGATTAATTTAATCTGTTTTTCTGTTTTTTGGGTCGGTTTATATATCCACTGTCCGTGTGGTTTTTTCCCCAAACCTGACATATCCCTAAGATAAGAATCAAAAACGAATAATAATTCGAGCGAAGAATATTTATCAAAATCAAATAATAAATCTTTCTTGGAAAAAGAAAAAACAACAGAGGAATAAACTGTCATTAATTCACCCAGGATGAATTATCTATTGCTGTAAATTATGTAATCCTTCAATCTAAATATTGCAAGGAATTCACCTCGTTTTATCATCAGACGAGATATGATTCTGTGGGGGAGAATCAGGATTATCCTTGTATGTTTCAGATGCATCTGGAACACAAGTTTCTTCTTCTTCCTCACCGCTGGATTCTTCGTGAGCGACCATCTCTTTCCATTTTGCCACCAATGCCTTAGAAGCATCTCCAACTGCACCATTGTATTTTCGCAAAGCATTCACGGTCCGCCCAACTCCCGTGTCTTGTAAATGCTGGACGGTCACCGGTAGATTAAACAGCTTCTCGATGCAATAAAGCATCTGTAATAAATCATTATTCATTATCCAGGATCAACACTGGAATTCAATCATTTTTATAGCTACTAAAAGAGGTTTCTACTTTTGGAAGAGCAAAAAGAATTGATTGTTTTAAACAAAACATTTGTTCATTATTTTTCAAGAACTAACACAGTTATACTCAAGTGTGTTTATGAATTTGAATCCGCTGATTGAGTAATAAATCGAAAAATTACGTAATGAGAGCGCTTCTGTAAAATACCAACTCAATGTTATGATACTTTTCGCTTTGTTTTCTCGGTGTGACCCCTTTTTTTCATTCATATTCATTGAGATCTATAAAATTATTCAAATTGAATCTATGTAGCTCGAAACTTCATTTGAATCTGATTTTCATTGCTCTATTTCTATTTGCCGTACGGAATAAATAAAAATTTTTCAATCACAACATCGTCAAACAAAACCAGTATTCCTTTGAATGTTTCAAAATCTTATTCAAAATCTTGAAAGTTCAAATATGAGATCCCAATTGGATATTTTGTTTGTATAATGAAATAATCCTCAAATCAAAACACAATTCTGGTAGCTTTCACCGTTTGAAGAAAACTAGGGACAAAATGATTTAAATATGAACACATCTATTGAATCTATCCACATCATGTTCAACATATGGGATTGATAATCATTCTTTATATGAAATAAGATGAATGTTACATTTTTAAAACATAGATATTCGTTTGAATGATTCGAAGATCAGAGATTGTAAATGTATTTTAAATCAATTAATTACAATTTTTCTTACACGACATATTACGTGATCGAGATGTGATAACGTGTATGAGTGAAAGTATGGAGTGTAGGGGAACAAAATGAAAAGTGAGAAACTCATTTAGGTGTGGCTTTATAACTTGTTATTTTTAAAATAGCAAAAAAAATTGGGATTTTTAATTCAATTCGTTCCATGGATATTTTTCACTAACGAAATCGAAATATAATCACATGGAACGACGGTGAAATAGTACTACAATTCTAAATTCAATTTTATTTTTCTAAGACACATTACATCTAACTAGAATATTGTACGAAAGGTCAGAATGAAAATGGTATGTATCTCATCAAGTCATATTGATCACTCTGTGATTAATGAGAAATTAGCACCGTGGTATAAGGCAAATCGTTTTTTCTAAATTATTCAAAAATAACTTAATAAAATCAACAATTGTACAACAATTCTTCAGAGCATGTCAAATTGTTGTTCAGAGAGATATTTTGATCTCATTGAAACATTATGTTCCTGAAGTTTGAATCGTTTATAGGAACAAAACGAAAATTTTAATTCACAAAATCCGATGAACCATCGTTATTTTTCACTCCGAATCAACTCCTTGAAGAACTGAAGACGTCTTTCAAAGAATGTACTGTAAGATTTTTTGTCCCTAACAGTTGATTATTGTGTTTTTCAAGCATTAAGTCATTTCAATAAACCATTCAAACTTCTACAACATGAAGCATTTGCACTTATTATCTTCATATTAAAAGAATTCTCGCAGACCGTAGATTTATCATGTTTTTCTATTGGACCTGTTCAGTATTGAAAATTTGTCACAGATTCTTGGTACGTGTTTTTCATCTGGTATTTTCGATTAACCGAAATACAGAACAACCACAATATCGAGATATTTTTAAATGATCACTAAAATAAAATATTATTATGCAAGTCAGTTGCATGCACATTGCAAGCGGATTCCTTCCAATATCAAGCAATAAACAAGTGGAACATTTCATCTTTCATAAGTGTAAGATTTTACTACCGTCGGAGAATTAACAGAGGAAAATAATTTGTATAAATGAATTGGGACTGTTGACTGAAAATGGGAGAACAGAAATTGAGATGGAACGTTGCGTTTTTTTTTTCTTCAATGATTTGGACACATCGAATTTTCGAAACTGGGGAAAGGAGAATAAAAATTGAGTAGAATTCATTCAGTTCTTTTGCCGAAAACGACTAAAATTGAAATTGGCGGTTGGGTGTGCAGACAAGCTCCCTAATAATACAATTATCATACTTATGTTGGCGTTTCACTGTAATTAACAAAATGATTTGGATTTTCAGTTTATAATTTCGGCCAACAAGAATTGATCGAAAATCGAAATCATTTTGTTAATTACATTGAAACGTCAACATAAGTGTGATAATTGCATTATTACATAGTTTGTCTGCGCATCCAACTTTCAATTGAAAATTTTATTTGAAACCAATAGTCACAATTTGAATTTTAATCATTTTTGATCAAATTTTTCAGTCAGTCCCTAATTCTGAGACTTCAGTTTTTCGGTATTTCGATATTGAATCAAATAAGTTCCTTTCATTTTTCACATGTCCAGAATATTTTGAGGCCAGAATTGTCAAAAGATTAAAAAAAATTCACAAAATTATAGCCATTTGAAAAGACTTTTTCCTAAGATCATTGTATGCAGTATTATTATTTATATATGTATTTTCAGAAAAATTTATTCTCATTTATAGAAAACCAACAAAAAGAATGAATCGATGATAGGAGATAGAATTAATAAGCAAACACATAATTTTTCAAAGACACTAATTTTGCATTCTTAACAAGACGTCAATACAATCTAAATGGTGCGACGTATAAAATGCAAAATATAATAAAAGAGCAAATGAATAAATAAATCTTGCAGACTGTCATTTTCACAGAATCTCTCTAAATGTTCACCCCTTGTCACTAGAAATTTTCCCCGCCATTTACTTTTTATATGAAAGAACCTCTGATTGAAAAAGTTCCACTGATGCTCGTCAAATGTCATTGAAATTGGATAAAGGTCTGGTTGTTAAATGAGATTTTTGTCCAATTGGAATGGAATTTGGCGAGAATCAATAGGTTTCTTAAACCGGGGAAAACTAGAAAGGTGCTGTTTCGTGTACAGCGGCATGGGGTTAAAAAAAAATTTCATCTATTTTTTTTTCATTTATTTATATTGGAAATATGATTTGAGTGGAATTTATGAAAACTCTTGTGATTCACGCATTTTACACACACTTAAATGTACATGTATACACACGCACATGCATATGTGTATGGGTGTGTGTTGAGTATATATAGATAAAAAAAAAATATATATAAACTTCAAAAATCTTATCGAACACATCTCAATTTCAATTTTCGTTAAAACTATCGATCGACTTCCAAAATTTTTCAAAATACACGAATTTTGTACAATTTGGAGAAAAAGTCTTCGAATTTATTTTGATCATATTTTTGTTTCATAAATTTCGAATTCCCCGTTATTCATATGGCAATAATTGATGAAATTCTATTGTCTTTTGCATATTAGGATAAAAAGACGCTGACAATACGTATCCAAACATCAGACTTGATTACAGGCTTTATTTTTCAACACACAAACCATTATGAATGTACGTTAATAAATTGAATATATAAATCACTTGTCATTTAGATCGAAGGTAAAAATATGTTGGAGGAATAATAGATATAGGGATAAGAGATGAACAATGGCGAGGAAAGAAAGAAAAAAGTGGAATGAATATGTATAGTGGATCTTTGCATTCTTTTTTGTCTCTTTCAAAGTGGTATTGGGGGAAATCCAAAGATTTCTGCCACTTGGTCACTTCGAAGAGGTTATACTCCATTATATCGAATCTTATTGAATATTATCGAAATTTTAAACCAAAGACGATCGCAAATGGAAGGAAAGCTTCGGAATACGTACCCGATCCTCATTGTCACAACATTTTTCAATACTTCGCTGGTAATGTCGAATTTTATCCACAACTGTATCAACAGACATATTAAATGCGATTAAAATTTCAACTTCCAACTGATCTGTGTAGCGCTGGTCTGGTTTGAATGACAGGGTTGCAACAACACATGTGATTTTCAATGCAGGCAAGATGAATTTCAGGCTGTTTGCAATGCAAAGTCGGTGTACATACATCGGTATTTTGGGGCAGAGATGTAGGGATCCTTTAATGAGGGATCGGACAATCAACTGCTGATTACGGATTGGTCGGCCGCCATTAGTGGGATAGGTACTGATATTTATGAAAATATTCGAGATACATATTTAAAGTCAGCTTATTCATGTATAATACTTACAATTAAGTGAATCTGAAACATTCTTCGAACAAAGCATGTAAATACATTTGAGAAAAATGATTTTAATAAAATAACATACACTATGCACGCTTAACTGAACTATAGAAAAAACCGGAAGTATCCCACTAATGGCGAGTGACTGTCCGATCCCTCATTAAAGGATCCCTAGAGATGAGTGGAGAGCAGAGTGACCAACTATGCATAATTTATGTACTTTTTCCGTTAGATCAACCGATCACAGTGTTTTATTAAAAAGAATAACCAATGAGAAAAGTTGAGAAATTTGAGAATTGGTCACCGTGGTGGAGAGATTGCTAACGTAATACTGAAATCGTGGTATGGTTTTTGGACTGGCGCCATCATGCGGCAATGATACCAACTAAAAAATGGAACCACACTGATTGGTTAATTCCATTGGATTTCAGAAATTCCGTTCGATCTGAGCAGTCATCAAATATTTATTTGTTAGTTGGTATCATTGCCGCGTGATGTCGCTAGTCCAAAAACCATACCACGATTTCAGTATTACGTTGGCAATCTCTCCACTCATCTCTGCTCCCTCTGACCGGCCGATACTATAGAAAAAGCGGAGAGTGCTCATTCCAGTATAATATTGAGTTCAATGAATATAACTATAACAACACTAGGGATCCGCGTATTGTGAGCGTTCTATTCCGAACAATCCGGGGTAAACACCCGTTGGTCCGAAGGCCCGTTAGTCCGAAGCGCCGTTCGTCCGAATTAGGCTAACCTCCCATGGACCGGAATTCGTTCCGGCGGAATGACTTTAAACCAATCGCTTTCACAATTTCTTTTAGAGCGTTCTATCAGAAATCTATAAAAAATTGTGCATTGGTTTAATTTTCATTCCGCCGGAACGAATTCCGGTCCATGGGGGGCCAGCCTTATAAAATTCCGAATGAGAATAATCCGAAATATAACTAAACGTTACTAGTCATGTGCGAATGAGATAAAATTTTACCAAAACGTTTTCGGAATTACTTTCATTCGGAATTTTATGTTTCCATACGGACCATGATTTTAACATTGCGTTAGCAATCTCTGCTATTCATCTCTGCTCATCTCTGCTTTTGGACTGCACTGCACTCCACCGTTTTCCAGAACTCATCAAAAGTGAGAGGGAACGGATTATGTAAATTCAGCTTGAGAAAATATTTGTTTTTAGTTTATTTCCAGTGGTTTTTGGAATGTTTCACAATTCAGCATAGTAATTAGGATAATATAGAATACAATATAATATCGTATTGATTGTTATCTACTGGTTTTTAAAAATTTGGTTTCACTATGTCATGTATTTTTTTTTAGTTTTTACTTGAATCGTTGAATCGGTGTGATGAATTCTATTGTATATTTTTAAGACAGAAAATTATTTTTATTTATATTGTGGTTATGTCTGTTTTGTCGTCCAGTGATATTTTACGAGTTGAATACAATGAACTGCATCATAATTCATGCATATCGAGAGATGCATGTAACTCGCGAAAGTGGATTGTATTAGTGTAATTTCATCATCACCGCCGCAGAAAAACATAAGAATTTACATGTTTTCGAATGATATAAAAGTCGAGTATATGATTTATTTCTCAATGAATGACTTGTGGATATTCAAGTATTCACTATGTTTAAAATGTTAACGTATATATTTCTCAAATGTTTTGATGATTTTGCAATCAGACATAGAAATCTTAATTCATTGATGATGTAAAGTTTACATTTAATTTTCAATTAAAAAAAACGTATAATAATGGCGTCCAAGGAAATTAATGATCTATTGTCTGGACCTTTGGTAACTTGGGTAAGTTTCTCATAAGTCATAATTATGTACGTCAAATAGTTACGTGTAAGATTTATAAAATGATCTATGAACGATTTGAATTTATCTAACAAATATATTTCCAAATTAGTATACTGGAGTTTTATATAGTTTATGATATTGAGACAATGTAATGCTGACGTATCCTTTTATTATGACTTTATTATAATCTCTGATCTCCAGAGAACTTGTAGATTCTGTTCTCATCAACTTCCTCAATGAAGAAATACATATGCCTGTTACGTATCAAGATGCTTCAATTTTTCCAGAATATTCAAAGGATTTTTAAAATTTACAGTTTTTATACTTCATAATCTATTCTTCCACAATTGAAAAACTCTTGCACAGTAATTTGATTCATTTATATTTGGGAGAAAGTCAAGCTTGTCCCTGTAATATTTTGAGGGCTTTATAGATCAACCAAAGAAATATATCTTTGATTTTTGTTTTTTCGCAAAACTGAATATATTTGTGTGATTACATTACATCCTCATATCATTTTTTACAGTTACATTAAAATTCTTCCTGTCACAGAAAAAAAAATATGCGAGGCAAATGAATGTTTTTTTGTTACGGATAATAGAAGTTAGATGCTACTTATACCGTTGTATTACTGAATTCTTATTAATTTCATGGATAATTTTGATATCTTCCAGAGTCTATGTTATATATGGGAAATCTAACAAACCGAGTAAATGATTTCAATCTACAAATATGCCTTGAGTGTAATAGTTGATACAAAAATGAATACGGGAAGAGTTGTTTTCTGTAAATTGTTAAGATAAAACCATAGCTTTGATTTAACCGGAAAATTGGCATTGCATTTGAAAAAACTACTCTTTGAATTTGATAACTTTCTGTCTGGACAGGTTCATATTTGCAAGTTCTGATGTTATTCAAAATTTCACAAAAATGGATAAATATGGAATTTCTTTGAGAAATTAAGAGAACGCTTAGAGCCAGTTTATCATATGTGAAACAATTGAAATTGAAATATTTCCTGTGGAGTAGAAATAAGTGTTCTTACCATGAGAATAAGTTTCTATTGAGAATGGTTTTAAAAGGCTTGAGCATACAAATATGTAAACATAAATGTAAAAACCGTTGAGATGCTCACAATATTCTATCAAACAATATTTCAAATATATATTTCAGATACATATTTTGAACATGCAATATTATCAGTATTTTGTATTTTATATTTGAAGAACATGTTCCTATGTATTTCAACAAAACAAGAAATACTTTCTGAAATACAGTGCAATCTCTCATGGTCACCCTTTTTCTCACTCAAACAATTTTTGCAAAGGCCTAAAAATACAAGCTAGTACAATTTCGTTTATTTCTGATAGGGTTTTCTCATGAATAGAAGCGTGAAATTGATTTAAATGAGTTGTCGTATGTGGTGGTTATTTTTGCACTCGTCTGTAAATATAAAATTGTTTGTTTTAGCTCATTAGTTGCCTTGAGGATCCAGGATCGTTAACTAGTTATGAGGATTTGGTGGACGGTGTTTTGCTACACAATATTTTTTTACAAGTGTAAGATTTGTTTCAGTACTTTCGGCTTTCTGTTTTCTTTGCTTCCTATAAAGTTCAAAGCTTATGATTTTTATCTATTTCTTTAGCGATCCAGACCCTGCATACGATGGAATAATCCCTTCCGAGGGTAATCCAGTGATTCGAGCGAAGAATCTTGAATTCTTAGTGGGAAACATCAAAAGATTTTATGCTGATGAATTAGGATATTTAGTTTTGAGATTACCAGATTCGATAAATCTAGGAAAAGAGCCAGAAACGTACGTGTCAGAAATGCAGTTATTGCTGCTATTACTTCTTGGGTGTGCTGTTCAATGTCCGAATAAGGAAACATTCATTACAAAGATTAAAACTTTGGATGTTGACACGCAACATGATATCATGGAGTGTATCAAACAGGTAAGTTTTCAGGCATAATTCTTTTTTCTAAGAATTTTCCCATTCCACTCATCTATTTCCATCCCTTAGCTTCTGATCCCGAAAATTCAAAGTTTTTTCAATACTCTTTATCTAACAAAAACCCCCCTTGGGCTAAAGAAAATTTCTTGCACAAATTTCTCCTCTTCGCGTTGTTTCCAACAGACCTCGGATCTTTAAAATCAGAGCAAATGGGGGGCACTCAATTTTTGTTCCCCCGTAACTTCTACCCCTCTTGCGAACAAACAAACTTTTCACTTTTGAGGGCTAACTCTGTGACTGTTTCTATTTTGCGCGACTATATTTTTAAATACAATATACTGGGTGCTGTAAATCAGAAAATTTCATCTTATATTTCACATTTTTTACAGATCACAGATTATCCAGACATAGTCATAACTCAAGATTTTATGGAAAGTGTGAATATGGGTGGTGTGTTTACACACATAGAGAAATTAGTTCGAGAACGAGATCTCTATCGAGAGGTGAATTAAATCTTCATTTATTTAAATTTAAGAAAATTTCATTCACTCTCAATTTGTATATTTTTCACATTCCAAACAGAAATTACGCAATACACTGTTTACTGAGATTGTCGAGGACAATGATTCTTCTCTCAATGTTGATTCAGAAGAGGCAAATAATATTCAACAATCTAATGCTTCATCAAAATCAAATCGAGAAGATAACCATCATTATGCCGTTGAATTGGCCGATTGGAAGTCTAGAGTGAGAAAACAACGCCAAGAATTGTATGTGAGATAATATTCACTCGAGTGGTATATGTCGAACAAGTTCATGTGACGATGGAAGATCACTTGAAATGATTCTTCTTATACTGCTCCATTTATATCAGAGTTTTCAAACATGGGCGTGATTTATGATGGGATCTCTTGTTTTTAGAGAAGAGAAAACTGAAGCTTTGTTGGAGTGCAAAGAAGAACTCGAACATAATAAGGCGTTACTTGCTAAACTGAAACAAGAGGTAAATGTGATTGACGCCCGATTAAATTTATTCATTGTCGCTAAATGAAAGCTGATGAATAAGTTATAAAACATATAATTTTTCATATTATAGAATCAAGAATTGATGCACGAAGCTCGTACCGCGAAATCTTATCGAGATGAACTGGATGCAGTTGTGGAAAAAGCGGATAGAGCGGATCGTTTGGAAATGGAAGTGACGCGATATAGAGAAAAATTGACGGATATAGAGTTTTACAAAACCCGTATTGAAGAACTTCGCGAGGACAACAGGTGAAAATCATTTATTTTTCCTCTTAATTCAGGAATTCAATTTTTAATGCTCATACAATTATTCAGAGTGCTAATGGAAACGAGAGAGATGCTTGAAGAACAATTAAGCGCATCAAGGAGAAGAGCTGATAAAGTCTTAGAACTTGAATCGGAAATTATCAAATATAAACAGCTTTTGAATGATATGGCCTTGGTAAGAGAATTAAAATACCAAAATATAATTCAACATTTTGCTATTCTGATTGTTTTTTTAGGAACGTGCAGCGGATAAAGAAAAATATCAAGAATTAATAGAAGAGAATAACCAATTACATAAACTTACTAAAGCAGTTGCTAATGATTCCGTCTTGGATGGATCTAATAGCGACGTAGAAGAACCAGGTAAGTTTTTCACAAATTTAACTTCGACACAAAAATACAATACACTCTCACAATTGGGCCGTTCTTTGTATTTCTTGACGCAAAGCGAAACTCGTTAGAGTGAGGAAGAGGGCGAGCGGCTCATTTGTGAGAATGTGTTGCAGATCAAATTTTGAACAATCTACCATGTGATTCTAGTACAAACGGATAACAGATTGTCCGAACAGTTGACAAACAACGCCCAAACGCGGGCACTGAAATTGGAATTGGAAAATCAACGCTTAATCACGTTAATCGATTCTTTAAAAGAAAACACTTTCCATGAGAACTCATCTCGTGTATTGGAATTAGAAAAAGAAAAGAAAAAATTGTCATTGAAGGTTGAATCATTGAACGATAATAGCGAGAGGCTCACACAACAAAATTCAGATCTAGAATTAGTATGTAAACAAGCGTTGGAGGAGAATAAAAAATTACAAAATACCCTTAAAAATCAACGAGCGTCGTTCGAAAAGCAACAACAAGAATATCAAGTATGTTTTTCCTCTCTAATTGATCTAAGGATTATGTAAGAATAATAAGAAGAGATTAGAGTTTGCAGTATTATTCAAACATGATTTCAGGTTCAACATACAAAACTTTTGGAAATGGAAAAAAATCACGAGATGGCTGTAAAGGAGAAACAATGTATTCAATCTTTATTGGAAAGTG
Source organism: Gonatopus flavifemur (assembly GCA_018340375.1). NCBI lineage: Eukaryota > Metazoa > Arthropoda > Insecta > Hymenoptera > Dryinidae > Gonatopus > Gonatopus flavifemur. The sequence continues at coordinate 205,061 of JAFFJZ010000023.1, forward strand.
TTAAAAGAAGGGCAGATGATTTGGAACGGTCTTTGGAATTATCGAATCAAAAGATTGAAGAACTTAAGGCATTGGAAAGAACTGTTGGTGATCTAAATGTCAAGTGCGTGGATCTCGAAGCGAAGCTTGTTACGTTGGAAAAGGAAAAAGAAATCGCGCAACGGGATATTCACAGATGCAGAGAAACCATAGAGGTGAACGATTTGTGTTTTTAAGTTTGAAACATTCTCATCTTTAAAACGGTTTTCAGATTTTTGTTTTTGACAAATAATTTTTGTAAACTTTTAGGAAAAAGATGTAGCTTTAGATAGCGCGGCGAACACAATTGAAGTTTTAGAAAGGAAATCAGCTCAACTCGAACAAGAAGTCAATAATTATGCTTCTCAGATTTCAAGGTATAGAAGATTAATATCACGTGTGTGAAATGAGTTTAAACAGAATTGTATTCTGGATACCCTTCGCAGGTTACAAGAGATCGAAAGATCTAGTAAGGAGTTGGATTCTAGAGCCGCAATTGATCGAGAAACTTTGGAAACTCTTCAATCTAATCTTGTGGCTGAAAAATTGAATACACAACAGTTGTATACGATATTAGAGAAACTTGGATTGAACGAAGGAATTGTATTATCTCTCCCTCCGGATGATCTTTTAGAAAGGTAGATCTAAATTTTTGTTATGTGTTTTTTTACAGATTTATACATACATATAAAAATAACAATATAAATCTAATGAAAAACTGTTTTTCTCACTTTTCAGAATCGCATTAATTCCAGACATTGTGAATCATGTGAAAAAATCTGTAACTACGGAACATATATGTAGCTGCGACAAATCATTATTATCGGAAGCTCCACCTACCGATTTGAAAGAAGATATTAACGTGGAAATTAATGTAGATGAAATCGTAGAACCCCTGAAGGTGAGATTATTGAAGGTAAAGATGTCAGTTACGAACAACCGTTGATATAAATAATTATCTCTTTATAGAAGGAAATAGACCATTTGCAACAAAAGTTACTTGCCTCACAGACATCATCGGAGAATCTTTTATCCGAAAATGCCAAACTTCAGGTCTATGTAACGACATTGCAATCTCAAAGTACCTCTTTGGCAGCTCAAAATACTGCGTTACAGCTCGCTAATTCTCAACTTGTTGCTGAAAAGGAAGAGGTTATATGGCAATTAGATTCATATTCAATTTTACTTAAGTTATTAACGCAACTCTTGAAGATCGATCATACGTCTGCGTCGATTAAGCCCGACTTAGGAATCTCATAATGCGGGAGCTGGTAGCTCTCATCGTGTGACCTTTTGTAACTACTATAGTTTTTGACTGGATACCATGTAGTCTTTCCTTTTCACATGAACATGCGATAGCCTCCATGAGCTGCATAGTCGGGGTCGCCAGCTCCTACATTATAGGTTCTCTAGCCAGGCGTTAATGAATTAATTTCGTCCAAAAATCTTGTTCTCTACAAGAAACGCTGAAGACTCATCTTAATGATTTCATTTATAGCTTCTAAAAGAACAGAGCACACAAGAACGTACGCATTCGAAGCTGCTACACGATCAAGACACGTTGCAGTCTTTACATGAACAACTCAACACAGAGTATGAGAATTTAAGAACAGAACGAGATACTCTCAAATCAATTTTGAGAGATACAAAGAACGAATCAAGAACTTTGCGTGAATCTTTAGAGAAATTAGAAGCCAAACATAAACAGTTGCAAACCGAAAAGGAAACGCTAATGAGTAATGCGAAGAGTTTGAATAATTTGAGGATGGAGCATTCTAAATTGAAGGTATAAGAAGAGTTTAGAGTATTCGACGATAGAAAAATATTCAATATATGCTTTCTTGCAGGATGATTTTAGAAATCTCTACACTCTTTCGGAGAAAGTCAAAACGGAGTATCGAAATTTACAAGAAGATCATAAAAAGAATAAAGTTGAAGTGAATAGATTGAGTCTTAAGCAAACGGAAATGCAGGGATTATTGAGTTTGAAGGATGAAAGGTGTTCGAATTTAGAATTGCAAATCAGTAAATTAAATCAGAGGTGTGAGGTGAGCGTTGATTGTTTTTTCCCATTTGGAAAGAGTGGAATTGAATTTGATAATATTTTTCCTCAATTCCAGATGTTGTTGCAAATGAATTCTGGATTAGATAATGATAGAAGATCTTTAATGGATCATATCAGCCTATTATTCAGTCAATATCACGAACTTTTAACTCATTCCCTCGAAGATAAAGAACATTATCATATGGAAGAGAAAATGTATACGTGAGTGTTAGATTTCAGTGATGTAGCAGAGAGTAACAACAATAATTTACAATAATTTACTGTTTCAGCGATAAAGTTAATCATTTGTATAGACAAAAAGAAAAATTAGAAGAAAAAATCATGGAACATTATAGAAAATTGGAGAGTTGTACAACAAAGAAGTAAGTATCGGAATGTAATTTATTACAATCTGAATACATCAAAGATTATATTTTGAAAATCATTATGTGAATTTATTTTGTGAATAGAAAAAGTTTTGGAGCTAGCATTGTTAGTAGAGTGAAGAAGGCTGGATCAGATTTTTTGAGTAAGGTAATGTAAATTTTTATATTCATTGTGCATCCATATGAGCCTGAAATATTGATGTTTTTAATTATTCAGAATCGACGATCTTGGACAGAGGATTCTAAACAGTCTGAAGGAAAGATGTACGAATCAGAATTTGGTGGGAATGATTCGGATGCGAGTACAGAAGATCATAGATTAACCGGTAAATAAATAATAATAATAATGATAATTTGTATTTTGGTTTTTGAATGTAGTATATTTTAATTTCGATTTTGTTTTCAGAATGTGCAGATAACACAGGTTTGGAACACGATGAGTTATCTTTAGGTAATCCAGGGACAAGAAGAACCGTCTATTATACAGACGATTCTTCTCCCACGCAAAATACCTTACTGGTAAGTTTGAATGAATTAGCTTGATCAGCGTAAAGAAAGGGTCTCAATAAGATTGGTGATGGGTGTGTTTTATAAACTGAGTGCTCCAAGTTTTAGACGCATACACTGGTATATACGTGTGAGACGATTCAAGCGGCGTCTCGGTAGATCCCGCGGAAATACGTTATCGAGACCCCTTCTTTTCAAATTTTGAGATAAAAGTGAGACGAATGTTAGAACGTCTTCGTTAGGACAAAGAATCTTCAACTAAAGCGCTCATAAAGTGTGTAACGAAGGATTTTCTTGGTGTAAGTTTTAAGTTCTAAGTTATAGTAAGTAAAATAAGACAACAACGAATGACAAAATGTCCAATTCTTATCTTTTATCGTAAACAGGCTTCATTTTACAGTTTAGGAACATGTAATGAAAAAATCCTAAGGGATGTTTTTATTGAACAAGTTTATTTTCCAAGAGAACACAAACCCCTAAGTACGTTCAGTGGACGTGTTCAGAGGATCACAAACGTCCGTTGCTGGTACTGAGCATTTGTGTTCTGTTGAGATTGCAATAAATATAGTAATCAGATACAAAACATTTATATTTATTTTTTTATAGTTGAAATTCAGATTTGTCTCATTTTTATCTGGATGGAAATTATTCGATTCGACCATCATCATGATCATACTTATTGCAGGAACAAGAAGACAACAACGAACATTCGAGTTTAGACCACAGTACAAAGGCTGAACCTGTAATCGAGCCACGACCGTTTTTAATTTTCAACAAAGTGTCAGCCGTTATAAACGAATCTAAAAATATTAGTCATAGTAACGCCAAGGATGGAGAAAAGAATGAAACTGCGTTAGATACGCACACGAATAAAGATCCAAAAGAAAGTGGTTCGGTTTGGTACGAGTACGGTTGTGTGTAGCCAGTACATCATTGATACGAATTTAGTTTTTATTTTTTAACAAATTTATGCTTTTATACAGCGACAAAATTGAAAAAAAAGGGAATTTTCAAAGTTTCTTGTACTTAAACGTATCCTAGGTATTTATAACCGAGATAACCTTCGTCAGAACTAAAGATTTTAGATATAAGAATAGAGCGCTTACGAGTTCCTAAAAAGATTTGAATTTATACAAAATCATATGATTTAAATTTAGAGCACTTCATTTCTGTGTTAACAACTTTTAATACCCGTTGCACATTTCTAAAATGTTTGCTACTTTTATATGTATTAGAAATAACATTCTTTTTATAATTCTAATAGTTCAACGAATATAGAAATATAAGTAGGATTCATAACACTTTTGAACAGAAATCATAGTTTAATAGGGAGCATTAAAACGACAAAGATAATTTTGAGATTTAAGAGGATGTTACGAAAAGATCCATAAAGTGTTTCTTTTTGCGATATTTAAACTTCCTCTTAATTCTATTCAGTCTGCATTCAAATTCACTGTAGATTAACGTACATTTACAATTTATAAGAGCTTTCATTCCCCTCTTTACTGGGGATTCCAGTATTTTTGTAATTCTTAAATACAGTAAAAAGAGGATTTCGTACATTAATAATTATAAAATGAAAGTGCGCTGTTAGGATTGGATTAAAGTTTATTTCTATGTATTAAAATATATTCAGAAGCAAAGAAAGTTTCTCACGTAAACAAGAGTATTGTAAGAAAGAACGGCATTCTTCAGATTTATCGAGAAATATTCAGGAAAAGGGTGAGATTTCAGACATAATTACGTTTATATTTTGACTACCTTCACGCGAGGGTATTATTCTCACAAGTAAAATTATGTACATCATTAGAGTAGATGTAATCGATTATGTACATAGTATAGAATATTAATAATTCTCTTATCTAAATTCTACCCTCTCCTATTCGAAAAATAACAAAAATGAAAAATCGTACTTTGGAACAACATAAAAAAGAAATAATACAGTATTGAAAAGGTTTCAGGATTAAATAGTTCAACAGCTTGGAATAATAGTGTAAAAGTTCTTAATTTGAAGGGTAGACCAGCCAAAAATGTATAATTATGGATATGAATATTATATCCAAAGCAAACAATGCGTAAGATTGGAATGTGATTAGGGTCTTTCCACCATTAAAACTCAAAAGACTTTTTATACCAATAAAAATATATTTAACTTGTATTCGCATTAAAACTCAAATTCATTAAGTTACATGTAATTTAATGGATTTATTTAGAATTAATATTTGAAAGAAGTGTGCTTAGTTATATCTTTTATAGTATATATACCAAACAGAACGTTATTATTCACCGATTCAACATCGTGATGAGTTAGGTTCTTTCTTTTTTAATTTTGTACATTTCACACATTTTTTTCTTGCCATTAAAGTCATTGTTCTTACAGGCATTTTATTTTACTGTGTGCTAAGAGGATTCTTCAAATCTGCATGTGATATAATTTTTTTTTTTTTAATAACAATGATTAAGATTTTAAAAGAGTATGTTATTATTTGTCTATCATCCTTGTTCCAATTAAGATTAAGGTTCTGAAGAAGCGTTCATAGATGTTAGGGATGATTAGTATTTCAACACACCTTGTACAATAATCTCACGGTCTCAAAGGACAAAGCATCTATAATTTTTCCTTCCAATACTTTTTTTTAAATCTCCAACGGGGGGATAGGGCGATGAAAAAACTTCTCAAAGCCTACGTGCGTATCTTTTTTTGGTTCTCAGTCCTTGATTTGCATACCTGATGCGCACGAAGCTCTGACATTCCCTTGCTAGGTCAACTTTTTTTTCTAAGTTTCGGATACTAGATTTAGCGTCGTGACGTGTAAATTGAGTATCCAGGGCCTTCGCGATATGATTTTAACTATCATAAAATTAAGATATCGATGCATTTTCAAAGTATAAGTAAAAAATAAATAAATAATTACCACAGAAACTTGAGAGATTTAAAAGAAAAAACGAGAATGTAAATAAGTTGATGTTATTCCGTCAGAAAATTGTCTAAGTTTCTTTTTGAATCCCATATATCTTTTTGAACAACGGCTTCTCTAAATTTTTCTTTCTTTTTCTCAACTTGTTTGAACTCGTCTTTTCTTTCTTTTTCTCAACTCGTCTCTCTCTCTGTTTCTCCCTCTCTTTTCATGGACTATGTGCACAAAAAATTCCCGTGCGCAGAAACATTCTGACGGCAAAACCTCTCTTCTCCGGCGAGGTTTTTTCGCTTGCAAAAATAAAAGTCCTCTTCTAGCTCTTTTTCTACAGCCGGAAAACGGGGGGAGGAGGAGGGAATAGAAGGGGGAGTGGGTAATACAATGATGGCTACGAGGCGAGCGTGAAAATAAGTTCGCAAAGAGTGACGATATACGTATGGATATATATATACATACATACCTACATACATAGCGATCGAATTGAAGCGAGAAGAGAATCGCGAAACTCCAAAGAAAAAGGTAAAAAACAAGTATAACCATTCCACAGAATCACGGAGTTGGAAAGTAATAAAAACTATGGATTCATCAGACTGTTGTATATAATAATATCATTTTGTCATTAATAAAAATGATCCTCATTCAGAAAAATCGCAGTATAGTTTTAATTTATTTTAAAAATCCGTTTGCAAGATGGATTTAGAATTTGATGTATCTACTTGCAGAATATGAGTGATTCTCTCTCAGCTCATTCATTTCATTTGATGAAATGGGTCATGGTGTAAAAGAAGTTCTAATGACCTAACGTCTCTATGTTTTCTGAAATGGGAAAGCTATCTACTGTGCTCTCTTCAATAACTCTTTAAGGGATTTCTTCATCGTATGTTCATCGATAAACTATTCCCCCTGGAATTTCTCTAGCACAGTACAGACCAGATATTATGTGGTTATCAATTCTAGAATCATGCCGAATACTGTAAGCATATCAATTATCCTTTCTAGCAATAAAATCATAATCAGAATCAGTCTTTAATTTGTTATAATATTCAGTGATCGGGGAATATATTATTTCAATGGGATATCTTGACCCTGCTGAAAACGCCAGGCAAATCCTGGGATAAAAACCCAAGCAGAACGGACAAATTCCTGCCCGGATCTGTACGATTTTTATTCGAGGATCTGTTGGTTTTCATCCGGATTTGCTTGGCATTTTCAATACGGGATTCAATTGTTATTCCATTATTACCTCCAACTGTTTAAATTCTTCAAATATCACTACAATATTTCATTTTTTCAGTCAGGAGATATATTTCACATCAAGAGCCTGAAATGGTCTCTGAAAGTGGAACCATCGATGGATAAACTATGGATGAAGGGAAAAAATGATAGAAAAGCTATAGTATCTCTATTATACTACCACTGCTACTACTACTACTACTACTACCACTACTACTACTACTACTATCACGGGGAAAGGGTTATTTCAAAAAGTGGAATTGGATTCTGCACTCCTCAACGATCCTTCCAAAAACATCAGATATCGTTGATCCAACGTCAACAAAGCGAGGAAGATTGAAAAAGAAAACTAACTCGCAGAGCATAAATTTTATACATCCAGAAGTCCTAGGAGATCGCATGAAAGAAATTGCAAAAATGTCGGTTCTATGATACCAATACAAAAGTCGGTGGTGGTGGTGGTGGTAGTGGTGGAAGTAAAGTAAAAAGATTGTGGTGCGTTCCTAGAGGGGTTGGTTGCACGAAAAGGGAGGGAGAGGCGTGTTTTTGCGACACTCTTTTCTTCTCTTCATCTCACTTGTTCGTATAAACTTGATAAGGGGGTAGGGGTTGGTTTTTGTACACTTCTCCTATACCAAGGACCAGTACAGGATCTATATATACAGGGATATAGAAGGTCCTTTTTTTACCTGAGTGGAGTGTATGTAAGCGGTATCTTTTCATATATAAGTATATGTAACGAAGAGGATCGGCGAAAGATGGTAGAGGGGATAAAAATGCATAGGTAGGGATAATTGTTACGGTGTTTGTGACGAAGATTTTGTACCAGTACAAGTCTATTGTTTCAAAGCTCCGCCTTATTCTTTTGAAACAGAAAATGAATTAAAAAGTTTCAAATTTGATTCATTTTACAGCATTCAACAAATATGAATTTTTTCTATTTTATGTAATTGCGCAATCTCATTGAATTTAGTTGAAATTCCACCTTCAAGTATTATTTTCTAATTTATAGTCATTTTCTAAAAAAATATTTCAGAAATAATCGACATACAAGTAATTTTTATCAATTGATTTCGATCAAATTTCATTCAATCAACAAAAAACCGTTATAAACATCGATGATTTACGATTGAAATGCAATGATTCGGATTTTACAAGAATCACTGGATAAGATTTTATGAATTGCATTCAATAGGCTGTACACATTGAATGAGAGACTATTCCCTGCTTGAATGTGTTCAAAACTTCTGCATGACTGTCCAGTTTTTGTGAAAGGAAATGTAATCAAGAACTGATAGAACCCTAACAGCAGAAGTTGTAGTGTAACTGTTGCTGCACCAGTTTGTGTTGTGTTGTTGGAGGATTGTTTGGTCTCACGTGTCATAGCTCCATGTGTTCAAACATCTTTGCAGCATTCCCAGCCAGCAAAGTGCTTCCAAATTCACGTTTCCGCTACTAGCAGTGCTAGTGGTAGCAACGTAGTAGCTTTTCCATTACCGTGAGACTGCATGCTACCATAACATATATATGATTCAATTTATAACGTAGCACTACCTCAGCGCTACCAGTATTATCAGGAAGCGCTACCAAGTAGTGTTCCTAGTAAAAATACTACCAAGTCTCTCCTGTTTCCATACATAAAAGAAGCCATATATGTACAGAAGATTTTTGACTGTACACGGAAAGAACTCTGAAGCTACCGTAGTATGTGAGCCTATCGCACTATAGTAGCTTGGCTGCCCACATACGAGCGTAGTGCCGCTGTGTACCAAAGTTGATTCGACAGTCAGCCAATGTGGTATGACGAAGCACCGAACTGAATTTGCTCCCGTGTAATGCCGAACTGAATTTGCTCCCAACCACATTGGCTGACTGTCGAATCAACTTTGGTACACAGCGGCACTACGCTCGTATGTGGGCAGCCAAGCTACTATAGTGCGACAGGCTCACATACTACGGTAGCTTCAGAGTTCTTTCCGTGTATAAGTGAATGGTAGCACCACCGCCAGAAGCGCTGCCTTGATTTTGTTGGCTGGGTTATGACAACAACTTCCAAGTTTGTTGCATGTTACTGCGCATTTGGCGATGCGACCTCCTAGCAACTTCCCAACAACAGGTGCTCCGTATTATTGAGAATTTGTTACGAATGTTTCTAGCACTTTGCTGTCTGGGGAATGTGTATCTGATTTTATCTGATATTCCAAATTTGGAAGAACCCGTTGGAAACTGATACAAATTTTATAACTGCTCCTATTTAATATTTGACAAATCTAATTAAATACTGGGAGAAAATATTTTCTAGCAGGTACGGGTAAAATATCTGTCAGATTCCGCAATTAAGTAGGAATTGAATGGGGTTTGTACCCAAGTAGCACAAGAACATTTCAAATATTCTGCGTTCATTCCGTGATCATGCATAGAATATGCAGATGAGACTGTTTTGGATAAATTCAAAAAATATGTTCTGAGAATGTGCACAGAATATACTTATCCAGTCTCATTCGAAGATCCTAAGAATGTTCATAAAACATGCTCAGAATTTCCAAGAACCTTCTTAGCATTTCTAATGCCTGTTGTGCTACTTGGGTAAGTATAAAATATCCTTAGATATAATAATCAACCTAACAATTGCGATGTTAAATTGAATTCTTCAAGGTCTCATCCCTGGTAAAAAAGCCGGATGGGAACCCGACTCAAACCCGGATAGGAACCCGACTCAAACCCGGATGAAATCTCCGGGGTTTCATCCCCTTATTAAAAATGTCCGACAGATCCTGACAGATTCCGGTCAAAATTCTGTCTGGTTCCGTCGGAAATTATCATGCCTGGGGCAAAAACCGACTAAATCCTGACAGAAATTTATCCGTCGTACATTTGGAATAGGGCCGGTTGTATGCGGGCGCGTATACGGTCTTGGCGGTGATCCTTAAATTTATCCGGTTTCATCCGGAACCTATCCAGATTTTAATACTGAATATTCTTCGAAATCCCACACGAAATTTGGATAAAATTTATTCGTCTCCTTGTTCGGGTTTTATTTGGGATTCTAAAAAATATCTTGTCCCAAACCAGAATAGGATCCGGATAAAGAATTACCGCAAAACCCGTATCCGCGGCCGGATACACCCGGATGGAATCCCGGAAATTTCATCTGGGTTTGAGTCGGATTATCATCCGGATTACCATCCGGGTTTCATCCGGTTTTTTTACCAGGGATGAGCACTTGATCGGCTAGAATCTAATTAGAGTTGATTGGCAAATTGAATATGAAAATATAATTATATTTTTGGACAATAACGCACCATGCAATAAAAATGAATCAACATTTTATGAAGAATGATATTGAAATTGATTAGGCAGTGGTTTTGATTAGTTGTGATTATTACCAATTGACATTTAGTAACGACATTTATCAGCAATATTATTTGGGTAGAGTATCGTAAGCCCTAAAACTACATGTCCGAATTTCAGATGCCCAAAGTTGTATAACCCCGAATAAAAAATTATAAATTCAAGTATGAATCAATGATTAGATACTTTTATATGATTTAAAGCATCGATAAACCATGAACAGAAGCACATTTCACTTTTGAATTGTATAAAAGTATCTAATAATTGATTTATATTAAAATTTATAATTTTTTATTCGGGGTTATGCAACTTCGGGCATCTGAAATTCGGATATATGGTTTGAGGGCTTATGAATTTAAGGGCTCACGATACTCTACCGATTATTTGATAAAATAACAGAATTCTGACAAAACGAATCTAGTTGCGTTTTGAAAGATCTTTGTCGCGTGTCTGATAAATGTCACATGTCCCCACATATGACACGACATGTGTTGAAAAGGTTGAAAATAAAAAAAGCGGTATGTGAACGAGTTACAGAAACAGATGGGTAGGTGTCCCTGCATTCCAGTGCATGCGTAATCGAATTACGAACACCCTCACTCCGGAGAGTGCCCTGAGGCTAACCTCCCATGGACCGGAATTCGTTCCGGCGGAATGACTTTAAACCAATCGCTTTCACAATTTCTTTTAGAGCGTTCTATCAGAAATCTATAAAAAATTGTGCATTGGTTCAATTTTCATTCCGCCGGAACGAATTCCGGTCCATGGGAGGCCAGCCTGAGGTAGTATGCGAGAAGCCCGGCTGGTAATAAGCCCGACTGGCGTTAGCCCGAACGACTTTAAACCCGAATGACAGTTGACCCGACTAGTTATAAAAATATAATCAAATAGAATGGAAAATTAATCGAAATCAAAGCTTATTCAAGATTTTGCTGTAAAGATGTATAGATCAAAGGTTAATTACGCTTTGATTTCGATTAATTTTCCATTTTATTTAATTATATTTTTATAATTAGTCGGGTCAACTCTCATTCGGGTTTAAAGTTGTTCGGGTTAAATGCAGTCGGGCTCAAGTGCCACTCGGGCTTCTCGCATACTACCTGCCCTGAGGTAGCCGCTTTTCAATCGAAATGCAAGGGTGCGATCGTTCAGGCAGTTTACCCGGTGATACGAATAATTGAAGCAAAGTATGAGAGGAGGAGCTTCACACCTAATCGGCAGTTTCTGCATCATTACCACCGGGCTGGTACCGTCATAAGTGGTATTATTTTTCACTCAGGGTTGGTTTAGCCAATACGTATTTACTTCCTTGTTACGTGGCAATCCTTTTTGTTTAAGGTGATTCACCACAAGCCAAGTTACTAGATCTCTCCCCCCAGTTTTCTCAGTAATCAATGAATAGAATCAATTTTAATGAGCAGGTGCATCTTCTTAGGCCATTGAAAAAATGCGGCTACTCATTATTTTCCATTTTATGTGTTCGTTTCTGAGAAAACTGGGGGGGAGAGAAATTTGGAATCTAGTAACTTTTGCAGGGAGTAATGAATCCCCTTAAGGGCATTCATCAGAGGCAAAGTTACTAGATCTCTCCCCCCAGTTTTCTCAACGATTAATGAATATAATCGATTTTAATGAGCAGGTGCATCTTCTTAGCATATCAAAGAAAGTGCAGCTACTCTTTATTTTTCATTTTATTTGTTCGTTTCTGAGAAAACTGGGGGGGCGATTTTGGAATCTAGTAACTTTTTGGGAAGGTGGTGAATGCCGTTAAGAGATAGGATCAGTGATGTCAGATTCGAGACCGAGACCTTTTTTACTCACCCCATTGACCGCTTCCCCTTTCTCCCACCATGCGAAATAATTTAGGCGAGCGACGGAGAAAGAGTGACTATCACTCTCTCGCTCGCCCGACTTATTCCGCATGGTGGGAGAAAGGGGAAGCGGCCGATGGAGAAGGTAAAAAGCGGTCTCGGTCTCGAATCTGGCATCACTGGATAGGATGGATAGGATACCAGCAGTGTTGCCAGATACACCGCATCCCCACATTTTGCATCGCATTCCAAGCATCTGATGCGCAATCCGCATTTCATGATGCGGAATGCGGAGTGGTAAAATTCTCTTTTTTCTCCTTGGTCATTCGATTTTAATACCTGTTGATCTATTTTTCTTCTGGGAATCCGCATTTCACATGCAAGGTCCTCAATTTTAAGTTCGCGAACCCGCATTTTCACAAATAGAATTTGACAACACTGGATACCAGAGTTACCATCGGAGCATGTTCTCTTGCACTAAAATACTCCAAACTGAATTCATGAAAAAATCTGAGATTTTCAGGGATGATTCTTTGAGACTTCATCCCTAAAAATTTCAGATTTTGTTATGAATTCAGTTTCGAGTATTTTAGTTTTAGCGCAAGAGAACGTGCTCCGATGGTAACTTTGGTATCCTCTTAACAAGGATGCATTTTTTGTTGTCCCAGTGGACAAATCCCTAAACAAGTACTTGGTTTTTCCAGTGACTGATCACTGTGGAACTTTGAATTGGTGTTACGTATCAGCCCTGATGAGCCAATGATCGTGATACACATCAGACCTTTGTTGCCAGAAACAGAGGAACAAGAGGGTCGAGTCCAGAATATATTGGTCATTCCAATTAACAGAATTATTTGATCGAATGTAGGCCATTGAATCTCAAAATTTTTGACACCACTGCACCAGACTTCTGCTTCTTTTCTATAAAATGATTTATCAAGTGAAGCTATTGAATCCACCTTGTAATGGTCGGAGTTAACAATGCAGATGGTTGGCATTCCCTTGTGAAAATATTTCTACGCCAAATTACGCCTAAATACTGCATTTCGGACGCTTTCGTAAAGAAACGTAGAAAATTCTACGCACCTCTACGTCAAAGTACGTCAATCTATGACCAAGAGTTTTACCCGTGTACTGTGACGTAAAAAGGTGTAGAAATACGTAGAATGGCATAAGCTCTCGGGCTTTATACGCCAGATTTACATATTTCTACTCCCCTGCTTCAATTCCGCGTATTTTCGGCACAAATATTCATATTTTTGCCTATGCCTAATTACGTAAAACTATGCCAAGCTGTGGGACGTAGATTAACATAATATTTCGTGGTTTTTGGCCTAATTTGGCGTGAAAATATTTTCACAAGGGTTCCTGTGAGGGAGTAAAAATAATAGGCGGAAAGTAGTGAATTACTACCATGTGATTAAAACCTAAATGTTGAAATTTTTCAGACTCCAAGGTTAAAAGTCTAAGCACGCAAAAGGATAAACTTGATGCTCAAGACCAGCTTATGCAGGCAAACTTAGTAAAAACATCCCAATAAACATTTTTGGATCAGTCTTTTGGATCAATCTAAAAGATATCTAAAAGAGATCTAAAAGATGTCTTATACAACAAATTTAGATATGTTTAAGACATCTTGCAGAAAGACATCTTTTAGAAATCTAAAAGACATCTTGGAGGAAGACATCTAAAACATATCTAAATTTGTTGCATAAGACATCTTTTAGATCTCTGTTAGATATCTTTTAGAGTGTTCCGGAAGACTTCCATAGAAATGTTTATTGGGATTACACGTTGAGGCCTAAGCACACAATATAGCGCATAAGGTGTTATGCTTCATGCAAGGTCTTATGCATTATGTTTTATAATCATGCGTTTATGTGCTTAAACCTTAATCCTCGAACTCTCACGTGTACATGAAAAGACTGACATTATTGATATTTATAAAGCATTTATCAATATTTAGGAACATGACTGCCAATTTGGGGAAAAAGAGAATCACTAAAGATTATTTATAGCAAGTCTACCAAAAATTAGTAGTCAAAATACTGAGAGTTAATAGTTTCATTGTTATTTTTCATATTGAAACTATCAGCTGCTGGTATTTTGACTACTAATTTTTGGTAGACTTGCTATGAATATTCTTTAGTGATCCTCACGGAGAAAAAGGAATAGTGATAATTACTGAGCGAATAGTAAAATATGGACAGACCAAACTGCGCAATCAAAATAACTAAACCACTCAATCGAAATTACAATGCGCTTAGTTGAATCAACGATACGTTTAATTAGTTTAACTACGCAATTGACTATAATAACCAAATGTTTGGTCCATCCATATTTTACTATACCAGTTTTCTCCGTGCTCTTTTTCCCTAAATTGGCAGTCAATTTTCTACATGTTGATGAGTGCTTTTTGAATATCAATAACCTCGGTCTTTCCGTGTATCTATTGGATACGGTATACAAGAATTTGATAAATCAATGTGATAAATTATTTTACAATATTCATTTGATCTTTCAATATTTTATCATAAATTTTATATTTGATGATCAATGTGTATGAATATACGTGAAGATAATAATTCAACGAAGGAATTTAATACAGACAGGTGCGCGACTATTTATGCACCATCTAAAGGCGCAAGCATTCGAGGGTTAAAGGAATTTATTCTTCCCTGAAAAAGTTACTTCATCCCAAATCTCTCCTTCCAGTTGTCTCGAATATGAATGAATAACATGCGGAGTAATGAATAATTAGCTGTATTTTATTTGATTTGTTAAAAAAATCGACCCGCTAATGAAAATCGATTCTGATCATTCATCGTTGAAAAAACTGGGGGAGAGATGTAATAACTTTGAACGTAGGCAATGGTTTTAATATGAAAACATTCAATTAGAATACCAGCATTAATCATTGAACAGGGGCTCTATACGTTTAACTCATAATATTTCAATCTATTGTAATAATCAGATCTGAGAGTTCTTCTTGAACTTCTAACTTCAATGGAAGTCAATAAATTTCACTAAAAGTTATTGAATTTTGTGGATAATTATTGAACTCTACTGAAATTTTGGTCAATTCAATTGAATTCTGCTAATTTTCAATGAAAGCCAAATGTGCCAACCCTACTGAAAAATTCCAATAGGAACCGATAGGTGTAATTTTATCGGAATCAATGAGTTTCTATCGATTATCCGTGTCGTTTTGTCACAGTCGCTATGGGTTTCTATTGGATTTGATGTGGGAGTCAGTATTCTATTGGTTTTTATTGGTACAATCGAATAAAACCTCATGAATACCGATGGGAAATAATTTTCTATTGGAAAACCATGTCGTTTCGTCACAGGATCTACGGGAATTTATTGGAATCAGTGTCCTCAGATTGGACTCGCAAATGTTACACACACAGATGTGATTGTACGTCCGTGTGAGAGAAGAGAGGGTACGGTTGCGCACGCAACCTAGCATGCTTTCTCCTTCGCTCTCCCGTCAACTATCCTATGAGCAATGGACAAAGCATACTAGGTTGCGCGCGCAACTGTACCCTTTCTTTTTTCACACGGACGTACAGTGGCATTTGTGTGTGTAACGTTTGCGAGTCCAATCTGAGAACACTGATTGAAATATATTGGAATTTTACAACAAGAAAAAGTCAAGGAAATTTTTTCACCAGGGATGAAATATTCTTACAGATGTTGAATTTCAAGTCTTCCTGTACCCCCTAGTTGATATCCTATTGAAATTATAGAATGAAGAGAATGAGGACGGAGTCAGAACAGAGTTTTTAGGCCAAAAGAGTAAATCCAATTAGCGATGGGCGATATTTGACGATATTGATATTTTTTATAGAAAATTTGTCGAATTTCACATTGAATTCTATAAAATATCGATTGAAACTTGATACAAATATTATAAAAACATATCAATACTATTAAATATCGCCCATCGCTAAACTCAATGAGGGAGAATTACTTGATTCAAAAAATTCGTGAGA
The DNA here is from genome assembly GCA_018340375.1 of Gonatopus flavifemur. Classification (NCBI taxonomy): domain Eukaryota; kingdom Metazoa; phylum Arthropoda; class Insecta; order Hymenoptera; family Dryinidae; genus Gonatopus; species Gonatopus flavifemur. The sequence continues at coordinate 221,327 of JAFFJZ010000023.1, forward strand.
GACCGACTTTGAAGGACAATACGAATTGTAAAAGGGGAGACAATGAAAATCAAACTTGGTATTTTTGTTCTTCTTTAATTTTTTTCAATACTAGCACAGGTGACTCCAAACCGAGAGAAGAAATTGCCGGGAACAATAAAATATTTAGTTTAATAGTCGCCATAAAATACTTAATTGATTTGAATAAACTTTCATTGACTCGATTAAATATTTATTCAATCAAATCAATATTTAATATGCTATGAAATATTTCATCAATGGAAACAGTTATTCAATTGAATCAATGAAAGTTTATTCAAATCAATTAAATATTTTATGGCGACTATTCAATTAAATATTTTATTGTTCCCGGCAATTTTTTCTCTCAGTGCAATGGAGTAGATCATGGAAAAATAAAAAAACTGTCTTTCTTCTGGAACACAAAAAATTTGCTGACACAGGAAATTCGAAGAAATTCATTTTGTACACGGGAAACAAAATTTGTATCATAGACCTAGCGGTGAAAGATCGTCAACATTTTATTACCAATCATATACCAGTTTATTGTTCTCACCAGGGACTTGGAACGTCATTCACTTTCGTTATTCATTATATATAAAAAAATACATAATAATGTATATATTGTACACAAACTATACATTTATTATGTATATTTTATATATAATGAGTAACATAAGTGAATAACGTTACAGTTCAGGATTCTCACAACATGGACTCACGGTGAATCCAACAAAATCAAAAATTATACCCTTCAATAGATCCGGTAACATTCGAACCGCTAAAAAACAAGCCTTCTTTTTCGGTACAGAGCGTATTGAGGTTGTTAGAGAGTTAGAATATCTAGGTGTGGGTTTTGGGAGCTCATCTTTGGGTACTCGTGCAGTCAGCAAAGCGGTAAAAAAAGCTCGTATAGCTTTAGGCGCTGTGTTGTCCCTACTTGCGAGATGCAGATCAGACGCTTGGATCACAAAAATGAGACTTTTTGATGCCATGACCACCTCAGTTCTATTCTATGGAATTCCTATCTGGGGAATGAGATATCTAAATAAGAACGAAATTGTTCAGGTGGAATTTTTTAAGAGGGTACTTGCACTCCCTAGATGTACTCCTGGGTATGCGGTGCGTTTAGAATTGGCTATTTTACCACTTGCTCATAAAGCGATGAAGCTTACCTGGGGCTGGTACGTACGTATGCTTGAAATAGACCAGAACCGCTTGCCTAGAATGTGTCTTACCCGTCTATATGAAATAGCAAAGGTGCGCTCCGACGACACAAAATTCAATTGGCTTCTGCAATTTCGCGGTTTGTTGGAATTAACTGGATATTTGTGGCTCTGGGAGAGTGACGAGCCAGCGCTTTGGAAGAAATCTGAGCAAGAAGTTTTTCAACTTTATGAGGATTACCTGAGAAGGCTAGATGTTGAGAAATATAATAATTCCTCTTTGTGTGCCTACCTTGTGTGTCAATGTCCTCTACAGTGGCAGCAGATGCTTGCCAATCTGCGACTTGCGAATAACTTTGTACTGAGATTGACAATCAACCGAATCACCTACAATGTAAATCCGAATGAAATGTGTCTGGTTTGCAATCTCAACGAGAAAGAGGACGTTCGACATTTGTTGTTTCGCTGCCCTTTGTACCGAACTTTCAGGGATCATTGATTTAATGGGAAATCTCCATCTGAATCTCTCAACGTTTCAACAAAAGCGGCAATACGAAAAATTTTTCTGTATATGAAAAACGTACTAACTTTAAGATCTTTTGTGCTATCCGAATAATTGATTGTGAAGTAGATTTAAGTTATATTTGGAATGTGAAGCTTTGTTATGTCAATCACTGTAAATGTAACTACTATTATACCCCCTTGCTAGGAGGGATATTTTCCTTATAAGCAATAAATCTATCTATCTATCTATCTTAAATGTTGTTGAATTAAATGTTGCTGAATTTCATTGCACTCTATGCTGAATTTCACTCACAAATTGGACTCTCTTTTCATGAAAAATCAATAAGAAAAGATGAATCTCGACAAATTTCCATGAAATTCAATCAAATTCATTAAACTTTGCCAATTTTTTTTTCATTTTTGGGAAGATTCGTATTTTTTCAAATTTTCGATAAAAAAGTGTCCAAATTGAGAGTGAAATTCAACAAAAGTTTTTCCACGAAGGATGATTCTGATTTCATGAATATCATTATGGATTGATGTATAACAAAATATGATCATCAATTAAGTAATTTTATTGTGAGTTTTTTTCCGTGCACAAACATCAAAATTTTACAGAACCCAAGTGAGAATTCAATGTTCAATGTTTCATTCTGAATTCAATTATATTACTTTATGAACCAATGTGTGTCTGATATAAAATTAAAACTATGAAAGGTAATTTAATCTGTGCGTTGAAACGATGTTTACATCCCTGGTGTTAAGGGGTCTTTCTGGTTGAGATTTTCAAGAAACATTTTTTTTTCAAACAATTTTTTCCCATAGAAAGAATTGAGATATCGTTTTGAAAATTTTTAGGTTTGTGGATTGAACATTAAATATTACAAAAAGTGTTTTTCTCAGATTTAAACAAATTTTTTTATCCTTCTACTAATTTAAACAAAAAAACACTAAAAAATGACGGTGGGAGTGATTTGGGGTGATCGGAAGATCTGAAAAAGGAAAAAAACATGGCAAATCATTCCTTGTTGAAGTGGCTATCGCATGAACTAGGATATTTTTTTCCATCAAAAAATAACAAAATGGCGGCGATTTTTCGAAAAAATTGACTTTCGAGGGTGGAAAATCGGATAGAAATCGGAGAATTTTTGACCGATCGAAAAAATCCTAGTTCATGCGATAGCTACTTCGATAAGGTATAATTCGCCTTTTTGTTTTTTTTTCCAGATCATCCGGTCGCCCCAAATCACTCCCACCGTCAGTTTTTAGTTTTTTTGTTGTTTAAATTAGTGTCACGAAAAAGAAAATTTGTTTGAATCTGAAAACAATATTTTTGTAATATTGAATGTTCGATGAATATACCTACAAATTTTCAAAACGATATCTCAATTTTTTCTATGAGAAACAAATGTTTGAAGAAAAAAAATGTTCCTTGAAAGCCTGTATCAGAAAGACCCCTTAAGCATGTATTTTTCAATTCAACGACTTCCCAGTTGTAGAGTTCCCATAAAACCGCATACATCAATTTCACAGGTTTCGATTCAGTTTCATATGTGTACTGGGAGAAAAAAAATTCACTGGAACAGTCAAATGTGATTTGACTGTCTCATTGTTTTGCTGGAATGGCGAACTTTTTGCTAATATAGCAATTATTTTTCTACGTCATCAATTATATGGCGATAATATACAGCGAATTATTTGGTGCTCCAACAGAAGGTGCCCAGTCAAATCAGATTTCGCTGTTACAGGAAATTCCCCCCCCCCCCTCCCCCCCCTCGAGTATTTGAATCAGTCAATATAAGACTTTATACACGGAGAAAAAAGTATTGCTGGCACAACAAGCAGGTCTGTTATTGTAGCGCCTACAAGAAAAATTAGCTGAAAGAGCAAGAAAAATGATTGACACGACTGAATGTTCTTGTCGACATAAACAAATTTGTTAACAGAACTAACGTCTCAGCTGCTGGAGTAAATATTTTTACAAGGACAACAAATTCCTTTGTAGGCGCTATATCCCAGACAGCACAACGTGCCACTGGAACATTTATGGAAGGTTTATAGAACGTAGGAGAGGTTTTCAGAACGTTCAGAAAACGTCCCAGAGACACATTGTGCTGTTAAGGTAGTAGCAAATTTTTTGTCCGTGTAGGATATCACATTCTTATAAGATTTGATGAGATTGAATTTGGCGCTTACAGCTTCCCTCATCAAATTCCATTGAAATCGATCAAATTCAGGGCCCATTCAAATTCTAAGATACAGAAATTCAATGAACGGGAGGGAACGGGTGGAAGCACAGCCCACAAGCAAATGTATTTTTATGTGAAAAACCATTGATCATTTGGTACCCATCCAATAAACATTCCATGATGCAACACTTTCAGATATCTTTTAGATCTCTTCAACTCTTCTTACATTCAAAAGATATCTATGAGATAAATATAAGATTATCTTAAAAGAGACCTGATAGTTATGTTATAGATATCTTTTAGATGTAAGCAGAGCTTGGAGAGATCTAAAAGATATCTGAAAGTGTTGCATCAGACATCTTAGACTTTTCGTGAAGATATTAGAGTTGTCGAAGGATTTGAAGATGTTTGAAGAGTGTTCATATCAGACATCGTCAATCATAATGCAGGGGAAGGGAATGAATGAAGAAGAAAGTGGGGATATCACGGTTGCACGTTGTTGCGGTTCGCCATGTAGTGGGGTGGTGCAAAGAGAAACTACCGACGATTCTTACTCCACGGCGAGCAATGTGCAGCGCGCCACCGTTCGAAGCGTGTCGCTGTCACTTCTTCTCTCACGGATACTACTCGTTCAACTTGTTCGATATTATACACGTTTGAACATCCTCTGTGATAAGGCAAAAAAACAAAAAAATTCGAAAACAAAAGCAAATGTGTGAATACCTGTTCGAAAAACATTTGCAAAAGGAAAATTTGTGTTGTGTATAACTTTATATGACTGTTATCATCTCCTACCTTTTGTTTTCCTTTACGCCGGCCGGCACACGCGCGTTCTTCAAACGTTCTCCCACACGTGTTCTCGTTCACGCATGCACGAATAACAAATTTAATTTGCACGTTTCGATGTTTGGATTTGGAATTTGATCGTTTTATTTCTGATGTGTGGCTTTTCTCTCTTCTTTACAAATACATATGCTTTCTTTATGAATTGCGATTATCGTGAGAAGATATATCGATGTTGGTGACATAAGTGTAAACCGTTATTGATCAAATTTTCAAGACTCTCCTTGTGATTAGTATGGATATACAAAATTTGATTTTTATTGTTTGCTTTTGAGTTTTCAATACATATGGTACATTTTTATCGAATGTGCGTTGTGTGACCGCTTTCGATGCATGTTTGGTGGAGGATTTATGGTGGACATAGGTGAATCGAAGAGTGCTACGATAACGTTGAAAATTCATTGTGGACCAAGGGGGTAGTTTATCTTTTATTTTATCTCTCTTTGCGTCGGGGAATGGACGCGCGTGGGGTCGAAGACGAGGCAGTGGTCGTAGCAGCGGCAGCGGCCGCGGCAGCCGCAGCCACAAGAGGTAGCATCGGAACTCCGTCTCCGGTTCCATCGTCCACAGCTACGGTAGCTGCTACCACCACCGTCGGTACTAATCTTACACCTTCCGTTGTGGCTGCCGCAGCGGCGGCGGTGGTTGCCCCGCAATCCTGCCCCACGCAACTTTCGGCTGTAGTCGGGGCTAGTCCTACGAATAATCATCATCCCCATCAACCCCCACCGCCGCCAACTGGTACCACTTCAACAACACCCAAAATATTCAGCAGAAACGTCAACGGCACACGTAAGTCGCTTTTTTTATCGTACAGTAAAATTTTGAAAGTTTTGTACATAAATTATATGAAAGTCCACACTGGGAAATAGATTTATGGGATTTATATATAAAACTTGAAATAGTTCTTTGATTAATCGCATGCCGAATAGTTTATGACGAGAATGAGCACGCGTTGGAGTCTCGACAAAAAAAATATCTATCCGTACTAGGGACAAAAAAATCAAAATTGTATGTAATTTATATATAATTTTCTGAGGACAGATTTTTGATGAAATTCTGAAAAGATTTTGGTCCGGAATATTCAGATCTGATCCTTAGATCTGGAGATATGAGCATTTTTTAATTTTTTGAAAAATCCAAATACCTTGGAATTACCATATTTCTGACTTTTGAATCCAACACCATTCTCTAAATCAGATCACGGGATATCCCTGGAAAAAAATTAATCTAATTTAGCTTCCTTCGTTGTGGAGTTATGGCGATTTGAAGTTGTTGAATTCTGATTGGCTGGAATGCAAGAAGATTTCAAACCGCTATAACTGCACAACGAAGGAAACTAAATTAGATGAATTTTTTCCGGGGATACCACGTGATCTGACTTACCCTGTAAAAAAATTTTATCGGAAAATTCCTATATATTCATGTGAAGTAATTAACACATACATGCGTTAGGAATTTTCCCGAATTGTCCGGAAATTTACTGTGAAATGTTGGGAAAAATCCCATAAAGTTTGGAATTTTCAGATAAATATATGGGAAATTTCATATAAATGTACCGGAAATTGATTTCCTGATCAGTGATTGGAATTTTCCGGTTGATCTACACAGGAAAATTCCGATTATTTTTTACAGTGTAGTGAATGGTGTTGGATTCAAAAGTCAGAAATATGGTACTTCCGAGGTGATTGGATTTTTAAAAAAATTAAAAACTGCTCATATCTTCGGATCTAAGGATCAGATCTGAATATTCCGGACCAAAATCTTTTCAGAACTTCATCAAAAATCTGTGCTCAGAAAAGTGAACGGCAATTTTGAACCACCCAGTATAATTTTGAAAATTTCTCCACTCGAGTAATGTATGGTATCTGTATGGATGGTGTACGGCCCGCGCCTTAGGAAAAAAATATAAAACATCCTACATCGAATTGTCTAGCAATTTGTGGGAATCTACATAAAAATAAATGGCTAATCATGAATTCTAGGGATGAAGCTTAAACTGGCAGCCGTAAAGCCAGCAGCCGATTGTTGTCACTTTCGATTAAACGTCGTTGAGGCTTCGTTCCTCTCAGAAATCGATTAAATAGTACCCCAGTGACCGTTTCAGGTGCTCAAATCCCAATAAACCTTTCACGTAAAAAGTTATGACAATCGACTGCCAGTTTTGGCTACATTTCTGAATATTAATGTATCGGTCTCGATCTCGGGGTCGATACCGAGACCAGTCTCGGTCTCGTCCGAATCACTACTGAATATATTGATCTTCAGGATGAAACTGAGTTTGACTTCTCATTATCGGAGAGTCAGATTCCAGTTTCTACATGGGAAAGTTCAAAACAGCTCTGGGGTGGAAAAATTTGGATGGTTTTTGTCCTGTTATTCGCCTTGTAGGCTGATTTTATTTCTTGAATGAGATATATTCCTGAATGCCTTCTCCACCAAACATCTTATTCAAGTCCATTTTGTCCGAAGCATTCATAAATTGGGACAATATCAGTCTCAGAATCAAATCAGAGGACAAAACCTCTACAATTTTTTGAACCGAATAAGCGGTTTTGACATATGAATAAATCAAAATCTCCCAACATTGACATATTTCGGATTTATAAAATCTGCAATTATTTTTCTGTATCAATTTGTCAACTTACGCGTATATTCGAAGAAGAATATGTTAAAGGTGTAAGTGATGGTCATGCTTCCTCCCGCAATCCCTTCGACGGTAAAAGATATCAATACAACATGAATTTATGTACTCATTCGCAATGCTCGAGTATTATATAATACATTTTACAAATGTTACACCTTCGTAATTCGTCTTTTTGAAACATGTATTCCAAGATTGCATAAAAGTGCCGAATTTTTCAAACTTTTTGACGTACAAATCATTGAAAAATGTATAAAATCGTACATCAAACGAACACGTGCATGGAGTTTTTTGTGTACTTTACAAGCGTTTTTTCATTTTTTCAATAATTTTTTCATAAACAGCAGTACAACCGTGGAAAGTTTGTGAATAAATTCTGACGTCAGGACGTAGCGAATTGATCGAACATCGTATTTGTACACTCAAACGTTCAAACGCTGTTACAAAAATGTACGTATCGTAATATCAAAGATTCGCTCTCACCAATCAATTGCTAATTATTCTTCTCAAGGTATTAACAATTTCAAATATCCAAAGTTATTTGATAATGATTTTTCTTATGATGAAAAAGATTTGTATTTGCAAACCTCGTAAGACACGCAGCCACGGTTTGTCGATTCTTTATAACGCGATGACTCACCCTGAATAAAAAACGTTCGCGGCGACGACGGGCAAAAAACTCGGGTTTTTTGCTTTCACTGGTATAGCGCGCAAGATCGCAAATTTACGAAAGATACTCGGTAGAAGAAAATAGATTACAAGAGAGAAAAAACTTCAAGGTGTAGGTTTTTTGTTCGTGTTTTAACAAAATAGATTTGAAAAATATCAACTTTAATACGTATTTTCAAGTTGAAATATATCATAATTGGTGTGCTCTAAGGAATCTTTTTCACGCGGTGGGATGTGTTGAATAAAATCATATCGTGTATGTAAAATACTACTTATAGTGATGATAATAACAACATGGATAAGATAAACAATGATTCATGGTGTAATCTTTTGCAATGATATATCATTTTTTGTTGTTGTACCTATTCGTGAGCGTATGAAGTATATTGATGTGAAAAATTACACAAGATTTTTCAAATTACATTATAAATCATTGATCGTTTCATTGTCAGTAATGTATTGTGTAATTTCGGTAAACATTTTTTTATGTTGGTTTTTTCCCAGTTGAGGAAAAAAGAATTGCGAAGTGAGTGAGATTCTATTCATAATCTCTCATTTTGTCGGAAAAAAAACGAAGGACGTACGATGAAAGTCATGAATTGAAGAAATTTTGATGATTTTTGATACTCACTGTTCACGGTTAATTTTGGCATTATCTCGGTAAACATTTTCAGATCCCTTTGTTGGATCACTCGAAAAAGATATCTCAAAGAAGATTAAAAAAAAATTCAGATATCTTATAATGTTGCATAAGACATTTTTTATATATCTTGGAAATATCTTCTGAAATGTTCGGGAAGATTTTCACAAAAATGATTGAGATGTTTTATAAAATTTAATATAAACTCGACAAATTTTCTTTAAAAAATACAGATCCTGTCAAATACTGTCCATCACTGTGCAGTTTCGAGACGCAGTCTTGCAGTTTTTGCGGATCGTTATCGATATGTTCCTATAAAATACAATACGTATGAAATTTTTATCAAAATTTGATGAAATTTTTATCAAAATTTGATTGAAATGTATAAAAACTGAATATAAAGTTCATAGAAACATACAGGTATCGATACATATCGCCTATTTCTTCTACAGTTCATCTTTGTAAACTGTTTTACCTACACGGAGAGAAAGGTTATTTTATAAATCAGTATATTGCTAGCACGTACAGGACAAACTTGCTTCATGATATAAAAAGATTAAGAATTGTACTATAGGATATAGTAAATTTTGTAGAGAGTATCCGAGTAAAGGACATCATGAAGCAAGTCTGTCCCGCACGTGCTAGCAATATAGTAATTCATAATGTAACTTTTCTCTCCGTGTATAGACTGCAAATGCTCCCTGAAGGAGTGAACTATTCGCCGAGAATTCCAGACAGAACCTGCTCCAACAACTCACAGATCCCGTAGGAAATCTGGACAGAGCATTCGAATCTGCATGGCTTCTGGACACAGGTTAAGTATTCTGTCCGGTTGTATCTTTGCAACCAACATTGCCTCGGCATTTCTCTGATATACGCGTAGTTCCTTCTCAGTAATCTAAACTCACTCTTCGAACAAAGTGTTTTCAATATTGAATTCATCATTTTGAATTTCACACTTTTCCATCGGGATTCAGAACCGTTGAGCACGAAAATTTCCAAGAAAATTCAATTTCTTTCTAATTTCTCTACAATCTATAAAAGCCCAGTTTGTGAAAATGACAAAATAACATTATTTAAACGCATATAATGATTTTGTAGATCAAAATCGTATTTTATACTTTTTCTTTCATCATTTCATCTACTCATTTTACTTCCAGTATAATTCTGTGGTACTCCTCTTCGAATGATTCAATTCTCTTTCTATGCGCTACACGTACCATTTGTGTCTCAAAATACGCTTTATATATAATATGTTTCAAGAGGTTCTTTTTCATGTCAAGAGTAATATCGTCAAGACAACAGATGAAAGTGTTTTTATATGATCGAAAGCATTTTTCGTTCACGTTATTTTGTTCTTCATACTTTTTTCTCCGCGTTAATCAAACTCATCGCAAGAGTCCCAGGAAAAATGAATCAAGGTTTTAATTTTTTCAATTCCTTTGTAACTAAAATCAAAATTTGTTTATGTAAAACATTTCAATGAATTTCAGATAATCTTTCAGTCTCGTCTAAAATATATTTGCAACCGCAAACCGTTTTCCAAGGAATATTTGTACTTTTTCTCATCCTCATTTTGATTTGATACTTTCTTGAAAAATTCGAATGAAATGTCCGTGTATCGAAATCATGGCGATACAAGAACAAGATATAACGTTTGAACCGACTAAACCTTCCACACGGAGAAAAATGCAGGTCGAAAATATAGTAATTTTTGATAAAAATTTGAGAATAGTTCTTGAAACCTGAGAATTTTTCTTAAATGCATAATAAAGACAAGACAGTCCACTTTTTTGTGGAATTGTATTCGAAAACCAATGAAAAATTATTCATACTTGAAATAAAAAATAGAGAGAGTATGAACTTACCAAAAGTCGCATACGAAATTTGACAAAGCGAATGATAGGATATTGAAATTTTGTTACTATTTTTGTAAAATTTCACGCGCGACTTTCGGAGAGTTCATATGTTTCTCTATTCTTTATCAAGTATTGATAATTTTTCAGTATTTTTCGAATAAAATTCCACAAGAAACTGGACCGTTTTGTCTTTATTATGCATTCAAGAAAAACTCTCAGATTTTAAGAAATATTCTCACAATTTTATTAAAGATTACTATATTTTCGACCTTCATTTTTCTCTGTGCACATTCTGATATTTTTACAAACATTACAAAAGCAATCTCGAGATTCGCCATAGAGCATAGCGATGACTCACCCCGAGTGCAAAAACCAACTGCGGCAGCTATGAACAAAAACGCACTTTTTCTTCCGCCGTCGGCGCGCAACTATTGCGAGATGGGTTTTTGTCGATTTCTTACAAGAGAAGATGAAGAAAGAAAGAGAAGGTTGCGGGTATCCATTCTTATGTTGGCGTGTAAGCAACGGTGACCACCGCGTAGCGATGGAGTGGCAAAAACAACTCAATGTATACGCGGTTTTGCACGTCGTTTCTCTGAAAGTCGAAATTACAGTCGTAGAGAAAGAGAGAAATGTTACTGTTGTATCACGGAAACAATTGCTTGTTCTTGGGAAAATCATTATTATTATTATTCTTGGCTTTGGCTTCGCTAAAATGAAGAAATCGGTCATGGCGACTCGATGCTTTTATAAGGATTATCAAGTCATTTTTATCATTTGTCATAATTATAGTAAGGAAATCTTCTACTCGCGATGTATACGACGTTAACACTGTGCCTAACGATCCAAACTGAGTTGGGAGGGACGTGAGGGTTGAAAATGTGGTTAGAATCGATCGAATGATACGCGTTAAAGAGTTTTCCTTACATTTTTCCTTTTGATTTTCATGTTTTGAGGAAAAAGTAGAGAAAAGTTACTCATTTATATATAATATATATATATATATATATATATAATAATGCATGTTTTGTATATAAATTATATATTTATTATATATATTTTGTGTAAAATGGTTAACGGTCACGATTAACGTACCCATCATTGGAAGTTTTGCAGGGATGATGCAAAACTTTTTGGTTCTTGAAATATAGTTGTAAGGCGAAAATTTGAATAAAATTGAATTATTATCGCAACATGAAAAAAGGAAGGTTGAGTAGTACCGAACTCTCAAGTTTTTCATAAATTGCATTTTACAAGAAATTTTAATACGTTGTGTAAATACCTTCAAACCTCTATTATTCTATATAGAAGTTCGCTCCTATCACTCAGCCCTCAGTTTGGATTTCAGCATTTATCCGATACTACTCGGTTTCTCCTCAATAAATCTCCAAGGACAAATTGTTTTGCACAAAAGAGGTGTTCAATAGATAGGGTAAAATGTAACATAACAAATACAAAGTGAATGGCCATGAAAGAGTTGTTTTTGTCGTTGTTCTATATTTTAATTCAATTATAACTTCAACAAATCTGAATTCGTTAGAAGAAATTTTCAGTTGAATACACCAAGAAAAATAGAGTGACGAATTCGTTAGTTGAGTAGGGTCTAGTCGATTAATGCAGGGTGTCAGGGAACGTCATGGAAACTCTCGCAAAGTGTGGAAAGTCAAGGATTTCCTCTTACGCAGTACGAAAAACATTTTTCCCCATAATTTTTACAGGGTGGTGACAGAACCGGGAAATCAGGGAAATCTCAGGGAAATCTCAGGGATTTTTAATATTCTGGAAATCTCAGGGAAATCTCAGGGAATTTCGAAAATAAAATTGGAAACTCAGGGAAATGTGTGGGAAGTCGAGTTTCAAATTGAGATTCGGTATTGCCATTGTTTTCTTTTTACTTTCACCTAACTTATTGTTGATTCTTATGTAAATCTCACATTGGAAATAATATATATAAATATAATTTTTTGACTTTTTTTCTTATCAAAATGAAATTGAATGAAGGAAACATTTAACAATTTTTCAATACAGGAAATAGCTTATGTCTAAAGGAATATGAATGAATTGCAATAATCAGTCAGATTTTTTTTAATTTTTCCAGGATATTTCGAGAATACCTAATTCTTACAGTTCATCTGTATTCCTCTAGTGAATAAATTTGAACTGTTTTCTGTATTGAAAAATTGTTGATTGTTCATTGTTCTTTTCATTCAATTCTATTCTGATAAGGAAACAACATTCAGTGCTTTCTTAAAAAAAAATCATAATTGACAAAAATTTATCCAGTAGAACATAGAAAGTAAGTTTGTAACTTTCACTACACAAAAATTTGAAAGATCAGTCAATAACCTGATAGCACATGGAAAATTCTTTCTCAAGAACAAGAAATAGAATTGTTCAAGAACTCTTTTTGAATTTGATGAATTCAACAAAAGTTTGGAGGAGTTCAATGTTTGAGACATTAGCGAGTCCTGTGAGAGTACTGAAACAATTCTGAAAGTATTCTCACAGTACCCTCATAGTACCTATTCGTGAATGTCTCAAACATTGAACTCCTCCAGAGTTCATTATAAATTCATTAGTTCGAAAAGAGTTCTTGAAGAATTCTATTTCTTGTTCTTGAAAAAGAATCCATCGTGTTTTATCTGGGTACAGATCTCATACAGCACGTCTACTCTGTAAATCCGAATCAGTGAAAAGTACTGAGAATCAGTAAATTTCCCTGGCGAATCAGTCCTAAGTCGTCCACAGTGGACGACTTAGCACTGGTTGGTCAGTGGAATTCACTGATTCTCAGTACTTTTCACTGATTCGGATTTACAGAGTAAATATGGCATCTATCAAGTATTCAATGGATATTCCAATATTCGTCTAATATTCATTTGACGTCCATTGGATCTACATTGGATGTCGAAAATATCTTAGATATCCAATTTCTATCCTTGTGCCGTATGAGATTTGGCTTGGTTTGGGAGAAGAATACAAAAAATGATGAAACAAACCTCCAGAAAACCTTTTATTTATATACAGTCACGAATCGCATTGTAGTTGTTCTCGAAAATTTTCACGAATACTTTCCCAGTAAACATTTTTGAATCCCTCTTTTGGATCACTCTAGAAGATACATTGAAGCGATCCAAAAGATGCCTTACCATGTTGCATAATACATCTTCTATATACGTTTAAGATATCTATGTCCCGTAGGATTTCCACAAAAATGTTTATTAGGTTCCCTTTCATCATATAAATTGGGAAATAACCCTGCTTAAAAAGACCTATTAGAACCGATTAGAAAATTTTCGCCTGAATTCGATCGGTGAACGTCAAGGAAGAGGTGATCAAAATCTCGCTAATCTTTCACCTGTATTCAAGTGGTCCTTACTCTCTTTTTAAAACCAATTAAAATCTATCAACCTTGAGCGGACGGGACTAGTCCCAAAAGGGACCACCCTGGGAAACACAATTTTTCTTGTTTCTCAGGGGGAATTTGGTGTGTTGAACACAGGAGAAATGGTAAAAAATTTTTTGAGTCACCCCGTCCTCTAAAGGTTAAGGAGATAGCCTGGTGTAAAACATCAGAAACAAGCACTTTTTTGTGGATGTATTTCAGAAATAACTGTTCAGCATATAGTTTTGCAATTTGCAGCATTTATTGTTCGCATATTGAAGAATTCAAATTAATTTTTTGGTGCAATTATGTGAAAGTTTGAGCAAGGTACAGCAGCAAATATGGAAAAAGAGTGAAAATTCACTCTTTAGGAGTGGATTTTCACTCCAAAAAATTTGGAGAGTAATTTTTCTGAAATGAAAAACAAAAAAAGGTGTTTGTCTTTTCTTGTTCTACGCCAGGCTATCCCCTTGAGAGATATTTTCCCTCAGTATTTGGTTGGATTGTCCAAGCCACCAACATCCCCAATTTGTGAAAATCGGCGATTCGGATGATTGGAGTTCGGATAATTGGAGTTCTACTGTATTACTCTCATTTTGTCATGTGTTTTACCAGAGCTGGGTTTGTTACGTAATTTTGTAATTTCTTACGTAATATACCTGGTTTCTGGTGTATAATGTATGTAAGATCCTTTAACCCTCCTCAAGAGCAAGAAGTTGATTTTGCACGTAAAATACTCAGTTTTTTTCACATCCCCATCAAAAAAATCCAGGTGAGTCCCATGGAAATCTACATGGGAATTTCTGGGAATTTCATAGGTACCCATTGATTTTCATGTGGGATCCTAGGCAATCTTAGGTGTGACTCGCGGTGACTTTTGACGGGGGTGTCATAAACCATATAAAATACTCGGAAGTATATTATTATAGCAACTCTGCACGGAGAGATGTGTAGAATTAAATTTACTATGGTGCTTTGTAATCGAAAAGCAGGCTGAACTTACAATAAAATTTACTGTGACGAAACAATACGCAGTAAAAAATTTTGTATTAAAAACTGTCCACTCAATATTCGCATTGAAAGTCAACACAAAAAATGATCAAATTGATAGAGTTTCAATGTAAACTAACACTTTCGCGTCCATTCCACACATTCTTTGTACCAATATTTAAAACGAATTTTGAGTGGACCGTTTGGGACGTGCGCATGTGTTGAAAATACACAAAAATTTTTACTCTGTAGACACCTGATCAGATTTCACAATGTTTTACAGTAAATTCCATTGGAAAGTCAGTCTGTTCCTTGGTTTCAACGATCACGTAGTAAATTTAACTATAAATATCTCTCCGTGTGCGTTCAACGATGAAAATTATCAAATTTTATGCTTATCATCAAAATTCTATTTGCTGAGTCGAAATAATTAATGCTTGAGCGTTGGAAAACATTTTATTTGTACATAATATAAAAGTTCACAAACCTCAGGGAAATTTACAAAAAGTACTCCTGGAAAACCGGAAATTCTCAGGGAATTTGAAAATGAGATTTTTGTCGCCACCCTGTTTTACTAATTTATGATTGGATGATAATTTTCATTCTACATAATGAATCAATTGAATCTCATGATACACGAATTGCTCCAATTAAATGATTGATTTAAATTTGATGATTAATGAGTCCTTGTCAGGATACTAAATTTCCACCGCATGAAACATTTACTTCATCTTGGGGGTTGTCCACAAACCGCGTGGCCCATAAAGGGGGAGGGAGGGGTGAGATGAAATGCGACGCTGAGCTACATGGCGGAGGGGAGGGTGGTTTGGTTCCAAGCTACGTGGTTTTTTATTTATCTTGTACTTGGAAGCAAATTCCATATAAACATCCAGAAAAATGATCCACTTGAATATAAGCCGAATAGATATTTGATTAGATCGAATGATTGATTCCACTTGGTTCAAGTAAATTTCATTTGGAATGAGAGAAATTTTATTTCAATGTTGAACATTAAAACTGAATACCGGATTGAAATGTCAGGGAAATTTTTATTAAGAATTCTATGGACACCCTGTTAATGGGTTTTCACAATCAATGCAAAATCAAATATCGCGAATAAATGTGTTATTAGCAGGGACTGTAACGTTATTCACTTTCGTTACTCATTATATATAATATATATATAATGAATATATAATTTGTGCACAATATACATATTATTATATATATTTTATACATAATGAGCAACGAAAGTGAATAACGTTACAGTCCCTGTTTATTAGAGAGATCAAAGATATACTGTCCGTAAGTAAAAGTGAGTAAATACTGTCACGATTCCAGTATTCGATCATGATTTCAATGATCGACTGAAATATCAACAAGATCAACCTCCAATCGATGCAGAGGGATATTTTCCTACGTCTTTTACCGACATGGAAATAATTATTGATATAGAGGAAATATTTATTTGTGTTGAACCATTGTATATTTGGTTATCAAGAAATTATTTTTATGTCATACAAATTATATCTTTCGTGCAAATAAACATTCTTGTCACCATACGTAGATATATTATATACATATATATATATTCAACTATAATCATAAATTATAATATATCATTCTCTCAATTTGCCTTTTTCTCAAAACACATTCTCATTAACCACACACTTTTCATACAGAATAAATTCAAATTTTTATACACTCACCTGTCATGCGAATCATTTACTCCCTTTGCAGTTTCTACATCAAAAGTAGTAATTTTGGATAAACATTTTAAAAACACTTTACTCGTATGCATGTTTCGACGAACAAAATATGTTATGTTTTATCCTGTTTTTTTTTCTTCAATTTCAAATTGCTTTTCCACGCGTGTTTGTTGTGAAATGCAAAAAAGAAACTTACGAATCGATTAATATTGTTTTGCAGTAGATTACGCAAGTTGACGAACCGAGAAAAAAACCCTTCTGAACTTTGCAATGAATAGAAAAAAGAAGAGGTATTTCGACCTTTTTGCAGCAATAATTAAAGTTATTTTTTGCCATTCTTTCTTTACGTCACGTTAAAAAAAATGTATATCCGCGAACACGTGCGTGTGGAAAAATGAGAGGAAAAAATTAATGTTCATTGGAGGAAAAGTATAAATAATAATTGCGAATTTGATTGAAGTTATTGTACAAAAAACCATAACAACGTGAATTTAAACTCAATTACTCAGAGTGAGAAAAAAAAAACAAAATCCACCTCACGATCTTTATTAGCAAAGTGAACGCATAGAGAAAACCAAATAACTTTTATCTGCATTCAGTTCGTATAAATGAATTCAATTCGGAATAGCTGTTGTTCGTGAACATTTTTCAAACTTCCATTTGAAAATGAGAATTTTATAATGTATGATTTGAAAATCAAGTTCAGAGAGGAAGTGAATGAAACGAGAGCTTGAAAATGAACGCGATCTTTCTACGATGATTCTTGAATGAGGCAAAAAAAAATAGAAAAACGTGATCCAGGGAGAGAATATCCGATAAAAGAAGAAGAAGAATCAATGGCAGCTGCTTATATACTAACGAGCTCTTCTTTCGCCGTTGATTCTGATTGTGTACATTATGCCTGCACGCGAAACGATCCAAATGGACTTTGTACAGAGTGCACACAATTGAGACTCAAAGGACTACCTAAATGTAATCTGAATACGATCGAGGTTTGATGTTGTCGGTGGGTGGTTGCGTTCGAATAGCCCTTAATTCGCGTGGCGGAGCGAAAGGGTTTGTACAGTTGTCAAGAATCTTGAGATAAAGGGAAGAGATTTAAAGGAAATATAACGTCCTTCTGCGTTTGAATTTACATAGGATTGAATGGGGAAATAATGATAGTAATAATGTATGAAGAAGGGAGAGATTTTGTAACTCAATCATGAGTTCGAAATTATTTTATCTGATTCGGAACTTTTTATATGTAAAAATATTTTATTCTATTGAATTCTATTGACATCAAGTCTTCTTCTATAAGGGATGCAGTTTTCATTCTGTGTGAAAGTGCTTTTCACTTTCAGAAGAGTGCACTGAGAAAAATATGGTGAAGTATTCGATTAAAAGTATACCTATAGCTAATACTCAGATATCCTCATGATTTCTTGGCAAGACATCTGTAGAATATCTGAATGTTAGCTGAGTAGTTAGCATCACTGTACCGAGAGAAATTTCAATAATCACATCAACTATTCAAATTCAGTATTTACAGCTATATCAACAGTTATGGTTGCATTACGTATAAAAAGAGTTGGAAAAATTATAATTGAATACTTGTCCCCTTACATAGTTGCCATGACTATAGATTTCTCTGAGTGTATCAATTCAGGAGCAGATCCAGGAATGAATTTTGGAGGAAAGGGGCGAGGTCATAGGCATATTTTTACAATCCGATGAACTTTCTTTTTAGGTCGGACTTGGGTTATTCTGAGATTCCATTATAAAAATGGGGAATTTCCTTGAGTTTTTTTTTGGGGGATTTATCGAGATTCTTACCTGAAAAATCAATCTATCATCTATCGCAACTAGCGAACAACCATTCATTTATTTCACTTCTGTAATACTCTTCAAAACTCCAAAGACTTCAAATATTTTTCTCTTCACAAATTGATCCTCCTTTTGAAATGAATATTCGAATTAATGAAAAGACACGTACAAGATCCCAGTCACATGAATTAATCATCGAAGAATCGTGTATCCCATCGGAATTAGGAGTAGAAGCTTATTTACCCTTTTGTTCCCTCTCACTCTTCACGAATTTTTTATATGCGATTCGTCTTTTTGAATAAATTTACGTACGTATGTGCGATAAAAAAGATTTTTCCCACAGGTCATACGACCACCGCCACCGCGACTCCAGACTCTAAACCATGTGCGAATAAATTAGAAGCTCTCCTCTGTTCTCTCGCGCGGTCTTTAGTTGGGCTCTTCAGAACAGTGACGCAAGGACAACGTAAAGAGAAAAAAAATGAGACGTGGCGGGCCTCCCCGTCTATTTTCTCAGTTTTTTGTTCTAAGTGATAATCCCAAAGGGCGATGCACCAGGGCGCCCGCGCCTTCGTACCTGTCAAACCAAGGACACATGGTCCACACACGTAGCGTACACCACCCCTTTAAACACTCGCTCGCTTGCCTCTTCTTCTTCTTCTTCTTCCATTTTCTCACCCCTCGCGCGCGGTGTATGCATATCATCGACCTTCCCCTCTTCTTTGCTCCTTTGCATCACCGGCCATCAAAGATAGCAAGAATGAAAAAAAAGCCGAGCAAGTTGGATGAACCCTTAAATGAAGGTAAAAAAAGACAAAGGGATCACAAAGAGTTCCATCCTTTTCTGTATATTTTCTCCCTCCTTCTCTCACCTCCTTCGTTTCTCAGGACTTTTTTTGCCCTTCGACAGACCTTTTTGTCCAATTTTTTTTTGTCGCCCATATAAATTGTCTGGGAAGTCCACGATCAAAGAGGAAGAGAAATCATTCTTTCTCAGACTATCAATAAGAATTTCTTTGAGTTGGATCAAACTTCTTTTTTTGGTGGATGTGTCGAATGGCATAGTTCAAAATCGTGCGTTTGATGAATCATTATTTAAGTGTGAATTTTCTTGTTTTAAAATGGACAAAAAACATCAGAGTAAAATCATATACTAATTCTTGACAAAATTATTCATGTATTTCAAAACTAAAGTGAGATATTCTGTACTTTTATGCACAGTAATGGTGGACTACTCGAAAAATTATTGCAAAATATTGAAACAAGGCTCTATTACTCCACTTTGAAAGGCTAACAACTTATGTTCATTAAGGCGTAAAATGGAATATAGGCAATACAGGATCTGTATTTCACTATAAAAACATTATAATTAAAGTTTCTTGTACCAAGTTTTTCTTTCATTGAGTAATAGGACCAAAAAAAAACTAGATTCGTCAACTGTTATCTCCTTTGTACGAATTTTGAGGAGAATATTACTGAAAATGTTTAGGTTCATCCATTTTTTCTGGAAACACACGTTGAATTGAGGGTTTTTTCAAGCGAAAAACAAGGACAATTTCAATATTCGAATAATCAAAACAGAATGATAAGATTATTAATTTTTTGTGAAATGAGAGTTGGTTTGGATAAGAGAAAAATCCTGTTTTCATAGAAAAACACGATCATAAGTGTGTTTCAAGGTTCATTCTTCTACAGGGATTCTAAAGAGATTCTGTACGATGATTTTGATTCCATCTTGCAAAAGATGCTTGAAAAATACCCACGTGGAAAAATAGGGGAAATTATATATAATTCTAAAAATCTTCTCACATGGTTAGTTGGCATGGATATTTATCGGTTATTTCATGACTACTGTATCCTAAAGCACTTAAATTGAATTTATATACAATCGTTATATGTTATATACGTGTATATTGCGTAACAAAATTCTATCCAAATTTGATAAAATTATTCTTCCACACGGATTTTCATGACTGATGTCGATGATCTTTGACAGGATCGATCCTTTCTTACGGAGAATACATTGAATGTATATCATTGTTTTATCAAAGTCTGCACGGAAAAAATGTTTCATAAGATTTACTGACGCGTTCAGTAAAATACACGACTATTAAAATCTCACTTAAAATGTTTAAGATTTCTAGTTAAGATTCCTGTCGCAGTAGTAGATTCGATTGAAGTTTTAGTAAATATTACCAGAATGTTAATCAGTGGCGTATTTTACCACCTTCGTTAGTAAATGCTATCAAACATTTTTTTCCATGTATAAAAACTGGGTAGTTGACATGTAAAAAATCCAATAATAAAATTTACATCTTACTGCTTAAGGGTGGGTCTTCTTTTCAATATGTTCGAATCGAGTAATGCGGAAAATTACAGGAACAATCATTTATATTTATAATATTTGAAACTCCTGAAAATTGAAGATTTCGAAAGAACAATTGCCATCGCATAATGAGATTTATAATTCAATTGAAGAGAAAATGAATAATTGAATCGCATGCTCCGACATAAATACACAATTTCACTAGAGTAATTGATTCGGTAATCATGTTTTTTCAACGCATCGTTATTATTGACCAGAGATACCGAGCAGCGCGTCAAGTCGAGGATTGACTTGTGCAGGTGTGACGAGTCTGTGTTGTCAAAAAAAGGAACTGGGTCCGCAGTTACATACCTAACCCTCTTTCGAAGTTGCCCAAAAAACGCGTACGCATGTAAAAAAAACTCATTATCTCTGGCGATACCTGTGGGAAATTTTCTTTTCGCAATTTCTCAATCCTCGTTCTTTCTCTCATCTTCCTAATAAAATACTAATTAATTATTTATCGTGTAATTCAGAAATATTCTCAACACGCTAATTTGAACAGAATTATTCGTGATAGAAAATCTTCGGAGTAACGTCCAAATCGAATATTCGATTGATGGACTTTTATCAATTTGCTATAAAAACTTGTTATCGCGTTTCATCAAGTTCTTAAAGTTCATTTTTAAATTGGTCAATGAATAATGGAAAAGTTTGAAAAATATACAAAAATAATGATGCTTAAGAGCGAAAAAAAAGTGATGGAAGAAAAAAAGTTGAATCTTTCGGTGGATTTAAAATTTTTCCCTCTGCCACTCCTTGGTGCTTTATTCGATATTATATCATTCCACCGATTGAACTCACAATAATCGTTCTTGTTGATGAAAAACCCATAATCAATGTAAAAAGTTGAAAACTCGACCAGCATTGTTCGTTTTTTGTTGTTTTCGTTTCAACCGATCTAGTGTTTGAGAAATAATCTCTTCAAGGAGATTTTATACATCACTTTGCTGACGTAAAAGAATCTGGGATACAATCCGTCTTCCTTCGTAAAAAATTTTATTGAACCAAATCAATACAAAATACGTTGTTCGGTTGAACAAAAAACTTGGTTCTGCTATGCTTTTTTGTTGTTATTGTTGTTTCAGGTGAATGAATACTAATGGTATCCGATGTATGTATATGTGGATGTTATTTAAATTCTTTTATCTCTCATCGATCAAAGATTTTATTTTGTTTACATCGGTGCATTACCGTACATATATGTCCAGTAATTTTTATATACGGTACACGGAAAAATTTTCTAAATGAGCTATTAATTTCTTACATACGAATCGATCATGTGGGAACAAAATTTTTCGTTTATCCTAGGAATGATTGTTGAATTTGCGGTAATCAGTAGGGTGCCGCATCGTCTTGGGTCATATCAAGCACTCTATCTGGGGGCTCAATAATAATTATTGGGTAAATATCGTATTCTATCGTTTTATCGAACATGTTCGAGTGCTGAGGGTTACCTCAATAATTCTGTTTTCGCATAGCAATTGTTACTATGCATAATACAATTCAATTCATTCACCAGCATTACACGCAATGAATACATTATAGGAGGTAATAATGTGCTTCATATGGAAACCAATCACGGAGGGAAAAAATTCACCGACGCAGGAAATCGAGGCATTATATCCCTTCTTTTTATATAATAGCAAATCCTCTTGCTAACCTAGCTGGAAATTCGCAGCCGAAGCTAATTTGATTGCTGAGTGAGCAACACGATTGACTAAAACAGCAAATTTTTTAGTATTATATATAGAATAGCGAATAAATTTTGCTCCAGAGGGTCATAATTTTTCGATGTCACTGCTCAAAAATCGCTGTCGAATCGATTTACCCCTGTTTTTTATGCAACAATGATTCGATAATTTTTTAGATTTATAGCATAGACATATGTTTATATTCTTTCAATAATTCGACATGACATTGTTTGTAACACCCTAGCATGTATGTACCATGGGCCCCATCCTGCCAATATGGGCCCAAGATTGGGCCAGAGTGGGGTCAGAGTAGGCCAGAGTTGATATACGCTAGGGCAGTGATATACCGAGCAAACAATTCGATCGTCATGGCTCAGTTTTTTAATAGGGTAGAAACGATGAGGTTTAGAAAATGAATCTTTATAATATATGAAAATAACAGGTACGATTGAAATTTGAAATGCTGAAAGTCGTATTTTATAAAGCTTCAGCAAAGTTTCACTCAGTTTTCACAATTTTTTATATTTTGGAGTAAAAATCCGTTTCCTGAACCTTATCATTTCTAGTCTAATAATAAAAAACTAAGAAGAAACCTCAAATTTTGATAAAAATAATATTTTCGAGATCCATTTTTCTGTGTGTACAACAGCAATGAAAAAATTCAGGCGTCTCGATGAAATATTAGTTTAGACGATATTTCATTTCAGGGAATTCAACTTTTTTATTTGATGTCAGTCTTGATTATTGTAACTACACATTTTTCTTAATGTAGTTCAGGTTCCAAATTGATGGTTATTTGGTGAAACTATTCTATTTTTATATCACTCGAGTATGACTTCATACCTCAACGAAAAAAACTTCGTTATATTCACATGACATTTTTTGTTTGAATAATTTAATACTCAACAACATTAAAAACGACATATTCATTTCTTAATTACACAGCGCGTATCTTACACCTTATAGAAGAAAACAATAGATTCATCGTTTATAATCAAAAATCCAGATAACAGGATTTATTCTAACGTGAGGCGGAGCACATGTGTTATTTAATTGAAAAATGTTAGTGTTATTAGTATGGTTTTAGTGAATTGTCCGAGATGAAAAATTTTCAAAATTATGTATAATTAAATATAGTTTATATATGAATTATATATCATTTTGAAAATTTTTCCACTCGGATGTTTTTGTGAATGTAGTACTGATAACGCAAAAGCAAAAATGAAAAATGTTTTCTCTGGCTTCTGATGTCCAAGAACTGATTCGAACTGGTTTTGGTGTGCTAATAATACAAGAACAATGTCAGATCACTTCGATTGGTTCAATTTTATATTTCTGTATATTTAATTTCTATATATTAGTTCGATGGGATGTCTTGACGCATTCCATCTATTTTTTAAAATACGTCAGAACTTTTCGTCAACCTAATATAATTCACATAATCAATCGCTTAGAATCAGTGTCTAAATTTCAGAAACAAAAATGAATGTTGAATAATGTAATCAGCACTGTAAAAAATTTTATGGGAAAATTCCTATATATTTATGTGAAGTAATTAACACGTACATGCGTTATGAATTTTTCCAACTCGTCCGGAAATTTACTGTGAAATGTTGGGAAAAATCCCATAAAGTTTAGAATTTTTAGATAAATGTATGGGCAATTTCATATAAATGTACCAGAAATTGATTTCCTAATCAGTGATTGGAATTTTCCGGTTGATGTACTCAGGAAAATTCCGATTATTTTTTACAACGAGACTGACAGGTGATTTTCACGTAGGGGAGGCTTTTATCGTATCCGAAACAGATAGAAACCTGTGGGAGATAAATTATGAAAACACTTGGTAAATGAACACATACCATGGTAAAAATCTACGGTAAGCAGCCTGGTAAGGCTTTGCAATAGACTTCGTTAATTTAAAATTTCTCTATTCCACTCAGAAATAACTTTCTGGCATGAGGGTATCGTAGATCACTTTGAAGGATGTCAAATTAAATGTTAGAACAACACAATTCTGTGTGAAATTTGTCACCATCTGGATTCCACTGCATTTTATTCTCAGAGCTAGTCATATGTGCAAATAAAATACCATCCCCGTTTAAAATTTCCGCCAGAATTCAATAAACAATTGTGATCTGGCTTTGAACAGTTTTTGCCCTGTAAAAACCGATCACAATTTGACCAACTCTCTACTCGGTTCTGTTCGGAATTTTAAATTGAAAATATCCCATCATGAATTAATAGTTACGTTCTAATATCATTCTATATTAATCGTTAATTTAAATTTTAATTAGAGTAGAAACTGAAATATTCATCATTTCTATATGAATTTTCTTCATGAATAATTTTGCTGTGAATTTTCAAAGTTCCTTTTTCTTCAAGAATAATTGTTGAGAGATCAATTGTCCCACGTTCTTCTAAAAAAAACAGAAACAGAAAAACTGCTTTCGTTGCAAACGAACTCATTTTCATGCAGTGTGAAAAGAATACCTTCGTTACAGCGGTATATCGTTAAAAGAATGTATTCTCCCTTACCTCCACCTTGCCTTTTCTATTCGCATCAATTAAATGATCTCTTTTTCTTTCTTCCTCAAATAAACAAAGAAACGAGGATCGTGAAAATGAAATTCGTGTGGTGAAAATACTTTACTATTGCTTTGTAAAAAAACCGACGTATGGCTTGGTTTTCGAAAAAAAAAAAAAAATGCGAAGAGCATACGGATATTTTTTCTTTCTTAATGTACGTGAGAAAAGATTAGATTCGCGAATCACCCTTCCATTGATTCTCAACGGATGAAGATTTTTTCCAATGGCGTGGTATAATACTGAAATACCGGTCGACCATTTTTCCGGGGGTTAAGAGAGGTGCAATCAGAAGAGGAAGAAGAAGAAGGAGCAGAAGAAGAAGAAGAAGAAGAAGCAGAATAGAAGGGGGACAGTCGGGTGAGAGTTAGATGTCAGGGGTTGGGCATAGATACTTTTGCCAGGGGTCAAAATTGTGGGCCGTACCCCTCAGGTCGCAGGTACGTGATACCCAACCAACATTCACTGTGATTTTCGTTAAACCCTCATTGGATCGTTCTTACCCCAAATCCATGGTGCCTTCAACCGAATCTCAACCCTTCGAGAGTTTGGTCGGTCGACAGTTGCATAATTATGTATGCACCCATATTTCAAACTTCCTTTCATTGTTCTTCGTATTCTTTCAAAATTATATTTGAAATTATATATGAGAACAAAAAGTAGGATGGATCGGATGTGGATTGTGCGAAAACGAAGTTTTATTTATGTAATGAATATTGTTTGTATTCGGGTGGATGAAAGGAATATTTTCCCACGGAGAATTTCATAGGAGCAAATCGTATGAAGTAGGGAAAGTTATTATACGTAAATTGCGTGGAAATAATCTTAGAATATGATTTCTACATTCTTTGATATCTGTGATTGATATATTGAGGACAAAAAAGTTTTCGAATCCAATGAATATTCATTTGCATCCATAAGACATTTCCAATCATGTGTATATACAGTGCGCTCTCTGAATAGTGCCGCGAATCTCTTTCTCGGTCTAATCCCAATCAGAAAAAACCGAAGTATGCCAATGTTGACAACAGGCGGAGTACAGTGCCAGTATTGGGCCCCCAAGAGTCGGCTAGCACGTACCCAGTATGGAAAAGCGTTATCATTCCGGACAAATGCCAGTACTGCTGCTGTACAGACCACCAGTATCCCGCCAGTCTTAGCCGGTACTGGCGCAGTACAGCGCTAGTTTTGAAATTCTGATTGGGCGTATTGCGCCGGTACTGAAGATCATTACCGATTACCAGTACTTTGCCAGTACCAAGTACCCAGTACGGAAAAGCGTTATCATTTCGGACAAATGCCAGTACTGCTGCAGTGCAGACCGCCAGTACCCCGCCAGTGTTAGCCAGTACTGGCGCAGTACTGCGCCAGTTGTTGAATTTTGATTGGGATGCCTACTCTTGATAGCGCGAGAAAAACACCATTCGGCACTATTCGGAGTTCATGTGACATTAGATAATGAACTTGTTTTATTGTGAAAAATCAGAAATTTATTTCATTTCAGTTGTGCATAGCGAATCAAAAAGAGTATCTATATGTAAAACTTTATACACTGTAAAAAGTCCGACTGAAAGTGGCTGCATCTTACTTTGAAATTTGACTGAAATTCAGTCTTTTCCATTGTGTCGGCATTTGTTTTTGGTGCTTACTTTCAGTAAAATAGAGCTAGTTTCGGCTGCATCTTAAAGTAAACTGATATTCAGGATGAAAGTAAGTTTTACTTTTTACTGTGTATAGATTTCCTTCGTGGATTTTGATGTGATTGAATGAAAATTTTATAAAACAAAGAAGTTTAGTCATGAATTTAAAATTAATTCTATTGAATTTTTACACGGGAAAAATTAGTGATCCAAATTATCGTTGACCAGTATGTCACTTTTGGATGGAGTACGAATTCAAGGATGATTCGTACACTGGATTTTGATAATTCGTTATTTTGACTTTGTTCATTATTTCAATAATGGAATTCACTTTTCATTTTCATTGTCGAAATAATGGAAAAAGTGAACGAATTATCAAAATCTCGTGTACAAATTCTTTCCGAATTTGTGCTCCGTCCAAAAGTCACATAGTAGTCGACGAAAATTTGAATCACTTATCTTTTCAGTATAAATTTTATATCTCGTGTATTTAAATTGTACATGAATTTATATAAAATCATTTGTTTATGAAATATTATATATAATTTTTGTGTAATCAACTATGACACACTGAAAATAAAGGTTTGGTTGAATATTAGACGGCTAGGAAATTTAGTCACTTTAAATAAAAATCAATGGTTTCATTCATATTTTGGAAAACTAGATTTTTATTCGCGCCAGCTTAAATTTAGTTCGAACAACGAAATTTCAGTTACCGCAGTTAGGTGCCTTTTTCTCATTACAAAGTAACCAGAACATTCCGATCATGAGATAGGAAATGATTTTTCGACAAATGTATGTGAAATTTACCATCAATTTAACTAAAAATTCCAAACTTTATGAGATTTTTACTATCATTTTCCAGTGGAATACGTAAAGTTAAACGCATGCACGAAGTTTCCCATAGGAATTTTGTACAGAGTAATTTTGATTGATGTGCTCTCTAAATATGAGAGAGTGAAAATTCAATTCCAACAGAAAGATAGGCACCCAAAAGGGAACCTATCTTTTTGTTCGAGTGAAATACTTATTCTTTCAGATTTAAAAAGTGTATCTCTGTTCTTATGAGGCTATTTCAACTCTAAAAATATAGAGTGGCGTGCAGCGGATAGAATGGATAGAATTTGATTCGGTTCATCGCGCGAAGCAATAAATTAAGTGTATGATATATATTTGTGCATTATAAAAATTGAATTTGATAGTACATGATATAAGATCTGATGAAAATCTCGATGAGTGATATTCATCTCTCGGAAGGTCTCGATTACATGATGGATCGGTCAAGAGACAACAAAGTACTTAGACGGTTCACTCTTTCGGACCAACAACTCTATTTGCACATATAACAAGGGATGTAGAAGCCCTTCATCATGCTGAAATAATATGATGGACAGCTCGATTATTCTTCTCTCAACTCGATTTTCAATAAAGTGTATCGATATTCAACTAACATTAGAATTACTATTCAAATCCTTGGAACCCCGATAATCTAAATATAACCAAAGTAACGATGAAGAACAGCATACCGAGAGTTATCGATTTGAATTACTTATCAACGGTTATCATGGAAAAGATTAAAAAAATTGTCATTCTCCTGTAGGCTCTAGTTCGCGTCAATGCATAAATTTTCCACTTTTCAGCGGAGAACAATCATTAAATTTTTTCTATCCCCACATCTCATACAGGCGACTATAATTCCCATAACGTTTTATTGCCAAGTTCTCATACATGTGAAACTACATCCGAATTTTCAGTCAGGGTGAAGAGAAAGAGAAAGAGAGAGAGAAAGAGAGAGAGAGAGAGAGAGTGAAAGAGAGACGAGGTTAGAGGGTGTGGTATCAGGGAGAGGGGTACACTAAATGTATAAAAACAGTACTGATCTGACGGTAGGTACTAGCAAAAAGAGAGGAAAGGGTAGAGAGCTATGGGAGTCCGCCAGTTGAGGTGCTGAAGAAAGAGAGACGAAGTAAGGGGTGATGCGGATAGAAAGGAGGGAAGGAGGGGTTAGGGGAGTTCTACGGCGACTCAGTCCATCTGCCCGGTGTTTTGTCCGGGCAGCGAGGAGGCACAAGAGGAGAGAGGCAAAACGGAGCAAAAACTCACCTAACCCTTCCTTGATTACAATGCCGGCAAAAAGCGAAATACTAACCGCCGTTGCTGCTGTCGTCGCCGCTACCGTCGTCGCCGACGTCGTCGTCGTCGTCGTCGTCGTCGTCGTCGTCGTCGTCGTCGTCGTCGTCGTCGTCGTCGTGCGCGCGCGAACAGGCACTCCTAAGAAACTAGACCCGTTTTTACACGTTTCGTAGAAGCTCTTCGTGAAGTATCGGAACAAAGAAAGAGAATGTATATAAGTAGATTTATATACATGTATATGTACACATACCCACATACCCATATACTTCAACTTATATACATCGGTCTTTTTGACCCACCAACCGCCTTCTTTTGCTTGCCTATCTTTTTCCATTTTTCTTATCTATTCCCTCGACCCCGCGCGCAGCATCTCGACTGTGTCTACTCCATCTCTTTCTTTCCGTTTTTACAACATCTTTCATGATCGGTATGATATAGCTGGGTAGATAGTTGATATAAAGCTGATCCACATGACCCAAGACTGCTTCGATTCTTCTTCCGTAATAGTTCTATTCACTTTTTTGTTTCATTTAAACATATATTTCATCCGTAAGCTGTTATTATATTCAAAATTATTTCATTTGCTTTTTCGTAGGGTACCGTCATGGAAATATCTTATGAGATCTCATTACGAGTGGTCAAACTATTGATCAGGTACCATTGAATTCCACTAGAACCAATTCGATTTACCATTGGTTAATGAAATCCGACAGAAAATTTCAAACACGTTATTTATTTGAATTTGAATTGAAAGTACTTCTTAATAATTATATTGAAGGTAGGGGGGTATCGATTTTATATCAATGACCTTGCTCGGAACTTATGGTATCAGCTGGGATTACGATGAACTTGACGTTACTTACGCTTAACTTGAAAAAAAAACACGCTGCCAATAGATAGACGCAAGGTTTCCTCGTTTTTATCACACTTCTTTATTTCCAATGGTTACAAAAAATAGTACATAAGAGAGTTTTTACAACGAGTAGCTTCTTTCTGAACCCTAGTAGAAATTAACACCGGGTCAAGGTTGTTTCGAGCTTAGATGGCTCAGAACAACGGTGATCCGGTGTTGATGTTCAGCAGGGAATAATTTTGAGAATTTCAAACGAACTAGTCGACGTCGATAAAATTTATTTTTAAGAGTTTCAACTTTATTGAAATTCTGTAGCAAGTCTAGGAGTTCTGAAAGAGTTCAGGACAAATCATTTTTCCGAGTATACCTTTCTTTCTTTTTAACCAGCTGACTCGAATTTCGAAGAAAAACTTCTGAAATTCACACGGAAAAAATAATTTAGCTGCAGCAGTTAAGTAGCTAGCACGCCCGTGTGGAAATTATTTCTTGGCACCAGTTAGGGCCAAACTAGGCGTCCTTACTTTATTCCAGGCCCTGTTTTGGTTACCTTTATAGGGCCTAGACAGGATTGCCACGCTCTCATTTCCAGGGCCTGTACTGTATTCCTACCTTGGGCCTATGTAGGACACCCATGATGGGGCCAATGCAGGCTCTGAAACTAGGGCCTTTGAATCCGTAATAAATGTTTGCATAGATTATCAAATTAGATGAATATCGCAAGGAGAGAATAAAATTCTCACCCGGGTAGAAATGATATATGACATTCCCCAGTTCTATTCAGGGCCTGGTCAGGGCCTGGTCAGATTTGATCATTTGATAATGATTTGATTTAAAATGATTATTTTGATTGTTTCTTAATGAATCAAGTACCTTTCAGTTCATACAACGTTCCCTTTTTTATTGTTAGGTCTACGAGTATAAGGTATTAATTATCATTATGATTCTCCATCAATTCATTGATTATAAAATTTTTATCTCATTGAATTTATACAGTGAAACCGAAACTATTGACTTTTATCTAATATCAAATGGAAAATTTCTTGCATTTCATTCCTGTGCTCGATCAAAACGACAGAAATTTGGCTATAAAAATGGATCTATGTAAAGACTTCGAATTGTAAATAGTTTAAAACTTGGGTGCGCCTAACTTTTCAAAACAAGGGGAATATTGGTAATGCAGGTCGGCCCTACGAGGGTTGTGTACAGGTGTGCTTAAATTAAAATCTTTGGGAGAATATGGAAAGCCTAGCAAGGCTCTATACGGGCTGTAGTAGGGTGCGCCTAAATTAAAATCTTTGGGAGAATACGGAAAACACAGCAAGGCCCTATACGGGCTTTAGTAGAGTGCGCCTAAATTTTTCAAACAGGGGGAAACATTGGAAATGCATCTTGGCCCCACATGGGCCTTGTATGGGTGGCCCTGAGTTAGAAAAATCAGGCCAAATATCAGAAACCCGACTAGGCCCCTTAGTGGTTGAGGCTAGGCCATCCTAAGTTTGGGTACCCGATTTAAGCCCATACAGGGCCTATATTCAATACAGGACGCCCGGACAAATCTCCACACGGGCGGACACGGACAGCCATTAAATTAGCTCCTGTAGCTAAAGTTTAGCTGTTACAGCAAAAAAATTGCATTTGTAATTAATTTATTTGCGGTAGCAGCTAAAATTTAGCTTCAGGAGCTAATTTAATGGCTGTCTGTGTCCGTGCTAGCTACTTAGCTGCCGCAGCTAAATTATTTTTTTCGTGCAAAGTTTGGACTTTTTATCAACGTGGACAAAGTCTCGAAGAATCAACTTTCGAGTACTGCGGGCAAAAGAAACGCTTGCAGCATTCTTTGAGGTTTCGCTGAGAGCTGACCAAACATTTAAAGAACCTCAACAACCGTTGAAATATCCATGCGTTTATCCGACTTTTGCGAAATCAGCTTTATACTATAGAATGTCTTAAAAATCTTGTAATAGTCTACCAAACGTCTGCATAAAGATCCAGCATTGTGGACTGAGCTATAACTACTGAACTTCACTACATCAGCACCATTTTACATGTCTTACGAAAGTCTCACTTTAATTTTACAGAAATTCTTTTGATCTTTACTAAGTTAAATTCACTGGAAAAACCAAGATTTGATAGAAGTCTATTGAAACTGCTGTAGTAGTCCCGCAATTTTCATCCTAAAAATATAATTTCTGATATTGGACTTGACTTTTGAAATGACTTAGATTAGGCAGATCGATCAGAGATGATTTATCCCGAATATAATAATTCATTCAATAACCAAAACATCTAGTCCGCCGGCTTGTACATCGGTATTAAATTTCCTCACACGATACGTACCGTCTAATGCGTTTATGCGAAAAATCATCACAAATTTCAGTCAGTTGGATAATTGTTTTTGTCCTCTTCAACTTTATCCAGTTCATGAACATCACTGAAAACTCAAACATAAATTCAATTCATGCACTCTGTGCGCATTACAAAGTTTTTGATTTTATTCAAAGTGACATCTAATGATTTTTCATAAACAAATCTGTACTTTTCATCAACACTCGTTTGACGCATATCTCGAGGCTTTCGATTAATTGGTTAAACACATTGCCTAATTCAATGCGATGGATCGTTATTTTGAAAGTCAAAGAGAACGTTGAACTGGCCATTGATTTGTACGGATATGATGGAATAAAAAGCAAATATACCTTCACGTCGGTGGGTGACTGCAAAAAAAGAACGGACGGAAAAAAGTCAATGGAAAAACGTCGATACAGAGCATTTCTGCGAAGTTCTTATAAATCCCATCGTTGATGCTGTACCCAGTTTCGCTTCGCTTGAATGAACTTTTATTACAAAACGTTATCCTCCATGTAAAGAATTAGTATTGCTTGGCTTTCTTTTCCATCAGTTTTTTTTGTATCGAATAACGTTTTTTTCGTTCGTTTTTCGAGTTTCCCTTCCGATTTACGGCCATGGTGAACGAAATGTCTGATCTGTGTTGAATTTTTACTGTTTTGGCAGAGTATAAAATCTATAGAATTGAGCGAAATTGCAAAAAACGTGGTATTATTGAAAAGCTAATTTATTCGACGAATCGCAATTGAAACGGTCCAAGTTCATAATTTTTTGGAATTCTGTATCTACGTTCCAATACTGATCTTGCGTTGGAAATGAAATTCAAGAAAATTGTTTATAAACAATTTGTCCGAACAATTTTTCCTATCGTACAAAGGAGAAACCTTGTTCAGTCGCATTTTTGACGGAAATGAGTTCTTCATACCAAACTATTTTTTAGAAAATCTTCTATTTTATGAAATTCATGAAAATTCGAAATGATGAATACTTTGAGCGTATAATAGCGATAAAAAAAACCAAACATTACATCGTGTTTTTTATCGCTATCACTCTGAGAGTATTGATTTATCATTTCGAATTTTCATAAATGTCGTGAAATAGAGAATTTTCTAATCCTCCTTTGTAGTTCCTAATTAGTGTTATTTGTAACACTAATTTTTGTCAAACTTTCCGCCTTATATCTCTCAATGAAAAAATCATGTAAAAAATGTATGAAACATCATTCCTTTTTCGAATGGCGTTGAGGAAATTTTCCTAAATCGTAAGCCGGAAAAATTATAGGCCGTTTTTCTGAAAAATCAACGAATTTTTCACGATTTTTTTCGAAAAAAAATTTATTTTGAAATTGAAAAAAATTTTCAAAGACATTTCCACCACTGCAAACGGTGTTATGGATGTCTAATCTATAAAATCTCATTGGTTTTATTTTGGAATTCGAAATGGCGGACACAAAATGGCGTCCGAAAGGGAAAAATTTTTTTTTCAACTTTGCGAATTTTTCCTCAAAAAATATTTGGTTTGGTGAAAAATCCCCAGGAATTAAAATGTCTCAAAATTAGTCAAAGAATACGTCAAAATTTGTTCAGCATGATTTTACAACATTTTTGAAAATTTTTTGTTGCCCCTTTAGAAAAACTGAAAATTATCTTTAAAAATGATGAAAAAATTCAAAAGCAATGCTGATGCTGTGTGTCCAAAAGGAACTGGAAAATCAACTGTTAAAGATTTTGTAATGAATATTGCACAAAATTATTTGTCGGAATCAAAATTAGGAAATCATGATTACCATGAAACTAATATTGATAGGGAGTCCTTATACGATTGTGGCAAACGTAGTTTCTGATATTGCAATAAATGCAATAAATACATTTTTCAAACATGCTGGAGTGAATCTTATGCTGTATAATAACATTTTCAATTTTGAGCGCCTTTGATTACAATCATATAATACAGAAAAAATCTCATAAATTTGAATGAATCTGAAAAATCTGAGAAATTGAAAAAAATTAAAAAATCTAAGAAAATTTGTAAAATAGAATTTTTTTTTGAAAATTACAAAAACTATTTAAAAAAAATCAAAGACTTCAATTCACGTTTGTCGCACGCGGTAAGAGTCGGGCAACGATAAGAACATTTTGTCGACAGAGGCGTGATATTTATGATGTAAAATGTTTTTCTGAAGGGGCAGAGAAAAAAATTTTCAAAAATCTTATAAAATCATGCTGAACAAATTTTGAGGTATCCTTTCACTACTTTAAAGACATTTTAATTCCTGAGAATTTGTCATCAAACTAAATACTTTTTGATAAAAAATTCGCAGAGTTGAAAAAAAAATTGTCCCCTTTCGGACGCCATTTTGTGTCCGCCATTTTGAATTTCGAAATAAAACCAAGGAGATTTTATAGATTAGACATCTATAACACCGTTTACAGTGGTGGAAATGTCATTTCAAAATAAACTGTTTTTAAAACAAACACGTGAAAAATTCGTTAATTTTTCGGAAAAATGGCCTATAAGTTTCCCGGCTTACGATTTAGAAACATTTCTTCAACGCCATTCGAAAGGGAAGGTCAAAAGCGGTAAGAAATTTATCATGTTCCATACATTTTTTACATATTCCTTCATTGTGAGATATGAGGCGGAAAGTTTGACAAAAATCAGTGTTATTTGGGAGGAAAAGGGTTCACAAGGTTTTTCCGCTATACGGCAGTTTTATGTTGCACTATCCAATTTCACGGGAATCAAGTACATCAGATCTTGGAAGACGATGGGAACCTACGCGAATAAAGCCCCCTTTATCTTGAGAGATAAGGGAAAACTCTATCAAATCACGGGGAAAAGTCCTCCATCATAGGGGAATTTTGCTGCGCTCATTTTTTGGGAGAAAATTTTACAATTATTTTTTAAAGTGAATTTTTGGAAATTTTGTAAAGATAATTTGTTTATCGATATTAAAATTACTGATGAAACCGTGAACTTCAGTGTTGGTATAACGCGACGTTATTAACGTCTCGATCATCATTTATATCAAATTATTCGAAAGGATCATTTGAATCGCCACTCGTATCTCTTCCAAAAGTCGAATTCTCCCTGTTTTCAGATACTCGACGTGTTTTTTTTTGTTTTTGTTTTCTATTGAAAAATCAATGTAAGGCTTTACGTTTCATTCGATTGACGTGCAAACTTTCCTTCATTTTGCACGAAAACATCGATAAACCAATTACAAATTTGCGTAAAAATTTGAAATCCCCTTACGAATGATATCTTTTCTTCTTCTTTCGCATTAATGATCGTATATTAGCGAAGTATTCCAAACCCTCGCATAATCGTGTATTATTTTGAATGCAGTAGACAGCTATAATTTTCTCCGAGTTGAGGAAAGAAGAGGACTTCTCATAATAGAAATTCCGCACTTCGAAGATCTCCGCGTGCTGCGGCTGTGTTGGTATCCGGAATTCCGTACGAAAAGAAATCCATCTCCCTTTCTCAGTGTCTCGTGCGTGTGTAAAAATATATTGGTGAGGAGTCTCGTCAACTCCAAGCCATCGCCACCGCTGAGCGCCGGGTACATACATATAACCGTGTATACGTATTCGCACACACGATATAAAAAGAAAAAAAGTGTACAAGAGGGTTTTATCGCGAACTTATGGCGATTCGCCGTGGAACCGCGAGGGTCGAGTTAATTTGATCGTGCCGCGTATTCTAAATGGATGAGTCGGAGACTTTCAGACGGTTTTTCATAAACGGTGTCTTTCATCGTTTTTCCACACTGGTGAAAGGTGGAGCGTGGTTGTCTTGTAAGAGACATCGATTCGAAACAAAATGATGCCAACGAGAATGATGACGATTATGAAAGATAGATGAGAACAGGGATCCGCAGGCCCGTACGAATACGTAATAGGAATTCAGAAAGACGTGGTGATATGTCTAATATCGATCTACAGATTCATACATACATTTGTGAAAAAATTATTCGAGTGATAACATCTCACGTTCTTTTAGTCCACGCAAAGAGAAATCGGGGAACCGCGGAAGCACTTGAAACGTGTCGATTTTATTGGATTACCGATGTATATAGTATGTATACATATATGTATGTGTTTTAAAATAAAGCTCTTTGAATCCAATGAAGAACTGGCACAGGGAACTTGGAGCTCGAAATTCCTTCGCTCCGGGAGATCGTCTTAGCGCAGAGAGAAAGAGAAGAGGTCGTCGTTTCCACGGAAAGTACGCTGCTTGCTTTTTCTCGTTCGAAAAACACTATGCACGACCGGTCTCCGGTCTCGTATTGCCGTGGTCCGGTAATGATGCATTGTCGTGGTTGTTTCTATGTGTGTAATATATAGGTATGGCACATAGTGGCCTGGTTTGTTCTTCTGGACTACGATCTTACAGATAGGACATGTACATTTATATGCATAATAAAAAAGAAACTATGTGCGAATATGAATAAAACCTTCTTATTGATGTTCAGGGTTGATGTTTCTGAATAATATTTATATAGTCAACGCGAATTTCTAATTTGATTCAATTCTTATAAAACATGAGTTTTCCCATTGAAAAGAGATCTTACCATATTTATACTCTTGTGAAAGTCTTATATACTCTTGCCTTGAATTTAGTGGCCAAATAAAATATACCCTCTTAGGAAAATCAGTATAAAACTTCGTAACAGGGATATCAAGTTTTTTGCATATCAGAAACGTGTTACGAAATTTCTTGTTATCTCAACACGCGTGTCCACATCCCCTAATATGTAACGTTTAATAAG
Source organism: Gonatopus flavifemur (assembly GCA_018340375.1). Lineage (NCBI taxonomy): Eukaryota > Metazoa > Arthropoda > Insecta > Hymenoptera > Dryinidae > Gonatopus > Gonatopus flavifemur. Next base: position 258,119 of record JAFFJZ010000023.1, read on the forward strand.
ATGAATACCCATGTGGAAATTGCCGGACTTGACGAATGGCCCAGTACTGACAAATTTGTATTTGTCATACTTCGGCCAAAACAACTACCCCCCGTACAGTGCCATTACTCTTTTTCAACTGACATCAATTGTTCGATGGTTCTCAGACGGTATTGGTTTCCTTGTGCAGACAGTCTTGGATCAGTACCGAATCAACACTGATTGGATAACACCTAGGTTGTAAAAAAACGAGACCGTGCCAGTCCTGAGCCAGAGTTGGTAATATTGTAATGCGTTACACAGAGACGGTACTGTGTCAGCATCATCGACGCCACGTTGTTTCACGACAGAATTGTTAGTGAGTCGGGGGTTAACTCATTTCTAAAGGAAAAAGGGCTACTTTGGTGAGCAAATACTGCGCCAGTACTGACCCAGAGTTGGTAATCTTTTGAAATTTTACGGAAAGACGATACTGTGCCAGCATGGTTGTTTCAACAGTGTTTCACTACGAAAGCGATTATGGATTGGGTGTCAACTCACCTTCGCGGCAACATGGCTACACTGAGAGAATAGTTCGATTATTATCTATTTTAAATTCAAATTTATCAAATAATTTATGGAAAAAGTTGGTGCAAAATTTCACAGCACATGCAGTTTGGCTGCGTGGAGTCTACATGGACTCAATAACCTTGCCATTTAAAGTGCCAATAGTACGCTATGGAGAATCCCCGTGGAACGCATTGAAGGTAGAATTGAAATGGTCGTACTGGCGACATTGAAATGCCGACACTGACACGGTTGAAATGTCAGTTCAGGGAAAATTGAAATCCCAATGTTGGCTGGATTCCAATACCGGTACAAGCAAGATTGAAATTCCAATTCAAGTACAATTGAAATATCAGTTTTAGCTATGTTGAAATGACAGTACTGTCTACGTTTGAATGCCAGTACTGTTAACGTTCGAATGCCAGTACGGGCGAAATTGAACGCCAATAATGGGCCTTATGCAAGACATTGTTATCATCCCAGTATTGGTTCAGTACTGTCAAACGACCTGGGCCAGTAATGGCATTACAAATTCGACAGCACTGGCTGCTATGGCAGCGGTACTGAACCAGTACTGGGCCGTTCGTCAATTTCCACATGGGTATCTTCATTCAAAAATTCCAAGTCATAAAAACGTTATAACTTTCAGTTAGACGAAACATGATAGCTAGGAGGAGCTACATCCACTTTAATTCATATGCAGCGCTAATGAAAATCAATCCAAGTATTCTTTCAGCGTGAGGATGGGTTTTTGAGCTGCCTGGAAGGTCTCGTTCAGCCCTCCACCGCGCCTGAGCACACGGAAAAGAAATGAACTGTTAACGTTACCGGAGCTGCGGTTAATATATGGATAGCAAGGAATATCTGTCATCTACACCGAAATTCTTGTCGAATTGACCGAGTTTGTGGTGAATTTAACAAGAATTGCAGATTATAACCAGAGCTTCGGTAACGTTAACACTTCATTTGTTTTTTGTATAAAAATTTTACTTTGAATGACTCAAATACAAAGTTTCTGTCCTCTCGGTCTAGTTTTTGTACACCAACGATCTACTTATTTTATCAATATTTCAACACTTCTGTCCAAAAGAGATCCCTGCGCATGGATTTTTTCTCCGAAAAAAAATGAATGATATTGTTGCATAATCAGAATACAACCATGGCAATGTTGATGAAATCAGCGAGCGGCGTTTGTTGCATTTACTGTATCATGGTTGTACATCCTCGTGTCATGATGTTCCCAGAGACTGAGAGAGATCGAGTTTTTCTCGATGCATCCCTGATGTGTTCGCTGTGCCGCGACTACGAAGATGATGATGGCGCACCTCATGCTCTGGCATGTATGCGCGTTCCGTACTGTATATAAAAACCTTCGCTGCACCCTGGTACCCAAAAAAGTCGTTATGCAAATGCGATGTGGTGCATAGATGGACATGATTGGTCATGTGTATACACATATTCCTACACACTTGATATTTGTATTTATAATGTAAGTATTACTTGCTTTAAATCTATTATGAGCAAATGTAACGTGAGGGGCGAGTAATGAACGAGTCAAAGCTTGGGAATGATGAAATTAGCGAGGAAAATCAATGTCAATTGTTACGATCTGTGTTATACCGATCTGTTTGCTGTTCAATAGAATTCTCCAGATTTCATGTTGAAATGTGTCCTATTTTCTGGAAAATTAGCGATGCTAATACTTGTTTTAGCTCACCCTCGGACCCACCCTGAGAAAAGGGGTTTAGTCGAATATTGAACGCTAAAAAATAATTTTATTTGTCACAGCTAAATTTTCAAGCTGTCATTCATTGTGTAATAAAACTCGCCCTCTTTCTCATTTGAACGGTTATTGCCTTGCGTTGAAGAAAAAAACTGAGCGTTCTTATTGAGGGATTTTACTGTATTAATATATTTGATGCCAATATTCACTTTTGGATTAGTTTTCAATCATTTTTACAGACAGCGTTCATCTTTTGGCGTCCGTTCATTCACTGGTGCACTCGCGCTATTTTCGTTCGTGAGAACATAAACACAGAGAAACGAGCATTTACATGACCTTCTTCAGTTGTCACTCAGGTGCGAAAGGAAGCTACATTGCCAAAAACCCGTATTTTATACTCGAATAGATAGAAACATTAGGGAGATAGCATCCGATCTTGCTGTCTCGTTCGGATTGGTGCAGAACGTTATGCACAATATTTTGGCCATGAGACGAGTTGAAGCACGGCTTGTGCCGAGAGTTTTGAATTTGTTGCAGAAACAGCATCGCATCGATGTTGTTAAAGAAATGCTTTCTTTGGGCCAAAATGTTATCGAAGGCATCATTACGGGTGACGAAACATGGGTCTATAAATATGACATCGAAACTAACCAACGATCATCGGAATGGCGCTCTTCAGACGAGTCAAAACCTAAAAAACCGCGACAGAGTCGATCTAAAATCAAGGTTTTGTTGACTGTCTTCTTTGATTGCCATGGTGTGGTCCACTCCGAATTTCTCCCACCAGGTCAGACAGTGAATAAGGAATATTACGTGAGCGTATTGAAGCGTTTGAGGGAAAACATTCGTCGCAAGAGACCAGAATTGTGGAGAGATGACTCGTGGTTTTTTCATCACGATAACGCACCGGCACACACATCTCATTTGTACGCGATTATTTGACTAAAAACAATGTCCATACCGTTCCTCAAGCTCCGTATTCACCTGATATGGCTCCTTGTGATTTTTTCCTATTCCCACGACTCAAGTTACCACTTCGCGGAAAGCGTTTTAAGACGATTGAGGCAATAAAGTACAATTCGCAGAAGGAACTGAAGGCGATTCCGAAATCGGTCTATGCAAAATATTTTGAAGATTGGAAGAAGCGTTGGAATATGTGTATTGCTCGCAATGGAGATTACTTCGAAGGAAATAAAGTGAATATCGATGAATAATTGAACGGTTTTCGTTTCATTAAGAAATTCCGGGTACTTTTTGATCAGAAGGTATATATAAGAACACTTTATATAAGAAAGTTGGTGATTGAACTGAAAAGTTATTGAATTGGAACTCTAGTTTTTCGCGAGGGCAAGTGTTACAAGAAGCGAATTACTAGAGGAATTTCTACCAGGGATAATCTCACTCATCTTTCAAAAAATTTCGCATCCCACTTTTGTGTTCACTCGAAACACTTGGACGCAAAAAAATTACTTTTCATATTTACCACATTTTGGAATCAAATTTGGTACAGGGACAATTTTGGAGTATAATTCACCGCAATTGCCATTGAATCTATTACAATTTAGTTGGAATTACCTCAATTCGTTTTGTCTTTGTCAGTTTTCATTATATTCTTCTTCAAACGTTTGAAAACCATTTAATCTCGCGATGGAAAAATTCCATTTTCAAAAGCATTCTCTCGAAAATCCACCACAGTCGTCAATGTATTTACGAAATGCAGATAGACCACCATGTATACTTTTGCTCCACATTTCTATGTGGGTGGGTAAGGATGGAAACGTGCTTTGTTTAGCTCCTACTTTCGATCAATATCATCAGAATCATATTCAAAGCTTTATGTCTCAATTCCTTAAATTTTCCTGAGACATTCCCGATTCGAAAGATTCCCCTCGGCAACCCTTATTTATTATGGCATTCTACAGATTACGAATATCTGATGAAAGCAACATTCTTACATTAATCTTGTAGGGATCGAGAAGGACTTTTCTTTGGTAGTTCAATTTATTTTTTACAAGACTCTTTTCGAATGGATTCTTTTACTTACGACTGGAAGAATCAATTTCATTGGATAATTCAAGACTTGGGTTCGAGATAGCGTGACTACCACTAACATATCATGCGGTGTATACAACGTGGCCCCTGTCTATTTCGCTTTTGCATCGCCAAAGGTAACAAGTACTACTATTCATCAAAATTTAAGTATTCATCTTTGAATTAAGAGCATCGTTTTGCCGCTGTAGTAATTAATTTTTTCCCTCCGTTTATCAATGACGAATGATTTCACGATACACGAGTCACGAGAAGCTTGAATGAGAAATGATGTATTGAATTTTGGTTCGTTTTGTTTATGTTATTATTACGATTTACATTTGATCTGATTCCTCGATGTCGACGCTGAGTACGATTCTCGAAGGAATATTCCAAATTTTTCAGTACTCCCATGAAACTGAAAGAGCGTAGTTTCAGGTTGAAGTGTGAAATGTGTGATATGGTTGTTTCTTTTTTCATCCGTATTTCTTCACGCTCATTTAACGGTTCACCTGCTATTATTACACGGTTATCTTGCTTATATTTGTGAGGAGAATGGGTATTTTATGCCAAAGTATGCTTAAAAAATATGCTACACTCGAATTTTAATTGAGGAAACAAAAACTCTTCTTTCGATGGGAATCACCGATTGTGGAGTTGAAGAATTTTCATATCAAACTTAAATTAACTTGAAAGATTATTCTTTGTCAACACATTCTTGAATTGTAGAATATATATTTTATTTGGATTGGTATGTGTTCATATTTGCAAAAAAATGTCTAACATGTTTTACGGTTCAAACGCACGTGGAGACGTTGGTTATTAAATTCGAGTAATATTCCCGCACAAAGTACATTACGTTGTATCATTAGAACATAAACCGTTTTCTACATTACGAATGACCATTCATCTCTGTCATTGCGGGCGAAACGGAACGGGTGAGCGTCATAAAAACTGTCAACTTTTAGGAGCACAATTCAAATTTATAGCAGAAATTTACATTTTTTCGTATGCTTTGTCTGCGTTTGTGACTTTTAGATTCTCTAAGAAAAGCATTTTGTATAGTAGGTATAATACAATTGGTGTTGAAACGAGAGGCAGGAGTAGTGATGAGGATCTCTGAAAAAGATCGATCCTTTTTTATACAAAAAAAAAACTTAATTTCAATAAAAACTCTATACTTTTTATATAAAAAAGGATCGATCTTTTTCGAAGATTCCGATCACTAGTGAGGAGTGAATGTGATCTTCAGCAACTTCTTTCAACATAATAAATAATTGATGATTATCAACAAATTCAAATTGAATTGAGTGCGTTCACTCTGTCAAGAATTCTGTCAAAATTCTACCAAAAATCCTATTCTGAATTGTATATAATTTTCATAGAGTTATATATAATTTGAGTTCTATATTGATCATTGGTCTGATATAGCTCATAATGGGACAAAATTTCATCAATGGTTATCGTTTTTTGTTTGGAAAATTTATGGAAAAAATTTTATGGAAAAAATTCAACAGAAGAATCTAAAAACTTCACACCTACAGCGAAGTCCATAAATGACAAATTCAAATTAAGAAGACAGTTAATTTCTTACACCCCCGGATGTTTGTTCTTTTATTTCGTCGGCCTCCTGCGTAATACGTTTTCTACGTTATCGATACTTTTTACCCCACGTATAATAGCAACCCATTACGTTGCGTGTGCAGATTCTTGTATCAATCAGTTTTGAAGCGAATGCTACAGGTGAATGATCATTCCACTCGTCTGATACATAAATACTACGTATATAGATTTCATGGAACGATCACGGAGCCCTTTTTCAAAGATTTTTTCCTCCCCGTGCGCGCGCACGTATGTGCACGTTATGGCTCGCGTCAGAAAAATCCCGCGAAACGAGTCAACCCGCGGGGCTCCGCGCCGCCGATCTAAGCGCATTTTGTGCCTCACAACGTTTATAACGTGTGTCCCTTCCGATCTGTTCTTTTGGATTTATAGATTTGTCTCACTTCGCCGTGAGCGATGGAAAAACAAGTATACGAGTTCACAGGAGAGCGAAATCGAATTGTAACCCTTGGAATACTTTTGAACGTACACCCGGTAGAAGCGTGAGACCGAGGCCCTGGCTCGTAATAAGACCCGTCGGTCAGTGTTTTTTGTACGCTCCTCCCTTTCTCCTCCGCGCCAACCCCAACCCCTTCCATAGAATCTTGGGCCCCTGAGTGTCCCTCTCTTCTTCATTTCTTTTGCACACTTCCACCGGTGTGTCTCCCTCTTCGCTCACAAGCTCTAGAGCAAAATAAATGTGTTTCTCTCTTTCTTCCTACAAAGCTCACAGTCTTCTCCTTTTTCCTCATCGCCGCCGCCGCCACACTGGGCACCGGTATTAATTTATAAGCGGTACGTGTGTGCACGCCACTTTTTCTCCCAGTTCCTCGAAATTTGCAAGAAACTAGTCGGACACCCTTGGACCATGAGTGCATGCGTGCATGCGTGTGTTTGTGCGCTCTTTCTCAACTGTTTATATCGTACTGACAAGTGTCTTTGGATGAACAGCGAGAGAAAAAAAGTCTAGGGGGCATGATGGAATTTCTTCGATGGATTATCAATGTATTAAACCAAGGAATGTCGGAAACACTGGTTGGTCCCTCGTGAGCCACGGAACAGGGTAGATTCGGGTGGTTTAGATTCAAATTGTCCAATTCCGAGGATCGAGTTTAGAAATGTATATCAAGTTTCAAAATTCGTATCGCGTCAAATTTGGAAATTTTTTTCTTTGGTATCAATAAATTATCAACGAACGTGGATGATTACATGGAAATGTGGAATAAATTTTGCTTCTAAAATAGCAAATTTTCAGCTCTTAGAGTTGAAATTTTAAATGTTCTTCGGCAGGAGAGAAAGAATCCACTTTTCCTTTAAGATAAACCCAGAAAAAACGAAAAACAGTTCTCCAATCAATTTTACACGATAGAATTATAAATAAAAACTTTCAATACCCTAGTAAACATTCATTCGAAACCTTCATAATGTGATTCAAATGATGTCGAAATGATCTTTAATGTATCGATTCCTGCCTTCTTTTTTATGTTTTCTCAAGAATTCTAAAAGTTATCCATGATATCATTCTCAGATAACATTATGACAATTTTCAATGTTGCTCGAAAAATTGTTTACTAAGACAAGATAAATATTGAAAACGATATTCTGATAGAATGACAAATTGTTCAGTGGAGAAACCAGAGAACTTCCAAGTAGAAGATTTAAAGAAATTTATGGACCTTGCTTATAAGCTCGGAATTTAAATATAGAAAAACGTATGAGTCACAAAGACGAATAATCATGAATATTACATGTAAAAAAAACATGGTAAACAGTTCTGAATCAGGGAATAAAATCCGATTCATTTGATTTATAAACATTGACATATATGTCAAAAAATGATGTATACATCTTTTTCAATCTCATGTCAACAACTATTTTATAAAGGATGTATTTTTTCTTTTCCAGTGGTTCAAACTTCCGTGCCCCAAAACGAGGCTGAGCTGCAATTGTACAGGGTTATGCAGCGAGCTTCTCTTTTAAGTTATTACGACACGCTTCTCGAAATGGGTGAGCATGAGATATTCGAAATCGTCAATTTAAACTTGTATTTCGTTCGTACCAAAAAATACAATTCGTATACAAAAATATCCATTCTTACGAGCATGAAGATCAATCATTTTCAAGATTTGAATGTTGTATATTAAAAAAAAGTTTAGCTGAAAGCAATGTCACTAAGTTCTCGTGACGCACTCCCTGACATGAGAAAAAAAATTGCTCGTAAGAAGTAGACTAAATTGGAATAAATTTTACGACAAAGGAAGTAATGTTTACCCAAGTCGCGGCACTACCTATCGATTGTTCGAATGTAATATTCAAATAGTCGATTATTCGATTCGTTGGAGTTTTATGTTGCATATATCGAAGTTTACCAAGAGTTTATTGAAATACATCAAAATTCACTATTTTTTTGTATAAAAAAAGGATCGATTTTTTAAAGATCAGAATTAATTTTATCATTATGTCAAAATATTTGTAACATATGAAATTTTCATTCATTTAATTTAGGTGGAGATGACGTTCAGCAGTTATGTGATGCAGGGGAAGAAGAATTTTTGGAAATAATGGCCTTGGTGGGAATGGCGAGCAAACCTCTTCACGTGAGGAGGCTACAAAAAGCTCTACAAGAATGGCTGACCAATCCTAGTGAGATTAAATTCCATTTCGTTTACAGTATTTCAATTTGACTCTTATAATTTGAAATAAATTAGTAATGTACTCCTTGCACATAACATTTGATAAACTGGAATAATCTGTAGTTTTTGTAAATGCAACAGTACCTTTATATAAAAATTAATCTCAAATTTACTATTCGAATTTATTAAATGATATCATTTTCTCTTCCTTCGTTAGCACTATTTCAAACTCCAGTCGTGTCATCGGGTGCCACTTGTAAAACTCTAGCCATCGTGGGATTTCCATGTGTCAGTCCTCGGCCACAAGTGCAAACTCCTCAAGGGTTCACATCGTCTTCCCAGACACCGACGCCGACACCTTACATTTCACAAGTGTCCCTGACACCGTTACCTTGTCGAAGCGCTAGTCCTCTTGTTCCTGCTACCAATGTTGTCGCGGCACCCACTCCTTCTACTACAACATTCCGACATAGTCCTAGCCCTAATGCACCCGCAACGTATGCTACTTCTCATAGTCCTGGGGTGTTACAGGTGAATATAACTTTTTGCCAACAACGGAAATCAATTATTATTGCAATTCTTAATTTCTTCAATGTGCTTCACTATCATTTTAGTGACTAATCAACCATAACCGTCAGTTATACACAAGAAAAAGTGATGCGATAAATTTGATTAGAGAATTCGGAGTTTACCTTTTTACATCTTTTTTTTCGGAATTAGGGGTTGATTTTTTAAATCATTCATCGAATGATATTGAATGATTAGAAAATATGATGATACGTACCGTTGCAGGTAGGAACTTGCGAATCGTCGTGCGGGAGCAACACGACACCAAGTCCTAGTGCCGGTGGAGCACCAGCCAGCCCCACACAACCAACTCCAACGCTCTTACAATCACAAGTACAAAGGCTCGCGGAAGCTGCGGAGAGGTTGGCCGCTACTATTCGGCCCCTCGATCCAAAACCTCACAACGTGAAGAAGAAAATTTGCAAAAATCTCGAGGTAAACTTTGATCTGAAAAATTGCATATAGCTCTAAACAAAACTCTATTTGTGACTTCATGAATGATATTCAATCATATTTCTATTAAATACGATATAATATAATTAATTATTTTTATTGATCAATGAAATTCAATCTATTGGTTTAAATGGCAATTCAAAAGATCAACTTAGGGATTTAATATGTTCTGTGTGTAAGGCAAAGCCATTTCTTTTCATGAAAACTTGGAAAACCTTCAAAACCATTCATCTTGTAACGATTATTTGAAATTCATTGAAAATTATAAAATTGTTTTAACTTTGAAATACTTTATCGCAGATGGTGATGAACATGCCGGACAGTGATCCACGGAGAATGGATGAAATTAGAAAGTATGCTGCTATTTACGGGAGGTTCGATTGTAAAAGGAAACCAGAAAAACCTCTAACTCTGCATGAGGTCTCGGTGAACGAGGCAGCTGCGCAAATTTGTAGATTTGTACCAGCTCTGCTCTTGAGAAGAGATGAACTTTTTCCTCTGGCTCGAAGAGTCGTTCGAGATTCTGGATATCATTACTCCAAAAATCATTAGTAAGTAAAACTGTTTAACCATAGTAAAAATGATTCATATATGACCGCACATAATCCATATATAATCCATATTCAGTGCGTATACGGCTCAAATACGGCCCATACATGCATAAAGGTTGACGTATACGGGCCATATATACTCGTATAATGCGCCATATATGCATTGCATGTGGGTTGAATCTGAATTACATGTGTATGTGGTTTTATGTGAACCATTTTTACTAGGGTCTTGTAAAATCGACATTCGCAATTGACACGCTACGTGTCCTTTTGCTCGATGCATTTGAAGTGTTCAAAGCTATAAAGGAATTGAACGATGACGTACACTTGGGTTGTAGGATCGATCTAGTTACAACCCACACAGCACTCGTTGTCTAAAAGATATCTTCAGAAATAAATATGAACAATGCAAGAAGTCTTATGCAACATGAATAGACATCTTTTAGAAGTCTTAAACTGTTCTTACTTCTAAAAGCTAATATCTTCAAGAATGTTTCCGGAAACCTTTTAGAATTTTCTAAAAGAAGTCTTTCAGAAGAACGTTCTTGAAGATATCTTTTAGAAGTAAGAACAGTTTAAGACTTCTAAAAGATGTATATTCATGTTGCATAAGACTTCTTGCATTGTTCTTAATTATTTCTGAAGATATCTTTTAGACAATGAGTGCTGTGTGGGCAGAGTCTATTAAATTTTATCGGTTAATAAGATTCAATACAAACCTCGCAACGGTAGAGGAAAACAAGTTTGTATCAGATTTCAATCGTTAATGGGTTTCAAGAGATTTTTTTTTCATCAGGGTGCTTTTTAATTGTCCTAATTTATGAATTTGGATACTCAAAGATAACACATTTGTTAGGTTCAACTTTCTCGTTTTTTGAGTTTCAAATTTATTTTTCAGTTACGTATAAAAGATGTATAAAAACATGAATGAAATGAACCGAGTTTAACAGATGGAACAGAGCACTCCAGAGAGATGGAATATAATTTTTTGAAAGTTTTTCCACTCCAGAGGACAGGTGACCGAAAGAAGGGTCAATCGTAGGTCGATTTTGGTTGTCCGAAGTGGAGGGAGAGGTTTCGTTTCTACGTTTTCAAATCCAGGCTAAAACTTTGTGTGAAAATGAAAAGAAATAATAAATCGTGCAACAAGCGGCCCTTGTCGAGGGCGGAAGATTGGCGATTTCCGTACGAGCGTAAAATTTGTCGCCCGACGATCCACTCCTCACAGTGTACATTTTGCAATAAAGCACCATTCGTACAACAATTTTTCATATAGAACATCGTAATTCTAACGAATTTTACATTCTATTATTATTCTTTCACAGCCTATCGATGTCTAGGTCACGAGAAAACGGAGACGAAACTGATTCGGAAAGAACGAAACGCCAAAAACTCGAGCTAGAGGGTGAGGTAGAGGACGTAACCCAGGTTAGCTCAAAGCGACAGCAGAAATAAAGCACCTTGTCATGACCTGCCGCACTCGCATGGTCGCTAAAACACTAACCATATGTTAACGTTCACTTACAAGGCACGTAGAGCTCACGCCGCGCATTAATCGCCCGCTCGCGTACATACACTCATCATCCGCACAAAAGACATGGATGAAAAAAGGTCAAGTATACCGGTGGCGATTTAAACCCGCTTGGCTTTGTTCGTCTTATTCTAATATGCGTAATTTGATAAGCTTCTGCTGCTTGCTGTGTGCTTGTATCCAACAACTTTGAATTCAGATTTTAGTGTAAAACGCACAAAGATGACAATCATTTGTGTTCGGAAACAGATTTTTCTATTAAATTTGAATGCATGAGATTCTTTGTTCTAGACTGTTTCTCGTGTATCTCTGCTTAAAAACATCCATGAAATCCCATTACCTATCCTGTTGAAAATTCGGGCAAAAACGGATGAGAAGGAATTGAATTGTATCGGATTTGTTTTATCAGTTTTTGTCTGCCTCGTATGACATTTTTAGCAGGATAATATAAACTTTACATCGATTTATGATGATTAAATCTACTCAAACCATTCAACCATCCCATTTCAATAGGTTTGAATGCGTTGGATCCTATTGGTTAAGTACTGCCGTAACCCGAGTGTATTAAGTCATGGACAGGGGTTTGGCGAAGTTAATTTCATATTTTGGTAATCTAATGCTGTTTGATAGTAATCATCTCATTGTTTTTGTTAGAATCTGGGAATCATCAGCGCAGGGTCGTTTTTAAAGTCTTGGTATTTCTCAAGATATCTTTATGAAAAGTTTAAGACATCTGATACAAAACTTGTAGATATCTTTCAGATCTCTGAAACTCTTACCATGTAGCACAAGGACATTTCATGGATATTCTATGAATATTCTGACAAGACGCATAGAATGTTACGATGAGACTTTTTCAGATATCCCATAAACGTTTATAGAATATACCAGAGGAGAATATTTCAAAGGCTTTCGATAGATGCTCTGTGAAACATTTTGGACGTCGTGAGAACTTTCTATGAATATTCTATGGATATTTGAGACAGTCTGACTCGAACATTTTATGGACATTTTTTATATATACTTTACATCTTCTCAGAATATTTTGGGGATATAATATTCTATAAGATAACTATAACACGTCTTTCAAGATGTCTTTCAAGATATCTAAAAAGAGATTTTATAGTTATCTTATAGATATCTTTTCAATGTAAGACTTTTCGTTAAGATATCTCAAGAAACGGAATGTTTGTGGGTGGTCTGTAGAAAAATGTTGATAGAATTCCTCTATTTGTGATATTTCGATTATAATAACTTGTATTTCTTATAGAATTCCGTGATAACTACACAAGTACTAATAAGCTGCATGATACTTTGCACAATCAGGTACACGGAAAAGATTGTGTATCGTAGAACTAGCAATAAAAGAATTAGTAACCTTCTATCGTTGCGTATACAATAATCCTTCGTTTATATAGCAGTACAAACCCTGGTTAGAAGAATCCATTGAATCTGACAAATGAAATTCAATGAGATTTGGTCTGAACATTGTCCAAGTTTAATCGTAATTTAGTTAGATTTGGCCAGATTCAACGAGATTCACATGAAAGTTCTGACCAAATCTCATTGAAAAATCACCGGTGAGATTTGGTCAGAACATTGTCCACGTTTAATTGTAATTTAATGAGAATTGGTCAGAATCAATGGGTTCTTTTAACCAGGGAAGTTATTTTGTTAACAATCAGCACGAATTTAGGGGTGTACTTAATAAAGAACTATTGATTCACAGAAATTGGGTATACAAATCATTCACTCCATGGTATGGCATTTTATCATTAATCCTGTAGTATAAATCACTGAAAATTTCAATCATTGAACGTCTCATGTAGTTTCCAAGCTTTTACTATTTTCGTTTGCAACATTTCGAAACGTAATGACTAGTAGACGGGAATAACATTTTGTGTTTCACTTTCCTTTCTTTTATTCGTTATCGTTTGCAATGTTTGTAGCAGTTCACTGTTTCAGGAGGAATTGGATTTGCGATGTACTGTCACGGACATGAACAGTGTAAGGATACGAAGGTTTAGTTCATCCAGGTGATTATTTTTATTGAGATAATTGGTAAACGAAATAAAATTATTATGAAAATAATTTTCCACCATTCTTGATGATCTTTAGATATTTGCCATTTTTCAGTCCAGTTTGGAGGAAGAAGAGTAACAATGGTATCTTCAATACGGGAGTGGAGGAAATAAGCGACTCGGATAGTCAATTTTCATTTTCGAACGAAGAATCTTCGTCAATGCATGTAAGTTCAACTTCGAGTATTACGTTATTTATAGAATGCGTTCGCTAAAAAATATGAATTGAATTTTCAATTTGACGTATTTGTTATTTCAGGATACGAATGAAGCAGAAACTGAAAATACTGATAAAGAAAATGATTTTAATCTCAAGGTATGTTACTTGATGCATTTACAATCTTCTTAGTAGAAATCAAACCAAGTATGCCCTTGGTGCTGGAGTGGACCTAAGGATTGCGTAAAGCGTCTCACGTAAAACACTTCTCAGTACCATGGCTAGAATGTTCTGACAAAGATATGTCTTTTCAAATTTTGGAACGTTATGAAATTTCTGACGCAGTTGATAGATTAAAATCTTTACTAATTCAAAAGATGCAGCTTGAAAGTTTGAATGATTTTTTCTCAATCTTTAACCTAAATAGCATATCTGGATTTGAGGACCCTGTTGAAAAAAACCAGCATGGCCCAACAAGCAACCAACTTGGTCCCGGCTGGATCAGTTTGGTTCCAGTTGGACAGACTTGGTATCAGTTGGTGCCAGTTACAGACCATGATGGTTGGCCCAACAACTAATACAGAACCCACTTGGTTTCCACCGGTGTCAGGTTGGTTCAAGCTGGTGCTGGTTATAACCATGATGGTTGGTCCAACGACCGATCTGCGACCAACCTGCTTGCAACTGGTACTAGTTATACAGGCCATATCGACTGACTTAACAACTTAGTTCCAGCTAAACTAGCCTTATTCCAATTTTACCAACTCAAACTTGACTCATTTCAAGTGCACCAATATCAGAGTGATTTTGAAAAATCAACATGATACACGTTTTTTTTTTATACCAGGAATAATTGAAGAACGTGATAAGAAAAATATCAACAACTACAAGTGTATTGTAAATGTAAACAGCCTGACAATCTTATGACCGAATCGTAAAATCTGCCTGATTGCAAAATTTAAAGAAACGATAGCTTTCAAATTAATCATAAAAAAGAAAAATCTCGAAATGCCAGTGGGACAAAACTGTGACGCAATTTGATGAAAATGTCAAAACTCTGGATGAATTGTACAGAAATTCTGGTATACTGGAATTTCCAAGATTCATTTATCATTATCTGAGGCCATATCAAGCATGTTTCGCCCCAGGTTGATACTAGGACTGGATAGAACCATTCAGGGTAGTACCAACCTCTAGGTAGATTCATATTAGGTAGTACCACCCTGGTAAGAAAAATCTCTCCGAATCTCTCTATATTTTCGGACATTTTTCAGAGAGATTCAGAGCAATTTCAGGGTAATTCAGAGAAAGTAAGAGACCTGTCAGATAGTCATACATCCTGAATCCCTTCAACTTTCTTTGAATCTCTCTCAATCTTTTTTACGAAAATCTAGGATTTCTTCAGGATCTTTCTAAATTTCTCCGAATTCGCAGCATTTAATTTATTAACAATTCAAAGCTCATGCCGAATTCCTTTGAAACAGTTTGAATTCCTCTGAATCCCTTTTTGAATGTGTCAGAATTTCATGTATCTAGATTTCAAAGTTTACTCTAAATTTGCCTGAATCTTTCTGAATTCTCCTGAATTTTTCTAAATTCTCCTGAATTTTTCTGAATTTCCTCGAATCTCTCTAAGTTCCTCTGAATCTCTTTGAATCTCTCCGAACTTCAAATATTGAGAATTCGGAGCTTACTCTGAGTTTGTCTGAATCCTTCTGTGAAGTTCCATATCCAATTTTTGCTAAGTTTCGGGTTTCTGATTTTCCCTGAAACTCCCTGAATACCTCCGAATTCTTGAACCAAAAATTTCACTTCATTTATTTCTCTCTGAATTTCTCTGAACCCCTCTGAATCTCTCTGGATTTCCCTGAATCTTTTTAAAAAGTTTCATGGTCAATTTTTCCTAATTTCCGGGTGTCCGAGTTCCTCCAAAACTTCCTGAATGCCTCTGGAATCTTGAATCAAAAATTCCCCTCAATTCATTCCTCCCCAAATTTCTTTGTATCCCTCTGAATTTCTCTGAATTTCTCTGAATCTCTCTGACTGCTTCTGGAAAGTTCAACGCACAATTTTTCTTATCTACCCGTCTCTGAATCCTTCTGAATTTCCCTGAATCACGATTAACTCCTCTGAATGTCCCTAACTCCCTCTGAATCTCTATGAATTTCCCTGAATCCTCCTGTAGAGTGTTGTGCTCAATTTTTTCTAATTTTCGTGTCTCTGATTTTCCCTGAATCTCCCTGAATGCCTCTAAAATGTTGAACAAAGAATTCCACTCAATTTATTTCTCTCTGAATTCCTCTAAATCTCTCTGAATTTACCTGAAACCTTCTGGAAAGTTCCAGCTAAATTGTTCCCAATTCCCGTTCCTCTGAATTTCTCTGAAACTCCTTGAATTTTTCTGAAATCTCGCACCAAAAATTCCATTCAATGTACCTCTCTCTGAATTTCTCCAGGGTGGGGACAGAACCGGGAAATCAGGGAAATCTCAGGGATTTTCAATATTCTGGAAATCTCAGGGAATTTCGGAAATAGAATTGGAAACTCAGGGAAATGTGTGAGAAGTCGAATTTCAAATTGACATTCGATATTGCCATTGTTTTCTTTTTACTTTTACCTAACTTTTAATTGATTCTTATGGAAATCTCATATTGGAAATAATATATATAAATATAATTTTTTGATTTGTTTTTCTCATCAGAATGAAATTGAATGAAGGAAACATTCAACAATTTTTCAATACAGGAAATAGCTGATATCTAAGGGAATATAAATGAATTGTAATAATCAGTCAGATTTTTTTAAATTTTTCTAGAATATTTCGAGAATATCTAATTCTTGCAGTTCATCTGTATTTCTGTAGTGAATGAATTTGAACTATTTTCTGTATCGAAAAATTGTTGATTGTTAATTGTTCTTTACATTCAATTCTATTCTGATACACGGAGAAAAAAGGTCTGCTAAAAATTACCATACTTTATAGTGTCCGAGCATTAGTCTTGTCCAGATCGAATTATTTACGTGGAAATACCTTCAAAAGTACCATACTGGCTTGGACTTTGGTGATAGCACATGGAAAATTCTTTCTCAAGAACAAGAAATAGAATTGTTCAAGAACTCTTTTTGAATTTGATGAATTCAACAAGAGTTTGGAGGAGTTCAATGTTTGAGACATTAACGAGTCCTGTGAGAGTACTGAAACAATTCTGAAAGTATTCTCACAGTACCCTCATAGTATTCGTGAATGTCTCAGACATTGAACTCCTCCAGAGTTCATTATAAAGTCATTAGTTCGAAAAGAGTTCTTGAAGAATTCTATTTCTTGTTCTTGAAAAAGAATCCATCGTGTTTTATCTGGGTACAGATCTCATACAGCACGTCTACTCTATAAATCCGAATCAGTGAAAAGTACTGAGAATCAGTGAATTTCACTGGCGAATCAGTCCTAAGTCGTCCACAGTGGACGACTTAGCACTGGTTGGTCAGCGGAATTCACTGATTCGGATTTAGAGAGTAAATATGGCATCTATCAAGTATTCAATGGATATTCCAATATTCGTCTAATATTCATTTGACGTCCATTGGATCTGCATTGGATGTCGAAAATATCTTAGATATCCAATTTATATCCTTGTGCCGTATGAGATTTGGCTTGATTTGGAAGAAGCAGGGCATATTTTAAGGGGTAGTTGTAACCAAAAAATTCGTTCTACGAGAAAACGGTTAGTTCTCAAACGTGAAAAGGATCCATGTATACTGTGAAATAATGGTATTACTGATCGTTTTTACCTTTTGGAACCAATCGTTTCCTTGTAAAACTAAATTGTTAGTTACAACTGCCCTCTTAGATTATGCCCTGGGAAGAAGAATACAAGAAATGATGAAACAAACCTCCAGAAAACCTTTCATTTATATACAGTCACGAATCGCATTGTAGTTGTTCTCGAAAATTTTCACGAATACTTTCCCAGTAAACATTTTTGAATCCCTCTTTTGGATCACTCTAAAAGATGCATTGAAGCGATCCAAAAGATGCCTTACAATGTTGCATAATACATCTTCTATATATGTTTAGAATATCTATGTCCCGTAAGATTTCCACAAAAATGTTTATTGGGTTTCCTTTCATCATATAAATTGGGAAATAACCCTGCTCAAAAAGACCTATTAGAACCGATTAGAAAATTTTTGCCTGAATTTGATCGGTTTACGTCAAGGAAGAGGTGACCAAAATCTCGCTGATCTTTCACCTGTATTCAAGTGGTCCTTACTCTCTTTTGAAAACCAATTAAAATCTATTAACCTTCAGCGGACGGGACTAGTCCCAAAAAGGACCACTCTGGGAAACACCATTTTTCTTGTTTCTCAGGGGGAATTTGGTGTGTTGAACACAGGAGAAATGGTGAAATTTTTTTGAGTCACCCCGTCCTCTAAAGGTTAAGGAGGTAGCCTGGTGTAAAACATCAGAAACAAGCACTTTTTTGTGGATGTATTTCAGAAACAACTGTTCAGCATATAGTTTTGCAATTTGCAGCATTTATTGTTCGCATATTGAAGAATTCAAATTAATTTTTTGGTGCAATTATGTGAAAGTTTGAGCAAGGTACAGCAGCAAATATGGAAAAAGAGTGAAAATTCACTCTTATGGAGTGAAAACTCACTCTTGTTGGACTTGCAGTATTTTCACTCTTTAGGAGTGGATTTTCACTCCAAAAAATTTGGAGAGTAATTTTTCTGAAATGAAAAACAAAAAAAGGTGTTTGTCTTTTCTTATTCTACGCCAGGCTATCCCCTTAAAAGATATTTTCCCTCAGTATTTGGTTGGATTGTCCAAGCCACCAACATCTCCAATTTGTGGAAATCGGCGATTCGGATGATTGGAGTTTGGATAATTGGAGTTCTACTGTATTACTCTTATTTTGTCATATATTTCACCAGAGCTGGGTTTGTTACGTAATTTTGTAATTTCTTACGTAATATACCTGGTTTCTGGTGTATAATGTATGTAAGATCCTTTAACCCTCCTCAAGAGCAAGAAGTTGATTTTACACGTAAAATACTCAGTTTTTTTTACATCCTCATCAAAAAAATCCAGGTGAGTCCCATGGAAATCTACATGGGAATTTCTGGGAATTTCATGGGTACCCATTGATTTCCATGTGGGTTCCTAGGCAATCTTAGGTGTGACTCGCGGTGACTTTTGACGGGGGTGTCATAAACCATATAAAATACTCGGAAGTATATTATTATATCAACTCTGCACGGAGAGATATGTAGAATTAAATTTACTATGGTGCTTTGTAATCGAAGAACAGGCTGAACTTACAATAAAATTTACTATGACGAAGCAATACGCAGTAAAAAATTTTGTATTAAAAACTGTCCACTCAATATTCGTATTGAAAGTCAACACAAAAAATTATCAAATTGATAGAGTTTCAATGTAAATTAACACTTTCGCGTCAATTCCACATATTCTTTGTATCAATATTTAAAACGAATTTTGAGTGGACCGTTTGGGACATGCGCATGCGTTAAAAATACACAAAATTTTTTACTCTGTAGACACCTGATCACATTTACAATGTCTCACAGTAAATTCCATTGGAAAGTCAGTCTGTTCCTCGGTTTCAATAATCACGTAGTAAATTCAACTATAAATATCTCTCCGTGTGCGTCCAACGATGAAAATTATCAAATTTTATGCTTATCATCAGAATTATATTTGCTGAGTCGCAATAATTAATACTTGAGCGTTGGAAAACATTTTATTTGTACATAATATGAAAGTTCATAAACCTCAGGGAAATTTACAAAAAGTACTCCTGAAAAACCGGGAATTCTCAGGGAATTTGAAAATGAGATCTTTATGATTTTGAAATCTTATCAGATGTTGACATTTGAAGGATTCGATTCCTCCTTATTCCTGGAAATAATTCGTTTTTATCCAGAAAACACTAATGGAATCCTAATAAGTAGTATTACCCATTCACTCTTAAACATTTTTGATGCACAATGGGAAGCCGTTCTTATTGCGCGTAGGCAATTCAGTCGGATTCAAATGAGTTTTGATAGGATTTTTTGAGCAGAGGAGAATGGATATATGCATTCAATTTCATCCATATCCAATCATGAATCAATTAAATCATTCAAACTGAATTCATGTAACATAAATGAGATAATGTGGTCCAAGAGAATGGATTTAAAAATTCTATCGCTACTTAACGTACCTTGTGTTATTTAATTACTACATCTCTATTTCCAGGTGATAGCTTCTAGGGGGGACAATATAATTGCAGTGGCGAATCCTGCACTGATGGAATGTAGTCATCAAATCAAAGAAGAACCTACCGAGGAGAAGCCAACACTGTGATATTACTGTTAAAACACAACAAAAAAACAAACAAAACATCTTATTAAATTAGGAACAACGAACAATCACATTTTTATTTCTCACACGTCACTTCGTTACTTTGTGTCTTCATTGTCTCATCAAACACAATTCTATTCGTTCAACAGAAACATTATCACCTAATTATTTGAAGCCTCAATGAATCGACTGAAAATAGATTTTGTGAGAGTTCTACGTGAAATTGCCGCGAAATATAGCAGCTGGGACCGTTGTTGAAGTGCTGAAGAAAAATATTAGACGACAATCTATTTCCACATTTGTTTTTCTTCTTTTCAGTGTATTTCCGTCCTTTTTCACTGCTACATGTGATGAACTATACGATGATGATATATATAAGAATAAAGTTTTGAAACATTTGTTATCTAGTTTTAGAAAAGTCAATGCATATTCATCCATTGTATTATAAAATAATTTCTATACCAGAGGAAACTAATGACTGAATCCAATCAAAAATTTTAATTGCTATGAATAAACGTATTTACTCACGAAAATTGTTATTTTTGTTGTCTTTCTCAAGATATCAATCATCTTTCCGTTAACTCGAATTCTATGGTCGTGTGGCAAAAAATTGTGCTCTTTGTTAATAATAAATATGAATAATTCGAGTGGAAAAATGTTCGAAATTATTTTCACTATTCTTATATGATTATATATAATTTTGAAAATTTTGCCACGAGGGAACATCTTGAGTTGTTGTGAAAAACTCAGGTATAAAAAATCTGATAGAAAAAATCACTTCTCGCGATGAGGGAGAAGCGATGTAAAAAAAAATGAGTACCGAGTCAATTGGGAAATGCCAGAATCAAAGCTATTCTGGACCATTAAAAAAGTCAAATGTTTTTGTGTATCGAAATACATGAATAACACTCACATTTACGTTCAGATGTCAGAGAAGCTCTCAGTACACGAACTTGTTGAGTATTGTGTTTTCAAAGGCGTCTGAAGATCATCTCCAATTCAAATTACTTCTTTTCTCAGTTCTGACCTCTTGTTTTCTTAACTGTGCAAGATGATATATAAGTTTTTACCAGTGATCATTCCACTGTACTCATTCAAACATAATTATTCATTCATTGTCATGTCTGTTTACGTTTCCCTACGTGAATGTTACTTGGTGATGGAGAAATATGAACAAAAGTTTACAATCATGGATACTAAAATTCATAATGAGATCATGAGTTATGATTTCACCATTAAATGACAGTGAAAAAGTTGGAAATTTTGTGATGTGTTCAATTGTGGCATTGGTTCTTACTTTGATTGAGGGAAACTCAAGTATTACCAGTACAAACGATTTATAATCATTTCATCGATCTTGAATTTAGCACACAATTGTGCAAAAGATTGGGATGTTTTGGTGTCGTGAGTATTGAAATTTCTTTTCGCACAGGAGATCGAGAAATTATCTCCTCTCTTGAAATTTGATTTGAAGAACTTGTATGAAAATTGTATGGAATATATAAAAAATCCTATCTTGAAAGATGTTACCACAGAATTTTATATACAATTTTCATTAAAAAATATATTCAAAGAATGTATCAAGATTGTAAATAAATTCTATCGAATTATTCTTCTAGACAGAATTACGTTTGCATTACAGTAGAACCTCTCTATACCCCACGATCTGTGTCTTTCTCCGAGGTTCTACTGTATGCATTGACCTTCCCATTGTGAACATTTCTTTGCAGAAAAAACTATCGACACCCAGGTGGGGGAATTCTCAAAATTATATATAATTTATATATAGTTTTCATGTGATTCTATGTAGATTATTAGGTCTGAGGGAAAGTTTTGTCGTTGACCACGTGCATTGTTATGCATTTTTACAACTCACCAACTCTGGTAAAAAAGTCGGATGGGGACCCAGCTCAAACTTGGATGAAAACCCGAATGAAACCCCCAGGATTTCATCCGTGTGTGTCCGGGCGCGTATACGGTTTTTTGCGGTGGTTCTTTACCCGGTTTCATCCGGACCTTATTTTTCCGGTCAGATTTTAATGCTGGATATTTTTCGAAATCCCACACGAAATTTGGATAGAATGCATTCGTCTCCTTGTTCGGGTTTTATTTGGGATTTCAAAAAATATCTTGTTCCAAAACCCGGATGGAATCCCGGGAATTTCATCCGGATTTCCATCAGGATTATCATCCAGGTTTCATCCGGTTTTCTACCTGGTTTTTTTTACCAGGGAAGAATTCTATTCCGACTAATACCATTTTAAACAGTTCGGCTATCATATGATCGATGCCTTATGCACATTATTTCGTTGATAAATAAAACGTGAAAAAAACTTTTCGTGTTTTCTTTAAAAACAAACGACAGAACTTTCCCTTACACCCAATACATATAATTCAAAATCAATCCTTTCACAAGGGTACTTTTCTTTAGTCGAAATATATACCCCCGTAACATTTTGCGCGCAAATCACGAGCAAATCACAGGACATTGGAGTTCTTAAATCGCGTGCAGAGTCAGAGACGTTGCTTTCTGTAGCGTGAATAGCGAGTAAGTTTGCGCGCAAATGACTAGCGTCTTATGCGCGTGAAATGCGTGCGATAGTTGTAAGAGTAAATCCATTACCTTTCACAGTATTATGCAAACGCAATAAATATTTGTATTCATGAAAATAACTTGATGAGATTTTTCTCAATAACTTATACTTGAAGATATGAAACAGAATTTGTTCGAAATCTGAAGAAAATAATTTCAAGACTGAACTCAATAACACACACACACGTACATTCAGGGATTGAATATCAATCCTTCCTCCACCGGGTATCGAACCCCTGTCACAACAGCCTACCTATCTCATTCCTAACCTACCTATTATATTTCAATTGCAAGATTCTCAGGATATTTGTAATGAAATATTCTATCCGCAATATCTATGGAATCTCGTAGAAATATTTAACATAGAATGTTTCGAGTGAGATATTTGTGATATTCTGAGAATATTACTGAGACGTTGTGTGCTGTGTGGGGTGGATGAAGCAAGCCCAATAAACATTTCTATGGAAGTCTTCCGGAACACTCTAAAAGATATCTAACAGAGATCTAAAAGATGTCTTATGCAACAAATTTAGATATGTTTTAGATGTCTTCCTCCAAGATGTCTTTTAGATTTCTAAAAGATGTCTTTCTGCAAGATGTCTTAAACATATCTAAATTTGTTGCATAAGACATCTTTTAGATCTCTTTTAGATATCTTTTAGATTGATCCAAAAGACTGATCCAGAAATGTTTATTGGCAGTACGGAAAGTTCGATATACATATACTACTGTGGGCAAAAAGTAAGGTGAATTTTTAATTTAAACTTCGCGGGCTTGACATTTCAGGCTAGTTCTTTTTTTCTTAAGTTGGCAGGACTGTTAATGACGTCTGTGCCAAATTTCATGTCAATGTCATTATCAGTAATACATTTACGTTTGTGTTTACCAAACGACCAAGAGTGCATTTTTCGATTTTTACAATGTCTGATTTAATTGAGCAGAGACGTGCAATCAAATTTTGTTTGCGGAATGAAATTTCGGCTGCGGAAACTTTGAGGATGTTGCGGAAGGCCTTTGGTGATTCTACCATGTTGCAGAAAAATGTTTATAAGTGGTACAAAGACTTCAAAGAGGGTCGAGAACGTGTTGATGACTTGGACCGCTCCGGACGACCATCGACGTCAACGGATGACCAACACGTCGATGAAGTGAAGGAATTAGTGCTCAAAAATCGTCGGTTGACTGTTTGAGACCTCACTGATATGATCGGAATATCAGAAGGATCTGTGAAAACCAGAATTATGGGCCAACAACTCTTGATTTTTGCATCACGATAATGCACCGTCTCATACTGCACTCGTTCTTCGTGATCATCTCGCCAAAAATTCGACGCATGTCGTTCCGCAACCACCGTATTCGCCTGATTTGGCTCCGTGTGACTTCTGGCCATTCCCAAAACTCAAGAGACCACTCCAGGGAAAGCGTTTCGAGTCGATTGAGGAGATAAAAGCTGAATCGAAGAAGGCGCTGATGGCTATACCGGAAAGGGACTATTTAGCATGTTCCGATGATTGGAAAAAACGTTGGCATAAGTGTATTTTATCGAGAGGGGATTAATTTGAACAGGATGAAATTGATGTAGAAGAATAAATGAAGATTTTTCATTTTACAAAAAAATTCACCTTACTTTTTGCCCACAGTAGTATGTAGGGTTTTTATGATACTTTCAAGTACTATAGGCAGTGGCACGAAAATTTTTTGTTCGCACGTTTTTTATGCGTCATTGGCGATTGAGTGTCAATCGTGGTTATGGGACAAAGAAGTTCTCGGTTATGGGACAAAGAAGTTCTCGCTTATGGGACAGCCAATTTTATATGTTTAAAGCGTATGTGTGACATAATTATGATCGAAAATTGACTTTTCTTTGAAAAAAAGTCTTGATACATGTTTGTTGAAATTTTCAAATCATTGATAACATTTTTTAAATGAAATTTCTTGTATTTTCGAACCTTGGTGAAAATGAAGCG
The DNA here is from genome assembly GCA_018340375.1 of Gonatopus flavifemur. Classification (NCBI taxonomy): domain Eukaryota; kingdom Metazoa; phylum Arthropoda; class Insecta; order Hymenoptera; family Dryinidae; genus Gonatopus; species Gonatopus flavifemur. Next base: position 282,900 of record JAFFJZ010000023.1, read on the forward strand.
TATACACAAAGCGCGGAGGAAGCGTATATACACTCTTCATGTGAGGTAATAGTAAGTTATATTAAACGTATGCGAATCATACCTATTCTGATTTTAAATACTATCTTTATGCGGTCGATCCCAATGACGATCAATGGCTAAGTGGATAAGACCCTTGGCTGCCACGGTGAGAGTCACCATTTCGATCCTCGCTATGGGGTTCAATTTTTTGAATGACATTTCTTAAATTTTATACGCTTCTTTTCTTTCAACTCTCTCGCTTCGCATACTCTTTGCATCCTTTCCATTCAAGCGCTGTACCCATACAGCACAAGAGTTCCCACAAAGAGCTCCCGTTATGCTAATCAATATGTAATCATTATGACTACTTTGGATTCAAAATGAATTCTCAATGAACAACTTAATGTTCAGAAGGAACTCATATCGGAACTCCACGATGAATTCTTCAGGCATTCAATATGTTTTCATTTGGAATCCATTAAATTCATATGGAATTCATTGTGAGTCGCATAACGGGGACTGTTCAAGAGATCTTTGGGAAGTCTTCATAAATTCAAATTGATCATTTGTGCCGGCTGGGTATACTTCTCATTAACGTTTTTGTTACCTTCCAGCATACGCTTCGTTTACTCTTCTTTCCCGCTTCCATTTTCACCAGGGAATTCAATCGATTCTGAGCATTATTTTGTCTCTGTTACTAACATATTCAAATGGATAGAGATTTCAATACGTCCCAATCCAAAACTTCGTCTGTTGTCTTCGGTTATCTTCGCTACCTTATCGACTTTAAAAAAATTTGAATGCACAGTTTAAAGGGTATTTAGTGAATTCTTAGATTCGAATCCGCCACACTGGATCCACCATCTCGAATCTGCAAAATCTGACCCGGGATTAGTAATCAGTGACCAAAAAAACGCCTAGATACAGGGTTTCATATAAATCAGCAAATGCCTCCCGCCCAGACAACGCAAGTTATTCCATAAGAATTCGTTTGGAATTCCAAGATTTTCGGAACAGTTCTTCACGAACATCGGAAGTATTTGAGACGGATTCATAGGAAGTTCAAGGAAGATATCAGTGATGTCCGCCCAAAACTATTCGTAATGGTATTCAATCGACATATGGGGCATTCCACGTCAAGTGTACCTGCCTAAAAACCTTAATCGCTGGAATTTTGATGAAACTTGGTGGAGTTGTTGTGCTATTAGAGTACATAATTTGTGCAGAAGGGGGAAAGGAAATATCGACGGGTTGCCGAGATACAGGGGCTCAAAGTTTTGGACACGTTTGTCTTCGTTGAATTATAACTCAGTTATTATTATTTTTTTTTTAAATGCAAGTTATGGTGTTCGTCGGTTTTTTCCGTTCTTTCCAATAGATATCCCCAAAATTCTCAGAAGAAAATTCTCCAAATTAATTATTTCTGCAAAAAAAAGTGATTTTTATTTTTCTTTTCGATTTTTTTTAAAGATCGGCATTTTTGAAAATTTTTTAATTACGCTCAATCGAAAGCTTATTCTTTTCCTTCCGAAACCATTGATCACACATGATGCAGTCTCATGAACTCATCAGTGAATTTAATCGTTAAAGCCGGCACGATCCAGCTTCCAAGCGCGCTGAACATACTGGTCAGCCGTCACCCGGTACGGCGATGAAGATTTTAACATGCTTCATTTACTGTAGAAATTATTTATTATCATTATTCATCATCTCAACAAAATAATGCTACAGAATTCACAACATTCTTCATGCTTAACCAGACTCTCCACTGAAGTTGACGTGAGCATTGTTTTGTTTTGACATCAATGTGAAGCTATCTTCACAATGTTCAATGTGAAAGTTTAAAACATTAATTTTGATAGGAAGGAGAATATTATGAAATTTGTGGTGTTATGGTTTTTATTTGTTTTGTGTATGCAATGTTTATTCATAAAATTACACTGTCGTCCAGCATACAGAAGGGTACGACGCCCTGTGTTAAGTTTTGACGTCATAAGACGCTCGATGAATACATTTTACACGAAGACAAGAGTTATTTGTCAGGAGACGATCTATAGTTTATGCATCACAATTATTTAATACAACAACGCACAAATAATTTTCCACTGTGACGCAGTCATCAATTATTAACATTCAAAGTTGTATTACAACCGAGAGACCGATTCTTCTGGGTCTACGTACGCGTATCGGCAGATGCAACATGTCGGGGATGTTACTTTAACACGTGGTCGTTGCGAATTTCACTGAGGCCAACGGTCGAGAAGAACGACCACTTCACACAAAATATTCAGATAATTTATTTCGTCGATTCATATTAAATTAGCGCGGATAAAAATCTTTTGGATTTTATACCGGATCATCGAAATACGCGTGGATTATAAAATCATTCTGCACGCGGTCGACCGCCATGTTCTTGGATTAATTAAACTTGAGAAACACGTGCGTGGAATTATCGTACCACCGTTTAATAAATTATTACGCTGTCAAATTCGATTCACTAATTAATGCCGGTATTTCACGTAACGCGCGTTAATCAACGATTACGACTAATTTTACTTGGCTGCGGCGATGTCGCCTCTATTTCTTTATATTTGTCGTCAATCGACCCGTCGTCCTTTTCGATCACGCAACGAGTGTCGCTTTTCTTTTGCCTCCTTCGTCACCTCTCTTCAAGCGTGATCATTAATTCGTCGTGTGAATTAATCTAATTCGCATGCGCGGACCGTGTATTCCCGAACGCATCTTACAAATGTTTACATTGTGAAAACAAAAGTACTACACACATCAATTTTACTGGAGACCTATTTACTTGAAGAACGCTGTGAATTCAACAACATTATCTTGTTCCGTGTAAAATCAACTGAACTGTCAATCATCAAGTGTATCCGTAATCTACGATCCGAAGTGAATATTTTGTCTACGGTGCGTCATTTTTTACGCATCACTTGAATTGAATCAAGATTTGATGTTCATCCAAGTGAACCGCATAGCATTCCCATTTTATAATGGAGAGGAAAAGTTTTGGGTCTCGCTGTTCCAACCCCCTCGAAAACGGCTAACATCCTGCATTTTATAGATCATTGAGGACAATTTCCAAAAGTCTTCAGGAAAACTACATTTCTTTACCAAAAGATGCTCAAATATGCGGAACTTGTCGAATAAAAATGACAAATCTTGCCGCTATGCAGTGTTGCCGATTGCCTCAACGCTTATTCCACGCGCGGGAATCTCAAATTCCCCACAATTCCACGCATTATTTATGACTTTCCCCACAAGTTTCCCCACGTTACAATATAATATATCCCTTTTAAAATCTCGCATTGTATTAAGTATTTCTTTTTGAATAATAAATATTGTGATTCCAAATATGAAAAGCTGGTTGTTTTTCATCATTATAAGTAATTTTATTAAATTTTCAACATTAAACCATGTAACTTCAATAAATATTGCAACTGATGAAATATCTTGTTCTTAGTAACATTTAGTTTTTCCTTAAGTGGATACCAGCGTTTGTCTCGGACCTTTCTTTCTATCGTATAGGTTAGTCCTCTTCTAACCAATGTGCTCTGATGGTAACGCTGGTATCCTCTTAAGAATAAATATAAATCATACGTATATGAAATTAACATATCATTTTGGGATTTTGGCTCTCAACTTTTCCTCCGTAGGTTCAAAATTAACGCAGCCACCACTTTTCTGGATCGAATTTTTGACCGTGATCAATGCGCTGACAATATCTGTACCCAATTCGTTTCTGTGGGTCGTTTTTATATTTTTTAAATTACTAAAAATTCGTTCCACAGACGCATTCGAAAAAGGAAGTGACACGATCGTACCCAAAGCAAATAGTAAATTTGAAAATAATGGAATTCCACTTCTGTTTGTCAATTTGAATACGGCATGCCAATATTCAGCTGCTGGTTTTGATTTATTTAGATCAAATTTATCAAATTCTAAAAGTGCATGATCACGCCACTCTGAATCAACCTGTTGTTCATCAATGGCTAAGTTCGTTTACCGATGTCCCAAGTTACCCCAACTCGTTCCAAGTATTTTGGATTCGCTACTTCCAGTGTAAGCAACGAAATGATTGGTTTGGTAAAAGTTGGAGCAACTCAGGGCACGTAGAACGAACGAACCTAATGTGTTGGAGTAACATGGGAAATCGAGTGAATACAAAATTTAAGGATTTGATGTTAAATTTTTGAGCAACCTTAGGATCAACTACGCTGATTATTTCGAATAATGAATCATTGAAATCAAATCGCTTCATAATATCTTGCACTAACTCTATATAAAATGATTGGCAAGTTTTTAGAAAATCAATCACAGTAAATTTGGGTATATTTGAATCCTTTTGAAGCTTTTTTAAACTTTCGTTTGCGTTTATACCTGAATATATTTGTTCAATTTTCCCAAAATATTTTTCATTTGTGAATTCAGCTTCCAAAATATCTCCACAAGATCGAATGTATTCTATAGTCATATAATTTGAACCTAATTGTTTGAGTAAACTTTCAATTTCTGGTTTTAAATTGTGCAGCAGAGGCGTTTCTGATTGAAATGAAGTATTGAATTCAGTTGTGAGACCAAGAACATAGGACATAAATTCTAAATATATCAATGTAAACTTATTTTCCATAGTTTCGAGCATATCTTCTGTGGTTTTAGATGGGTCGTCAAAAACAGTTTGTTTCAAATAATGGTTTGGAGGAACATATTGCTCTAGGATACGATCAACACAACCTTTAACTGATGACCAACGAGTTTGGGATAAAGTCAAGATTCTATGTATTTCAGTACCAAAAAATTCTTGAAATTCTTTAAATTTTTCAATTCTGTGCGCACTTCTACTAAAATGGGAACCAATGTTTCGTATAAGGTCTTCGATTGATCTTGATAATTTGAGACATGCTTTATTAGCTCCTAAGTTTATCATATGGCACGAACATTTAATGCATACTATATGAGGCAATTCTTTCTTCAACAACGCAAACACCGAATGATATTGACCTGTCATCACATTTGTGGTATCGGAAGAAAACCCTATCATATTAGAAAACGGTATATTTTTGACAGATAAAATTTCTTTCAATCCCTCAAAAAGATCATCAGCAGATTCACCTGACAATTCTATCATGCCAAGAAAATGGGTTTCAACCATCATTTTTTCTTTATTAAAAAAAAATAATTGTGAATGCGCATTGCTTTTTTGTGCTCTGATCGGTTGTTTCGTCCATGATGAGGGAATAATCAATTCCTTGATTACGAATTATACTAGCAAGTTGATTTGAAAATGGTTCACGAAGAACATGCTTCACCAAGGACGTTGCTTTTGTTCTTTTTAACGACATTTGCTTTGCAATCTCTGAATCGGAAAATATATTTGTGCAAAAAGGAATAAAAGTATCTGCAAGTGCAAATGATAAATCGTTTGTAGCTAGTAAGGCTGCAATTTTAAGCTCAGCACGATGTGTTTGAATATCCAAATTACTTATTTCTGTGAAAGCTGTGAGTTTGTACGGAGAACTAGCTTGTTTCCACATGTATTTATGTCTCTCGGATTTCAGATGTCGTATAAGATCACTTTTATGAGCTATCAATTCTTGATCACAAGCAGTACATAAAGCTAAATCATGGACATTTCTAGTTTTGGTATGTTGCTTGAGCCATCCTTGAAATTGATTTTCTTGCAGCCATTTTTTATTGAATTTATTAAATTTTTCACGTTTTTTTCCTTTTCTCTTCTTCATTTTCTCACCAGAGGATGGAGCAGAATCTTCACTATTATAAGATTCCATACTGAGTACTTCTTCAGCATCCGCAGGGTTTGAAATGTCTGCAATTTTGATTGATTCATCATCATCGAGTACCTAAAAATAAATGATAATTACCGACCTCAATAAAAGCAATCGATTAATCCTATAAGATACTATCTAAATGTGCAAGTGTGAGATTTTACTGTTCTAGATATATGAATAATACATTGTATAAGTAATGGATAATAATTGAATTCCGCTACGAAATTTTACTCATTCAATCAGAGTATCATATTCTTCATTATGAATCAGTGATTATTCACCGATTATACTTCACACAGTGAACAGTGACAGTTCATTATGAATCCTCAAAAGCTCATTAAAAATTATTTTGAGATTCCCAGGAGTTTTGAGAAAAGGGTTTTGAAATTGTTATAACGGAAGTTCTTCAAAAATACCACCTACAGTGAATTTATAAAAAACTATTTATCAACACATCAAGAACACTGTGATAGAATCAATTATTGTTTATAGAATCAATTAATGTTGTTGAAGTTTGAATCGGTTATAGAAACGAAACGAAAATTCAAACTTACAAAATCTGACAAATCATTGTGATTTATTTTGTCGAATTGACTCCTCAAAACTAAGAACATCGTTCGAAATGTGTACTGCAACATTTTAGGTCTCCAACAGCTGGGTATCCCGTTATTCGATTACTAATTCGTTCGAATAAACGATTCGAACTTCAGCAACATATCAATTGATAGTTGGGTTTCAATTGCACAATCAGGGAAATTTCATTATTCTAGATTCATCGAATATAGAATCAATGATTTTGTCAATCATGATTTCAACAAATAATATAAACAAATGAGCAATCATTGATAAAATCTACCAACTTTTTCAAGTTGAATGTTGTTTTTATGGCCGTCATTATTGATTGGATTTGAATTCGCCTCTTCAGATGAAAACTGAAACACATTAGTTGATTAAAATGTTATACGATTGAAAAAAAGTAAACACAAGTATTTCTATTTCAAAGCCTCATGTCAAAAATACAGAAATTGAAATATCGAAATATGCAGGTTATGTATTCATTATTATTATTAATAAAACTCGTAACTTACCTCAAAGTTTTCGATTGACTTTAGTTTTTTCAACCAATTATCCATATTGATGTGAAGCTAATGTGAGTACAACATAACTATTCTGAATTTGTTGGAAACCAATCAGGGGAATATTCATGCACTGCCAACTATTCATCTTAGGCTGCTCTCTCATGAACGGGAACCTTAGTAAATTACTATCACAGAGATACTATACTAAAGGCGGTGAAGCATAGGGCAACGTTGTAATATACTGAAAGTATTCATTTGGGATGCTTGTGTGTTGTCTAGGTTATTATCTGCTCATGAAAATTCGGTACAATCAATTTTCGGAGTATTGAATTTTCAAGACATAATCTTTCGACCCATTGAACGTTCGGAACGGTAGTATGCAAGAAGCCTGACCGGTAATAAGCCCGACTCCACTACTATTGGTTGATGGCTAGCAATGTTTAGTGAATTCACTAGAAATCACCAGTTTTCATTCAATGACAAGCAGTTGGGCTTATTACCGGTCGGGCTTCTTGCATACTACCTTTGGAACACATATAGGTCACCCTTTGAGGAGCTACCTAAAGAATGTATTCATGAAATTCCTCACCATCCCCCTCATAGATTGATCAAAGGAGTAAGAATGTCAGGAAGAAGCCTTCTTAGTAATATACTGAAATGTAGTGGAACGCAAGAACCCATCTAGTGACCTAGTATGATGTAGGGGTGTTATTAAAATAACCAGTAAGAGCTGTTCATTGAGCTCAATACATACTGGAGTGAACGCGCCAATGGAAACGCGTGGAAAAAGAGAGAGGTGTGATTGGGTGTGCTTGTGTCTTTGTCTGTTCTATAAAAATGGCGAGAGAGAGGATCGATTGGGTGTGCTTCTATGTTCGTTCAATAAATAGCGTTGTCTCTCTGTCTAATATCCTCTCTCTCTTCCCACGCGATTCCATTGCCGCGCTCACTCCAGTATGTATTGAGCTCGATAGAACTGTTTGCTAACATAACCTAATCTGCATATAAACTAAAATCCATCAAAGAGTATTACAGGTGAATAACATGAGTTATGATGACAGAATAACAGAAAATTGAAATTAATCAACCTTTCCAAATACCACAATACCTTTATTTCCCAATGCTTTCAATCATCGATATAAATAATAGCTGGATGGAACATGGTAATTCCAAAGGTGGCCCCAATTGAAGCACGGACTCCATCTGATAGTAAGCCAAGTTCTACCGACAACATGGTTCAGAATATCAATCAATCCAATTTTCAAATGCGATACTCGATCTTGGAAGTATAATAAAATCTTTTAATAATTCATGTTCATATTATTCATCGAGAGATTATTGTGTATTTTGCATTTGGCTAATAATCTTATTATTTTAATCATAATCTTGATTCATTATTCCTGAGAATTTGGCTTACTACGATGTGGTGCCATTATCGTTTTCTAGTGTTTTATAGTAATTTCACTAACTTCAATCGGGTCTAAACATTTCCCATTGGACATATAAGCAATGTTCCATCCAGTTTATATACATATCAGTGAGGTAAGGTAGCAAGTGCCCGAAATTGCATCTACCCGAGAGACAATGATTTGTGAATCCGAGGAAAATTACTAGAAATTCCTAGCCCTCCTCAAATAGCCACAAACTTCACTGCTTTCGGGTAAATGGCCTTTCGGGCACTTAATACCTTACCATCAGTGATTTGAGTTCAATGTGAATCTCATTACATTTGGCAGCCATCTTTACTGAACCATTTCCGTTTCACTGTGTTACTAAAAAGACTCCTTCCTGACATTCTTACTTCTTTGAGATTGATTCCCCACAAGTTCCCCGCAAGCCCATGAAATTCCCCACAATTCCCCTCATGAATGGATTCCTCACAAGCTCCCCGCAAGCCCATGGAATTCCCCACACTTTGGGGAATTCCCCACCAATCGGCAACACTGCCGCTATGTCGCCACTACACATTCAACTCGAGCCAATGGAAGTGGTAAGATAAAAGAATCTATTCCTAAATTCAGCGATACATTACATAGAAGCGATTACTCAGGGAAGCGTTTTCACTAGCTATACGATTGTTCTATTACTCTCTGTCCATACCTCATAAAATACACGGAAAAAAATGCCGTTCGAAAACATAAGACTCTCTTATTTTTCTTATTGAAACTGAAACTACGGTGGTTTGTTAAATGAATTTTCATATTAAGATACAGAAAATTACGAACACTGCCCGAAGGGAACATGAAGCTCCGACGAACGTTCAGAATAGATCATGATAGATCAGACTGAAGCTCCGTTGGAGCTCAAGTTTAGATTCGGAAACGTTCGACGAAGGTCCGATGAACGTTGAAATGTCCGCTTGAAAATAGCTTGAATGAAGGTTCATAGAACGTTTATTAAAGATTCTACGAAGATTCATTCAACCTTCAGTTTTTTATGTTTCAGACGGAATTACAATTATAGTTAGAAATGCCTCAATCTTTCATTTTTTCGTGGAAAAATATACTTTGAAAAAAACTTTGATCGAAAAATTGCAACTCGAACGAACCTTTAGCAAACGTTCGATGAACGTTTTATGAACGTTCATTCAAACTATTCTCAAGTGGACATTTCAACGTTCATCGGACCTTCGTCGAACGTTTACGAATCTAAACTTGAGCTCCAACAGAGCTTCAGTCTGATCTATCATGATCTATTCTGAACATTTGTCGGAGCTTCATGTTCCCTTCGGGTGTAGGAGAAGTAATAGATAAAATTGAAATTTCAAACACTGAACGTTGAATTTTATAAAATGGATAGTGAAATTTGGCTATCAATTCGTAATCTTTCGTATTTTCATATGGAAATCCATTTTTACAAACCTTCCTCTTTTAGGTTTAGCAAGCAAAATAATAAAAAGTCTTATATTTCTTTCTCCGTGTATATGATGAGAAATTTATAAAAAAAAGGACAGAAAGTGTACAAAATGCAGTATTGTATAAATTAGTACATTCATGCAGTGATGCCAGAGATTTTAAAATCTAACGGTCTATATCCAATCAAACATTTTTGTTGATGAGATCAACAGTATCAGGTCTTCGCACTGTCGGTACTTACTTTCTGGCAACACAGTAATCATGTCCCCACTTTATTCGCGACTTGATAAAATATTCTATTGAACTGATTATAGGATGGACTCAAGCGATTTTTTTTATATTATTATTTTAGAGCAATGATGAAGAAATGAACAACCAAGTTTTTCCAGACAATAATCAAGTTATTGACATTTTCGAGGGTCCAAAGTATCGAAAAACAGAATATGATTGTAGAAACAAACAACATTTGGCAGCAGTTGAGGTTTCAGATCAAATTAAAGAAAAATTTGTGAATTCAAAAAGTAATTTAGAAAAACTAACACTTCTCACTTTCGCACCGAAATCTTGGGGTCGAAGAAAATTAGCTACAGAATTCGGTGCTTCTGAACGCCAAGCAAGGAAAGCGAAGCAGTTGGTGAATGAATGTGGTATTTTCACCCAACCAAATTCCAGATTAGGTAAAAATTTACCAATTGATACGGCTTTTTTGATCGTTGCCTTTTATGAAGATGATGAGAATAGTCGTATCATGCCAGGGATGAAAGATTACGTGTCGATCAGAAAACCAGATGGATCTTGTGAACATGTTCAGAAGAGACTGGTTTTATGTAATCTTTCTGAATTATTCCAAATTTTTAAAAGCACATACCCTACCATAAAGATAGGTTTTTCTAAATTTTGTCAACTTAGATCACGGAACTGTGTTCTTGCCGGAGCCAGTGGTACTCATACCGTATGTGTTTGCGTTTACCATGAAAATGTGAATTTGATGTTGGAAGCTGTCAATTTCAAAGACTTGACTTGTGGAACTGACTTTCCATCCCAAACGTACCAAGATATTTTCAAAATATTGATATGTACAACACCGACTTCGGAATGTCACCTCAATGAATGTGAAAAGTGCCCTGATATCGAAACTGTGAAAGAATCCCTCAAGTCAGTTCTTGCAGATCAGGACATTCCCGTATAACACGTGATGTGTAAAACATATGTTCGGCATGTGAAAAATGCATAATCTTATGGGCAACGGAATATTCTAAACAACATATTCCTGGCATATGTCATTTCACACCATGTGGCAATATTGTAAGAATTATATTCAATCCACATGGCAGGAAAATTCTCATGAACTCAGTAAACTATAACCTCTCATTTGCAAATAACCGATGAATTCATTGTTTTGTGTACGCGAGTCGGAATAAAATGGTGATCTTTATCAATCTTTATGAATTTGTATACTGCCTCAAAACTTTTTTTTAAGTTGTGTCGAATGCACGGAATTATCTCAGCCTTATTTAGATTAATTTATCGGATTTTTATCCAAATCACGAAGATACAGCGTGCACTTACGAAATATAGCTCTATGACCATGCAATAGGAAATTTTGAGATTTCGTCTACAGTAGCTCGACGCGTATTTTTAGTGACAATGTTGAAAATGTATAAGACAAAACCACAATTAATATTTATGAAAGTTCAATTATAGTGACGTGTAGTGTTTTTCGTCAGTCATTAGGAGCCGACAGAACTTTAGAGGTTAAGCAATTCCAAAATACTTTTGAAAGATATTTCATGCAACATGAGAAAAGCTATTTAACAGTAATTCTTCTTCTGGAAAGAATTATATGATTGAATTATGATACTGATGCTGCATAAGACATCCTGAATATGTTGACAGAAGTCTTTTAGAAATACATAACCTCTTTTGTAACACGGATGCGTATGAGATGATCAACAGAACATGCCTCCCATATTCTTGAATTCAGGTCATTTGGGCGGACATTTCTATGTGCATGAATGTGCCCAGAATATGGATGGCACGATCTCACACATGTATGGCATGTTCCTATGTTCCCAAAAATACGTTCCTCCCATGAGCTTGACGGGTCATGTGCTGTACGGGCAGCAGTCAGATTTTTTGAAACATACAGGTTGGTTGAAAAGTTCCTGCGTTCACCAAGAGATAGCATTGCTGGCTCAAAACTTTTTTTTCTCAAGTTGGTATATCTGTCCTGAGAACACATGCAAAGTTACAAGTCATTCTGTCAATTCATTCTTTGTTTACAAGCCATTTGAAGTTGACGTGTCATTGATTTTTCTTAATATGGAAAAAATTGAATATCGTGCAGTCATTAGATTCTTTGTTTTGAAGGGTTTAAAAGCAAAGGAAATTTATGAACAATTGTTAGAAGTGTATAAGGAGTCCTCACCTTCAAAACGCACCGTTGAATTGTGGGCTGGTGAATTTAAACGTGGTCGTACTAGCCTTGAAGACGATCCACGCGAAGGACGACCAAAAGCTGCAACCACAGCAGAAATCATTGAGCATGTACATAATATGGTTAGTGAAGATCCAAGTTTGACTAAGCGTGAAATTGCTAATGCCATAGGCATCTCAGACGAACGAGTACTCCATATTTTACATGAAGAATTACGTATGAAAAAACTGTTTGGAAAGTTAGTGCCGCACACGTTAACAATTCAACAAAAACTGGATCGAAAACAAGTTTCTCAGCGTAATTTGGAGCGTTTTAAGCAGAATAAAATCGACTTCTTGCGTCGTTTTATAACTATGGATGAGACTTGGATCTACCACCATGATCCTAAATTGAAACAAGAACGTTTATTACTGCAGCCTTTTGGATCAGCTGGATGAAAAAATTCGTGAGAAAAGACCTGGTGTAAAGAAGAAAAAAATCATTTTTCATCAAGATAATGCACCTGCTCACAAAAGTGTTTTGACGATGGCTGAATTCGAAGAACTCAAGTACGAATTGCTTGAACATCCACCGTATTCGCCAGATTTGGCTCCTAGCGACTCCTATCTCTTCAGAAATCTCAAACAATTCCTTCGTGGAAAGCATTTTCCGTCGAATGAAGCTTCTATTACATGCATGCGTTTGTCGCATGCGACATCATTAGATGAAAGGAGAGGCAAACTGTTTTTCCCCAGGACTTCTCTTTTTATCTAATGATATCGCATGCGACAAACGCACGCATGTAATTTCACCTTGAAGAGGCCATAGCAGCCGTAGACGGTTATTTTGCAGAGCTTCCGGAAAACCATTATAAGGATGGGATAAAATGATTGGAAGATCATTGGAACAAGTGTATTGAGCTTCTAGGAGATTATATTGAATAAAAAAATATATTTCGTAACAAAAACAGTATTTTTTCATTTCGAGCGCAGAAACTTTTCAACCAACCTGTATTAAGCAAAGTCTGAACGAAGGGGAATTTCTCGTAACATGTGACTTGGCTGAGAATTATTCTTTTATTGTGCAAAATGCTGCGCAATCTTTCCATTGGAATAACGATCAGATCACAATATTTACAGTCGTGTTTTATTATAAAAAGGGGAATGATATTGCACATGAAAGTATGGCAATTTTATCCGATGATCTAAAACATGACACAGTCGCGGTATATGCTTTCCAAAAAATATTGATTACGTACTTGCAAGAAAAGTCCAATGTTAAGAGGATATTTTATTTCTCCGATGGAGCAGCACAGCATTTCAAAAACAAGTACAATTTCCAAAATCTACTCCGACATGAGGAGGATTTTGGTATTGAAGCTGAGTGGCACTTTCATGAGACTGGACATAGTAAAGGGTCATGTGATGGTATCGGCGGGAACATGAAAAGATTAGCAACGCGTGCAAGTTTACAGGCATTCTCAAGGGATCAAAGTTTAACCTGCGATGCGTTTTATGCTTGGGCGAAAGTTAACTTTTTAGGAACAAAAATATTTTTTAGTTCTAAAGAGAGCCATAGAAAAATACGACATGAGCTGAAGTGTCGATTTGACTGTATGAAAACGATTCCGGGGACAATAAAGTATCATGCGTTCGTCCCAGTTTCACAAACGACTCTCCAAGTTAGAAGACATTCTTCCTATTCTAAAAGCAATTTTTTTCCAAAACTTCAGAAAACAATTAAGAGAACTTGATGTACACATTCTTTTTCAATTCCATATAGCTTTCGATTCAGCGTAATTAAAAAATTTTCAAAAATGCCGATCTTTAAAAAAAATCTAAAAGAAAAAGAAAAATCACTTTTTTTTGCAGAAATAATTAATTTGGAGAATTGTCTTCATATCTATTGGAACGAACGGAAAAAAAACCGACGAAAACCATAACATGCATTTGAAAAAATAATAATAACTGAGTTATAATTCAACAAAGACAAACGTGTCCAAAACTTTGAGCCCCTGTATCTCGGCAACCCGTCGATATTTCCTTTCCCCCTTCTGCACAAATTATGTACTCCAATAGTACAACAACTCCACCAAGTTTCATCAAAATTCCAGCGATGAAGGTTTTTAGGCGGGTACACTTGACGTGGAATTCCCCATATCACATGCGTTCGCAAAGAATTCATCTTCATAACAAATTGTATTCACTATATAATTCTAAAAGAAGTCATTTTGAGTTCCAATCAAAATATATTTAGAATTCATCATGAATTGTTCCCGGATGTGAAATTAAAGTGTTTTATGAGCTTTTTCTATTGAATATGTATTGGTTAAATGTTCAAGATCATAGATATATTCAAAATTCCTTATATTTTCTTACGCGGAGAGAAATTTTGTATGTTAAACCCCTAGACTTCATACCGAAATGAGGATATATCAAGATTTTGAGATTATGTACCGAATAAGCTTCATGCAAATACCAGACTCCCTTTCATTTAAAATCATGAAAATATTATACATTTCAGAAGGCACAAATACCCCAATAAAAATATTTCTCTCCAAAATTCTTCAAAACTCTTCAGATTTTTCTACATAACTGTCAGATTTCGGACGCTTTGAGAAATTGGCAGAATTTTTAACCATAAATATTACTCTACAAATTTCTGCATTACTCTGCAGAATTGTACATAATTCTTCCAATCTTCGTAATATTTTATGAATTTCTCCACAAAATTCGTACAAAACTGGCCAAATCTCCATATTACCAGAGATGAGTGGAGAGATTGCTAACGTAATACTGAAATCGTGGTATGGTTTTTGGACTAGCGACATCACGTGGCAATGATACCAACTAACAAATAAAAATTTGATGATTGCTCAGAGCGAACGGAATTCCTGAAATCCAAAGGAATTAACCAATCAGTGTGGTTCCACTTTTCAGTTGGTATCATTGCCGCATGATGTCGCTAGTCCAAAAACCATACCACGATTTCAGTATTACGTTAGCAATCTCTCCACTCATCTCTGATATTACATTAAATACTTCTCTGCATATTTCTGCATTACTCTACAAATCTCTGTTTTATCTATTCACTTTTGCTTGAGAACAAAATTTTTGTTCAGAGTTTATCTCTACAAATCTCCTTCCAGTTCGACTTGAATGACATTACGGAAGAGACACCACATTGAAAGTCCATTTTTAGGGACTTTCCTCAGTGAGGATTGAACCTGGGTCCTGCGAGTGAGAAGCAAAGCCTCTATCGCATCAGCGGATCTCCGAGATGACTACAGTAATCTTAAAGTACCACTTATGGGAATCATCGCAATGGAAAATTTTGAAAAATTCGTTTGCGTGAGGTATAGACCAATCAATTCAGAATCTTCTGAAACGAAAAATGAATAGGTCGTGGGAGAGGGGATTTTTTTGACCTCAACTTGTAAATTTTTCCAAGTGCTGAGTCAAATCAATAGAAAATTTTGAAAGTTCGTCCCTATAAGATATAGACCAATCGATTCAGAATCTTATGAAACGAAAAATGAGTAGATCGTGAGAGAAAGGTTTTTTTCGACCTTGACTTGTAAATTTCTCCAAGTGCTGGGTCAAATCGATAGAAAATTTGTAAAAATTCGTTCCCGTCAGATATAGACTAATCGGTTCAGAATCCTCCGAAGGGAAAAATGAGTGGGTCGTGGGAGAGAAGTTTTTTCGAGGCCTACTAGTAAATTTTACTTAAGTTATTTTGAGTCGATTGAAAAATTTGAAAAAATTCACTTTATCTCTGGAAATGCGATTTGAGAAAAATGTATGAATTTGTATAGAAAACTCAACTCTCCGCCACAAACCGTAATATTCTTGGAATAGACAAATAAAGAGAAAATTCAAATTTTTTTCTGCAAATGTAGTTTGCAGAGAAATGTATGAATTCGTGGAGAAAATTCCTTTCCTCATCAAATGTTTCCACCATTTATCAAGTAGAAAAATGTTGAGAAAATTCAACATTTCTCAACAAAACAACTTTGACCAATAAGTTGGAAATGTACAGAGAAACCTTTACTGGCAATAGAAATTTTCAGAAATATGCAGAATTTCACAGAGTTTTGGAAGATGAATCTGTTGAAAAAATTCTTTCTTTCCTTAAGAATTGCAATAATGAAGTTTTGCAGAGAAATTGTTGAAGTTTTGAAGAGAAATATCTTTATTGGGGTAACATAACGAAGATTACATCGAGGCCATTCTTCAAAATGTGTATAAAACCTAACCTCAAAATCCAAAAGAAATCATTGATCATGCGCTTGTAGTGAATACCATTACTCACACAGCACGCAGTTCTTGAAGATATCTAAAAGAATACTCAATTGAGAGATCTTCAAGAACGTTCTCGAAGAGTTCTTAAAGATATCTTTCAGAAGTGTTGGAAATACATCTTGTGGAAGATTTCTAAAAGATGTCTCGATTCAAGACATCTCCAAGACGACCATGCGAGATATCTCAAAGATATCTTTGAGAAGCGTTTGAAAGATATTTTCCTGGAAGACTTTAACAAAATATGTTTAAGAAGATAGATTGTCAGCAGGTTTAGGTTATAAATACCTAATCATATGAATTGACATGAATAACACTCGGGATGTGCCTTCCCTGGTGAAAAAACGGCGTGCACATAAAGTTCAAACAGCGTACCAATAACGTGATTCTGGCCAATATACGTTCAATGCACGCTTACTCCAATATAAGCGTGAGTGCAGACTGCATGAACGCTTTTCTTCACGCTCGATCCACGCTCAACTGCGCCAATTGACTCTTAAGACACTCTCATGTGACGGTAATAACACTCCTTTGCGACGCTCCAAGTGCACGCTTTATTTTCACCAGGGTTTAATTATAATCGAATTACACATGTGATAAATTCGGTCACAAATCAAAAGCTTGAAAAATCTATAAACATGCCAAGAGATTTTAAATTCTGCAAAAATTACGATTTTGTAACCTTTTAATACCCGCGCTGGAATTAACGAATCTTCAAGACACAAATATTTTACAAATCACTGAACTTTTTACGCTCAATTCTATGTACAGCCTTCAAGTAAATTCAAAAAAATTCTCATTCATACTCATTAATAAGTTATTCTTCAAGAACTTTGGGATAGAAATAATTTAGGAACAATCTGTGGTATCCACGACCAACTCATCTGACATTTGTTTTTGTAATAACAGTTTTTTCAAAAGATCACTTCTACTCTGAAAATGTACACCACTGACACGATGCCACTGTGTTATATTGACAATCATAAGCATCAAAACCGAACTGTCTCTATAGCTCAGGTCACTGAAGCGTAAGTACATCGTAGGATGTGCGGGTTCGATTCCCGCAACCTCAAGGATTGAGATAAAGGCAACTTGCATAGCAGTGCGAGAGTGACAAAGACAAATATGGGGGGAGGGAGGAGAAGGAAAAAGAAGAGGTGCTAGAATTTTTTTTCGTGAATAAATTCAAGCTTCTTCCAAGACATTTTTATGAATTTTGCAAGACATCTTTAAGAACTCTTTTAGATTTCTTAATTTTCTTCTTAAAGATATCTTGGAGAAGTCTCCGAGACATCATTTAGAAATCTACTCATGTTGCATAAGACATCTTTTCGGATACGAAAAGATATCTTTTAGAAAATTCTTCAAGACTTCTTGTACTTTTGGAAGATATCTTTTAGAATTCTAAAAGATATCTTCGTGTCTGTTTGGGATACCAATCAAAGAAAAGACAATAATTCATAGTTATTTCTACCCTGTAATCTATTCCTTTGCTGTAACCGTTCCATGCGTACCCTGGTGAAAATAGGAGCGAGGAGAAATAGTAAACGAAGCGTATGATTCAATTCAGGTTTGAAATTTCTTTTATTTCATTGAAAAAATTGCTTTTCAACGGAATTTTCGGCAATCTCGATCTATTGGAATTCATGGGAAACTTAATAGAATGGGAGATTTTGTGGGTTTCTATAAGAAATATCCTATAGAAATATTCGCTTCCCCAAGAGAACACAAACCTTCAGGAACGTTCATTAAACGTTCACGAACGTCCAGGAACATTCAATGAACGTTCCTGAAGGTTTGTGTTCTCTTGAGGTTATTGGTAATTGGTTATGAATGGCTCAGACACATCTGTGTCTAAACGCCAATTTTCACATTCTCTTGAGGTTATACGATGTATATGGATGCTATAGATCAATTGGTTGAATAATTGCAATTTATCGGGAATAATAGAAAAGTTCCCAGATCCTAATACCCTGATAACACACGAAGAATTCTTTTTCAAAAACAAGAATAGAATTCTTCAAGAACTCTTTTCGAACTAATGAATTCATAAAGAGTTCTGGAGGGGTTCAATGTTTGGGATATTAACGAGTTCTTTGAGAGTACTAAAACAATATCATCAGCATTCTCAAAGAACTCGTTAATGTCCCAAACATTGAATCCTTCCAGAACTCTTTATGAATTCATTAGTTCGAAAAGAGTTCTTGAAGAATTCTATTCTTGTTTTTAAAAAAGAATTCTTCTTGCGTTATCTGGGTATTCTATAAGTTTCTATGGGAAATATCCAATTCAATTTTAGAATTTTTTTTTCCATTGGATAATCGGTTTTCATCGGAGTTTCGGTAGAATATCATAATACCGAAAGTTCACAATCTTCTCACATAATATGCATCAACAAAAACATTTTTTATGATGAAAGTGATCAAATATTCGATTTATATAAAATTCTATAATGTTTTTTTCGGGACTGTGACCTTTCGGGACTATGACCGTCGGGATTGTGAACTTCCGGTATTATGATACTTCAGGCTGGGCTCTCATGCAACCGGATTGTTCGGAACGGCACGATCCTCATTGGTAGAATACTAGTCTTATTTGAATGTAACTATGACAACACTAGGGATCCACCAATTGTGAGCGTTCCGTTCCGGACAATCCGGCTGCATGGGAGCCCAGCCTAAAGCTGACATTTCATGGGGCGTCGAGCGGCAGCGTCAACATTGGAAGAAAAGGGGTGTCCGATCGGTTCCCTTTTTTCTTCTAATGTTGACGCTGCCACTCGACGCCCCATGAAATGTCAGCTTAAGGCTAACCTCCCATGGACCGGAATTCGTTCCGGCGGAATGACTTGAAACCAATCGTTTTCACAATTTCTTTTAGAGCGTTCTATCAGAAATCTATAAAAAATTTGCATTGGTTCAATTTTCATTCCGCCGGAACGAATTCCGGTCAATGGGAGGCCAGCCTTACTCAACTCATCACATGAAAGCAGTGATGCCAGGAAAAACGGTGCGGACCGAAAAATCAGCCCCTCCATTGTTCACACAATAACACGTTCGTATACGTGTGACTCACATGTATACGAAAGTTTCATCGTGTGCGCGGTAGAGGGGCTGATTTTTCGGTCCACACCGTCTTTCCTGGCATCACTGCATGAAAGACAATGAAAGATTGTTATTGGCGCATGAGTGAGGAACACTGTTGTGTGAAAGTAAGGTTATGTTTGTGTACACATATCATGCACACGTGTTATGAATTATTATTTATATACTGACAAATCTCAATTTCCAAAATGCCTCCCAAGAAGAAGAATATGTGTTTAGCTGACAAAATCAATAATTTAATTACTGCTGTACCGGTGAATTTTGAATCTGACGATGATGCCGAAGAAACAAAAGCGAAAGTGGTGGAACATTTTGAAGAAGATGAAGCTTCTGATAAAGATGTTAAACAATCGAAAATTCGTCAACAAAATGTAGATTTGCTAGCTCAAATTGATAAAAGGTAAATAACAATTCAATACTAGTTTATTAAAAGCATAGCAATCCAATAATAGTGATTTACAAATCTGTATTCAATAGAGTATTTAAATCATGCGTTGTCATAAATTGCTTTGGTTTGTTCACACATCCATTTTATCTCAGTTCATAGATTTTGCAGTTGAAATAATTTCAGTATTCTTGAAATATATGAGCTTACGAGTTGAAGTACATGATTATTTACTATGAGAATTGAGGTATCTTTACCCATACAGCACCGAATACCTCAGTTATGTATCAGAGATGTGTCCGTTACAAAAGCGAACATAGAAACATTTCAGAAGGTTTTCAAATACCTTCCAAACACGTTTCTATGTCCGCTTTTGTAACGGAGATATTTCTAATACATTACTAGAGTTTTCGGTGCTGTATGGGTAGCAGTTTCAAGTACAAAACAAATAAAGCATTGAATATTGATAGAACTTATAAATACCCCACTCAATACTCTATTCTACTTAAGACAGTATATATTCCCACTTCAGTGCCACTACTTTAGGTTTCGATAATCAAAACCATATACAATAGTTCTTTCAGTCAAAAAAAATGTCCCAAACTGTAAACGAACCATCTTGAGTGTGCAGCGACTTAACTCTCATGTTGGAAACACTTTATGTATTTGCATGATATAGAAAATGGAAAAATTTAATAGTTCAACTTGTTAGTTTGTACCAGAGCCATAATTTTTTTGTTTTGAATCAAAATTCATGCTTTTATCATAATGGAAATACGATAAACCGATGAACAGAGTCTGAACCAAGAATTGAGCATTTTTGTGTTACGAGGGTCTATCGGACATTACCACAAAAAATCATGCTAGGGGATTGTCCATAAATTACGTAACGCTATTGACCATATCTTTCTCTATCTCACTCATTATGTCTGAAGTTGGTGCAACAAGGAACGACAAAAGGAAAAGTGTTACGTGATTTATGGACGGTCCCTAGTAATTTTTTAACTTCCGTGGAGCTTGGAAACCTTTACGATATGTGAATTATAGTATTTTATTATTATTATTATTATTATTAAAATTAATTTAATTTACATTTCTGTTTAGATACGAGGGTCGAAAAGTTTCTAGAAAAGATTTATATGATAGCGGAGATAGCGATATAAGTATGACTGAAACTGAAAACAACAACGTTGAAGAAGATGATCAATCAATTTTGGAAGATGATGCTATTCCCTCTGGAAGTGATAAAGCAACATCGAGTAACGAAGAAAATTTTGGATCGGAAGTCTCGAGTGAAGAATCTAATTCCGATAACGAAGACGATTCTTGCGTGGATGAAGAAAATCCTCTGTACAGAAAGCGAAACATCTCTGGTGATTTCAAAACCATGTCCCGTACAAATGTTAGAAACGATGTTGAAAGAGGTCACTGTGTGAGAAATCAGTTGAAAATTTGGGAACGTTTATTAGAGGCACGAATTAAATTACAAAAATGTCTTGTTGCGAATAATCAAATGCCTCAATACGATACATACCCCAATTTTAAATCGAATAACGAGTTTATGAAAAAAGCTAATGAAACAAAAAGCAATTTGACAAAGTTGTTGGATAATATGTTACTATTGCAAGATACTTTGTTGAAGAAATATCCTGAAACTAAAAATATATTCAAGCAAATTCAAGAAAAGTCCGATCAAGGTGATAAAAGTACAAATCAAGAGGATGAAATGGAAGAAGAAATTCCTTCGGATACGGAAGACGAGATGGAACAAGATGATGCTAATAATTCAGAAAAAGAAACAGAAGAACAGAGTAATGAATTTCCACAGAAAAAACGCAAGTTTCCGGAATATGAAAAGTTACTTGACAAGAGACACAAAAGTTATACAAATTATAGAGATTCCGTTATACAAAAATGGAATGAAAAGACTCGAGTGGCAAGTGGACATTTAACTAAGGGACCAACGTTAACTGTTTCAAAACAAATTGAATTTGCTTTAAACGACATGAACAAATTGAGAAGAAAAACTCAACTCAAGAGATCGGATTATCCTGTTCTTGGAAAAACTTCGAGAACGGAGGATGATGCGGATGGAAAAAGGGTACAAGAGTACGATTCTGA
Source organism: Gonatopus flavifemur (assembly GCA_018340375.1). Lineage (NCBI taxonomy): Eukaryota > Metazoa > Arthropoda > Insecta > Hymenoptera > Dryinidae > Gonatopus > Gonatopus flavifemur. The sequence continues at coordinate 304,962 of JAFFJZ010000023.1, forward strand.
AATCTTCGACGACGATGATTTTTATCATCAACTCTTGAGAGATTTAATTGAATTTAAATCTTCGGATATCACGGATCCTGTTCAACTCAGTAAACAATGGATAGAACTTCAAAACATGAGACGTAAAATGAAGAAGAAAGTAGATACCAGAGCAACAAAAGGAAGAAAAATACGATACAACGTGCATAATAAGTTGGTCAATTTTATGGCTCCTATTACCGTTTATGATACATGGACTGATCTTGCGAAGAATGAATTATATAATTCTTTATTTGGGAAATTCGATTCGACGGATAACCGTGTAGAACATTGATATAAAATAAGTACATAGATGTTTTAATAATTAAATAATAGCGCATAACACACAGATTGTCTTTCCGAAAATATTACGGGCGTTTCAGCACAATATTCCTGCAGTTTCTTGACATGTTCTTAGTTCTTGAGATATGAATTTTTGAATTTTGTTGGAAAAATATCTTAGGTATAGGTATTCGAATGATAAAACTAACAAAACTTGCATCTAACGGTGAAAACCTTTGTCTTCAGTCCAGGTTTATGCTCTTAAAAATAATCTAAGTGAATATTTCTGGGACATCCGTACATACTCATTCAGTCCTATGTTAGAACATTTCAATATACATAGATGAAATATCAATGTACTTGGAATAATCATGTAAATATTACGAGTCAGTAACATGGAACATAAAGAATTTCAACATTGTAACATACTGAAAGATATATTATATTTTAAAATATACATTTTTCAAAAATTTTGTAACCAAATGTTTGATGCAGGATGGGCAGGTCTGAAACATTTTGTGCTCAAGTATTTTTTCTTTCTTTCTCTACATCAAGAGCTTTATAGTTATTTAAAATTTGTTGATATCTCTCCATCTACGGTTTATTCAACCATAATCGAAATACAAACTAAATTGTATTTATTTAATAATAAAATACTCTTGCAAAAAAGTATTTATAAGTTGAAATGTACTCTGAACTGCTTACGCCTGCTTTAACGTATTCGTCTTTAATTTATGAATATTCTTGAAGAATTGGTGTCCTTCTCTATGCCGAAAAACAATGAAACTATTTTACATCGAGGAAAATGTTGTGTAAGTGGCAACTACAAGTGGGTGCTCCCACAATTTCTGTGAATTATATTTACTTGCAAGAATACGATTGATACGTCTACGCCTTATACATTTGTTGTAAGTGATATTTGTTGATGCGCATATTAGAATAAAATTTCTGAATTTTTTCATTCTGGACATCACTTCGATACGAAATGATTTATTCATAAATCGATGACACGTTATTCCGTAGAGAAACATATTGAAACAATGTATAATCACCATCGAAGCAAGATATTTGACCGCCTCAAGGCTAATTGAATTTATTCGATAGAACATGTAGATAACTAAACAAAAATTTAAAGAAGCGAGCACGGTGTATCATGTGCTGATCGGATCCTAGACGAAAGTCTGCGTTTTTTTTTTTTCGGTAATCAGATTTATCATATCACGCGTGTAGATGTGAGTTATTTTCTATGTATATGCAGTCTAAACACGTCATTTATCCGAGGGATAAACATAATATACAAAGATCACTGCAACTCATATATGTAATTTAATATCAGTGGCGATTTGACACTTGACCCACAACGTTGGCCTGTAAACGCTCGATGCCAGAGTGTAAATGTCGTTTGTCTCGCGAAAATTGCAGTCTCTTGGATATCATTGTATATTGTTAATCAATTAAATATTAATAATATCGATTCACTTTGCCAAAGAATGCATGGCATTATTCAAAAATGTTCAAGTGTCTGTTTCCATTTTACATCCTCTAAGTGTGGAGAACAAAAAACCTTGGCACTGATGTGTCATTAATTTAACGATAATTTCAGTATAAAGTATCGAGAGCCTTTGTAAACATCGATCGATTATTTATTAGAATATTCAATTTTTTTTTTATTGGCGCACGATGAATTGAGACTTGTACATCCGGTAAGAATTTTTATAAAATAATCTCAAGTTCTTGGGATGTACTTTTTTTTTATTCACTGGTGATAATAAGCGAGATTGTATTGTGATTTGTGTGCAGATGTGAAGTAAGTTCTAGAATTCTTGTTTGGAGAATTGTTTCATTCTTATATTTGTTTAATATTATAAAACCTGATTTTATTCTGTCCAAATTCTATTATAATGTATTTAAAGTGTCAATTTTATGGGATATACATGGGATTTTCTTCAGATAGCGTAATAAACAAAATGTTGAAGAGCGTTCCTGTAACATGCTAGGAACTACTTTTGTACCATTTCAAGTGAAATATTTTTGCAATATGGAACGTTCTTGCAAGGTTTCTGAAATGTAACTGTGACATTTTTCATCTGAAAAATTATTAAGGTAGAATATTAACAGTATTTAAAATGTTTTAAAAACTTCTCGCACCATCTGGTTAGGGAGGGGGGGATATCTTTTTCCTCAGCAAATGAGATTTGAATTGATTTCATTATTTTCCGAAATGAAGAATATCACAACGAATTGCAATGTGGATTGACTTTTGATTGAATTAAATATATAATGTTTATGGAATGTTCATGATTCTTCATAAAATTTGTGAAACAAAAGTGTTCTTTCATATGAATTACTGAGATATAACTCTCCTAGAATCATATAAATCGTGTTATGTTATAGAAAAATATATACTTGTATCATATGTTGATTAATGATTCTATATAATTCATATGGGATTTTTGTACAATTAATATAGATTGTGTGTATATTTTGTATAGAAATTATGTAACAATTCTATAAAGGATTCATAAATTTGTTCATATGATTTAAGTATAAAGTATGTAATGAGATAATTCTATATCCCACTACACATTCATGAAAAATACAGCAGGAATGAATCTTTCAAAGAGTGACTAAAAAAAAAGATCGTACACCACTTTAGGTTAATCATCCGATTAGTTTTGGAAAACACGAAAGTTCAAAGAATGTTCCATAGAGATGCATCGGACTTCCGGACATTTGATGATCCACAAAACATTCCATGAACGTAAATGTAGGTACAATGGGATCTAAATTTCACCTAGAAGGTCTGGGTGGAATGGAAGAATATATTGATATAAAGAATATATAAAAAATATTCACACATTATATGAATATTATATAAAAACCATGGTTTTTCACTGCAGTGAAAGAATAATTGATTTTTAGGGTTACTCTTTCATATTTCACAGGGTAAATGGGATTAATAAAACACCGATTCAACTGCAAGATATTTTCCGATCAATCAAATTCACGATTTGTACATAAATCCCACTGACAGAGATAAGAAAATTTATGATATCATTGTTTATATTACTATATACATTTAATCGATTCATCTCGCATTCAGGAATCAACATGAAAATATGCTTGGGAAGGGTCTTGGATGTATAAAACTGTTTGGAATTGCAATCGTCTGTATCAGATAGCGCAACTGTTAGGATCGAACAACATCAAGGAATTGCATAGAATAAAAATGGTGATCAAAGTCGAGCGGATAATTCTGTACATGAGAAAGTTTTTGAAAATCAATGTTACGAACTCTTGACATTGAATTAAGTGTTAACGACGAGCAGTGTATGTATTTCTTTCCGGTGATATCAAGAAGGAAAGAAATTTTGTGAGTGTGGGTGAATGTATCAGACATCTCGTAATGTAATTCAATTAAAAAATATTTATCAATCAAACTTCTTATTCATGTACCAGATTGATCAACGGGATCTTGGATTGTGAAATGATGTGATGACGATTTATTTTTTATTCGTGTTTTTAAATGGAGGAAAATAACACCAGTTCGTGATATTTTAAAAATTTGATCAACAATTTTATCGTCAAGAATCAATAAAATCCAAGGGACGGAACTTTTTCGCAACGATTTCTTTCCAAACAGGTGAGAAGATTTTTCATGAAAATTAAATTATTATTTTCGAAATAACGTTTTACGAATCCTTGAAGTTGGTGAATGAGTGTTCTAGGGGAAAAAAATATTAAAAAATCTTTCAAGTTTTTCTGAATTCTGTTATAAATTCATTAAAGGATGGAAGCTTCGCGATGAACTCTTGAAACGTCAGAAATCGTGTTTGGTAAACAAATTCTAAAGCTTTTGAATCATTTGTTTATTATCATTAAGAGCGCAGATTGTTTAAACACGTACTGGACACGTAGTACGCAAATGATCTCGTATACCGATCAATTGAGGAAACTACACGGAACAAAAGTATCGTTCTCATAACGATACGGGATCTTTGTCATGACGAAATAGATCCTTCGAGGAATGATATAGATGGTTAGCCTAAACCATCTTTATCGTTACCATAGCGATACAATATCTTTCTCTCCTAACTATACTTCAGATCGTTACGATAACCATACTTTTTTCCATGTATCCAAGAAACATTTTCGTGTCTGAAAATATCTTGTATGACGAGTTCAAAATTTCTGACACAACACTCTTAGATGCACACACAATATTTGAAACTCTTATCCAAGAAATACACAAAAGATAACACGAGAGACATAATTGGAGATTATTTTGTTAGTTATTATGGGGACTCCGGGAGGTTCTATGTTCACATTGAACTCTTATGTTTGGAGTGATCAATGTTGGCGTTCTTTTAAAAAAGAACATATAAACTCTGAATCGTTTTGTATGCAGTTTTTGGTTCTTCCAATCGGTTTCTATCGTTCTCTTTGTTCAGGGATGACAATTCAATTTATACCATAATTAACCCTAACAGCATTATGCTCAGCGAATAAGCAGCAAATTGTTGGAAAGTTCATGCATGATGAATTCTTAGCAATTTTGTGGGAATTTGAAAAATAGTACAAGAGCAGCGGTTGCGCAGAAACTTTTGCTGTCTGGGAAATAACAAAACAAATGAGTGCCTAACAAAAAAAGGGAAAAAATTCTGGAGAAAAGAATCTCCAATGTCCTAGTCCGCCGTCTGGGTCCTTTTGCTACTGCGCTACTATCTCCACAAAATAAGTCCCTCCAATTTTTGTTGAATATTAATCTTCCAGAAGTTAGGCCACTCCAGATTGGAATAAAATAGGCAAATTTTGGGGTAGTTCAATACCTAAATAACTTTCTCATAGGAAACGATAGCTATTTTCCTATCGTTTTGAATCCGGTTTCTGAGTTGTAAATTTCCGATTTTCTATCGTAATCCTGATTAAAACAATCTCTTTGAATCTCTCTGAAAATTGCACGTTTCAGAAAAATTCAAAGAAATCAGTGGATTGAACTTTCCAGAGGGATTCAGACAAACTTAGAGGAATTTAGAGAGATTTGAACAAATTCAGAGGAAACTGTGGAATCTAAATAAATAAGAGATTCAGAAAGAATCCGGAAAATTTCTGAATCTTCATTAGAAAAATTCAGAGAGATTCAGGATGTATCACTATTCGACACGTCTCTAACTTCCTCTGAATTACTCTGAAATTCCTCTGAATCTCTCTGAAAAATGTTCCAAAATACAGAAAGGGATTCAGAGAGATTTTTCTCACCAGGGAATTGAACGGCGAACGCGTATTTCATCGGAACCGGGCTTGTTTTATAGGATTTATCACAGATTGCGTATAGGATTTTATCAGAAAATGTTACAGTCATTCTGAAAAAGATATGCACTCCTTTTCAACCATCTGTAACGTTTTCTATAGGAAATTTACGATAAGATCTCATAGTGCTTGTAATGAATCCCAAAAAATATGATACGTCCGATTAAATGCGATAAGAAAACAATAGAGGTTTCATCGGTTAATTACGATAGAAATCACATTCAAAAAGATAGAAATTTGTGTTCACTATGTGAAGTTTTTTGCAGGGTTTTGTGGTTCATTTTTTTTATTCATGCTCTTCAAATATGTTACTTTCGGAATTAAAAATCACAACAAGTCGGCTCACGGAGAAAAATGTCACTTGAAAATATAAGAATTTTTGTTATTTTTCTTAGTGAACTAAAAACAGGAAGGTTTGTTAAATCAATTTTCACACAAAAATACGGAAGATTACGAATATTGTGGAAATAATAGCAGGCAGGATTGAAATTTTGAACGCCGAATGTTAAATTTTATAAAGCGTATAGTAAAATTCAATTATTCATTCGTAATCTCTCGTATTTTTATTTAAAAATCCATTTTACAAACCTTCCTATTTCTGATTTAGCAAGCAAAATAGGAAAAAGTAGTATATTTTTTTCTCCGTGCTGTACGCGCAAGTAAATGTAAACGTACTTGAAATGCGTTTTTTGAATCTTTTTCGCTCGATTTCAATTTCCAAGATGCATACTTTTTTTCTTATCCCTCGTTTTTTTCAATCATCTCAAGTCTTTCTAATCGTAATCGTGACGAATTATCGACGTAATCAATTATGAATGTTTCAAAATTATTCAAAAAGTTTCATCCGATCAAATCGTCTACTTCAAGTATTTCAAGTTCCTGGGATTTTACGCACTTGAGAGGTACTTTTCGTGTGTAATTTTATGATGTGGGGAGTGATTTAAAGATCCCAAACTTTGATAAAATTAGATTTGATCAGACATGAGGAAATCCTGTTGAAAGATCAACGCATTTTGATTCCATTCATCGTTTCGTAAAACAAAATCAAGTTTCTATTAGAGAGCATCGATTTTTACAATACAATTGCGATTGATGTTGGTGAAAGGGAGAGGGACAAAGGTGATGAGACCAATATATTTTATTCCCTCAAGGGCAAACAATAACGAGAATCCAGATAAGAAACTTTACGTGAGAATTATTGATGTTTGAAGTGAATATTATCTCTAAATTCCTGATGGAAATAAGTGGAGGGTTAGTGAATTGATTTTATAAGTACAAGTGCATGTTGAAACGGAGATCATTCGCAAATAGATTAATTTTCTTTTCTGACCAAGGGTAATGAATTGGAAAAGTGTTTTTTTTTTTATACGAATTTTCATGTAAGCGAAGAAAATTTATGGATACCTCTAAAGAATATCGTAAAGAATTGGAAATCAGGTGAGACTTTTTAATTCTTGACTTTCTTCAGAGCAAAATGTACAATTCTGAGCTGTACGGTCTGTTACTACTGTGGAAAATTTTCAAGAAATTTAGATTGGTTCTGTAACGTTCTACAGTGAGAGGTTTAAATTATCAGAAAGTTCATTTGAATATTTAGATTTAGTTATAAGTGAAGAACAATACGTGCGAATTTTTTGAAAATTGAAATCGATTTTGTGATTTTTTACAGCAGCAGTCCAACAAAAATAACGTCTAAAACTTATCGAAAAATATTCCACATGGATGTCTTTGAGAAATTTCTAAGAGACGCCACATGCAACATTTTTCGACAAGTTTTAGACAGTTTGTCTGTTGTGAGGTCTGAATTGTAAAAAAATTCATCCAAATATTTAATTCAATCAGATTCATGCTCAAAATTGAGAATAATGTGAATAATATGGATGAATTTTGAGAATTAATTCCAGACAATTCATTATGAGTTCTCGAGAATTTTTTCTGAACTTTTGAGCTATATGGGATGGTTTTCGCCACTTCGGTACGATGAAATTCTGATGAAACTGTATTCAAAAATCATGGGTGAATCGGAAACTACGATTTAAACGATTCCTCACAAGATTCTTCATTGGTTCCACAATAAAGATATTTCTCTTCGAAACCTCAACAATTTCTCTGCAAAACTTCATTATTGCAATTCTTAGAGAAAGAAAGAATTTTTTCAACAGATTCATCTTCCAAAACTCTGGGAAATTCTGCATATTTCTGAAAATTTCTATTGTCAGTAAAGGTTCCTCTGTACATTTCTAACTTATTGGTCAAAGTTGTTTTGTTGAGAAATGTTGAATTTTCTCAACATTTTTCCACTTGATAAATGGTGGAAACATTTGATGAGGAAAGGAATTTTCTGCACGAATTCATACATTCCTCTGCAAACTACATTTGCAGGAAAAAATTTGAATTTTCTCTTTATTTGTCAATTCCAAGAATATTACGGCTTGTGGCGGAGGGTTGAGTTTTCTATACAAATTCATACATTTTTCTCAAATCGCATTTGCGGAGATGAAGTGAATTTTTTCAAATTTTTCAATCGACTCAAAATAACTCAAGTAAAATTCACTAGTAGGCCTCGAAAAAACCTCTCTCCCACGACCCACTCATTTTTCCTTTCGGAGGATTCTGAATCGATTAGTCTATATCTGACGGGAACAAATTTTTTAAAATTTTCCATCGATTTGACTCAGCACTTGGAAAAATTTACAAGTTAAGGTCGAAAAAAACCTTTCTCCCACGATCTACTCATTTTTCGTTTCAGAAGGTTCTGAATTGATTGGTCTATACCTCACGAAAACGAATTTTTCAAAATTTTCCATTGCGATGATTCCCATAAGTGGTACTTTAAGATTACTGTAGACATCTCGGAGATCCGCTGATGTGATAGAGGCTTTGCTTCTCACTCGCAGGACCCGGGTTCAATCCTCACTGAGGAAAGTTCCTAAAAATGAACTTTCAATGTGGTGTCTCTTCCGTAATGTCATTCAAGTCGAACTGGAAGGAGATTTGTAGAGATAACTCTGAACAAAAATTTTTTTTCTCAAGCAAAAGTGAATAGATAAAACAGAGATTTGTAGAGTAATGCAGAAATATGCAGAGAAGTATTCAATGTAATATGGAGATTTGGCGAGTTTTGTACGAATTTTGTGGAGAAATTCATAAAATATTACGAAGATTGGAAGAATTATGTACAATTTTGCAGAGTAATGCAGAAATTTGTAGAGTAATATTTATGGTTAAAAATTCTGCAAATTTTTCAAAGCGTCCGAAATCTGACAGTTATGTAGAAAAATCTGAAGAGTTTGAAGAATTTTGAAGAGAAATATCTTTATTGGGGTTTTTGAGTATCAGCAGCCCTGATTAAAGAACGTCAATTGAATCATATCGATCAATAAGATTCAATACAAAGTTCGTAAGAGTAAATAATCATTTAAACTCAGTTTTGAGATTCATGCATCGTTGCAAAGATCGCGTCAGTCAACGAGATTCAATATGAACGTTTTTCACAAAAATGAATTGAATGAATTCATCCTAAAATTCATGTGAGAAGATGTTTTCTTGATTCACTGGATGCAACTATACACCGCTCTCCAAACAACATTCCCTTCAGTTTATGATTAAAACTTTTCAAATTCTTCACAAAGAAGCAGAGGGTGAATACCAAGCAGATACATAGTTTATTTTCAATTTCAGATAATATCAAACACCTTTACGGATAATATAAATTGTTAAAGTTGGTTGTACGTTGCAACGAAGAAGTTTCGAATTCGTATCTGCACGTGCATCGTGGAATTTCTTGTACAATCCTCGTGTTCTCAATGATTGTGATCTCTCGTTAATGGCACTTGCGCGAAAGTTGGCCAGGAAATATTTCTGAAAGAGTTTGCTACGTTTTGATATTATTCATTCAGTACTTCGCGATTTCCCAAACAACGATGATTTTTCGAAACAAATAATTTTGTTATTCGATTTTTATCAGAGTGTTTCAGTGTTCAGTGTGCGTTGAGATGATATTCAAGAAGTATCGCCAGGAAAATAATAAAAATAAGTCATAGATCGACACATCTGTTAGTTCTAATTTCGGCAATGATTGATTGTTATTGACATGGTGGTATTCAATGTTCCTGGTTGTTTGCATCCGAATTTGAAAATTCAAATTTTCTTGGTGAAATATGTAATCTTGTGTTTCTTTTTTTCTCCGTGTTGTAATGGGAATGAATCAAATATGATTCATATCAGGATCCCATTATGGATTATCGATTATGCATACGATTGGTTGAAAAAGTATCTCCCCATGGAAGATTCAGAACAGAAAATTCAGATATGAATCATAATTTGAAAATTGTATAAAATCTTATGTCGAAGGATAATTTTATAGTCTTTTCATACGATTTTCTTGCAGCATACGTTTGTATACAGATTCTGTATCAATCTGATCGAATTATTTTTCCATACTACTACTTCACTGTTATATATACATTTTTCTATTGCTTATAATTGTTATATGATTAAATAAAGACTCTTGCGGAAAGGTGCTTTTTTTCGCTCTCTATATTTAAATCCTTTGTACGTTAAGTGAGTGCTGATTCATGTTCAATGTTGAGATTCTTTCCAAGTTCTTCCCAGTTGAATAACGGAGACAGTTGACAATTTTTTGTGAACTGTGAGGTGAAAAACGCAAACATGAAGTCTCGAGTATCGAGGATAATCACCATGTCACACCATTTTCGTAAGAGGTTTTTTTGAATTGTGTTTAATTAATCTTCCGATTGCTACTTGCGTGGTACTGTTCTGTCATACTCCCAACGTCAATTTGACTCTGATTCTCTCATCTTTTGATACTCAATATTTCTAACTGTGGTGTATAGAAATTTCCACTGTGAATTCTCATAAAGTGAACCTGAATGAAAGAAAAGGCGCGGTATCGATCAACAAAGTATGATATTGATAGTATTTATAATTGTTTATTATGCCACTTGGGAGAAATAGAAAAGTTTTCCCTATCCATTTATTTAGATTTGTAAAATTTTTATATTTTCAGGAAAAAGTGAGGCAGAAGAGGGAAAAACAAGAAAATTTTGCAAGGTCGAGGAAAAGTTTCCCTAAGGGATGCTAATTCATCACTTTGCGCCATACTCTATCAGTTGGGAGGTAAATTTCAAATGATTAGTCAGACACGGACGTAGGTTCGAACTCCTTCAAGGACAATACGAATTTTGCTTTGCCCGCACTGTAAAAAATATACTTCCTAAACTGCCAAAGAAGTTTGGCAGTTTTTTACACAAACTTTTTTTGTAAATTACCAAACAAAAGTTTGTAAACATTCAAAAAATTTTGTGATTTCACGAAGATTTTTGAGAATTCACAAACTTTTGTTCGGCAATTTACAAAAAAGGTTCGGAAATTATTTTTCCAAACCAAGTTTGTAAATTTCCAAGCATTTTTGTTTGGAATTCGACAAATTTTTTTTACAGTGCAGTGTGGTTAATAAAATTCCTCCGACGATCATAATTTTTAAAAATTTTCTATAAATTTTCGAATGCCCCGTGGTACAATTTTGGCACTGGGACGGCTGATCTGGTCGCAAGAATAGCCAAAAGTTCAGTGAAAGTATAGGGAAAGTCCAGCGGAAAGTTTAGATGAAAATTCAACTTCAAAGCTTCACCGTGACTCTCGATTTACGGAAATTATCTGTCCTTCGCACATGTTGGACCAAAAAGTGTTAAGAAGATATTATTATCATTACGACATTTCAAGTCTAACTTTAAAGTCCGACATTGTAATTTAAGCTGTATTTTCCCTATCTTCGCTTCATTTTCACACGGAAAGACCGGGTCTATTAATATTTAGAAAAATGACTGTCAATTTAGGGAAAAAGAGGATCACTGAAAAATATTCGTAGTGAGTTTACTAAAAATTCATAGTCGATGTATTAACAATTGATAGTTGTACTGTGAAAAATACCAATGAAACTATCAACTGTTAATATTTTGATTACGAATTTTTGGTAGACTCACTACGAATATTTTTCGCGAATTTAAAGCGATCCTCTTTTTCCCTAAATTGACAGTCATTTTTCTAAATATCAATAGACCCGGTCTTTCCATGCACACAGATCATAGTACTTATATTTAGAATAGTTAGAAACATATTTCTTTTTTGTTGAATAAATATTCGCTCGAATGATTCTTTCGCTTCGAATAAAAGTAGTGAACTCGTTTCAATAACTAATTTCAAAACTAACGAAAGAATTTCTATGTTTTATACTTGTCACATGACGATCATTCAACCATGATCAATGTGTTCAACTGTGATCTCATGCAATTGTCAGTCGTGGAAAATAAACTATCCTAATCAAATAAACATTATCTACCGCGTGAACAACATCCCTTACAATCTTATCCGTAGTTTATACAGCGCTATTCTTTCATTCGGTGAATTCCGAGTTGAATCAGAGATTGTTTTGCAATCATAGAACGAGAATCATGGAATGAATGGAGATGAAAGAAATGTACCACCACGTAGAGATTTATCGACGATTGAGAAATTTCCAGCATTCAACAAGAAAAAATTCATGTGTTCGAGTATTGATACTTTTCCAAGTGCATATTCAAGCTCTGAAAAGATTTTCAATTATATCAAATTCCACAATACAGATCTGAGTGATTAAATTCTCGGCAATTCTCTTAAAAAGCTATTCAGAACTTCGAAATTAATGGAATGTTAAAAATACTCGAAGCATGACTCTAGTAGTGATCCTTGATCTTTAATTTGAAATGCTAGGAATCGTAAAAATTTATGCTGAACTGTGTTCAAAGTAACGTAAGTTTCAAATTATTTCATTAAAATATCTTGAGCGTTTGTCCCACGTGCTTCGAACCTCCTCAAAAATTTATGCGGAATAAACTCTATCTTCGTGATATCTTTTTCCAAATACAGAGACCAAATCACAGATGAATACTTTGAATATGATCTCACGAACGAAGAGTATAGAACTTTTAGAGTTTCTACATTATTGAAATTACTCGCAAAACGCTTAATAAAACCGAGAGATCGAAGTGCGGTATTAGAAATTCTATTTATATGCTCTGAAAAATTAAGTTTACGATTAATATTTCGACTTCGAGATCGAGAATAGAGTCATCAGGCGATAGAATAGTGTTTCCGATCACATAAGAAAATATCAGTATGTGCACTGTTAAAAATGTTTTGAAATTTCATAACTTTTCCAATTACATCCGCAACTGAAATTTCCAATTCTTGGTATTTGAATTGAGAATTCATTTACACGTGATTGAATTTTCAAATTTTTACTACATTTTATTACGGATTTAAATATATTTTCGTAACTGAAATTTCATACACATGTAACTTAATTTTTCAGTTACGTGATTGGAAATTGCTTCCGTTACGTGTATTTGAAGTTTTGTCCAGAAATTTTTAACAGTGTGGCATTTGTTGATATTTAAAATCCAAGGAATTTTTATACATATAGATTCACCAAAAAATCCTTCCTATCCTAATCTTCTCCATTCTTTCTAACAAATAACTTTGAATTTGGTGAAATGTTTCCCTCTGTTCCAGGCACGATTTTAAATATCCTCGACATGGATAACGACTTGAATGCTCGCAGTAAAGAATTTTCAAAGGTGGAATTCAATGATACGATCGAAATCGAACTCCCCATAGATATGAGATTCAACGAGGGACATGTGATCACTATCGTGACTTATAGCATTCTCATGGCCATCTCAGCGGTTGGTAATATCACAGTATTGATTCTCATACGACGCAAAAGACGCACTTCGAAATCTCGGATTCACACCATGTTGATGCATTTGGCTATAGCCGATTTGCTTGTGAGTAGATACGATAGATATGTCGAGCGTTTGATTCATTTGAAGAACATACGCAATAGAAATCTTAATAATGTGGTTAACGGAAATTTTACAGGTGACATTCCTAATGATGCCTTTAGAGATTGTTTGGGCAATAACGGTGTCCTGGAAGGGCGGTGATGCGTTGTGCAGGATAATGGCCTTTTTCAGAGTCTTTGGATTGTATTTATCATCATTCGTTTTAGTTTGCATAGGAGTAGATAGGTACATAAAAATGATATTACCAAATCCATACATGAATTAATTTGAAATTAAGTGCCCCGCTTAAAGAATCTCATTGAACCGATTGACTCTCATTGATTCCAATGCAGGGAACCGATTCAAACCCATTAAAAATTGATTCTTAATGAGTTTGGATCAGTTTTTTGCATCGGAACCAATGAGAATCAATAGGGTCAATGAGATTCTTTAAGCGGGGTGCAGATACATTTGTCCTTGTGCTCAAATACTCTACACTGTAAAAAATGATTGTGGACTTTTTCACCATAATTTCGTGGAGTTGTCTCTCAATTGCCAGATGATATGTAAGCTTGTCATAAGCTTGCCAGACTTGTCATTCGATTGTTTTTAACTTGTTCCCTGGTAGAAATGTCACAAGTTCTTCCTCATGACCGATGAGGCACAAAAGAGGATACCTGATTGGAAAAACCTAGCGAGGCGCTAGTTAACACGTCGTTCAATAAGTCGCGAGACTAACAATGAAAACAACATTTTTTTTCCAAAAATCATTTTTATTCATCAATATAATCTCCTTTTAGAGTGATGCAATCTTTCCAACGCCTTTCCAACATTTATATACCATGTTTATAGAAGGATTTATCCTTTGCTTCAAAATAGGCTTCAGTTCCGGCAATGACCTCCTCATTCGAGCCAAATGTTTTTCCCTGGAGCATTTTTTTGAGATCAGCAAAGAGCCAGTAGTCGCTGGGGGCTAAATTTGGCGAATACGGAGGATGGGGAAGCAAATAAAAGCCCAACTCGTTGAATTTTGCTATTGTTTTCATGGACTTGTGGCACGGTGCATTGTCTTGGTGAGGAAGGATTTTTTTCTTCTTCATGTGCGGTCGTTTGGCTGCGATCTCCTCATTCAAACGTACCAACAAGTCAATATAATAATCACTGTTGATCGATTCACCTTTTTCCAGGTAGTCAATGAAAATCACGCCATGTGTATCCCAAAAAACAGACGCCATGACTTTGCCAGCAGACTGCTGGGTTTTTGGATGCTTTGGGCGGCTTTCGCCAGCCATGCGCCACTCAAATGATTGCCGATTCGACTCCGGAGTGAAATGATGTATCCATGTTTCATCCATGGTCACGTATCGATGCAGGAAATCCTTTTTGTTGCGAGTAAATAGCGATAAACAGCTCTCTGAATCGTCGACTCGTTGCTGTTTTTGTTTCACTGGAAGCAATCGCGGCACCCACTTGGAAAAAACCTTTTTCATGCTCAATTTTTCATGAAGGATTGTAAATACGCTTCCAGATGATATCTGTGTCATTTCTGCAATCTCACAGACCTTCACTCTGCGATTTTTCATTACGATTTTTAACACTTCACTCACATTTTCCGGTGTAATGGCTTTCAATGGCCTACCCGAACGTTCCGCATCGTTTGTGTCCGTACGACCACGTTTAAACTCAGCATCCCGAGAAAAAGTGAATTAGATCTAATGAGATCTATGTAGATCCCTTGAGATATAAGTAGATCTCTTTATATATATGTAGATCTCTTTAGATCTAAATTTTGGAAAAACAAGATTTACGAAGACCCAAAGAGATCTACGGATATCTCAAGGAATCTTCTTGAACCAGATCCCTTAAGGCATAAGTAGATCTCTTCGGATCTTCGTAGATCTTGTTTTTCCAAAATTTAGATCTGAAGAGATCTACATATATCTAAAGAGATCTACTTATATCTCAAGAGATCTACATAGATCTCATTAGATCTAATTCACTTTTTTTCGGGATACGAACGAAAAACCGTTGATTTGGATGGAGAGGAGTCCGGGTAACGTTTTTCAAGCCATTCCCAGACAGCATTGAATGTCCTGTGGACGTTTTAGAAACATAACCTTAGTTTTGCGCGCTTCTTCTCCGTGGAGTAGGTTTAAATACGTTCAGAGAACGTTCATTTTTGATGCACCTGAATACGTTCCCAGTACGTCTTCTTCATCTACCCCGGGACGTTCTCGTTACGTTTCCCAAACGTACTTTCATGGAAACTAACCTTTACAAACATATGTGTAGTATCGCAGAACGTCATTGACACCTTTATTGAACACATCCCCAAAACGTCGCTTGGTGAAGATAAATAGAACATTACGGAACATTTGTA
Organism: Gonatopus flavifemur; assembly: GCA_018340375.1. NCBI lineage: Eukaryota > Metazoa > Arthropoda > Insecta > Hymenoptera > Dryinidae > Gonatopus > Gonatopus flavifemur. The sequence continues at coordinate 320,796 of JAFFJZ010000023.1, forward strand.
TGTCCCTGGGACGTACATGCACGTTCTTAGAACGTCCTGGGATCTCATTTGAACGTTCTCTGCGTGAGCAAGTACGTTTTGTGAATGTTTAGAAAACCTCCCGACGCTATCCGGGTTGCTGGGCTTCTACCCATACAGCACCGGGAGGTTTTTTGAAGGTTCCGAAAACGTACTTGGTTACAAAGGGAACGTGCAAATAACGTCTCAGGATGTTCTAAGAACGTCACATGTATGTCCCAGGGACATGCAAATGTCCCGATAACCCAGGTAACACAAGCACGTTCTGAGAATGTTCTAAGAATATACGTTGAGGATATTCGAATATTCTAAGGAGATTCTTATTACGTGCGAATATATTCTACGCACATTCTCAGGATGTTTGAATGAGACTGTTTCAAATATTCTCAGAATATTATGCCACGCATATTGTGGGAATATTATGAAAAAATCCTGTTAAAATAGAAATTCTTGCCAATATAACTTTTGCATGTAACCGAAAACTAATTCACAATCAATTCTTCCAATCAATAACATCTGTCATCATGGATTCTTAGCAATATCATGGATTCATATGGATGGGTGAGATACTTATGATCACAACAAACCATCATAATATATACGATATTTCTTCAAATTTTATTACACTTTTGAAGATTATTTTTCACGCATGACGCTCTCAAAACATTCGGGATATTATGAATTTCTCTTTCCCCAAATACAAGTTAAAATAATATATTATCCAAGGGTCTGTAGCCTGTCAACAACATTATCCACCATTACTGAATTCATGTCATTGAGATGCTTGCGCATGCGCTGTTTATCAATCTCCCTACAAACTTTGTACGCATATTGTACGAATGTTCCTAGAATATTCGAAACAGTCCCATTCAAATGTTTTCAGAATCTTCTATGAATATTTACGAAGCTTCTACGCTTTTTTTAAGAATATTCGATACAGTACGTTTCACGGATGTTGTGAGAATATTCTCAGAATATTCTGTGTTACATGGGAAGTTCCATTCATGTCCACCGTGTGATTTTGTGTTTTTGAAGGGTAGTTTTCATTAGAGGACGTTCGGAAGACATAGCGAGAACATCCCGTAGTAGATAAAAAGAACGTGCTCAGAACTCAATCAGAAGCATCAACAGGGAAGATACTTCAAACGTTGGGAAAACCTATTCCATGGAGACCAAAACACGCAGAACCAAGAGTACGTTTCCGAAACATACAGAGAACTTTCTGTGCTGTCTGGGTACGGTGTTTTTACCCATTAAAAAACAATGTTTTATCAACACGCGAAACTCGCTTTTCTCCATTTTTCAAACAAATTACAAAGGGACTTTACTCTAACCTCGATAACTCTGCTGTTTGTGGTCCGATCAACGTGAAATTTTTACACGTTAATTCCATGTGAAGGTTCGCACTCTAAGGAAACTTGGCCAGTTTGGTACTACTAGCACCATCTCTGGGTTAGTCTCGGGACTTATTGAACGATGTGTTAGTAACTGATGAGTTTGATCCAATCCCTGCTTAAAGTGTCATATAGAATCGTATAGAATATCATGGATTATGATTCAAAAACATGATAAGATTCACAGTTTCTATCATGTTTTTGAATCATATTTTATGATATTCTATACGATTCTATATGACATTTTAAGCAGGGATTAGCATTGTTTGGGTAAAACTAGTGAGTTACTTATCCCTATTCAATGAGTCGAACTGATCAGTGTTGGTTGGGCAAAACTAGTGAGTTACTTGTCATTATTTATGACGTTGAACCAATTAGTAATAATAGGATGAAACTGTTGACTACTACACGAAATGAAGAAAAATGAGCGTTTTAATCTTGATGTAATGCAAAAAATATTATTCACACTTGTTATTAAATAAGGCAATGTTGTTGCTAGGTTGCTAGATTCACTTTGGAATTGAAAGCAAATCCAACAACAATACTCTGAGACAGACCTTGTGGAAAATGTACATTTCTTAATCATTCCATGGATAAAAAGGACTCTGAAACCCAGATAGAAAAATGTCTCAATAATGCCATCATAATGGTAATATGCATGCCAAGAAATGTTCGCATCATGGTACCATGGTGTTTCCGCATAAACCATTGTTATTGGTGGCAAAACGGGGTGATGGTACCATAATGAAAACATAATGTTCACGTTTTATGCACCATCGCAAGCTGAGCGGAGTTTATGATAGGACCCCTAACAGGACACTTCGTCGCATCTCCGTGGTCTCCACTGAGATAGGTGGTATCTACGTGGAGACCACGGAGATGCGAAGGAGTGTCCTGTTAGGGACGTTTACGGCACGTTATGTTACAAAGAATTGAGAGCACGTTTTTCTATCTGGGAAAGATTATCTACTTACAAGTCATGAAAAATAAAAAAAAATAAGTGGAAAATTTTTCATCTTGAAAAATTATTTATGAATTCGACGAATAAATAAATCTATAAAGCCTCTTAAACATATATAAACAAAATAGCACATATGTATATTATGTACATATATATTAAATATAACAGTCAAATGAAATTCCTGCATACTTTATGGATTAAATTCAACATTTATAGTTTCCCAATCAATGAGCAATAATCAACATATTTGCACCGAATGAACGATGAATAGTTAATAACATGATTATTCAAGTAATGTAATAAATAGTTTCAATTCTAATAATTATAACATTTTACCCTATGGGAAAGATCTCATAGAAACTGATACGTGGAATCTATGAGACTTTATGAGATTTTATATGAGCATTTGTCCAGGGGTTTATGAGATTTTATAATGCCATTATGCGAATTAATAAGCACAAAATTGGATTTTATCAGGTTTTATAAGCAATCGTGGAAAATCTCATAAAGACGTTTAAAATGAAAATTCCCTATGAGATTTTGGTGTGCTTTGTCCAGGAGTTTATCAGAATGTATCAGCATTTATAAGACCTTTTCAACAGGGTATAGTCATTTGAAACTTTATACGATCATGATCCATGTATAATTTTTCTCGGTGTAACAAATTCCTCCCTAGTTACTGCTCAGTCTTATTAATAAACGCCAGTTACTCGCCAGTCCCGGCTTAGTTTTCCTGATTAGTTCCTCGTTGGTGAGAGCGTTACATCCCTTACCATTTACTGGTAAGTTTTCCCGATTAGTGCCCTACCAGTAAAAAGAATGAATACTAATTAGTGCCTCATAGTTCACTAGTGGGAATTTCTACCAGGGTTATTAACAACCTTGTCAGTGTAAGGCTGCTATAACTCTGCTACAAGGGTTTTGTGAGCTGGTACCGTAGTCGTGTGTCAACTAGGAGGCTTATGTCAACCTTGTCTCAAGCTCGCCTGACAACGTTGCAGCAAGGTTAAATTGCTATCTGGGTTGTGGAGGATTCAACATCCAAAAAACAAAATAATTCCTCGAAGTGGTGGGAAAATCCCTCATTTTTGATGGAAAAACAATTCCCTACGATGAGAGGAGGGAATCCATCAACGGTGTGAAGGAAAATTCCCCACATTTTTTGCAGTGTATTGTACGTACCAGTATTGTAATATTGATAATGAAAATGGCAAATTTAAGACAAGAATTGAATTTTCTTTTGGAATAACAGATGAATTAACGTTAGATCACATACTATTGACCTCATTCTGAGGTTTGTTGTAGAATTAATTGATTCTTCGGTACTTGTCTCAAACTTATTATCAACCCTATTCCAAATGTCCGACAGATAATTTTCTGTCAGGATTTGGTCGGTTTTTGTCCCAAGCATGATGATTTCCGACAGAACCAGACAGAATTTTGACCGGAACCCGTCAGGTTTTGCTTGAATTTGTCTGGCATTCCAGTCTGTGCAGGATTTGGTCGGTTTTTGTCTTAGGCATGATGATTTCCGACGGAACCAGACAGAATTTTGACCGGAATCTGTCTGGATCTGTCGGACATTTTTAGTAGGGAATATTCGAATGCTAGTCTGTGTATCTAATTTTAAATTGACTCACATAGTTATCGAATAATTCACGTTTGTATCATTTCGAAAATTCAAATTTATACTCTCCGCAGATATTATGCAGTAATTCAACCTCTCCAACTGTTGAATGCAGACAGAAGAGGAAAAACAATGTTGCTCATGGCATGGTTTGGAGCGGCCTTGTGTTCGATGCCACAGGTAAATTTCTGGAATTGGAAAATTGATAATTTGCAGATAAGCGTTCGAAGTTAGAATTTTATTAATTTTACGGCATACGGTAATAGATCATTCGATTCTATGATGTGATTTGTTGACGAGTTTTTTTTGTTGATCGATGAAAGAAGATAAGATAGAATCTATCTAATTTTTATCCCACAAGATATATTTCAAGAAAAGTATAAAAGTCCTCGATTCTTCGTTATTTGACATTTATATTTCATCAATGGATAGTAAATTGGAGAGATGATCGAATCCAGAGAAACGAATTGATCTAAATACCACAATACCGCACTACCACAATATCAAAATACCACAATTGCTCATCGTTATACCGAACTTCGATTCCCCTTCTGGCATTCCTGCCGGGAGAATCTTTTGAATTAAATCCGCATGTATTTGAATTTACAAACGTTTACATATTACGTTCCTGTACTAGTGAATTGTTAATCTGTCAAATATTGAAAAGGGTTACATTGAAATTCATGAAATGTTTGTCGATTATTTACAGATGTTGGTTTTTCACGTGGAAAAGCATCCAAATATCACCTGGTACGAGCAATGCATCACGTACAATACTTTCCCATCGTACGCACACGAATTGACGTATTCCGTGTTCGGTATGATCATGATGTATTGGTTTCCCTTCATTGTTCTGATATATACGTATACGAGTATTCTGCTTGAGATCTGCAAGAGGTCGAAAAAAAGTGAAGGAGGTATAGTATTTTTATTTAGCAGGAGTCTGGTTGGTTCAGATTATTGTTAATAACAATAATCGTTCCACGTGCAGCGAGTTTGCACAAAATTACGTTAGGAATAAATCGTAAGCTAGTGAACAAATATTTATTACTAGTAGGGGTGTGCGGACCCGACTTCATCGGGTTTTTATCGGGCGGGTCGGGTCGGGTTTTTTCAATCACCCGAGTTTTCCGGGTACCCGATTAAATTCGGGTAATTCAAATAGTATTTGATTCTGCCTGCCACTGAAGTGAGCAGTGAGCGAACTTTCTCTTCTCCACCCAATATCGTTACGACAAATCGATCAAGATTGTTGTCTATACATGTGGAAGAGTTATTCTCCCTCCACTCGAATTTGGAAATATGAGAGAAGGATAATATTGATATGAAATTCATATTGTTACGGAGATTTTATTGTGATTATTACATCGGAACATGGAAATGAAACATTCGATGATAAGTATATCATGAAACATTCCACAAACTCACCAATAGTCCCCAAGTAACACAGAACATTCTGAGAACATTCTCACAACATCCGTAAAATGTAATGTAGCGAATATTCTCACAAAGCGCGTACAAGCTTCGTGAATATTCACAGAAGATTCTTAGAACATTTAAATTAGACCGAATATTCCGTAATATTTGTTCCGAGTATTCTAGGAATATTCGTGAAATGCATATCGTTTTACCGGTTAATCGGTCAATTCCGGTTAATCGTTCTGTGAATTAATCGGTGCATCGAGTTATACGTGGATTCTAGGGAATCATTTTCACCGTTCATCGGTCACCAATTGATCAATTGAACGATAAATTCAACGATTGATCGATCAATCGTCAACAATTAATCGTCTTATTCGATTAATCGATTAACCGTACAGCCGTAATATTAAATACACCTCCTTATATTCCTTACTCAGTCCTTAGTTGTTCGAGCAGTTTGATCGCCACTTCATTTTGTACTTTTTCATTTTGATTTTCATTCTGTTATTCAACAATAAGCATCAGAGTATTTGACTACAGGTTGGTTAAAAAGTTTTGAAAGCGACACCTATCAACCAGTACAGGAATCAAAATTTATACGCTATTTTTATATTTCATCTTTCATTTGAACACACACACAATTTTATTCCGATCTGTCAATTCATTCTTTGTTTACAAGCCATTCGAAGTTGACGTGTCAGTGTATTTTGTGAAAATGGAAAAATCCGAATATCGTGCAGTGATAAAATTCTTTGTTTTGGAAGGTTTATCGGCAACAGAAATTCATACTAAAATGAAGAAAGTGTTGAAGGAATCTGCTGTTTCATTTCCAACTGTACATCGATGGGTTTTAGAGTTTAAACGTGGTCGTACAAGCGTTGAAGATCAATCACGTAGTGGACGTCCAAAAAGTGCAACGAAATCAGACATCATTGAGCAAGTCTATGATATTGTTTGTAAAGATCCGAGTTTGACTAAGCGTGAAATTGCTGATACCATAGGCATCTCGGATGAACGAGTACTCCATATTTTACACGAAGAATTACATATGAAAAAGCTTTTTGGAAAGTTAGTGCCGCATTCGTTGACAATTAAACAAAAACTGAATCGAAAACAAATTTCTCAGCGTAATTTGGAGCGTTTTGAGCAGAATAAGACCGATTTTTTGCGTCGTTTCGTAACTGTGGACGAGACTTGGATCTACCATCATGATCCTAAACTGAAACAAGAATGTTTACAGTGGACTGAAGCTAGTTGTTGAGCTCCAAAACGGGTGAAGTCAAAACGATCGGCAAAAAAGGTTTCAGCATCGGTTTTTTTGGGACGCAAAAGGGGTTTTGTTGATTGATTATCTCGAAAAAGGTGAAACAATTAACTCTGAATATTATGGCAACCTTTTGGACCAGTTGGATGAAAAAATTCGTGAAAAAAGACCCGGTTTACGGAAGAAAAAAAGCATTTTTCATCAAGACAATGCACGTGTTCACACAAGTGTTTTGGCGATGGCTAAACCGAACGAATTGAAGTACGAATTGCTTGAACACCCACCGTATTCACCAGATTTGACTCCCTCCGACTATTACCTCTTCAGAAATTTGAAACAATTCCTTCGTGGAAAGCGTTTTTCGTCGAATGAAGAAGCTATTGCAGCTGTGGAACAGTATTTTGCGGAGCTTCCGGAAAATCATTACAGAGATGGTATAAAATTATTGGAGGATCGTTGGAATAAGTGTGTTGAAGTTGAGGGAGACTATATTGAATAAAAAAAAATCATTTCATCAAAAAATACACATTCTTTCATTTTTGCTTTCAAAACTTTTCAACCAACCTGTATCAAAGATGCTCAGAGTGAACAAAGATAATCATGAGTGGGAGAAAGATCAGAATACAGTATTGAACAGCATGAAAAGATTGTCGAACAGTTTGTGTGAATTTATGAACTTTGAAATTGCAAATTGTCTTGGGATTCTATTACAATTAAAATTGGATTTATAGATGTGATTTGAATATGTTTATGAGGTCAAAGCTGATGAAAACTGCGAGTGGTAGTTGAAAATGTTGAAATCAAACCACTTTATTGAATTCGGGTAGCCTGAATGAATTTGAAAAACCCGATTGAATCGGGTACCTGACCTGACCCGATAAAAAGTGGTACTCGCACACCCCTAATTACTAGGGATCTTATGTGAAACATATTTCATTAATTGTATCCCGATGATGAAGCTTCTGGTAGTTCATCGAACCATTTATGTTTTGGTTAGTCAGATGATGCTACACCCGTAAGATTCAGTGGAAATTTGAAACAGTATTATGACTATTTACTATTGCAGTTAAACAGTTCGTTTGGCTAGTAAATGTTAAAAAATTGTTTACTGGGCGAGTGAACTGTAAAACCGCAGTAGATAAGTTTTGTTTGCATAGCAGAATTCCTAACTGATGTACGATCTTACGTGGGTAAAACATGTGATTTAAGTGGTTAATTGGCAAGCCTTGAATCTCTGGGATGGAAAAAATTTATCCATACTGAGAAAAGGATTTTTATTCAATGTTTAAATATTTCTATTCTGGGTATCAAATTATTCAATCAGCGACATTGAAAATCTCTGAGCAATTAATTCTCAGCGAATCCTGCCAATATTTAGAATATTCAAAAACTTTTGACGTATGTATGTTATTCTCAGCATTATCAGTTTTATCCTTTATATTATATCGTGTACAAGCTTTTGTGTACAAGTTCTTTAAGAATGCTAGAATTTTGAAAGAGTTCAAGAACTTTTTTCTTTGCAGAATTCACGTATGAATTTCCGATTGTTGTACGGAGAAAAAAAAATTCCGCCATTTTAACAAATTCATCTTCGCTTAGTGGATTAACCCATTAAGTCCCAAAATAACATTTTTTCGTTGCGTTTTTCAACGCTTGTACTTTCTGAGAAAACAACTCCTGAAAAATTCTAGAATAAGCATTGTCGATGTAAAATTGACTAATCTTTCAGAATTTACCATCGGTTTTTCCGAAAAATGTCCCTGTGGCAAGATATCTGGGGTTTTTTTTTCCAAAAAACGCGAATTTTCACACTTTTTTTTCCTTTATCTCGCGTTTTCACATTGGAATCATTTTAGAATTCTTGTTGTAACTACAGAAACCACGTCAATTTATCTCAAACTTCAATTTATGCTTTTGACAATTGTGAAAATCAATGTGGAAACCATCAAAATGGCGGCTCAAACGCGGAACAAACGTCAGAAACTTAAAAGATTTTTCATTCAAAAACGATGGAATTTTTTTTTTAACGACTTTTTTGAATTTTTTAAATTTTAGTTTCTTCCGCGAAAAATGTAATTTTGGGACTCAATGGGTTAAATGATCCAACGATGACAATTCGCTGTGTTAAAGAACTAATTCGTTATAATTATCAGTCCTTCGCGAGTATTGCAAGCTTCATTATTGATAGCTATTTCGTGTATTTGATATTTGAATACCGAAACTAATTGCTAGGAAAAAAGCTAGATTTCAACCCCTGTAGTAATAACTTCCGTCGCCCCAGCTAAAAATTAGCTGTGGTAGTCAAATATCAACCACATAATTTATTCCCGTGTGGAGAGTGCAAGTTTAGGTTTTTCAATTCTTTTGTTGAGATTGAGTGACGTTCGAATCTTCAATCGAAAATTCTATGTTTATGAGCAAATGTTTCATCTTATCTTCCATTTCCAGATAAAATCCGACGATCGTCGATGGGGTTTTTGAGTCGTGCTAAGATTCGAACACTTAAGATGACAATAATCATCGTTCTGGTGTTTTTCGTATGCTGGTGTCCGTATTACGTGATGAGTCTCTGGTGAGTTGAATTATGGAGTGCTGGCACTCCGTTGATATTTATCGATGTTTTTATTTGGAGGTATTGGATCGATCGTGCATCAGCGACGAAAGTGGATCAACGCATTCAAAAAGGCCTTTTCATGTTTGCGTGTACGAATTCGTGTATGAATCCTATTGTATATGGAATTTTCAATATTCGTAGCAGGAATAAGGTAAAGATTACCATGATTTGTATCTAATTTCTTACACGAATGGAAAAGGTTGCTTAATTATATATAATTTTCATAAAATTATACATAATGTAGATACAAACTGTATCGAATTATATATAATTTTGAAAATTTTTCCCCTCGAGTATCCATTGCCCTAAAATGAAATGGAATATAAGCAGTTATAATGACACACGATATTGTAGAGGAAAAATTATATACAGTGTACTAAGACGCTAACAGAGACGAGTAATGATCCCTATTTTGGTATATTAAAATAAAATATAGTATACCAAAATAGGAATCATTACTCGTCTCTGTTAGCGACTGTGTACAAAAATTCGTAGTTGTCACCAGTTTACTATCTTTTCTAGCGATCATTCCATGATTTTTTTTCTCCGTGTGTAGATGGGGATTTGAAATTTGCTCACTTCTTTTGAAGGTTTAAATACTAACGGTTGAGCGCAAAACATTGATCATACGGTTTTGTCATTCTACCACGCTGAGAGAAAAATTTTTGGGAATAACAAAATATTCAATCGAACAGTAACAAAGCAGTACTTGATAAATTAATGATTTAGATAAATTAAGTTTTATTGAATCAATTGAATGTCAATTCTCATCGCCGGCATATTGCGTAAAATATTGAATATTTGGTAGATTAACTGAAATGATTCATTGGATATTTATTTGAATTAATGCAATATTCTTTTGCAATTTGAACCGCAATATTCTCTCCGTGTAGTATGTTGCGTTGAACGAATCGCAGAAGAAGCCACACATTCTGAACAGTTTTGAAATCCACTTTTACATCAAAGATAGACACAAAACAATTTCTACAGAAGAATATTTGCGCGAAAAAAGTTTTCTTCTATTCATTCTGTTTCACAATGCATGTAACTCACAAACTGGAGAAAATTCGTACGTTTTCTAGATTCCACACCCCATCGATAAAATTTTTTATAATTTTTCATCAATCAAAAAGCATAATTATTATTTTTTGAAAAAATGTTGAAAAAATTAAAAAACTTCATTACAGGAACGTGCACCAGTTCGAGCGGCTACAATAGAAACTCGTATCACTCCAATGTCCTACCAATGAGATTTTTTGACTGTTTTTTTTTTCCAATTCAATTGAAAGCTCGATTGAAATATGCTTCTATCACACGACTTTTTGACATTGCCAGGATAATCGTGCCATGTGCAAAATTATCTGAGCCCGATTGGTAAAACTGTATTCAATTGAAATTGAATTTCGAAATATATTTTCTTATAAAACATGGCTGTGATCGATGCATCAATGATCTTCAAGTAATACAAGCACACATTCTACGAATTTTGAAGACTTCATTTTATAGGAATGAAAAAAATGGTCTGACGTTATTAGACATGTGACATCAACTGTCATTAAAATTCAATATTCTACTGTTCCCTCTCAATTTGTCAATTTAGATGTAAGATTCTGTTATTTATTATTTATTTCGATGAATATGTGAAATTCCAGTTGATAATTGAGATTTTTCAAATCTACAAATTCTGATTATTTTAATTTTGTATATTTGGAACAAACACGTGTATGATTCCATTGAATAAAAGTATGTATTAACATTTTTGCAATATTTTTTATGTTGGCGTTCTGTTATGGAAAGATGTGTAAAAGGGGCGACTGGAGCTTAGTTTTGAGTTAAAAATTTTTCGTTAACACATTTTCAAGTGCGTTCAAACGGTTTCCGAGAATATCAAAGTTCTTGAGAAATGTTTTGAGTCATCAATTCCGTTATGTTTTGATAAAAGATTTATTTTGTTGACCAAGTGAGAAATTTTCATACAATAAATTATAGGTCATACATTCCTTACGTCCTAGTGAAGAATTGAATATTCATTGTCAGAAAATATGGACTGAGAATTTTATTACAGAGTATCGTTAGTATCGCGTATGTTTATGCTTCATTGCCGTAATTGAGTATCTAAATTTCGACTTGCAGAAAAAAATTGATATGGATTCAGTATTGAATGGGCGAACTTGCGTCGACCTTATGTTTTAGGAAAATGTGGGATGAATTCTCGTAACAAACAAAGTGAGAGAATTTTCACGCCCAAGGTTTTGAAACTATAGCATCCCTGGTAAAAAAATCTCTCTGAATCTCTCTGAAAATTTAACGTTTCAGAGAGAATCAGAGAAATTCAGAGCAATTCAGCGTGGTTCAGAGGATTTCAGAGACTAGTGGATTGAGAGAACTCGTGCTTTGAATTTTTCAGAAAGATTCAGAGAGATTCAGCGGAATTCAGAGAGACGCGGGGGAAGTCTAGGAAATTCAGAGAGGAATAAATTCAGTAAAATCTTGGTCCTGCATTTCAGAGGCTTTCTGGAAGTTTTAGAGACTTCCAGAGACAGATACATTAAGAAAAATTGTGCGTGGAACTTTTTAGAAATATCCAGAGGAATTTAGATGGATTCAGAATAATTCAGAGAGATTCATAAGAATTCAGAGAAATTCAGAGAGGAATTAATTTATTACAATTGTTGGTTCACGATTCCAGAAGTATTCAGGAAATGTCAGAGACTCACAGAGACAGGTGAATTAGGGAAAATATGTGCGTAGAGCTTTTCAGGAATATTCAGAAGAATTTGGAAAGGTTCAGCGTAATTTGGAAAAATTCAGCGGAAATCAGAGAAATTCAGAGAGAAATTAATTCAGCTCAATTTTTGGTTCAGGATTTCAGAGGTATTCAGGGAGTGTCAGAGACTCACAGAGACAGGTGAATTGGGAAAAATTGTGCGTGGGATTTTTCAGGAAAATTCAGAGAGATTCAGAGGAATTTAGAGAGATCCGGGGGGGTCTGGGAAATTCAGAGAGGAATGAATTCAGTACAATTCTTGGTCCTGCATTTCAGAGGCTTTTTGGAAGTTTCAGAGTCTTCCGGAGGAAGATAAATTAAGAAAAATTGTGTGTGGAATTTTTTAGAAATATTCAGAGGAATTTAGAAAGATTCAGAGTAATCCAGAGAGATTCAGAGAAATTCAGGGGAATTCGGAGGAAGCTTTGAAATCTGAATACATTAGATTCCGGGAGATTTAGAGAAATTTAGAGATATTCAGGTAAATTCAGAGGGAGCTTTGAACTTTAAATATACAAAATTCTGAGGGATTCAATGATATGCGGAGAGATTCAGAGACAGTTGAAGAATTCAGAACGTATTACTTTCGGAGAAGTCTCTCATTTTCTCTGAATTACTCTGAGTCTCTCTGAAATTTGTCCCAAAATATAGAGAGATTCAGAGAAATTCAGAGAGATTTTTTTTACCAGGGATTTATAACGAAAGTCATGAAAGATTCCGAATTGAACGGCAATTCATTATCTATGTTCGTAGAATTTTATTAAAATACTACAAAAAAGTATTTATTAGGAAATTTTTTTAATGTTCAATTTTGTTCACTTTTGGCACAGCAATATTTCAATAAAATTCAATAAAAATCCTCAAACATCAATGAATTTCAATGAAAGTCAACAAGTTTCATCAAAATTCATTGAATCTTACCGAAATCTCGTTAAATAGAGTTGAATTTTGCTAATTTTCAATGAAAACCGAATGTGACGAACGTGAACGAGATTCAACGAAATCTTTCCACCAGGGATAAAAAAAGTCTATACATACAGTATCCCCTGCTTAAAGAATCTCATCGAACCGATTGATTCTCATTGATTCCAATGCAGAAAACCGATTCAAACCCATCAAAATTTGATTCACAATGGGTTTAAATCAGTTTTCTGCATCGGAATCAATGAGAATCAATCGGTTCAATGAGATTCTTTAAGCAGGGTCATTAACTTCATTTCCTATGGTATGGATTGTTTCCCGCTGTTTTCAGATTCTGAATGCAGAAATAACGGCGGAATTGAACTCATGCTTAATTAGCCCCAGTCTCTTCCATCTTTTACTCACGAATTGCCCCAGATTATTTCGATTTTGTCAATTTGCACAGAACCCTGTATTTTCGCAGAACAATACAAACTTTTATTCACAGGAGATCTTTGTGAAGACAAAGCTAGTCTTATTTTGATTTTTCTATTTGTTAATATCCTTTTGTAAGCAAAACATTTTGTTTGTAATGTATTTTTATTGTATGATTTTGTGGGATAATTTTAATTTTGATTAAAATTATATTTGTTGATAAAGAATTTCCATAAATATTCTATTTCCAAAGTATGGTATTTCCTTACCTTCTCCGTATGATCCTTGTTTATCTAGCTCCAAAAACTTGGAATTTGTTTTTGTATTGGAACTTTTTGATGTATTCTCCTTTCCAGTATAGTACACGATGATGAAGATGCGGCTGACTCTGTGGAGAATATCCACCATATACGTCAAAAGACTATCAAAAGAGTGGCTTACATTGGCTGCATCTGAATTTAAAAATTGACTTTTGGCTGTGTGTTTGAATTCAGTCATGATACCACCTGAATTCAAGACTTCCTTTTTACAATAAATTGCACTGCAAAAATAAAAAAAATAAAAAAATGGTCTCAATGAAGTGCTCTCCAATGAGTAAAACCTTTCAACAGTTCTTGAAAGAAGAAGTCGGCCAGGTGAGACCCGATTCTGGAGCATTATGAAGATCTTGGTCTCGCCTGGTTCATTGTTCTCCTCGATACACGAAAAAAAGAGGAATCCATACCGGAGATTGACCATTGCCGTTCTTACTCTACATGATATGTTCCCGCGCAATGTACCTATTGAAGAGATCTATGTTTTTTCATTGCAACTTCATGAATTTAGAAATTTCCAAAGGAGATTTTCAAAATATCAAAGTTATTTTTGAAATATTATCCAGTATACAGCGAAATGCATCCATGTGGAATGTAACGCACCGTTGCATCGTAGCAGCAGCCGGAAGTAACAAACCATGGTGGAGCGTGCCCAATTGGGACCAGATCTGGTTCATCCTAATCAAGCGAGCCTCCCCAGAATGAGGTGTAATGTGCCAAAATGAGGTGTGCTTCATCACTGTCCGATCGGGTGCATATTAAATTCAATTGAAAATACTCCAGGCATTCACATAAATTTGTAAGGCTTGCGCTAGCCAAAAACTAGCCAACTCACTGAATACTTGCGAGGCACTTACCAGTCTTTAGTTTTTCGAGACCGCAGGTGTCACAAACTCATGAATGGCTAGAGTATTTCTACTAGGGCACGCGAGGCTGGCCATAGAATTTTCCTGCTCGGGTTACTGGATATCCCGGCTCGAAAAATTTGAACGGCTTTTTTTTTATTTCCAGACTGGCATTGTGAATATTGCGAACCAAATGAGTCTAAAAAATCAAATACGAGGATGGAAACCTTATCAAAACCAATGCTGGTCTATTACTTAAATTTAGACAAATTTTATAGAATCAAAGTTACGAAATTTGAAAAATTTAATAATGTCCATTATTGAGAAAAAACAACTCTGCCCGAATTTGGTCAAAATCAGATGAGATTTCAATGGGTAGAATATTTGATGCAGTTTTTAGATCTTATAAATCCTCTTCATATCCATAAATAAGAAATTGAAGTAATTAGATCTATTCAAATTTATCCACCGACTTCTGGCAAATATAATGTAACCGTACTTGTTTTTTCATCGCTATAATTTGTCTGACAGAAATCAAACAATCCTGGGTCTTGAAAATAGCCAGATTCGTGCCAATATGATACATATTATCACATTATATACATTACATCAAATACATACATATATATCATACACAATTATTATTCATTTGTTATCAAATAATTTCAAGAAATGTCATGCAGTGAAATGAACAACATATTACATAATAAAACCTCTCTATTTCAGTTCAATTCTTCGCATCCTAAACAGAAGATTTTGCTACGGTTCGTCACGTGGATTGATATTCAAACCTCTGTACAAGCTCCTTGAATAAAAACACGGTGTTGTGGAGTTGAATCAAAAGCAGAACAAAGTGTACCAAGTGTCCAAACGTGTACATAGTGAAGTGCATTGATTGTGTTGACGTTTAATCTAAACAATTTCACGAACGATTGGGAAATTGAACCAGAAATTATTCAGAGCTTCTTCAAGTTCTGATTGAATATTTTCTGATTTTTCTATAAAATTTTGTCAATTGTTTTAAGTGAACAGGAAAATTTATGATACTTGGTTCAATTGTTGAAAAATTGAATACATTTAAGTGGAAGATTTGTTGCATCGCTGGCTATATAAATTTGGTTCACCGTTGACAAAAATATTGATAAACTTTCGAAAGGAGTCGAGTGAATTTCAAGCATGTACGGTGCAAACATATCTCTTATATTACGATTTATGTGTACCATTCATTTTTTTATTGAACAAATCATGAAGAAAAGAAATATGAAGAGTAGTTGTTCTATGCATTGGAAAGTATGAATTTTTTCCCCAAGAATAAGATTTACAAAGAAGTTTGGCGGTTGAATTTGTTTCAGGGATTTTCCAATTTGTATTTGTTTTCAAATAAAATAAATCAATATATAATAATACATGATTTTTATTATAAACGATCTTTATATTACAATTCTATAATTTTTACCATGTAGTAATTCGAAAGCAAGAGGATGAATTGAATTTACAGATATATTCAACGCATTTACAAGAAGAGATTACAAAATAAATCATGTGGGTGCTCTTTATAGTGATCATACGTAGTCTACATTGGAAGAATAATTCAACAGACAAAATGCAACTCGTACCTACGTGGAGATTGAAATCCGATTCCGTCCCGAGGACTGTGTGTGAATGAAGTTTAAATACCTAGTCCCTGAAGATACTAGCATCGAACAACTTCAGATAAAATTTTGCGTTCGAATACTTCAATCTCGTACCGTGAAGTATCGGGATCTTGATCTATTTTTAATCTATCTGAAAGATGAACAAAGTTAATACTTGGCCATGCAAGAATTTGTAACGAGGCTTGAAACCTAGGCTAGGTTGAATCCTCTGTGGCTGAGTACTGGGAGGTTGGTCAGATCGGTGACACAGGTTTGCTAGAGTTGTTTCAAATCTTGGGCAAAAATCTTACTGTTTCCAAGGCTTAGTGTTTTTTGATATTTGTTGAACGAATAGCAACAATTGAGACACAGCAATAGTGCATTAACGGTCTAATCGTCTTTGCTAGAATCTAAGGAATAAATCCTCGTCAGTACTGAGCCATTTATACATTTTCGACAATCTCCACGTGGGTATCATTCATTCTTTTCTTACGATACGTTATCGATGTAATACACTTTGAAATAATTTTCCAGTAAAGAAACACGAAAATAAGAACTTAGAGAACATTCTCGACAGATTCTTCATATTATGCAGTTTCTATTCATACCATCATTTTTATCGATATTTGAAATTCTTCATGGAATTTTTAAATATAATGTTCATATAATCAGATCATTTCAGATGTGGATTCTTGATTGGTGCTGACAAGAAAATATTAATACCCAGTCGATGCTGAATATTTGTCTTATAACATGAAATTAATTCACATCGCAACAACTAATTATAATGAATCATGTACTCAGAAATGCTTTTTGAATTCCTGCAGTTTAGAAACATAAGAACTGTTCAAATTACCAAGAACGTTCGATATTATAACAAAACAACTGGTTTCGTGGCCGAATTGTCAACACCCCAACCTTTAGAAGTGGATATCCGGTAGGTAGAAGGGTTCGGATTACTGATCAATTAATTCGCCTTCTTCCGTAGCGATGATATCATGAAAACAAAACAGCGGTTGATGAATCACAAAATCTTAGCATTCTTGCAGAGAATAACACGAAAAATTTTTCAACGAATACAATCAATCCCCATCATATACAGGCTGACCCGAGACTGGTAGATTATATTTTAAGGACATATTCTACAGCCAAAATGCAATAATTTCCCGCTTTGTTCTGGAGTTATGAGCATTTTTAGATTATCCTTCAAATCCAAATCGCTCAAAAGCGTTGTATGCTACATATTTGAGATTGACACCATTCGCTGAGTTGGAACACGGCGGATCCCGGAGAGAAAATTCAAACCATCTTGTCATCCTTTGTTCCAGAGATATAATAATTTAAAGTTGCTGATATCTGATGGGCTAAAAGCCAGAGAAGTTCGAATCGCTGTAACTTGGAATTGAAAAATGACAGGGTAGTTCAATGTTTTTTTTAGAGATCCGCCGTGTTCCAACTTACCGAATTATGTCAAGTTCAAGTATAGTATGTAGCACAGAACGCTTTTGAAGGATTTTGATTTGAAAGAAAAAATTTTAAAATGCTGATATCTTACGAACGAACCGTCAAAAAAATTTCTCTCGTACGGGAAATCGTTGCATTTTGACTGCAGACCCAGTAAACATTTTTCCCCTCAACATTTCAAACATTCATTATGTTCTCTAAATGGTAACAGAAGGTTCTCTAATGCGTCGATTCCGGAAATCTTTTTGATGCCTTTCTCATGAGGTCTGGAAGTTATCACCCAGGTAGGAAATAACAAATGGCCCAAGCTTGGCCCGAACTTGGTCCAATTATGATTCATATTAGGCCAGAATCCATGAGAAAAAATGGCCCAAGCTTGGTGAAAGCTTGGGATGATAACCTCGTGCCAGGCTTGGTACTCAATATTGGGCCAGAATGCAATGCCAAGCATGGCCCAATGTCTCATGATATATGTATTAGGAGTATTTTGTAGCTTGGCTCATACGATTAAAGCGGACCTGGCCCAAATTGTGTATATTAACTTTTGCCATGCTTCAACCTGATTCTTCAAACATACTCCTTGGAAAAAAAACATGACGTCATTTTTGGTGCCATCCCTGCTAAAAATTTCCCATAGAAAACGATAAGATTTTTAGCTGGGATATCGGTACAACTCTGTAAAAATCACATACATGGAGATGTGGCATAGGTTCTCAAATAAACATTGGTTGTACATTCGCCCAATATTGGTTCACTATGCTTGACAGTTTAATGTTTTGCCAAGCTTCAACCATTTGTTGTAATGACATTCCCTACGAAACGTGGTATAGATTCTCAAATAAAGAATGGTTTAATATTGGGCCGATATTGGTTCGGCAGCTTGATGTTTTGCCAATCTTGAACCACTTGTTGTATAGGCATTCCTTATGAAACATGGTGTGGGTTCCCAAATAACAAACGGTTTCATATTGGGTTGATATTGGTTCGCCATGTTTGATAGCCCAATATTTTGCCAAGCTTGCACCAGTTGTCATATTGGCATTTCCTACCTGGGCAGAATATGATCCAAGTCAACTTTTTGATAACTTCTAGACCTCATGAAAAAGGCATCAAAAAGATTTCCGAAATTGACGCATTAGAGAACTTTCTGTTACCATTTAGAGTACATATAATGAATGTTTGGAATGTTGAGGGGAAAAATGTTTACTGACCTTAGAATAGAATCCACCAGACTCGGGTCACCCTGTATAATCCAACAAAATCGTGTATTACAAGATTCATTTCCAATTATCCTACTCGCTTGAATCGCATCATTTATAAGAACAAATGAGCTTCCAATGATAAACGTGATGCATAATTATTATTCGTTTACAATTTATAACTTTTTGAATTTTTCTATTATTTATACCTAATCCACACGCACTCAATTATTTATTCACCGAGATATTAATTCATTTATTATACCTAATAAATCTCTGTTTTTTTCCCCAATATTGCAATAACCACCGCAACCTCTACGACTTTTTACACTTAATCCGGACATTTAAAAGCGTTTGGTTTTCCCAGAGTTTTTTGCTCCGCAGTAACGTTTGGAAATTTAAAAATCTTCCTCAAAGATTCTCAATATACATACATTATCATTTTTTGAAATCTTTTTCCATTTCACTATACATCACTTTCTCAGAATCACATAAATATTTGATACTCTTGACGTTTTTATTGATTGTTGCGTATTTCACATGCCCTTGCTTTGTCGACATCGATATATAGAATGTAATAATTCCAAAATTCTGTTTGAGATTT
Organism: Gonatopus flavifemur; assembly: GCA_018340375.1. NCBI lineage: Eukaryota > Metazoa > Arthropoda > Insecta > Hymenoptera > Dryinidae > Gonatopus > Gonatopus flavifemur. Next base: position 340,258 of record JAFFJZ010000023.1, read on the forward strand.
GCTGTTCAACGGCAGACAAATTATTTTTATCATTGAAATGACGGTTGAATTCTTTTATTTTACAAAGGTTTTGTGTTATGATATTAGTTTCAATCATCTTCAATAGGATTTTATACAGGCGAAGTATTTTGATTTTTATTATTTTTTTTCAATAAATGAAAACCCGTTCTTAATCTAATTTATTTGCTTCTACGTATCGTAGTAAAAATCTTATACCGTTTTGCATTGTGTTCTCCCATAAAATATTCACTTTTCGATTGGATATAAAAATTGCATAATCGTTTCGAATTGAATTCTTAATTTAAATGTGATATTCATTTTACTGATGTTAATCCTTAAAGTACCAAATGTAAATATATAAAAATCAATTCGGGTTTTTATTTTCGTCGTTTTATAGAAAGTTATGAACGTTATCAGTAGTTATGTTCCTTCAATCAGAGATCTTGTAATAGTGAAAACATAGTTATTGATGAAAATATCAATTTTGAATAACGTGATCTAATGTGATGAGAATACGGTGCTTGAAATAACATACTTCAAAGTAATGAATGTCTTATTGTTTTTGTAGTTACTGGTTACGGATGATTTTGTCTAAGAGCAGGGTAAGTTTTGAAACTCGGAGTGTACTAAATGCTTGAGAGGTGTTATCACTAAATGCTAACATCTGCAACGAATGTCATCGAATATCGTTTGTTCCAGTTTCCATTGCTTGCATACTTTGATCATGACCTGCTAAATTGTCCCCATAAAGAACGATGCAAAACGATAAATTTCTTCTATAGTTTTCAATGAGGTTTCTGAATACGGAATTTACGAAGTTATATCGTTATTAAACGATAGAACTCTATCGTTCCTTATCATTTTCTATAAAAATTCAAAAGAATGTATGGGATTTTATCGTGAAATTCGTATAGAAAAAGTACTACTTATTCTGGAACACATAACTATTTTTTTCCAAATAACTGGTACTTTTCGTATAAGAATTTCACGATAAAATCCCATACATTCTTTTGAATTTTTATAGAAAACGATAAGGAAAGATAGAGTTCTATCGTTTAATAACGATATATACTTTGTAAATTCCGTATTCAGAAACCTCATTGAAAACTATAGAAGAAATGTATCGTTTTGTATCGTTCTTTATTGGGAAAATTTAGCAGGGCCTGTTTCATTGTCATCGACGAAGTATAGGAAGTGCTAATCAACACACGCAGGGAAAAGTTATTACCTAAAAAATGACTACACTTTATAGTAAAGTAGGGACAAAATCACATTTTGGGATTATGTATTATATTTTGTCATTAAGATTCCTATACTTTGTAACAAAGAGTAACAGGATTCAGTATTTATTGATAGAAAGTATAATAATTTGAATGACAAAATACAATACATAACTCCAAAATGTGATTTTGTCTGCACTTTACTGTAAAGTGTAGTAATTTTTAAGGTAACTTTTCTCCGCGTGCCTCCTGCTACGTGGAATCTTGTATAATTGCTCAATCATGTAAATCCCCCCCCCCCCTCCCTTCATCATCCCTTTTGATGAGATTTATAAATACGCTGGTTTGAAACTGATGTCTTTCAATCCATAACTTCATCAGTTGAAACAAAAAAAAATATTAAACTCAATGGATTAATGTTTTTCTCGAAGGAAGATTCGCGTATTCAACTACGACGGTGGTTGAATATAGCGAAATTCAAGATTCAATTGATTGAACCCCTCCCCAAGTAGCATCGGAATATACTATGAATATTCTGCGAATATTCGAAGTATATTCTATGCACATTCCAATGAGACCGTTTTATAGATACTATGCACATTCATCGAACGTATGTAATCGAATATACGATGGTACGTCAATCGAACGTCGGTTGAATGAATATCGTACATCCCGAATGTACTATTTACGTACTAAGTATATTTAAAACAGTCTCATTCGAATATTCTATGAACGTTCACTATATGTTCTTCGTATCTCATTCGTACATTCTTTCTATTTCGAACGTTTCTATTTCGTATATACTTTGAACTTCTGTTGCTGCTTGGGTCGCAACACGGATCCGTTGAATCTCTAGAGATTCTCTAAGCTCCTGTGAACAGCTCCTCAAGATATCTGGAAGACCAAAAGTGCTGTGTGGGATACCTTGTCAGGCCCTGGTATTTTCCCATTCAAAATTTCTACTAGGGCTAGATACGGGATCGACGCCATTTTCAAGTACCAGATTGGACAAAATTCTAAAACAGACTTTTACATTAAGTGGATACGAGCGCATAGGGGCACGGAGAAAAATGTGTATGGTAGAACCAGCAATATAAGAATTGTCAACATTTTATTGCTGCACTGAGAAAAAAAGATTGTGAACTCGAAGACGGTTCACTTCTTTCAACTACATCGTGGGCTCAAATACGGCGAATCTCACGGAATAGTTCCATCAACTACATCATATGTTTGTAAAGATTGATTCCCATCAACTACAGATGTAGTTGACAGAACTAAATGGTAATTTGATCAAATACATCATTCTTTTAACATAAAAATGATACTTATTACAATCAATTGTACCGTATTTCATTAGATTCAATAATTATTTCAATCAACTCAATAGAAGAATCCGTTCAAGGTTACAAGATGTTTGATGCAAGACTATTTCATTTCAAATCATAAATATGTTTATGTAAAAAAAATGTGTAAATCAAGAAGTTAATCTTCATTTGTTTACTGTTCAATCTCTGAAATGCTTCGATATCTCACCATGATGATACCGGTAAGTGTATAAATCTCATTTGAGGGGAATCGAACCTACCTATCTTGAGTTTACCTACCTATCTGAGACACTAACGTCCTAACCGTTTCTCTACAGCGCGTTTCGCATTTTGCTCTTGCAAAAGTTGTTAATGTACTACATACCCTGTATTCTACCATCTCCGATCAGGTGATTTTCAAATGATGATTTCTTTATTACAACTAAAAATGCGTTCAATTACATTTCTTCCACAATTGTTTCAACTAACGAAATGAATTGATTCAACTACAACGATAACTCCAGTGAATGATATTGATGTTTGAACAAAATGAACGTTGATGATACTATAACAGTGTGATGTAGTTAGCTGAACGACATCAGCGTAATTTTGTGTGATTGCCTCCACGAAATTATGTTTAGTTCAAATACAATTCCTTCGTGGTAACTATATACAGTCCAAATACACGCTTAAGTTGAGCTCACTTCATTTTTTTTCTCAATGTGTTTTTGTCCGCAATAATCAACCATCAAGACAAGATCAGTCTAAAACTGAAATAAGAGGACAAAAACCATTCCAATTTTTCAACTCGGGAATTTATTCAATGTGCACAATTTTATGTTTGTTTTGAATATATTTTCATCGTTAACTTTGAACAAAGTCGAGGATTACCATAAATGGCAATTCAAGTACTCGGTTGTCATCTTGGAGATTTGCACTCGGAAGACCCGGGTTCGAATCTCGCTAAGGCAACTTTCCAACATTGGAACATACGATCGCCTTTTCTTCACATATGAATCAAACCACATCGTCATAGAATGTTTGTAGAGATAAATTCGGATGAGAAATTTTTTTCCTCAATCAAAAATTAATATTTTTCAAATACGTAGATATAAATTATTGATATAACCACCCCATGCAGAAAATGCCGACTTTCAACAAACCATAACAACCGAAACAGTACTGGTACAACACTGATTACCAGGGTTGGTTGCCAACGTTGTAACGTGGTTGAAGTAACAACCAGTACAATGTTGTTGTAACGTCGATAGTCAATGCTGATTTGCCAACGTTGATTTAAAACTCGTTCAACGTTGTCCATTATGTGTGGTTTAATACGGCAAAAGTTTGAAGAAATTATTATTCATGTTCTCGAATTGACTACTTCACATGTTTTCGGATTATTCATTCGTTTCAAGAAACGATTCAAACTTCAGCAACATACGAACAGCTGTGTTATATTTTTTACTTTCGATATAACCATGCACCGAAAAAACGATATTTAGAATGAATTCTTGAAATAAGAATATTCCCAGATCATTTCAAATAACCGCTCTGTACAAAATAATTTTGTAAATTATCTAAAAATGTTCAAAATGAATTGCAAAAAACTTGGATTATTCACTTGCAGCTCGACGGATGGTTTTACTTTTCAAATTGAAGAGTACTTCAACTCTTCATGTTGAAATTTTCAAATTTGAGAAAAAAGCCTTATGTTCTGAGTTGAATTTGTTGTTAGAGTGATGATAAACTCGTAGGAAGAGTTTGAAAGTTGGGTGGAATCTGTATTGATCAGGAAAGTCCAAATCGTGTGGCAAAAGTTAGAAAATCTGTCAACTCAGCTCACGGCACGTGGGTATTCTATCAGCTTTTCTTCACTAAACGAAATGTAGGCAGGAGAAATGTATCAAAATTTAGTAAAATCAAGTTGGTACAGAGTAAGAGAGGACAGATATATTCAATTAATTTCATTGGTTATTATAAAAATGTTGATAAATAAGGAAAGGCTATATATAGAAGATCCAATGTGTCGTCTTTTAATATTTTTGTTCCAATAATGTTGTATCATCCCGAAGAGAACATGAAGCTTCAGCGAACGTTCAGATCAGATGTGTATAGATCGGGTCGAAGGTTCATCAGAGCTAACTTTTAGATTCACAAACGTTTGACAAAGGTTCTACGGACGTTGAAATATCCGCTTCGAAGTACATTCAAGAAACATAGATGGAACGTTCGCTGAAGGTTCATCGAAGGTTTGACGAAGCTTCACAAAAATATCTATAATTATATTAATTTTGATCAATTTATATGAAAAATAAATGAATTAATAAACATAAATTATTATAAATTAATCTAAGTATAGATATTTTTGTGAAGCTTCCTCAAACCTTCGATGAACCTTCAGCGAACGTTCCATCTATGTTTCCTGGACGTATTTCGAGGTGGACATTTCAACGTCCGTGGAACCTTTGTCAAACGTTTGTGAATCTAAAAGTTAGCTTTCATGAACCTTCGATCCGATCTATACAGATCTAATCTGAATGTTCGCTGAAGCTTCATGTTCTCTTCGGGATGTTCCTACAAATGAATGTCATTATATTTATGAAACAGGTTCAATACACATGTTTCCTCAACCTACTAGTGAAAAGATACAAAAATGCACACAATACAAAATCATTGACCAAAAATATTGAGAGACGATAAATTGAGTCATACATAGCCTTTACGTATTTATCAACATTTTTATAATAACCAATAAAATTCAATGAATGTATCTGTCCTCTCTTACTCTGTACCAACTTGATTTGACTAAATTTTGATACATTTCTCCTGCCTAGATTTCGTTTAGTGAAGAAAAGCTGATAGAATACCCATGTGCCGTAAGCTAAGTTGACAGATTTTCTAACTTTTGCCACACGATTTGGACTTTCCTGATCAATATAGATTCCACCTAACTTTCAAACTCTCCCCACAAGTTTATCATCGCCCAAACAACGTATTCAACTCAGAAAATAAGGCTTTTTTCTCAAATTTGAAAATTTCAACATGAAGAGTTGAAGTACTCTTCAATTTGAAAAGTAAAACCATCCGTCGAGCTGCAAGTGAATAATCCAAGTTTTTTGCAATTCATTTTGAACATTTTTTTGACATATTTTTGATCAAATGAGTTCTTCATGACTCATATTTATTACAAAATTAATATGATCTCTGAGTTTTTGCCTAGAAGTACTGATGTAAGTATTTGAAGAAAATTCATTTTCACTGCATCAACAAATTACGATTTTTTGACATGTTACAACAGCTATGACTGATTTACTAATTCATTTTGCACTTACTAACAGATTTTTTGATACACATTATTCAAGAAATAACCACCACACATTCCACAAAAATAATTCATCCATTTTTTGATCACATAAATTTAACCTCACATCTGTCAACCGAACTGCAATTTTTACACAGGCTCATAGATTATTATATTCAATCGACGTATGATTGAATCGGATAAACACGTCACTTTAATCCCATACAGCACCGGGAGGTTTCCTAAACGTTCAGAAGACGTGCTTGATTTCACAGAGAACGTGCAAATAACGTCTCAGGATGTTCTAAAAACGTCGCATGTATGTCCCAGAGACATGCAAATGTCTCGGTTAGTTCTATCTATGCCCCCCTGTGACTTTGTGGTTTTTCAAGGTTAGTTTTCATGAAAGTACGTTTAGAAGACACGATGAAAACGTCTGGTAGTAGATCAAAGGAACGTGCTTAGAACGTATTCAAGGATATCAAATGGGAAGGTACTCTGAATGTTTGTAAAACTTGCTTCAGCGGGACCAAAACACGCAAAACCAAGAGCACGTTTTCAAAACGTTCAAAGAACTTTCTGTGCTGTCTGGGATTGATCTTCTCTAATGCATCGCGTAGGTACCGGTTTGACGGTACAGAAAAATTATTACTGATACTGAATTTGAATAATTTGCAAGTCTAGTCTAGTCGGTGTAAGAACTCCGGTAACAGTTTCAACGAAAATATCTTTATATAATATGTTATTGCTGTTATTTGAAAATTTGTGACTCATCAGAATGATAAGAGAAACATTCTTAATAGTATACAGTCGGAGAAGAATATTTAAAATTCATCAATAACAACGTGTTCAAAAATATTCCCGTTAGATCTGTTACCGGACTCCTCACACCGACTATACAACATTACTTTAATTTATGAGGTCAGAATTCATCACTGGCGTACAGCTGTACTGGTCAAAGCGTCATTCTCTCATTAGGGTTAGGATTTTGTATTAGGTTCGATTCCGCGTGTAGGGTTATGGGATTTTCGCTATTGACCTCCACAGTTTGAACGCTTGTTATCATTAAATCTCTTCATTAAGATAATTTCCACTAGGGAGTTCGATTGCTGTAGAACGCGGTTCTAGCAATTGACATTGGAACATGTTTCCATACATCTATTACACATACAGTACGAGATCGGCAAGGATTTCAATAATTTTTTTGTGAATTATTTGAAATATATTCTTGGCGCTTATTTTAGATGCCAAAGTTCTTAAAGTTAGATGCGCCCTCTCAATCTTAGAATATGGTTTTTTCGGTGTGGACATTAGCTGAAAATATGAAATTATTTTCTTTAGCTACGTACAAAGGCTTAAATGGATTACCATCACCGGTTGAAAATCAATTGTCAATGTTGGTATCCAATGAAAAACTAGTACTGATTCAGGGTTGATGTTCACGTTGACCCAGTATTGGTGACCAACGCCGTACCAGTGTTGATCAGCGTTATCATTCCGGGTTTATTCCCACAGTTGGCGGTTGGCAAATAACGTTATTCCAGTACTGGGCCGTTCGTCAATTTCTGCATGGGACATGATATTGCAAAATTGAATATTTGAATTGTTAATAATGTTGACAGTATAATATTGTTGCCAGTTCAGCAATAGCGGTGGTCATACTTTTACGATATTTATTGTGGGTTGATATATAACAATATTTTATTGTCAATTCAGCAACATTATTGTTAGTTTTTTTCTCCGTGTGGCTCTATCTGGTAGCACTTTTTCTATTGTTAATCGGTGACAATCAAAAAGTGTCAGTATTGTTGGAGAGTCGGTACCGTAAGACTCTTCTCGAGAAAGTCGGTACAAGAAATGGGCAGCCACCAGTAAACCCGACACACCAATGGCCCGAAGGTCACTTGGCTCAAAAATTCGAAATTCAAGGTTAATTTTCAATGCATCATTAGTGTCAAATGAACGAAGATGAAGATGATATGTCTTCACTTACAGATTTTTGGGCCATTTGTGTGTCGATCTTACCGGTGGCTACCAAGAAATGGCATGAATTTCAAGGCGATCTCGTATCCAGTGCATATATATCAGTGCTGTTGAAGCAACCCTGGTAGAAATTATGATTGGGAATTATAATTCTTATTTCTTATGAAAACAAATCCATTCTTTCAATGTCAGGGGACAGTATTCAATCTTCTTTAATAATTTGTACTCCAACGTAGCAACTTAGTCTTTGTTATGAATAGATCAAAGCGTTTGGAATGGCATCAGACTATTTGGTGTAAAATTTCTGAGCGGCCCTAGTAGGGTGATTCATTTCCGCAAATTTTTTTTTTCAGGTGCTCAAACAAAATATCAATTTACACATAGAAAAAAAAATTCTCACCAAAGATGAGCTCTTAATTCCAAATTTAAGTACTTGCCATTTCGATTTGAATTTGTCCCATTTAAAATGCATGTAAAATAATTGTTCTTTTTTTCAAATTTCTAATGCTCAATCGCTTCTTATGATACTTCAAAACGGTTTGTTGGATCTTGTAGGGGATTCTATGCTCTTTAAAATCACTCTTGGGGGGTTTTCATTTAGCTCGTGCTGGTTCTCCAGTAACAGGCGTCGAAATACATTTTTTGAAAGAAAATGCGGTTTTTCTTATTTTTCAGAGCAAACTGCTCACAGTAGGGGAAAAGAACATACACATTTTCAAAGGAAATTTCATCCTCTTCGAAAACAAGTTAAACTCAAGTTGCTCCAATCAATATTTTATAAGTTACAGCCATTTTTTGAACTGGAAATGTAAGAAATTCATCAATAATAGCAAATAATGATATCTAAATTCAACATTTTGATTGATGACCATCATATTTTCCTACAATAACAAGTTTTATAGATTTATTCTGATGTATGATTGATTATAAAAGTGAAAATAACAAAAAAACATATAAATATGAATCATCAAATTTTTGGAAACAAAATGCTGGAAGTACCAAAAAGTTTGATAGTATACTATTTCCCCTATAGGGGGAAAATATTCCTCTATAGGGGAAACTGGGGTAAATCCACCACCCCGCCTTGGAATTGGATTCCTTGGAAAATGATCACAATATAATTCAACTATTCAAAAATTTCTAATGTCATTGTTTACAATAGCACACCAAACCGCTATTCTGGGATTTGTTTGGTGTGGCTGTTTTCCAATTCCATATGGATAATTATGCAGAAAAAAACCGAATGGTGATCCGGATCAAACTTGCATGATAATCCAAATTTTATCCGGATGGGACTTCCGGGATTCCATCTGGATGTATCCGGGTGCGCATCGGAATTTGCGGTGATTGTTTATCCGGTTCCATCCGGATCCTAATTAGGTTTTTGGACCATATATTTTTTGAAAACCAAAATGGAACCCGAACAAAAAACTGATTTCTATCAAAATTTCATATGGGGTTCCGAAAAATATCCAGCATTAAAATCCGGATAGGATTCAGATAGAACCGAGGAAAGAATTCCCGCAAAATCCGTATACGCACCCGAATACACCCGAATGAAAACCTGACAATCTTATCCGGTTCAATTCGAACTCCTATCCAGCTTTGTCACTAGGGCCCACGGAGAGTTCTGATAGAGATGAAGTGAAGAAATAACGAGGATTAGTTTTTTGATATAGGGGAAACTGGGGTAAATCCGCCGCCTGCCTTCCCTTGAAATTGGAAAACAGCCACACCAAACAAATCCCAGAATAGCGGTTTTGTGTGCTATTGTAAACAATGACATTAGAAATTTTTGAATGGTTGAATAATATTGTGATCATTTTCCAAGGAATCCAATTCCAAGGCGGAGTGGTGGATTCACCCCAGTTTCCCCTATAGAGGAATATTTTCCCCCTATAGGGGAAATAGTATACTATCAAACTTTTTGGTACTTCCAGCATTTTGTTCCCAAAAATTTGATGATTCATATTTATATTTTTTTTTCACTTTTATAACCAATCATACATCAGAATGAATCTAGAAAACTTGTTATTGTAGGAAAATATGATGGTCATCATTCAAAAAGTTGAATTTAGATATCATTGTTTGCTATTATTGATGAATTTCTTACATTTCCAGTTCAAAAAATGGCTGTAACTTATAAAATATTGATTGGAGCAACTTGAGTTTAACTTGTTTTCGAAGAGGATGAAATTTCCTTTGAAAATGAGTATGTTCTCTTCCCCTACTCTGAGCAGTTTGCTCTGAAAAATAAGAAAAACCGCATTTTCTTTCAAAAAATGTATTTCGATGCCTGTTACTGGAGAACCAGCACGAGCTAAATGAAAAACGCCTGGAGTGATTTTGAAGAGCATGGAACCCCCTACAAGATCCAACAAACGGTTTTGAAGTATCATAAGAAGCGGCTGAGCATTAGAAATTTGAAAAAAAGAACAATTATTTCACATGCATTTTAAATGGGACAAATTCAAATCGAAATGGCAAGTACTTAGAATTGGAATTAAGAGCTCATCTTTGGTGAGAATTTTTTTTCTATGTGTAAATTGATATTTTGTTTGAGCACCTGAAAAAAAAATTTGCGGAAATGAATCACTCTAATCCCTAGTAGAAATTATGAATGGGAAAATACCGGGGCCTGACGAGGCATGCTTGATTTCCTATCAGGTTGTCATCGGGTTCCGTTACGGTTTTCCCTATTTCACTCGATTTCATGGAAATCTCATCCGAATCCTATTGTACCCCTGCGTTACAACCCTATTCGGATCCTAATAGGGAAATCAGATGAGTCCCTTGTAAGAGCCTCATGAGATATTCTTTATTCACGGTTTCCAGATTCTAACTTGATCAGAATCTTATCAAAAATAGAGAATGCCTGATCAAATTTCTACTAGGGATTCTGTGTTTGCTAAGATATCGATACTTGTTGGTCAATACTTTATCCAACCCTCAGTGCGCACAGATGATTACATAATCCTGTGTGGATTTGAAACATGCCCTAGTAGAAATGATGATTGGGGATGAGATGGGCCCATGTGGAAAAAATGTCCAAAACTGTATACAATTTGTGTATAATTGTATACATTTTTGGACATTATTTCCACATGGGGGCTCAGCTAGTTTTTCCAGATGTTAGGTTGGTTTCTAGCTAGTTTCGTAACGCGCTTTCTAGCCTGTGTCCATCCAGAAGTCCCAGGGAATTAGAAATGTGAAATCATGTGTTTTCTGTGAAATCACACCTATGAATAACGTAACAATGTATTTTGACATGTAATGTCCAGTCAAGAACGTTACTTTTGAATTTATTTCCATAAAATAATCCCGAGTGGCAAATTGAAATGTTGGGGCTTCCTTTTATTCCTGTGACCGTGTTAATGGACCATCAATGTTACTGTACGATCAGTTGACGCATGAAAAATCTGCATAACCCAATTCAGTGTTTGGGCACTAAAGTCAAATTGGCTGAAATGTGTTACCCAGTTACTCCCAAGTGGAGTAATTTTTACCAGACAAATTTCTACCAGGGAACGTTGATCAAACGTGGATGTAAGATAGTTACGAAGATGGTGCGAAGAAACATCAACTCATAGGTTGTCTATGATTCTCCATAGATCGCATAAATATGGATGGATATCCATAGATAACTTTCAAGTTTATGATTTCCGTACCATCTAGCTGCATTTACCTTTGGTGAACATTTCTTTGTGGATTCTCTTTGACTCAACGGAGGTTCACCAACGGTCAACATATTGCTTCAATGGATCTCACAGGGAGTGTTGTTCCCTCTTCACTGATAATTAAATTATTATTCACAGTTGACCACGCGGTAATCCATACAATCGAATGTACTTAAATTCACTCTATAGATCAATGAGCTGAATTATACACCGAATTTCGCTGTATTCAACTACGCTGAAGTTGAGTGTTGAAATCTTTGATCTGTGTGCAAATGTACTCTCCGTTGGGATTTCAAGGCAACTGATTCCGTTATATCATTTCACGCTATCATGACATCGCGTGATCATATTTTTGTTGAATTATAATATTTTGTTACGCCATGCAAAACGTATACGAATCCATTCCCATACACTATACATATATAATATATATATATACATCTTCACACACGATAATTCAATCGTCTATAAATTTATTTGCAATCTGGTAATGCATATGTACATAGTATATATTATAAATTACTATTAATAACTTCGTTTGCATGAGCATATGAAATGGTTACATCAAATATACGTGGAGAAAATTTTACTTTATAAGAATGAATGTTATCGTGTGTTTTTCATATTTTTACAAGTAAGTACATTATAAACTTACACGACGCGTATACAATTTATATTACAAGATTTTGTTGATAAATTTAACGGGGCTTCCCTTTATACAAGAAAGAACATTTGATTCTGCAGAGTAGAGAATTATGTTCAATGAAGATTCGATTTGGTCCATTTATGTTTTGAAATACGGTTCGCACATATGAAATATTTTGATGATAAAAGTGAGAGATTGATTATGCACGTATGTAATTGTTTCTGTAATTAATAGTAGAGATACGCGAATCTAGACGAATCGAATGTCTTGTATAACAACAATGTTGAGCTTCTATCAAATTGTATACAATTTTTATCGAAACTCGATAAGCATTCGCACATCCCTAAGGAATTTCTTGTAATTCTTCTAAGAAGACATTGCAAGGTATTTTCAATAGATTCATCATTTTTCTTTGCAAAACCTTGCACTGTGTTGATTAAATTTGGATTTTTCATGGTACTTCTGTTGAGAGGAAATTGATCTATATATCTCTGCGAACGTTTGTTTTTCAAATCCCATATAAAAGAATAGTTTTTTTCGAATAAAAAATGTAATAATTCATTTGGGTATGAATTGAGAATAATTCTTTGAAACATATGATACCTATGTCGCACAGACAGGGGTTTAGGGATGGACAGTCTCGATTACTCATCATAGCACTTCAAGTATTTTTGCTATCCAATACTTATTTGTTCATGAGGATGAAAATGTTTTACTCCGAAATGTGGGAGTGATCGACTAGGAAAAGCACTTGAAGTATAAAAATTGATTGAGGCTGACCATCCTTGATATAATTGATATGAAGTCAATTACGAACCCCACATGATAATTAATTCTTGCACTGGAAATCCACTTTTCTGGGAAAACAAATTGAAACAACACTTGTGCAGGAATCAAATTCATTTAATTCAGTGAAATCCATTAATAACTGTCATTCGCAGAGTCGATAAAGAGAAATGACTGATCGTGTCAAGGGAATTATTTTTGGACAAAGATATAAAGAGTTAGCAATGTACGAGAGTTGAATACCGAATGGGTTGAAATGTAATTCTGATCGAATTATCTGGTTTGAATCGTTCCTGAACGGCAATTCAATTCAACACCCAACATTGTGATTTTTGATATTAATATTCATATATATCACAGATTTGAATGATTCAAATGAAGCGTAGAGCGTAGGTAAATGTCTGACGAAGCAAGTGTGGAATTCATAAACATATATCTTGAAATGAATTGAATTATGCAGTTACTGAGTTTCTTGCTGAAAGTTCTCAATACGCGATCAACGAAAATAAGAAATCTTTCCTATCGTTCTCAAAGAGGTTCCTGAATACGGAATTCACAATATTGTATTGTTATTAAGCGATGCAACTTTATCGTTTCTCATCGTATTTTATAGGATTTACCAGAATGTATGTGGTTTTATCGTAAAATTTTTATAGAAAATGTATCAGTTATCAGTTTAAAATTTGGAATTCCGTATTTGTATACTTCATTGAGAACAATACAGAAAAATTATCGTTTCTTATTGTTTTTCACCGGGAACTTTCAGCAGAGTCCAAATTGCGTAATATCCGCGTCAGTCAGAGACTGTAACGTTATTCACCTTTTGTTATTCATAAATATATAATTTGTGTACAATATATATTATTATATATATTTCATATTTAATGAGTAATGAAAGTGAGTAACGTTACAGTCCCTGGCGTCAATTCTCTGGTCACTATTCAACTCGTTCACATTGCAATTTTTTTATCCCAGCATATTCCCTGAAAAAAGAAAATGCGTTCCATAAACTTACCTGAAAGGTCGAAAACAGGAAGATCATATCATTATCTTCACCTTTGTTAAAATAGTGCATTGAATTCCACTAAGTCAAGTGAATTGAATACTTTAACGATAAATTACCATTTATACCTATTCAACCTCACTGAGAATCGGTTTTCAAATAGTCCGAATGAAGCTCAATGATCTCCACCGTTGCAAAGTTTGCGTTGAAAGATATAACTGTAATGATTCAATCTGTTTGTTTTGTCTTGCCTCATTCCTAACCCTACCAATTTTTTATGAACAATATCATTCTCATAAAAAGAAACATTCTAAGATGTAGTGTCAATATTTCATAAGTATACACTTCCATGAGAAAAGAAATCTTATTAACAAGATGATTCATCATTATACAATATTTGATAACTTGTGGGGAAGGTTTGGATATTTTCATATCCAGGTGTGAACCCTTTGCGTTTGCGTTGAATGTTCGTTGTCCTGTCAGGACACGTGTCCTCGGGTCTGTGAGGTCCGCCATCTTCTACCACGAGTTTGATGATTCAAATGACGAAGATGCTGATGCTGTTGGATTGTACATTGATCGTTCTCCATGCCTCTCGTAGACTGCAGATGCAGAGGTATTCGAACAGTCCCTATTGAATCAGAAAACGATTTGGTGAATATGTTTTTCGTTACCATTACAACTCACAATTTGAATATTGGATACTCAGACAGCAAAGTGCTGGAAAAATTCGCAACAACTTGTCAACAACACGGAGCAAATGTTGTTGGGAAGTTTCTGGGAAGTTGCGTCGCCAAATGCGCCGCAACGTACATGGAACTTGAGGATTGTTGTCATGGTGCTGCGAAAATGTTGGAATAAATGAAGCTATGACACGCGAGATCAAACAAGTCCTGAACAACAAAACACAAACAGGTGCAGCAACACTGGAGCAACAGTTGCACTACAACTTTTGCTATTAGGGTACTCCATTTGGTACTCCGGATTTCACAGGTATATTCTGCAGTCAAAATGCAATAATTTTCCGTTTGAAAAAACTTTTTTCGACGCTTAGTTTTGGAGATATGAGCATTTTTAGATTTTTTTTCAAATCCAAATCATTCAAAAACACTGTATGCTACATACTTGAGCTCAACACCATTCGCTGAGTTGGAAAACGGCGGATTTGTGGGAAAAAATTAAACTATTTCATCATGGATAGTTCCGGAGCTATAGCGATTTGAAGTTGCTGAATTCTGATTGACTGAAAGCTAACAAATTTCAAATCGCTATAGCTCCGGAACTATCAATGATAAAATAGTTGAATTTTTTTCCCACAGATCCGCCGTTTTCCAACTCCGCGAATGGTATTAAGCCGGAGTATGTAGCATACAGTGCCTTTGAATGATTTAGATTTGGATAGAAATCTAAAAATGCTCATATCTCCAAAACGAAGCGTCGAAAAAATTTCTTTCAAACGAGAAATTATTGCCTTTTGGCTACAGAATACACCTGTAAAATCCAGTTCGCGAATTCTGGGACACTCTGTATATGAGGATGATAATGTGTTGAAGCAAAATTAACTGCTATCAATGAAAAATTAAATACATGCGAATGATTATTCTACAACTTCTAATTCGACTTGCGAAAATAAATTGAATCGAATGATTCAGAAGAAGCCTTATCAATTGAGATGGTGTGTAACAAACTCATAAGATACGTATTTTCAAACTTGACGCCAAAGCAAGAGAGATCTCGAAAAAGTGGGTCAAAAACGGTAGAGTATCGTGAGTCATAACTTTCATAAACCCTAAAAATCATACGCCCGAATGTCAAAAACCGGAACGTTGCATAACCCCGAATAAAAAATCATGAATTTTAGTATAAATCTATTATTAGATACTTTCACTTTCAAATTGTATCAAAGTATCTAATAATTGATTTATACTAAAGTTCAGAATTTTTTATTGGGGGTATGCAACTTCGAGCGTGTAGTATGATTTTTAGGGTTTACAATACTCTACTGTTATCGACAAGCCAAGGAGCGCCTTTCTGGCATTTAAGATAAGTTCCAGTGGATTTCAATAATACCCATCGTGGGCAGTGTTGCCAGGAAAACCCGGAATCCATCGGAATTAGCCAGTTCCGTTGATGTGTTAGAAAGAATGACGAATCAGAGAACGACGAAATTCCCGGAATGCCTACAGGGCCGAAATGCCAAAATAGTGGGACAAAATTATAAGCAGCCATCAGATTTACTTGAAATCCGGTACTCGGCAGTTTTTTGGGTCACTGATTACGAATCCAATGTCAACAGACCAAAATTCAAAATGGCGGATTCAATATGGTGGACGAAAATTCGAGAATTCATCGGATTTCCTTCAAACTCGATATGCAATGATTTTTGGGGTTGCCGATTACGAGTCCAATGTCGGAATTCCAAATTCCCAGATGGTGGATTCAATATGGCGGACGGAAATTCGGAAATCCATCGGATTTCCTTCAAACTCGGCACCTGATGATTTTTTGAAGCCGCCCACTGAGCATTTCCGTTAGAACCTTGCATTAACATTGCAACCCCTAGTAGAAAGTCAACATATATGATCCATACATAATTCATACATAATACGTATATAATCCATATATGGTCCATACATGAAAACGTGTGGAATCATATATCCCTAGTGGAAATGCACCATATATGACCCACATATGACCCATATATGCCCCATATATAAACTATATATGGACCATATATTTCATGAGTAATCCAAACATATATGAACCATATATGGACCATATATGTTATGAGTAATCCAAACATATATGAACCATATATGATCCATATATGGCCCATATATGACCCATATATGACCCATATACGACCCATATATGATTTATTTACATTCATTGAGGGGTATAAAAAAGTCTCTCCTACGAGAATTTAACGCGGTTCGTTGTAGTGATCGGCGATATTTGGAAATATCGATATTTTTTATAGAATTTTTGTCGAGTTTATATTGAATTTGATCAAAAGACAATAAAAACTTTATACAAATTTTATATAAAATATCGATATCGTGAAATATCGCCGATCACTAGTTCGTTGGGACCGGACTCCATCCCCCTTCCACTGGAGCCACCGCCGGTCGCTTGGAAGAAGCGACTTCTTTCACGTATATGAACTCCCACTTATTCTTGAAAACCATATATGGCTCATATATGAACTCCGAATTGGTAAATCAACAATTGTGGATCACATATAAACCATATACAAGTTATTGCAGGTCAGATTCACAATGAGTTCCTCAATATTTTTAGAATAATTATTTTCGAATTCATCGTTGAAAAATATGAGATACTTGTCAAATTTGTTTGTTTGCTCTTTTTTATTTTATTGTGTTCGCCGGTTTACAATGTGTCAGAGCTTTTAGTTCTGACAAATCCAGTTCTTTTTAAATGCGTGTATCTCGAAAAGGTCTCAACACACAGAATTACTAATAAGGCATAAAAGTTGGGATTTTTTCTGAACTTTTCAAACATTTGAGTGAAATTTTTTTTTCCAATTTGTGTCTAGTGGAATTCCTACGGTGGAAGTAAAAATGGTAGTTCATTCGAATTTGGACATTTTCAGCCCTTTGAGATCACCAGGAGTCCAAAAGGCTCTAGGGGGAGTCTGTGGTTCCGTACCCTGACGAAAATTTTCAGGGTTGGAAAAAACCCGGGTTTTTTCTTTAAAACCCGCCCCACTGGGTACAATCAGGTTTTTTCGGGTTTTTTCGGGTTGTATCAAATTGGCATCAGTGATGCCAGTATTTCCTAGGAAAATCTTCAGATTTTTTGTCATTGGTCATTTCTTTCCAAATTGAACATATGATTGGCCAGTTGTGCAAGAAATGACCAATCATCAGATGCTGAAGATTTTTCTAGGGAATACTGGCAATGCTGATTGGCATTGGTTTTCTCTGATGATTCTTAGTATGACCTACTAATCTTCATTTTTATCGTACTATGTTATAATTTTTCGTATATGATGACATACACTGAGAGAAGAGCGATTTGGAGGTTCAGTAAATGGTATTATATTTGATCGATAAATCTGAATATTATTGAACTGTCAGCGACGTTTCACGAAATTTCAAGAAACATTATTGAAATTTTGCTTTACATTACTCAGTGTTCTACAATCGTTATTATATAATACAATATTCACGACCAAATTCGCTGTGTGTCACTCAATTCCTAAACGTCTAGTAATTGAGTGTTACACAGCAAATTTGGTTATGAATATTGTATTCTATAATAACGATTGTAGAACACTGAGTAATGTAAAGCAAAAGTTCAGTAATGTTTCTTGAAATTTCGTGGAACATCGCTGAAAGTTCAGTAATATTCAGATTTATCGATCAAATATAATACTATTTACTGAACCTCCAAATCGCTCTTCTCTCAGTGTAGAATAATATATTTATATATGTATATTCCATGGTGAGGGGTCTTTTGGCCGAATGAACATGATTTGACCACCGCTAGTCATTCCCTAGTGTTCTCTGAAAGCGACTAGTGATTGTAAAATCATGTCGATTCTGCCAAAAGACTCCCTACCATATTCCATTTTACTTTATATTGTCACCAAGAAATACCGAATAAACTAAAAAGTTACTTTTCATATAATCTCTCATGTGAGCACCAATCTGGGATCAATTTTTGTTCGACTTTGGCCTGAGCTTTCAAGGTTGGGCCTCGATCAGATTGAAATTGGACCAAGATTTGTGTTTACATGAGCTGAAATCAAGTTTGAAACTAGTGAAATTTCCAAGTGCAATTTACTCCAACCGTTAACGCACTTTACTGCAATTCGATCAGCATCGCCACAATTCAAATTGGACGTTACAAATCCTTGTATTTTGTGTCCATTCTAATTTTGATGCAAGACCACACTGCACATCAAAACAATCTACCAAGTGGTTTTGCATGTTTTTTGCCAAATTGTTAAGGTGTCCACCTAGCAGTGCTGGGATTGAAAAAATTTTTTCTTCATTCGGGCATATTTAGAATAGTCTGGGGAATAGACTAGTTCCAGAAAGGGCCACTAAATTAGTTAAACTATATAAATTTTATCAAAATGAACAACACGATGATTAACTACAACTAAGACTTTCTAAAATAGGGTGAACTACCCAGTAGATGAACGATGTATAGAAGAAGTAATTATTAAAAATTTCTGCTACATCAAAGTAATTTGATTGTTTTCATAAGAAGTTGTTACTATTTTGAAAACAACCGAATTATTTTAACGTAGTAGAAATTTTTAATAGTTACTTCTTTTATGAATCTTTATTCCATTAGGCCATCGTCCATTTACTAGGTAGTTCACCCTAATTTTTATTGTGATATTTTTTTTGAATAAAAAAAATACAAAAACCCCATATAAGTACACCGAGGGAAAAAAGTCATTGAGGCAAGAAAATATTTCATCCAATGGTATCTATAAAATATTTCTTTGAACCAATTGAATATTATTCAAACGAATGAAATGGTTTTTGACCGCAGGAAGTATTTCATCAACTGAAAAACCATTCCATCCATTGGAGTAAAATTTCATTGATCTCAAGAAATATTTTATAGATACCATTGGATGTAATATTTTTTTGTCCCAATGAATTTCTTCCCTCGGTGTATAAAAAATAAACAAATAGAGTTATCAAACTCATTTATTATGTAGAAATTAAGAATGAATGTGTACCGTTGTATTTGTACCGAAATATGAACATTCATATTCAAATTATAATTTTATGCTATTTTATTGAATTATATTAAATGCTGTCTCGTCATAATTGAAATCTACATTGTACAAATTGTTTTCCATTGAATTGATTTTTAATTATTGACGTTTATCTCCCATATTTTTCTATACTTGAAGGAAGTTATCACATTCTATTGACTAATAAGTGGAGGTGTGATTTTTAGTGGAAACGTGTTTTTTGAAATTTTTCAACATTTCTCAAGCGTTTATAATCTGGATAGACAATGCTTTGGAAGGCTTCGAGAATACAAAACGACGATCCAAAACAATGGCTAGTCGTACCACATATGCATGAAAAGTTCTGGGCAATTTTCACGGATTCGTTTTCATAAAAAAAATCACACTTTAATGAATAAGTCTTTCAACGGTATTCGAACAACATTTGAACAAATCTCAATTAAATAACTTCCTGTATTTAGATCAGTGGAATTCCACTGGATCGCGATTATTAGTATTTCACTCCAATGCACTGCATTGGTGAATATCCATTCACCGAAAAAATTATTAGTTACCCTTACTCCAAATTAGTTCCAGCAACTAGATACAGTTATTAATATTTGGATAACTAAAACGGGCGTTGGCTCAACTAAATTCAAATTTGATTTCTCTGACTTTAGTTGCTGTTACTAATTTGAAGTTGCCTTTACTACAGCTTTTATTACCAGCTTCTATTCTTTTATTACTCGGAACTCATTTTCACAACTAACTTCAGTTCATTCGATCAAATAAATTATTTTTTTCGGTGTTGAGTTTCCCAATGAAATATGACTCATTTCGATCAATCATCATTTCGAGCTTTAGGTAAGCTTCCACTCACTAAATAGTGAGTATTAATTGATAACGTAGTAAAATTCATCCAATTCTATCCAGTGGGATACTTATAACTGTAGAATCAATGAAATTCTACTGATTCAAATTTAGAAAGAAGAACAACATGGAAAAATACATTGTATAAAATAACCATTCAATTGAGCACCATGTGGGTTTTTGACTGGGTTTTTGAGGGTTTTTTCAATCCGTACCCACCCAAAAAACCCACTGGGTCCAATTGGGTTGGACCCACAGATGCCAACCCTGAAAATTTTTGTCATAATTTCTCATAATTTCTCATTGTCCCAATTCATGGAGAAAATATGAGGAATTCTATTGTTCTTTCTCATACTTTCTCCATGAATTGGGACAATGAGAAATTATGACAAAAATTTTCGTCAGGGTAGCTTACAGTGCTTGTTGTGAATTTTAATTTTTGCTGCCTTCTGTTATTGTCAAAGACACCGAGATGTAAATTTCACCGAGAAATCTGCAACAATATTTGAAAGACTGAGTGAATGGCATCTGTTGCTTTGGTTTGGGGTCCGAAAGACCCTGTGTAATCTTTACGTAAGTACTTTGAAGTGTGATCCCAACGGGTTAATTTTTTCATTCAACAAACACGATCGATCTATGGTGCATAGCAATACTTTTGGTTCAGTTCTGAAAATGGTAATTTTCTACGACATTCAAGGAATATAAATGAAACAAGACAAAAAAGATAACTCAATAATTTGAAATTACACATCAATCCGTCCATGAAATGTCTCGTATCTATGCTGCATTACAAACCTTGAATAATTGAGCCCGCGGAGTTCTCAGGCCGCCCTTATTTTGTCCAGATCTCTCGAATGCCGTGGAGTAACATTTTCGAAAACGAAACGAAAATTATCGTTATGTTCCAGAAATTAGTTTTGCTTGTGGAATTTGAAAATCAAACGTATTCGAATTTGAATAAAATACTCTTTTCACTTCCATCGTCGAATGACGGCAAAATACTTCCTTGGAAAGAAATTTTCTCTTGACTTTGTGAAAAGTTGAGGCAAAATCCTAAGTTCCATGCCTTGGTAATAATTTTTTGTATTGAAAGCTTTCCAAGATACAGGCATTTGAAAAAAAGTGGGTTTTAGAAACCAAGAACTTCGACATATGTTGTAAACCTGAAATCATAATAGAATAAGAAAAAAAGAAACAAATGATACGTATCTCACATTTTCCAACAGAGAATTCGGGATAACCATTTCAAAAATATTTATGAACTCTTGGAAAATCCGATATGAAATGATCCATACATAGCAAATAATCATACCAAATATGAATCATATATGTTTTTGACCGTTTCCTGCAAACATATATGTTGCGCGCGGTACCATATATGCTTTACATATATATCACTAATGAGGCTTCGGCCACATATATGGGTCATGTATGGGACATATGTAAGTCATATATGGGGCATATAGGGGCACATATGGTCATATATGTTTTGTGGGAATCATATATGGGTCATATATGATTCATTTCCACTAGAGATAATCCATATACAATTCAAATGCAATCCATATATGACCATATATGATCCATATATAATGCATATATAATCCACGTCTGGAGAATATTCCATATATGGCAAAATTCTTTTACATATGTGAAAAATCTTGCATTCATGGGTCATATATGGATTGCATATGAATTATATATGGATCATATATGGGCCATCCATGGATTCAATATTGATTATGTGCTGATTATATATGACCATGTATGACCATATATTGATATTATATGTTCTTATATGATTCATTTTCACTGGGGACGGTATTGATGCGATCTTGAAAGTACTTGTCTTTCAATTTAAAAATGCAATATTACAAAAGTAACTTGCAAAAATATCGTTGAAATATCACCTGACAACGTAACATTGCTACAATTTACTTGTAATTGGATGTTGTAATATTACTGTTGTGATTCTCATAACACGTACTTTCAAGATCGCATCAACATCGATGCAATGTCAATGCGAGGTTCTAACGGGAATGCTCAGTGGGCGCTCTTTACGAATCCGTTGACAAAAAACCGAAATTCAAGATGACGGACCCGATATGGCGGACAAAAATTCGAAAATTAATCTGATTTCCTTCAAACACGGTACCCCATGGTATTCGCGGTCGCTGCCCACACAGCACCGGAGATTTCATTAAGATTGCACAAATCTAACATCTAAAACATTGAAATATTTCTATGGCATTGCTGTATATGTCACACCGAGGTTTCAAAGTCTCTTCAGAAATATTGCAATGTCCGCTAATCTTACATTTCAATGCAATATTTCTGAATGATTTCTGCAATATTCCAAGAATATTTATGAAATATTTCATTGTAATTTTTGTCTCGTAATATATCTGAGACATTGCAAATAGGTAACATTTCAATTGACAGATTTTTGGCATATTTCTGTGAAAGTATACTGAAATATAATAAAGGCGAAAGATCGAAATGTGATTGAGACATCCCTATTAAAAATGTCCGACCGATCCTGACAGATTCCGGTCAAAATTCTGTCTGGTTCCGTCGGAAATCATCATGCCTGGGACAAAAACCGACCAAATCCTGCACAGACTGGAATACCAGACAAAGCCAAACAAAACCTGACGGATTCCGGTCAAAATTTTGTCTGGTTCTGTCGGAAATCATCATGCCTGGGACAAAAACCAACCAAATCCTGACAGAAAATTATCTGTCGGACATTTGGAATAGGGATTACTAAGATCTGTGGTGCTGTATGGGTGATTACAAATCCGTTAAAAAAATCCTAAATTCAAGATGCCGGATCCAATATGGCGGACGAAAATTCATCGGATTTCCTTCAAACTCGTTACTCATTGATTTTTGGAGGCGCTGATTACGAATTTGATATCTAAATACCAAAATTCAAGACGACAGATTCAAAATAGTGGACAAAAATCTCAAAATTCAACGGATTCTTTTCAAATCTGCTATTCAGAAGTTTTTAGGGTCGTTGATTACAAATTCACTGTCAAAAATCTTCCAATTCGAAATGGTGGGTTCAGTGAGGTGGACCGAAAATGTTTTATTTAGGGAAGCAAGGAAAATTGTCATGTGAATTTATTTGAAGCCATATTATCAATTTACGACGAAAAAAATACGAAGAGTGTTTTTAGTCAATAAGAGTGAATAATGAGGCTATGAGAAAGATATAACCTGATTTTCCATGCGCGCTCAGAACAAAACAAACACAACACGCGTTTGTGCGTTAACAGAACAAAACAAACACAACACGCGTTTGTGCGTTAACAGAACAATATCGTACGATGCATCGCAACCTGGTCGCCAAAATATTTTGGATCGGTTTGAAGAAAATACTTGAATTTATATTTGCCATCGTAACTTAAGTTAGTTGACTAATTAGTTGTTCTAGTTAGTATCTGCCATCTTGAAATTCGGTTTTTTGTCAACGGATTCGTAATCAGCGACCCCAAAAATCATTGGATACCGAGTTTGAAGGAAATCCGATGAATTTTCGGATTTCCGTCCACCATATTGAATCCGCCATTTTGAATTTTGGTTTTTTGACACTGTATTCGTAATCAGCAACCCAAAAAACCCTGAGTACTAGGTCCTAAGTAAATTTGAGAAATTCTTATAATTCTGACAAATTTTTCGTGACTGCCAATATGCGGTCTGAAATAGTGATCGGCGATATTTGGAAATATCGATATTTTTTATAGAATTTTTTGTCGAGTTTATATTGAATTTGATCAAAAATCAATAAAAACTTTATACAAATTTTATATAAAATATCGATATCGTGAAATATCGCCGATCACTAGTCTGAAAGACACTTCCTGCACAAAAAATTGGCAGAATTCTTCAGGTGGAAAGATGTGGAGCTAGTTTCTGTTCTATTTTGTAGATAAGATTTTGATCTACAACTCTCAATAAATTAAGTGACGGAACTAAGGGGTACCACACAACTTTTTCCTTGAAAACCAAACAAATTTCATTATACAGAGGTATAAAAATCACATGCAATCATTGCTCTGTCATTATTTGCTACTCATTGAATTGATATTCTACTAATTTTCAGTGTATTCTGTATACTTTCAGTGATAGATTCGATTTTTGAAAAGTTCAATGAGTTCATTGTTGCAGACACGACAGCTTTTTGAACACGCTTGTCATTTTACTATCTGTTAGTCACGTGGATGATCCCTCGAGGAAGGTACTTTTGAACTGGTATACGAGGGCAGAGAAAGGGGATTAGACCCTGCTATATGTGAATTCTCACACTTGGAACATTACTTCACTCACCCTAACGATCAAATATTTCTAACTACAAACTTCAATTTTTGAATTTTGTCGTCCTATTTGGCATTTTCGGCCCTATTTGGAATAGTAACGTTGATCGTGGGTAGGAACAAATGTCGCAGAGCGACAGATTCGTCAAGTACTGTGGTAAAAATTCAAGTAGGAAGGATCACGTCTAGGGATGCACCGGATCAGGTTTTTGCTGGATACCGGATACTGGATATCCGGCCTCACGATCGTTGCCGGATACCGGATAATCCGGCCGGACCGCAATTGCCAGATAATCCGGCCAAATATCCGGCGGCCGGATATTGAACATTTTTTCGTATTGATTAAGAAAAATTGAAGAAAACTTGGAATTTATATCAACTGTAACGAGAACGTAAAATTTCTTCAAATTTTATTCCTTTTCTCTTTCTTCTTCCTATTTTGTTCTCTCAATCTTTCCTTTTCATTCAATTTCTATGGATGAGTTGTCTATAAGGGTAAAACAGAAACCTGTTGCCCTGTTGACAAATTCATCCTAGAAAACATACGCATACGGTAAAGGAAGATTTCTGTACACTCTGATTATAGAGAAAAATGAATCTTCCTTTAAAACACAAGTTGAGAACAACTTGTGTTCCCGTTATGTTTCCATCATATCTAAAAGGGACAAGTAAATCTGGAAAACCAGAGACCCCTTTCCTTATCCTTTATTGCTTTCTTTTCCAAATAGAAGCACGTTCCAAACTACCCTGCAATAAAAAAACTCGTTAAAAACACAGACAGTACAGGATTAGAGCGAAGAATCGTGTCGCCAATTCTGTTTGAAAATTCTCGATATATTCACTGTTGAGAATATGAAAAACATGCAATTTGTTTCTTTTTTACAATAAAAAAGCCCCGATATTCCTCATTGGGTCAAGGCTGGTCCAGGGTTGGCGAAGTAACGGTTGCCGATCTTCGTCGATCCCGGTTAAATTCAGCCTTGACTGTGTTAATACACATGAAAATTCAAATTTCAACACCAATCTAATCATTGGTTTTGAAATTGAAGATTGGCTGCCAATGCTGGCCCAATCTAGCATTCCTATGATGCAGAATTTTGAGTTTAAACCAGAATGAAGCATTATTTGAAATGATGAAAATTTTTACATCTCTGAAATGGTAAGTTCTGGTAAGTTGAAGGTAAGTAAATGGAATACAAATGTTGAAATAATTTCTATGATAATTAAAATAGAAAATCATAATTTTTGATAAAATTTCACTTTTCATTCTAGATTTTTCACAAATAAATACTTTTTCAATAATTCTCAATAATACATAACATATTAATAAATTGTAAAATCAATAGGTTAAGCTTTATGATGTTAGGAATATAGATTTAAACAAAAGAAATTAACGTAGTAAATAATAAACCAGAATAATTGAAATTCATCAAGAATATCAAATTCTATATATGAAAATTTTTATGTAAAATTCATGAAACAAACCTTTCATAAATTATAGAATTTTTATATAAATTCCATTTAAATTCTTCCAAAAACAATTTAATTCATACTTAAATGAATGATTTGAAGTTTTTGAAACAATTGTTGATGTTTTTTTTTTAGTGAACAATATAAGCAATAATCAGTAAATATCAAATTTTTCAATTAATATTTGATTTTCAATTATAAATGAGAATTCTCTAAATTGTACATATAGGAAGAGATATATATACAATTTAGAAAGAGAGCATAAGTTAGGCATTATGCTCAAGAGAAAGGGTAAGTGGGTTGTCCTAATTAAAGAAAATGGAGAATTTCCTTCTCAAGGACATTACCTACCTTCAGGTAATGCACGAATCCATGTTTAGACCACCCTCAAATAAAATTTTCAACCAATCTATAATTTTTACACACCCATAGATTTTTCTGCATGCGCCCACCCTTCCACCACCTTCTAATTTTTCTCCTTCCAAACTAAAAACCGAGTTTAGCTCTGGAAGAGATTCATTTCCAAAATTACTTCTTCTTCGACGTTCCTTGAGAACAGATCAAAAACTTCAATATCTTTGCAAGATACTCTAAACTGACAGGTACTACATCTGTCAGTGGACCCTTGCAAAGCAACAACCGTAGAAAACAATTCTGAGATAAACAGCCACCCCTTTTTAGGAAAAATTTATAAAGAAATTTGGTTGCGTAGCCTTGCGACACCTAAAATTTGAACATTTTCAAAAATTTAAAAGTGAGTCATTGTTTTTTTTTTCTTTCTGTCTCTTAGATTACTTTTTTTGACATTTCGGTGGGTTTTTAAATTGACAATTTCCAAAATTTAGTACAAATTATAGAATTCTTTTGTGTAGTGCAAAAATTCAACTCGTATAGTTCTTTTACTTAAAGTGACTAACGAGAGTGTCAATATATCCTTTTCTTTTCTTTCTTTCAGTGGATTTTGAGGTCGCTAGACAAATTTTACATTTAGAGAACATTGTCCAAGCCGCCAAGGAAAGGTTGAAATTGAAGGCTCAGCATATAAATGCAGATACACTTCCTCCTCCAGGAAAAAAGAGAAATACCTTTTTTAGAAACTTAAAAAAGGAGCAAAATACCCTTCAAGAATCCTCTGAAAAATTAAAACATTTAAAGTTGTTTTCCGAATCCTTAAAAATCAGAAATAACCTAATTGACAGTCCTCGATCCCCTACAGAGGAAGAAATCCCTTGCGTAACCTTGTATAAGGATGCCAAATGTTCAAATTGTAAGAGTAGATTCAAACCCTATTAAATTCAAATAGATTCATCTAAAACATCCTACCTATCCTGATTTCCTTTTCCTATCTGAATATGATGATGAAGAGCGATGAATCATGAATTTCTATTCGTGTTGAAAGAATTCATCGTGGAACTGAATGTTCATTTTCCTTTCCAAAATCCCCTATTCGATGACAGAAAATGACAGAAATTAATCGATAGTGATTAAAAGCATTGAACTGTCATTTTATTTTTATCAATATCAAATAACATTTCTTAACCTTTCTTTTCTTTTCTTCTTCTACCTTATTGAATTAATGACAATTTTCATACCGAATTCCTACTGAGAAACCCTCAGAGGATATGCCTGTGAAGTTTTCTTTCTTTTCACGTCAAACTAACTCTTTGTTCTAGAAATAAAATTCACAACCAAATTGCCACCCAACTTCTCTTCCTCATTACAAATTAATTGTAATTCACAGTTTTTACTTCTCAATAATCCAATATGTAAAGAATAAATTCATTGAAGAAGGTAAAATAACCTCAATACATATTAGGCATTATACTTGAATAAAGTTAAACGAAAATTAAGTCTTAAGGTTCCCATTTTGAATGTAACCCATAAAGTTTTTGAATATATGTTTTGTACATTTCAGCACAAAAACGAAGTAATTTTCATTTGACGATATCCTTTCCCCAATCCTTGTCTAGATTAATATTTCTAGCTAAAGTGGGGTTATACTAGGGAGTATCAGACTCGATGATCTGATATCTTTCCTAAAATACTTACCGAATGTTACAGAGAAAGAATGTTTCAATACTTTTGACGTAACACAACAATCTCGTTTCTCTGAAAATACTAATTTCCTATACTCAGAACAAGTCATAATTCTTATCAATCAGTTCTTATTCGTAATAAAGGATTGGATATAACTCGTATAGTTATGGATAACTCGTTGAGTTCTTTCATTCTTTCCAATCATTCCTAACAAATTCATACGTGACAGTTAATTTATAGTAATCCTAACGCTGCTGTCCTAGTTTCTATATTATAGACCCAGACAGCACAAGAATTGTAAAAGAGCTCATAATGAATGGGATGTATTATTGAAGAACCTGATTGGACCTCGTGTTGTATCTAGGGAATACTATGGAAGACTATACCATCTCGAACCCCCGGAATTTTTTATCACGAGTAAGGCATCAAATCCTCGACTGTGCATTAACCCGAACATTCATTTGCTCAAACTCCATTGGCCCAAATTCTATCAAACATCTCTTTCCAATTCTCAAGTCAAACAAAGCGAGGGGGGGGGGGGGAAATAATTGTTGCACTGAAAATGTACATCAAACTTGAAATTTTCCGGTAAATGAATATTCGGACAAATGAGCAGTCGGGCAATTGATGCCCTGCCGGATTGTATTTATCGAAAACACAGGAGGCCAAATGCTACCTCTGAAGAGCTACCTTCTGCAGTAATATACTTTACGAATCGCAAGCGTTTGGAGCTGATTTCCGAAGAATCGCACGTGTCCGTGTACCTTAGGCACTTTTGTGAAAAACCATTTTCATCCCAGATTTATTATATATCAGAGATTTATTTCAGTTGAAGGATTGTTGTTCCCGTTAAACAAAGCATTATTGAAGTAAATTAAAATGTTGATCTTACTCTATTGAAATAATATATTCATTTGATTCAAAAAATTTTATAGTTCACCACTAGAGAGCGCAGAGGTTCAATCATTAAAGATACGATTTTGCAAATATTTACACTCTCTCTGCCGTAACCTAGTGTTCACTAAACATCGATAGCTATGAAATCGATGAACATCGATGTTGTTACATCGTATAACGATATAATATCGACCTGGGTAGGGGCTGAATTTGCCGAATAGACATGATTTGACAATCGATAGTCACTTTTCAGTAATCACTAGAAATTACTAGCGATTGTCAAATTATGTCTATTCGGCGAAAATTTCATTTGGCGAATTTACCCCCTACCATCGACCTGATATCGATCGATAAGATTTAACAAGATTCAACAAATTTTCTTCTGAAATAGCCCGTAACATTAGCCATTAATAATTCGACATGAATGACTCAAGTCATGAAAAAAAAGTCCCACGCCATTGATCACTGTATTCACATTAATCAAATGATTGCTTCAGTATAGTATATTCCCAGATATAAAAAATATGCTCATAATGGTACCATATTGGACCCATGGCAAAGAAAAAAAATGTTGACATGATGGTACCAAGGTGTTTCTGTATCAAACACCGTTATTGGGGACAATCTATGTGAGCATTATGTTCCTCAATCATTGATGAAATATCGATGCGCGATGTGGCATTTGAAACAAGGGCCAATGATGGTGTTACATTTATGGCATCATGGATGCATTATGAGAAACCATTTCGCTCAAACATAGTGGATATATTATTGACGCATACCGTGGCATCCAAAACAAGAGCGAACTCATAATTTTTTCCAACACTTTATTGGGCCGTTCGTGCCCAACAAAGTAATCGCTATTATATTTTCTCCGTGCACTAAATCTCACTAAATCTCATTGAAACTTTTCAAATCGGCTATAACCAGATCATTGTACAGTGAGTGAAGGAAGTCCGTGTTGGTTCCAACGGTAGATTTGTGGTATTCTGTCATTATTTTCAAAATTTTGAAACATTACTCTCATTGATTGAGTGAATAACGAGTTCTGATGTTTTTTTATCATGCATCAGAGGGGTTACAATACTGCGAACTACAACAAAATTCAAAAAATCTGCCCGTTGGAACGGACACTGACTTTTCTACTCCCTGTACAAGATTCAATCAGATATGGCAAGATTCAACAGATTTCTTTAATTGGGGAAAACTGAAAAGTTCCACTGAATATCATTTGAACAATATTTCAATAAAATCGAACAAGAGATTCATCCTCTGGGATAATATGAATTTTATAGAAATTTTATTCAGTATCCGGCCGGATATGTGTCCGATCCGGCGGTCCGGCCGGATCGGAAAATGAGGCCGGATACCGGATCAGGGCCGGATATCCCTGTGCATCCCTAATCACGTCGATTCGTATTTTGAAAAATTTGTCTTTTCATCCTTCAGAAAGTTCACTCAACATTGTGACAATGTGTCCTCGAAGATGTGAATTGGAATTCTATTACGAAATCAAGTTTACAAACGCGTGTTTGAACGCTTCACTTTTTGGTCTCTTCATGGCGTTCACGTCAAATTTTTACTGCTGTGATATAGAAGTAACGGATTTTATTGATGTTCGTAGAATTATTCCGGTCGTGGCTGACCAGCTTTTTGGACAGGGTTGTTATGATTTGATAGGAAGAAGATTTGTAACGACAAAGTAGAATAATTCAGGGTCGATTAAAAACAGAAGAAGAAAGATACCATACCAACGATATAACGAGGGCATCCAAATGTCCGCTCCAAACACGTATCAGCTACATCATATAGCTTCATGCATAATTTCTATATCACAGGTATATCATAAGTCATATGATGTAACTGCTCTTGTTATATCATTCGTATATAAAAAGCTCTGTTATTAGGCGTTGGAATGAATTCGTAGCGTTATACAAAAGCTGACGTAGGTAGTACAGTATTCCGTTGTTACCTACAATAATCTACTCATCGTGAAACAGCTATTATTGGACGTCATTTGTTTTACATAACCTTTTTTTGAATCGTAAATAACAACACTTCATAACTCATTGAACATGTCAAAATTTATACCGAATATATTGTTTTTGCGGGGAGTCTTACTCCATTACTTGAACATGACTATGAACAAAAGTGCTGCTGGAGCACGTCGTATTTTAGCGGAAATGTATGGTGAACATGGTCTAGCTGAGCAAACGTGTCGGAAATGGTTTGCACGTTTCAAAGCTGGTGATTTCGACTTAGATGATAAGGAGCGACTTGACCAGCCAAAAAATTTGAAGATACTGATTTGGAGACGTTGTTCGATGAAGACTCATGTCAAACCCTTCAAGAATTGTCGACATCATTGGGAGTTGACTTATCAACGGTAGGAAAACGTCTGAACAGTTTGGGCATGATCTAGAAGGAAGGATTTCGGATCCCATATAAATTGAAACCGAGGAACATTGAGAGGCATTTCTTGACGTGTGAACTGAAAGAAAAGGTTTCTTGCATAGGATTGTCACTAACGATGAGAAATGGATTCATTACGACAATCCGAAGCGCAGAAAGTCATGGGTTGAGCCCGGCCAACCATCACAATCAGTGGCAAAGCCAAATATCCATGGGTCTAAGCTTCTGCTCTGTATTTGGTAGGATCAGATGGGTATGATTTATTATGAACTGTTGAAACCGAATGAAACCATAACTGGGAATCGTTACCGACTACAATTGAGGAGCTGGATCGAATAATTCGCTGAGCGCTCGAACCGTGTCACAAGTTTGATGCAAGAGGTCCCGTCGGAGGACGGAAAAAACAGTCAGAATTTTGGAAATGTAAAAATACTGAGTGGTAGAGCTTGAAAAATCAATCCAAGCTACTCTCTACGATCTTTTTCTATGATTGATGATATTCGAGAAAAAAATCAATTTTTTCACACCGGTCATTTTTCAATGAATCGAAATGAATCTTGCGAATTTCGATTCGTGAGACTTCCCCGAAAATGCAAATGTAGGTAAAGTTCGTAAATATTAATAACAAATTAACCCGCATCCGTCCCTCATTTTTTGAATCAAATTTTATTTTTCAAGTATAAATTGATACATAAGTCGCAGCCGTCCTGACACTGTGAAAAATTAATCTATGAACTGTTTTTGTGACATATTTGAATAGTATAATAATTGGATCAATAGATTCCTTGATATAGACGCGAACAAATTTTGAATTTGTATCATATTGATACGAGGGACGGATGCGGGTTAATAAATTTGCAATATGAAGTGAAAATTACGTGTTTCCTGCTTTGTATCAAAAAAGTGGTGGGGGAAGTACGAGGTACAAGAAACCTTCAACGAGAAAGTTGTTTGCCAGTGTTTGGAATAATTTTGTGGAAAATTTCAGATCGATTCGACTCATAGTTTGCAAAATGCAGCGATTTATCCATTAGCGCGCAGTAAAAATTTTTCAGAGTTTCGCGTCGTTTATAGGATGAATGTCCGCGGCAAAGGTGGTATTCGCTCGATTTCTGAACGTAGGTTTGTTTTTTGGGTCGGAGAAAACGAATATTGGAGTATTCCTGTGAATAAAATTCATGATCGATGCCTTATTACAAATAATTGAATTGTTGAAAAGGTCTTTACAAATCAACTATTGGTATTAAGGGAAAGCTGTTCGAACGAAAGAAGTTTCTTCTCAACAATTATTGTTGGAGAATCGGAGATGATCGTGAGAAACTTTGAAATTTATCTGCCGTACAAAGTTATTATTCCAAAAAGTTTGCAAGTAAGTAAAGGTGTCAAAATAATTTATTTCCCCAATCATCATATACACTTGCACACTACTTATACTGATGCCCCAACAGAGTATGTGTTGATATCAGAGATTGTATTTGATGATTTACTTCGAACTGAACGGGCAGAAGCAACTGGACTGAGTGAAGAAAAAATAAATGATGTCAAATCGTTGATGCAATATATGAGTAGTGAAGGAAACAAATGTATCAAGATTTTCTTGAAAAGGCTGTAATAAAGATGAAAAAAAGAACAAATTAAAGATAAACCTAAAAGCAAAAAGTGTGTGTTAATCCGTTGTAGTAAGTGGGGAAAAAATAAACAAATGTACATATGGAAAATAGATTATGTGAATTGATAAATATATTCGAATAAAAAACAATGAATAATGTTCCTCATTCACCTTATTTCTCACAAGAGAAGAAACTTTTTTCGTCAGAACAGCTTCTCCTTTATACCAATAGTTGATTTGTAACAATTAAATTATCTGTAATAAGGCATCGAAAATTTTATTCACAGAAATACTCCAATATTCGTTCTCCCCGACCCAAAAAAACAAACTTACACGGAAAAAACAAATCACGTTGAAAGACAGTGCTACCTATCGTCACAAAACTCAATGC
The DNA here is from genome assembly GCA_018340375.1 of Gonatopus flavifemur. Classification (NCBI taxonomy): domain Eukaryota; kingdom Metazoa; phylum Arthropoda; class Insecta; order Hymenoptera; family Dryinidae; genus Gonatopus; species Gonatopus flavifemur. The sequence goes on from JAFFJZ010000023.1 coordinate 373,911, forward strand.
TAGTCTGCATTGTAGAATGACATGGTTGCCTCGTGTTGTATGGTGCGCGCGCACCGTCTTCCACGATGTATATACACATCCCACATAGCAACAGAGGTTATGTCGTTCCAAAAGTATTCTAAAAGATATCTTCAAGATGTCTTATGCAACATAAAAAGAAAAATTTAAGAAAGATCCTTTCTCAAGAACAAATCTTTCTCAAATCGTTCTTTTCATGTTGCATAAGACATCTCAAGGATATCTTTTAGAATACTTTTGGAACGACATAACCTCTGTTGCTATGTGGGATGGAACTATACCATGCTCGCATGCCGATCCGAAGAGTTTGCAGATTGTTTTGCGGTGCATGAAAACAACAGTGTTTGGACAGTGTCGAGATGACTTGTGTTCATGCACCGAAAAACAACGTGCAAACACTTCGGATCAGTGATGCCATATTCGACCGACCGACTCGGTTTACCCTCTCCATTACACCCATCTGTATAGAACTTTCACACGCAATGAAACCACCGACAAAAGGGATTTGATTGTGTAGAGCGTGATGGAGGGGGTACACCGAGTCGGTCGGCCGAATCTGGCATCACTGCTTCGGATCGGCGTGCGAGCATGGTATAGTACCATGTGTATATACATCGTGGAAAACGGTGCGCGCGCACCATACAACACGAGGCAACCATGTCATTTTACAATGCAGACTAGCATTGAGTTTTGTGACGATAGGTAGCACTGTCTTTAAACGTGATTTGTTTTTCCCGTGTACGTTCAGAAATCGAGCGAATGCCATCTTTGCCGCGGAGCTATGAGGAATTTTTACTGTGTGCTAATGAATAAATCGCTGTATTTTGCAGATTATCAGCCGAATCGGTCTGTAATTTTCCACAAAATTAGTCCAAACACTAGCAAACAACTTTCTCAGGGCCGGCCCTAGGTATTTTGCCGCCCTAGGCGAAATCCCAAGACGCCGCCCACTACCCTGTAAAAAACCCTGTCAATTACAGTGAATGGTATATTCGCATCGTGAATTCGCAATTGAACACGAAAATTAGGATATTTGGTTGACTATAGAACAATAGAAGAATTAAATTTTGTATAGATTAGGAATAAAGTACTATATTTTCATGGAATGTTTCAGAAACATTCTGAAGAAATATCTCAGCACACACAAATGATATTTGCCGAACGTCTTACGTAACATAAAAAATGCAGGTTTCCACAAATTTTAAAACACGTACTCTCTGAAACTTGAATCCACACCACTGACACGTTTTGAAAACTTTCCACTTTTTTTGGTGGTACGCTTCATTATATTCTAATTCTCACGCACATAATATACTTCAAAATTCATTATAATCAAAACTTGCCTTACTTGAAAACTCGTTCAAATGAAAAATTGCTGATCAACCCTGAGTAGACGTCGGTTCTCCATACCATATTACTTCGATACACAATAAAACAAAAGATGAATGCACCGACAATACGATAGTCTTTTGTTAACCTATGAATCTTGCATGGAGGAAAAACAAAACACATATTACAAATTTCCAATGAAGCGATTCAAAATTGAATGGTATCTTATTACAGTTCATAAAAAAGTGTTCTTATTATGCAACTTCATGGATTTTTCAACAGGATATTCATAAGTAAAACACGAAGTCCTACTCTGCTAAAGAAGTCCCATAGAAGACGATAACATTTTTCTTACGAGTTTCAATACGGTTTCTAAAAGTGGAAGCCCCATGCTGTATCGTGCATTTACGATAGAATTCTATTGATTCTCATCGCATCCTACAGGATTTGAGAAATGTACCTGGTTCTATCGTAAAATTCCTGTAGTAGAAAAATCAATTATTCGCAAAAAAAGAGTTTTAATTCTCCAAATAATTAATACTTTGTCTATGGGACGTTCACTTTAGAACCACGTAAATTTTTCTTAAATCCTATAGAATACGATAAGAATCGACAGAATTCTATCGTAAATAATTGACGATACAGCATCGGAATTCCAGTTTCAGGAACCGCATTGAAACCCATAGGCAAAATTTTATCGTTTTCTACGGGAAATTGTTTGCAGGGTATGAATTTCTGCTTACGATTCACCATAAATACCTACATGAATACACATTTGTGCAGGTTGAGAATAAAGTACTTGGTTTTCATATGATGTTTCGACAACATTCTGAGAACGTACCATAGCATACGTAAGAAAACGTCATCGAAACGTGTATTCCAACATGATAAACCAATGTTCTCGAAACGTTTGGAAAACGGACTTTTGAAAACGAAAATCTGTGAAACCATTGATACGTTGGTTTTCGGTGCTGCTTAGGATACTGCTTCCAATACTGCTGCGAGACAATGTTGAATACTATTGTCGGATGATAACTAGGTTCTCACTCAATCGACATTTGATGTCTTGCATACATCACCTAATTATCATTATTCACCAGGTCATCTTTCTGATGCCATTCTGAAACTGAATTAAAAAATAACTTATTTCTTGTAAGATGTGTACTGAAATTTATGCATAAAGACTTTTGCAAAACACTTTTTTTAGAGGAAAATCTCTTTTTTAGAGGAAAATTGTAATTCTTATTCAGTAATTGAACCACCATGAATTCTTAGGAAGACAGAGAATGTTTCCAATAAGTATTTTGTGTGTCATGTGTATGTGTATGTTCAGTATGGTTCTTACTTACGATTTCTAGGATTTTGTTGTTTTTCCAAATTTTGCCGCCCCCTGAATCTTGCCGCCCTAGGCGGCCGCCTATACTGCCTATATGGACGAGCCGGCCCTGAACTTTCTCGCTGACAGTTTCTTGTACATCGTACTTCCCCCACCACTTTTTTTATACAAAACATGAAAAACGTGATTTTCACTTCGTACTGAAAATTTATTGATTTGTTATTCATTTTTACGAACTTTACCTACATTTGCATCTTCGGGGAAGTCTCACGAATCGAAATTCGTAAGATTCATTTCGATTAATTGGAAAATGACCGGTGTGAAAAAATTGATTTTTTTCTCGAATATCATCAATTATAGAAAAAGATCGTAGAGAGTAGCTTGGATTGATTTTTCAAGCTCTACCACTCAGTATTTTTACATTCCCAAAATTCTGACTTTTTTTCCGACCTCCGACGGGACCTCTTGCATCAAACTTGTGACGCGGTTCGAGCCAGGGGGCATAAACTCAATTGGAAAATTTTCAGAATTATTTCAACGCTGCCTTACGGAAGAACACTTGAACTGTTTCTACATGAATGCACTAATACAAATAATGAACAAATCGTAGAAGATCTTGAAGTAGTTTAGTATATCCATGTAAAATTAGTTCAAGTGTTCTTCCGTACAACAGCGCTAAAATAAGTCTGAAAATTTTCTAATTGAGTTTATGTCCCCTGGTTCGGGTCGGTGCCGAATCAACGAAAAACCACATCAACGAAAAAAAATTTACCAGCAGTATGAAGTTGTCATTTTGTTGCAGTATGAAATGAAATTAGTCATAGATCATTGATTAAATTAAACGAAAATTCTCTATGTTAACCTATTCACTGCACCTGTTTATTACAGTAGACACGTAATTCATCATTCTAATGAAATTATTAATGATCTTCCTAATCGATCGGTACAATCAAACTGTTTCAAACGTCTGTAGAGAACGAAAATCGGTTTGTTGTTATCATAAACATAACCATACCATAATCATAAACATAACAAAGGGAAATTAAGTTTACTGTGGGGTTGTGTTAGCAAATCAATGTTTTTTACTTTTCGTTTAATTTAATCAATGATCTATGACTAATTTCATTTCATACTGCAACAAAATGACAACTTCATACTGCTAGTAAATTTTTTTTCGTTGATTTGGTTTTTCGTTGATTCGGCACCGACCCCCTGGTTCGAGCGCTCGGCGAGTTATCCGATCCAGCTTCTCAATTGATGCGCTTAAGCCGTGCATTGAAAGAAAAACGACCGGAATACTCCAAAAGACACGACAAATTCATTTTGCTGCACGACAATGCTCGTCCGTACGTCGCAAAACCGGTGAAAACTTACCTCGAAACACTTAAATGGGAAGTTCTACCTCACCCGCTGTATTCTCCAGATATTGCGCCATCTGATTACCATTTGTTCCGTTCGATAGCTCATAGCTTGTTCGAACAAAAATTCACTCCTTACGAAGATTGCCAAAAATGGGTCGATTCGTGGATTGCATCCAAAGATGATGCGTTCTTCCGACACGGTATTCCTTGTCCGAAAGATGGTCAAAAGTAATCGAAAGCGATGGACAATACTTTGATTAATGTATTCTTTGATTTTCATTAAAACAACGCTACGAATTAATTCCAATTCCTTGCTACTTCAACGAATTCACGACGATAATTCCCTTGTTTCCACGAAATGATTTATTTTGATCATCTCTCTTTCGCTAGTCTAGTGTAACTTGATTTGCCAAGAAAACTTTTCCAGCCAATTTTTTCCCTGTTTATTTTCGCGATCGCTATATGTTACTGAAGTTTGAATCTTTCATTGAACCGAATATGTAATCGAATGACAAAATGCTCAACTATTGAAGCCCAAAATTATGCAGTCCTTTCTTTGAGCGATGTATTTAGTTCCAAAGAGTTAACGCGAAGAGAGTTATATAACGATCATTCATCAGATTTTGTGAGTTTCAATTTTCGTTTCGTTTCCATAAACGATTCAAACTTCAGCAACATGATCGCTATCGGGATCAACGGTAGTTTCGCTTACAGCCGTTAAGGAGAAAATTCATTTTGGCACATCCTTGTTAGCTTAGAAATTTGATTTTTGTATTTACCTCTGAATTTCATACGACAATACAAAGTCTTCTTCGTTCTTCCAGATTTAAAAGAGAATGTAATTAACATCCTATTGGAATGATAACATGTTGCAGGTGAGAATTCAACAGTTTCAAACTAAATTCGAATTTCATTTTATTTACGAAGAAACGTGATCCTAACATAAAAACTTCAAAACAAAATGAAAATAATCGCATGCTCATTACAACACATGCAACGCAAAATAAAATTGCATGGTATAAACGAGTAACTGTGACAAAGTAATTCTAATGTGAATGTTCTAATCCTCCTCGTATTTATCATCATGACCATTCGAGTTATTTGTGATGAAATCGGACAACTCATGCAAATGAATGCCAGTTTTTCGTGAATTTGGTGCGTCAATAAGAATTGCTTCCTGATCCTGTTCGCTACGCGGTGTTGTGGACGTTGTCGTTGAAGAATGGCGTTCCGTTGATGTTGACGTACCGTTCCGTGATATCCTGCCATGTGCTTCGGGGCTTCCGGTACAACTGTAACGCGATGTAACTGCCTCGGAACGAGACAGCACCGGCTCAGGAGTGATTTGTATCCACGGACAACATGAGAAAACCTGAGCGAACCCTCGGCGAAATCTGTGAAGAAGGATTAATTATGCGGGTTTGTTACAGAAATAATTATAGATTCATTTTCTAATTATATCAATATTTCGATACCCAAGGGCTTGATTGTATATCATGCAATATACAATATTTCCAAAGGTCAAGTGGATCGATATTTAATATCATGAAGGAGACAACCGCGTGGTTTTGATCATTGCAATATCGCGTGTTATTGACAGAGTTCAAAATGTTCTAAGAAATCTAGAACAATCGAAGATGTCAGTTCACTTGAATTGTTGTGACCGCACGGAAAAAAAGATGATGTTGGATTTACAATGTTTCGTTCGATCACCATAGAAACATTAGGGGTTTCTATGGTGATCGAACGAAATGTTGTAAATCCAACATCATCTTTTTTTCCGTGCGCATTGAAGAATTTCTGCATTCATTGTCAGAAAATTTGTTGATGTATTCGATATCGATAGTTACAAACTTGAATAATATGAAAAATCATAAAGATTCGGAATTGTTCCAGAAGATGAATTCATGTTTTTCGGTAGGGCTTTCCTTCATCATAATGAAATATCCGAAAAGTTCACGGACAATATTCAATCTTTTGACCAAACATTTTCTATTCTCATAACTCAATTGAAGATTTAGCATTTTTGTATACAATATTCAAAGTTTCTTGAAAATGATTGTCATGATAGGATTTTGAAATTTGATTGGCATTTACCGTGAATTCATCCAGCAATAAATTATTGGATTGTACATGCTGTTTGACATCGCCAACCAATATATCCCCAAATATAATTCTTGTATGTACGGTTCATTAGTAATCTCTGGCAGGTACGACGTCACTATGAAGTAGACGTGAAAAGGCAGCCAACAGACCGCGAATATCACTACTACTACTATCATCATTTTGACAACCTGGAATAAAGAAACAGAAAACAACATTTCATTAGCATATATTCATTGAATATTTGAAGAAAAAATGTTGAACGTTATAATATCCTTAAGAAATTCATTTTACAACCAAAAGAACCAAATTCGCAACCGCCAATTCCATCCGTTCAAATGAAAATAATTTCTAAATCGATGACATTCAAATTTTGATAAATAGTCAACCGGGGATCTTTTTCCGTCACTTTTGACGGATACGAGAAAAATTCTGAAGAGTTCAGGAAAAGTCTTCGATATTTAATAAAATTCAATTCACATCTACTGTCTCCTAGGGACGTCAATTTTTAAAAGAATCGGTTCTTCTTTATAAAGAATGTCCCCAATTTCTGTGGATACTTTATAGGAATCTACACGGAGAGAAAAAATTTGCTGACGCAGCAAATCGAGGTATTATACATGGGATAGCAAATTTTTTTGCTGACCTAGCTAAAAATTTGCTATAACAGCAATCGTGTTAGCTACGACAGCAATTTTTCAGTATTATATATAGAATAGCAAACAAATTTTGCTGGGATAGCAAACATTTTTTGCTGCCACAGCTAAAAATTCGCTGTCGCAGCTAACAAGATTGCTGGAACAGCAAATAGTCGGCTGTCACAGCAAAAAATTTGCTGCTCTGGCAAAAGGAACCCAGCAAAAGTAGATTTCGCTGCCACAGCGAATCAAGAGACGCGGTAGCGTCTCGACGCCAAGTACACGAAAACCCTGAAAGAAAAAAAAATGAAAAAGCATAAGTCGTGCGCTACCGTGTATCTTTACACGGAAACCAAGATTTTCTATAGTCAAAAAATCTTTAACCCACAATAACTCATTACACATTGAATTTCACGAAAAAATAATTACACTTCTATTATATAATTCGAATACACACTTTCGATTAAGCACACTACGAAGTTGATCCGTTCACGCGATCCCGAGATATAAAAGTTTCAAATTTTCATGCGATCAAAATATTACGATTCTAATCCATCATCGTCATCTTTCTTCTAAACACCTCAGATTAGGGAACCTTTAATGAGGGATCGGACAATCAGTCGCCATTAGTGGGATACTTCCGGTTTTTTCTATAGTTTAGTTAAGCGTGCATAGTGTATGTTATTTTATTAAAATCATTTTTCTCAAATGTGTTTACATGCTTTGTTCGAAGAATGTTTCAGATTCACTTAATTGTAAGTATTATACATGAATAAGCTGACTTTAAATATGTATCTCGAATATTTTCATAAATATCAGTACCTATCCCACTAATGGCGGCCGACCAATCCGTCATCAGCAGTTGATTGTCCGATCCCTCATTAAACGATCCCTACCTCAGATCTTCGCTAGAACCAATTCAGGCCGGTTTTCAATTTTCGCTACCTTTTAGATAGGTTTTCAATGATACCCATGTCACTCTCTCTCTTTCTTTTTCCTAACAGCCAATAGCGTTCATTGTTCATTTCAGTATATATTATAATTCAAACATCCAATAGCGTTGATTTCAGTGTAGTGTGGTCTATACATTGTCAAAACATAAACAAATAACCTGTCAATGAGGCGATGTGTTGATAGGTTATTATAATATTAAAAGAATAATTGAAAAATGGATGAATTGCAGGTTATACTGCATTACAGGTATTACAGGTCATTATAACAACAATCAAACGCACACAAATAACCTGGAATTATATATACTTTTATATATGACTTGAAAAAATTCATGAATGAATTAATGAATAAATGATGAAGAGGTTATTTGTAAAAAAAAAACAGAAAAAGTTTGAGAAAGGTATAAATAAATCTATTTGCTACATTCAGGACATTGGTATATACACAGGTAAGCTCTGTAAGATGTATTGTTCATAAAATACAATATTCCTTTACAGACAACAGCTCAGCAGAAATACCGTAATCCCTTATGAACAGTCTGCTACCGTTGGTTCTTACCACCACAACCACAGGCTGATGATCAAATAAATCATACAAGGTCTAGTCGAAAATAATGGTTCAAATTTATGCATTACTTTTTAGGTGAAATCTTATCGGATATACCATAACCCCCTTACAAACAATCTACTATCAGGTTCTCCTGCTAGAGTCGTTGGAAAATGATCAAATGGATCATATCAAGCATGCTCAAGGGCAAAGATTCAAGTTTATTTGCAATTCCTCCACATACCAGAAAGTCAGAGATATATCATAAGTTCTGACGGACAGTCAACTACTGGAGCCTTCCGAAGTAGCTGATCAAAACCAGATGACCAGCTACTTCGGAAGGCTCCACTGTCGATTTCTCTAATTAGGATCATAGGCAATCGATGAAAAAGATCATACCGAGCCTGCTCAAAGGTGATTATTGAAGTTTATTTGCTATTTTTTTACAGGCAAAAGTATAATGGATATACCATAATCTCTAATGGAATCCACTATTCTGCAATCAGAATCGTGAGCAAATAATGAAACAGAATAGTGAATAGATAATGAATGTAAATTCAATTATAGCAAGTTTGAAAAACATTCGAAAATAAGGTTAGTCACCGAGCACTTCAGGTATACTAAAATATGACATCCTGAATCAAAATTATGAACTATGTACAAAATGGTTTCCCTAGATTCTTTGAGTAAAATTACAGGTGGATCAAGAAAAAGTAGAAAGGATGCATGTCACCATACGCAACCAGCAATCTTTATGTTACGTACCACAATGATCAATATCATTAGGCAGCGTCATAGGAAAATGAAGAAAAGGCAGAAGTGCAGTGGATATACAAGTCCTTGCATTGAATAATACCACTATCAGATTCTTCCAACAGAATCATAGGTGGATGAAGAAAAAGCAAAAAGGATGTAGATGTACCATACATCTGTACGTTAAATCCTACCATGATCATTAGGTAGCGTTGAAGGAAAATGCAGAAAAGATAGGAGCGCAGTGGATATACCACAAATTTTTGCATCGGGTGCATTCCACTGACCAATTAACGAATGATTAGAGAGACTGTTTAGGATCAACTCAACGAAAATTGAGCAGATACAATATTCTGATTGTAGAAATTGTTGCAGAACAACTACAGGTCAACTTGACTGATGTGACTGGATGTGACAATTCATTCTGAATGTTTTCTTCCAAAGTTCCATCTTTTCAGTTGTTCCATTCAAGCTGGATTATATTTGTGTTCTTACGAACCATCATTTTTATCTTTACTTATCTTGGTTTTGGAATGATTCAATCCTCAAATATCATGAATATTAAATGGTTTGGATATTTGATACAATATTGCTTTTTAATGATCATGAATCACTTTGAATACAGTTTGAACATTTCATGGATCTTAGAGTTACTAAATCTCTCAACCCAAAATACTCTATGACAATTTAATAAAATTCATGATATTTGAGAATTGAATCATTCCAATACCAAGATAAGTGAAGATAAAAATAATGGTTTGTAAGAACACAAATATAATCCAGCTTGAATGGAACAATTGAAAAGATGGAACTTTGGAAGAAAACATTCAGAATGAATTGTCACATCCAGTCACATCAGTCAAGTTGACCTGTAGTTGTTCTGCAACAATTTCTATAATCAGAATATTGTATCTGCTCAATTCTCGTTGAGTTGATCCTAAACAGTGTCTCTAATCATTCGTCAATTGGTCAGTAGAATGCACCCGATGCAAAGATTTGTGATATATCCACTGCGCTCCTATCTTTTCTGCATTTTCCCTCAACGCTACCTAATGATCATGGTAGGATTCAACTTACAGATGTATGGTACATCTACATCCTTTTTGCTTTTTCTTCATCCAACTATGATTCTGTTGGAAGAATCTGATAGTGGTATTATTCAATGCAAGGACTTGTATATCCACTGCACTTCTGCCTTTTCTTCATTTTCCTATGACGCTGCCTAATGACATTGAATATTGTGGTACGTAACATAAAGATGTATGGTGACATGCATCCTTCTTGCTTTTTCTTCATCTACCTGTGATTCTATTGGAAGAATCTGATAATAGTGTACCTAACGCAAGGACCTGTGGTATATCCACTGCACTCCTGCCTTTTCTTCATTTTCCTTCTACGCTACCTGATGATATTGATCGTGGTGGTAAGTAACATACAGATGTATAGTATACCTGCATCCTTTCCACTTTTTCTTGATCCACCTGTAATTTTACTCAAAGAATTTACTCACTGAAAAAACTTTTTCACCTGGGTACTCAGGAATAAGGATATTGGATAATATATAGTCCAGGGACCAAAATATTGATGAAAAATCAACAGAAACTCACGCGTTAAACGTAATGTCTTCCTAATGTTGACGGTGTTTCTTCTTATTTGAATGCAGTAATGCATTGTATATTGTACTGTGCTTCTAAGACAAAACAATTACTTTTATCTGACCCCAATGACATCATAAACATTTCAATTCAGAACTACAATTCGCAAAAAACCTTGATATCATAGCTTTAAAACAGCTTGCAGGTCCACAATACTTGCATAATCACTCACAAGATGCAGGAGAATTCATTGCTTCTATTTGCGAAAATTCAATGGCCATTAAAAATTTAGTGAAGCACCAAAGAACTACCTTAACGGAATGTACGAAATGTGAATATATCCAAAATATTGTTGGTACAAATTGCGTTACACGTCTTGGGCTACCTCCAATTTCACAAGAATCATTTGAGTTTCAAGAAATATTCAAGTTCAATTTTTCAACATAGAAAATTTTCGAAGATTCTTGTGACAATTGTAATAACTTGCATAAAACTGAAAAATCATTTATAACAGCGTCAGAACCACATGTAATTGTGCAATTGATGATGTTTAATCACAATAATGTTGAAGCAACAAAGGTAGAAAATATAAACATTAAAGCAGCACCAACTTCAAAAATTATAATTGCATAACACTTTTATAAAGTTATAGCTGTTGTTTTTCATCAGGGTAAAAATATTCCTGAAGATAATTTCACATGCATGTTACGAAGTAAAGGTACAAAGTGGATATTTATTCATGATCTGCAAGTTGAAGAGCGACATTGGCCACGCAATGCTAAAGACTCGTATATATATTTCTTTGAAAAGCAATAATTTCGCTTCATCATAAAATTAGAATTCAATTACTGTGATATTGTACAGTTTTGAAGAATATAGAATACCTTTATAATACCATAACGAACCAAATATTCGTGAAAAATTTTTTCGAATGATTTCGATGGATATTCCACAAAATTCTGAAAAATGTCTGGTACAGTACTAGAAAGTGTCTTCAATCTGATATCTTGAAGGTATATCTATTTGTTGCATGATAAATATTTGACATCTCTTTACCCAGATAGCAAAAGTTCCAAAAACTAGATCCCATTTGAATCCTTCTGGAACCACAAAATGAATCACTGAAATGTCAGTAGGATGGAGTTCTTGGAGAATTCAAATCGCCTTTTGTCATACTATATACAGTACAATATACAGTATAACAAAAGGCGATTTGAATTCTCCAAGGACTCTATTCTGCTGACATTTCAGTAGTTCGTTTTGTGGTCACAAAAGAATTCAATGAGATCTAATTTTTGAAACTTTTGCTATCTGCTACTTTTCACAATGATTCAAAAGAGTGACCGAACAATTTTTGCTGGAAAGCTATTTTCAGCTCCATGTTGAACAGTACAAATTCTATCTTGCAAAAAAAATTTCTGTTGGATACCTTGAATATATTGTACGCAAGTTTCCTCTGTCTGTAAGATCTATGTTGTTTCGATTTTCTTACAATGATTTCTTGAAAACACTGGAAATTCCCGCACAAGACATGTTCAGCACAATATCGTGGGCTGTTTTGAGCGGCGTGATCTACTTTGAGCGCTGTGAGTTGCTTTGAGCGCTTTGAGCTGCTTTGAGCGCCAACTTATCAGTCAAGAAAAATTTAGTTTTCGGAATTCTTCACACGTATATTTGTTCATGGGAATTCGCTTTTCTTCCCTTCTTTTCTTCATTCTTTATTTCGATAATCTATTGCCGTCCAATGATGAGATGACTGATGGAAATCCAAGTGGATTTTTATATCACATAAGTTATCTGAGGACATTTCCTTCATTCCTACGATTGCCATAAACTCGACAGGGGTATTCCATTTTTATTTGGGTCCAGTTGGAAGCATATTCAGAAAAAAAAGTGAAATCCCCCAAAAAACCTCCAAAAAAGTGAAAAAATAACGCCAAGTACATGAAAATCCCAAAAACAAAGAATAAAAAAATCTAAAAACACATTCTAAAGGAAAATTTCACTGCATTCAGAATTTCGAGGAGATATAGAAGGATATGCTCCATTTGAAAAAAAAAGATATGGAATCGATATGAGCGACCAAGTACATTGGTTATCCAAAGGATATGTGAAAGATTTTTGGTATATTGTAACTTGAGTTTGTTTAAACTGTATTGAAGGTAATTTATAATGTTCAAAAAAGCATTATTGTATTAAAAAAATAAATAAAACAAGCGTATCGTTCTGCCCGTATATAGAGATACCAAAAAGTGAAAAAAAAGTAGAATTCCACAAAACATACAAATGTCTCACAAAAACCCCTAAAAACTCCAACAAAGTAAAAAATAACGTCAAATCCCAAAAACCATACAAACGTTTTACAATAACACTTGAAAAAAAATACTTCACTCTTTCCGGAAAATTACTTGATATAACAAATATACCATTAAAAGAAAAGATGTGAAAGGCAACCCTGTTTCGGAATTCGCATCAACCAGGAACACTTGGCGTGGCTGAAGAAGATTTTATGAAATTGTATCATTTAAATTTCTTGTTTGATGTTCTATAAAAATTCATTTGTATATAATAAAGGCTAAAAACTTCTACCATCGGCTACGCCAAGTATTCCTGGTTGATGCGAATTCCGAAACAGGGTTGCCTTTCACATCTTTTTTTTTAATGGTATATTTGTTATATCAAGTAATTTTCCGGAAAGAGTGAAGTATTTTTTTTCAAGTGTTATTGTAAAACGTTTGTATGGTTTTTGGGATTTGACGTTATTTTTTACTTTGTTGGAGTTTTTAGGGGTTTTTGTGAGACATTTGTATGTTTTGTGGAATTCTACTTTTTTTTCACTTTTTGGTATCTCTATATACGGGCAGAACGATACGCTTGTTTTATTTATTTTTTTAATACAATAATGCTTTTTTGAACATTATAAATTACCTTCAATACAGTTTAAACAAACTCAAGTTACAATATACCAAAAATCTTTCACATATCCTTTGGATAACCAATGTACTTGGTCGCTCATATCGATTCCATATCTTTTTTTTTCAAATGGAGCATATCCTTCTATATCTCCTCGAAATTCTGAATGCAGTGAAATTTTCCTTTAGAATGTGTTTTTAGATTTTTTTATTCTTTGTTTTTGGGATTTTCATGTACTTGGCGTTATTTTTTCACTTTTTTGGAGGTTTTTTGGGGGATTTCACTTTTTTTTCTGAATATGCTTCCAACTGGACCCAAATAAAAATGGAATACCCCTGTCGAGTTTATGGCAATCGTAGGAATGAAGGAAATGTCCTCAGATAACTTATGTGATATAAAAATCCACTTGGATTTCCATCAGTCATCTCATCATTGGACGGCAATAGATTATCGAAATAAAGAATGAAGAAAAGAAGGGAAGAAAAGCGAATTCCCATGAACAAATATACGTGTGAAGAATTCCGAAAACTAAATTTTTCTTGACTGATAAGTTGGCGCTCAAAGCAGCTCAAAGCGCTCAAAGCAACTCACAGCGCTCAAAGTAGATCACGCCGCTCAAAACAGCCCACGATATTGTGCTGAACATGTCTTGTGCGGGAATTTCCAGTGTTTTCAAGAAATCATTGTAAGAAAATCGAAACAACATAGATCTTACAGACAGAGGAAACTTGCGTACAATATATTCAAGGTATCCAACAGAAATTTTTTTTGCAAGATAGAATTTGTACTGTTCAACATGGAGCTGAAAATAGCTTTCCAGCAAAAATTGTTCGGTCACTCTTTTGAATCATTGTGAAAAGTAGCAGATAGCAAAAGTTTCAAAAATTAGATCTCATTGAATTCTTTTGTGACCACAAAACGAACTACTGAAATGTCAGCAGAATAGAGTCCTTGGAGAATTCAAATCGCCTTTTGTTATACTGTATATTGTACTGTATATAGTATGACAAAAGGCGATTTGAATTCTCCAAGAACTCCATCCTACTGACATTTCAGTGATTCATTTTGTGGTTCCAGAAGGATTCAAATGGGATCTAGTTTTTGGAACTTTTGCTATCTGGGTAAAGAGATGTCAAATATTTATCATGCAACAAATAGATATACCTTCAAGATATCAGATTGAAGACACTTTCTAGTACTGTACCAGACATTTTTCAGAATTTTGTGGAATATCCATCGAAATCATTCGAAAAAATAACGCCAAGTACATGAAAATCCCAAAAACAAAGAATAAAAAAATCTAAAAACACATTCTAAAGGAAAATTTCACTGCATTCAGAATTTCGAGGAGATATAAAAGGATATGCTCCATTTGAAAAAAAAGATATGAAATCAATATGAGCGACCAAGTACATTGGTTATCCAAAGGATAAGTGAAAGATTTTTGGTATATTGTAACTTGAGTTTGTTTAAACTGTATTGAAGGTAATTTATAATGTTCAAAAAAGCATTATTGTATTAAAAAAATAAATAAAACAAGCGTATCGTTCTGCCCGTATATAGAGATACCAAAAAGTGAAAAAAAAGTAGAATTCCACAAAACATACAAATGTCTCACAAAAACCCCTAAAAACTCCAACAAAGTAAAAAATAACGTCAAATCCCAAAAACCATACAAACGTTTTACAATAACACTTGAAAAAAAATACTTCACTCTTTCCGGAAAATTACTTGATATAACAAATATACCATTAAAAAAAAAGATGTGAAAGGCAACCCTGTTTCGGAATTCGCATCAACCAGGAATACTTGGCGTAGCCGATGGTAGAAGTTTTTAGCCTTTATTATATACAAATGAATTTTTATAGAACATCAAACAAGAAATTTAAATGATACAATTTCATAAAATCTTCTTCAGCCACGCCAAGTGTTCCTGGTTGATGCGAATTCCGAAACAGGGTTGCCTTTCACATCTTTTCTTTTAATGGTATATTTGTTATATCAAGTAATTTTCCGGAAAGAGTGAAGTATTTTTTTTCAAGTGTTATTGTAAAACGTTTGTATGGTTTTTGGGATTTGACGTTATTTTTTACTTTGTTGGAGTTTTTAGGGGTTTTTGTGAGACATTTGTATGTTTTGTGGAATTCTACTTTTTTTTCACTTTTTGGTATCTCTATATACGGGCAGAACGATACGCTTGTTTTATTTATTTTTTTAATACAATAATGCTTTTTTGAACATTATAAATTACCTTCAATACAGTTTAAACAAACTCAAGTTACAATATACCAAAAATCTTTCACTTATCCTTTGGATAACCAATGTACTTGGTCGCTCATATTGATTTCATATCTTTTTTTTCAAATGGAGCATATCCTTTTATATCTCCTCGAAATTCTGAATGCAGTGAAATTTTCCTTTAGAATGTGTTTTTAGATTTTTTTATTCTTTGTTTTTGGGATTTTCATGTACTTGGCGTTATTTTTTTACTTTTTTGGAGTTTTTCCTTTCTCTCCGTGTATGGCAACTCAATAATTTGTCACATAAAAAGAGAATTGAATTCATACATCTTTTTTTGAATAGTATATTCGCCGTATCACGTAAGATGTATGTATGTCCATGTATTTTTATGGACTTATCGCATCACTCTCCACTTTTGTTAGAGTTTTTCCATTAGGATATACATTCAACATAAAAGGTGGTTAACATATTCATCAGTTAATTAAAGTATGAAAGAATAAACATGTGATAAACTGTAGCTTTCTGGATGAAGTATAGGAGACGGGAAGTAATTGAATCCATACCATAATTATTCAACCGCTGACAGACTTAGTTGTAATTTTTCAGCTTCGATCAACTCTTTGTTGAGCAAATCACTTTGATGGAAATGAATGTAAATTATAAACGAATTATTATTGATGACTAAATCATATTTCGTGTACGAATTCATTCTAATTTATGAATCTATAAAATGTTTCTATAAAGAAGTGTATATACAAGACAATTGAATTACTCGAATGGATGTATTGCTCCACAATTCACTATCTTAAGTAAAGAAAGAAAACAATATTTCTTCATACTTGATACCTTTTGTGAGATCGTGAGATTTATTAACTGTTGAGAAATATTGTTCTCCTTCGGTACTTACGAAAAGTAATTTCTTAACTGTTAATAAAATTCATTTCCCATAGGAAGAATTATTAATCTCACCGATATTCGAATATACGTTTATTAACTATAAATAAAGTCTGCGTGATGTTGAAAAAAAAAACTGTGATGTAAAGTTTCTCAAAGGTATGTATCAAATTAATTATTCTCTCGCCGAAAGTTGTATTCTTATATCGTACAGGAAAAGAAACTTGTTGTGTACAATCTCTTCAATCCAGTATCAGTATCCAGTTTCATCAAAATTCAGCATCCATTCTCGTACCGAGGGTACAATTTTGAATTTTCGTTATATTTGTTCCTGTTAAGATCTTTCCAATTCAAAATTTGAATGAGAATGTTTGTAGATTTTCAAAGATATTTATATTTGAAAGTTCATGTATAACCTGTTTCACTATTTTCCTCAATCAATCTCTTCTTTCTTGCTTCTGTGCACTTTTATTTTTTTTAATTTGCATACGCTCCCTTGGAAATATCAACAAGCCAAATTCCTTTCTTCCACCCTCTGTCTCTACATAAATATTCACTTTCGCTGCTGTACTAAACCTAACTCGATGGTTTACATTTGACTGCGAGAATAACAAAACGGAACAAATCAATGTCAAGTAACGCGATATATTATTTCTTCTTCAGCGGAAAAAACATTTCACTTTGCTTCTTCATGAAAAATAGAGAACTGTAAGGTTTAATCAAAGATTTCACGTTATGAATAACAAAGTCATAAATGGAGCATGATCCTTAGTTCTAGTTATAATATTTCTTCAGAAAATAATCAGTCAAAAGCGGTATCAGTATTTTCCCAGACAATTCTACGTGTTTACTTAATATAACTGGAAGGGAAAAGGTTATCCGAAACGTAAGTGCGCACGAGATTAATGAACATCCTATGATAAGATTCCTTCCCTGCTACGTATATTCGTCGATCGGGTAATAAGGGGGAACTGGGTACGATTCGACAGCTGCTTTTACATACGTATCACACGTATAGGAAGCCTGTGTAAAGCAAGCGGTACGTCCTTGTCATCTAATTGAAATCCAATGGAGCCACTTTCAGATGGTAAAAGTTTCGTCAAACAGTACTTTGACATGTTCTAAATTTTCTCCTCGTCTTTCCCATTTATATATCTCACCCTCGTGTATTTTCTCTCTCGTTATTCTCCTTGAATAAGCGAATGTCTGCTATTTGCCCCCTTCCCCTCGCCCATTTCTTTTTCAATGTCAATACTTGAATAATAATTGAGATAAATGATTCATTTTATTTGATCGAGAAGAATTGAATGATTGATATTCTTATGAATGGCATTATTTTCTTTTAAGGTTTTTCTTGGATGCAGAATCTGGCGTGGGAAATATTTCTCTCATAATTCTATGGCTCACTATGTAAACGAATCGACATAAACCATCAAATGATGCACGTTATACTCCTAAAGAGATTTTATATGCCACACGGTCGGCAACTAACTTTCGAATACAAACATTTTTCATATCGATCCAAAAATACAATTGCAACGATAAAACTTTTCTCAGTCGGTGGAGCCACTCGTTAAGCATTGATGGGTCTGTCTACATAATACTTTTACTACTGTTCAACGATTCTCTGGAATTGAATCGTGGCTGTTCAGTCACAACCTGCTTCTACTGGGTTTCCAAGTGCATTGTGAAGTTATCTTCCTGGTGGCGGTAAGTTACCGCCGGTAACAGTCGACGCCAATCAGCTGAACTCGAGGTGCATTGTATTTAGTGTACTTTGAAGTTGAACTTCCCAGGTGAAAAAGACCCCTCTAATCCTATCAGAAAAAAATTATGTAATTGGAAATGAGGTGTACTTTTGTCAGTTACCTCATTGTTTCCTGTTACCATTATCAAAATCAAAAATTTGAAATTCAATAGGAGAATATGTGAAAGCTCATTGAATCCCATTAGTTACTTTACCACTCAACCTCTCTCTATGAAATATGAATTTTGAGCATTTGGTAATGAATAATTCATTCCAAGAAACGCTGATGTTAATGCTTAACGATTTCTATGGAAATAAAATGTGTATCCAATGATATCAAACAATTTTATCAAAAAACAAACGTCCGATTCCGAAGTTCGGAACTGTGATAAGAACTCATCATTTAAAATTGAGCAGCTGATAGTCATTCAAGCTCTTTTATAATTCTTGGATTCATTAGTTTCATTTTGACTCATGAATCGTCAAAAGTTCCATCTCGTGAACTAACTTTATCAAGGATACGAGCATTATGGAGGATTTTAATTATTTTCGAGAGTAACGGTATCATAGAAACGGATGGAAATAACCGACACCTTCTCACTTTTTCACAATGCATGCGTTAGAAAACACCTGATTCCAGGATTTTAAAGGGGTCTAAGTATAGCTACTGATTCATCAATACTGAACGATGGGTTCTCATCGCAGTATTGAATTGCAAAAGTAAGCCTTTATTTCCTGGAGCGACACGAGATCTTTGAAAATCGATTTCAAGTGGCCATTGAATTGATCCAAAATCCAACGCTCTGAGAAACATATTAATGAAAAAATTATTTGAGTTTGAATGTAATGAAATTCAAGTGTAATTTCCCTTTGAATCTGTTTATGATTGATATGTTATTTCTATTCTAAGGATTGAATGATGAAAAAAAAATGGGATTTAATCATCTCCCACATATCTTCCTATTGAATTCCAATTATTTTGGACTCCAAAAATGTTAATAGGAAACAAGGTGGAACTGACAAAAGCACACTTTATTTTCTGTTATTCGTTTTTGTTCTAATAGAATTCAAGTGGTCTTTTTCACCAAGGTTGTCATCCGATTTAACATTCTCACATTGTCGGCGATCTCAATGTTCTCTTCGATTGGAACATATTGCAAAGTATCGAAAAATAATACGTATTGGGAAAACTATGAGAAGAATCATTTCATTCTTAATTATTTGCACTCATCTTTCTCGTTTGAAAATACTACACGGAAAAAAAGTATGGCTATTATAACGATCTGAAGTATGGTTAAGAAGAGATAGCTGTAGTGACAATACTGTATCGCTATAGTGATGATACAGATGGCTATGCTGGCGATCTATATCGATCCTCGGATGATTTGTATCATCATAGCAACGATACTGATACCACCAAACTTTGGATAGTCATAACAACTATCCAGTATCGTTATGACAGCGATATTTTTCTCTCCGTGTACTGTTATCAAAAAGTAAGGTGAATTTGTTTATAACATGTAAATTCTTTATTTATTCTTCCAAATGAATTTCATCCCCTTCAGAGTAATCCTCTTCCGGTAAACCGCACTTTGGCCAACGCTATTTCCAGTCCTCGAAACAGTCGGAATAGGTTTTTTTCGGTATAGCTTGAGATAGGAACTTCATGCTTGATGCATAAAAGCATAAATTCAGATAATGCGATTGAGGCTTAATATTGCTATTATCTTGGACTATGCAATCGAATTGAGACCGAAATTCGCAAGCATAATAAAGCATAATTTCCGACTCGAAGCAGCATAATGTACATGCTGCATAATCATCTGGAAAGTGGCAAAAGGGTCGCAGAATTTTGCAATTTTCAGTTCATCCTATAATTTCAAGAATTTTGTCATATTTTTTAGGGATTGTTTATAGTGATCACTTCTTCCATATCTGCATACATTATCGTGATTCAGGAGAATTCAGAGACAGGGGTATTGGAGAAGATTGTGCGTTAGAATTGTCAAAGGGATTTAAAAGAATTCAAGAAAATTCAGAGAGGAAAAATTCGAGTGAAATCTTCTCTCCCTGAATTCTTGGAAATATTGAGGAATTCAAAGTGGTCTAGAGATACTCCAAGAATCCCAGAGGAATGTCTGGGAACTTTTTGAAACCCAGTTCGACTGATTCAGAAAAAATCAAAGGAATTTAGACGAATTCAGAGAGCTTCAAAGTCAGGAAATTCAGAAAAATTCAGAGGAACGTGAGGAGATTCAGGCAAATTCAGAGAAAACTGTGAAATATGTATAAACAGAATTCCGAGCCATTCAGAGGAATCTACAGAAACTCAGACGAATTCAAAGAAAGCTTTGAATCCTACATACTTTAAATTTTGAGAGATTCAGAATAATTCACAAAGATTACGAGGAATTTCAAAACAAATCCTCAAATCTTATTGAGAAAAATTGCAAGGGATTGAAAAAAATTCAAAGAAAGTTTGAGGAATAGAGATTCAGAATTCACGACTATGTAACAAGCTTTTAACTTCCTCTGACGCACTCAAAATCTTTCAAAACAATGTCCTAAAATATCGAGAAATTCAGGGAGATTTTTCCATCAGGAATACCGAAAGGATTCAGGGAGAATCAGTATGATTCACAGACAAGTAAATCAGGGGAAATTGTGAGTTGATTTCTGGAAAGGCATTCAGAGAGATTGAGAGAAATCCCAGGAAAATCTGAGCAACTTATAGTTTGAATGATTCAAAGAAACTCATAGGGATTCGGGAAGATAAGATTTGAAAAAACTTGAAGAAATCTTGGGAATTCAAATAAAATGAAATTCTGAAGGGTTCAGACCGATTTAAAGAGATTTAGAGAAATTCAAAAAGATTCGAAGAGACTCAAATGGATTTGAATAGTGCTCTGGACTCTAAATAAATCAAATTCTGAGGAGCTTGGATGGATTTGAAGAAATTCAGGAGGATTCAGACAAATTCGGAGAAATCTTTGGAATCGAAATAATTTAGATTCTGAGCAATTTAGAGAGGTTTAGAAATATTTCGAAGGATTCCAAGGAATTTTCAAATCTGATCATAAATTCAGAGAGAATCAGAATACCTGACAAGACTAAATTTTTCTGAATTACTTGAAATTACTCTGAATCTCTCAAAAAAATTCCAAAGAGATTCAGGAAGATTTTCTTTCTTTGACATTAATATCAGCCTTTTGCCTGGAAAGGTCCAAACAAGGTAAAGTTGGGGGTGAATGAAATAGGTAATGATATGCCGTAACAATCTGTATATTGGTATAACTGAAAATTACACCATCGCTTGAATACCATGGAATGGAAATGGAAATAACATTGTGATTGAAAATTACAGAGCAAGGATGAGTATAATTTTGGACAACCAAGAGCATAATTGGAGCATAAAAGACTGTATTTTGGAAACATGAATCACCCTTCAAAAAAGCATAAAGTTCACATCTCTAGGTATAGCCTTCAAGACCTTCTTCGATTCAGTTTTTATCTCCTCAATCGTGTCAAAACGGCGTCCTCGCATTGGCCTTTTGAGTTTGCTGAATAGCCAGAAGTCGCATGGAGCTGAATCAGGCGAATACGGTGGTTGCCGAACGATATGAATCGAGTTTTTGGCAAAAAAGTCGCGAAGAACCAGTGCAGTGTGAGCCGCCCGGTTCAGACGAATAGCTTCACGCCAAAATAATATTCTTCGTTGACAGTTTGGCCCAGCGGAAGGAATTCATAGTGCACCACACCACGATAATCAAAGAAAACTGTCAACATAACCTCGACTTTCGATCGACTTTTCGGTATTGCTTCACCTTTTGCACGATATTCGCTGGATTGGTCGGTGGTTTCAGAGTCGTATGCGTAAATTCAAGTTTCGTCTCCAGTAATGATGCATTTCAAGTGGTCCTGGTAGTCAGACAGCAAAGTTTCACACGCATCCCAGACAAAAATTCCAGGGTGGGTGGGATTCTCAAATTCGCATGTGGACTCAGGTTCCCGGCCGGGACCCGCCAGATCCTGGCCAGGTTCTGCCCAGGACGGGCCAGGTCCCGAACAGAAACCAGAGGGTTTGCAGGCAGGACCTGGCTGATCTCGGGCAGGACCTGGCCAGGACCTGGCGGGTCCCGGCCAGGAACCTGAGTTCACATGCGAATTTGGGAATCCCGCCCACCCGGGAATTTTTGTCTGAAATCAACGCGACGCTTTTTTTCCAAAAAATTGAGCGATTTTGGCACCAATCGAGACTTGACGCGTTTGAGACACAAATCATCCTTCAAAATGGTTTGGACTGAGCCAAATGATATTCCAACACTATCAGCGAGGTCTCTAATTATCAATCGACGATTTTCAAGCACAAAATCTTTGATTTTTTGGACGTGGCCCTCGTCGGTAGACGTTGATGCTCGTCCAGAGCGCGGTTCTAGGCTCGCTTTGAACTCGTTGTACCACTTATAAACATTTTTTTGTGCCATAGTTTGATCACCAAAGGCCTTACGCAACATTTTCAACGTCCCACCTAACATTTCAATTCTTGAAGATATCTAAAAGAATACTTAATTGAGAGATCTTTAAGAACTTTCTTGAAGAGTTCTTAAAGATATCTCTTAGAAGTGTTGGAAAGACATCTTGTAAAAGATTTCTAAAAGATGTCTTGATTCAGAGATCTTCAAGAACGTTATTGAAGAGTTCTTGAAGATATCTTTTAGAAGTCTTGGGGGGATTTCTGAAAGATGTCTTGATTAAGACACGTTTAAGAAGATAAATTCTTCAGCAGCTTTGAGGTTATATGAGCACACGATCATGAATAGCACAGAATAAAACTTTGAATGTACCTGTTATTACAATCGTATTGCAAAAGATGTGATTCCATCCATGAATTGAAAGCTTGAACCAATCATTGAGATATCAAGAAATTTGAAAGTTTGTAAAAAGTACGATTTTGTCGCCTTATGACGTGCACAATAAAATTACCGAATATCCACTTCACAACAATTCGTCAGAAATACTTTAGAAAGAATCTGCGGTATTCGCGAAATATTAACGACCACTAGAACACAGAATTGATTTCTAAATATGTTTCACTAAATTTATTCATCTTTCCTATTTGTAATTACATTCAACTCTTTTGATATTTATTCATGTGATAACAGTTTGTTCAAAAGATCATTTTCACTTTGAAACTGGACACCGCTGACATATTTCATTATGTCATATTGACAATTATGGGCGTCTCTACCATGTTGTACGTATAGCTCAAGTGACTGAGGCGTAAATATATCGTAAAGTGAATGGGTTCGATTCCCGTAACAACAAGAGTCGAAATCAGGTAAACTTTATCGGAACGTGAGAGCAGTTGAAGAAACAGGAGGGAAAGGAAAAAGAAAAGGTTAAGAATTTTTTTTGTGAACAAATTCAAGAGTCTTCCAAGACGTTTTTATGAATTCTCCAAGACATCTTTAAGAACTCTTCAAGACATCTTTAAGAACTCTTCAAGATATCTTTTCGAATTCTATACGTGTTTCATAAGACATCTTTTAGGATTCGTTTCGGTATCTTTTAGAACGTTTTTTAAGACTTCTTACAAACGCATTGAGACTTCTTAAAGATATCTTTAAGATGTCTGAATGTTAGTTGGGGTGTCCGCACAAGAATATTCGTTTCGCAAACAGAATTTGATGCGAGTTCTTTCCCAGCCAGAAATGAAAATTTTTCGATATCAATTCGATATCGAATTGATATCAATCACCTCGAAATCATCTCGAAATTTAACAGATTGATATCGAAATGATATGAAATCGACATTGGATTTCTGGCTGGGTTGCTCAACAAAATCACCCATTGCAAAAATCGAACAATTCACTTTTGGTTGTTTACAAAAACACATGTAACTCGGAGATAATTAAACCTCTCGACAAACAGACGCTTGGCAAATGTTATAAACAGTCCTACCAACCTAGGAAAAAAAAATTACCTGCCTTCCTAATGCCCGGGAGTTTTGAATGACAATTTCACCTTACTTTTTGATCACAGTAGTAGGAAGAATGGACAAAATTCAACATACCTCGTGGAGTGGATTCGAATTCTTTAATAACAAATATTTAAGAATCCCCATATAGGGAGCAATAGTAATCCGAATAATTTGTTCCTCTGAGTATAGTAGAATATCAAAGGGACAGCTAGTACACAAGAGATATCTGCCAAATTTATTCTATGGCCGCATCTCTTTCGTGTATTATACGAATTCAGTGACTCATCGTTGATGAAAAGACTTTTGCTGAATGAAAAGTCACCAGGATATGCTTTAAAAAATTTTAGAAATTATTAAAATTTATAATTCATAATTTGACGACCTCACGGTTAACTTTGAGAATTAATTCCCCTACTTTCTCCATGGGATTAAAATTATTCAACATTCATTATCAGTTTTTTGTCTCCTATTGTTTATGGAAAATATGGATTGTAGATGCTGGAGCAATTAGATTGTTTTGATTACAAAAAATAGAGGGATTTTTCGAACAATCACGTTGATCACAATAATGAACACGATAATAATCAAATCTATGAATGCTCTGAATTTCATCAAATTACGTACATTCCCCCTTTCCCTTGTGTATCTTGAATCGTTAAATCCAATTATATCTCATCACAAAATAATACATAGGTTTTGAGCGATTGAACTACATCTTGAGTTCGCATGTCATCGGGAGATAAGTTTTTGCTTCAATTTTATAACGCAAGCAGTAATCTCGCTCTATCGCAGAAAACGCGTCGAGTTGCGTGTCTAGTATTATGAAAGTGAGTTTACAAAGCCGATGTAACGACACAGCCACAATTCACGACAAGATAAAATCGCATTTACAGATTCAGTTACAACCTATAATAATAATAAAAATGAAACATTACAGCTTTTCGACCCGACATCGTGTTGGGATGTTGATTCTTATCCAAAGATGTATGCAACTGCATCGGAGGTACATGAAATTACGATCCGATGAATGAATATATAAATACATGAGAAAAAAAAACAAAATCAATATTGAGAGAACAATGAACTTGCCAATAGTTCGAACGCTCTTTTCTATTCTTCGAGCTTTTATTGAGAATTAAATTAAACGTGGAGAAGAGAAATTTCTCTCCGTTTCCTGTTCCACCATTTGCGTACACGCGAGGAAATCCCATTGTACGTGTTATCACTGTTATTGGCTTTGTGAAGTCACTTATTGCATCTAGGCCGATACACGTTCTTCAGAAATTGTGAAGTGAGTAAATAACTGGAGATATTGAAATTCAAGGGAGCTTTTTTCCATTCACACTCTTTTTCTTTCTCTTTTTCTTCTTCTTTCTCTTCTTTGACGAACAAAAAAATCGACTTCCGATGAAGTTTCTTCGACGTGGGTTTCGAAGCGGTAAATGCAATTGCAATAGCAATGTTTTATCATGGATTCTAAATCGATGAGTTGTTCGTTGGTGTCGATCATCGTAGGACATGAGCGTACTTCACCTCTCATCCCTTTTGTCTTAGATTTTTTTACACCGTACATCGACCGTCTTGTCACTTATCAATTGTCATATCATTCGTACGAGGGTATGCAAGAATTTATTGATTTAGAGCGATGCTTCACGTGACGGACCATCGCGTAAAAACGATGAACAATCGAATTTCAATTTTTTTCACCTTCCCTGTAATATCGAATCAAGAATAAATCCCTGCGTCGTTCAAATCGTATTTTATTCTCAAATATTGAGAAACTGATGGTCCCATGAGAAATGAATTGAAATTTCTCCACGCAAGGGGGATCTGCTCTTTTCGTTAATTCGCTTTGTAAGCGGAAAATACCCTGGGAAAAATGTTGATTCCATATTGTACGATGATATGAACATATTTCATTCGAATTACGTAATTTTTGCGCTTCAATGGATTACAAAAGACACCCATGTCGTAAGGTTTGATGTTCAATGAGCCAGTACATGGTGGAAGATGCGCGATTCCAACTCGAAAACTTATATTTTCCTCTCAGGTAATTGAAGAGGAATAGAAATTCCCTTCGTCTTCAAAATTCGTTAGATTCGAACATGAAAGAGGACGTTGGAAGAATTTAGGAATGTGTGATATGGAATGGGGAATCAAATATGATGATCATTGATGTGGGTAAACGGATGTCAAGTTTCGCGTTAAAGTTCAGGTCGAACCAAAATTTGGAGTTGAGATCGTCAGGATGGCTCTAGTAGAAATTTGATCAGGCATTCCCTATCCTCAATAAGGTCCTGACCAGGTTAGAATCCAGAAACTGTGAGTAAGGAAAAGTTTGAGGTCCTTACAAGGGACTTATCTGATTTCCCCAATAGGATTCAAGTACGGTTGTAACGCGGGGGTACAATAGGGTTCGGATGAGATTTCCATAAAATCGACCCTGATGAAAAAACCCGAAATCCGTTGGTATCGGGAATTCATCGTGTTGTTTCATTATCAGACACGCCCGATAAGAATACAATACCATTGAAGATTTCACGATAAAATTCCGATATTGTCACAATATCTACGATAATTATGCGATATAAAACCGAATAAGTGTACCCGATGATTTCCCGATAGATATTTATATCGGTTTTACATTGGATATTTTTCGTATGTATCGTGAGAATATGGGAATTTTATCGTGAAATCTTCAGTTATATTGTGTTCCTATCGGACTTTTCTGATAATGAAACAACACGACGAATTCCCGATATTGGGG
Source organism: Gonatopus flavifemur (assembly GCA_018340375.1). NCBI lineage: Eukaryota > Metazoa > Arthropoda > Insecta > Hymenoptera > Dryinidae > Gonatopus > Gonatopus flavifemur. The sequence continues at coordinate 401,086 of JAFFJZ010000023.1, forward strand.
GATATCGGGTTTTTTCATCAGGGGATCGAAATAGGGAACCCCGTGTTACAAATTATTTTATAATACTCAAATGTGGTTTGATATTTCTTTAATGTACACTTGAAATAAAATACATTCAAGCACCGTCAATATTCTATAAGATTTCACATTAATTCAAGGATGTGAACGATCATTACATACACGTGCTTTTGGAGCAAAATTATTACATAACAGTGTCGCCTTACAAACGTTACTTATCTCTTATTTCGCAAAGTCCGAATGAAGTAGGAGAAATTTCGGACGTAGTCCTTCGAGCAAGATGTTCCTTTTAATATCTCTTAGACAAAGCCGAGTCTATTGGATCCAAGTACGTATAAGAGTCAAGTCCTTTTCATCCTTTCTTCTTTTCTTAATTGGTCCACGTGGATATCGTATAAATTATTACTAATTTGTTTCGGGAAGGATTTGCTTCCGTTTTTATTATAAGACTTCGACTCAATCTCTTTTCGTCTTAAGAGTATGGACTTGACTGACTATCGCTCGAACTTTCTGAATCCCCTCTTCTTCTACATTTCTCCTTCCTAATCAGTTTTCAAATATGCTAATATCATCGACACGTTACACCCGTAACGAAACCTGATGAGGACCTGATAGGAAATCAGGCATGCCTCGTCAGGCCCTGATATTTCCCCATGCAAAATTTCTACTACGGGGGGTGGGGGGGTCCATGCTAGATCGGTACAGTGGTCTCAGATTGGACTCGCAAACGTTACGCACACAAATGCAACTGTACGTCAGTGTATAAAAAGAGAGGGTATGGTTGCGCGCGCAACCTAGCATGCTTTCTCCATTGTTCATCGGATAGTTGACGGGAGAGCAAAAGAGAAAGCATGCTGGGTTGCGCGCGCAACCATACCCTCTCTTTTTTCACACTGACGTACAGTTGCAATTGTGTGCGTAACGTTTGCGAGTCCAATCTGAGACCACTGGATCGGTATGTTATCTTCATTTTCCATACGCACGGTAAAAAATTTGGTGTATTTTCAACACACGTGTGTGTCTCAAACGATCCACTCAAAATTGGTGTTGAATATCGACACAAACCCGAGTAAAAATTGAACTAGCCTATCTGAGATATGTACTAGTGACACATATTTTCACAGCTAGCTCAATTATTCTTTATAATCAATGATTCATCACTAGCTAGTATTCCTGCACAGTAATTGTCATATAGCCACTCTTCAACCATTGGAATGCCCATCGTAGTTAGAATAGAAGTCGTTGTATCACGAGAAAGATATTGCCTAACCATCATCTCATCATGGGCCAGTTGCTATTACACGTCCATAAAAAAGTGAGGTTATGTGTTTTCATGGTACGTCATCTAACCATTGGCTCATGACTGTCTACATTATTCTGGTTACCGATGGCATTGTCAAATGATGAAAATATATCGAATTTCTTCATCATCACTAGCCAATCGATTACGATTATAAATGTATGAGGTTATGTTCCTTCTCCCAATTATCCGGTGGATATTAGTTGACAATTGCAAAGGTGATTTTGGAGACAGAGGAGGTTGTAAAACGTTAAAATCGTGACAAGTAACCACTTTCGTTGACCAGTTACTTCTTTCGATGTATTTAGTTCTGGTGATAAATAAGATCGTGTTGCATTGAAAATATTATCTAGCAATTGACTTGTCACTGGAGAGTTGAATTTTATCCACGAGAGATGTGAGGTTAGGTCATTCAAGTAATCGTTCGTCAATCACCACATACTGACTACTAGTAGACAGTTGGTAAAAATTATCGAAGACTTTGTGACTTTGCTGTCACAAATATACTATCTAGTGAGCACAAAGAGGCTAACCTGTGAACATTGGTAACAGATGAAACGTGAAATAGTGTTATGTCTTTGAATACAAATTTTCAAATTATGCGAACAGTGTAGTTTTTTTTGTGTTCTCACAGTTTACTTGATTTTAATTCGCATTAATAGCAGAAATGTCATTTCATCCTTAGGAATATACATACAAAATGAGAAATTATGCTCTGATATATGTCAACCCTAGCGATTTTGGTTTTACCGAAAGATGGCCAAAAATTTTTGGTCAGTTTGTGACTTTTTCCGACCAAAACATCACCAAGAAGGTACCATCCGTGAAGGAAAGATTGTCCCCGGTTAGATTTCGGTAATTTTGTGGATTTACACCGCAGAAACACGATTAGCGGAATGAATCAGGTTGGTTGAAACGAGGCTCGTTTTTGGATCGGATGAACAAGAAATACCACATATCTGAGAAATCGCGTTGGTCAAATTGCGGTCACTGTTATGACAAGAACTGGGAAAGTACTAGATATTGAACATTTTTTATTGGTTAGGGTTTAGTCAGTTTTCGGGAAAGGATAAATAAATTACCAAAGAAAGGAGGAATCAAATTGGTCGGCTTACGGTTGCTTTCTGGTGGAAGACTGAGAATTTACCCATTGTCGCATCCCACCCATTGGTTAACATTTGGTTAGTTTGTGGTCCTGATCAAGGGTATGACACTTCATATATTTGCAATCAGGGCCGGCCCTAGGTATTTTGCCGCCCTAGGCGAAATCCCAAGACGCCGCCCACTACCCTGTAAAAAAACCTGTCAATTACAGTGAATGGTATATTCGCATCGTAAATTCGCAATTGAACACGAAAATTAGGATATTTGGTTGACTATAGAACAATAGAAGAATTAAATTTTGTATAGATTAGGGATAAAGTACTATATTTTCATGGAATGTTTCAGAAACATTCTAAAGAAATATCTCAGCACACACAAATGATATTTGCCGAACGTCTTACGTAACATAAAAAATGCAGGTTTCCACAAATTTTAAAACACGTACTCTCTGAAACTTGAATCCACACCACTGACACGTTTTGAAAACTTTCCACTTTTTTTGGTGGTACGCTTCATTATATTCTAATTCTCACGCACATAATATACTTCAAAATTCATTATAATCAAAACTTGCCTTACTTGAAAACTCGTTCAAATGAAAAATTGCTGATCAACCCTGAGTAGACGTCGGTTCTCCATACAATATTACTTCGATACACAATAAAACAAAAGATGAATGCACCGACAATACGATAGTCTTTTGTTAACCTATGAATCTTGCATGGAGGAAAAACAAAACACATATTACAAATTTCCAATGAAGCGATTCAAAATTGAATGGTATCTTATTACAGTTCATAAAAAAATGTTCTTATTATGCAACTTCATGGATTTTTCAACAGGATATTCATAAGTAAAACACGAAGTCCTACTCTGCTAAAAATGTCCCATAGAAGACGATAACATTTTTCTTACGAGTTTCAATACGGTTTCTAAAAGTGGAATCCCCATGCTGTATCGTGCATTTACGATAGAATTCTATTGATTCTCATCGCATCCTACAGGATTTGAGAAATGTACCTGGTTCTATCGTAAAATTCCTGTAGTAGAAAAAACAATTATTCGCAAAAAAAGAGTTTTAATTCTCCAAATAATTAATACTTTGTCTATGGGACGTTCACTTTAGAACCACGTAAATTTTTCTTAAATCCTATAGAATACGATAAGAATCGACAGAATTCTATCGTAAATAATTGACGATACAGCATCGGAATTCCAGTTTCAGGAACCGCATTGAAACCCATAGGCAAAATTTTATCGTTTTCTACGGGAAATTGTTTGCAGGGTATGAATTTCTGCTTACGATTCACCATAAATACCTACATGAATACACATTTGTGCAGGTTGAGAATAAAGTACTTGGTTTTCATATGATGTTTCGACAACATTCTGAGAACGTACCATAGCATACGTAAGAAAACGTCATCGAAACGTGTATTCCAACATGATAAACCAATGTTCTCGAAACGTTTGGAAAACGGACTTTTGAAAACGAAAATCTGTGAAACCATTGATACGTTGGTTTTCGGTGCTGCTTAGGATACTGCTTCCAATACTGCTGCGAGACAATGTTGAATACTATTGTCGGATGATAACTAGGTTCTCACTCAATCGACATTTGATGTCTTGCATACATCACCTAATTATCATTATTCACCAGGTCATCTTTCTGATGCCATTCTGAAACTGAATTAAAAAATAACTTATTTCTTGTAAGATGTGTACTGAAATTTATGCATAAAGACTTTTGCAAAACACTTTTTTTAGAGGAAAATCTCTTTTTTAGAGGAAAATTGTAATTCTTATTCAGTAATTGAACCACCATGAATTCTTAGGAAGACAGAGAATGTTTCCAATAAGTATTTTGTGTGTCATGTGTATGTGTATGTTCAGTATGGTTCTTACTCACGATTTCTAGGATTTTGTTGTCTTTCCAAATTTTGCCGCCCCCTGAATCTTGCCGCCCTAGGCGGCCGCCTATACTGCCTATATGGACGAGCCGGCCCTGTTTGCAATGTATAAACTATGTCCAGAGTTTATCCGATCCCCCCGCACCACCACTTACCGCCATTTTGCTAGGTGGCGACACTTGCATTTGTCATACGTCTCATAAACCGAGGGAATTCAAATATTTTGGTGGTGAAATTTCGCAGATTTCATATTATGACAAACGCAAGTGTTGCCACCTAGTCAGTTATAGAGATGAGGGGCACAGAGGGGATCGGATAAAGTTTGTACACATTTTGAGAGTAAGTGTCATACCCCTGGTCCTGATACAGCCCCCAACAGCACATCCACCGACTGCCACGTCGTATCCCCGTGGACTCCACGTGGATAAATGGTGGACGTGGATAGAACGTGGATGAACGGAAATTCCCCGTGGAGGCAACGTAGAGGCAACGTAGAAATGTCCGGTGCTGTACGGGAGCCTTTCGACCAAAATACGAAAATGACTTCCATGGTCAATTCTCGGCTACTTTATGGTTGGAAACCAAGAACTAACCGAATATTGCGAATTCTCCATTGATTAGTGTTTGAACAGTTTTTGGAACGAAATATCGAAATTATCACAGAGGAAAAGGAAGGTTGTAGTTGGTTTTCGGTTGCTTTCTGGTTGGAAACCAAGAACTTACCGCATGTTGAGGATGCTCCATCGGTTAGCATTTGGTAAGTTTTTGGAACGATATGACGGAATTACCACGAAAGGCAGGAATCGATTCGGTCGGTTTTCGGTTACTCTCTGGTTGGAAGCAAAAAACCCACCAAATTTCTGTTGCTATTCATTGGTGAACATTCGGTTAGTTTTTGGACCTGATTCATCTTTTTGACCAAAATACCAGAATGGTTTCCATGCTCAATTTTTGGCCGATTTATAGTTGAAAACCAAGAACTGACTGAACGTTGAGAATGCTCCATTGGTTAACATTTTGTTAGTCTTTGGAACGAAATGACGGAATTACCACGGGAGGAATCGATTTGGTTGGTTCGCGGTTACTTTCTGGTTGAAAACCAAAAACTTTACGAATATCTTTGGCTATTCATGGGTCGAAATTTGGTTAGTTCTTGGACCTGATTCATTCTCCTGACCAAAATACGAGAATGGTTCCCATGGTCAATTCTTGGTTGGCTTATGGTTGGAAACCAAGAACTAACCGACCGCTGAGAATGCTCCATTGGTTAGCATTTGGTTAGTTTTTGGAAAGAAATGCCGAAAATACCACGGATGGAGGAATCAATTTGGTATGTTTGCGGTTACTTTCTGGTTGAAAACCAGAAACTTACCGAATATCTGTTGCTATTCATTGGTTGAAATTTGGTTACTTTTCGGACCTGATCCATCCTTTTGATTAAAATACGCGGATGGTTACCATGGTGAATTCTCGGTTGGTTTCTGGTTGAAAACCAAGAACTAACTGGATGTTGAGAATGCTCAATTGGTGAACATTTGGTAAGTTTTTGGAACGAAATGATGAAATCTCCACGGATAGAAGGAATAGATCTGGTAGGCTTGCGGTCAGTTTCTGGTTGAAAACCAAGAACTTACCGAATATCTGTTGCTATTCAATGGTCCGAATTTGGTTAGTTCTCGGACCTGATCAATCCTCTTGCCCGAAATACGAGAATGATTCCGATGGTCAATCCTCGGTTGCTTTATGGTTGGGAACCAAGAACTAACCGAATGTTAATCAATGGGTAGCATGCGAGATTAGGTAAGTTCTCGATGTTGAACCAGGAAGTAACCGAAAACCGACTAAATCGATCTCTCCTTTCCTTGGTAATTCCGCCATTCTATTACAAAAACTGCCCAAATGCTGTATGGTTTTCAACCATAAAGCAACCGAGAATTGACCTTGGTAATCATCTTCGTATCTTGGTCAGAACAATAGACCAGGTCTAAGAACTGGCCAAATGTTAACCAAAGGGTAGCATGGAACATTCAGGAAGTTCTCAGTTTCCAACAAGAAAGTAACCAAAACCGACCACATAGATGTCTCCTATCCGTGGTAATTTCGTCATTTCGTTCCAAAAACTAACCAAATGCTAACCAATGGAGCATTCTTAACATTCGGTTAGTCCTTGGTTTCCAACCATAAACCAACCAAGAATTGACCATGGGAACCATTCTCATATTTTGGTCAAAGGATGGATCAGGTCCAAGAACTAACCGAATGTTAACCAATGAATAGCAACTGATATCCGGTAAGTTCTTTGTTTTCAACCGGAAAGTAACCGAGAACCGGAACTGAACCAATACTTAACACATCCAGATACAGGATGTTTGGTCAACCGTTGGTTATTCTTTGGTCAGGAAAAGTCACAAACGCTACGGTTATTTTACTATAATATAACCAACTCACAACCAATATATGACCAAACCAAAAGATGACCAATTTCTTACCAAAAACTTTGGTAAAAACGAAATCGCTGGGGAACGTAGGGTTGGCTCATTGGACAACGTATCTGGCTCATCATCCGTGGGACCCAGAATCGAAACTCATCGCCGAGTAAGCGTTTTTCAGGAATACTTGGAATATTTCAATCCATCTGTGGCTATCAAACTTTATAAGAAGCCAGATTCTCTCTGATCAGTGGCAATGGCTGGAAATAAATCTTTTATTTTCTCAATATTCAATATAATCAAAACTGTTTCACACCTGTGCATATTTTTCTATCTTGCTGCTGGATAGTTAATCTGAGCCAGTCACTGGGACATATAAGCGTTACACTGATACCTCTCCACGATCTAAAATTATTAGTCAGTGGTGATATAGTATCAAAATCGACTAGCCCATAACTAGGCAGTGATGAGTTTCCATTTCCACATTTGAGACAAACTTCAAATTGTGCACACTGAAGAAATCAATTCAAATGTGAATCACAAAAATCTCCTCGGAGATTAATAGCATTAGTCCAATTCAATATCATTATTGTAAGCTTTATTTTCGTGGAAATGTTCTCATGATTAAAGAACAAAATCCGTGAACGAAAAATGTAATTTTTTTAATGTGAACAATTCATTAATAAATTAATCCATCTATTATCTGAACCCTCATGTAACGGGTTTTCCAATAACAACGGAGGTAATCAAAATCCCTCGTATTATGTGAAATTATTTAGTACACCCCATTTACACTATAATATTCCATGTTTTATAATCAGGTCGGATGATTCAGTTTCCATTATCAACATTCCTGAAGAATTCTACACGGCATAACTGCTCCAGGGTATTGTGTTTTGAAAGGATAAATAGGATAACTTTGACCACGAAGAAAACTTTTATGTCACGTGGTAGGTGGAAGAACGGAGCAGAAGAGAAGATAAAAAAGATCATCTATCAAACCGGAACTTCCTAATAACTTCTTGGAAACATAAATCCTTGAAAATACTATCATATGAATCACACACACGCATGTTACGTATGTACATAACTATACACCATAAATCCATCATTACGTGTCAATAAAATGTATAGATAAGTATTCGATGGAACGTCGATAGAATTAAAAGCTCTGTCAATTTAATATATCATTAACGCTACATTAAATATCGATATTGGGAAATATATGACATAGATGATGTGATGAATGAAAGATGAAAAATCGAATTCGTTTCACCTTTTCGAATGCAAATAATCCTCCTCTCGCACGATCCACGAACATACCATATTATAAATCAAACACAAACTTCTCATTGTGAATTCTCTTTGCAATAATAATGACGAGGTGATAGGACTTGCAACAAAACTTTTGATTGGGGTTTGAAACTTGGTAAAGTCAAAGTAAGCGTGTGAGAGGAGAAAAAGCGAGTTTTGACAGAGGATAATGTTGCCAAACGCATCTCGGGATTTCTGCAGGATCGCTTTTTCCTTGGCCTTAATTACACCAATCTCATCCCCCGAGCTCTCTCGTTCCGGCAAGAGTCCCTTCGGCGAATGAGAAGCACGGAAGAAGAAGAAGAAGAAGAGATACGAACGATCGGGAAGAAAATCGTCCTGCGCCTCTTGGCATAAGCTAGTCCATAACGAATCTACGAACCGATTATATAGCCCTGGCATCTTCAACAACTCATATAACTCGAGTCGCTCGTTATCCTTGGAATTTTGGTGACAAAGGAGAAAAATTCATGACTGAATACCTTGAGTGGGAGAGAATTTATTGCCACGTATTTTCTGAACTCACAAATCATCTTGTGATTCCTCTTATGGTTTTTTTATGCTTCACGGCCAAGCGGTTGTCGATGGTAGTTCGTCGTATATCTGATACGGAGGAGGCTTCTTTTTTTCTTATTGTATTACAATTTCTAACAGCAGTGAAGAGACCCAGGAATATATATTACGATGTCGAACGCGTTCACATGAGATTCATAAAATTCTTTATTTCAGGGATTCGGTACTTAATTTCTTTCCAGATTTATCTTGTAAGATAATTGAAAAAACATGTATAGCATCAGGTTCCGTATTTTATAAAACTCTTCCCTCTTCCTAGCTGTTTCAGTTTCAGCTTTAGAATCTTGAATTCGAATTCATCGTTGCAAGGTTGGACAGATTTATTATTCTTGAACTCAAAATCAAGCTCGAAGTTTGAGAAAAAAGGGAATGGAATCAAGGATAATAACATTCAACATCGATTATATTTATTGGATTCGTAATCCTTTTCGTATTATTGTATAACCATGCACACGAAATGTAGGTCTGTTTCCATATAAAAGATCCAGTGACGTGAATGGGAGATAGTAGTTTTACAAAAGGAGTAGACGATTCTTCTCATATTTTTTTCCCTTTATATACAGTTGGAAATGTTATGCAACGCATTGCTTGGCCGTGATATTGTTGGAATGCGGTGTTATATTCAAGAAATTCTTGTTCGAATAGTCTGAATTCCATATAGTGAAAACTTTGCAAAGAGAACAGAAGATATTCTTGGGGTCGAAAAATAAAAGTTTATTTTTTCTTAGAGATGGTTGATGAGTCACTATCAGAGGTTTGCGAATAAAAATGCTATGACATCGCATTCTTACTTTGAGTACATAAAATCTAAATTTAGTCATGAAAGTTACAGAATCCGTAAATTTAAAGACTCTGCGTGATGTTACATTCTGTAACATTTATCTCATTGAACTGGGAACGTACATTAAAAAGTTTTTTGTCCTCTATCAGGGGGAGAATTATATTGTTTTTTTGGAGAAGCTGTTCCAATCAACGTAATGTTTCCGAGGAAGTGAACAGGGTGAAATGACATGATTGATAAAAGTTTGTGGAGAATTTGGATTTGATGCTTCCTTTGTAAAAGGGAACGTTTTGTCATATCGCAGAGCTTGCAATAGATATGGTTACGTATAATTAACGTACGCCACGTGTTTGGTGAAATCTTCTTTTCATATATTGTTTCGCTTTGGTTGATTTACATCAATGAATTTATATTCAATTGGATTAAATTAATAGTTGAAGATTATTATACTTGATGTAAAAATAAAAGATGTAGGAAAAAAAGGCGCCTGTAACATAAATATACATTTCTTATTTCACGACGTTTGTTTCGCGATAATTATGTTAAATATCTACTTCATTTCGTGTATATTTGGTTACAGATCAATCTTAAATTATAATTATAAAGTTTTCTTTTACATACCTTTTGTTTCATACATCATTCGCTAATCCTATGTATACATTTCCTTTGGAGTTATCCATTATGATAGTTATTTCATTTTTACGTTCGTTTCTACTTGTATATGCGACGCGACATCGGTGACGGTGGTTGACGAACAAGAAGGAAGTAGAGTGTTGCGTACTGATCGTTTGTTCAGTGCGTGTAACTCACTTCAAATTCTAATACGAATTTGGCAGCATTGTTTTGCTTGCGCGCGTGATTCAAATAATTACTTTTCAACAGAACGGTAGGAACCGATTGAAAGTTTCGAAAATCGCGTAGAAAACGATTCAGAATTTATCTATATCTGTTTTTATTGTTTATTTTCCAAGGTTCATTTATAAACTATATCAACGATTGACTTGTTGGGAAATGAGATTCCTCCTCAATAATGAATAGCGGTTGGTGTAGTTTTGAAAAGCGTGAGAAATACAATTTGTGTTCATTCGATAGCAAGGTATTAAAAGTGACTAATGAAGCTCTTAGGGACTCGTGGACGCTCAAGTGGTGCGAGGCACAACGGAGTGCGAACATAACATGAGAACATGTGTCACCGACCAATTAAGAGCAGAAGATAGATATATAGATATAGATAGATAGATAATGTATTTTATGTCCGAAGGCTAAGCCTCGGGTATAAGCCCTATGTTGCAATAGATTTACAAGCAGGTAGGAATATGTCACACATACAGCGTGTCCCAGAAAACATTTCGGACCTCTCAAGGGTTAATTGCTGAGGTCAAACTTTGAAACTTTTCTAATTTTTTATAAAAACAACAAGAAGTATGGTATTTAATATTGTGTTATCCTTGTTTAAGCATTTGAAAATATATAAATATTTCAATAATTCGAATTATAGTCGTATAGTATATTTATTTTGTTGAAGTCACATGAAACTGACGGTTCAATCTCAATAAAAATTATTACTAAGATGCTTGTAGGGTCTTTTATTCCATTTGGATGAAATGACTTTTAGTAGAATGTGTTCTCATTTTCTGTTCACACAATGAATTTTCTCAGAAAATGATTGTTAAACTATCTCTACTGAGGAATTTGAACGTACAATTGTACAGTCAACATATTCGATGAACGCCAAACGCATTATAAAACCACGACTTTTCATTAAGGAAACAACGTATCTCCATTTCCATTCGCTTCGGTCAAGTAAGATGTTCATTTAGGGTATCTTCATATACTTATATCGCGCTAGAAAGTAATTGAAATTGCATCTTTCATTGGTAGAGCTTATCCCGATAATCGCTTCTGTGTAGTTCAATGCTACGTGAATGGAACACTGAAAACGGAATAAGGCGATTCTACGTTCTCTAGCTTTTTGTTACCACGTGTGCCGTGTGATAATAAAAAGATGTGACGTGAAATTTTTATATAAGTCTAGATGTGTTAAAGTACTACAAAACGAAACGAATGTGTATTAAAGTCTCATGGTTTCCAGAAAATTCAAAACGAGGGTATTTCTCGATGAAAAATTCTTAAACTATACACGGAGAAAAAGGTATCTTAAAAAGTACCATAATTTATGGATTTTTAGCGCTGGTCTGACCCGAGTCTCAATATTTACCTGAACAAACCTCTAAAAGTACCATAATATCTGGGACTTTTATAAGGAAGGTACCATACTTATTCTGAAAAGTCCAAGAAATTATGATACTTTCAGATATTCGTGCAAGTAAATATTCCGACTCGGGTCAGACCAGCGCTGAAAATCCATAAATTATGGTAATTTTCAGGATATCTGTTTTCTCAGTGTATGGAAAAAATTTAGGGACACCTATTGAAAAGATTTTGAAACCTGTGTAGAGGGAAAACACTTGGAAACCATATTATTTCAATTGGAATATGAAGTCTTTATCATTGATTTTCATTCCAACTCATTTGATTCCATTGGAACTAAAAAGATCTTTGAGTCCACTTCGATTTGAACAATTCGTACAGAGATACTATGCAAGTGATTCTACATTCTCAGAATATTGATTATTAACTCCGTAAAAAGGAAATTCCACTGAGCAACGAATAGAATGTATGATAATTGAAATAGCGTAAAATCCATATGAATCTTATGTAAATTATGTAAACCATAGAACGTCATACACAGCGCATAATGTATCCGAGCGCTCACATTGCATCAAAGATTAAAATGAGGATTCAGGATTTTACATACATCAGAATAATCACTCGACGTTGATTGCTTGCTTGAAGAGAATCTTCGTAAACAAGCGTCGTTAGTCGAAACACTCGTTAAATGAAATCGTTTCGTTGGGTATACCAGATGTTCTCCTTTAACTCCTAAAGTTCCATAAATGAACCAACGAAAACATTCGAATTCGATATGCTTGCGCAACAATAATTGAAACAACGTGAACAAAACTTAATTGAGGGCCTGTATGTGTTTATTGCGGAGAGGAAAAATATTTGAACAAATAATTTGTGGGCCATCATTTTCGATTGATCGTTGTTCATCTTTTATTGATTTGCGAGGCTGGCATAGCTTGAAATATGAGTATTTGTCGAGAAGCAAGGTAGATAACATTCAATATACCCCTATTCACGGTTTTCGATTTGTCGCGGAAGATGTTTTTAAAATGAATTAGGTACACATTATGAAATGAAATGCCCTGTACAGCTTGATTTTTTTTCACACCGATCAGTGATGTTTTCCAAATGTGTCGTATAACGTCGTAATTTTACTTCTAGAAATGAATTGATAAATTACAAGACATCTGGGATAGACAAATTTTGTTGGCTTCACTGTAAAAAATTTTCTGAAAATTCAGATACTGGAGTGTCTGAATTTTCAGACTCGAGTTTCTAAAAGGCAAATCTAGATAAGGTTTTCTGAAAATTCAGATTTGATATCTAGAATATAATATTTAGATATCAAGTTTCTAAAAAATTAGAGAAAGTTTCTTCATGTTCATCACCAATACTTTGAAAATTAAGAATCTGAATAATTTGAGAAACTTAAACTGAAAACATGCGCAGGATCGGTGCGCAGTGAATCGGCTTGCATTATTTTGTATGACGGTCAATGAACGGTAAGTGAAGGTGAGTTCCAAAATCAAATTCAATATTATTTATTTTAATGAACAAATACTTACTGCACCAACAGTAATTACATGTTGTGCAATGTAATTTGAGCCAAATTATTTCATAATGTGACATGAAATGTATTGTGGGATTCGGTAAAAAAAATGTTAAAAATGTGAAGTTAACCTCTTTGCCATTGGAACAAAAATCGTCTCTGAATATGACAATCAGAAAATCTCATGACGGTGGTGTGAATAAATGATTAAAGAAAGGATGATACATTGAGATTTTTGAATTGAAAATGATGAAAAAAACATCCAATTTCTGAATCAGATGTTCTGATTTTTCGTGGATCATAAAATCAATTTCAAGTAGATTTATATTCACTGAACCACATGAACATGTAGTAATTACTGCGATTAGTTTGAAACTCTGAGAATGTGGTTTAAAAAACCACATTATTTCCATTTACTTTGTCTTCAACTATTTGTAATAAAAGAGATAGAACTGTATGCTATGGGACCAAGTCTAATTGAGGTGCCGGGAAGAATAACTCGCTTAGCGCTCGGAACGCATCACAAATTTGATCCAAGCGGTCTCGTCGGAGGTCAAAAAAAAGTCAGAATTTTGGAAATAAAAAAACACTAGGTGATAGAGCTTGAAAAAACAAGGTCAGTATCCGTTTACCATTTTTTTCTAGGATGAATAGTTTTCGAGAAAAAAAATAAAAACTACACATTTTTCCATACCAAAAATCAATGTTTTCCAACATTAAACTCGTTGGATCTCATTCATTTTTCGGCGAATCGGAATAAAACTTACAGATTCTGATTTGTGAGACTTCACCGAAGACGACAATATCGAAAAAATTTGTAAAAATTAATAATAAATTAATCAATTTTCTATTCGAAGCAAAAATCACGTGTTTTATGCTTTGCATTAGAAAAGTGTCGAGGGAAGTATGAGCTACAAAAAACTTCCAGCGACAAAGTTCTTCGCTAAGGTATGGACAAACTTTTTGGAAAGTTCCAGATCGATTGGATTATTAGTTTGCAAAATACAGGGATTTACGAGGGTGGATTGATAAGTTTCCGGCCTGACCAGGAGATGGCGCCACTAGGCCTACCTTGAGGTGGCGTTCTATAGTACCATCCTTAGATAGCTTGTAGCTATAGTTTCAGTCCGATCGCCATGTTAGTTTAGTTTTGAGAGCACGCTGACCAAGACGCCTCTGTGTTTTTCGTAAAAATGGAAAAGCTGGAAAATCGTGCTGTCATCAAATACTTTTATTTGAAGGGGTTAACGCCGAAGGAAATTAAAGAAGAGATGGACTCAACACTGGGGACATCCTCCCCATCATATTCAACCGTTAAGCAGTGGGTTTCCGAGTTTAAAAAGGGTCGTGTGAGCACCTCTGATGAGCCTCGCTCAGGACGCCCCATTGAGGTCACAACTCCAGATATGATCGAAAAAATCCATCAAATAGTGCTGAAAGATCGCAGATTAAAAGTTCGTGAGATAGCTGAGACCTGTAAGATGTCATATGAACGTGTACAAAATATTTTGCACCAACATTTGTATATGGAAAAGCTCTGTGCAAGATGGGTGCCGCGTTTGCTAACAGTCGACCAAAAATTGATTCGAAAGAACATTTCTACCGCCAATTTGGCGTTGTATAACCGTAATCCAAGCGAATTTTTGCGTCGATTCGTAACCGTTGACGAAACTTGGGTCCACCACTACACTCCTGAAACCAAAGAACAGTCTAAACAGTGGATTGGACCAGGGGAACCAACTCCAAAGAAGGCAAAAACAATTTTTTCGGCGAACAAGGTTATGGCTACTGTTTTTTGGGATGCAAGAGGTATTATATACATTGATTACCTTGAAAAGGGTAAAACTATCACTGGTCAATACTACGCAGACTTATTGCAACGTTTGAGCCACGAAGTGAAAATTAAACGACCTCATCTGGCGAAGAAAAAAATCTTGTTTCATCACGATAACGCACCAGCGCACACGTCAATCGTTGCGATGGCTAAAATCAACGATCTGAAGTTTGAATTAATGCCGCACCCTCCCTACTCTCCAGACCTAGCCCCGAGTGACTATTATCTGTTTCCTAACCTCAAAAAATGGCTTGGCGGTAAGAGATTTGCGGACAATGAAGAAGTAATCGAAGCTGTAAATGGGTATTTTGAGGAGCTTGACGAATCAGTCTATAGAGATGGCATTACTAGACTAGAACACCGCTATGAGGAATGTATCAGCCTTGGAGGAGATTATGTTGAGAAATAAAAAAAAAAAATTCTTAAAAACGTTGTTTTTCTTGGTCAGGCCGGAAACTTATCAATCCACCCTCGTATTTATTAGCGCGCAACGGAAATCTATCACGATTATGCGTCTTTTACCGGGTGACTATCAGGGTCCGTAAGAAAGATTGTATTCACTCACTTTTTCAACTTGAGATGTTTTTTTGGGTCGGAGAATTAGAATATCCAACTATTTTCACGAGATTTCATTTTCTTTATCCATGTTTTTGTTATAAAAAATTTGATTGAAGTTACAGAAAGAATAACTCGCTTAGTGCTTGAAATCACGTAGAAGAGTGATCATTTATTTTTTATTGGGCAATGAAAACAAGTAGGTGGAAACAAGTAATAAAAAATATACATATTCAGACTCTTGTAAGTAAAACTTCCTATTTTGACACATATTCCTCAAGATGAAAATAATAAATCAAAAACATCCTCGGTCTCAAATCATAGTTTTGAAAACATACCTCACGTTTACTCAGTCGTTTGTTAGCGAAACCGAATGCTATTTTCAGGATGTGTGCTCAATAGTATATCAATTATCACCAACTACGAGATTTTGTGAAAAGCATAATATGTTAAATTTTATTCAATCACAAATCAATGCTAATCGAAAATTACGTTTCACGTACTTCGAGGAAAAGAAGTATCGAAAGAATTCGTCCTACCACTGTAAGAAAGATAACGACTACACTCGTGGTGCATGAGAATTTCGATCCTACGATGTTTCTAATTCGATTTTTATTTGTTTTCTAACTGCAGGATCCAACGTTATTATCAAGTTT
Source organism: Gonatopus flavifemur (assembly GCA_018340375.1). NCBI lineage: Eukaryota > Metazoa > Arthropoda > Insecta > Hymenoptera > Dryinidae > Gonatopus > Gonatopus flavifemur. Next base: position 417,299 of record JAFFJZ010000023.1, read on the forward strand.
GTCGTATTACATTTGTGGTATTGTACGCGAACGTATTCTATTGTATGTTCGTGAATGAACGAAAGTATAATGTAATTCTATTCATGTGGTTCTCACACTAGAGGTAAATACTTCAGATTTATTAGAAAACTTTTGAAATATCATTCAGTTATAATTGGTGCTTTTTTATATATTATAATATTGGAAATGATTGCAATCATATCTGGTCGCAAAAAGAAGCGAAATGTTCAGAATTGGCAACAAAACCTCCGTAAAAAATTGAGAAATGAGGTATACTTTCATATTGATCACTTTTTTATTCTTCAACCGCTTCCCGTTCCAATATTACACTTATAATACAAATTTTTCCAGGGAAAATCTTATGTATCTCAATCAGGAAAGACTGTTTGTGAAAAAACATTTCATCCTGTGGATTCTTGTTGTCCAAAGAAGTGCTTCGAAAAAATAGAGATTGCGAAACAACAGGAGTTACACGATACGTTCTGGCGAACTGCGGATTATCAATCTCAAAATATATTGCTCAGGGGCCTTATGAGAAAAAAACCTTCATCAGCAATCGATGAAAATTGCGTGCGAAAACGTATTGTTCGGGACTATTTCTTCCATTTGCCAGTTGTTGAGCTTTCCGTCTGTCAATGTTTTCTACTCAAATGTTTAGGGATTAATAAGGGAAGATTGGCGACTGTACAGAAAAAATTGATTACTGGTGAAAATTTGACCGATAATCGGGGTAAACATGAAAAACATGCTATATTGTTGACCACAGAAGTCAAAGAATTGATTCACGTACATTGTACTCTTATTCCACATTCTGAGCCTCATTATACACGTGAAAATTGTACATTGAAATATTTTGACCATTCAGATCTAACTTTAAAAAAATTGTACGAATTATTCCTTGATTTTCATTCTGCTATCACAGGTGATTTGAATTCTCCTTTAGACATTTCAACTTACAGCGAATATTTCAATTACAATGTGAATTTCACTTTTAGTCAACCCAGAACCGATGTTTGTAATTTCTGTTTTTCAAATAAAGAAAATTTGGAAATGAAAACAGAATATGAGAAGCATGTAAGTCATGTACAAAAGTACAGAAAATTGAGGGCAGAACTTTTGTCAATGAAAAATGTACTTTGTCTCGTGTTCGATTTTGGTCAGAATCTCCCATTGCCGAAACTTCACGCAGAGAAAAGTTCTTGCTGAAAAAGCGATTCCGAAAATTCTGCTTTGCTAAATTAGCAAAACGGTTGCCGTTACAGCCAAAATATTGCTATTTTAGCAAGATATTTGCTAATTCAGCATAATTTTCTAGCCGTCTGTATATCTACAATTCCGGATTGCTGAATGGCAAGCGCTTGTTAAAAGAGCAAGATATTCGCTGCAATAGCAAACTTTTTGCTAATTCAGCAACAAGCTTTGCCATATCAGCAAAGCGAATTTTCGAAGTTTGCTGTTTCAGCAACTTTTTTTCTTTGAGTGTTGCATGCACTGACCAATTTTATCTCCGCTTATTGTGGATGTACATATTCAATATTCATGTTTTAAATGCTCCTGATCAACAGAGTTACATGTTTCCTTTTCTGGAGGGTGAAGTGAAAAAAGGTAGCAATACAGTCATAAATCTATTGCTGTATGTTATTGAAGAGGAATTTCGAAAGGATTACTTTGACAAAATTTTGTTGTTCTCCGATGCTGCCGGGGGACAAAATAGAAATTATAATATGTTGCTTTTTTGTCATTGTTGGCAAAATATATGCAAATTGAAATTCGCCATGTTTACCCAGTGCGAGGGCACTCATACTGCCAATGTGATGCAAATTTTGGCATATATGGAAAAAAGAAGAAAAGACTAGAGAAAATTGAAACCGAAGACGAATACATTGAGATGATAAAAAACGCACGAACTCCCCCGTTTGAAATTGTTCGAAACAGTCAGTATGAAGTGAAAGATTTTGAATGCAAATTCAAAAAAGAGATCGGAAAATTACCCAAACACTTACGAATAAGCAAAGCTGTGAGGTAGAGATCGACCGAAAATTTTTGCCGAAAATGATTAAAATTGAAGTTGTGATTATTGGTTTCGAAAAAAACTTAGGACTGGACGTTTGAAGTGTAGACGAGCTCTTTAATAATCCAATTATCATACTTACGATCACATTTCATTGTAATTAACAAAATACTTGCGATTTTCGGTTTACAATTTCGGCCGACAAGCATTAGCCGAAAATTTAAACCGAAAATCGAAATTATTCCATTAATCACATTGATATGTGATCTCAAGTATGATAATTGCATTATTAAGGAGCTTATCTACACTTCCAACGTCCAATACCAAGTTTTTTTCGAAACCAATAATCAGAGCTTCAATTTTAGTCAGTTTCAGCAAAAAATTTCGGTCGATCTCTACTGTGAGGATTGATTATTTTCTAAAAGGCACAGTTCACGTGTACACACGATATGATGGAACACCTATGAATTTCTTAATGGAGTCATCAGTGTCATTTGATGATATTAAAAATTCAGAACGTGCTGCATATGTCGGGATAAAAGCTGCGAAGTGCAAAGATTTAAAAAAGTTATTTCCATATCTAAGTCCAAAAGGGCAGGTGTTCTTTAATAATTTGTTTGCAAAAATGCAAGCAAATGAGGAGGGCTGAAAATCAAAAAGGTACTGCGATGTATAATATATATATATACACAGTTGGAAATTTGGTGTTAAATTCAACACATTTCACATGTCCCAAACGGTCCACACATATTTTAGTGTCGATATCACATAATGTGTTCGTGTTAGCTAGTAACTCAAGCTTAATGTAAATAATATAACACAAACGGATTTCCGATCGTGTAAATTCAACACATAAGTACTGTCAAATGAAATCCAAAATAAGTAGTGAATCAACAGTTCACAAGTGTAATTTATGGATTTTTTTACATCAATCAAATGTGAAAATCACACTTTTTTGGTGTTGAAACGATGCATAAGAATAAATTGAAAAAAACAGTACTTTCATTGAGCGTTGAACATAGATCGTCGGGACCGAATGTTGAAGCTGTATCACTCAAGCCACTGCCGGTCCTTTGGTTGAGTGTACTTTTTTTGCGTATATCAATTCGCACTCTATCTTCAAATTAACATATCTAGAAAACGAATTCCCATTAGAATGAAAGCTAAAACCAAAATGAATGAATAGTTCTTCCGACGACTACTAAAGTTACACGTACATAGAAGATTCATAAGAAAAATAGCTCCCACTACTGGCGATCTCCCTTTGGTAGTTGAAAATAACACAATTTTTATGTTTAATCTTGAGTTGAATAAAATTTGTGTCATTTTTACACTTTTTTTCACTTGTTTGAATGATTTGACATTATAAATCAGTTGAGACCTGATTACACAAGGACTGTCTGTAGAAGTTACACGTGTTTATGTTGAATATTTAACAGAAAATTCATGACACACGGATTTTTTAACACATCTACGCAAAATTTTCAACTGTGTATATATATTTATATGGAATAATTTCTAAGTGCAATACGGGAATCATTATGATAATGAGAAGATGATATTTTCCAGTGAGTTGTGAATTTGATTTAGGATACATGTTTTAAAATACGAAAATAAAAACATATTTTTTATACTTGATTTATCGATGAGTTCATATATAGAGGTCATATTCAAATTCCTTTGTTGTCAAATTTTGTCGGATACTTCACCCGATTATCAGGAACATCTTCGTCACTGAAAGTTCTATTGAACTTAAAATTCTTTCGATACTTCTTTTCCTCGAAGTACGTGAAACGTAATTTTCGATTAGCATTGATTTGTGATTGAATAAAATTTAACATATTATGCTTTTCACAAAATCTCGTAGTTGGTGATAATTGATATACTATTGAGCACACATCCTGAAAATAGCATTCGGTTTCGCTAACAAACGACTGAGTAAACGTGAGGTATGTTTTTAAAACTATTGATTCGAGACCGAGAATGTTTTTGATTTATTATTTTCATCTTGAGAAATATGTGTCAAAATAGGAAGTTTTACTTACAAGAGTCTGAATATGTATATTTTTTATTACTTGTTTCCACCTACTTGTTTCCATTGCCCAATAAAAAATAAATGATCACTCTTCTACGTGATTTCAAGCACTAAGCGAGTTATTCTTTCTGTAACTTCAATCAAATTTTTTATAACAAAAACGTGGATAAAGGAAATGAAATCTCGTGAAAATAGTTGGATATTCTAATTCTCCGACCCAAAAAAACATCTCAAGTTGAAAAAGTGAGTGAATACAATCTTTCCTACGGACCCTGATAGTCACCCGGTAAAAGACGCATAATCGTGATAGATTTCCGTTGCGCGCTAATAAATAAATCCCTGTATTTTGCAAACTAATAATCCAATCGATCTGGAACTTTCCAAAAAGTTTGTCCATACCTTAGCGAAGAACTTTGTCGCTGGAAGTTTTTTGTAGCTCATACTTCCCTCGACACTTTTTTAATGCAAAGCATAAAACACGTGATTTTTGCTTCGAATAGAAAATTGATTAATTTATTATTAATTTTTACAAATTTTTTCGACATCGTCGTCTTCGGTGAAGTCTCACAAATCAGAATCTGTAAGTTTTATTCCGATTCGCCGAAAAATGAATGAGATCCAACGAGTTTAATGTTGGAAAACATTGATTTTTGGTATGGAAAAATGTGTAGTTTTTATTTTTTTTCTCGAAAACTATTCATCCTAGAAAAAAATGGTAAATGGATACTGACCTTGTTTTTTCAAGCTCTATCACCTAGTGTTTTTTTATTTCCAAAATTCTGACTTTTTTTCGACCCCCGACGAGACCGCTTGGATCAAATTTGTGATGCGTTCCGAGCGCTAAGCGAGTTATTCTTCCCGGCACCTCAATTAGGGCAAGGAACAAGCGATGAGTATGTGAAACATGTACTAAATGCTCCAATGAAAAGTTTCACAAAGTATAACATCGAGTGATTTAACATGGAACAACTTATATAATTTCTACCAGATCCAATTGATGCCATTAATTTCTGTATTATGTTATAGTTTAGTAAAAATCAGTGTTTGTGAGATTGATATTCTGATTTATCAAAAACAAAAAATAAATCATTTTCAAGAGATTGATTTTCACTGAATTATAACAAAATACAGAAATTAATTCCATCAGTTTGATTTGGTAAGAATTATATAGGCAGAGTTGTATATTGCATCATGTAGGGTTACGCTTTGTGAAATGTTTCATCGATACCCTCAGTACCAGTCTTACATACTTATCGCTTGATTCTTTCATTAATTGAACTTTTTGTTTTAGAAGACAAAACCATCTCTTTCATCACAAATAGTTGAAAAAAAGTACATGGAAAGGATAACATATTATAGTTTCATAACACTTTGAAACAATACTTTCTGGTACTCAAGGAATCAAAAATCAATCTCAATAATATTGATTCTCACTAAAGCATAAGAAAATACAGTAATTACTGCCATTAGTTTTATTTGGTAAAAATTATATAGGCAGAGTTGTATATTGCATTATGTAGGGTTACGCTTTGTGAAATGTTTCATCGATACCCTCAGTACAAGTCTTACATACTTATCGCTGGACTCTTACACCAATTAAATGTACATCGTAGAAGACGAAACTATCTCTCTCATCACAAATAGTTGAACAAAAGTACATAAAACTATAGAAACGATATTCTTTTCATGTACTTTTTTTTAACTATTTGTGATGAGAGAGATGGTTATGTCTTCTACGATGTACATTTAATTGGTGTAAGAGTCCGGCGATAAGTATGTAAGACTTGTACTGAGGGTATCGATGAAACATTTCACAAAGCGTAACCCTACATGATGCAATATACAACCCTGCCTATATAATTTTTACCAAATCAAACTGATGGCATTAATTTCTGTATTTTGTTATAATTCAGTGAAAATCAATCTCTTGAAAATGATTTATTTTTTGGTTTTTGATAAATCAGAATATCAATCTCAAAACCATTGATTTTTACTAAACTATAACATAATACAGAAATTAATGGCATCAGTTGGATCTGGTAGAAATTATATAAGTTGTTCCATGTTGAATCACTCAATGTTATTCTTTGTGGAACTTTTCATTGGAGCATTTAGTACATGTTTCACATACTCATCGCTTGATTCTTGCATACTTGCATTAGACTTGGTCCCATAAGACACAATTCTATCTCTCTTATCACAAATAATTGAAGAAATTAAATGGAATTAAAATAGTTTTTCAAACCACATTCTTTAATTATTCTTTATACATTCTTATAATTTTATACGTGTTAATTTGATTTCTCTTTTACCCCAATTTACGTTTCATTTTTTGGAGATATATGTTCTATGTATTAAAAAAATTGTAATGCTGCTTACCATAATTCTTCAATACACTGTTTTGGTAATAATCAAATAGATAGATTTTGTGGGTTTCCATACCTTCATCATACAAGATGGAGTTATAGAGATGCATAAAATCCTATATAATGTTATCAAAACAAACGTTATAAATGTTCCAGATAAATGTCTTCAATTTTTTTTATCTGGGAAGTGTATAATTTCCAGATACATTCCACTTGGGTTTTCGAGACTTCATCTACGTCACTATTCTTGGAAAAAAAATCGGTAATGATATGGTATGCGGTCTACTACCCACTACCGTAGACTGCATATTATACGTTTACCAAAGAATCTCCGGAATTAAAAATTCTGGCTCTTTAGTGACATAGATAAAATCTCGAAGAACCATCCCTGAAATTTCGGATTTTTTTCATGAAATCAGTTTCCAGTAATTTGGGAGAAAAAACGTGCTCGCGCATGGTAACTATCGCATCCTCTTAGAATTCAATGCGCATCTCTCAAAATTGAGAAAAATATTCCTTACAGTTCAGAAAAATGTTTCTTACAATTGAGAGAAAATATCTTTGAATTCAGAAGACTATTTCTTACAATTCAAACAAATATTTTCGACAATTCAGAAAAATGTTTCTTATGACTGAGAGAAAATATCTTGAAATTCAGAAGATTATTTCTTACAATTCACACGAATATTTTCGACAATTCAGAAAAATGTTTCTTACGATTGAGCTTGAAATTCAGAAGACTATTTCTTGCAATTCAAACAAATATTTTCGACAATTCAGAAAAATGTTTCTCATAACTCAAAACAGCATGTCTAAAAATTAAGAAACATGAATCTTGCATTTAATGTGAATATGTTTGATGACTCAGAAACATGCGTTTGAAAATCCAGAAATAAGTATCTTAAAATTCAGAACAGAAATGTTTCTGAATATTCAGACTCAGTGACTGTGAAAAATTACAGTCACTTTTTTCTTAATTTTCAGTCAAAATTTTTTTACAGTGTTCATTCAAGATCGCCATCAGTTACAAGAGTTTGAATAGGAATACTACGCACATTTCACAATGTCTCCCATTAAATTCGAGAATTTCTCAATCATTTGAATATAACGGTGGAATTACAAACCAAATAAGTTGTTTGAGACTGGACTGTGAATCGAACTTACTGGATAGAAGCGAATGAGCGGTATAAAGTTTAGGGCGAAGTGACAAGACTTGCTTGATGGCAATCACAAAAGTTTCCACCACAAGGAATAGTGGATCGTTTGAACACATATCACTCTGTTAGGCAGAATTGATTGAATGCGTAGCGAGGAAACTTATCTAGTTCATGGATGACTTTATTCCGAATCACTTGGAGAACGTGGTCTGTCCATTGAAAGCTGTCCATTGATCTGTGCTTGAAAACCAATCATTTCTATCAAGAATAATGTATTTTCTCAGAAAGTACAGTTTGTGTATTGTCTCCTATGATCCAATGATAAATCTTTTGATAAATTTCTCACCATATACACCATGAAGAATTACATGTTTTAAACAGCTAGTCTTCACATTTTCAATTATTTTGAGGTTTCTTTTGACGAGAAGAGTATTTTCACGAAACATTATTTGAATGTAGAACATCCAATAATACTGAAAGTTTCATTTCGAAAGCCATTTCATTTTAGTCGATATACATATGTAAAAGTTCGAGATGGAGAGAAGAAGGGCAAATTATAATCAAACTATTTCTTCGATTGAATCAAAAAAATTAAGATGAATGGTTAAAATTATACGGATTGATTGATGAGTGAAGAGATAGGTTTCATGACTTATTTTTCAGAATACCCAAATGTCAATAATCGATCAGAACTTGATATTTCTTTCTTTGAGCATAAGGTTTCAATAACTGTGTATTATAACAAAGTCATGACAAGCCCGTATTGACCAATATCATCCATAAAGGACGTCAAAGTAGCAGGACAAGAGAAATCCTTCTACTAAGGGGATATTAAAACAATGACGTTAAGCCAAGTTTACGAGTTAAGATAAAGCCAATATCATCTACGACGTGCGTTATATTCTACCTATCAACGCTTTCATACCGCCTTTTTAATGCGTCGACGTTATTTACACGTACATTTCCTTAACATAACCAACAGTATCAAATATATATATATATATATATATATATATAATGTCTCTATTTTACTACAACTGAAATGATTCGATGCTAAATTGAATACCAAACGGATTTTATGTGATATATCTTGTGCATGGGGCGTTGAAAGTGCATCGCTCTCAATAGCGCACAATTAAATCAATGTTTCAAATTAATCATATCCATACAATGCGAATTCTCATAAAGAGAGCTTTATGGTATCTCAAAAATATGAATTGTTTCTAAAAAACGTGCTATTCCACGAATAGGTTAAATTTATCTCACCGGAGATAAAATTTTATGTAAGTATGAATCTTTTGAGCGTTTGTTCGCTACAGACTTTTTAGTACTTCAAATTTGTGCTACGGGTTCAAAGAAATAAGCATCAATTTATTTAATTTTTCCGAACATGACATCAGCTAACCAAAACCGACAGAACTGATTTTAAACGGGAACATTTTTCGAAAAATGTTAAATATCTATAATCGCATTCTCAGAATGAATCGAGAACAAAAAGTAGAAGAGGAAAAGAATATAATGAACACATTCCCCCTGTTCCACACAACTTCCATCACACGCGAAAGCGTCCTCCGTTTTTGCTGATCCATTTTTTCACACTAAGTCGTCACGTCGTCGATCTCGATTCTTTTCACAACCGTCGTTTTCCTCCCATCCATTTCTCCTCAATCTAGGGATTTTCTCTTCCAATCTTTTCACTTGTATCGAGAGTTAACAAATTGCTCCTACAGATGCGTGGGATGAACAATCGATAACGTTGAATGCGAACGAACGTTAAATCCGAGTTTGTTTTGCGTACAGTGTCCATCGATGAGTTTGCTGCAATCTCATCGATATTATCGCGCGCAAGAATAATTACGAGGATTATCATGGGCTCCCTTGCGACGGAGGCCTATAATACCCAGCCAACCATGGATTGGTTCCAATCATTGGTCAATTTGATTGATTCCGATGACATTTGCTAATAATTGATCAATTATTTGGGAATTATGTAGAATCTTTATGCGCATGTCCATTCATTCGATCATCATTGATCGAAAATTGATCATCTTTGAAAGGCCATTTGTTGGTCGCTCATGCGGACATAGAATAGGACGATTATTGATCAATCTCGCCCTGCTCAAAATTTCCCATAAAAAACGATAAAATTTTTCTCATCGGTTTCAATGTGGTTTCTGAAACTAGAATTCCTGATGCTGTATCGTGGATTTACGATAGAATTTCATCGATTCTTATCATATTCTATAGGATTGAGGATATATGGTTTTATCGTGAAATTCCCATAGAAAAAGTATTAATTATTTTGAAAAATATAACCTGTTTCCCACACAGCACCCAATATCTCGGTAATATTTTTAGAACATTACAATGTTTCGCTCAGAACATTCTGTGTGAAATATTCATACAAGATCCTATAGATATTGCAGATAGAATATTCCGTTGAGAACGTTCTGAGAATCTTCCAATTGAAACATTGCACATACAATGATGTTTGATGTTCTGGAAATCTACGATGGGGAATATGCTGAATTTGTTGAGAATGAAATATTCTGAGCATATGACTGTAGCAATATTTTATGAAGCAGAATGAATTTTCATACACTTGACCTAGGACTTGGTAAAATTTACAATTCAAGATCGAAAAAAACGCCTCCCCTATACGACCTATCCACTCTTCGTTTCAGGAGATTCTGAATCGATTGTTCTATATCCCACAGAGACAAATTTTTGAAATTTTTTCATCAATTTGCTCCAGCACTTGGTAAATTTTAGAGGTGCAGTTTTTAGAAAATGTTCCTCTCAAGTGCTATTCATTCTTCATTTCAAAAGATTCTGAATCGATTAGTCTATATTCCACGGCGACAAGTTTTCGAAGTTTTTCCATCGATCTTACTCAGCACTTTGTAAAATTTCAAATTTGATGTCGAAAAACACCTCTCTTTCACGACCCACTCATTTTTTGTGTCAGAAGATTCTGAATCGATTGGTTTATATTTCACGGAAACGGATTCTTCAAAGTCCCATCACGATGATTACAATAAATAGCACTCTGAGGGTGGTGTACTCATCTCGGAGATTGGCTGATGTGATAGAAGCCTTGACTCTCACTCGCAGAACCCGGGTTCAATCCCCACTGGGGATTCCAATAATCGACTTCGAAGCAGGTTTTCTTCCACTCAAAGTGTTTCTGGCCAAGCTGATTCAACATTAGTGGAAGTAAACTCTGAAGAAAGCTTTCTTCAACCCAAAGTAATATTTTGTAAGATTTTTAATATATGCGATTGTTACATTTTTTCCGTACAGAATATCGCTGAAATGATCACATCAATATTTCAGAATGTCTCCAGAATGCTACCTCAATGATTTCAGCAATGCTTCAGAATATCTCCAAAATGTTACAAAGATGGTGACATGAGACATCCTACAGACATTCTGACAATTTTCTTGAGGTATTTTCAATATAATTGAGTGAACCGATTGAACTCCATTCCAATCAAAAAGTGTGGTTTCAGGTTATAATTTCTATTTGAATTAGCAATACGCAAATTGCAGATAATTATTGGGGTGGTTCTTATTTTATATATAAAAAGTGTTTTCTGATTTTTCTGTTGTCAACAAACAAGTTTTCTGTACGGCTGACCCTCTAATTTTGTTCTCCATCATTGAGGAGTGCTACAATATTTTTTACATAATTTTCAAAAGAGATTTGGGGCTCGCTCACGGCGTTCTGAAATGCCTGTTATTTGTTCCCTAAAACATTCGATTATTCATATTTCCAACAGCTTCTTAGGCCCTCTTTTTTCAAGTTGTGGACTTTTGAAAATTCAACCATTTCAATAATTCATAGTTATCCATGTTTCAATAGCCACAACTCAAAAAATATGAGTTTTAAAAAGAGATTAGGAAAATGTTAATACGTTTTCATGGATAATCGGATGTTATGGGGAACAAATATTTACAATACAATATGTTCCAAGATGTTTACGTTCCTAAACAAAATTTCATTTTTCATAACTTCTTAATTAGAACCTTTGATGAAAAACTTCCAGAAAGAAAATCGTCCTAGAATTTGTTCGATGATGAATCTTCAAAAAATGGTTCGTTGAGTCAAAATTGCCATGGGAAAAGTCATCAGATGCGTCCTCCAACCAGCTGATACGCACGTAGCGCATGGAATTTTGGAGAAAAGGGCCGAATTCGATAGTCTAACGTGGGCCGGATTTGGTAACCTAATCTGTGTCATACATTTTTCAGATAAGGAACCGGAACGGTCGGTCACATTTGGACCGTATCTGTTCAGGCGTTACATTTTGTATACGAGCCGGATCCGGCAACCCTGACTAGGACCGTATTTATAATTTGGCAAACAGGACGAGCACCGCAATGTAGCCGTAACGAATTTCCGTTCGGGATGCCATTGACCTAAAATTGCCCTGCAATTGGGAAATCCAATGGTCCACTGAAATTGATCGATTATTGGTCGCCAGCGCGGACACAAAAATGGACAAATATTGATTAATCCCACCCAATCTCATCGGGTAATAATTGACCAGTTATTTATCAGTTTTGGTTGGTTGGGTAATGTGACTACATCATCATTGCGGCTGTCAATTTTTCCTCATCGATCGGAGGATTAAAATTCAATCTCAAGTAAGGTCGTACGGGGAAAAATATATTCCGTCGAATGTCGATTGAAAAAATTACTGTGCGATTATTAGTTCCCGGAGGAATTAACATGGCACCCCGATCCGATGGTAGGCACACTATAATATTCATTGACATATTTTCTCTGTGCGGAAAGCGTCGAAAGAGTGACCGCAAAAAAGAGTATTTTTCCGCCTATTTTTTGGAACCGCGAGTTTCAGGTTGAAATGCATTCTAACAAATCCTCTTTGTTGATCATTAGCGAGGGGATACCATTTTCCGGTGAGCATAACACTGGTTTTGGAGGTGAAGTAGTATCAATTTTCGATCAAGATTATATAAAAATCTGTAAGTTTTCTATAGAAAAGGATTGGTTCTGTCAAGAATCTATCGATTCTGTCGATTTCTGTATCTCTAAAACCATTGTTGTGCTCACCGAGAAATGGTATTCCCTTGCAAATGATCGACATAGGGTATTTTTCAGAATGCATTTCAACTTGAAACTCGCGGTCCTAGAAAAACAGGCTATTTTTGCGCTTACTCTTTGCGGCGTAACTACTGAAATGTTTCTTACCTAAAATGAAATAGAACAAAATAGAACGAAATGGAACGAAATAATGCGAAACAGGGTTTCAAACTCATTTGTGACACATATACATGACTTTACGTTGGATTCATGCACATTGAAGAATTAAACTGGAACAACGCGAGCGTGCGACGAGAGAGAAGTGGAGGATAGAATATCAGAGCACAAGCGGAAATTGCGTGAACTTAATTAATTGGCACTCGCTTATACAGTTTCTCTTACCCCTCTGAAATTTCGAATTGAAACTGATAAATTACGAAAGTGGTTGTCCCTGACTATCGACTGTTTTGCGGGAGCTCGAACTATCATACGGTATTTGAGGTATACATAAATCTTGATTCAAAAAGGTTGAAATCTGAGTATTGATTGATTTGAATGTAACATCATCACTCATCACATTTATTTGGTCCGTGTTAGTGTTTTTAGCAGCAATTTCAAAGATGTAGACATTAGAACGTGATTTCTGGTATTTTTGGTAATACTCTTCATAATTTCTGCAATTCGAAAAGGTTCGGTTGAAGTTTAGGTTGCCGACCTTTTATCCGAATTTGCGGACAGACGTTTAGCGCAGGGTTGCGAAATTTTCGGGACATTCCTCAGCATGAACGAATCAAGTGGAGTGTAAATAGATTCTATTGAAAAAAGTTCAGCTGCAGCCCAGCTACTGAACTTTATTATTCATTTTTTTCAAATTCTCAGGGTGTCTCTGATTGGCCTCTTATTCTTATGGATCTGTATGAGAAAATGAAGCTGAACTGCAGCTCAACTACTACCCATATAGAAATTTTCAGGGTCTGCCAATGCTGGCGATAGAATCCTACACAGCACATAATATTGCAGCAATATTGTAGCAATATGACAATATTATATATTGGAATGTAATATCACTGCAATATTACAGTGTCGATAATATCTCATGAATCACACTGAAATATTGCGATAATATTCTGCAAACAGGAATTTGTAATACATGCCCAAACTTGAATCTTGGCCAATTTCCATGTGAAAATTAGTCCAAAACGGTTTGATATTGTTTTGTTTTTGTATTCATGAGTGGAAATGGAAAATGAATGAAAATGGAAATGTGTGTTGTGTAATAAACTTTAGTAGTGAAAAAACGGGTTCCTTCTGATTCCGGTTCATGGAATCGTTTCAAAATCTTTTAAAATGCAAAACCAATACCCCTCCCACAGTTTCATTTTTTTCCGAAGATGGGATATTTTGTAAAATATTATAAAAACATCATTTTAAATTATAATACTGTCCCTAATTCGGGTCCTAAAATATAAAAAAAAAATAGAAGAATAGTTTTCTCCTCTGTAGGACTTTTGAATGCCATGAGAAGTAGAAAAAATATGCCTGAACTCACATTTGTCTTCAAAAATCAGGATTTTTCCAATTTCACCACTGAGGAATATAAAGATAAAAGAATTAAGATTTTTTTTACGACCCAAAAAATTTCATATTCCTTGAAACCCACAAAAGTTACAGTTGTTACATAAATTACAAGACTTTGGGACGATACCAGTGCCACAAGATCAGCTGATTTTGTCTGTAAGGTTTTCTGAAACGGGTGAAATACAATTGAAATATCTTGATGTACCTTTATTCTTCACCAATCAAAGGAAGCTACATCAAAATATCTATTATATTTCACCAGGCTTGTAACAACCGGGAATTTTTCTCTTTTTGATTGGTTATTCTATTCAAAAGAAATGCAGTTGAAGCACTTCCCTGTTCACCCCCTTTGCAAAATCTCCAAAATCTGCTCAATCACAATGTTTCGTTTTTCTTCAAGTTTCAAATTACATTTGTCTAGGAACACTGCCGCTCGTATTTCTTGGAAAGGATTCTATAGTGAGGGTGCTATAGCACCCTGATGTTAACCAAATTGTTCATACGAGACTTTTCGAATACCTTGCAATTCATTCTCAGAATACTGTTCTATGCTTCAATCGTTGAATACTTATATGACTGCAAAGAAATACTTTACAGAGCGATATTCTAAAACTTGTGAAGAATATTCTAGAAACCTCACATGAACAATTCACCCAGAGGGATGCTAGGGCCAAGACGCTAGCTATTTTGTTTATAACATTGAAAAAAACTTTTAATAAAATCCACATAACGCTGTGTACAGCAGTTCTTCAATAAATTTTGAAAATTACTGTGTACGGAGAGATATTTTGATTCTATTGAATTGATTCTATCCAGTTCGTTGTAAATAAAATGGCTAAGGTCCTGGTATTAGTATCACATGCTGTAAGGGGATACCAGTGTACCCTCTGAGCAAACATTCTCTTGGTAAGAATTCTCTTAACTAAATCCATAGAAATAGATGAAATTTTCAAGAAATAATCTTCAGTACTTTATCGCAGTGCAGAATCCAAATTTTGAATTTCAACCTTCCTCACAGATGTTGGAAAAAAATTTTTTGGAATTTGAAAATTTGGGCTTTGTATCGCAGATAAAGTATTAACGATTATTCCCTAAAAACTTCAGATACATTCATGAATTCAGTTCAGATAATTCTTACCGAGGAAATGTTTGTCGAGTCCATATACCGTTATATTTTCAACTACGTGCAATTAGTGTCCCCGTGAAATATTGCCACAATATTACTAAAATATATAATATCGACAGGTGTGAAATATTACTGTGAGATCACGGAAATATTGCTGTAATATTGACGTAATATCACAATATTGCTGTGATATTACTGCAATATCACTGCAATCAATCTGCGCGGACATGAAATATTACGGCAATATCGCAGTAATATTTCCCGGCAGTATCACAATATCACAAAATAATATCACTGCGATATTACTGCAATATTCTGTGCTGCGTGGGATATAGCTTGGCGCAATGTTCACAGGCAAGGCTTGGCAATCTATAAATATTAACAACAAATATAATGTTGCATCGATATCGGTGTTAAACGAATTTCCCCTAGTAAAAATGATTCATATATGCTCCATATATAAACCGTATTTGATTCATATATGGACTTTGTAGAAATCATATATGATAACATATAAATCATATATGACCCCTACATAATTCATATATGG
The DNA here is from genome assembly GCA_018340375.1 of Gonatopus flavifemur. Lineage (NCBI taxonomy): Eukaryota > Metazoa > Arthropoda > Insecta > Hymenoptera > Dryinidae > Gonatopus > Gonatopus flavifemur. The sequence continues at coordinate 433,172 of JAFFJZ010000023.1, forward strand.
GGTAAAATTCGTCCAGTGTTCCCACCTGAAAATTTCAATCTCATCAATGTTGATGAAATTCCATGAATTTGTTGTACCAGTGACCCTCTTCAAATTGTGTCAACACCAGGTTTCTAGGAAGTCAGGTTTTTGTGGTACAGGGGTTTAAATTTTCAAGATTTTTTTGATCTGCGTTTTTTTGAAAAATCATCATCCTCATTAATTCCATTTAATGAAAATATGTCATTATTGATATTGTTAGGATTTTTTCTGAATTTTACGATAAAAATACTTTCATTCATGCACAAGGAATATTTCACATAGAAATTCGATTTTTAAAAGTATTTTTGCATTTTTCGGTCACTGCGCCCCTTTTGATATTGATGAAACCTTGATAAATCGAAAGCTTGATTTTTTAGCTTCAAAATTATACAGATTAAGAAATGGGATAAGAAGATTCCTCGAAATTACAGAGGGGTTCAAGTGCTCAGATCTCACACGTCCACCCGCTACCATCGTATATAAATACAACACTACGCCAACATTGTGTAATAATATTTTATGCTAATGAATAATTCATTCTGCCGTAATTTTCTGTATCATTATCAGTGAAAATCACTTCCAGAAATCAAATATCCTCTGATTTTCAATATTATTCTCTGATTCTAATTCACTGAGGATTAGAATTCATTCTTATCAATCATATAAACTTCTGCCCTGAAGCTTCAATTGAATAGTGACTGTGGATTTTTCCAGGGCAACCTGATTCTTTTTTATTTGTAACCTAACCAACCTCATTCTCTTCAATCTGAACTCATCAACGGTTTTGTGTCGTTTTAAATGTACAGAGATGAATATCAAATCAGTGAAACTTTCTTGTTTATGAAGTTTTTGTGATTGATTTTCTACTGAATTATTCTATTGAGGAAGGACTTTTTCCTACATGTAATAACACAATGAAACGAAGGAGTTCAGGTGATCGTTGTTTCAATCCATTTCAATATCCCTGTCATAAAAAATCTTCAGATCTTCGAACCTTATCTTCAAATCTGAGAAAAAAATATCATCATCTACCCTCTGATACCCGAATATGTAGTAGATGCAGGAAAGACATGACTGTACTATCTTCAATGTCACCTTTGTACGATGTCCAATCTGTTCAGATGGATACATGCGAGAATAAGTCACTTGAGGTAGTTCCGCTTTATTATTCGATTCATCAAAAAAGTACACAGTATACATTGAGAAAAAAGATAATGGAGGCAACTACGCACGACAGTTGGATACGTTCAATCACAATCCTTCGTCAATTCAATTTGAATTCAAGGTTCATTCAAGTATTCATAGTTGAGTCAACTACAAATCTAATTGAATCAAAGAAGTATTGCATTTGAACGTATCCAACTGTCGTGCGTAGTTGAGTCCACTATTTATTCTTCTTAGTGCAGCCCCAAAATGTTCTAATGAGGAGAAAACTGGGATAATTGAGAAATTTCTATTATCTCTTAGGATCAAACATTATTCGAGGAAGAGGATGATGTCCCACACCTTGAAATTAACGAGGAGGAAACTTTTGATATAAATGAAGAAGATTTTTCCGTTCCATCAACAAAAATGTCTGAGAATTTAAATCGAAAGTGTCGAACAAAACATCATGAATCAGCTATTGAAGTTCTCGATCAAATCGAAGAAAAATTCAAACAGTCTTCCAGTTACTCAGAAAAGATTTTGCTTCTGACCCTTGCTCCAAAATCACCGGGACGAAGGACATTGGCTACTGAATTCAACGCTTCGGAACGTCAAGCTAGGAAAGCCATACAGTTGGCAGCTGGAAACGGGATTCTAACATCACCAAATCCAAAGAGAGGACGAATGTTATCTTGCGAGATTGAAAATTCCATCATAGCATTTTACTTGGATGATGAAAATAGCGGGATATTGCCAGGCATGAAGGATTATGTTTCGATCAAAACTAATGATGGAACGCGTGAACATGTTCGAAAAAGATTGATTTTATGCAATCTTGCCGAATTGTATTCTTCATTCAAATTGAAGAATCCTACAGTTGATGTGAGCTTATCGAAATTTTCACAGCTGAGACCTCGCAATTGTGTACTCGCTGGACCTTCTGGAACTTATACCGTATTAGTATAGTGTGTTTATCATGAAAACGTGAATTTAATGCTAGATGCCATAAGTTTACAAAAACTAACGTCTGCGACAAATTTCCCCATGACTTCTCACCATGATGCTATTAAAATGCTTGTATGTGATAATCCTACTTCTGAATGCTATCTGGACAAGTGTTTAGCGTGTCCTGGAATAGACAATTTTAAGGATTTTCTTCAATCGAATCTTACAGACCAGTACATTGAGAGAGTAGAATATCAGATTTGGCAACAAACTGATCGCAGCACTTTGAAAACTGAAATAACAGACGCAGGAGATTTCGCGGAGGATCTCTGTGAACGGTTACATAAGTTGAAATCTCACGCTTTTATAGCAAAGCAGCAATCGTCCTTTCTTAAGAATCTCAAGGATAATTTGAAGGCCGGAGAATTCATAGTTACATGTGATTTTGCTGAAAACTATGCATTTATCGTTCAGAATGCTATTTAATCGTTTCATTGGAATAACAACCAAGTTACCATTTTCACAACAGTAATTTATTACAGAACAGATGAGTCAAGACATCGCAGAATAGCAATTTTGTCTGATAACCTGACTCATGATACGGTAGCTGTTTATGAATTTCAAAAAATTATTACAAAGTATTTGCAAGATGATTTTAAATGTCAAAAAATCTTCTACTTCATTGATGGAGCATCGCAACATTTTAAAAATAAATATAATTTTGCAAATCTTCTACATCATGAACATGATTTTGGAATTGCGGCTGAGTGGCATTTTCATGCAAGTGCAAATGGCAAAGAACCTTGCGACGGTATTGATGGAAATTTGAAGAGACTTGCAGCACGTGCAAGTCTGCAAGCATCATCAAATGAAAATCAAATTTTGACTGCGGATGCTCTTTATCAGGGGACTAAAGAACATTTGAAAGAAACTGTAATTTTTTTTCAGTCCAAAGAGTACTCATATGGAGGCTACGAAAGCACTTGAAAAACGATTTGCATCCGCAAAAACGATAGCAGGAACTCTCAAATACCATTGTGTAATACCTATGGAACATTCATCGTTTATTCTTAAAACTCACTCTTCGGCAGTGCAATATGATATATTCCCAAAGACCCGAAGGAGGCATAAAAATTAGAGTATAGGAACAACCTTTCAGAAGGATCAGAAGATTGATAATTATGAATACTGCAAATTGTTTAATATCATTTTGTACATTTATGTAGCAATAATTCAATTTTGTAAATAATCAGAGTACTATAACTTGTATAAAGAAAGTCACTACTTACAGTTACTTTTACCAGTTACAGTAGCCGCGTTTCCATAAAAATTGAATATCAATAAAAAGAAATTTAATGGGTCCAAGATGACAAATTGGTATGACTAATTATTACAATCATGTTCTAATAAAGTATGACGTGTTTTCTTCAACCGTGTGTCGTGAATCAATTATTCATTTGAAAGGGGTAATCTAGATGGTTGTATTGAGCAATGGGGTAGGCAAAATTGAGAAAATAAATTTGATAATTACTTTTTTCATAAAACAATACACTGTAAATCGATGGTGTGATCGTCACGTACTCAAGGTACGATACGTACACACTTGGAACTCTGTACCTTGGGGAAATTTCTTCGTCCCATTTTTAAACCTGTATGATTTTGAAGCTGAGGAATCAAGCTTTCGATTTATCAAGGTTTCATCAATATCAAAAGGGGTGCAGTGACCGAAAAATGCAAAAATACTTTTAGAAATCGAATTTCTATGTGAAATATTCGTTCTGCATAAATGAAAGTATTTTTATCGTAAAATTCAGAAAAAATCCTAACAATATCAATGATAACATATTTTCATTAAATGGAATGATTGAGGATGATGATTTTTCGAAAAAACGCAGATCAAAAAAATCTTGAAAATTTAAACCCCTGTACCACGAAAACCTGACTTCCTAGAAACCTGGTGTTAACCCGAGTAAAAATGTTAATTTCGGTTCGCCAAACAGGACTGCTGCAGACATGTTGCATTTTGTGCGGTACTGTTGCAGATTCAGTGCAGGCCCATCACGTCCGCAACAGTACCGCAGAAAAATGCAACACGCCTGCACCAGTCCCGTTTGGCGAACCCGAAATGAAAATTTTTACTCGGGAACACAATTTGAAGAGGGTCACTGGTACAACAAATTCATGGAATTTCATCAACATTGATGAGATTGAAATTTTCAGGTGGGAACACTTGGCGAATTTTACCCCATATGGGCCATATATGACCTTATAAAACTCATATATCACCATATAAAATTCATGTAGGGCCGTTCGATTCATATAAGGACCGAAAATGATCCATATATAGGCTAAACAATGCCAAATATGGGATGTATATTAGGGTAGGCCGAAAAAACTCAACTTTTTTTTCTTGAGTCGCTATACCGCGGAAAAGTTGCGATTTGGACTGACAAAAAGTATTTAAAAACAATCAATAAAAAATGTCGATGTCTTCCGGTCGCGCAAAGCCCCCAAAGTTCATAAAAATAGGTGAAAATCCACTATTGCACGTGAATTTTCGAAATAAGTAGAGATATTATGATTCGAACGCTATAGCTGTAATTAATCAATGATGAAATCATCGTAAACGATTGTGGAAAATCACCGAAATCATTCAATGCATTCAGTTCACCCATTAGCATGGAATTCATGCGGAATATTGAGGAAGCAAGTGCGTGCGTGTACTGAAAAAACAATGTAGATGAATTTGAATCCGAGTCCATTCTGTAGTTACTGTAACAGTATTATGACCATAAAAATGTGCAATAGATATGACCGAACTCGTGTGGATCCCTCAGAGAGAGAAGAGAAATGGAATTAGTATTACTTTCTTTATTTAATACAATGTATAGAATAAAGAAACCTTTATTAGTCTGAGTGTTTTCTGTTGAAATATTTTATCTCTTTCCTACATGACTCTTTTCATTTCTTTTATTTATTGCCTTCATTTACTCAATTCTAATTGATTGTCTCTGTTCTATGTCTTTATGATTATGAATGTTGCACTTACTTCCACAGTAACCTCAATAAGAACATGACTTCCGCAACTACAAAATTCAAATTCGATTGCATTCTCTTCTCAATGTGTGATTGCCGTGTTTATTAATCTGAAAATTATAAGAAATTCCTGTTTTGTTACTACATAATATCAATATATCACTACGTGAAAAAATTGAGAATATTGACCCAGCTCAGGTTGGGGATGGTAAAATACTATAGATGAAATAAAAAATAAAATAAAAAGTTTGTTTGAGAAAGCATCTATACTATAGATGCTTTCTCAAACAAACTTTTCATTTTATCGGCTACTTTATCAGCCACGTTTGAAAACCTGACACTTGTGTTATTAACCTTTACAGATAAATTATACTGTTCTTGGAAACAGCACCGAATCACGTCTTCATGCGTGGGAAGTATATTTTGCACAAAATCTCTGGGTTTACCAAATATAGGGCACTCAAAGACATTTCTTGTGATCATTTTCTTTGAGGCTGCCATTAGGTATCTCAAAAACTTCACAACACAACACTGCACAACACTAAACGTAAAATAACATGAAGATGTGAACGCATGAGAGCTTCTGCAAAAATGGCATAATGATAACAAAAGAAGGCAGGAGCAATGGCGCTTGTACATTTTTGACGCCCAGGGGTTAATCGTATTTTACCATCCTCAACCTGAGCTGGGTCAATGTTCTCAATTTTTTCACGTAGTAATATATTTATATTATGTAGTAACAAAACAGGAATTTCTTATAATTTTCAGATTAATAAACACGGCAATCACACATTGAGAAGAGAATGCAATCGAATTTGAGTTTTGTAGTTGCGGAAGTCATGTTCTTATTGAGGTTACTGTGGAAGTAAGTGCAACATTCATAATCATAAAGACATAGAACAGAGACAATCAATTAGAATTGAGTAAATGAAGGCAATAAATAAGAAAAATGAAAAGGGTCATGTAGGAAAGAGATAAAATATTTTAACAGAAAACACTCAGACTAATAAAGGTTTTTTTATTCTATACATTGTATTAAATAAAGAAAGTAATACTATTCCATTTTTCTTCTCTCTCTGAGGGATCCACACGAGTTCGGTCATATCTATTGCACATTTTTATGTTCATAATATAGTTACAGTAACTACAGAATGGACTCGGACTCAAATTCAGCTACATCGTTTTTTCAGTACACGCACGCACTTGCTCCCTCAATATTCCGCATGAATTTCATGCTAATGGGTAAACTGAATGCATTGAATGATTTCGGTGATTTCCCACAATTGCTTACGATGATTTCATCATTGATTAATTACAGCTATAGCGTTCGAATCATAATATCTCTACTTATTTCGAAAATTCACGTGAAATAGTGGATTTTAACCTATTTTTATGAACTTTGGGGGCTTTGCGCAACCGGAAGACATCGATATTTTTTATTGATTTTTTTCAAATATTTTTGTCATTCCAAATCGCAACTTTTCCGCGGTATAGCGACTCAAGGAAAAAAAGGTTGAGTTTTTTCGGCCCACCCTAATGTATATGGCCCATATATGGATTTTATATGGGTCATATATTAGGCGTACAAATAAGTTTCCGCGGTTTGTCAAAAGATGGCCCCACCAGAAGGTTATGGAGAAATTGTCAGATGTAAAACGTAATATCCCAAGTTTAGTCATCTAGCAACACCATAACCTTAAAGTACTAGTGATTCCGTATCAGCATCACGTAATTTTTTTCGTGCAAAAATGTCAAGTTTTATTCCGAATAAGCATCATTTGCGGGAACTTTTGATTTACTTCTTTAATGTGAAAAAATCTGCAGCTGAGGCGCATCGATTGCTTCTAGAAGCATATGGTGAAGCTGCTTTAAGTGAGAGAAGTTGTCAGGAATGGTTTCAAAAGTTTAAGAACGGTGAGTTTGACGTTAAAGACAAAGAACGCAGTGGAAGGCCGAAAGTGTACGAAGACATGGAATTAGAAGTACTATTGGAGGAAGATTCGTCCCAAACGCAAAAAGAACTTGCACTTACTCTACAAGTGACTCAACAAGCAATTTCACATCGTTTAAAATCGTTAGGAATGATTCAAAAACAAGGAAATTGGGTTCCATATGAACTAAAGCCGAGAGACGTTGAACGCCGATTATGCATGAGTGAAATGCTGCTTGCCAGGAATAAAAAAGAGTTTTTTGCATCGTATAGCCACTGGTGACGAAAAATGGATTCACTACGATAATCCAAAGAAGAGAAAGTCATGGGTTAAGCCCGGCGAACCATCAACATCGACAGCTAAGCCGAATATTCATGGAAAAAAACTCATGCTGTGTATTTGGTGGGATCAGCTTGGTGTCGTGTATTATGAATTGCTGAAACCAAGCGAAACCATTACTGGAGCTCTCTACCGAACACAATTGATGAGATTGAGTCGGGCACTTGAGGAAAAACGCGCCCATTACTACTCCAGACACGACAAAATTATTCTTTTACACGATAATGCTCGTCCACATGTTGCGGCGCCGGTAAAAACATACTTGGAAACACTCAACTGGGAAGTTTTACCCCACCCGCCGTATTCACCAGACTTAGCCCCTTCTGATTATCACCTGTTCCGGTCGATGGCACATGGTCTGTCTGAGCAGCGCTTCACATCATATGAAGACACCAAAAATTGGGTAGATTTGTGGATAGCGTCAAAAGATGAAGAGTTTTTTCGACGGGGTATCCGAATGTTGCCAGAAAGATGGGGAAAAGTAGTGGCAAATGATGGAAAATACTTTGAATAAAACGTAATGTACTTTTCCTTTACAATAAATTCCTAATTTTTTATAAAAAACCGCGGCAACTTATTTGTACACCTAATATGAATCTGTGAAATCATATATGTGGCCTGTTTGGTCATATATGCCGCATATATGATTCATTTTTACTAGGGTCGGTTGTCAGCCTACCATTGATTCACAATTCCGCCAGGCTTGGCGCTTGCTAGGTTCATCTTTGGTTCAAAATTAACCGAACGATAGGATCATTTGAAGAGTGGTCGAATATTGCCACAAACTTTGGTCTAGTCTGGATAAAAATTAGTTTTCAATGTAGTGCTGATCATTGGTAATAGAATAGCTCAATATCGGCATGCTCCTGAATTTCAACTTTTGATGACTGAATTGCTAGCTAAGTGACCGATCGAGTATTTTTCTCGCGAGTAGTGAGAGATGTATACAAGAAATATGTAAGCTCTACAAAGGAAAAGAAAACGTGAATGACCGTCAGAAATCACGTTCCACAATAAACTTTTCTTAATCTATAAAATTGAATACGCTGCAAGATGATATTTTCCAGTATATATTCTTGAATCTCTTCCTTGGATCTTGAAGAGATCTAAAGGATGTTTTATGCAACATATTTAGATATCTTACTCCTGATGAATTTTACAGAAATATATTTCGAGCAATCTGGTTGAAAGTTCGTAGGATTCGGTATAAAATATACTTTAATGTAATTGGATTGGAATATAGTCATTTTATATGCAATGAGTTTGCGAATCTGGCTGGTTTCTTTTCCCTATTATTTTCTTCGTCCATATCTACCTTCCTGATTTCTAGAATATTTTCACAATCTCTGTTTCAAACCCTCATCACTTCATATGAAGATATAACGGGCGATCGAAGGACGAGGGAGAAGAATTTTTATAAAATCAATCTGTTTGTAATTTTTCTTATGGACAATACTGCGATATGTGATAAACTACAAAATCAATCTTTAATCGCTTCACACCCATCGAATACACGAGACCTCGGATGACGCCATACCTCAGATGATATTGATATTAACGAAATAAAAAAAAAGAAACGATACTATCCTGTAAAAACGAACTTGGATTTATAAGGAAAACGTACGTATTGTTCGGAAAATTGTCCTCTATCCCACGTTCAATCTATTGTCTGTAGCATCCCTCTTTTTCGTTACAATAGAACGTACACGTACAATGAAATTTCATTTAGAAAACAACATACTTCATCTCTCGTATCTACTGTAACCGCAATACAAGTTTTTATTCTCACCATTGGAAAAGTAAAATTTACTGCAAATACAACGTTGTGGTATGACAAAATTTATTGTTCCGACTGACCTCTTCTTGGCCAACGCGAACGTCACGGCCAATCCTTCCTTTTTTGAGAAAGATGAAATATTCGCTTTTTCCAGGGTTGATCGGTACAAAGAGGTACCGATTTGCGAGAGAAAAAACTACGCGCAAGAAAAATTCGCCGCTTGGAAAGAACACATGGAAGGTATTTTTATTGTAGTCATTGTGGATTACATCGAACGAATGTTACTCAGGTGAGAGGGATATTATGAAATTGAAATGCAGACATTTTTCTATAATTAAAAAGTGAATAATAATCGCTTTGGGGTATTGGGAGTTCGTAATGTTTATTGTAGGGGAAGTGTTTGTACCTTGGGACAAGGTTTGAAAAACTTCTTCATCAGAGATTATGACATTTTTCATTTCTTTTTATCTTCGATACAAACTTTTCAATTAATTTTTCCAGTACGTCATTGCAAGTATTCCAGAGTGAAACATGGGGTTGTACCTTGGGACTCCTATCTGACATCCTCACATTACAATTTTTGTTGTAGGAATAACGAATGTGATGAAATATTACAAGCTACAATTTAATTACATTTAACGCTTTGGTAATAAGAGTTGTGATGTGTTGGATGGACAGTTCAAGTCCCGCGAAAAAATGCGTGAATGGATTCATATTTACATACTGTAATTCCTGTTCAAAGTCAACATAAGAATTGTTGTCAGTTTTCAATTAGATATCATCCTTGAGGAAAAAATTCAGTTTCGTGAGAAAAATGTTTAGCGAAGAGGAAAAAACGTGAGCAGTATCAATTGACTCTTCCCGACAAAAAAAAGGTGATAATTCCCACGGTGGACTCCTACATGATTCGAGATATTCCCCTGAAAGTGCGTCGAGTTTTTCTTATATTGGATCTGCGTCTAGAGTCCTACACGTACAAAATTTGATTGTCATATCGAGGTCATCAAATGTCCCTCATGAAACGACTGCGAGGAATGCATAATGAGAAAAATGGTGGAAAAATTGAAACCACAATTTTTTTGTAAATTTGATTTTCAGCACTTCAGAATGAAAAAGTTATTAAAATCGGTTGACAATTACGGACTGTGGTTCGCTGTAATAAAACCAGCTTATGAATACTTTCAAAAAGTTGATTTGATTTGATAATATACTGGTTTTGATAATATGGTCCCTAATTTTGGAAGTGTTCTTCTTAAATTTAATAAGATAAATAATTGAGTGATAGTGAGATTTTGTAATCAATTTCTGGAAGAAATTCCGATAAGAAACTTCTAAATCCTATAAATAACGTTAAATTTGAATATGCACTGATCGTTCTGTCACGAACTCGCTGTCATAAATAACACAGTGCTACAAAAAGGAAAAAATTAAAGACACTTTTCAAATGACCTAGTGTAGATTGTTGGTCTGGTCGGATAAAACACAAAACATGTTTGAATCATTTTTTACACATCATATTCGATACCATAATACGTCATATGATGCCTAGAATATTATTAATTGAACTCCACATCAATTTTCGTATAAAATCGAAATTTCCTTTTTTGGAAAAATTTGTGTAACTCCGACAATTCTGGATAGATTTCAATGAACAATGACTCATTTCACACAGAATTGAACACACTTCAATACTATATATGATAAACCATTGGTTCTCGAAGTATAGTCACAAAAAATGCTTTTGAAATAGAAAAAATGAAAAAAACAGGTGAAAATTTCAAATTCTTGAGGAAAAATTTCCACTAAGTTTCATTTAGTACTCAAAACCATATATATGTCTCGAAAGTGCCAACATTCCCCTTCCAGAAGCCGTTTGGAATTTTGAAATTAGTCAAAAAATGTCCGAGTTAGAAATTTTCAAATGTACAAAATCCCCAAAAATCAGTTTTTTGACCATAACTTGAAAATTTGAGGGTGTAAAAAATTTTTCAAACATGGTTTTGTGTTGTATTCGGCCAGACCAACAACCTACACTAGGTCATTCGAAAAGCGCCTGACCAGTGTAGCACCGTGTAATTCGTCTGCATTGAAGCGGGGAAAAGAATTTCGTTAGGAACGGTTCCACGGTAAGGTAAACGCCCCCATTTGTGAACCGCTTAGCCCCCATTAGCGAACGATCGTTTATTTATCATATTTTCCCTATGACATATTATTCTGAGTTTATTTATATACCAGTGGTTTATTTAGTGTTTTAGTCAGTCATACTTGGATGAGATTGAAGCACCAAATGAAAAGAACTATCAATCAAAAACCAAAATGTTCATTAAAGGGGTCGCGTTCATAAATGGGTCATCTACCTCATCAATATTTTTTCGAGAAACTTCGCCAAGTTTACATTGAATTTTATAAAATATCGATAAAAACTTCATGCAAATTGTAAATAAAGTATCGTACACCTCTATTTCGAACTCCTAAATATGGGGCATTGCATACCAAATCGGCCACTTTTTGAGGTCACCTTTTCCGATATTTTTGGCAAATTTTTATGTTTTTGAGACCGATGAAAAACGCTTTCATGAATTTTTTCAGATTTTTTTGGCCATCCGTTTCCGAGATACCGATGTTTTCACAAAATTCGAAGTTTTTTTCTTCAAATGCTCATGTCTTCCCGGAACATACACCAATCGGGCTGTTTTTTTTCCAAAATTTTCGTTTTTAGATGTACTTTCAAGAAAAAAATACATTTTCATTCTTCATCAATTCCTTCATCGTTTATTTTGAGTTTTAAGCAAAAAAATCGTTTTTTCGAAATGTATGCCCCCTCCGATTTCTTAAAATAAATTCTCAAAAAAAACTTGGATGAATTTGGAAAATTTTGAAACCAGTCCGATCATGGACGAACGTTCCGTTCTATTTTTTTTCTCAATTCGAAAAATTGTTTCTTCTTCCAACTGTTATTTTTCGACTCAATATGACCAATAAACATTTTAAGATCGGCCTATTTAGCTGCTACGAATTTTTTTTTAACACTTCGCCTCTCAGAATATACTCCTTTTTGAAGTTTTTCTTCTCATTCAGTAAATTAATTTTGAAAATTAACTAAGAACTACTAAGAACTACTTATCTTTATAACCTAAGAAAGGATAATAAACGATATTAATAATAATAAATTCATTCGTATTCAAACTTCAAAGTAATAAGCAATATTTATTTTTTTACGTTCAAACAATTTGTGAGTTTCAAATGCATTTGAGTTTGAGTATTTTTTAATAACATAATTCTGATCCAAGCAGCATCAGAAAATACTATGAACGTTGAACGAATATTCGAAATATATATATTTATATATATAATATCATATTATGGTTATTATATCATTATACATATCATTATATATTATATATATATATATATATATATATAAATGCATTCTCATATCGTTTGATTCGAAGTAAATCATCCGATAATTTTATAGATAACTTTCGTTATAATTATTTATTATAAAAACAACGACTCTTACTCTTCTTTTACTACGAATGTTTTCCAATTGCCGCGCTGTCGCTTCGCCGATGCTTTGAGAACCCCAAAGTTCGAGACCAACTCTGGCATAAGTGAAGGTCATGGAGAATATTGGTAGAAAGTATGTCAGTATCATGAAGATCACATTGTATCTGAAAAGAGAATAATATATACATTAATTATTGTCAAGGCTCCACGGAGAGTTTAGTTTGCTTCTAAGGTCAGAAACTAGGTTTTCAGATGCGCGTTGCAGCGAAGCGAATAAAGTTACGGCTCTAATTTGAAAGCTCAAATTCTTGACTTCACGTGATTCACGCTCATTATCCGAAAATATAAAAAAAAATAAAAAAGACTGGGAGATATTTCATGTTACATCTACTAGAGATTTCAGTACAATTTTTTACTATCATAAGAGAGGATGCTTTGAGACTTTTTAATGAGTAAGAGCGCATATTTTATGCAATAAGGAAAATTCACTTCTCCTTTGTAGGTTCACGAGGGGAATTGAAAATAGTACCTTTCAGAAAGTACCGAGTCTTCGTGGAGAAAACAGACAATGTAATTCGACATGGATTGCATCGAAGGAAGAAAATTCATAGAAGAAGGCAATAAAAATCAATAATGATGGATGGGAGATATCGATCTGAATATTTTGTTCATTCATCAATGCTTCAACTCTAAACTAAACTCAATGGAGTCTCGAATTAACGTTAGAATCATTCAATGTTCAAGAACGGATAACAGAAAAATCTCAGCATTCCAACCGATTCTGGATAATCAAAATGAGTGTATATATTTTCTAGTCCTCCTTGTTGCCGGAAACACTTCATCTCCCGCTGGGTCGTTTACATCAACCATTGCACCCACCGCTGTACGGGACTGAAATGGAACAATGCAAAGTATCGTGTGAATTAGTGTTCGCCCCAAGCAAAGGCAGGGGATTTCAATCGATCAAGTGAAGGAGCGATAGGTCGCGCAAATCAAAACTGATGAGTACACTCGACTTGGTAAACGACCAAAGTTGTATTAAGATTCTGTACACGATGTATCTATCATATTTGAAGAATTTTATAGGTTCGGCTCTTTCAGCGACAAGCACACGACAAGAGGGACTTGATGGATCAGACCTTTAGGTCTATAGAATATCGTTCTCGAAGTCTAGTCCCGTTAGCGAAGTGTATTTTTTGTCTTTTTTCTTCTGTACATCTGTCGCCCTCTCATGTTTTTTTTCCAAGCATACATATATGAACTGTCGATCACGAATCCGCCCTCAAATTATGAAGGCCAGAGTTCAATTCTAGATTCAGATCATTGTCTGAACCTATGACCCTACGAACAAGAAGATATATCTCATGGAAATAAGATTCTATATGAGGATTCATGAAGGTCATTTTTGGATGTGAACGAATGAAAGCTTAGGATTCTCATTCGAATATATTCGAATATGCATTCCTGACGAATAATTATGGAGCGTCCAGCCTTTTCGAAATGAACTCTCTTTATGAAAGTTTCAAAGAAATTCGAAAAATTAGATGGGTGGTTAATAAACAGCGATGATCGTTCATTCCTTCCTATACATTGATGGAAGAATTACACTAAAATTATGAATCATGAAGCATCAACCGCATCACTGTAAATACGTGCCCGAGTGGGCGAGTTCCAGCAGTTTTGATTGCTACGATTAATGAGACCACATCAAAGATTTACGAATGAATTGACACTACATTTGGATGTTATAATAGAACATAATCTCTGGAATGAAGAGTCAATTATTAACCATAATTTCATTACGTTCTCCAATTTCCATAATCTCTGTCCTTTCCAAATTCAATTATGCACTCGATATTTTTAGACACGATTATCAACCAAATTCGAGACTGTGACCGGGAAGTACGTTTGTGTTTACATACATCGACGAACCGATGAATGCACGCTGATTTTCTGATTTTGTGAATTATCTGAATTTCTGATCTACGTGCAGGTAACCTACATTCTTTTCTATGGCCGTTGATTTCGATTTGCCTACATGTTTCGAATAAATTGATTACGTTCCACTGGAGTACAAAATTTTCATTCGCGATGGCTATCTATCAAATATATTTTGAAATCGAATGGGGAGGTCTTTTGATCGTTCGATGGATTCACAGTTTCGATATAGATTTCGATTCAGTGGAAATAAATACCTCGAATTGTGATATGAGTTTGCTAAAAAGGTTTGTGCTTTCATTCGTGTTGGAACTTATCGAACCACACGAATTATCAGCCGAAATAAAATTCGAATGAGAACTGCGAATTCGCGACTATCTTGAAAGAAAATATTACCTGCTACTATTTGCTTCCCTTGCAAACCAATCGTCGAATCAAATGGAGATAATATTCAAATGGAAACTGGAATTATGAAGATTATTTTTCATATTTAAAATAAACGAAGGTACGTTTTGATTCGTTTTATGATAGAAATTGTCATTACCTTTGGGACGTGACTTAATCGAATCGATTGAACGAACCGTCGGAGAGATAATTACCTATTCGTTTCTCGGATATCGTTTCAATTGGACTGCGATCTAACGAAGTACGAACAAATGATGAACTCATGAATCATAATAAGAACAGTGAACTGGCGGGATGGGAATCGAAAATTTTCTATCAATTGAGTCAACTCAAAATGAATATCCAACCTTAGGTGACGCATGGACGAATCTCAATCTTGTTTTAAATCATTTCAAATGTTTATAATCAAGATTTCGAAAATAGTTCTTGAATTTTGAACTTGATTGCACTATCGGAAGACTTATTTGCGTCTATATACTGGGTGATTCAAAATTGCCGTACACTTTTCTAAGAGCAGATTCTTGATAAAATTCTTAAAAGATTTCGGTCCGGAATATTCAGATCTGATCCTTAGATCCGGAGATATGAGCATTTTTCAATTTTTTGAAAAATCCAAATACCTCGCAAGTACCATATTTCTGACTTTTGAATCCAACACCATTCTCTAAGTCAGATCACGAGGTATCCCTGGAAAAGAATAAATCTAATTTAGCTTCCTTCGTTGTGGAGTTATAGCGGTTTGAAATTTTTTGCATTCTAGCCAATCAGAATTCAACAACTTCAAATCGCTATAACTCCACAACGAAGGAAGCTAAATTAGATTAATGTTTTTCCAAGGATACCCCGTGATCTGACTTAGTGAATGGTGTTGGATTCAAAAGTCAGAAATATGGTACATTCGGGGTATTTGGATTTTTCAAAAGAAAATCAGGTGGAAATTTACTGTTCGAACGAATGATGGTAACAACGTTTTCTTTTGTTCGTTATTCTCGTCGAGAGACCGTGGTTGAAGCTTCGTTTGACGGATCATTAAAGCTCATTGTATAATAAAGGACCGATGGTAGTAACTGTAATGTCTTCCACGTGTTGAGAATGATCATCACATGTAGTACTTGAAGAATATTCATTTGAGTTGATATGCCTGAGTTTGCCTCAAGGAATAAAACTTAATGATCACTCCTCCTTCGATACACTGAATTTTGAAAGTTGAGAAGCATTTATGATTCCATTGAAATAAAGATACGTATTCGCATTTAATGCTAACTCTGTCCAACGTTGGCCCGTATGTCAGTTGCTACCCGAGTCGAAAAATTGTAATACCTTTTGAAACCTGATTAACTCCGTAATACGCAACGATCCAGAGTTGAATCAGGCCAAAAAATGGATAACATCAGGTTCAATGAGAATTTTGAAAGCAAGATCAGGTTGAGAACAGAGCGAGATTTAGGGCGAAAAATGAAATTCACCCTGATCCACTCCGTAACACGCAACGAATTAGAGCTAAATTAGGTTTCACTTTTTGACTCGGGTATGCTTTGATAGCCAATCCGGAATCAGATTGATATTGCTAATTCTCTCAAAATTTCAATTCGACGCGACTTAATTCCAGACCCTTTGGATATGCAGCTGGGTAGCTCTCGATTTGCGCCCACATTCTCGACAATGCATTTCAAACTAGCTAAAAGCTACAAAAGTATTTTTATAATATCATTCACGATGATTCGTGATTGCAGCACTCCAGTAAGAAAATTGCTACACTCCGACTCCACTGTTCTGTTTTTTTCAGTGAACCCGGCTTTAATTTGATCACCTTTAAACTACCGATGATTCGATTATTCATTTGATTCGTGTTTCGGCATTCGACCGAAATTCCTTCATGGATGAGGCAATTTTGATTTACATCTAAAAACAACAACACAGATAAAAGTGTTTTGTTGGATCAAATAAATTTTGAGTCATTCAAATAAATATGTTATTTCAATAGGGCGAAATAAATATTTATTCAATAACTTTTTTGGATTTATTTGAATATCCAAACTCTACAATATATTAACCCATTCGTCCGAATAAATACGATACTTTGTTGGACTGTTGTTTTAGTTTGAGAGAAAGATATGTTTTACTTCGATTGAACAAATGATTCTTTGATTCAAACATTTATTCGTTTCGCATACAGGATCCTGAAAGAGAGCATGGAAGATTTATTCAGAAAGCCACATTGATGCATTCAAGTGAAACATATCCTGGTTGTCAATCAAATAAATATTATTTTGATCGAAGGATACCATTCGCTCCATTTCAATGTAAAAAGAGAGGATGCGAGAAGTGTCAATTTCTGTCAATAAATTGATACAAAATTGAATGAAATGTGAATTTTTATAGTTTTTGAGACACGAAACTCGATACTGACGATGAGAAGCTCAAAAATCCATGGGAAAATGGGAAAAACTTGTGATAATCGTATATGAAGTTCATATTTCACAGCACACATTTCATTGAGCCTTGTATGTCCCTATGTAGCGTTCCATACTGACCTGGACAGAACATCGTTCGTAGTCTTAGAGTGGCTGAATTTGATAGTGGATTTTATATAGCCAGAATTAAACACCACACTCACACACAAGATTCAGTACATATGTACCCTGTCAAGTACAAATTCCAGATGATCATCACAGACTTTTTCCCACTTTGACTGTAGATTTTCGGGCTTCTTGTTGCCCGAAATCCACATTCCATTCAGTTTTGCATCAATGGGCAAAACTGGACACTTTTTATACCGCACGCAGAAAACAGATGTGTTGAAAAGTCCCCTAATTTATTGAGGATCAGCGCCAGTCTGTGACAGATAGCGTTTTGACTTGAATTTAGTTTTAAAAACTCTCATAATTTTATTAGATGTATTTCTACAAGAAATTATGGTCCTTTTGAAGTTACACCTAGGTAAATAATTTCATTCATCACAGACTGGCGCTGATCCTTAATAAATTATGGGACTTTTAAAAATATATTTTTCTGCGTGCGCTTTGTTTGGTTAGAAAAGGCGAAAGGCTTTCGGCTTTCGACGTTTCTACTCACAAAATTTTATTTGAGGCACAACTGCCAAGACACAAATGATTCAAAAAATGTTTTAAAACTGAATTCTTTAAAATTTTAGAGCCCATCAATTTCCTCCCCACTGAGCGGTCTTGTTAAAACCTCGCAATAATATTGCAGCGATATTGATGCGACCTTGAAAGTACCTGTCATGAGAATTACAACAGTAATATTACAGAATTCAATTACAAGTAAATTACAGCGATGTTACGTTGTCAAATAATATTCCAACGATATTTCTGTGAGTTACTTTTGTAATATTGCATTTGTAAGTTGAAAAACAGGTACTTCCAAGATCGCATCAGTATTGCTACAATATTAATACAAGGTTTTACCGGAAATGCTCAGTGGGTCACTCATGAACTGTTCTAAAATTTTTGGTTATCAAGTTAGAATTCAATCCATGCAGTTCCAGTCGATAGAATTCCTTCTTTGAAAATCGTGGTCATTTAGAAATCGAAAATTTAGAATAGCTGATGAACAGTGACGACGATGTGCTTTTCCCTGGCTCAATGAAGTTCAAATGACTGACGGTAACCATGGCGCGATACGCCGTGATAGGTGGTTTTCGATTGAACTTATAATTGTTTGAAGGAAATAATTCTTAAAATCTTCCAAACAAATATTTACTTGACTCATGGTGAAAATATATCCACTTCGAGATCCACGAAATATGTTCCCGATTCTCTTAATTCAAAATATTACATATTTATTCAACAATCATATATTGAATTGTTTAAATCGAAATATTTGAATAAAAATTTTCAAATAACTTGGATTATTTGACACAACCCAGGTAGGAATTAACAAATGGCCCAAGCTTGGCCCGATCTTGATCCAATTATGGTTTATATTGAGCCAGAATCCATGAGAAAAAATGGCCCAAGCTTGGTGAAAGTTTGAGATGATAACCTCGTGCCAGGCTTGGTACTCAATATTGGGCCAGAATGCAACGCCAAGCATGGCCCAATGTCTCATGATATGTGTATTATGAGTATTTTGGAGCTTGGCTCATACGATTAAACCTGACCTGGCCCAAGTTGTGTATATTAACTTTTGCCATTCTTCAACCCGATTCTTCAAACATACTTCTTGGAGAAAAAAATGACGTCATTTTTCATGCCATGCCTGCAAAAAATTTCCCATAGAAAACAATAAGATTCTTAGCTGGGATATCGGTACAACTCTGTAAAAATCACAAACATGGAGATGTGGCATAGGTTCTCAGATAAACATTGGTTGTACATTGGCCCAATATTGGTTCACGATGCTTGACAGTTTAATGTTTTGCCATGCTTCAACCACTTGTTGTAATGACATTCTCTACGAAACGTGGTATAGATTCTCAAATAACAAATGGTTTTATATTGGGTTGATATTGGTTCGCCATGTTTGGCAGCCCAATATTTTGCCAAGCTTGCACCAGTTGTCATATTGGCATTTTCTACCTGGGAAGAAATTAATACTCGACTGGAAGAAAATTTATTTGAATCAAATGAATCCAAACCAAATAATTGTAAATTATAGAATCAAAAAAACACTTTCATCTATAGATGAAAGTTTGGAGGCAAGCTTACGAAAATATTGGAATATGTTTGGAAAGAATTTGGAAAAATGTCTTCTCAAAACGTCTGAGGTTGGGTACTTTACCATATTTTTTGCCAGCCATTCTTTATAGTCATGTCTCGCTGTCATAAAGATTGTTTCATTGAATGAAATTATACGAATATCACATTCAACACGTGGAATTGAAGAGATTTCTATTACTGTATCCTCATTACCACGTGAATGATACGATGACAGCATTTGTAACCAAATCCATTGTACCGTCAAACGATCATCTTGCAATACAGTTCACCAAAGAAAGAACTTTCAACACAATCAAATTCCAATTGGACTCGATCGATCGATTCCACCACAAAACCGATCCTCATCGGGGAGAGATTCAGTTGCAAACCTTCTTGCGGTCGGAACTTAGCAGTGATAGCAATTGTAGGAAGAACATCTTGTGTGAATGACAACTTAGGAAAATGATTTTCGAATAACATAATTGTGATTTCTGATTTTTTTTCGCCATGCCGAGGGAGATATCCGTTTGTAATTATTTCTCAATTATATTTTATGTTCTCTCCAAGTGTATTCCTCTGCGAGAGTTTTCCAATATTTCCCTGACAAACACCAGAGCACTAATTTTGAAAGAAAAGATTCTTTTGCTATTAGCGTTCATTGTGATGCCTTCTTGTTTATATTATGCATAATTATTCATGATATTACAAGAACTGTCTTTCTTTCTTTCTCCCTAAATTGAATCATTATACATCTGCTTTCGCGAATTTTCTGAAGAGTTTGAGATACGTTAATTTATTCGGACACAAAGAATGCAACCAATTCAAAGATGATCCTCCTATCAAAGAAGAAAAATGTTCAATTCAATACGCATGGATCGTTTAGTGAAATACATCAATGAGTATCTAGAAAAACATAAATCGGTCGCTATTTTGGATAATACACAATGAATAACGAACGTCCTGAAATCACGTGGATATTTTTCCTATATTATTCAATACCAAGTCTGATGTTGAATGCATGTATTCGAATTTCAAATTTGTTTTCAATAATTAAGAAAAAATATCACTCCAGGAGTTAATCGGAGTACAAAAAATATCATAGACTTTTAAAAGTTTTCTCCAAGTAATTTCCCTATCAACTTGATTGTTACCAAAATTTCTTGCAATCGTGTACTACATCTCTCTCGGAAGTTTTTCTTCATCTTATTTTTCCACACGAAACTTTCTGTAAGTTCTACTACCTTCAAGATGGAAGTGAATGAAGGAACTTGAAATCGTAAAATCATCTTATATGAATTTCATGAAGTCACCTTGGCTTGTTTCTTGAAAGGCAGGAAAACTTAATGACTTGTAACCCATTAAACTCGACACTCGTACAAAAATACACTTTATATTGATTTCTAAAATTATCGGATCATCTCGGTTTGCATTCGAGAGCGTAATCTTATAAAATATGTCTCTAGGGTTGCCATTGAAGGATGCGAGAATTCCATAATCTCCTTCTCATTTTTTATGTTCAATTGAATCGATCGACTGCACTGAGAGAAGAGATTATATAAACATTACCAAACTTCCAGTTATAGTTATTGAAAAGTATGATAATTGAGTGACACATGGGGATTTTAGATGAACGTTCCGTTCTTCTCAATCATAATCATCCCATATCTAATATACCACGCGATATGAAGAGAAAAAAGGATTATTCTATATACATTGGAGTATAAGCTACGCAATAAAATATTGTCCATCACTTTACAATATAGCGAAGTATGTAAATTCGGTTGAACGAATCCTCACTAAGTAGTTTAGTAAAATTTCCCCATTATGCCTGCCAAATATTTCGATCCTTATTTATTGAAATATAATGGTCTACTTGTTGATTTTTGCGGCATATTTGATCAACCAATATCATGCAGTGAGAAAGGTGAAATTCCAATGGATTCAGTAATTGAATATCAATTTCAAAAGATCGATTTCCTAACACAAATAATAATAATTGCATTAATGTGACACCGGCGCTAAAACTCAAATCAATTTTTTGTGAATAATGTACGCAAAAATGCGTGAGTTTATTTGAGATATCTCTCCGTACAGCATTTTTTCAGTGTTTCAAATCATGTTCTAAAAACCCCTGGGCAGCAATACAGTTCAGAGAGAATTCATATTAAATACTCTTTGGATTCTGAGAATTCATAAAGAATTCTATATGAATACAGGTGGAAATTTTGTGTTGTATGGGTTTTAAATAAACCTAATATTGCGTAATATGTAATGAAACAATTGGCTCAAGTTTCAATAAGATGTTAGACTAACTCTATTCTTTCGGTATGTGATTGTCAAAGCAAAATTAAGCAAATCTTCCTTTGGCGAAATACTGTGGGAGGCTTCGTCTTCAAGTTATAAGCAAAATAAATTTCAACGAGAAAATCAAATTTTTAACCCTCTACTTTTGACATAGATTGCATCTAAAATATGCCAAAAATTCATATACTACACTAAAACATTAAGAATATGCTGTCGGTTCAAAATGAAGATCTGAGAATGAGGGGGAAGTATTCTTAAAGTTCAACACAAGTCGATGAGAAATGAATTAGAAGCACGCACTGCACGCACAAGCGTTGATCTAGAGTAGGTGGTAGTGGGGATGAGCGCAGATCTTGGTGAACTAGACAGTGATCTGTATTCAAAAGGTTACGAACCAATCACTGGAAAACATGAAAACAAGAATGTTCTTGAAAGTTCACTAATGTTTCCAAAATACGTGTCGTAGACAATACATATTTATATACGATAGAGGTACGCACAACAAAGCTACATGAATATATAATGTTTATATTGAACATTGCTCAGTAATTTGGGAAAAATAATTTCACAAGTAGGAATGAAAGCTACAAGGTACTCAAATATTTTACTTTTTGATGGAGTTATTATTCGTAGTTATGTGACACTATTACAGTGTTGCCACTGAAAATTTTGAGATTATCCGGAAGTTTGGAATAGAGGATCCGGAATTATTCGGACTTTGAAATTCAATTATCCGGAATATTATCCGGGAATAAAAATTTGTAATATTACAACTCATACTGTAATTTTATTCACAAAATCTAAACCTTTGGTAAATTATCAGCCGTACGACAATAGCTTCGTTCGTTCTAAGGTGTTCTAAGCTGCCCCAACGTGCTCGAGATGTTTTTGATTCGCTCTTCCAGTTATAAAAATGGATTGATTGGTTTGGTGCAGGTTGGGGCAACTTGAAACACCTTAGAACGAACGAAGCTATTAGCATGTTTTTATCTGTGTTGAACATTGAAAAGAATTCATAAATCAATACGCTCATACTTCTGGACCTTCTTTCTAATTGGTGAGGATTTGGGAATCCTAGATTCAATCAAGATTCTGGTAGCAATATATGTGGGATCAGTTATCACAGCCTGAATTTTGGAGTTTGATGCACCACCGTTTCCAACTGACTAAAAACTATTTTGTCCTGAAAGAAGTCCTAAAAAAATCCTAGTATTTGGCCAGTCAGAACAATTCGGGTTAACATGGTTATATCTGGCATTCTTTGAATTGTAATAATGTTTTGAAGGACTTTTTCATTATCATTTCGAATGTAAATTATTTCGTAAATAATTGGCTGATTAAAAATCACTACTGAGTTCTATTTTGCATTTTTCACTCACTTGGCTCCACCATTGAACTCTATAATGGGCATTATGGATTAGGGTATACTACCTTTGTAGAAAAGTACTCTCTTGTATCTCAATTACACATCATTCAAGGAAACGGTGCAAAAGCTCAAAAGAAAAATATTCTGAGAGACTGATGATTGGTCAATTTCTTGTAATTGACTGAGTTGTCAATGAAATTTCTAGTAAGTCTCTAGAAATACTTAGAAATTGACCAATCGTAAGCCTTTCGGGGTCTTGTACCGTTATCATAATCCGATATTACTTTCTCTATTGGAAGGGTCCTCGTTTTTTTTCTGAACTGTACCCAGATAGCAAAAGTTCCAAAAACTAGATCTAATTGAATCCTTTCGGAACCACAGAATGAACTACTGAAACTTCCGCTGTTTGGATATAACAATCGGATATCTGACTGCTATAATCTGAAGAGTACTCATTCCAATACAGAATTCAATAGGCTCCTCTCAGTACGCACTAAGTCGTAGCTTTCTTTTAATGTGAATATGGATTAGAAAAATAGCGATAACTCAGCACGAATTGAATTCAATCAATGAACATTGGTATTGGAATAATTAGATTAGATAAAAAAGAAGACGCATGGAATATGATTGGTTGATATATCATGCAATTGATCAATTGTGTTGAAGAACGGGATTCCCTGACAACAGGACACAGATATTGCACAAAACAATCCAATTTTATAAAAATATTATTCATCAAAACAAATGAAATTATCACAGTTTTTTTTATTGAAGTGAAATTGTTTCAAATTATAATATGATTGACAAAATATCTTCACTTGAGATGAAGTGAAAACATAAAAATATACTATTTATATGTCTCAATGTGAAGTACATTATCATAACTTGAATAAATTTATGAATATATTATATTTCAATTGAAGAAAACATCACGAAACTGAGAATAATACAATTGAACTTAGAAACTGAAGCAATCATAAAGTATCACACATATGTTATTAGACTACAATCATCAGAAATAATGCTTCATAATCTTCAAAACATTCAAACTAATATAACAAAAACAATTTTCCATTAATATATTTGAATAAAATTTAAGATATTCCGATTTGTATGTGTAAACAATCATAAATCACATTTTTTTTATCCACAACAAATATAAAAGACAAAAATACAAAATATCCCAAATATGGATGAAAAACGCAACGGAGAGTAGATTTTATGTCTTATTTTTTCATGGCTGCCAACATTCGTGAAGTGGGATTAAATTTAATACAACCACCCTCTTCTCGAACTGCCTGTTTGGTTGCTAAAAGAGCAACTGAAGTTTCATTTTTTATTTTATTCCTATGTGCAGTCTTACAATTATTGAGGACACTAAATACCCTCTCAACAGGAGCATTTGAAAATGGTAAAATTAATAAGCTACTGATAACTTTTTGTAAGTTGGGAAACATTGGCACACCAGTGTGATTCTTCAATTGAAAAACCGTAGCCCAATACTTCTCAGATGTGACAGCAGGGTCAAGCTCATATTTATGATGATCTAATAAGGCATGTATGCGTCATTCATTGCCCAAAGCTTGAAGTTCTACAAAATTTTGGAGGATTGGGAAACTATGAATAATTTTATCCAAGCTTTTCGTTTGAAAAGATTGAGCTTCAAATGGATCTACTATTTTGATAATATCGAACAAAGGATCGCTAAAATCAAAACGTTCTTTTATCTCTGAAACCAAAGTTCTGTAAAAGTTAAAGCAATTGCAATACAAGTTTTCTATCTCTTTTGTCAAGTTTGGATCTGCTTTCAATGGTTTCAAACTTTCATGTGCTTGTATGCCTAAGTACAGTTCATTAGAATCCACATACATGCTTTTATTTGAATGGTCAAGCTCAAATATATTCAAGGATTTTTGAACATACTTGATCTGTAAGAAATTGCTACATAGAGTCTTCAATAACTTTTCGACTTCAGGCTTTAAGGAATGCAAAAGTGGGTTCTCCCCTTTAAACATAATATTGAAATCTGTCAACAAACCTAACACATATGACATAAATTCAAGATAGATGAGAGTTAATTTATTTGTCAATGTACAAAGCATTTCCTCAGTTGTTTTGGAAGGGTCCTCAAAAACAGCTGATCTCAAATAACCTTCTAAAGCTGTACACTGTTCTAAAACTCGATCCACGCAAGCTTTCAATGATAACCACCGTGTTGTAGCTGGAGATAAAATTTTATGGATTTCACATTGGAAAAATAATTGGAATTCTTTAAAGGTTTGCTGTCTGAGGTAACTCCTGTTGAAATGTGAACCTAAATTTCTCAACAGATCTTCAATCGATCTTGGTAACATTAAACAAGCCTTGGAAGCAGCGAGATGTATTGAATGGCAAGAGCACTTAATACAAACTATTTCAGGTAATGATGCCCTCAGTAAAGTCGAAACTGAATGGTGTTCGTCAAAAAGTACATTGGTTGTATCTGAAGAAAAGCCAATTAGATTTTGGAACGGTATATTTTTCTCTTCGATACAGCTCTTGAGACAATTGAAAAAATCTTCTGCAGAACAAGATGTAATTTCTCGCATGTCGAAAAATTTGCAGCACACTTTATATTTATTATGGTCGTAGTGTATTATTGTGAACGCACATTGTTTTATTGTACTTCTATCAGTAGTTTCATCCATAATAAGAGAAAATAACTGTCCAGGTTGTCTCATTTCCTCAAACCACGAATCTCTGATAGATTTGCCCAACACTTCTCTTATTATTGTGGAAGTTTTAGTTCGACTAATACATAAATTTTGGGCTATTTTCGAATCTGTGAATATATCTTTACATGAAGGGCTCGATGTATCCATTAGATGAAAAGCCAAATTGTTTGTCGCGAGAAATGCTGATAGTTTTAATTCCGCCCTTTTGGCTCCTTTATTTGAAAATCTGTCAGTTATTTTTACTGTTTTCTTGTCATTTATGTCTTCCCAGTTTCGTTTATGTCTTTCAGATTCCAAGTGTTTGAGTAAACAAGTTTTATGGGCGGTGATTGGAATTTTACATACAGCACAATATCCCAATTCATGTTTTCCTTGCTTATTTTCAGACTTCTCTAACCAGTGCTCAAAATCCGGTACTTTCAACCAAGAATTAGAAAACTTATTACTGTACTTTTTATCACGTTTCTTCCTTTCTTTATGTCTCTTCCCGAAGGGAACATGAAGCTCCGACAAATGTTCAGAATAGATCATGATAGATCAGACTGAAGCTCTGTTGGAGCTCAAGTTTAGATTCGTAAACGTTCGACGAAGGTCCGATGAACGTTGAAATGTCCACTTGAAAATAGTTTGAATGAACGTTTATAAAACGTTCATCGAACGTTTGCTAAAGGTTCGTTCGAGTTGCAATTTTTCGATCAAAGTTTTTTTCAAAGTATATTTTTCCACGAAAAAATGAAAGATTGGGGCATTTCTAACTATAATTGTAATTCCGTCTGAAACATAAAAAACTGAAGGTTGAATGAATCTTCGTAGAATCTTTAATAAACGTTCTATGAACCTTCATTCAAGCTATTTTCAAGCGGACATTTCAACGTTCATCGGACCTTCGTCGAACGTTTCCGAATCTAAACTTGAGCTCCAACGGAGCTTCAGTCTGATCTATCATGATCTATTCTGAACGTTCGTCGGAGCTTCATGTTCCCTCCGGGTTATGTGGCGTTTTAGTTTTCTTCTCGATTTCATCATCAGAAATATCTGATATACTAAGGTCTGTTGATAAATTATTTTCTTCGTCTTTTTCATCATTATTATTTAACCTGACTTCCTAAAATCCGAAATTGACATATGTATACATAAATGAATAATTGGAGCAAAATTTTGTTATGACTGTCAAAATTTTGATTATATGATTACACACTGGGAAAAAGAAAGCAGTGGAGTTGACATCGATGACCAATGTAGTAATTTCATGCTACACTGTAAAAAAATTTCACCGGAAAATTCCAGTACATGTACTGGAAGTCATGAACCTGTACATGTACCGGAAAATTTCAGCACATTTGTACTGCAAAAATTCAGTGCAAACGTTATGGAATTCCCGCATCAAAACTGGAAATTTTCTGAGCCTCGGTACTGGAATTTTTCAGTACACGAGCTGGACTTTTCCAGGACATGTACTGGAAAATTAATGCTGAAAATATCCATGAAAATTGAAAAAAAATTGCTCACGCAAAGTGATTTTGCAGGGTCCTTGTGTTCCAAGATGATTGAGAAACTTTTGATCGTTCATTTGGATGGACAGAAACTCATGTCTACCTAACAGGATTTGAACCCACACTTTTCTACCTGCCTACCAACTGAAACCTAAGACCTAACCGATGAGCTATAGCGCGACATGTTGGAAGGCCAGCTTGGGTTACTACATATGCTTCATATCTAGAACACAAGAGGATAAGTCTTGGAAAAACCTCATATATGAATTTCATTGGCTACAATTACAATTATTATTCAAAATCTCAATCAGGAAATTTTTAATATAAAGACTTGAAATTTTTCCTGCCAGAAATGACGAAGTCCAATAGAAGTGGAAAATTTCAGTGCAACAGTGATTAAATTCCGTTGCATAGCAACTGGAAAATTCCATCACACGACCTGAAAATTGCAGTTCAAAACCTGTATAATTCAATTGCATAGTAACTGGAAAATTCCATCACAAAACCTGAGAATTGCAGTTAAAAACCTGTATAATTCCAGTATACCAACGATTAGGTTTTTTTTTCTAAATTCCAAATTTTTTCTCAAGTCCTTTTTGAGGGAATATTTTTTTTTGGTGCACAAGAACTATAAAATTGTAGTACGAGCCGGTAAAATTTTCGCGAAATCATGGCAAAATTTCAGTACATTATCTCAAACTTGAAAATTCCAGTACAATGACTGAATTTTCAGTTATGCTTGGTAAATTTTCAGTAATGTAACAACAAAATCTCTGTACATGTACTGGAATATCCAAATTCCAGTACTAGCACTGGAAATTTCCAGTCCAGTTGCACAGTAAATTTCCAGTTTTTTTTTACAGTGTAGTCTAGCATAGGAACAAATGTGAATTCAGCATTGATGGCATGGAAACAATGTGAATTCAGCATTGGTTCAATGTTACACCAGCATGGACCAGACTTCATTGGTCACTGATGTCAGTGCAACCTTATTTCCAGGTTAGATCAACATGTTTTTTTTTCCCAGTTTGTTCAAAATATTTGGACTTTTCTACCGTGAATTTATTTAGGTTAGAATTATTCAAAGTTTGGCAAGTATGAAAATTTCAAGTGTTTATTCAACAATTTAACCATAAATTATTGCGTAATTCAGAAAAAGGAGGACATACCTCAATGATACCAGGAGTACGTTTAATAACAAATTTATCCATCATGTGAACAAATCATTCCATCATTTATCCCACAAATTTATTCCAAATCAAAGCAGTGATGATTTATGAAACCATAACTTCAATATATCACTTGAACATGAAATGTCATGAAAGATCAATATAATTTTATTATTTTTAATAGATTTGACAAACTGATACTTGAAATATACGAGATCTATATTTTGGATTTTTTATAATCTCTAAGAAGGGTACTTTCGAATGGAAGAGACGTAAGACTTTTGACTCGACTCGATCTCGAAATAAGTTTATATAAGGTGTAATACACAAGAATATGGTTTGCGAAAGTGATACCAATATAACGATCGATGCATTCCGTTAGGAAATATCATTTCTACAGTAGGGTGTCTACTGACCCTTGGGATTCAACGGCATTGATCAATTTTATTGGCAGTCTATGAAATAGAAACGTATGATTGGTTAATTCCGTTGAATCTCAAGGGTCAGTAGACACCCTGTATGGTTTCTGTGAATAGGATTTATAATCTATTATAAAGGTTTTTAGAAAGTTTTTCAGAGTTGACCAATTATCCGGAAATCATCCTGACAATTTCCATTATCCTGAAAAAGATCCAACATGCCTTCAAAGATCCGGATTCCGGATAATTATCCGGAATTCGGCAACACTGCACTATTATTTATCACATCATAAGACTATCAATTGATGGAGTGTTTACTGTAGTTTATAAGAAATATCGTTGTACATCCTTTTTGAATATGTAATGATTACAAAACTGAACGTATGCTAATATTTATTGAACATTTTATTAAGGTTTTGCATAAGTTGGGTAAATTTGGATGAACTTATAAGATCTGTTAATAATCTTTCAGCACTTGATAATTCTACTGAATAATATGAAAATCAATGCTGTATTTCACCAATCCATTTCTCTCAGTGTGACGATCTTCATCCCTCTTCCGACGCGACCCGTATGGGAATATTTCGCTGAAAAATGTCTGTAAAACTATGAAAAATCTCTGAAAAAAAATGAAAAAATTCTGAGAAACTCTGACAAACTCTGAGAATCTCTGAAATTTTGATGAGAAACCTAATATTTTTGGGACATTCTTTACAGACTTTTTTCAGACTTTTTTCAGAGTTTCTCAGTTTCTCTACATATGAATGTATTTATTGAATTTCAGGATTTTTCAATAATCAGAAAAATGTCAACAATTTATTAGAGTTTGGTCAGAGTTTTTTCAGAGTGCAATTTCGTTACTATTTCTCTGAAAAAGTATGAAAAAAACTCTGAGAAACTCTGAAAAAAGTCTGAAAAAAGTCTGTGAAGAATGTCCCAAAAATATTAGATTTCTCATCAAAATTTCAGAGATTCTCAGAGTTTGTCAGAGTTTTTTCATTTTTTTCAGAGATTTTTCATAGTTTTGCAGACATTTTTCAGCGAAATATTTCCATACGGGGATTCTTATTGCAATCTTGCTTTAGTGTAAAACATTGGCTGTTTTCAAAAAAGTCCCAGTGAAATTGCATCTAATCTTCACTGTAAAATAATTCCACCGGAAAATTCCAGTACATGTACTGGAATAATTATTCTGTACATGTACCGGAAAATTTTAGCACATTTCCATGTAACATAGAATATTCTGAGAATATTCTCACAACATCTGTAAAACGCACTGTATCGAATATTCTTAAAAAGAGCGTAGAAGCTTCGTAAATATTCATAGAAGATTCTTAGAACATTTGAATGGGACTGTTTCGAATATTCTAGTGTAAGATGCGTTAGTGGACACCTTGCTCGCGCATGCGAACTGACGAGATTGTAAAACGCGCTTTAAGCGTGAATATACGTGATAGGGACACGGTCGAGAAGAGGCATTCGTTCTAAAAATGTAGAAGAAGCCGGTCGCGTTTGAATTTACGTGTAAAAGAAGATAGAGAGGCACAAGTGCCGTCATCTCGTTCGCGAAGAGTAACGACAAGTGTTTTGTGTAAATTCTGATTGATTATGTCAGAATAATTAGCGTCGCGTTATAATCATTAACGTGGACGCGTATTCGTTGAAAAAGAGTCGGATCTGATAGTTGTCATATTATACCTTTGTATAATATTTTAAATAAAGGATTTAATAATAATTTCATAGAGTTTGAAGATAACGACTCCACATGATATAGGTAGAAAAACGTGTTTTATTCGATTCAGTCACAAGTTATAATCATGAGTAGGTAAGGTAGATATGAACATAAAGTGTCATGCGCAAGCGCACCAATATTATATACGATACATGTATATATGATCGTCACAATAGTGAAGCCAACACGTGCTTCCCGCAAGGAACATGGAGGGAAGATGGCGGTCGGCCGCGTGATATCAATTATGAAATCCATTAATGGATAATGAATCCATACTCTTAGTCCTTTGAAATGAACGCACATGTGTAGTCGAAAGACAAATGTGAAATGAGATATATATATTTCATTGAAAAATCGGCTGGTAGAACGGGTAATTTTACAAGTATATCGGTGTCCACGTGCGTGTGTAATTTGAACAAACCGAGTTTGTTCATGAATTCGCGCATGTTACTCCGAAAGGTTTTCGACTAAGCATATATTATATTCTTTGAAATGATAGACATGCTCTCGCGCTCGTAAATTGTCGAACTATTTTATAGAAGAGTATTGTTATTGTGAATCCCCTGGCGAAAAAATTTCTCATAATTTCTCATATTTTTTCATCATTTTTTTTCATAATTTTCTTATAAAATCCCTCAAGGATAGATAAAAAATTTCTGAAGGATTTGGAACATCATTATGAGATATGATGTTTTCATAATTTTCCATAATTTTCTCATAAAATTCTCACATTATCTCATAATTTTTGCATAAAATTCTATAATTTCTGGAGGAGTTTGAACACTCTTATAAGAAATGCTTTTCTCATAATTTTTCATATTTTTTCATAAATTCTCATGAATTTTGAATGAAATCTCACCATTTTTCGAAAAAAGAGGTGCTGTTATAAAAAAAACAATTCCCTTCGAAAATTTCCGAATTTTTTATAATCTCTACAAAACATATGTTCATAAAGTCACATGAGATTTATCATTCATTGTTTTAATAAGACGCTGCGGAACCTTCTAAAGTAGCTAATCCAAGTGATCCGGATCACTTGGATCAGTTACTTCAGCAGGCTCCTATGTTTTCATATGTGTTGATATTTCATATTATCCTTCTCTTTACGGATGCGAGAAGAACCTGTATGAAATTTTCAAGAAATTAAGACATATATGCAATTCTTTTGAGAAATTAGAAAATTATATGATGATACACTTTCATTTATGAATAATTGTAACTTTTTTGATCAGAAATTATGAGTTTCTATGAAAAATCATGACTTTTTATGAAAAACCATATCTCATAGTCATCATTATATTTATGAAAAATTTTCTGTAATTTTATGAAAAATTATGAAAATATATGAAATAATATGATTTCATTTATGAGAAATTATGACTTATTATGAGAAAACATTTCTCATACTAAATGTTCCAATTCCTTGAGAAATTATGAAAATTTATGACATTTATGAAAATATATGAGAAATTATAAGAAATATGAAAAAATACTGGAACATATGAGAAATTATGTGAAACTTTTTCGCCAGGGTCCTGATTATAATTATACCACCATAAATGGATGTGACGACATTTGTTTCTTGTGAGACTGTTGAGACGGGTGTTTGTTGAAACAAATGAATATTACAAAATAATATAAATGTTGTTTATTTATAACTTTCACTAGGAACGTTCGTACAATATGCGTGCAAAGTTTGCAGGGAGATTGATGAGCAGCGCATGCGCAAGCATCTTAATGACATGAATTCAGTAATGGCAGATAATGTTGTTGACAGGCTACAGACCCTTGGATAATATATCATTTTGATTTGTATTTGAGGAATGAGAAATTTATAAATGTGCATTTTAATATCCCGAATGTTTTCAGTGCGTCATGTGTGAAAAATAATCAACAAAAGTGTAATATAATATTGAGAAATATCGTATATATTATGATTGCTTGTTGCGATCATAAGTATCTCACCCATCCATGTGAGTCCATAATATTGCTAAGAATCCATGATTACAGATGTTTAATGAGTGAAAAAATTGATTGTAAATTAGTTTTCGGTTATACATAGAAGTTATATTGGCAGGAATTTCTATTTTGACAGCCCCAGTGAACACCATATGTAAATGTTACATAGCACAGTAATCACAAGTTACCAAACTCTGTTACATATGGGGCATTCTTTGTGAAATCGGCCACCCCCCCCTGCACATCTCAAATTTGAAGATAGAGATCTCGAAGACCAATCAAAATTTTCGTTGAAGTGTCTACTTTTCATTGCCGTATGGTGTTTTTTTTAACATGGCGGCCATTTTGCCAATATGGTGGCTGAAACGAAGGGGAAACGTGTTGAGAATAATCAAAACCAGTCCTAGAAATATGATACGTGGGTGTTGAGTAGTTCTGTGGACTAGGGCATGTAATTCGAGCCTTCCGGATTAATTGCATGCGGTTGGAATACTGAAATTGCAAATGGCGGATCCAATATGGCGGTCGGAAAAATTATAAATTTCTTGGATTTGTGCAAACATTGTCATGCTGAGGTTTTTGGGGTCGCGGAACAAGAATCCAAACCCAGATTCCCGGAATTGCAAATGGCGAATCCAATATGGTGGCCGGAAATTGAAATATTGCTCCGAATTTTCTGAAACATTGGAGAAGGGAGTTTTTTGGGTCATTGATGACAAACCCAAACTCAGATTTCCGGAATTACAAATAGCGAATCCAATATGGCGCTCGGAAGAATTATAAATCGCTTAAATTTGCGGAAACATTGGCATACTGAAGTTTTTGGGGCCGCTGATCAAGAATCCGGACTTGAATTTCCGGAATAGCGAATGGCTAATCCAATATGGCGGTCGGAAGAATTATAAATCGCTCGAATTCGTGGAAATATTGTCATACTGAGGTTTTTGGGGTCGTTGATCAAGAATCCGGACTTGGAATTCCGAAATAGCGAATGGGTAATCCAATATGGCGGTCGGAAGAATTATCAATCTCTCGAATTTGTGGAAACAATGCCATACTGAGATTTTTGGGGTCGCTGATAGACATTCGAATCCGGATTCTCGGAATTATGAATGGAAAATTCGATATAATGGTCTGGATATGAGGAATCATCCGTCCTCTGACGTAAATCTTTGTTCCGGAAAAGTTCTGGTCGTTCATTATGAACTTGAGGTCAGATTCCGGAAACCAGAATGAACGCAACACGTTCAATGATCCGCAAGCACATTTGATATGATGGAAACAAATATTATATTAATTTCAGGAATTATTTGGGGTCTGGTCACACAAAGTCACAAACTCTCAATGGACTCCCTCCCAATGCAACCAGCGTTGCAAGTATTCCCTAGAAAAATCTTCAGCATCTGATGATTGGTCATTCCTTGTCAAACCGGCCAATCATATGCTCAATTTGGAAAGAAGTGACCAATGACGAAAAATCTGGAGATTTTTCTAGGGAATACTGGCATCACTGAATGCAACTCCTTGCAAATCTTCCTCGAACCAAACCATGAATACCGCTGGTTTTGGACTTGTGAATTTGTGTATTCAGGCTCCAAGCTGTCAGTATTAGCATAACCCAATGTGCACCACGAGGAGGTTGCGTGATCAGACTTTGCACATCGAGTGGTCCTGAAAAGGGCCGTTGATTGTCACATGTCTCTCAATGAACAAGTTTGCAACTACGCGTACATTACCTCATGGTTGTCCATTTGGCCACCATACTCTGTTTTGTTCATCGTTAGAGTACCTTTTGATGAGCACTTCATTACCGGATCCTATCAAAAACCCATGGTTTTTCAGAATCTCAGGTACAGGTTGCGCATTCTCGAATCGTTTGTTGAGTTTCCGTCTCATCTTTTCGTGAAATACTTTATCATAGTACATGATGCTTATGGTTTCAAAATGACTCTTTGCCCAGCTGTAGAGTTTTTCGGGCGTCAATATAGCATTTTGAGGTTTAGCAGTCAGACTCGCTCTGTATGCTTCTCTTTTGAAAGTAGCACCAATCCCGTCACAAGCACCTTTACCATGAGTAGTTGCACTGTAATGCCATTCAGCGTCAATATTGAAATCTTCTTTGTGATGAACTAAATTCGCGATTTGAAATTTATTTTTGAAGTGCTGCTTTGCTCCGTCACTGGTATAAATAATCTTATTCACTTTTTTCACATTGCGTTGAATTTCAGGAATTAACAAGGTCTGGATAGCATAAACAGCGGAAGTGTTGTGTTTTAAACTTTTAGATAAGAATACATAACTCTTGTGCTTAATATCGCGCCCTTCCTTATAATAATAAATGGCAGGGAACACAGTGCATTGGTCGTTATTGAAATGAAATGCTTGTGAGGCATCCTGGCAAACATATGCGTAGTTCTCAGAAAAATCAAACGTAACCAGTACTCCGCCATCGCGAAGATTGTGTTTTCGTTCTTGGATAAAAAGACTCTGTCACTTAGAGATGAATGAACGAGGTTTGAGGATTGTCAGTTTTTTACACAATTCAAGTATAAAATCATCAATTTTCATTACTTCTGTTTGTAGAGTTGAACGATCCGTTGCTGTCCAAACTGAATATTGAATATCTGTGATGAATGAATTCTCCAGTAGATTATGTAATTTCTCCGAGAACTGCGAAACTCCTGGACAGTCATCACATGCGTCTAGATAACAATCAGCACGAGCTCTCTCACAAACAATTTCATTGAGGCAGTCTTTGTAATTAGTTAGTGGCTTTTGTGTATTCAACGTTAGCTTTTGAATATCAATTGCATCCAACATCAATTCCGGATTTTGATGTATTGTGCAAACACAAACTGAATGTGTTCCACGAGCCCCAGGGAGTATGCAATTTTTTGGTCTCAGTTTAGCGAACGCGCTCAAGCAGATAACATGTT
This sequence comes from Gonatopus flavifemur, assembly GCA_018340375.1. NCBI lineage: Eukaryota > Metazoa > Arthropoda > Insecta > Hymenoptera > Dryinidae > Gonatopus > Gonatopus flavifemur. The sequence continues at coordinate 468,970 of JAFFJZ010000023.1, forward strand.
CTGGGTGAGACTGTTTGAATACGGTATAAAATTCTTTCAAACCCATCAGTAAGAGACGTTTCTGTTTCAGCGTTCGCTCTCCATCAATTTTCACAGAAACGACATCTTTCGATGCAGGCATTATCCTGCTATTCATGTCACTCGTATAAAATCCATGTACTTTTTCTAAAGTTGTTTGAGAGAGTTTTCTCCCCTCCCTCGCAATACTATCGAGTAAGATGCCAGCTTTCATCTTCAATTCCTTTGATTTGTTGGCCAAATATCGCGTTGTAACAAATTCTTGGGCGATTTTCCTCGCACTCCAAGATGATGGGGCGATAGTTAAAATTTGTAATTCCAATAGATTGTTGGGTTCCAAGGTTGAAAATTTCTCCTTGAGCTCATCCAGCATTCCTTCCAGTTCAATTTCTCTGTTCGTGCGTGTATCATTGAGACCTTCGTGTGTCTCATTCTCCAATTGAACATCCATTCCCATAGAACTCTCAATACTACAAATATTTTCACCGCTATCATTTGATTCATGAGCCACATCGTCATTTTGTAATTTGTCCGATGAACCCTTTTTTATACATGCAGCACAAATCCTCGAATCCGCGCATAAGTCAGGAAATTGCTGTAACATAACCTCCGATATCTTTCGTCAATTTCTACCAACGTGCCCGGCAGTTTTGAACGGATTTGCCCATCGGTCCGTTCGAAGAATTCGCGGCATCGTGTATTAGATGATCAAATAAATCAGATGAAAATATGCGAACTCCTAGTACGATTTTATAAGTTAAAACACAAGAACTTTGAGGTTTAAACGTCGCGAACATTCATAAAGTGACAATGTAAAACGATAAATAACAGGAGACGAGAAAAACAATTGACGTTACAATGAAACCACATGAAATTAAGTGCAGACATTACTGAACAATACACTGTCAGTTGATAAGAATCGATTTCACGCATTTATTCGTTTATTTTCAGCTGATTTATTCGACATTCTAATATACGAAGCCGCGAATTCTTCAAAAAAGCCAATGATTTATTCACTCAAAACAGCCGCACACAATGGTAGAAATTCGCGGAAGATATCGGAGGTTAAGTTACAGGAATTTCCTGACTTATACGCGAATTCCAGAATTTAAGCTGCATGTATGGAAGAAGGTTCATCGTACAAATTACGAGATGACAAGGTGGTTAATGAATTGAATGATAGAGGTGGAAATATTGAAAGTATTGAGAGTTCGATTGTCCAGGAGTTTCGCAGTTCTCGGAGAAATTACATGATCTACTGGAGAATTCATTGACCACAGGTATCCAATATTCAGTTTGGACGGCAACGGATCGTTCAACTCTGCAAACAGCAATGATAAAAATTGATAATTTTATACAACAATTGTGCAATAGACTGACAATACTCCAACCTCATTCATTTATGTCTGAGCGACAGAATCTCTTCATCCAGGAACGGAAACACAATCTTCGCGCTGGCGAAGCACCGATTACGTTTGATTTTTTGAGAACTAAGTATATGTTAGCCAGGATGCCTCAAAAGCATTTGAATTTCGATACCGAACAATGCACCGTGTTTCCTGCTATTTATTATCACAAGGACGCGATGTTGAGCACAAGAGTTGCGTATTCTGATCAGAAAGTCTAAAACACAACACCTTCGCTGTTTATGCTATTCAGACTTTGTTAATTTCTCAAATTCAATGGAATGTGAGAAAAATGAATGTGATTATCCGTACCAGAGACGGAGCGAAGCAGCACTTAAAAAATAAATTCCAGGATGAGTATGATCAGGCCCCAAATAATTCTTGAAATCAATATAATATTTGATCCCATCATATCAAATGTGCTTGCGGATCATTGAACGTGGTGCGTTCGTTCTGGTTTCCGGAATCTGACCTCAGGTTCATAATGAACGACCAGAACTTCCTCGGAACAAAAATTTACGTCAGAGGATGGATGATTCCTCATATCCAGACCGTCATATCAAATCTTCCATTCATAATTCCGAGAATCCAGATCCGAATGTCTATCAGCGACCCCAAAAATCTCAGTATGACATTGTTCCCACAAATTCAAGGTATTGATAATTCTTCTGACCGCCATATTGGATTACCCATTCGCTATTCCGGAAATTCAAGTCCGGATTCTTGATCAGCGACCCCAAAAACTTCAGTATGCCAATGTTTCCGCAAATTTGAGCGATTTATAATTCTTCCGAGCGCCATATTGGATTCGCTATTTGTAATTCCGGAAATCTGAGTTTGGGTTTGTCATCAATGACCCAAAAAACTCCCTTCTCCAATGTTTCAGAAAATTCGGAGCAATATTTCAATTTCCGGCCACCATATTGGATTCGCCATTTGCAATTCCGGAAATCTGGGTTTGGATTCTTGTTCCGCGACCCCAAAAACCTCAGTATGACAATGTTTGCACAAATCCAAGAGATTTATAATTTTTCCGACCACCATATCGGAACCGCCATTTGTAATTCCGGAAATCTGAGTTCGGATTCGTCATCAGCGACCCGAGAAACCCCCTTTCCACATGTTTCAAAAAATTCGAAGCAATTTTGAATTTCCGGCCGCCATATTGGATCCGCCATTTGCAATTTCAGTATTCCAACCGCATGCAATTAATCCGGAAGGCTCGAATTACATGCCCTAGTCCACAGAACTATCCAACACCCACGTGTCATATTTCTAGGACTGGTTTTGATTATTCTCAACACGTTCCCCTTCCGTTTCAGCCGCCATATTGGCGAAATGGTCGCCATGTTAAAAAAACACCATACGGCAATGAAAAGTAGACACTTCAACGAAAATTTTGATTGGTCTCCGAGATCTTTATCTTCCAAATTGAAATGTGCAGGGGGGGGGGTGGCCGATTTCACAAAGAATGCCCCATATATGTGATGTAATAATTATATAATATTTTACGCTCATGTTACCTAACACTTTGTTATTTCTGTGTTATGTATTAATTACATAGGCAATTTACCTTCAGAAAATATGACTTGGAATCTTTGTTATGTATCAGTTACATAGTACCGCATGTAAGTAAATATTACAGAACATAGAAATCAGAAGTTATATACTTTCGTTATGTATTCGGAATGTAGCGATGATATAACATTCTACGCTCATATTACGTTAAAATTTGTTATTTCTATGTTACGCTGTAGTTACATATGCAAGTGACCTGAAGAAAACAAGAAAACCAGAAGAACACTGAGTCCGTAAGTATTGGCACAGTGTTGATTTAATCTCTGTTCGAAATATGAGTAAAAAATCAAGAAAGTATTTTTTTTTCAGCTACATATGCAGTGTCCACCGAAAGTAACATTGATTGAACTATTACTGTGTGTTACGCAGCTTATCCAGGTAGAAACGCGCGTTCAAAGTGCTTCGAGGCGTTGCTCTGTTACTTGGGTACGTAACGGTGCTTTTACGAGTCAATGTTCCATTCAGTGGGCGCTGGGATGTGAACATGAGAGAAATGGAATTTTTTTGTAATAATTACATAATTCTTCAGCATTGAAGTGACATCGCCATTACGTTGCAACTGCACTGTAAAAAAAACTGGAAATTTACGGTGCAACTTGACTGGAAAATTTCAGTGCTAGTACTGGAATATGGATAATCCAGTCCTCATAATTAAAATGCATAATTTTGATTCCGTGAATTTTCTCGATTCAGATTTCGAATAATGATCGTAATTGCAGCAGATAAAATTTATACATGAGGTTCTCAAAGTCTATCCTTTTGTGTATTCTAAATGTGAAGCATATGTGAACTTCCAAGGTGGCTATCCAGCAAGTCGCGCCATAGCTCAGCGGTTAGGTCTTAAGTTTCAGTCGGTAGGAAGATAGGAATATAAGTTCGAATCCCGTTGAGTAGATACGATTTTCTCTCCATCTAGATGAGTCATCAAGTTCCTCAGTGATCTTGAAACACAAGGGATATGCGAAATCACTTCGCGTAATCAAATTTTTTTCAATTTCCGGGAATATGTTCAGCAATAATTTTCCAGTACATCCCGAGTCAAAAAAAAGTCAAGCACTTGTCAAGGAGTGATCCAGCTATGCTCAGGACGTGGTCAAGACAGAATCCGGAGAGAGGTGCAGTTATTGAGACAGATGTACTAGGGCTCAATATTGGGGGAAGTAAATCGACAAAAGGGCATGGCTTTGGAACGTATCCATTTGTCAAGCAATTATTGAAGATCTGGAGGCCATTTGAGTCCGGATTGAGCTCAAGCCACGGCAAACTGAGATAATTCCGATGATTATTAATTTGAGCTCAGGGTCAAGCAGAACAACAGGTCACAGTCCTAGTACGACGACCTGGGTCGATTTTTTAACGAATATGAACGACAGTGGATCAAGCCACACTACAGGTGCAAATTAAGGGTAATAAGTTGAGCAAGATTTCTTGGTCGAATAATATATAATACAGATGCGTAGTCATACATGAAGTACGGACCAAAGTCAAGCGATAAACCAGCGACATGTAGCAGCAGGAACTCTTGCTGCATTCCTTTTATACCGTAATTGGAAACCAAGGTGTAGCTCAGTATACAGCGAACGGTCAAGTGTTGCTATTTTCTCCATCAATTTCATAACAAGAGACTGAAAACGGAGTCGAGCGAAAGTATATTTGACAATCAATGTCCACGAATTATACATACATTTTCCGAGTGATTTTCAGACACTTCAGGTCAAATAGAGGTACGCCATGAGATCAAGCTCCAAGGACCCATACTGTACCTGTTGTTTGATAATGACGTATGTTAAGTCAAGCGAGGAGTACAGATCAGGGTCACGCTGCGTTCAATTCTACGTGATTCTAAAGAATTCGAACTTGGTACGCAGAGTCAAGCGGAAGTGGATTTGACGGTCGATTGCCGCCTGTGTCAGATTGATTTTCATAAATGATTGCGAGCGACCTGTTATCAAGCGAAAGTCCAGCATTCAGACAAGCTGTTGCAGGTGTTTGTTCAGCTCGTTTTCAACGCGGTCTCCAGCCTAATATACAGCAAACGGTCAAGTATCGCTGTTTTCTTCATAATTGGAATGGGAAGAGATTAAAAACAGGAGTCAAACGGAAGTATATTCGACGATCAATGTCCGCGAACTATACATGGAGTTTCGAGTGATTTTCGCAGACTTCAAGTCAAACAGAGGTACAGTATAAGGTCAAGCTCCAACCATCCATACTGTACCTGCTGTTCAATTATGACGGATGTGCAGGCAAGCGAAGAGTACAGATCGAGGGCTTGCTGCGTTGAATTTTGTATGATTACATAGAACATTGACCTTGGACGTCAAGCGCGAGGGCAGTTCCTGGTCATTTGTTGTGCTTTTACGAGTGATTCTTATAATGATTGCCAGCGATATGAGTCCAGCGTGCAAACAAGGTGTTTCACGGGCTCAAGATATAGCAAACGGTCAGGTTATGCTATTCTCTCCTCCATTTTCATAACAGGCGACGGGAACAAAGTCAACCGGGAGTATTTTTGACAATCAATGTCAGGAAATTTCCATGGATTTTTCACAGACTTGAGGTCAAACAGAGGTACAGCATGAGATCAAGCTCCAATCATCCATACTGTACCTCTGTCTGCCTTGAAGTCTGTGAAAATCACTCGATACAACATGTATTGGTTGGTAACGATTGGTGGACATTGATCGTCGAATATACTTTCGCTTGACTCCTGTTTTTAAACTCTCTCCATTCCAATTATGGAGAAAACAGCAATACTTGACCGTTTGCTTTATATTCGGCTGGACACCGTGTTGAAAACGAGCTGAACAAAGACCTGCAACAGCTTGCCTGAACGCTGGACTTTCGCTTGATAACAGGTCGTTCGCAATCATCTATGAAAATCAATCTGACACAGGCGGCAACCGACCGCCAAATGCACTTCCGCTTGACTTCGCGTACCAGGTCCAAATTGTTTGAAATCATGTAGAATTGAACGCAGCATGACTAGGATCTGTACTCCTCGCTTGACTTTACATACGTCATAATCAAACAGCAGGTACAGCATGGGTCCTTGGAGCTTGATCTCATGGTGTACCTCTATTTGACCTGAAGTGTCTGAAAATCACTCGGAAAATGTATGTATAATTCGTGGACATTGATTGTCAAATATACTTCCGCTCGACTCCGTTTTCAGTCTCTTGTTATGAAATTGATGGAGAGAATAGCAACACTTGACCGTTCGCTGTATACTGAGCTACACCTTGGTTTCCAATTACGGTATAAAAGGAATGCAGCAAGAGTTCCTGCTGCTACATGTCGCTGGTTTATCGCTTGACTTTGGTCCGTACTTCATGTATGACTACGCATCTGTATTATATATTATTCGACCAAGAAATCTTGCTCAACTTATTACCCTTAATTTGCACCTGTAGTGTGGCTTGATCCACTGTCGTTCATATTCGTTAAAAAATCGACCCAGGTCGTCGTACTAGGACTGTGACCTGTTGTTCTGCTTGACCCTGAGCTCAAATTAATAATCATCGGAATTATCTCAGTTTGCCGTGGCTTGAGCTCAATCCGGACTCAAATGGCCTCCAGATCTTCAATAATTGCTTGACAAATGGATACGTTCCAAAGCCATGCCCTTTTGTCGATTTACTTCCCCCAATATTGAGCCCTAGTACATCTCTCTCCGGATTCTGTCTTGACCACGTCCTGAGCATAGCTGGATCACTTCTTGACAAGTGCTTGACTTTTTTTCTTACATATGTACTGGAAAAGTCCAGTACGTTTGTGTACCGGTTACGCAAAGGTTCTGCTTCGTATTCAGGTAACTGTAATTCAACATTGTTCCTCACGTAGCTATGTAAGTAAGTAGGAAATTGTGAGTCACATGTGACTCACATGGGACTCCCACGTTATGTAACCGGCTACTTAACGTTATGTGGTTTTCATGTACCATTTACATAACTGTGTTCACTGGGGCATTTTCTTATAATATTCCCACAATACTCGTGGCATAATATTCTAAGAATATTTTAAACAGTCTCATTCAAACATTCTGAGAATGTACGTAGAATATATTCGCACGTAATAAGAATCTCCATCCAATATTCGAATATCCTCAACGTATATTGTTAGAACATTCTCAGAACGTGCTTGTGCTACTTGGATTCGTACTGCAAAAATTTCAGTACAAATGTTATGGAATTTCAGCATCGAAACTGGAAATTTTCTGAGCCTCAGTACTGGAATTTTTCAGTCCACGAAGTGGACTTTTCCAGGATATGTATTGGAAAATGGATGCTGAAAATATTCATGAAAATTAAAAACTAATTCCTCACACATAGTGACCTTGCACGATCCTTGTGTTTCAAGATGATCGAGAACCTTGATCATTCATAGGATGGACATGAAGCCATATGTACCTCACGGGATTTGACCCTACACTTTTCTAACTGCCTACCAACTGAAACCTAAGAAAACCTCATTTCAGTGCAACAGTGATTAAATTCTAGGATAACTGGAAAATTCCATCACACGACCTGAAAATTGCAGTTCAAAACTTGTACAATTCAATTACATAGTAACTGGAAAATTCCATTACACAACTTGAAAATTGCAATTCAAAACCTGCATAATTCCAGTATACCAACGATTAGGTTTTTTTTTTCTAAATTCGAAATTTTTCCCAAGTCTTTATTGAGGGGATGCTTCTTCCTGGTGCAAGAACTGTAAAATTGTAGTACGAGCCAGTAAAATTTTCGCGAAATCATGACAAAATTTCAGTACACAATTTCAAATTTGGAAATTCCAGTACAAGGACTGAATTTTCAGTTATGCTTGGTAAATTTCCAGAACCGTACCAACAAAATCTCCGCACATGTAATATGGATATTCCAGTACTAATACTGGAAATTCCTGGTCCAGGTGCACAGTAAATTTCCAGTTTTTTTTTCACAGTGTTTTCTAATCTCTCAGTTACTTTTATTTGTACTCAGAAGGAACAAACGAGCAGAACTGCGTACAAATATCAAAATGAAGAAAGAATCCTTTGTGGATAGTCTGGAATAGTTTTTTCTCCAAGCATTCGATGTTCTAAATTCTGTCCCGAAATCGAACGTCACATAAATAAACAAAATTTGAGCTCCGTTCAAACTCCGTTTGAAGCAAAATCATAAAATCGTCAATCATCTATGTAGATCCGTACTGAATAAATTCTAATAACTCATCGTAGAACCAATTACCCTTAAATTATGTTCACCGCTATGAAGTAAGGTATACTCTTTTCCCAAATTCATTCAAAATTGTAATTAGTACAAAGATTGGAGACGATGTAAAGTCGAGAATAATAATTCACCGAAAACTTTCTCAAATTAATGATAGATATTGTCGTTTGACGTTTAAATTCTATTGTATGGAACATAATACGTTTCACGATGGTGACCTGCTGTTGGCTGGCAGGCAGGCTCAATCATCTCTGGAGTCGTAAAACAAGTATATACGTGTGTGCCATATCTGGGTATATATACTATGTTCATGTACGACGACGACTTATGCTGCGTTCACAGGTTCACTTTTATGTATTTGTGATAAGTGACACGGTGTTCCTTCAATCTTCGATAACGTTCATGAAGTTTTCACAACGATGTTCTTTCGATAAATATTCTTATTTCAATAATCATAAATATCATGCGTAGTGATTTGATACATCCATTAGGGGTTTCAAAAACAAGATCCAAGTATCAAAACATTTAATCGCGTGAATTGAAATTCCAAACTTGCAGTGAATAAGGGTTTGATGAGGGAAAACGGTGGTGGCACGTCGTTAGTACAGACGTCAATTCAATATGACACGAAATATTTAATGAGAGGTCGATTATTGGAAATTACTGCACGGTGGTGTAACACGCAAAAAAACTATCTTTCCCAAAACACACATTTTTCTTCTCCTTCTAGCAAACAAAAATCTATTACAAGGTATAACATAGTTGTTCTTGTTCTGCAACTTTTTCCCGTCAGTACGGATCTCCTGTACATTTACAAACTTTTTGATAACTAATAACTTTATCTGTGAGAGGGAAGTTAGGAAAACGTAAAAATGGTATAGATGACCAGCTGGGTTTACGTACCTAGTTTTACGTACTTTCGAAATTCGCATGTACAGGATATTTTCTGTTGCGATATGTTGACTTATTTTCAATGGGAAGAGTTGACTATATGCTTTTTAAAACTAACGCTTGATGCGCGTTGTAGTGAATTTTTGAAATATCTTTATACGTTGCAAATAAAACTTCTATCTTTTACATAATCAAAAATTTTATTACTCAAATACTTGCTCACAAGTATTCGGCGTAGTTGTGACCTTCCTCATCGCTGCCTGGCCAATCACTGTAGCAAATAATGCGGACCTCACCGTTGACAAAATTTTGTGTATAAGTGGTGTAAAATAAGAACATCGGTAACGACAGGATAGTACCAACGACCCAAATTAGTCCAGCCACGCACAGCGTAGCCCTCTTTCCCATACGTGGTCTCAATGGATTGACGATGGCCATGTATCTGTAACATAAATGAACGAAAATCATCTTTTCAACTGATCTTGAGCGATGTTTCATTGCAATTCATCATTCCAGTTTGATATTCGATTGATACTTGTGGGGGAAAAAAACGTCCATCTCGTTTAAATTCGAGAAAAAAGATTTCTCATAATTGCACATCGGAATTCTTCATTTTCTCAAGTCCTTTAAGCTTCCATTCAATTTTATCCATTACAGAATTTGTGAAGACGAGACAACGGAGGATTAAAGGATAAAGGCTAATGGAAGCAATCACTTCTTCTTCTTCTTCTTCTTCTTCTCTCTCGTCCATTCTAATTCTTAGATATTGGAAATTTTTAGACATTCGAATCTCTTTATGGCTCTATTTCTATATTGTTAACTACTCAGAACGGCGTGAAAAATAGTTAAACCGAAACATAGAAATGAGGGTGAAAAAAGATTCTCCTTCTATTAAAAGTTTACAATATCGTACCCTGAATCATAGAAAGTAAGAAAAACCAGGTTATAATAATTATTGCAGTTGTTCTCATTTCTTGTTTTCTCTCCTTCCTAATGAGGACGAATGGGGATTTTCATTTTTCATATTTTGTGTTGAATAGATTCTGAAAATCGATATTTTCATCTATTTTTAAAAGTGACATTCCAGATAATTTTCATGTAACTGAAGAGTTGGTCATACTTTATATACAATATTCGTGATAATGACGAAGATGTAGTTGGATGAAGTTGGAGAACGAGTTGGCTCAACGAGGAAGAAAAGAATCATAGTGGAAATAAGGTAAATCTGATTAAAATTTGAAGGAATATCACTTCACCCTAGATTCAGGATACCTTTTCGTAGAAATTGCTTTTTCCCGACTTACAGCATTTAATATTCAAGGTTCTTATATCACGTTATAACTCTATTCATTCGAATTCAAATGAATCTGTAAGAACTGAGGAAAAGTAAGTAGATGAGGTGAGAGTGGTTTAATGGAAAACAGCTGCTCATTCGTGGACATTGAAAAAAAAATAGTAAAGTCAACCCCACGGATAGAACTGGATCAGCATTGATTGAAGTAAATTCCCATTTGGCCATTTCAATTGATATTCAGCCGACTCTATCACACGGTCAGATTGACCGTGTCTAACTTCGCCGCGGGGTTGGCTCTACTGATATTGTTTTCAATTGGTTGATCATCTCAAAATACCCAATTTTCAAAAGATCCATAATTCCTGTCGATTTTATATGAGCAGATACGTTTCTAATTTGTGTGTGGATCCAATGACAGATCGTATGGAACTGCTCAAATTGGTAAAAGCGAATAGGGATCCGATGGAGGTGACAATTCGTTTAATCTATTTTATAAATCCACCCCTGCTATGGACCTAAACTTCCCAAACTTGGCTAAACTCATCCTCTTTTGTTTTACAAGATTCGTAATCGAACGATATCGGAACCCTTGATTATTCCTTCTGAATTTTGGCGTCGAATAGTTCTACCGTAGGATGTTGCTCAAAGAGGATCTGGAAATGTTGAGAGTTTACGGGTCACAAACAGGATAGTTTGTATTTTAGCTCGATATCATTTAACTTTGACTCGTTTTCTGAAACAAACTCACGATTGGATTTCAGGGTGTTCATTGTTTGAAAAAAATTGGTAATTCAATGCTGTAGTTTTTGAATAACCTCCACTTTTTGAGGGATTATTTGAAAAAATTTCCATACTATTCTTGAATTTGTTCCAATAAAGGATTTAGACTTTGTCAACATTTCAACTGGAGTATTTTAATCAATCAAAATTTAGTTGTCCCAGTTGAATTTTGATTGTTATAGATGAAATTAAATTTTCTTGTGCAACGAAATTATTTAGAGTAACTGAATTTCCTGAATAACTAACATTCAACTAAAGTTTTTTTACAGTGCAGATCAATTTAAAAATCATCCAACTCCGACGAACAATTTGATTTCACATTTGACATCCATTTTTGTACTTAAAGTACATAAAGTGAATTTTCCGGTTGTGCCATTAGGGGTGAAAAGGAGCTCCTGAATTCTGACTATCGCGATACATCATTTTCCTCCATGACATCACTGTGACGATTCTGAACCCTATACAACAAGTTTGGTCATTGAATTTTTATCAAACCTCAAAGATAAATCTTCTTTCAATAATGAATGGATCCCAGGAGAGGTGAGTGAAGATACACTGTTAAAAAGTTCTGCATGAAGCTTCAATCACATGTGATAGAAGCAATTTCCACTCACGTGATTGAAAAAGTTCTTGAAATTTCAATGACATTTGAATGAAAATTCAATTATCGAACTAAACTATTATGAGTAATGTAATATAGCAAAAGTTGAAAATTCAATTATATGTGATTGAATTCTCAATCAAATTTGAAAAATGAATGAAAATTCAAGAAATTTTGAACAGTGTATCATTGTGAGCACGTAGGTCTGATTTTACAGTGGACGGCAAATGGGAGAACATTACAGAACGAAAAGAGAAGAAAGAAGAAAGAAAATGTGCCGTAGTGACGTGATCTCGGTATGAAGCTGGGATTCTTACTACTTTCGCTTGCTCTTTCTATTTCTCTAGGGAATCGAGTGGCTGCTGGATATTAGAAAATGGATTTCGGAACTCCTTACGTCACTTTATTGCCTCACTCTTTCCTTTTCCCCCCTTTTTTTCAGGATCGACAATTCTCATTTTTCGATCAGTCGATTTATTTTCGCTAATACGCACCATTCCTGTTGAAACGTTTACAAGTTTCACCTGAGTTTCCAAGAATAGATTCATATTCGTGATCAAGTAAATTCCGCAGATTTTTTCCGAGTTTATCTTTCATAAATATTTATAATATTTTCACCCTTGAATGACGCTTACGATGAGATGATTCGATTTTGATTGAACTTTCCTTTGATCAGTTTTCTGTTTCATTGAACATTGTAACGAGTTTGAATCGAAGTAATTTGATTGAGAATTATGGTTCCAACTTATTAATTAATTTCTCCACTTTTTCCCCCGTTAAATATGACATTTGAAGACTGGAAAGAATATTGGAACTTTGTTTGTCGAGCAAATATTGTGTATTGTGGAAGTTATCGAAATAATTTTTGTGAGAATTGATTTTACTATGTAAACTGTAATTATATGCACTGTTAGAAAAATCTGCCTGAAACTTCATAAGAATATTATGAAGTTTTTCACATAATCATTTTATTAAATTTCGTCATAAAATATTGAATTTAATAATATAATTCTTAATGTTAAGAAATATGAAAATATGGTATTTTATAAAGAATTTAGTATTAAATTTAAGAATGTTTCTAACAGTGTGGGTGGAGTTTTAGTCATTTCATCTGCTACACTGAAGTTCTTCACATAAAAAGTTAATCAAATTTCATGATAAAATGTTGAATTCAATAATATAATTCCTAATGTTTTAATGTGAGAATTTTCTTCTCAATTTCTATAACATCTTCATGAAATTTAATAAACAATTGTTAAGATATTTTGAAATTTCATCATTGATATTAAATTTAAGAACTATTATTAAATTCAATATGGAAATATGATACTTCATAAAGAATTTCGTATTAGATTCAAGAATAATCCATTTCCGACCATTAATACCGGCAGTTGACCTACTGTATCCGATTTAGGTCTACAAACATTCGACTCTTTCTCCATTGAAAAACTCAGGGGACTTATAAAAAATACTGGTGGTATGGATTCCAAAGCATTTCCGCTCCACCCACGCATAATGAATTGCTGTGACCGCTGTATCTCTTGTTTCGGAAGTCAGAAGCGAATAGAACAAGTGCCAAGTATTAAATCTCGTAATTCGATGCACTTCTCGAGTATTCAATATTTCACTCAACAACTTTCCACAATTCGACAAACCAATATTTCAGTAGTGAAAATTGGTAATGGTCAGACCACTTGTTTTTCTAATTCACAAAGGAGCACGGATGCTTTGAAGGAAAATAATTCCACGGAATACGTCAAATGTATTACCATATAGCTCTATAGAGAACTCAAGTTAAAAAACAAATCGAATATACCGAAAATTTTGTATCAAATTCCAACATTGTGATATTGTGAAAACTTGGCCACGCAATGTTCGCAGGAACAATTATATATCCTTTCCAATAGATGTACTAACATTCCTGATAAAAAAACAATTCAACGTACAATATTTCGAAATTAAATTTCCTACATAGTTCACTTATGTCAGGACGAAAGTCAAAGATATATAAAACAAAAACCCACAACGAAGACGAATGAAGTCGAGGGAAAAGTACAATGAACAAAAGCAAGAAAAACATGGAGAAATGTATTGAATGAAAATATAGGAAGGAGAAGTTGAAGAGGGATTGAAGGTTGGAAAATGACTGAAAAAAGAAGAAAACGTGAAACGAAAAAAGTGAATTCAAAGTCTGATATGAGAAGAACCAATGCAAAAAGAAAGATCGTGGATGAAGAATGAGGTATTATTTCACCATTTAAGTTTCCCCTTTAACTTTCGCGCTTGATTCAATTTACCGTGTACCTAATTTGTACTGCATCGCTTTTTCCCTGTTTTTTTTTTCCAAGGTCTGAGATCTCAACGAAAGTTCATCAGGACGGCTTTTTATTGAATAATCACGACCCTTTTTTGTTTTTCAATTATTGTACTAATCATCAAACCGTATACGAGACAAGGTGAGCGATGTACAAGGTATGCTTCCAGCGATATAGATCATAGCACGCAAAACATGAGATGCGGAAGACACGCTTCTATCACCTTTTATAAGTTGTCAAACTTAATTACATTCAATTTAGAATTCCATGAAAAATTATCTATTTTATTGTGAGTTATTTTTCAAATTACTCTTTTTTTGTGATATGCGTTGAGTAATGAGTTTCGAAATATTTCAAAGATCACCACGAAAGATCTTCTGGTGCGGATATCTTCTGTTTAGGATGCATGTACAGATTTTATAATTAAATTCCAACAACCACAAAAAAGACACGTGATGAATATTCATTCTGCACAAGGACACAAAATTGATCGAGTCAGGGAGACGACGATTGGGAACATTGGGGGTAGATGGAGGGTGAAAAGAAGCAACGAGATGAACGAACGAGGAAAAGCTTTCTATTTCCTCAAGTCTTTTATACTCGACTTTTTCAACTTGTGAAATAGAAAAATGTGAGTATATACCATTTGTCAATCACGAACAAAAGGATCAATAATGAAGGGGTGCACTAGGTGCACTATTTTTATATATTTTCTTCTGTCACCGAAGGATTTCAATGTAACTATTTTATGCTGTATTTATCGAATAATTATTCAAACTTGATTTTCTCAGATCTTGCAAAAAAAATGCCATTCAAAAAACGTTCGAACGAAGATGTGAACAATAAAAGCTGACCCATAGAAATCAATTTAATACATTTCCAAGAAGTGGCTCATAAAAAGCACACATCACATAATCTTTTGTTATTTTCCGATCCCCTTTTGTCCTTGTCATCCTCAGTTCTGCTACTCTTTGAGAAGACCCTCTTCCAAATCACGCCACGCCAGACTAATCCCGTCTTCCACCTATTAGAAGTAAAAAAAACCTCGAGATCAGAGTCTAAGCAAAAACTAAATACTTATGCTCTAACAAAGATCAACGTAGAATAATCGATTGATTTGAGTCTAGCCTTAGGAACTTCCACATTCAAGAATTAATAATCGAATCAGGTACGAACATACCGAGCAATCGTTTACGCCATATAAATCCTCCCCAAGCATCATTTATTTCGACACCTCATCCAACGGATGTCAGTCGGATCTTTGTATATGCAGTGTATATTTCAAAAGACAGAGCTCTTTGAGAGAAATATCGCATAGGATTGTACGTCAATTTGATTCAAGCATAGATATTCGTGAATTTCTCACTTCGTGAACCATTTCTTGTGAGCCTTCCAAGAGGTATCAACACGAATACCGGGTTATAATATATATCGATACAGAACGCGCTTGTCACGATCGAAGAGTTATTATGGTAATCTCACGGATAGGCGGTTGGGAAATGTGAATGAATTCACATTCGTGGAAACGGAAATGGATTTGAAAGAAAATCATGCGAGCATTTGATGAAACATTCTTTTGAATTTAAAAGCAAAATAAGAAGATCCGAATAATTCTTCTCACAAATCGAAAGGAAATCAACTGTCAGGGAGTAATCTCGAAAGACGTTCGCGTGGGGTTAGTCTGAATGATTGTGTGTATAGCCGCTTGTGAGCTACCGTTACGGACTCTTAATAAAGCGGAATAACTTTAGTGACAGCTTCGAAATCCCAGACAACAAAAAGGATTTATCTCGGAAGAGGGTATTTTGGATTAATAAATCTTAGCGATAAACTACACAAAGAATCAGATACAATATCCTAAGCGGAAAACCTTTAAGCCCGGATGAAAAAGAAAATCCTTTCAAGTTCTTCAAAGTCATTCAAAGTCCGTTGATGTGTCAGGAACAACTAGTCGACGCCCCCTGAAATTCATTTGTGAAGTCTTGGGGGAAAACTTTTTCAAAAATGTTCTGGATTTACCGCAGGAGGATATTGAACTGATATTGGGAATATTCAAGTCGATAACAGATTGCTTTTGAAATCAATATCGTGACGCGTTCATTGAAATTTTTACAAATCTATTGTATAGATCTTTGATAGATTTTTGAGAATCTTTTTCTTTCCCTCTCCCTTGTTCCAACCTCAAAGAACCAAATTAGGATCAACGACCCTGCTCCAAAAATCTGATTTGAACTTATTAACTCGTCAATCAGTTTGAACGAGATTTTTGTCCGGGAATTTTCCTATTTGATCTCATTCAAATATAATAGGTTTGAATAAGAAATTTCCACTCAATGGGATATAATCAGTAAATTCGAATGTACATGATTCGAATTTTCTGTTTATATCTCATTGAGTAAAAATTTCCTATTGAAACCGATTAGATTTGGATAAGGTCAAATAGGAAAATTCCTGGACAAAAATCTGATTCATACCGATTGACCAGTTAATTTGTCAGTGGTTTAAATCGGATTTTCTAAGCAGGGGATCCGAGATTTTGAAATCTAAGCCGTCTATTGGAATTCTCTAGTAGCTCCACAGATCAAAAGCTGGAAATTCTTTGGGACCAATTGTTCCCATCTCACGTCGATGACCACTGATGATTTGAGGAAAGATTGAAACATATGCTCGGGATGTAGAAACGCAGAGAAATCAATCCTCACATGAAATCTTACAACAAAAACAAAAACGATTCACCAAGAGATTATTAGATTGGAAATTAAAGAAGTAGTTCATTATACGTTTGTTGCGATATCCAACATGATTTATGGATAATGAACTGCCCCTGTAATTTGAAATGTAATAATGTGTCCGTGTCTTTTGGATCTTCGATGAAGAACACCCCGGATAGAGGATATCGAACCCACAGTTCTCCCGTCACTCGCAGAACTATTCACTCACCTCCATAATCGTTTTCTCGTTTGATTTACCCGCGCGCATTGTTGAGTTTAGTGCATTATTTGAGCGTTACGAGGTCACTATTTTTATGTTGATCGAATCTTCAAGGAGTGGTTATGTACCTGAAAGAACTCTCTGATACGCGCTGAAAAATAGAAAACGATGCTCACGTTGCGTAAACTTTCCCCCCTCATAACAGTTTTCAGTGAGAATTCCAATTCATTCATGAGAATTTTATTCTATAATATATAGGACCGGTTACCAGATTCACATCGGATACAGACAAAATTATTCAATCATCCTGTGGCATCCTATACTTGAATCTCGTGAACAAAATCAGCGAAGACACGTATCGAAATGCAAGACCACCATTGACACCGAGAGAATGTTTTAATTGATTTTGTTAAGAAAATCACAATTCAACAGGAGCTTTTCATTTCAAGCCATAAATTCTTGGTACAATCAATATCGATTATTTTTCAATCGAAGACTGCTCTGATACGACGAATAACGGTACAGCTATAAACATTTCCTTCGTCTATTTCATATCCAAACATTTCAAACAGATAAGGTTCCTCGAAGATTCGAAATCAAGAATCAAGATATTCGATTGCAGCAAAGCTTGGATGGGATTCTTCCATTATTTCCAGAAATTTCAAGAGAGGAAATCGATATGGAATATTTATTTTCCGTGCTAGAAGAAATTTTCTCGAATAAGAATGATTGAAAAATTGACAACTCCCCAGACTCTCCTTATTATACATACGTGGAGGATGTTCCACTATGTTATGAAAATTATCTTCCCTTCTTCTTATAGTGTCTCCGAAATAACCAATGGAAGCATATTATTTTTCACGCTTCGAGCGTCTCAATTGTGCAACTTCACAAGCACTGGAGAAGAAATAATTTTGCAGCTTGTAGAATTCCTTCAAGATTCTGCTATGTAAGAGAAATTCCACTTATGATAAAAAGTTTTCTTTTAAAGTGAAGAGTGTTCTCTTCTAAGAGAAGAGTGAGAATGCGATGATGCATAGATTCGCTGTCGAAGTTATTTTTTCTCATCTTGCTTTACTTTTTGCATGAAAGAAGTGCTGTAACGTTGTTGAGGTCACTGAGATTAAAAAGAGTTAACATCTTTTTTTTCTATTACGTATTAGATCCAGTAATGTTATTTTTGGATTATATGCTCTTAGTGACACGTGTGAAGTTTCGTAAAGTGGGATAACGCACAGTGGGCTAGATCGTGATCGTAGCGCGAATTAATTCAAAAAATGAATGTTCAGATTTAATGTCCAATTGAATCGTGTTTCGTATTTAAACATGTGTACTTCATGAGAATCATAAACAATAAAGAATCAATAGTTTCTATGGCGACGTGCGGCCATAATAAACTTGCTCACACGTTTCTCGATGAAAAAGGCTTTGTTCAATCTTTGTAATCTATTTGTTGAAATCAGCATTTATTGAGTGTATAAAATTGTGACCCAGTGAAATCCATCATGACTGATGTTACTCGAGGTAAGATAAAGCTTTGTCTCATTTGATTTGGTTCCTAACTTTCAGATAACTCCCTTACAGAAACTTGTTACATTTTTATCATAAAGTCAAACTACTCAAAAGGGTACAAAAAAGTGCAGATGTTTGCAGACATCGAAGCTATTTTTTCTTAGTCACTTATAGTTTGAACTTTACTTTGGAAATTAGATTAGGTGCGGAGAACTGCTCTCCTAAGTGTAATATTTTTTTCAATGCCCGAAGATTCAATCATGCGTTCGGAACTCTTCAACGAATGGTATAGGTTAAAACATTTGAAAAGGGATGAATGCTGTAATGAATTGGAAGATTATCTTATTAAAAAAAAATGTATATATACAAAGGAGCACAATAGTCGAGAAATATTATTGAAATTCATAAGAATTGTAGAGTTTCGCTGGAAAACATGTTACAGGAAGAAAACTGCTCTCGAATCCAATAATAAAGAATGGTTAGAGTCACCGATTCCTTTTAAAAGAGAACTCGGAGTAAATTTGCGCAATTCAGGACCATCAAATTTAGGAAGGCCGCAGAAGAAATTTGAAGACTGTGGCATTCGAGCGAAACAGAAGAAAGTAAAAAATTTGGTATCTACTAGTAACGTAGAAGAACTTTCTTTTGCAACGTAGATGAGTTTGAGAAAAGCTGGAAAGCGTTTCGCAGCTACAGTTCTTCAAGACATCACTAATCTGAACTATCCCGAACGTGCAAAAAAAATATGAAAGTGCTTATGAATCGACAGGGTTGAAGAATCAAAAACCACTAACACCAGAAGAAGCGTTGTCATTGATTGTTAACACAAAATCGAGCAAGTCAACGTACTTAGCCTACAGAGAGGCTGCAAAAGCTTGTGATACAAATATATACCCTTCGTGGAATAAAATTCTATCAGCCAAACGCGATTGCTATCCTGATGACAGTTCAATTACAATAAATAATTCTGGGGTGCAAATCAAGCTTGAAGATTTGCTACATTTAACAGCAAAACGTTTATGTAAACTTCAAGAGGAAGTTCTAAATTAAATTTCTAATACTCAGTTAACACTGGTGTGCAAGTGGGGTTTAGACGGAAGCTCGGGACAGAGTAATTATGGGCAATTGATAAATGCAGGAGAAAAAGATTCATCAGTATTCATTATCTCATTTCTGCCTATACAATTACGTGATAGAGAGGATGAAACAAAGATTGTGTGGCAAAATCCAGTTCCATCTTCTACGAGATTTTGTAGAGCGATCAAGTTTGTTTTCGCTAAAGAAAATCCTGACCTCACTCGAAATGAAACAGAAAATATACAAGCACAAATCGATGGATTAAGCGAATTTGTTTATAGAGAGAAATTTACAGTGAATTTTAAACTCATCATGACTATGGTTGATGGTAAAGTTTGCCAAACTTTAACCAACACAAAGTCAACGCAAAGTTGCTACATCTGTAAAGCGAAGCCTACAGAAATGAATGATTTAAAAAACATCGACAAAAAATTGCCAACAACAGAAAATTATAGTTTTGGTTTATCGATTCTTCATGCATGGATTCGATTCTTCGAGTGTTGTTTGCATGTAGGATATAGAATTGAGATGAAGAGCTGGCAAGCAAGGGGAAAGAATAAAATAAGATTGAATGCGAGGAGACAGGGAATTATTGAGGGATTGAGGAAAGAATTGGGAATATTAGTGGATCAACCAAAGCCTGGGTATGGATCAACCAACACAGGAAATACAGCACGAATATTCTTCAGAAACTCAAAAAAAGTCCGCGGAAATTACTGGAGTCGACGAGGAACTCATAGAAAGATTCCATGTCATTCTGCAAGTAATTTCATGTGGATACGAAGTGGACTATGAAAAATTTAAGAATTATACGATGGAAACGGTGAAACTGTTCGTAAATAATTATCCATGGTTTTACATGCCAACAAGTGTGCACAAAGTCCTGATACATGGAGCTGAAATAATAAAAGAGGCGATTTTACCGATAGGCCAACTTGGTGAGGAAGCTCAAGAAGCCAAGAATAAAGATTTTAAATTCATCAGAGAGCATAGAAGTAGAAAGGATTCTCCCATACATACAAATGAAGGCTTGATGCATTATTTTTTACTTTCATCAGACCCAGTTATATCGCATTTATCTTTAAAACCTTATAGAAATACGAAAAAATTGAGTTTACATGATGACCCGAGTGAAAATGAAAACTCCTGCAACACGTCTGCACTAGTCCCGCACTTATATTCACGCCCGTAACACTCCCGCAACAGATCCAAAAATTCGTGAGATTCTTGGTTCAAAATCAAAGCGCCCATAACATACCCGCACCAGACCTGTACGCATATATATGTCCGCACCACGCCCGCAACAGGTATGTACGTTTTTCCTGTTCTGAAACTATACGAGGGTGGATTGATAAGTTTCCGGCCTGACCAAGAAAAACAACGTTTTTAAGAATTTTTTTTTTTATTTCTCAACATAATCTCCTCCAAGGCTGATACATTTCTCATAGCGGTGTTCTAGTCTAGTAATGCCATCTCTATAGACTGATTCGTCAAGCTCCTCAAAATACCCATTTACAGCTTCGATTACTTCTTCATTGTCCGCGAATCTCCTACCGCCAAGCCATTTTTTGAGGTTAGGAAACAGATAATAGTCACTCGGGGCTAGGTCTGGAGAGTAGGGAGGGTGCGGCATTAATTCAAACTTCAGATCGTTGATTTTAGCCATCGCAACGATTGACGTGTGCGCTGGTGCGTTATCGTGATGAAACAAGATTTTTTTCTTCGCCAGATGAGGTCGTTTAATTTCCACTTCGTGGCTCAAACGTTGCAATAAGTCTGCGTAGTATTGACCAGTGATAGTTTTACCCTTTGCAAGGTAATCAATGTATATAATACCTCTTGCATCCCAAAAAACAGTAGCCATAACCTTGTTCGCCGGAAAAATTGTTTTTGCCTTCTTCGGAGTTGGTTCCCCTGGTCCAATCCACTGTTTAGACTGTTCTTTGGTTTCAGGAGTGTAGTGGTGGACCCAAGTTTCGTCAACGGTTACGAGTCGACGCAAAAATTCGCTTGGATTACGCTTATACAACGCCAAATTGGCGGTAGAAATGTTCTTTCGAATCAATTTTTGGTCGACTGTTAGCAAACGCGGCACCCATCTTGCACAGAGCTTTTCCATATACAAATGTTGGTGCAAAATATTTTGTACACGTTCATATGACATCTTACAGGTCTCAGCTATCTCACGAACTTTTAATTTGCGATCTTTCAGCACTATTTGATGGATTTTTCGATCATATCTGGAGTTGTGACCTCAATGGGGCGTCCTGAGCGAGGCTCATCAGAGGTGCTCACACGACCCTTTTTAAACTCTGAAACCCACTGCTTAACGGTTGAATATGATGGGGAGGATGTCCCCAGTGTTGAGTCCATCTCTTCTTTAATTTCCTTCGGCGTTAACCCCTTCAAATAAAAGTATTTGATGACAGCACGATTTTCCAGCTTTCCATTTTTACGAAAAACACAGAGGCGACTTGGTCAGCGTGCTCTCGAAACTAAACTCACATGGCGATCGGACTGAAACTATAGCTACAAGCTATCTGAGGATGGTACTATAGAACGCCACCTCAAGGTAGGCCTAGTGGCGCCATCTCTTGGTCAGGCCGGAAACTTATCAATCCACCCTCGTATACAGGACGTCCCATTCGAAACAGGACAGCTGAATAACTCTTCAGGGAATAAAGGGGGAAGAAAATTGTTCAGATAAAAGTTGTAGGGTTCGAAGGGGGCCATAAGATGGTGACCTTGAATTTGACCTTGAGGTCAATTTTGAGCATAATTGATGGTCAAAGTATGTTTTTTCAAATGGAAAACCCTACGTTCGACCTCAGGAATGGAAAGAGCGGAAAATTTTACGTCCGAATATGTTAACATATCAGGTCATTTAGAGGTCATTTGAAGGTCAAAAAACCATTTTCTATGGATTTTCACGGAAAAGCCTCAAACGAGTTGTTTCTCTGACCAAAGTTATCAAAGTTAAAGTGAAACCCCACGTTTCGACCTTGAATTCGACCTTGAGAACGATAATGAATGCCAAATTTGAAACAATAATTAAAAAATTATTTATTTTTCCAGTTCGTCGTTTTATAATTACAGATGGCACGAATCCGTTGACGGGTAAGACACACTTATTGCAGGAGATGTTCGAATTGACCGCCATTTACATAACTCCAGCCGGCGTCGAAAGTTTCCAAGAACAGACTGAAAAACTTCTGCACGAATATTCGCAATTGCGTATCTGATGCGTTGTTGTAGATCCACAGGTGTTGTTGGTCGGTTGGTATAAACGACATTCTTTACGTAACCCCACAAATAAAAATCTAGAGGGGTGAGATCAGGAGATCTTACCGGCCACAGTACAAATCCATCTCGACCAATCCAACGATTGGGGAAAAGGATATTTAGATAATCCCTCACACATCGAGCAAAGTGTGGTGGTGCACCGTCTTGCTGATACCACATCCTCTGCCTAGTTGCTAATGTCACATCTTCCATGAGAACTGGTAATTCATTCTGTAAAAACTGTTGATAATTAGGACCGTTAACAGTTCCATCAAAAAAATACGGCCCAATAACTTGATTGTCTAGAATTCCACACCAAACATTTATACTCCACCGATGCTGATGGTCAACTTGTTGAGTCCAGTGCGGGTTTTGCGCTGGCCAATAGTGGCTATTGTGACGATTTAACAAGCCAGTACTTTGAAACGTTGATTCATCGCTGAAAAGAACATATCGAAAGAAATCGGGCGCTTCGTTCAACCTCTGTAAAGCCCAATGGCAAAAGTTAACCCGATTCTGCATATCTTGTTGAGATAATTCTTGGGTCAGTGTGATGTGGTACGGATGATATTGAGCAGCTTGTAGAATTCTGTGTGCCGTACTGCGTGGAATACCCAAATCGCGTTCAATATCACGTAAACTAACATGAGGATTCATGTGTATTATTGCTAAAACAGCAACGCATCGAGGGTCGTTAAAGTTGAAACCTTGATTGTTTCGGCGTTGACCAATCCTTCCTTGTCGACAATTTCTTTCAACCTGGCGAATGACTTCTGGAGAAGGATGATGCTGCCGATCTCCAAACCGCTCTCTGTACAATCGTGACGCTCTTTGATACACTCCGCGACACTCATCCAAGATCATTAAAATATCAACACATTCGTTAGGTGAATAAACCATTCTGAACCCGCACTTACACCGTAAACGATGAAAACTTCTTAATGATCATTTTCGTACTGAGATGAAGAATAAACTCTGAAGGTTACTTCTGTTTACTTTCAATTAAAGGTCGAAACGTGGGGTTTCACTTTAACTTTAATAACTTTGGTCAGAGAAACAACTCGTTTGAGGCTTTTCCGTGAAAATCCATAGAAAATGGTTTTTTGACCTTCAAATGACCTCTAAATGACCTGATATGTTAACATATTCGGACGTAAAATTTTCCGCCCTTTCCATTTCTGAGGTCGAGCGTAGGGTTTTCCATCTGAAAAAACATACTTTGACCATCAATTATGCTCAAAATTGACCTCAAGGTCAAATGCAAGGTCACCATCTTATGGCCCCCTTCGAACCCTACAACTTTCATCTGAACAATTTCTTTCCCCCTCCATTCCCTGAAGAGTTATTCAGCTGTCCTGTTTCAAATGGGACGCCCTGTAGACGTGGTGCAAGCATATCGCAAGAGGCTTTTTTCTCATCTCCATTAAATCAGTACAATTTTTTTGAATCTCTAATAATTTTGCAATTAGTGAAATTTCAGAATAAGAATAAAGCGAAATGAAAACTTTCTAAGGCTCAAACGTGAAAGTTGTAAGAGAAATCTTCCTCATACAAAAATTCGGTGTGTTACTGCTTTCGAACGCGTGCATATTCAAAGGAACCCAAACAACGCCGTGTGTATGACACAAATTATTTTTCCCAAAATTTATATTGGTTCTCCTCTGACATCCATTACGCAAAGAGTAGAAGTTGTAATTTGGTATGAAACATTCCGACAAACTTTGAACGTGAGGACCCAGTCATTGCATGATGTTATAGTGTATGAAGCAATGAAACCATAATATCGCTGTATACATACCTTTCTCAATTAATGAAGATGGTATGTATAAAGTGATATTTTGATTTGATTGCTTTATTTTCGAATAATTTGTCAGAAAAGATTTGGCTCGGGTTGCATCGTCGAGATTGCTGAGTATCCCCTTAAGGGCTTTCGAACGTGGTAGAACTATAAATATGTAGGTACACAAATACAGAATATAGGTATAGTCTAAGCGAGAAAAACTTTGCGCCAAACGTTTGTGTGAAATAGAAATTGATGTGAAATTTAAAAAATATTTTACCATAGTGCTTACCTGGGATTGCGCCGTGAACATAAATCTAGCAGTAAAATCACTCTCAATTCCCTATAAAAAATTCGTGAATGCACGAGATGATTTGACATTTCGTCGTCGCCATGTTGATTTCGAAAATATCTTGAGATGCAACTGGCAGCTGCGTTTCAAAGTAACCATTTGATTATTTCTTATTATATTCAAAATTTCAAGGTTTTCGAAATAATCAATCGATTGATGGAATTTTTCAATATTGCACGTGATTTATCGTAATAAAACTTATATGTATATACAAATGAAACTATTCCGCATGGAAAAATTACATTACACTTCCCATGAACCTGACGTCTACTGACAAAAACCAGTAATTTTTAATGATGAATTCTTCTCAGTGCAGGTAAACACTGGGCAATCCCAGGTAAGCACAGTGGTATAATATTCTTTCGTATCAATTACTATTCCGCACAAACGTTTGGCGCAAAATAGTAATTGAGATGAAATTTGAAAAATATTACACCATAGTGCCTGGAAGTACGCCTTGAATATGAATCCAGCGGTGGAATCCAAGGGCGTATCCAGGGGAGGGCCCCAAGGGGTCCGGACCCCCCCCCCCCCCAAATCCAGCATTTTTTCGTTTTTTATATATCTATATATTTCGTATATATAGATATACATCCTTAACATAGGCCCCTTCCAAAAAAAAATTCTGGATACGCCCTTGGTGGAATCATTCATTCTCGATTCATATATATAAAGAAAAATTCGTACATACGTCAGACGATTTGACATTTCGTCACCCCCATGTTAAATTTGGAAATATCGTGGAATAAAGTTGGAGGTTGCGTTTTGGAGAAACCTAAACATTCTTTCTATAGTCAGAATATCAAAGTTTTTTTCCATGATTATAAAGCTCTTCAAAAGTTCACACTGTAAAACAAAATATGTTGTAAAAGTGTTGTAACGTATATAATTGACATTACTCATCATAAAATACATTTCAGTATCAAAATTATGTCATATTTCTCGTGAACTATACTTTTTTGAATGACATAAAATTTTAACATAAACGTACGTAGAATTATAATCAAAACGATGTATCGGTAATTGACCGTTACACGTACAATTCGTTCATCATAATCAAAGATCGTTCTTTCTCTAAACAAATGGTCCTCTTTTTTTATAAATGAATAAAAATTTTGTCGATCAAATCTTATGCGGGATAATAACCAAACTAATCGATCTCAATTCAATCACATTTATGAAGAGTTCATGGGAAGTGTAATGTAATTTTTCCATGCAGAATAGTTTCATTTGTATATACATATAAGTTTTATTACGATAAATCACGTGCAATATTGAAAAATTCCATCAATCGATTGATTACTTCGAAAACCTTGAAATTTTGAATATAATAAGAAATAATCAAATGTTTACTTTGAAACGCAGCTGCCACTTGCATCTTGAAATATTTTCAATATCAACATGGCGACGACGAAACGTCAAATCGTCTCGCGTATTCACGAATTTTTTACAGAGAATGGAAAGTGATTTCACCGCTACATTTATATTTATGGCGCAATCCCAAATAAGCACTATGGTGAAATATTTTTTAAATTTCACATCAATTGCTATTTCGCACAAAAGTTTGGAGCAAAGTTTTCCTCGCTTTAACTATACCTATGTGCTATATGTGTGTACCTACACATTCACAGTTCTACTGTGCTCGAGGGCCCTTAAGCACGCATTGCAACAGTAATTTCGACATTTCCGGGTCTGGTGCGGACCTGATACAGCTCTATTGCATGCATGTTCTGGGTTTGGTGCGGTCTTGGTGCGAACACGTTCCGGGATTTATCGTCCATCGTCATTCACTGTGTGCGGGTCCAGTGCAGCTATGGTGCAATCGTGTTGCGGGTGTACGGTTCGCCAAACGGCCTTGGTGCAAACGTGGTGCGGGCGTAATCATTTTTGTGTGCAGGAGTGTTGCAGATGTGGTGCAGGCATATACGGTACTGTTATGGGCGTGGTGCGGGTGCTTACAGTATTATTGCGGGTTCAGTACAGATGCGCCCGCAACACATCCGTAACAGTACCGTATATTTTCATATCAGCGATTTAAAAATTTTAACTCGGGGAAGCTACAGAATTATTGAAGGGTCCTCCTGTTCCAATCAATGAAGAGTCTGATGGTTCTTCTTCGGGCAGCGAATAGACAGATTTAATTTGATTCCTAATTCAATTGTTTACTCTCATGTTTTATTGTGAATGTTCTTTTTAGTTTCACCAATGTAGAATAAATGTGGAAATCAATGAATTTTGTGTGATTGTCATTCAAATCCAAGCCACAAAAGGATTATCAGTAATTATTTCACTTTCCCCAATGCTTATCATTAATTCGCGCTACGATCACGATCTAGCCCACTGTGCGTTCTATACTATCGAAAACAGAAAACTTGCTCACTATTTCATCCGTTTTCAATGTTCAGTTCTGATTGAGTTTTACGAAGAAATACAAAGGCTTGCGATTGTTCGAACTATCCAAAAGTCGGTTTTTAGGAGGTTTGAATTTACTATTGCAAATTTTATACCCTGGGGAAAGAATTTGGTTACATGAAATAAATACATTTATTTGTCACTTAGTGAGAAATATTCATTTACTGTCAACAAATATAGTAACTATTCACAAATATCACAGTTGGGACACGTAGGATCTATTTTATACAGCATTTAAAATGAAAAAAACATTCATTTGGTACGTCTATTCCATATTAACAATCCTTCTTTTAAGTAACGAATAATTCTTGTTTCATAACAAAGTGATTTGATATCTCTAATTTCTTCATATGATAAATCACAGTTAAGTATGAGTCCACACATAATACAAATCATTCAAATCGGATTTGAGAACTAGTTGGATGTAAGTAACAACCCTAACGGCAAAATGCTGAACAAATATGCAGCAAATTGTTGTAAACGTACAACAGTTTGAAGCAATTTGCAGAGACGTTGCGTCGCCAAATTCGTAACAATTTGCTGTAAATCTAGGATTTTAGCTTGAGTTGTTATCGTGTTGCTGGGAAGTTGCTTGGTTTCATGAAACTCTCAATCACATGCGTAGCAAATTCCCAATAACTTTACGGAAACTTGATAAACAACTTAAGAGCAACGATTGCACAGCAACTTTTGTTGTATGGGTAGTTTCCGATCAATATGAGTTTTATTTTGCTGAAATACAGATTTGTTAATAGTTAATAAATCTGATTTGTGACAAACATTATAAGTTTGGCCTGACTCTTCACATATTTGGATGTGGCGGTCTGAGTGTTGGCGCATGCGCGATAACCGTTATGTCAGTCACCACAACACGATAACACTTATAATTTCGCTGGTTAAGAAAATCCATAGAATCTGACGAAATGAAATTTAATGGGATTTGGTCGGAACATTGCGCGTGACTCAGTCAGATTTGGCAAGACTCAATCAGAATTACATTGAGAAAACATATTCATCTCATTAAACCTCATTGAAAATGGTTGAATGAGATTAGGTCAGAACATTGTGTGCGATTCAATGAGATTTGGCGAGAATCAATGGATTTGTTTTGCCAGGGTTACCTTTGAATCTATAATTTTTAATAACACAGGTCTACAATGATTTTGGGGCCGCTAAAACTAAAGCAGATTTTGAGTATATTCGATACCCTGACTCTGGAAATATACTTATTTTTTTAATGCTACGTGTAGTTTTCAAGAAATCGCAGGTGTAAAATAAAATGAAAATGCACGATTTTGAAACGTTTTATTCAATTATTCCACACTTTAAGAACATTTTATCACATTATTCTTCAAATTATCTCAAAATATGAGTCATTCTCTTCCAAATGCGATTAGGTTTGTTCAAATATCTTTTTTTTTCTCTGAGATACGACAGTTTGAAAATTGTGTTATTTCACCTATTCACTAAATCCATGAACACACAAATTTCAAATTGTCGTGTCACAGTAAAAAAAAAGATATTCGAGCAAACTCAACGGCATTCGGAAGGGGATGGATTATATTTTGAGGTGCATCTACTAGTTTCATGAGAAAAAATTACATTCTGACGTCACGTAATCTCAAATATGTCGAAAAACGGTGTTTTTCACACTTTGACGTTGAAATATCTCAAAAACCACATGTAATGATGCAAATTTGAAGCCAGATTCGGATTCAGCGCGCCAAAATACTTCGGAAAAGTATGATACAGTTGTTGCACCAAACAAAAAGTTCAATTTTGTAGGCCTGTGTAATTTATGTAGTTTTGAATGAGAAAAGGACTGTGTTGGGATAACAGCTTGTAATAACGTAAATTAAAATCCACCATATGAAACTATTAGGAGCCATTATAGAATACCAGTTTCTGATATTTAACTGTATTTTCAATCAACGCTATTACAAACTATCATTTTGATACAGTTCCTCATTCAAAACTACATAAACCACCCTGGTAAAAAAACCGGATGGGAACCCGACTCACACCCGGATGAAATTTCCGGGATTCCATCCGGGTGTATCAGGGCGCGTGTACGGTTTTTGCGGTGATTCTTCATCCGGTTTCATCCGGACCCTGTCCGGATTTCAATACTGAATATTTTTCGAAACTCTACACGAAATTTGGATAGAATTCATTCGTCTCCTTGTTCGGGTTGTATTTGGGATTCTAAAAAATATCTTGTCCCAAAACCCGGATAGGATCCAGATGGAACCGGATAAAGGGTTACCGCAAAACCCGTATACGCGCCCTACTGAGAAAAATGTGTTCCGCAGCACTAGCAATAAGAGCATTGCTGACATTTTATTGTTGAATATACAATAATTCTTGTTCTTGTAGCAATATATAGTTGTCTTATTAACAATAAAATTGTCAATTCAGCAATTTTATTGCTGGTTGATAAGTGACAATTCAGCATTGTCATATGTCAACCTACAATAAAAATCGTAAAAATATGACCGTTCACATTAATTGACAATTCTATTGTTAACAAGACAACATGTATTGCTATAAGAACAAAAATTATTGTATTTCCAACAATAAAATGCCAACAATTCTGTGATTGCTAGTTCTACGAAACACATTTTTCTCAGTGCGGATACACCCGGGTGGAACCCCGGAAATTTCATCCGAGTTTGAGTCGGATTATCATCCGGGTTTCATCCGGTTTCCTATCCGGTTTTTCACCAGGGCAATAATATTAAAAACGGTAGAGTCAATAATAAATTATAGGTTCAAAATACTAATCCGAAACTATTCCTATTCACAATGGTTTTTCACAGAAAATTTTAAGCAAGCAGTGATGTTTATCAACTGAATGAAATGGTTATATCAATGAATCGTGATGTTAGTTCAACTTCATTATAATCTTCCTTGAAATTACATTATTCTCCAATTGATTAATGCTTCAATATCAGTCCAAATAATGTGAAAATATTCTAAAATTTATATTGTACTCAGAGAATTTCATAGTAGTTTTGAATTCAATTGTTGAATTTTTCAATCAACTGAAAATCAATGTCATACAAAAACATGATTTGTTAATAGTTAACGAATGTTAAAGTTATCTAAAGAGCATCGCACAAATATGCGGCTCGGTGATAATGATTTTATATTTATTTCGCCATAAGCAAACATATAGGGTTCGTTTACTATGAACTAATCTTGTTAACTATAAATAAAGCTTCTTCTCAGTGTATCAAATTCCATCAGGAAGGGTTTGAAGTAAGCTCATTAGCTCGATCTGGAGATCTTGAGACAAAGATCAATTGATATCAGAAAGCTCTATCAAGAACTCGGCTGAGGAATTCCCCTGAAACTTAAACCTGGTAAGGTTGATCTTCGTTCTACTCGGATGCTAATGAGGATTGTAACGCTCAGCTACCATCAGAACCAATTTCAGGAAGGCCTTGCCTAAGCCGGGACTCGATAAAATATTTAAAATGAGACTATCCCATATTTTCGCGAGACTGTTAGAAGACTTTTGAATCCTTTGATACGTGTTACAAAAGTCTGGTGAGATACCTGCGTGATATTGATCACCAGACCATTTCCTGGATACAAAGGATTACAATATACATTTCAAAATTGTTCATCTAAAAACCTACAGAAGTCTCATAGACATCATTATATATTCTGACTCAAATTCGCGATAAGAGAAATTATTCAAAGTTGATGTCAGTGATTATAATTGCATTTATTATTGAAAATTCTCGAATATATCTGCGAATGTAATTGATCGACGATATTTATTCAACGAAGTACGTGATTTTGAAACAACATTGAATATTATTACTCTTATATGATAATCGACTGATTGCGAAAGTTCATTGATTTCAACGATATTGATGTATGAAATATGAACACAGCACGTTTAATGGATTACAGCGAGGAGAAAGAAAAAAATACTTGATGGGAGGGGGTGAGAAGCACGAAAAGAAGAGCAGGAGGTTCACATTTCCGTCGAACCAGAGATTTGAGGTTTAGCAAGGGCGGATAGTTCGCATTGCATTTATATCGATGACAATCATTATTCGAACTATGTAAAACGCCGTTGTTGTTCCCGTCTGAATGATCGACGAGCAGTTGAAGCTTATCGTACTTCCTACCGGTTCTCTTGTGAAAAAGAATGGGTCGATTAGATTAGTGGTGGCGAGGAAGCGAATCCTTATCCCGATACCAAAACATTTTTCAACCAACAGAATTATCAGTTAACTGAAAACTATTCGATAGAATAAAGCTTTATTAATTTATTATATATTGAATTGCATTTCCTATTTCACCACAGAGTTGGGGAAATTCCTTTCAAATAACTGATTTGGGAAAATATCGAAAGGGTTCAAACGTTTAATTCACAGGAAGAAAATGTTGTTGAAGAGACGAATTGGTTGCTGTTCCATGGACAATAATTTGTCCATTTGGCTTTCCGAAGACCCAGACTTTAAGAAGTAAGATATATGTTTTCAAAAGAATAAATAAATTTTGTCAATTCCATCTCTACAGTATTCACCGACTCTGATCTAAAGAAGAATCCTCTGATCCAGAACCACAACATTATTCAACATATAAACAATGTAGCGATACTCGAGAGATTCCTTCAAAATCCTTTCCAAATCCAAGATGAGAAAAGGAATTCAAACGATTCTTGATGTGCGAGTCAAATAACTCAAACTTCATCACGAGGAAAGTTCGAAGCGGTCCAAGCTTGAATGTAACGATAGAGAAATGTTTTAGCAGAGATGAATATTATTTCGAGATCCACAATTAATGTTATGCATCGCGTAAATAAAATATGCGGAATTAACTGCGATTTGCTGTGAATCCATCTCTTTATGAATGATTTCTAAATAACACCAAGGATTACTTTGTAGAAACAGAGACGTTGAATGCATTCCGTGGAAAAACATGTGCGAATTGTGAAATGAGAGAACTTGGTTTTTAAGTCGAGATATCACTTCGAATTGTTCGTCATCAACGCTCATCTTCCAGGCCGTAAAAAGTTATTCTTCTTCATTCGAGTAGCAACTACGCAACTGGCTCTTCAATCTTTTGTAACAAGGAAGACAATATTTTCTGAAGAGAAGTTCATTCGATTGATGTAGAGAATTGAATTCTACAGATCCTCTCAGAATGCTTTTAAATACCAGGAAATCATTGAATGTATAAATATAAGATTATATAGTATAGATGTGCATCAGATTAGTAAGGTGCTATTTGGGTAGCGATGAGAAAATATTAAAAGAGCTTCATTATCATTCATTTAATTCACGCATTCGATTGATGTGGCTAAAAGTGAGAGATTCCAGCCATATATAATGGATAGTTCTCCCATACCCAGCGCAGTATTCATTCGAGATCAATCGACCCAAGGTCAAATTCCCATCGGTCTAATGAATTTGACAACACCATATAACGTGCATGGTATATAATCTGCAACATTGTCCGCACGTTGCTTGGAATTTATTAATACGACGCAATAAACTCCAAAGAATCTTGGAGAGAACAAATGATCTCTCCCGGGGTTGCAGTGAATCGTATACCCTGCCATATAATAGGTGTATCAGTCCCAAAGGAATGTCCATTCCTCGAAGACAATCGAAGCATTCTACTCTACCGTCTCCTCTCCGATGTGTCGGTCTTTCGTACCGTGACTTCACGAATAAAATGGAAGCGATATCGAGATAT
The DNA here is from genome assembly GCA_018340375.1 of Gonatopus flavifemur. Classification (NCBI taxonomy): domain Eukaryota; kingdom Metazoa; phylum Arthropoda; class Insecta; order Hymenoptera; family Dryinidae; genus Gonatopus; species Gonatopus flavifemur. The sequence goes on from JAFFJZ010000023.1 coordinate 502,130, forward strand.
CAAATATCTTTCCACGTATACGTTGAGTATCTTGCGGATGATAAGAAAGAAAAAGTATAGAAAAATGTATGTAAGACGAATGTCAAGTATTTCAGTTGCATACTCGGGAGTGTTTGAATGAATCATTAAAACGACTGATACCATTTCAGCTTTATTTTCTCTTCGAGTGATGCCGGGACGCTAACGATGTGCTTCCCACCCAGAATACGAGAATTTAAATGTCAAAAGCAATGTGTCTCGTTTGACTCCGAGTTCAACCTTCGTAATTCAAAGCTGGTACCGTGTGCCTTATTTGGAACACTTTATTTCAAATATCCCTGTTATCGTTTGAATAAGACATCTTCATGCGATTTTTCCTTCATTTACGAAAATTAAATTCCCTGGTATTCATTTCATTTCCATCTCCATTCATCTCATCGATTGTTTAGAGTGGAACTCTAACTGTATGAAAATAATAATATGTGAACTACAGATGATTCCATGTTGAACAATTTCTCACGAATCCCGAAGAGAACATGAAGCTTCAGCGAACGTTAAGATTAGATCTGTATAGATCGGATCGAAGGTTCAGCGAAGCTCACTTTTAGATTCACAAACGTTTGTCAAAGGGACTACGAACGTTGAAATGTCCGCCCCAAAATACTTCCAGGAAACATAGATGGAACGTTCATTGAAGGTTCATCGAAGGTTTGAGGAAGCTTCACAAAAATATCTATACTTAGATTAATTTATAATAATTCAGAAAAATAAATTAATCAAAATTAATATAAGTATAGATATTTTTGTGAAGCTTCGTCAATCCTTCGATGAACCTTCAGCGAATGTTCCATCTATGTTTCCTGAATGTATTTCGAGGCGGACATTTCAATGTCCGTAGAACCTTTGTCAAACGTTTGTGAATCTAAAAGTTAGCTCTAATGAACCTTCGACCCGATCTATACACATCTGATCTGAACGTTCGCTGAAGCTTCACGTTCTCTTCGGGATGTGTATTCTGACGCGTGTATTCACAGAAATATTAACAACTCGAGTCTCCGGATCTGTCTTGGATTTAGGCACTAGAAAAAATAGTGTTGTATTGATAGAAACGTCAGAAAAGCCACCTCGTTGGCAGTATCGGGACTTTGTTCGGTCCAATTCAAATTTGCTTCGGAAGAAAAAGATTCAAGTGATACTATTGATTGATAGTATTGTTTCCACCGATTACAAATTTTTCGTTTGTATCTGAGCACCCATAATCGACAACTGCAGGGTAACTCAAGCTAGCTCAACTGTTCAATCTAGTTGAATTGTTTGTGGATGGTTGATGAAATGCTCTGTCAGAATTTCCCTGAATTTTAAGGAGTTATAACGCGGAATCCCAAATTACCTGTGTGATATATGCGAATATATATATTGTCATATGTGCGACGTATGTGTGAGTGAGCGGCGCCAATAAAATGCGCACGCATGAGTGAAGAGTCAGTCGGAGTACAGCGGCCCAGCTGGGTAGAAATATATATACGTCCCAAGACATATGTAGACTATTCATCAATAAAGTACAGTAACTAAGTTTTCCCGCGAGTTATATGTTTTCATCCCTGCTTGGATACATTACAACCTGACCCAGTAGACACACGCACGTTTTAAAAACATCAAAAACAGTCACTAACCACACGTTATGAATTAGTAATATTCTTGCGTTGATTCAACGTAGATCACATGTTTTTCAACCATAAAATAACGTCATATCAACGGTTTGAATATCGTTTAGAAGGCGTCAAATATTGACGTGTCCTAATGATGGTTCTAAAATGTGAATTAAATCCAACTAATTATTTTGAAAACTTTTCATTCAATATCGAGAACAATAGTATTTCTAAGTATGCCACACTATTTACTATCTTGCTCTTTGTTGAAATTGTAACCATTGTTCGGTTTCGTTCGACATTTTTAGCAGAATATTTTCAATTGAAGTTCAAACACAAGGTGTTATAAACACATTTCAAACGCGTGATTCAAACCCGTTCGAAGCACGTTTCTGGAGGACGTCGTTTGATGGTTATTTTTGAATATTAGTTTAAATTACACGTCATCAAAACGTAATTCCTGGTCGTCTATGTCCTTATCAAATTTCGTTTGACAGTCTAACGTTCTTTCAACGTTGAAGTAACGCGTGTGTGTTTATTGGGGAGTGAAGATTCCAAGTAGTTTCCAATATTTCGAGGCAGTCGTTATTATCGAGATTATTGATTAACAATTTTCATAAAATGAACATTACTCATTGAGAATTTCTCCTCCCTAAGATACGAATGATGGAAGTTTTTCTCATTGTACAGTTGACCCTCCAAGTCGTAAGTCTAGAGAAATTTTGTATAACGTATTTCACGCTCAAACTTTTTCGAGTCAAGGATCTAAGTAACATAATTTATGTAATCTATTTCGCTCAAGATAAAAAGCACACATTCGATCGTTCTACTGCAATGATGAAAACCTACTCTCAAATGTGCTTTCGAGCGTGTGCTTGAGTTACGAGAGAGTGGATGTAGAACATTCCATTATCGTTATCACAGTGTACAGAAGCTACTAGAAAATTTTCTACTCCAAATGCCGAGAGTTTTGAAGATGCAGAGACTTTTCATTCAAATCTGTACCGTCATTATGAGCTGACGTTCAATACAACGTGACATTTTTTTTGTATATTCCACGTATCCCGTATTTTCTTCATTTTTCAACGGAATATTAATACCAATTTTCAGCTCGGTATTAAACTTGCGGAATCCTAAATATGGAAAATGAACACTTTGAATGCAGAATGTCACACTTGAAGTATTTTTTTCATCAAAGTTACTCGAGCGAGCCATAATTCTGTTCATGTTCAATTTATTCGTTGAGAGGAAACAAAATAATATCATAGGAAAAGATAAAGGATGGACCGCTCGAGGTCCCTTGAGATAATGAGAATTTTCAAATAAATTCAGCGGAATTGAATGGTCCAAAAATACATACGAAATCGATGTAAGAGGGTTTATGAATTGGAATGAATCATACTGTAACATTTCTTCCGATTGTAAGCTCAAACTGTATGGATTGAATACAACATATATTACCCAAATATGTGAGAGGCAATTGAAACGTTCTATTGGTAACGGTATTATTATTCAGGTCCGTTGATCTGACTAATTAGTCGTATAAGACGATGTTTGCGAGTTCATATATATAGCATAAAGAGCTCATGATCGTTGTCGAGTCAGCCTTGAACGAGGGATTTGTTGACTAAGGGAATCATTCTCGTTTATCATAACAGGTACTACAGAAGAAATTTATATGGTGACGACTTTGAGTTGTTAAACTTCGTGCAGCCTCTGAGGTATTACCTTTTTGGTTTAATTACATTAGCACGGAGAAAAATGGTTTGGTACTATAGCGCCTACAAGAAAATTTGTTATCTTTGCAAAAATATTCACTCTAGCAGCTAAGACGTTAGTTCTGTGAAGAAACTTGTTCATGTCGGCATATTTTGTAGGTGCTATAGTAACACACGGAGAAAAAAAACTAACAATAATATTGCTGAATTGACAATAAAATATTGTTATATATCAACCCACAATAAATATCGTAAAAATATGACCGTCACTATTGCTAAACTGGTAACAATATTATATTGGCAACATTATCAACAATTCAAATATTCAGTTTTGCAATATCATGTGGTTATATCAATCATTTATATTTACCTATTTAGAAAATATTACTTTTGACTGAGGAACAAAATTTCTCATCCGAATTCATATCTGAAAACATTCTATTACGATGCGGTTCGATTCATATGCGAAGAGAAGGCGATTGTGAGTTCTAATGTTGGAAAGTTGACTTAGCAAGATTCGAACCTGGGTAGGTACTTGAATTGCCATTTATGGTATTCCTCGACTTTTTCAAGAGTTAACGATGAAAATATATTCAAAACAAACATAAAATTGTGCACATTGAATGAATTCCCGAGTTGAAAAATTTGGATGGTTTTTGTCCTCTTATTCCATTTTTCGAATGATCTTGTCCTGATGGTTGATTATTGCGAACAAAAATATTACTTTTTCAAGATTTTAGTCTGAAATTTTCCTCCAGCGAGTAAAAGTGATTGAGGACAAATTCAGACTAAAATCTTGAAAAAGTACTGTTTTCGAGCGCATTAATCAACCATCAGGACAAAATCAGTCCAAAAATGAAATGAGAGGACAAGAACCGGTTAAATCTTTCGACCCGGGAATGAATTAGGGTTTGAACCACAGGCAGTTTTTCAGAAACGAATGAAACTCGTCAAATTTGTTTGTTAAACTCATGTAAGGTTTGTTAATCAATCAGAAATTGGGATTGATTTTTATGTTTGTGAATTCAAGGAAAACTTCATCGAAGAAGGGTTTGTAGAAGAATGTATATCATTTGGATATCATTTTTAACTGTTTCCTGGAGTGAATCCAATAATTTCTCACGGGAATAATTATACCGCTTTATACGTTCAGAATATATAGATGTTTTGACAGTAAATGGATTTTGTTACGACAATTTTCTTGGTGAATTCTGTGATACTTATAATTGTCACTGCTTGATATTGTTTTGCCAAATCAACAATGTTTATTGTGAGTTGGAATGGCAACTCATATTGTTATTTTAACCAGGGATTTTCAGCAATACAATTCTCGTTAACGAAACAATCTGCTGTTGCTGTACGAACAACAACTTCCCATGTGGAAATGGGAACACGGGCTCAGTACTGGTGCCAGAGTTGCCAATATTGGCAAATCCAAACTTACCAGTACAGGGCCAGTTGAATCGACGATACTGGCAAGTAGTCAAAATGATAACATCATTTTACATAAGGGCCAGTAGGACATTTACAACAGCGTCGATACCGATTTTTAATGTGAGCCAACTATGGCGGAACTCTGACATGACAACAGAACCAATTGTTCTGTCATACCTGGATGAGAAGTGGTAGAGAGTCAAAATAATACATCCTATGTAGGAATTCAGACCTGATCCAGTACTGACACAGTGCTGGTAATTAGAGATTCCCGGAGTTATATTTCAAGTGAAAAAAAAAACAAAATACATTGAATTTGAACTTTCAAAACTTTGTGAATCTATTTTTCTCATCACCGTTATCTGAGAAAGACGCTTTGGAAGTGGTTTCATGAAAGTTCACTGGGCAAGGATTGAACCCGGGACCTGCGAGTGAGAAACAGAGTCTCTATCACATCAGCTAATCTCCGAGTTGACAACGGACCACTTAAATTCCCATTTATTGTACTAATTCCCTTGAAGTCACACAATTTACCATAGACTCCGTAGTGAAACAAGATTTCACTAATACTGGCTCATTGGTCTCTATCGAACGTATTGAATGATCATACCAACTCTGTCTTGATACTGGCGCGACTCCGGCTCACTACAAAAATGTAGTTGTCAAGATCGTGATTTTAATGTCAATCGACTACCGATTCCGTAGTCAACCAGAGTCCCACCAATACTGGTACCATGTCGTCTATCGAACATATTGAATCATAATACCAACTCTGGCTCAATGCTGGTGCGACTCCGGCTGACCACAACAGCCGAGTTGCCAAGATCATAATTTCAACATCAATCGACTATCGATTTTGTAGTCAGCCAGAGTAATATCATTACTGGCACATTGCTGTCCAACACACATATGGTATGATCATACCAACTCTGGCTCAGTACCGGCGTGACTCCGGTTTACTACAATAGCCAAGGTGCCAAGATGGTGATTTTAACGTCAGTTCACTACCGATTTTGTAATCAGCTAGAGTCATATCATTACTGGCACATTGCCGTCTGTTGTACATATGGAATGATAATACCGACTCTGGCTGAGTACTGGTGCGGTACCGTTTCTCTACATCCCGGGTATTGCTCAGACAGTATTCATTCGATACTTACCCTATCCCGTCTGTCCACGCGAGCCAATACCGTCTGAGATCTTGCGAATGTTCGGCTACAGTTGAAAAACGGTAATGATTCTCAACAGGCACAGTTGTTTTTGCCGAACTTTGGCAAATACAACCTCGCGAGTACCGCGCCATTTGTCAACTCTGGCTATTTTTACATGGGGCAATTGTCGTCTCTCGAACATTTCGAAGGATAATACCAACTCTGGTTTAATGCTGGCGCGACTTCGGCTCACCACAACAGCCGGATTGCCAAGATCATCATTCTAACGTCAATCGACTACCGATTCCGTAGTCAGCCACAGTCCTATCGATACTGGCACATTGTCGTCTCTTGTACATATTGAATGACAACATCAACTTTGGCTCAGTACTGACGCGTTTCCGTTTCTCTGCGATCTGGGTATTTTACAGGCAGTATCAATTCGATACACTGAGAGAAGAGTTTATTTGTATTTAATAAAGCTTACTCTGGATACGGCGAAATAAATATTTTTTCCACGTAAACTTGGCTCAATAACTATAAATGAAGTTTATTAACTGTTACAAAAACTTCATATGACATTTTTCAACTGTTATTAAACCTTATCTGAGGATAATGAGCCATGTTTGTATGTAATAAATATTTATTCCGCCGTATCCAAAACAAGATTTATTAAATACAAATAAACTCTTCTCTCAGTGTACTGGCCCAAGACCGTCTGTCAACGTGAGCCAATACCGTCTGATATCCAGCGAACATTTGGCACCAGATGAAAAACGGCGATGATTCTGAATAGACACAGTTGTTTTTGCCGAAGTCTGGCAAATACAACTTTGCTAGTACCGCGCCATTTGTCAAGTCTGGCTATTTCCACATGGGTTATTGCATAACCAGCAATAAAATGTTGACAATTCTTATATTGCTGGTTCTACCATACACATTTTCCTCCGTGCAGACCAGTTCGTTATGCCAGCAATACTTTTTCTCCGTTGTTACGAAGTCGATACTCGTTGTTGTGAACACGAGTGTGCTCGGAGTCTCGGAGTAAATCACTTTTTGTATTGTAATGATTTTCGATGATTGCGTGGGAAGTCGCTTGGATGTTTTTTCAAAGATTAACAGGGAATGTTGGGATAAAGTACGAATTTCAGTGCAGTCAGATTTGAGCATTATAATCCGTTCCAAAACTATCCTTACATCGCGACTCGAGTTGGCTCACTCGCTTTATTTACATTCTTAATCTTGTTGAATTTCCATTGCAATAGACTCCATCTCAGATGGATGACATTTTTTCTGAACAAAAATTAATTTTCTCAATTTTTCTAAAATTACCATAAGTATTCAAAGATGAGCCATTTGGATCTGTTTCACCATTTAAACTGGTGCTATTTAGCTCCGCCCACTTCATTCCTGGGGATATTCCTTTTTCTTTCCAATAAATTTATCCGATAATATTAATTATGCAATCACCGCATTAACATCATCAATCAATGAATATGGAATCGATTAAGCTAATTTCAGGAGATGGGTTCACGTATTGTGGATCATTATGAATATTGTGGTGTATATGATATGACCAGCAGGGTGACTTGAGTTCTCGATTGGAAATTAGTACAGCAATGTGGGATGTTACGTGTTTTGATCATTCAAATTGCAGGTGCGAGATAATAAGCTTATTATTGAATAAATTTACGATCTGCATTTATTATGTCTTTTTTTCACCTCTAACCCATCCTTCGAGTTATGAATCAATGGATTTAGATCAAATAATGGTGATTCTTCGCTATGACATAAAAATCCAAGCTTTCCTATTCCATAATTCTCTTCAGAGAGTCTCAGTGACCCTGTAAACGAATTGTAGCGTCAAATAATACATGTTACTGTTTGAAACTCCATAAGTAATGCCATGTAAAATCGAATTTGATTATAAAGTGACGACAACGACCATTGACAGGTCGAATTAACTGCTCAATGTTTATTTAACAGCTATTCAATGTTGACATAGGGTCTGTGTGACCCTGGTGTGCATGCGACGTCGGTTGACGTGAAAACTGATCTTTTTTATAAGTTGAAAAAACTGTGTTTTGTAATCAGCGAGGTGAGTGGAACGAATTTATATTTTCAATTTTAATTAATTCCCATACTACATTGGGACGTTTTCTAAATATTTACAAAACATACTTCATTAATCACACAGGGTCACGGTGACCCTGGTGTGCATGATATGTGGGCTTCCCTCAGAAAAGACCGCTCGTTCGATCAACAGAATAAATACACTTTTATAAGAATTCACATTTCTAATATTTTTTCCTTCAAAGTTACACATCTGAACATGACACGTGTACGATATTAGGCCTCAATATTCAAGACTCAAAAAGTTACCATTTTTTCAATAAACACATGATTTTTGGAAAACTTGAATTTTTCAACAATTTTTTCTGCAATGCCGATAGCAAAAAAATCCAGTTGTCATTATTTAGGCCTCTTCTTCAATGTTTCTACTACACTTCAGGATTGTTTCATATTTTCATCATTCATTCTTGCAAAATTATAAACAATTGAAAATCAACAGGGTCACCGTGACCCTGGTGTGCTTGTAACGTTCGAGAAAAGAGGTGTGCATGTTAAGGGTTAATGCTCGATCGATCGAGGAAGACAAAGTTAAACAAATATGATTGGGGGATGATTTTTTTGGGAAGAATTTGATCGGGATGTTGCATTAAATTAAAGCAGGGACTTGTAACGTTATTCACTTTCGTTACTCATCATATATAAAATAGACATAATAAATATATAATTTTTATACAATATATACATTATATATATTTTATATATAATGAGTAACGGAAGTGAATAACGTTACAAGTCCTTGAATGAAAGGCCGACTCTCAGCCTGGGAACGTGCTTTGATCAAACTTGCGAACTTCAAGTGCAACTGGTGATCCGCTTGTTACGTTGGATTTCCAAACTGCATTTCCTCTCGGCGTCGCAATCTCTCGTGATCCTTCGTTTCAATTGAAACCTTGAATTCCCTTTTCGAGTTGCGAAAGACACTCTTGTCTTTTATACGAAAAACATTATTTGTCAACGTAATGAATCGGGAATTATTCAGTGGATTCAATAATTTTAGAGAGAGAATCCAATCCCGAGCAAGCGTTATATCAGCACTCGCTAGGTCCTTACAAGTTCCCCCCTAGCCACTAGACTCTTTCTAGCAACTGGCTAGACTCTCGCTAGGCCCTAGACAGTTCCATGAATGACGTCGCTGGGGATATTATATTGGAATTGTATTTTGATATTTTGATGGAGACAAAAGATTTACGTTATTGTTATATACTTAAATTGAAAGTTCCAGAAGTTTTGTCGTTGATTTTTGTTCTTCTCTGAATAGAATTTTGACCTGGCTGCATTCCACTTGTTACGTATTCGAAAAGTGAATTTTTCACCCCAAAAAAGTTCACTCACTTCCTTTCATTCATTTGAACTATCTTCACGAGGAATGTGGAATTAGATTTTTTTACATTCGACAATCGTGTTGGCAAGGACGTGTCTACTCCATCTAAATATAATAAAAAGATTTGCTTCCACGATCCACCAAGGACACGTGCATCATCATAGGTTTTATTGCCTTTCCACATATATATATATATATATATATATATGTAGAAACATGCATACGTGTCTAGTTGTTCTCTTAGGATGCTCTTCTACATGTATATATATTTATCCAAGTATTTCTTACCTTCTGTTCCTCCAACAGAAAGAAGAACTATCCGCTTGTATACCTGTTTCGTTTTATTTCGAGGACGGTAGAAACGACAAGATGCTTGATGTGTATATTTGCCTGAACAAGGACACTTCAAAGTTATACGAGGTAACTGACTGATACTTGAAAATCTTCTTTGAAAAATCCTTTTTCGCCACAAGAGATCCATGTCATATGACGTATATTTCACAGATTGTCTCAAAATTCCATTAGGAAAATCTCGTTGTATCTTTCGACTCTCCCCCAAGTGTATTTAAATGCAGTAGGAATGTTCAAAAAAGTGAATTGTCATGTAATTTTGTAGGACAAATTATCACATTCACTGGGCAACGAAATGCCTCCTAAAAATTTAGAGAATGTGACTGTAAGTTTTCACAGCCACTTTCTTTTCAGAAAAATGTCATCGAATTTTGAGAAGCTTCTTAAAGTTCAGTAAAACTCATCTACAAATTCAGAAGTGGGCATAAAAAATTACAGTCACATTATCTGAATTTTCAAGAGGAATTTTTTCACAGTATTGGTTGAATTGAATTCAATTCAAGACTTTCGCTTTTTCCATTATGTCAGCAATTGTTTTTTTTCCTCGTTTAATCTGACTTCAAGACTTCCCTTTTACAATGATAGGATTTTTACTTGATTATTACACATTTTATATACACTCAATTTGAGATCAATTGCGAATTAAGTTTATGTACGTTGAATAAAATTTATAAAAACTATATAAATTCAATTAGAAATCTGAATTTGTCAAAACTATACTGTAGTTCAAATACACTGAGAGAAATAATTACTCATACTAAGAAAATATATTCTTGAATATTTTTAAGAATATATATTCTTGAATGCAGCTAATATGGTGTGGAGCCAAGAGAAAGTTTCTTGAATCAAGGAAATATTTTCTCAATTCAAGAAATCTATGCTGGGTTTCAGAAAAATTTTCTTGAATCAAGAGAAAATATTTTTGGAGAAATGAATTTCTTGGAACAAAAAAATATATTGTTGATGATAGTAATTATTTATCTCTGTGTAAATGGGAATAAAACAAAATTGACCAAGAAGCAGGAAAGATTTATGAAAACACCGCAGATTAATGAAGAATCCGATTTTCCAAAAACGACAACCTTGAATTATCGTAACTATATCATCCCATCCTGCAAGAGTGTGCTTAATCCTGATACTGTAAGAAAAGTAGTCCATTCGTATACAACTGAATTTCATCCTTTTGAAAATGACTCTCTCTCTCTTTATACCTCAAAATGTTTACAACGTCGAGTTTAATTACTTCTACCGAAGTTATAAAACATCTTCAAAATTCAAGCCATTTTTCTTCTTACGATTGTAATACATCTTTTCCCCATCAATTCAGGGAAAATTACTTGAAATGATGTTTCAAATTTAACTCAAGTGCACTAGTTTCGTGTAATAGAAGAATTATGATCGTATGTTCGTTCCATACTTTTTCCTTCGCTTCTATCCGTATATTTCAGCATCGTACAGGAAATAATGGTACCTGTCAGCTTTAATAACTCGGTCAGGGACTGTGAACAGCTCTTTCTGTCTTAGATGAACTCGGATTTCTTGTACTTTCTTGAACGGCTTGAACAGATAAAATATTCTTTCCTCCGTCTTGAACGTACCGCACGAGTTTCATCATTATACAATGAGCATTTCTTATATTCCTCATGAAAAAGGTGATTTTTTCTCAAAGCGTTGTTGTCTTCATTCAATATTAATCTCATTCTCGACCTAACAATGTTAAATCCATGAATTCCATCCATTCCAGAGGATATTAGCGCATTTCATCTCTCTCAAGTATTATCCTTAATCACATTGAACAGATATCTCATTAAAGATCTCTGGATTTAGGAAAAGCAAAATCCCTGATCTTTTCTGTATTACTCGATTAATCCTAAGCTTCTGATAATACATTGATAATCAAATAAATGATATAATCTTCGGAATATGTATAAATGTGATTCTTCCATTTGTAGCATTTCATTTTATTTGGACCGCCTCGACATTTTCCCATTTCTGAAAATATCCAGGACACAATAAAATCACATTAAGTAATGATCCTCGCCCGTATAGAAGCTTACAACAAAGACTGGAGAGATAAAAGGAAGCTTTAAGGAGAGATATAACGGAATGAAACTTGCCTGTTCCTCCCTATCCTCTGTTTCAAACAATTCATACGGTTCTGTCAAAAAAATTATTTCACTTATTTCATTCATGTGATTATGTAATCTATCCATCAGTGAAGTCACTTGAATTTTTGATTCACCGTTCCTCTTAGGAGATTTTATACTTTGAATTTTATTTTGATGGGAATTACACATTTTGGGAGAAAAAAATTTAACCCATTCTTTTTGTGCCTTCTTAGCTTCGGTGGTTTAAAGTCCTGTTCTTGTTGTCGTGAATTTGCTTTGAATTTAATTTCCTTTGGCAAGATTGTACATTGATCCAATCGATTAAAAACCCAACGCTGAATGCTAAAGGAGTTTTATTCACGTGCTTATGACACTTTTGACGCAACTTGAGCGATACCTTGACTCAAGGTGAAACTCTGTTCTCAAGCGGCAAATTACCATAAGTCTCTCCAGAATGTTGCTTGTTTCTTGCGAGTGGCGGACCAAGCATTCAATGAATATATAAATCTCCTCTGAAAATTCCACGACAAAAAGAATTCTTCTTCATGTGTTTCAGGACCTGTCTACTCCAACGTTAAAACTATCGAGAAATTATATGTCAAAATTCTCGAAATTTATTTTGTTTATATCGAAATTATAAAATGGATATTTCATTTTACTTTCAACTAACATCTTAATACAATAAAAAATAAAAGTGAGCATTGGCATGAGATGGGTGGAATCTTGCTGCAAGATTGCGATAGCGTTGGATCATCCCTGACAAACCAATTTTTGTGTAGTTTGCCATTGATTGCGTATACCGTTACGACTCTTTCCCCAATGTTGGTTATTGATTAGGTTGAGAATCAAATGATGCTATCATTTCAAAGTTGCGTCATGCCTGGTAACCTAGGCCCGGTTCAAAGTCCAACATCCATGATCAATGTTCACTTGGGTACCCACAATAATAGAGTCAATTACCCACGGCAATGGGGAAACGTTTGGTTCGTTAGAAGTCGCGATTTTCTGGCAATACGAATGAGTATTCGACTGCATACTGATAATCGTTCTTAACTTGTATCACACGAATGAATCATTAGCATGGGAAAATTAAAAAGCGAAAGGCCCAAGCTTGGCCCGATCTTGGCCCAATTATGACTTATATTGGGCCAGAATCCATGAGAAAAAATGGCCCAAGTTTGGTGAAAGCTTGGGATGATAACCTCGTACCAGGTTTGATACTCAATATTGGGCCAGAATGCAATGCCAAGCATGGCCCAATGTCTCATGATATATGTATTATGAGTATTTTGGAGCTTGGCTCATACGATTAAACCGGACCTGGCCCAAGTCGTGTATATTAACTTTTGCCATGCTTCAACCCGATTCTTCGAACATACTTCTTGGAGAAAAAATGTTTTCATTTTTCATGCCATCCCTGCTAAAAATTTCCCATAAAAAACGATAAGATTTTGAGCAGGGATATCGGTACAACTCTGTAAAAATCACAAACATAGAGATGTGGCATAGGTTCTTAAATAAACATTGGTTGTACATTGGCCCAATATTGGTTCACCATGCTTGACAGTTTTATGTTTTGCCAAGCTTCAACCACTTGTTGTAATGACATTCCCTACGCAACGTGGTATAGATTCTCAAATAACAAATGCACTGAGAAAAATCTGCATTGTAGAAATCATGTTTCAATATAGTAATGTATTTGACGGTGAAAAATACATTATTTTGGTTATTATTACCATGAGTTAGGTGATGAATACCATCTTTTTGGTAAATCAAACCGAATGTACGGTGAAATTCAACACTGAAAAGGTACTTTTCACTTTTGAAAGGCTGGCTTCAGTTTTCATTATTTGACGTGTGAAAAATATACGAAATAGAGGTTATTTTCACATTTCATTTTTCTCAGTGTGGTTTAATATTGGGCCGATATCGGTTTGCCATGCTTGGCAGCTTAATGGTTTGTCAATCTTGAACCACTTGTTGTATAGGCATTCCTCATGGTAGATGGTGTGGGTTCTCAAATAACAAACGGTTTTATATTGGGTTCATATTGGTTCGCCATGTTTGACAGCCCAATATTTTGCCAAGCTCGCACCAGTTGTCATATTGGCATTTCCTATGGAACCCGGTATGATTTCTAGAATGAACAACGGTTGTATATTGGACCAATATTGGTTCGCGATGCTTGGCAGCCCAGTATTTTGCCAAGCATGGGCCAGTTGTCAATATTGGCATTTCCTACCTGGGATTCCTTTCCCGGCAAGTGAAAAATTCGATACCAAGAACTTCTCTCGCTACCCTCTCCTCAAATATTGCTTTGAATTCCATTTTTCACAATACGTTCCATGAAAATTTCCCAGCTCCACTCATCTCTGATCTCTCCCTCCTCCTCTTTTCCTATGGAAAGCAATTTTCTCTGTACTCCATCACGTCGGATTCAGAATCTCTCTGTGAAATTTAGCGCCTCTTTAGCTTACGGGCACGTACGAATTGATAAATAGACTTCATTAGTCTAAGTATGAAATAAAAGATTACATTTTTACGGTGAAAGATGTAGCGGTATGGAAAGGTTCGTTAACGAGAAAGTAAGTTTCACATTAACAGCGGAGAGGATCTCCAAAAATCATTATCCGTTCGAGAATTCGTTCGTGGCTCTTCGGTTGCAAGATTACCCTTTTCCGATGAGAAGAATTTTTCTCCGATATAATATAATCATGTTTCTGCGATTATCGAAATCATCGCTAATCGATAACATGATAATAGTAATAATCGTACAAACGTTTGCATGAAAACATCGATGACTATCGTTCCCGTGAGTTTTGGCGTGGTCCCAAATGTACACGCTGAGAGAAAACGGTTACATTATAGCCGTAGAACTTTTTCACGTTTTTTCTTTTTTTGTTATCACTGTTAAACGTGTCAGCACGTAACTCCACGTCGCAAGAGTCGCATCGCATCCATTTCGTTAAAACGACCAGTGAAATGGTCTTGAACTTTTTCTGGTAAAAAGGACGAAATATAGCGATTGTACGATGCAACATACCACTAGGACGAGTTTTCATAGAAAATCCTGCAACGAGTGGACCTTTTATACAGATAACTCTTTGTAGTTAGTTCTTGACCCTTTGTACTGTGCCTTGGGCTTTTAATTGTGCGCGTATTTATATCACATTCTTCTTATTTCTCGACTCGGTCGGTAGGAATTATAGCTAACAGCTTTCCAGAGCGAATAGTTGAATTTAATTGCCAACTCGAGGGAGACTAAAAAGGGAAAATCCAAGGAAGTTGTTACTTAATGCTTGACGCATTACGCGAGGAAAATTACGATGATACGATACAATATATTCGTCATCGAGCTACAGAGCAGTGCTCGTGAAGGAATTAGAATATATTCGCGTGATGTTCTAGTCGAGTTCAAAGATCATATCTTAATGAAGACATACGATAAAATGAATGTAGAATCGTTTGACGATAGTTCTGCGATTCACCGAAGGTTCCTCCGTCGTTGTAGAACACTTGGTTAAAACTTGCTTCATACGAATTTACGAATCGTGTTCATTGTGCGGAGACAATTAATAAATTCCAGCTTTATGGTTCTGCAATTGTTTATTGCAATATTTTATGGAATATCATATTCGTTCGCATGATCGTGTATAACGTTCAATACGGAATGATTCGTGTTCTCATTTATAGTTCTTTTCTCATCTAATAAAGTGATGCAAAGTGGTTTGAAAGTTGAATCTAGTTTGTACTAGATTTACTGTCATTTAAAGTACCTCCATACTATTACCACCACTATATTGATACTCGATATTGAACTTGCGAGCGCGTTTTCAACCTCCCTTGATTTCCTCCGTGAGAATGTATTTTAGAGCAGGGAAAAGAGGAGACGAGAAGGTGAGCGGTATGCATTTCAGGTCAAGACATCGTTGATATCGTTCGAGTAACTTGTTCCGAGGGTTACGTCGGTCTTGAAACTTTCAAGAGAATAAGATATTGGGAGACGATGCCACCGATAGTCTCACTCATGAGACTCGAGAGTAAATGTGATTCAATGAGCGGGAAGATTGAAATATGACTCAACCAACGTTTATATCAATTCTTCACTCTCTTAGTTTCATATTCTACGAAAATAGGGAACAACTGTTTATCAACTTCTTTGTTGTTTTCAACTCTCAAGGGGAATCAAATCATGATAAAATGATTATGAAATATTGATTTGAGAGGAATATAAATTACATTACTAAAATAATACTATATCTTCTCACAATCCCTCAATTACCAGAAGTGAAATTTTAATTCTTCACCAGAAATTTAGATCCATTAGAGCGGAAGAAACAGAAATGTATCTTCTCAATGATCTAACGACTGCAGGAGCATATCAATACCTTCAAAACATTGTTCACCTACACTTATTTTCCGTGTTTCTAAAGAATTTCATGTCTTGTCTAATTTTGAACATTATGTTTCGTGTTGTACGGTTTCGTGGCGAACAATCCTGTTACAGCAACAAATCAAAATTCTGAAATACTGTTTGTAGGTTGTTTGTAAATAAGTATCATTTGCCGAAAGTTATGAATATTGCGTCGAACCGCACAGAACTTTCTCCATTTTATATTCAAACAATACGAGAAACATTGCGAATTCGACAAAGTTTTTATTTCATCATGTATTATACTTTGAAAGAATGAAAAGTTTTTCTATAACGTCACAGATGTGTTCGGCGGATTTAGAATTTTATGTGAACGATATAGAGGGTAAAATAAACTGCTCATAAAACAGTGAATACGATGTGAAAAAATATTTTATCCCCCGAATGTACGCCGGAAAATATATATTTTCAAACTTTTAATCGTACTTTATATGCATACGGCGAATGAATCTGCCAAGCAATACAATTTCGGTAACCGAAAAGTGGAGACTGGAGTTGTTTTTACTCTTCGGTACCAACATTTTGAACTTCCTCGTATGATTTACTTATTAATTGAAATGAACTACCCCTAACACGGAGTATTTTCCACTGAAACGTATATAGTTGGCCATAAATGCTGAAAAGTGACATGAATTTTCAAAATTATCACTTCGATGATTATTCATTTTGAAACCTCTCTTTGATTTTTCTTTCAAATTTTATATGATCTCAGAAACCGAGACATGAATCAAATCGAGACGAAATACAGCGCAAAATCTAGAATTGGAGGCACTCAAAGGAATATTTTTTGTAAAGAAAATAAAAAATGACTAACCGAAGTGAATGAATTATACACACGGTATAATGAAGAGGCAGTGTCATTTGATTCTCAATCAGTTTATTGTGAGGATATCGTCAAATAATCCTGGCAATACCATCGCTCACTCTGGCTATCGCAGAATCAATGTTTAGAGATAGCGTTTGTATGTTCATGTATATGCAGATTATCTGCATATTTCATAATGGAGAAATGATGGACTCCCTCATTCAAATCTATACGGAATGTCTATACAGATGGTTCATCCATTCATCCTTGAGAAATCTCTGACATAATAATTTAATCAGGGAAAACGTTGAATTGTACGATGGAACTAATTTTTTGTGTCACATATTGCCCCTTCTATCGACTTCTAACCACGAACCATCTAGAACGATTGCAGTTTATCGTCATGAAAAGAGATCAATCCCACTAAGATCCATTGAAATTCAAGTTAAAGTTCCGTTCGACGATTCAAGATTGTCGATTTTATTGGAATTTTCAAATCAAAATTCAAATCCATTATATACTCGATGGAACAAAAAATCGTATTTTTACATGACCTCGTCCTCGCTACTCTTTTCTTTCCTTTACCCTCAATTTTTTTCTTCGGCAAACGATATCATCCAGATCGAGTCTTGTATGGTAAGAACGTTTACATAATTCTGCGTACGATGGAAAAAGGCTAGGTAATCCGGTTATGAATTCACTCTTGCGCCTGATAACCGATTTGCATTTCAAATTATTTTCATGGAGGTACATGCTTACTCTTTTGGTTCGTACTAAGTACGGGACTGAACCAACTTCTTTGCTGGATTTATTCATATACGTTTTCCTTTTGTCGTTATAGGAAATGAATTACTGGTGAACGGGAAATAATTGATGTTTGGATGGCCGAGGGACTCAAGGTCGTTCGCGAATCAATTTCCCTCACGTTGCGTGGATTATTCGATCAAGAGATTAGTACTGGAAGAAGAAGGAACATCTATCCTCACAAATCACTCAAATACTTACATACCATTGAGCTTGATGTGTCCTGTACTGAGTTCCCAAGTAAACATTCTCATTTCAGGTTCGCCAAACGGGACTGATGCACGTGTGATGCGTTTGGCGGACCGATATTAACATTTACATCAACATCATATCGTATAGACACGGAGAAAAAAGATTTTGCTGGCTACCGTTTGTTGGAGCAGTTAATTTTTTGCCAGGACAGCAATTTTCTTAGCTACTACAGCGATTTCTTCCAGCGAAAAATTTGCTACTTCAGTTAATCATGTTGATCTCTCAACAATCCAGTTAGCTATGGCAGCGAATTTTTTGCTCGGTCAGCAAAAATATTTGTTATCCTACATTATTATTTTTATTAATTGTCATAGGACTGGTTGTCCATACAATGGAGTGCGATAGACTAGCTCAGTTTACTTATACTAAGACTCAAGATTAATATTTAATGAGTATATGTTTACAGTATTTTATTCTATTTCCGAGGGTGTACAGGGTGTACAGGGTGTACATTATATTGGTATTTGACGATTGCGCTTTTGATATATCTTTTACATACAAAAATAAAATCTTGATTTGATGCGGGGAACCGTTGTTTGAAAGAGCAACCCACGGATATGACTCCTCTGCCACCATTCCACAATGTTGGAGGACACGCCGCCTCCTCATTTTGAAACGCAGGGCAAACAAACATTAAGCATACTAAGTCGGCATTTGGGCGATCCTCGCAACAATTACATGGTTGTTCTGGAGGCAACCAGAGCATCTCTCCATTTAGGATCAAACGAGAAAAATATTTAGAGATTAAACGTACTTGAACAGAGAATATTCTCAAAAAGATAGGTATCCTAAGCAAGAGATACTCCGGAGGGCCAGGTAAATTTGTGAGGTGTGGGAGAGGTGAAGAGAGGAATAGCGGCGCGCATTCTGTTTTCTTGGAGTGAAACGGTTGCGTACTTTTCCATGAGAGCATGTTTTGATTGGGAGAGGATTTGCGCTGAGAGGGAGTCCCAGAGGTTTGAGCTATCCACACTGTTCAGGAGCATTCTCACCTGCAGCATCCAGTTATACTTTACGTCCGCGTTTGACAGCTTAGCCAATTCCTTCAGGCGTAGGAGGTACTTCTTTGGATACCAATGGTCAGGGATTTTCAAAATATTTATCAGTGAACTAAGGACACGCTTGAAAACAAGTACTGATAAACGGAGTCTGATTTGGAGTGTTTTTTGGCAGGTGCAGAACACTCCTCAAAAATGCGGATTGGGCTTTTTCCAATTAATCTAAATAACGTATACTCCAAATTTGAGCTCCATATAAAAGAAAATTAAGTATAAGACTATTGAAAAGAGTATTCATGACAGGCCAGCTATCAGGCTTCAACGCATTTATAAGAGAGACTGTGGAGTCAACTGCTTGAGTGGTTTTAACTAAAAAGGTATTTGTCGCTTTGGGAAAAAGTGCCGAATTAGAGAAGACAATTCCAAGGTATTCGTATTCATTAATGATTTCAATACAATGTTCATCATAATAGAAAGGAGCGTATCTTCTGGTGTGCCCATGGCCTCCTCTTTGGAAGATTACTAGTTTTGTTTTATTGACATTGACAACGAGTCCGGACCCTTGGCAATACTCCTTCAGGACTTTAATAATCTTACGCAGGCTAATTTGTGTGTCTGCTAAGAAAACGAGGTCGTCAGCATAAGCCAGTAATAGGATTTCAGTTAAGTGGTTGACAGAAACTCCCCTGATCCCTCTGCTCAAAAAAAACTCTTCTACTCTCTAAATCTGAAAGAGTGTCAGAAGTGAGCCTGTCCGCTTCGAGTGGAATTTTCACTCGTTTCGAGTGACCTCTGACTCTTTTAGAGTGAGAAATTCACTCTAGCGTCTAAGTGGTTGTGAATTTCTAGCCTCAAACCTTAGAATATCACTCTAAAAGAGTGGAAATTTCACTCGAAAACTCGACAGGCTCACTTTTGGCTGGCTAATAAAGAGTGAAATCTCACTCCAAGGATTTTAGAGAGTATGTCGGCGATAAACAAAGCGAACAACAACGGACTCAAGATTTCGCCTTGGAGTACACCCTCTACAATTATTGGAGAAGGTTGGGTAAGGCCCTGATTGGTTTTTACCGAGAACGTAGCTTTTGCGTAAAGATTTTGCAGAATTCTTATAAACTTAGAGCCCGTACCCAGCGAATATAATTTTTTCCACAGCAGATTATGTATTGTAGAGTCTGAAATCCACGAAGACCGCAAATAATTTCCCTCTTGTCCTGTTCAGACGGATTTGCACAAAAGCGTTAAGAGTGAAAATATTATCCATCCCGCTTCGAGATTTTCTAAATCCAGCCTGAGCTTCTAGAAGCAAGTTCATTTTTTCCGCCCAATCGGCTAGTCTTGTGTTAAGAATCATTGTGAAAATTTCAGTTATCGAATTGACTAGTGCGATTGGGCGATAATTCGCAGGATTGGTTCTGTCACCCCCCTTATGAATCATTCTTAGAAAGACTTGAGACCAATTTGTGGGGGTTTCTTCTTTATCTAATATTCTATTGAATAATGTCAAAAGGTAGGTTAACCATAGTTGTCTGTTAAGTTCACGTAAAATTCTGAGTTGATATGATCAGGTCCTGATGCTTTACCCATTTTACATTTCCGGAGGCTTGAGACGACCTCGTTCATGGTTACATTCGAATCAAGTGCAGAATTGTTGAAATTTGGAAGCATGAATGAAATACATTCTCCCTGAGGTTTATAGGGTGTTATTCTACATATAATACTTCAATTTGATGCGACAGCAAATTTGTTTTCACCGTGAATACTCCACATTGGAATTGAATTGAAATTCATGAAATTCTCAACTGTTTAAAATCTGTGGATCAACGACGCTCGTTGTGATGTTTCACATTCGATCCGTAGTTAACGTTGTCTCCAATTGAACCAGTGTCTTATTTCACATCTAAAGACTTCTTGGAGTACTGCTTGAAATAGATAAAGACGTGGAAATAATTTTGCGTCCACAATTTCAAGTCATTCAAATAGTTTTCATATCTGTAACTGAGCCAAAATATTCTATTTTGTGGTACTTTTGTGCTTTAGGGTGCGCAAAATTCAACTGCTCCCATTGCTTCTAATTACCTGTATATATTTAGCACCTACAGCAAGTTACGTTTCATGGTACGTTCAGAACACATTCATCCTGCTAAGACGTGAAAATGAGCTTCATCGAATATATTGTACCATGCATACGAATGTTCTCTGGAAACTAATTTATCATTTCCTGTACCGTTTGCATTTTCACGGACCACATATATTCTCCGTGTAATTTGCAAGAGGCAACAATTTCATTGATCAAGGAAATAAAATGATCAACTTATCTATCTGGAATAATCGGAATTTCGTAAATTTTGTAGCAGAGACTCTAGGCTCGTGTATCCATTTCCACACGAGTAACCAAAATAACCTGCTGTGGTATCTTCATTCCAGTAGAAATCATTCTAGCCGTTCCTTTGGTGGGAGAGTGAGCCTCAGTATTGTCTCGTTCATCTGTCTATCGTGTCAGAGCAGGAGCTAAATTGATAGCTACCAGAGGAACCTCGTTTCTCTCAAAATCGTGACATTTGCTATTCGCATTGTCAGATTTATTTATTTTCATTGAGCAAACTGTACTAGACATTATCATGTATTACATTGAGATGAAAATAGTTCGTCGAATTGTGTCATAAGTTCATACATATTTGAATCCTCGTAAATCAACATAATTATCAAATGCAATGAAAATTTTATACCACTACACGATCGTTTAATACCAATGATACAAGGAAATCTCATGAACAACGTTGATTTCGATTTACAAAACATATCGTTTCACATAACTCGAATGTCATTTTCAATTAATCACTTTCGATGTCTTTTAGTAAGAAACAACACGCTTCATCTTGCGTGACCAACGCATATTCGATTCGATATTGCTAAATTCGTTTAACACGCTGCTCAACAAGGAACCGTCATCCGTAAATACTTATTCCGATGTTCCCCTCGTTATGAATGAGAATTTTAGAGCTCGCTATAATATAAATAGATCCATTCGAGTGAGATTCAGTGGATACAACCGAGATAAAGCATTTCGTTTGATTCTTTGAGAACGAGTAACAAAAATCACATCTTTCTTGGGTAACTTAATCCCATTGGTTCAAAATTTGAATATTGCGTTAGTAAAAGAAATTATTAAAAAAAAAAACAAAATCAATAGATGCAATAGATATATTTCAATCGATTCGATAATGTAATTATTTAAGAAAGATTGGCAAAATAAATTATTTCAACTCTTAATGTTGTAAGAAGCTCAACTCAAACCAGAAGGGGTACTGGATTGCAGGACAAAAAGATCAACTTTGATTCTATAACTGTCAAATCTCGCGCTTTGTTCACACGCAAAAAAAATTACTTGTCATATTTACTACAATTTGGACCATAATTTACTGCAATTACTATCGAATCTAGTCCATTTTTATGTCCCTGTACCAAAATTCACCACAAATTCTTTCCTTCGCAAGAAGAACAAAACAAAATCTCAAAAACCAAAGCTGGACCGTTTGATCGATTCTGAATCTTTTGATCCAAAGTTTGACGCAATAATGAATCCAATATCATTGATAAACAACGATAGTTTTCTAGGAGAAGAAAAAAATGACCAAAATACTCCTTTGATCTTCACCCAAAAGAGTTGGGATTTAAATCACCTCTATTGATCATTTTTTTCCCAAGAAACACGCGCCGTAAGCAAGAGCGGAGGTCAATGTATCAAAGGAAGTTCCTTCAACATGATCACCAGACTATTAAAGAGAAAAAGCGACACAGTTGATAAATCGAAGAGCAATACCTTTATATCATGCAAGTTGAACGGAGGGTGACTTCATTCGACTCATTAACTTGACTTGCCAGATAGCGAAAGGATCGATAAACGAATTTTCCTCTAAAAAAAAACAGTTGTTTTTCAATTCAATACTCACAAGCGGGTCTCAGTGAATTATTGGTTTTAGGATTTTTAATGCTGTGGATCGAAATATTTTTAATCGTAAAAGTAAATTAAATTCAAGCAAGTGCAGAGTCAAGATAAACCACGATGGAAATACAAATGATATTGTAAACTCTATGGAATTCTTTTATATTCGCGAAACGAGGTGGTACAAGATCCTAGAAGAGATTGAATGCAACATTTAAATATTCTATGAATATTCTATGAATACGCTTGGAGTGCATCGCACATCTTGTTAGAATATTCATTGAGAAGCAGAAAATTCATACATTGTTTAGATATTTCATAGATTTACGTTTAATTATTGGAGCATGTTCTTCTCCTGTAATTCAATGTTTTGGATGAAAGAAACTTAATAGGATTGTATTATTCCTTTTGCTCGAAATGTACTATGGATATCTTTGAATTTGATAACGCGCAGGGGAGTGTTTGACCCAAAAAGCTTTGGGTAAGGATTCTCAGCATATCGCTAGAAAATTTAATTGTGAAATTTTTTAAATGCTGGTATAACACTCCCATGAAAATTTCAATCATGAGGAAACATCTACATTATAATCTTAAGAAGATACGAGCGTTTACCATCCGAGCACGTTAGTTAGGAAAAGACAAACTTATACAATAGAAAAAGAGGTCCGAAGTGAACGCTCGTATCCACTTAAGAGTCCATGCTAAATGTGCAGATCACCCTAGCGAAGAACAAAAGCTGACTGCTGAACTTGAACACATCTAGCCCTGATGCAACGGTGCAAAACGGTACTTTTCATATCGAAACCTCGATTTGATCGAGTCTGTTACCTGCCTTCAATGATTCCCTAGCTAATCCCGAGATGTTTTTGAGATGATCTCTTCCGGAGTGATCTAGGAATCTTCAATCAATAAATGGAATAAGATTACACAGAACAAAAGGTTATCATATGTAATTTGGTTATGGTGAAATAAATATTCATTTCAAGCAAATTCATACTGAATACCATTTGTTTATTATTAACGGAACATGTTTCGCTTAAATATTGATTTCGCTATGAGCAAAATATACATTTGTTAACTACAAATCAACCTTTTGCTCAGTGTACAATTCTCACAATCTTTTCCAAGGAGAGAAGAGGAAGAGTTATTCCTGTTATCGATCCGATCGGCGGGATATCGAAATTGATCAATTTGCGTTCGAAAGATTCACGATAGTCATTAAAATCAATTTTAACCATTCGTATCCGCATGATCTTCTTCTCACTTTCGATAACCATCCTTGGTATTGTGCATCAGTTACAACCTTTAGCTAGGGATGCCGATTTTTTTTTTATAGAAAGAGTATTTAGTTATTATAATTTGTATAAAATATAGATAAAAATTTGATACATTTTGTGTAAGAAAACAATTGATTCTTCTAAAAATCGGCATCACTGGCACCACTAGCCGTGAAAAATTCAATTCAGACGAACAAAGTCTACTTGATTCAATTGAATTTTTATTTAGAA
This sequence comes from Gonatopus flavifemur, assembly GCA_018340375.1. Classification (NCBI taxonomy): domain Eukaryota; kingdom Metazoa; phylum Arthropoda; class Insecta; order Hymenoptera; family Dryinidae; genus Gonatopus; species Gonatopus flavifemur. The sequence goes on from JAFFJZ010000023.1 coordinate 526,719, forward strand.
TAATCAAATTCTGCCCTTGATCGAGCCCTTGGTATTTCATCACCAGGGCAACCGAAAACATGCAACAGCATATTTTTTATTCTGCATTTGACGGACAAATAGCTTTGATATTTATCCATTCCAGATCGAAATGACCCTTTTAAGCCACATTTGTTAGAGCATATTTTTGCATATTTTATACTGTAGTGCATATCTTAGCATATTTTATAGATGTGTGCATATTTTGGTATATTTGGTGAAAAAGTGCATATTTCAGCATATTTGTATTTTTGCCAATGGAAATATATTTCACGGAGCATATCATTCACATTTCCAATCAACATTATCTCGAGTAGAATATTTTCACAAAATATTTTTTGTAATATAAGTTTATTTTATTACGTCCCAATAAACATTTTTATGGAAGTCTTCCGGAACACTCTGAAAGATATCTGAAAGAGATCTAAAAGATGTCTCACGCAACAAATGTAGATATGTTTGAGATATCTTCCTTCAAGATGTCTTTTAGATATCTTAAAGATATCTTTCTACAAGATGTCTTAAACTTATCTAAATTTGTTGCGTAAGACATCTTTTAGATCTCTTGGAGATATCTTTTAGACTGATCCAAAAATGTTTATTGGGGTATATTTTTTGAATATTAATTTATTGATTCATTTATTCATTCCCAAGCAGCACCAGAATATACTATGAACGTTCTTCGAATATTCGAAATATGTTCTATGCACATTCCAATGAGACCGTTCTATAGGTGCTATGCATATTTATCGAACGTATGTAACCGAATATACGACAGCACGTTGATTGAACGTCGATTGAATGTATATCGTAGATTTCGAATGTACTGCGTACGTTCTAAGTATATTTAAAACAGTCTCATTCGAACATTCTATGAACATTCATTATATGTTCTTCGTATCTCATCCATACATTCTACGAACGTTTCTACTTCGTATATACTTTGAAATTCTGTTGCTGCTTGGGTTGGTTTATTCACTCATCTACTTATCCACAAGCTGGAATCACTGGTATATCAAAAATCCAAAACATATTGCTCTAAGAGATGATTGATTCACCTTGATTTTGATATATTCAAATACAATTTTCAATCAACATCTCAATAAAAGATGAGTATTGAACTTTTCAAACACATACAAGTAATGCGAGATAGAAGCCTGATTTCCTAATTGTGATGTACATTTTTGCATTTAGCTTTTGATTGAAATCTATAAATCGAATCAATTAACAATTGCAATAAAATGTCAACATTATCCTGTCTCAGAAATCTATTCAGATTCAGGATGATTCAGAGGAATTCAGAGCAATTCATCGTAATTCAGGAAAATCCAAAAGAATTCGGAGACTGTTGGATTTGGAAAAATTATATGTCGAACTTTTTAGAAGGATTCAGGGAAATTGAGAAGAAAATAAATTGAATGAAATTTGTGGTTCAAGATTTCAGAGGCATTGAGGGAATTTCATAGAGATTTGGAGACAGGTAGGTTGGGGAAAATTGTGCGTTGAACTTTTTAGAGGGATTCAGAGAGATTCGGAGGAATTCAGGAAAATTCAGAGAGAAGTACATTGAGTAAAAGTTTTGTTCCAAGATTCAGAGGGATTCCGGGAGTTTTGGAGAGATTCAGAGAAAGGTAAAGTATGAAAAATCGGGCGATGGATTTTTTAGAGGGATTCAGAGAAATTTAGGAAGATTCAGAGAGAAATATGAGTTAAATTTTTGGTTGGAAATTTCAAAGGTAGCAAGTTTCAGAGACATTCAGAGACATTCAGAGACAGGTGAATGTAAGAAAGAATCGCGCATTGAACTTTTCAGAAAGCTTCAGAGAAATTCAGAGGAATTCAGGGGAGAATAAATCCAGTAAAATTTAGGGTTCAAGATTTCACACAGTAAAAAATTTTTCGTCATTGTGTAAAGTGTTAAAATTTGTGTGTAGAATATTGAGCATTCTAGAGTGTTGATTCAACACAATCGTTTGTATTACCACAATGATTGTATCGAATCAACACTCTAGAATGTTCAATATTCTACACACAAATTCTAACACTTTACACGATGACGATACATTTTTTACTGTGCAGGGGCTTCCAGGTAGTTTGAGAGAGATATAGATACACACGGAGAAAAATATATGGGATTGATTACCATTCGCTCCAGTTCTCATCGCGACTTTAGAATAGGAGTTGAGAGATGACTCACGGTTTGGTGATCGTTCTTATGTTAACCTACCGTTTCCATGGTGATGTGAACAGTTTATCACATTCAATCTGATCTTGAATGGTCTTATCGCAATTCTGAAATATCTATCACCGAATTACTATTCTTTCTAGTAACTGTTACCGTATAATTTCCTCAGTGCAGGTGAATTGTTCCTACCTGTTTCTGTACAGATTTCGTCATTTTAGCCTGTTTCTGTCTGACATTTTCGACAGGAGCGAATTAGGAAAAATTGTGCGGTGTATTTTCCAGAGGGATTCAGAGGAATTCAGAAAATTCACTCAAATTCAGAGGAAGCTTTGAATTCTAAATAAATGAATGAATTGAAAACAATTCAGAAAGATTTCGGAAAATTTCTAAATCTTTATTAGAAAAATTCCGAGAGAATCGCAGAAAATTGGAGATATTCAAGATGTATCACTATCTGACAAGTCTCTAACTTCCTCTAAATCACTCCGAAATCACTCTGAATCTCTCTGGAAAATGTCCCAAAATATAGAGATTCAGAGAGATTTTTTTTACCAAAGAATCGTACTGATGAAAAATTTTGTTCCGATTTTTTCACCCTCAAATAACACAGTAAATCAAAGATTTTCCATTTTAAGGGAATAATTTCATTTTTAGAGTATATTCAACTCGTATTAGTGTGAGTATGCCAACAAAATTCCTAAGATATTCAAAAATTATTCTTCTAAATATATTTTATTCAACAGTTTTCATTTCTTAAAAGCTAGCTTGAAGAAGATTTTTCAAAACTGTCGAACATATTCCTTTCAAATCTTTTTCAGCAATCTTCCTCAAAATGTCTGCCAGAAGATGGAAACCATCGTATAAGATTTCTTTCAGGAATCTCCCAAAAGATCTTTTCTTGGAATTTCAAAATTTCGCTTGTCTGAATCTTGACTTGTGAATGGAGAAAAATAATGTTCTAAATATTACTACATTTTGTACTTGGTAACAGTATGAATGAAATAGTGTAATTTTTACAATACAGTGTAGTAAACATTCATGCTCAATAATTTGAAAAATCGTTCAATTTGGCGCAACATCACATCATGAAGCATGAATTTTCACCACACTGTGTTGTAAAAATCATATAATTCCACTTATACTGCTACTTGAGTACAACATGTAGTGATATTTATTGAAAGCCACATTTCCCTCCGTGTAAAAGACTTCAGTCAGCATGATATTTTACAACACTGAAGAATCGCATACTTTGGTGTCATTTGACGAAAGATATCCAAAATTTTGTTCGAAGGAGAAGTGGATTATTATAGATGATCTACCAATAAATCTCAGATGATTCTTTTAAATTAATTTTCCATTTGTTCTGCGTACATTCCAAGAATGTAAATTTCCCATATGGTAGGGGAGGCCAGGGTAAAATGAACCGCGGGGCATGATGATCCAATTGTTGAATATGCTAAGGTACTGATGCCCTCTGGTAGTTCAACACGAAATTAGCAAGTTCTCAGTTTTATATCAACGGGCAGTTAGTTACACGACTCTCCGTCACATTTCATGTCGTGCAAATCGTAAACAAAGGTCACCTTCCAGTAAATTGTGGGTTTGATCTAAATTTCCTTGTTCACTGTGGACATTTTATCTTTGATGTAAATTTATAATTAGATGATTCTAATATCCCATTCTATTCTCGACAGCATCAGGTAATTCATGATACTTTTCTCGATTAGAGTTATTTGTGTGGGGAAAAATCAAAATTACTTAACCAACAACTGACCTATTGGGGCAAGATGAACCACTATGTGAGAGGCAAGATGAACCATATCGCAAAATGGTATCATTTTGCACATTATCATCTCTTCGTGAAACTTTTATCTTACTCGTGTGTGCATGGAGAAAAGTCCGAGTGTTTTTGGTATTCTGACGCACGAATAAAGAATTTGTGGTTATAATGACCTTTGAATTATTATGAACCATGAAAGCATAACGTACGTTGTTCCTTGAAAATCCATTCATTCTTTAATCACAGTTCCAAATGAAATGTTTAATTTCTAGTGATTAGATGAAAAATTCAATCACAAGTGAATGAATTTTCAGTTTTTGTTATAGTATACCATCCAATATGTATGGTTCAGTAACTGTAATTTCATCTACATGTAATTGAAATTTCAAGGAATTTCTCGATCACGTTAATGAAAATTGCTTTCATGATATGTCATGGAAGTTTTATGCAGAAATTTCTAACAATGTACCCAGGTGAAAATTGACGATTGGCACTAGGATGGCGCAACACTGACAAAGATTGGCCGAGCCTTGGCGGTTAGCAAGGTGCAAGCTTGAAATGATAACATCATTACAGGCTCCATTGATGTATTCTGCCAATCACGGACCAATATTGGTACGATTAGGGCAGTCAAATCAGCCATCATTGGCAACCTATGAAAAAATTTGTCGTTCGATCTAAATCCAAGATTGGATCATGCTTGTACTCATTACGAACCAAGACTGATAGACGAATTTTTTTATAGTCTGCCAATGGTCAGATGTTTTATGTATTTAAAGGAGGTACCATCATTTATTACACATAAATGATATTGACTGCTAAATTTGAGTCAATACTATAATAGTACTGAGTCAATATTTGGCCAAAATTGATTCAACGTTACGACAATCCCACTCCAACGTTGAGCCAATGTTGTGCCGATGTTCAACTCTATGTTGAACGATCGCAAAAATATAATAAAAATTCAGAGTCATATATTTCCGACATCGATTGCTTCCCCTCCACACATTTTAAGAAGTGCAGTCCGAACCTGAAATTTTTTATACAACCAGGGCCACAGAATATCTGTATACATTGAAACGAAGAAACTTATTTGATCAATCCAATACAAGATGTGTTTATAAGTTTAATATAACTCAATGATTACTGGTTACCTTACAAACCAATTACATTAAGTATAATTCAATTTCTGATGTCCACGAGCCCATGGGTCTGCACAGCTAAAATCTCTCCTTCGATGAAGGACCTATGATGAAGACAACAGTTTTCAAATCAGAAGGTTATATGATGCTTATATATCAACCGCATAGTTCGTTGAGCGCTTGCGAGAAACGAACCGAGCGTTGGAAACAATACCGAAGGGTGGCGCTTTGACATTGGACGCGGGAATTTTTGTATGGAAACGTATAATTGAGGATCGTGGCTAGCCTGAGCCAAGCTTTGACCAGGCTTGGCACTGCATTGGGTACTCATTTCTTCTAAAAGTTGTCAACGTTTGGATTAATATTCAGCCGTGCTATGACATTGTTCGTATGAAGTTAATTTCTTCTGTCCAAACGATATTGGGACAACGATCAACCATGATTGACACAATCTTGAGCCAATGATGGATTGATAATTGGAAATTATGATTCCCAACATTGGTGCAACATTGTACAACTTGTCAGTCAACGTTGGCTCGATATAGATTTCCAAGCCTTGGATGTCAGCATTGCGCCTATCTATTTTCCATCGTCAGTATTGGCGCAAGCAAGAAATTTTCACGTGGGTAGATTTAACTTAAGGGGGCTCAAGCGGTTCATTATTCATGCTTTTCCAACATATTATTTTGTCCTCTCAATAAATAGGTTGGAAGAAGAAAAACTTGTGGTATATACTCGGGTGCCCTTAAATACGCGTCGTGTTCAGTTAAAAATGGTTCACTTTTCAGTAAATATAATTTGTAGAAAAGTAAATAATATTTTATATTTTATTTGTGATTATCAGAATATTCAATTTTTCCTAAGTATGTTTGCTGGTGATAGTTATTCCAAATATATAAAAGTTACGTTTTTCATTGACTCTTCAATAATTGACCACTGAGTGAAAAATATAACATCCTGTCAAAGGCAGTTATTGAAGGAATACGCTGAGAAAAATTTTCATTGTAGAAATCATGTTTCGGTACGATAGCGTATTCAACGGTGAAAAATAAATTACTTTTGTGATCATTTTGATCATTTAGGGAATAAAATCTGTTCAGATTCTCAAATATATTATTTTTTGATATATATAACCACGAATTGTCATTTGAATTCTCAATATTATCTTCTGAGTCATCTTGCCCTGTCTTGTGGTTCATTTTACCCCAGGTATGGGGCAAGATGATCCATTTGATAAATTTTTACTTCCCCTAATTTCAGCCAATATATGTATTTTTTTTAGGACATCGACATTACAATATTGTAGTTGTTGCTTCTGACGAACATTATACCAATTTGCAGTCAATTTTATTGAAAATTGCGCCATAGCCACCTGTTTAAGCTTAAGTGGGTCGTCTTGCCCCGACCTCCCCTACTCCCCCTCGAACCATATTTTGAATCATCCATATATTTACTCAACAAGATGTAGATTTCACAACTTTTTTTCCTCAATGTTAGAATTTGTGTTGAAAACCATAAAGTTTGAAATTTTCAGTTAAATTCATGATGAATTGTATACACATGTGCTGGAAATTAATTTTCTATCCGGTGATCGGAATTTCCTGGTCGCCGCATACAAAATAACGACGATTATTTTTCACAGTGGAATATATCTACATATCTGGAGAGCATATGATTTCATGTTGAAACTATGAAAACTGGTTTTTATGACACTTTTTTTAGTACAAAAGACAATTTCCCTAGTAAAAAACGAACATATATGACCCATACATAATCCATACATAATACATATGAAATTCATATATGATTCATATATGAAAATGCATAGAATCATATACAATCCATATTTAATCCATATGTGATCCATATATGATCATATATGACTCATATATAATCCATATGAAATCCATATACAAAAAATATTTCATACGTGACAGAATTTTTTCACATGTATGGGAAAGTCTTGCATCGAAAGGTCATATATGGATTCTGTATGGGCCATATATGATCATATACGGATTCAATATGGATTGCGTATGAATTATATATGGTCATATATGACCATATATGGTTTCTATATGCTTTATGTATGTTCTTATATGATTCATTTTTACTAGGGTTTTTAAGAGCATATTTTTTTAGCATAAAAACCAATTTTTGGAGCATATTTCAAGCGCTTAAAACAACTTTTTTAGAGCATATTTTTGGTTGCCCTGTTCATCACACAGATGTTATTGGGGAATCAATCGGTCCGAAGATAAACAAAAAAAACATTTTCATTCCAAGTGATCCATCAAACCAAGTACAAATTAAATCGTGTGCGTTCTCTTAATTACATTCAAACAAAGACGAATCAAAAAACCATGCACAAGTACCCTCACAAAGTGATAATTAAAGTTCCGTACACCGTTATCCCTCCTCTTTTCTCCATCTTCTCCAATTAATCGATACTCATCCACCATCTATTGAGAATGAAGCGATAGCAGCAGCAGCAGTAGCAGCAGCAGCAGCAGTAGCAGTAGTCGCAGCTGACGTCGTCCTATTACCTTCTTTCTGATCACTCACGTCACTTAACAGCTGCTGTTTCAGAAATCTCTTGAACTTTTTATTGTTCCCACACTTCGTTTCTTTTCTTTTCATACACACCTCCTTTATTGTGCTTTTCGTGATGTTTTGATTCGCGTATTGGATAAGTATTTTGAGGTTGAGAAACTATATCGTCAATTATTCAATAAGTCCACGTTGAAATCGAGACGAGGAATCAGACCGAGACCGGGAAGACTCAAACTACCAAATATACCTGAGTTTTTCTCGGTGTTCTGGGGGATCGAATTTGGGGATTGTAAGAGTAATAGTTGATCTTTGATTCCTAAGGAATTCAAAGGGTACTCAGCATCGTGTCGAGGTTGTTCGATGTATTTATCCGGCAGGATGGTATTGGGATGAAGATGTACCGAATTCTGAAATTCCTGAGCGTTTTCATGAGTCGATCGGCTAGTGGTAGTAGTGCTTGGTTGCTTCAAGACTGACATTGGAATTTTCATCGGTACCAATGTCTCGGCAGCGTTGTAGGTATTTTGATTAAATTCTGTATTATCATTATCATTATCCGCATAGTTTTTATCTAAATCGTTGGAATTAGAGTTGAATTCCGGGGCGAGAATCTTCGGCTGTTTCTTTGAATCTATTTCATCGAGCGCCGACGACGAGTTCATCGGCTTTAACAAGACGACATTGGGTGACATTGGGAAGATTTCCCATGGAAACTTGGGGGATGATTCCGTATAACGTCCATCATTCGTATCGTTCAAACTTTGTTGCTCCATATTCGTTTCTGGCAACCTTCCAATTTCTGATTCATAAGATTTCGCTTTATCATCGTACGGAGTATTATTATTTCCGTAGTAAACAGGATTGATTCGATTCGTGTGATGATCTTTCTTGGAAATCTCTGAGTGGATAGAATTTGATGTTGTGGGAGTTTCCACATCCTCGACTGAATTTTCAACGATATCGGAATTAGAGTGTACATTTTGTTGATCCGAATTGAGATGAGTATTTTGATCTGCAGTCTTGGCGTTGTCATCGCCTTCGGAGGCATTATTCTGTTCACGATAGTTGGCAGTACTATCTTTTATCTTCTCATGTTTCCAAGAAATCTCTTTGGAATCAATTTTTCCATCCTGAAATATGGGAATTGATTTCTCATTTTGATTGATTTCGTTCTTGTTGTGATTGGAATCAATAACTTTTGCAACTTGAATATTTTTTCTCAAGTTATCAGCATCCAGGGGATTATTCGGATAGTTCATATCATTTTTATCATTTGCTCGGTGATTTGATTCGACATTTTCACGTCTTCCCCCTATTTCATGTCCATTTTGGTAACCCAAAAGATCTTTTTCCTCGTTGTCAAACAAGTAAATATGATTTTGATGTCCCTTCTGTGCCATTTTTTCTTCGAAGAGCAATAGATTTTCGTTTCCGTTCAGATTTTTATATTCATGATGAAAAACATCTGCACTTGGAATTGAATACATATTAATATTCGCAACATCAGGAGATTTCTTGAGACTGTTGCTGGGATGAAACACGTTGGAATGATCTTTATTCGCCATTACCTCCCTTGACTTCAGGAAATCACGGTGTTTATGGCGACTTTGGCTAACTTTATTGCTAATTAAAGTTATATCACGATCTGTATCTGCATTTGCGAATGGAATCAGATGTATTTTCGTGTTATCGTTGAACTTTTCATTATAATTCACAGGATACTTGTTGGAATGGATTTTCAAGACTGAATCATGCGTCGGAGGTGTATTTTCATATTCCTTTTGTTCGTTGTAATCAAGGCTTCCTCCATTTGGAATTGAATTCGTATCGATGCGAGAAGCATCATAAACGTTTGGAATCACATTTCGAACTACATTCATTTTTGTATTTTCATCCACAGTATGTTTCATGAGGAATTCATCATTGTATGGATAATTTTGAAGAAGCTTATGACGCGAATCCAACATATCTGCATACTTATCAAAAGCATTCTTAGTTTGGATGGGAATCATTTGTAAATGCGCATCGTCGTCAGGGTTTGTAACGCGTGAAATCAATATATTAGCGTGTTTGTTCTTTTCTTCATTATTTTCATCCTCTTGAATTGACATTTCTGATTTATCATTATCATCAATATAATTTCCAATAAAGTCATCATTGGGATGATTAAGAACGGGCTGATTTGAAATTGAATCGATATCATAGTCTACACCTTCACGGAAACTCCTGATATTTTCTGAATGAAGTGGATTTTGTTTTACCATTTTTGAAATTTCCACCTTTGGATTTGATAGAGCATTATTCTTATCATAATTCTTATAGTCTTCATTCTTGTTTGAATTCAGATTGCCGATTGTAAACTTTGTAAAATGCTCTGTTGGATATCCTTGAATACTGTGTGAATCTTGATTCTTATTACGAAGCATCGATTCATCATTTCTCGTACCATGGTGGGATGGCTGGAGATTTTTGTTCAATTGATCAATTGAATCACGGAAGATGTTTCTATTCTCATGGTCGACAATATTTTCACGATTTTGTAAATTCTTCAAATGAAACATACTTTCAGGATTAAACAAATCTTTATTCTCATAATAATTGTTATAATTCTCAGACACTGTATTCACACCCAGAACCGAATGGAATTTATCATTACCATTGTTCTTAGGAAGAATTGTATGTCGATTTTGATTTTTATGATCAAAAATACTCCCTTTCGAAATCAGATCCATATTAACCTGCGCACCGTGATTTTTCGAATTTTTATCAGGATATACCGCATGATAAGATGAATCCAATATATCCTCCTTCATATCGGAATCTTTATAACGAAGATATTTTTTCGAAACGATATCGTGAACTGTATTCAATGGATCTCTTCTATCCGCATCACAATTCTCATTTGAAATGGAATCTTCTGAATCATCGAGCGTATGTACATCGCTCGTCCATTTCCTCGTCACTGGACTGATTCTAATAACTCCTCTTAAATTAAAAATCCTACTCGATCCAGGTAGGAGGAATTCTGATGACCAATCGTTATTATTGCCATCTCGCAGTAATTCTTCCGACAACTGGGTCAATAGTTTTTCAAATTCGTTCCAACGTCTCAGGGGAATTTTATTCTTGATTAGAGCGATTCGATCTTTGGGAGAATTCTTTTGGTCATCATCATTTTTCAAAGCATTCGAGACGAAGTCGTTCTTCCATTTATCGATATCGGTTGACCTCGGCGAGATGGCGGTGATGGTGGACGACGAAATTGAATCACTAAACGGGCTACTACTAGCAGATGAAGTTTGGTTAGAGTGGTACCACTGAGTTCGATCAATGATCGTTTCGTTCGTATTACGAGCTGAGGGAGAAAAGTAGTTTTCGATACGGTCGGATGCGGTAGATAGAAGGGGTATTAAAATTTTCGATTCTTTGCTCGTCGTTGATTCATTGTTGTCTGGGGTTGAAGTATTAGATGTCGATGTACGATTGGGTTCGAGGAACGGTAGATGTAATTGAGTTGGCTTAGATTTGTTCTTATTGCCCGAAAATAGTGGAATTTTGTTGGTACTGCTTCCGTCGGGCGCCTGGTCCGTGGAAGTCATGTTTAACACGTTGGGACGATTGAACTCGATTGAATCCGATCCATTATGATCTTCGTTGCGAATTATTTTACCCTGCGTATTGAAATTACAAGAATCAATTATGTTGAATGAAAATTAATTCTATAATTTTTTGAGAAAAAACAAAAGAACCAAGATTCATAGTGAAACATTAGATTACACATACGAATTCAATTTCCTGCTTGGGACCACTTGGGTCACCCTAATTTAAGTCCAGTAAACAGTCATTTGAAACCTTCATATTGTTATCCGAAAGATGTCGGAATGATCTCTAATGCGTTGATTTCTGCCACCTTTTTGATGCCTTTTCAAGAATTCTGAATGCTATCTGAAGGATATCACGGATAACTTCTAGATAACATTTAGAACTCTTGAGGGGATATCAAACCGACGCAATAGAGATCATTTCGACATCTTCCAGATGACTTTATGACAGTTTCCAATGTTGACCGAAAAATTGTTTACTGGGAGGCCACACGGGGAGTGTAATCCTAGACTGAAATCCGAAAATTTCAAATAGGTTCTGGATTTAATATTAAAATCGTTGCCAAAAAACCTAGTCATAATCGACAGACTCTTCATCGATCCCCAAGCGGTTTTGATTGCTTCTGGATCTTTTCAGAATCTGCTGATAATAATAATTGAGAGAATCGAACAGTATTGATTATAAAATTTATGTCATTTCCTCACTAGAGTTTACAAGTTTGGAATACCACACCGAAACGGGAAACAAATTCATCAATTTTCAAAGGCATTTCGTGAAACAAAAACTATTCAAGTCAGGGACGAATTTTCTACCAGGTTCTACGAGGCATTTTAAGCTCAGTGAGACTGTAACGTTGGAACATGATAAGAACTTCCGCGAACATTCGCACATTTTTGTCATATCTTCAAAACGTCCCTTGTGTATCTTAGAATACTCAAAATATAAAAGAGAATGTTTTGAATAAGCGCATGGAACAATTACGATCCAATTACACGATATTTACAGAATTCCTTGATCAATATGCAACCGAAAACGATATCTTTATATTTATTGTAATTTGAAAACTGAAGAATATCATTAACCCTGGTAGAAATCACTCTAGTCATTCTCTAGACGATTATAAGGCCTTACAAGGCCTTGCAAATCCCTCACAAGGGCCTGGTGAGGCCTGGCAAAGCCTAGAGAATTACTAGAGTGATTTCTGCTGAGAAATTTGTCATTAATTCGCTGGGATTTCTATCGATAATTGTTGATTCTTTCCTTCCTTCGCACGTCTTCACGCGTATTTAAATTCTGAAACATTCTTCCCTCCTTCTGTGACACGTGAAAATTAAATTCAAACCTATAGTTTGATCGTGAAATGTATGTGAAGCGAGTGAATATAGGTTTTCATGTCAAATACAGGCATAAAAGTTAATTCAATGGATGTATCAAAGATGGTGCAACACAATATACAATAAAAAAAGGGAAAAACACAAACAATCGAACGAACGAACGAACGAACGAACGAAAGAGCGAAAGAACGGAAGGAATGAATCAAAATCAATCAAAACTTGACACGTACAAAGATTCTACAATTCAAACCTGTTGAAGGGATGCGTGTATTCGTTCATTGATAAAGTTTTCACGTGATATAAAGTGTTCTATTATCGTCAGTACGAAGTTGAAGCAGCAGATTGTATATATCAAACAAACTTATTCACATATTATTGTATCATTTATTCAAATACTCACAAAAACAAGAACTGGTACCAGAATTAGAATCACGATCGAAGAACTCATCGCTGTCAAATAAGTATAAATGAATTTCCAACACCAAGTTCTGTTCAATAATAATCGATCTATCGCACATTATATCGTTAAATGGAATTCTTATCAGAGAATTCTCAATAAAATTAGCTACGCTACATTACAGGTTCTAATCGAGCGGATCTTATAGTTTATGTTTGCCGTACTCCTCGTGCAGCATTTAATACTAATTGTAAGATCAAACGTTTCCGACTATTCAACGGTATATCCGACTAGAGTGGGAAATTAAATATATATATATATATATATATAGGCTATTTACGATGGACTATACAGGGTGACCGAAATCGTATATATAAATGTAATCTGTAGATTACATTTTAAGGCCAACTCGTGTGCGATATTTTTCAAAATTATATATAATTTGTGTATAATTATATGAAATTTATGTATAGATTATATATGGGTTATTTATTCAAAATTTTTTCCACATGGGAATCTGCAGCCAAAGTGCAACAAATTTTCTATTTGGCCAAATTTAATTATCTGGTAACACTGGTCTCAAAACAGGAATAGATTTTTGGTTTCAAGCTATCATGTTCTACTCAATTATTCAATAAAATCCAAGGGGCCGTTCACTCTCGAGTCAAAAAGAGTTGAATTAATGTTGAAGAATACTCGTTTCCCGATTGCACGATTCAAACGACTCCATTTGATTTTCTTACGTTAAATTAATACATTAAATAAGAAAGAGCCTGACTCGCATGATTCCCAGTGATCAGTTACTATGTGTAAAGTTGCATTCAATAATTTGGGATGATTCGCTCTGACTCGCATTGACTCGTTCCTTATTTGCACTGACTACCTCGACTCATTCTTTATTCCTATTAATGGAATGATTCATTTCATTATCACACTCATTTTGTACTATTTTGAATGCACACTGTAAAAAATAATCAGAATCTTCTTGTACGAAGCAACCGGAGAATTCCGATCATGGGGTAGAAAAGCAATTTCCGGTACATGTATATAAATTCACCTTCAATTCAACTGAAAATTCCGAACTGTATAGGATTTTTACTATCATTTTTCAGTAAGTTTTTGGTGAAATACGGAAAATTCCTAACGCACGTATGTGTTAATTACTTCCAAACGTTTATGTCAAGTTTTCCATGGAAATTTTTCACAGTGTACGCTTCATTCACCTCATGATACTTTGTCAATTTTGTTATTGCAAGTGCTTAATGAAATCTGATAGAAGATTTCACACAACATCCCAGCTCTTGAGGAATTCTTAAAGAGCTCTTTTCAAAGAGTTCATTGTAGATTCTGTCATGAAAGTTCTTGAAGAATTCATCAAGAATACAATCAGATCCCAAAAAATTCTTAAAGCATTCTCAAAGACCTGGTAGAAGAGTTCATAAGGCACTTTTCATGAATTCCCAATGTATTTGTAAAGAACCCCCTGTTCAGAATGAATCCCTGGAAGGATTTTTTTTCGTCCAAAAGAAGTCGAAGAATTCAGTAAACAATTCCGAAAAAATTCTTTAAGCATCAAAAAAGAGTTCTCGAGAGATTCTATAAGAGTTTTCAAAGGATTCCAAGAGATTTCTTGAAGAACTCCACAAAAGTTTTCGAAGAATTCGAAAAAAGTTCTTGAAAAATTCTTGGAGAACTCTGGAAATATTTTTCCATATAACAATATAATCTAACCAAGAGTTTGCCTACAAATCCGAACACAAGGTTGAATTGCTATGAAAACTGAAGCAATTCTTCAAATCTTGGGAAATAACCTCAAGATCATAGAAAATTCCAGAATCATTCTTGGAAAATCCTTTGCAAACACTTCAAAAGATCTTGAGGAGCCTGATCTTGAGGTGCGCAGTCGTTCATGTCTACGTTCACGCAGTTAGTATAGATAATTCGCTCACTGATTCGTTTTCATTGACCTCCGATTCGATATGATTCATTCTGACTCGCACAGATTCGTACCTGACTCACGCAGATTCTACTCGACTCACTCTTTGAACGGATGATTCGCTTTTGCCACGAGTAATTCACTCTCGTACTTGATTTTTTTTTCATAATAAAAATATTCTGAATAGTACCTGCAGATTTCAGTTATTGAATCAACGCATTATTTATTTCGAATGTCTGTTAAGCGTTAAGATCGTCTGACTCGAGAGTGAACGGCCCCTCGATAAAATCGCATGGAGATGATTCTGGTCGCGAGTGCTGCCGTTAGGTCAAGTCTTTCTAAATATGAGTGATCCGAGTTTCCTGTCCTTTAGTTCGAGTAATGCGGGAATGCAGGGGAGACGGCAATACTGGGATTGATACGCAAAATAGTAACCAAAGGATCAATTAAAATTACATTCGTTATGAATACATGATTCTTGGTGAGTTATTTGTACACGCATAATAATAATGAAGATTTACATTTTTCACATTTGATATAATGTGAATAATGAAGGACGGTACAATAGTCCGTTTAATGAAGTACCCCTCAGTTTCTGTAATTTGCATTGCATTCACAGTACATTGATTAAATTTTGAATAAAACAATTGTGTTCGCGCCTATTGTTATGGTAGCTGTGATGTCATTGGATGTAATTTATGTGTGGATAGTCTTGGAAAAACATTTCATTTCAATCGCCAATGTTTTGGATGTTTTCAATCTATTATCGCTCTCAAAGATTTTGATGAAGGGAAATGATGGAATCGGATAGTGTCTAAGCGTATTCAGAACATAAAACTGGACCAATTTTTGATAGGGTGTCGCATAGGGGCTGCATTTTGCGGTAACCATAACTCCCTACTCAATAAACATTTTTTGTCTTGCAATATCTTCTAGAAAAATTCATCCTTGAATTGGAATCCATTTCATTCTCTCATTATCCAAAAGATTGAAAAAGGAAGAGTTTAGTAACTCTGAGCCTATTAAATCTCCTCCAACACAAATTCTTTAATGACGCCCGAATGAAGAATTTCCGAGGTTCCGTACTCTGGGCCCATTCAAGGCCCCATCACTGTATGAAATGTAAATATGACGACAAGCTACGAAGAGGGGAGAGTTGTCTTGATTGGACCACCAACTTTTTTTGTTGCAAGAGGAAGATAATACAGCGGTAACATTCATTGATGTAACATTATCGCTGCATGATTCAAAGATATCTAAATTTCTTCCTCTTGGAACAAAAAGTGGTGGTCCATTCAAGGCGATGGTCCAATCAAGGCAACTCTCCCCAATATATTCATCGTCATATTTATCAGCCAAATATTTCTGATCAATTCATTCCCCTATATTCACGACTCTATAAATAAAAAGAAAAAAAAATAGACGACCCATTCAGAGAAGAGAGGGGAAATGATTTGAATGCGATAAGACATTTTTCTAGTTTCCCGAGATGGAATTTTCTTCTATCTTCTTCTTGTGAGAAGAAAACAACAGAAAAACCTTGTTATGTCCAAGACAAATTTGTTCCAATAACCCAATTCCAAACATCTTTCGAAAAGTTAGAAGGCGCAACATATTTGATCACGTTCACCTCGCATGTTTCAAGACATACCGCACGTCACTGTTTACTCATCTCCAGTTTTTCCCTTCAACTTCGCAGTTCGATTTTCACCCACGGAATTCGAAATGTATTTGAAATAAACTGATCCGGATTGTGCATGTCACCTCTCAATCAGCGATGAAAACATGATTTGGAAACAATGACTTCGAGCCTTGATTGAACACGATCAGTGAATTTGATCGATTAATGGAATTTCATACAAGTTTTGCAATATTTTTTTCCTTCATGGCCACCTTGTGAGATGGCTGACTCGATGGAGAGCTCGTAGATTTGTTTTCGATTGATAAAGTTCATTTAAACAAATATCAACAAAATTTCTCTGGTAAAAGAAATCTTTGGATTTTTTTTACCGGGGTTAACTATCTCACGACACTCGAATCATTCCTTTAAATTTATTGTTCACATCTGAAAAAAAATGTGCTGTTCTCCTTCATCGCCAGGGCTAATGAGCGCACAAATTTGTCATCCACGGAATAAAAAGTGGAGCATTCAAACGCCGTATATCGTGTATTCGACAATCTTCTTCTCAAACTTTTATCATCGATCTTTCAGTAGCGAAGTCAACTCCTTACTACCGCTTGAGTTAGCTACTTATTCTTTGATACAACATTCTGACCCGATATATCCAACATAAGCAAGCGCGCACTTTTTTTTTCTTTTCCACTTTCTTACTGTGCGATTCCCAACGATTCCCGTGGGATACTGGCCAAGATAAACAGGCGGAAATGTGTTTTGCCAGGATCTGACATCGGCTAAAGTGCTACCCGTTAGGAAACAAGAGAAAGAAAGAGACGCAAAAAAATCGAGACCACGAGTGTTTGAGGAGGAAAACAAAAAAATATTGGATATTGGTTATGGTGAAACAAATGGCTATGCAGAGCAAACAACGCGTGAAATAGAGGAAATGCATTTTCATGAAGGTTTTTGAAGTTTTTGAAAAACACAAAATTCTATCTGAAACGAGTCTTCATTGATTTTGAAGGGGAGATTCGTGTAAACGTTCGATTTTCAGGAGTGATTGAAAATATTTGGTTAATATTCTATCGTTTGTCAGAATTGCCAAATGGAATTTCTTTCCAACTGATAACATTAGAAATAACCCCACTTTGCCTAACCCACGCGAACGTGCTGGGTGTTCAATGTTTTTCTGTATTCTCAAGTATAGTAGCTAAGGATTATTAGCGGTGGTAGCTAATTTGTGTATATGATAATTGGATAGCCAAAAATATTAGCGATAACTTTTGTTGCCATAGCTGAGGATAGTAAATTTCGTTCACCTGAAAAATGTTGAATGGACAAATTTAATCATTCGATATGTTTTCTACATTCACGATTTCCAACTGATGCAGAATTCAAAATACATCAAATATGGAGAAAAAAATCAATAACTCGTTATGCCAGCACCCTCTTCTCAACCACTCGAATCACATTATTGCATACCTTCGTCATGTCATTCATAAGAATTGTCACCATAGACACTTTTATTGAGAGGAAAAACAAAAATGGGTAGGAATCGAAGGACTTGGCATCAAGTAATAACGTGGAAGAGGCGTCTTCGTGGAATGTTCTGGAATGTCTCCGAGTTATTTCAGAATTCCCCATTTGAGAGGGAGAAATTAATTTGTGGCACGCGCGATATTTTCGCTCGAACGAAAAAGCTCGACCAAAAACGATCCGAGAGGTCGTCACCAATCTTTGTCCAACGACTTTTTCCTTAAAGCCAATTTTCTTCTCCTTTTCGTGTTTCGTTCCTCCCTTTGTCTTAGTATCTTCATCTTGGATACGCACACGCGTCGCGGAGGATCAACCCCAGATCACGGTACAGTTTCTAAGACGACCGAATGATGAGAATCATTGAATAATCGATCTCATGGATCAGGGTACTGATTTTCTGTGGAGGAATCGATATACCATCTATTTTGATTGAGAGTCAAATTTTGTGAGAAACAATTCAATTATTCTGTCCTCCTCTATTCTGGAGTTATAATAGCTAATTCAAATTTGAATTTTTGATTGTCTGAATACAATTTCAGAACATAGAACAGTAAGATAAATAAACTATTCTTCCGAAATCCGCCTGTTTTCTCCTTGGTGCATGGCGTTGAATTAAAAAATGGAGGAATGTAACGTTTTTGAGATACTTGAACTGCTCGAGGAATTCCGAACGGAGGAAATTACTTGTTTTGATTTCAAAAATGTACCTCTAAAGTCCAGTTGGCGAATTATGACGCCCTCTATATATCTCCTGAATATCGTGAATACCATACCGGGGAGAGTATTTTTGTGGAAGATTTCAAATTATTGATGAACCCATTATTCCCTCGATGAAAACATAGTTCGTAACTTTCTTCTCTCGCAGTACCGAGTGATTTGAAAAAACTAAAAAGAGGGAAAATGCGCTCATGTTCTGGCAGAAAAAATTTGCAATGTTGGATGCTTTCAACGGTTGCGATATACGCCTCTACGTTTGCCTGGAAAAAAATGTGTGAAAGTTCCACCTCTGTGTTCCGTACGAAGAGAAAAAAAATGGAAAAAAACATCTTGAGAGGACCATATCTTGACTTCGCATATTGAATACATTCCATTCTAGGAATGAATGTAATTTCAAACCTTGGTGAAATACCAAACCATCTGAAGATGAAATTCCATACAATCTTAACATGGGAAATAAATTCACGTGACGGAGTCCGAAGGAAGACATTATCTCATATTATTATTAATATAATTATTCATGAAAAACGTCGATGAACAATACAACCGCATTCGCATGTTTCTATCTATTTGATTCACTTCACTCATTTCCTGCAGAATCCAGGGAAGAATATACACGAAATAGACGTAGTTGAATAAACATTCGATATTCAATGAAATTTCATTCATTCTCCCTCAATCTTGTTGAAAGATCAAAAGCTGACTTTCCCTGAGAAGTTAAAGAAAGACTCAAGGTCTCACTCTCCCTGGCATTGTTCGAATACAATTGACCGTGGAGGAGTATTTAATTAAGAATATTCTGGATCGGATGACTCTCACCTCTCGTTCTTTGACTGACGTTTTGAAGACCTCTGTCCGATATTACTGTCTAGACTTGTATTTTCGCTGAGTACCTTCATCGTCGATACGAAGAACGTCTTCCTGGCCTCGAAAAGTAATAAAAAGAGAATCGCTCGCTTTAGATAATTGAAACTTGGAATCTCTGAGGAATTAACTACAGGATCGCGGGGTAGCTCGCAGACTGATCGAAAAGCCCCCTGAAATCAGCTTAGTTCCCCCTTCTCTCATTTTTGGAGCTTCAAACGTTAAAAGAGACAATTTTCATTGTAACTTCGGACTCATTCATTTCCAAAATTTATTCATCGGTGTGTATACTTATAGGATCATAAAAAATGTGTATTTTTGCATTTCAATTGTCAGATTGATTGAATCCAAGAATAATTCTTGTTGATAGAAGGAGGGTAATGATACAATTTTGATTCATGTGCGATCATTCGCAATCTCGCCAGGGAAACAACTACCCCTCAGCACTGAGTGTTTCAGTGATCTTGTTATATTACATTTGACAGGTGCGATATTCTGAGAAACGTTTCACGAATATTGTCAGTAGTTTTTCAGTCTCATCTACTCACCAGGTTCTCTTCATTCTTGCGTGAACGGTTTGTCATAAAATTGCTTCTGCATTACATATATGATCAGGCTGATATTATCAATCTAAACAATGAACATTATAATGGCCTTAGCCATTTTTGCTAGTTAACTCACAAGGCCCTGATGATTTCACCTCCTCAGTTTCTCATCACGCCTTTGCGATACAGACATGATCGGGTCAAATTATCAGGCCCTGACTACTACATCGGACTGATGTGATCCGATCATGATAATATCTCTAAGAGTTATGATAAATCTGGGTGAAATGATTATTAGGTGTTGGAATTAATTCGTAGCGTTATACAAAAGCTGACGTAGGTAGTACAGTATTCCGTTGTTACCTACAATAATCTATTCACCGTGAAACAGCTATTATTTGACGTCATTTGTTTTACATAACATTTTTTTGAATCGTAAATAACAACCCTTCATAACTTATTGCACATGTCAAAATTTATACCGAATAAAGTGTTTTTGCGGGGGGTCTTACTCCATTACTTCAATATGAACAAAAGTGCTGCTGGAGCACGTTGTATTTTAGTGGAAGTGTATGGTGGACATGGTCTAGCTGAGCAAACGTGTCGGAAATGGTTTGCACGTTTCAAAGCTGGTGATTTCGACTTGGATGATGAGGAGCGACTTGACCAGCCAACAAAATTTGAAGATACTGATTTGGAGACGTTGCTCGATGAAGACTCATGTCAAACCCTTGAAGAATTGTCGACATCATTGGGAGTTGACTCATCAACGGTAGGAAAACGTCTGGAAAGTTTGGGCATGATCCAGAAGGAAGGACTTTGGATCCCATATGAATTGAAACCAAGGGACATTGAGAGGCATTTCTTGACGTGTGAACTGGAAGGAAAGGTTTCTTGCATAGAATTGTCACTGACGATGAGAAATGGATCCATTACGACAATCCAAAGTGCAGAAAGTCATGGGTTAAGCCCGGTCAACCATCGCACATCAGTGGCAAAATCAAATATCCATGGATCTCCTGGTCAAAAAATCTCTCTGAATCTCTCTGAAAATTTCACGTTTCAGAGAGATTCAGAAAGAATCAGAGAAATTCATAGCAATTCAGCGTGGTTCAGAGGATTCCAGAGACTAGTGGATTGAGAGAACTTGTGCTTTGAATTTTTCAGAAGAATTCAGAAAAATTCAGAGGAACTCAGAGAGATGCAGGGAAATTTTGGAAAATTCAGAGAGGAACAAACTCAGTAAAATTCTTGATCCTGCATTTCAGAGGCGTTCAAGGAGTGTCAGACACTTTCAGAGATAGATGAATTCAGAAAGATTGTGCGTAGAACTTTTCATAAATATTCAGAGGAATTTAGGAAGATTCAGAGTGATTCAGAGAGATTCAGAGAAATTCAGAGAGGAATTAATTCAGTAAAATTTTTGGTCCAGGATTTCAGAAGTATTCAGGGAATGTCAGAGACTCACAGAGACAGGTGAATTAGGAAAAATTGTGCGTGGGATTTTTCAGAAAGATTCAGAGAGATTCAGCGGAGTTCAGAGAGATGCGGGGGAAGTCTGGGAAATTCAGAGAGGAATAAATTCAGTAAAATCTTGGTCCTGCATTTCAAAGGCTTTCTGGAAGTTTTACAGACTTCCAGAGATAGATACATTGAGAAAAATTGTGCGTGGAACTTTTTAGAAATATTCAGAGGAATTTAGAAAGATTCAGAGTAATTCGGAGAGATTCACAGGAATTCAGAAAAATTCAGAGAGGAATTAATCCATCTAAATTTTTGGTTCAGGATTTCAGAGGTATTCAGGGAATGTTAGAGACTCTCAGAGACAGGTGAATTAGGGAAAATATGTGCGTAGAGCTTTTCAGGAATATTCAGAAGAATTTGGAAAGGTTCAACATGTTTCAGAGAAATTCAGAGGAATTCAGAGAAATTCAGAGAGAAATTAATTGAGTTAAATTTTTGGTTCAGGATTTCACAGGTATTCAGGGAGTGTCAGAGACTCAGAGAGACAGGCGAATTGGGAAAAATTGTGCGTGGGATTTTTCAGAAAAATTCAGAGAGATTCAGAGGAATTTAGAGAGATTCGGGGGGGGGGGTCTTGGAAATTCAGAGAGGAATGAATTCAGTAAAATTCTTGGTCCTGCATTTCAGAGGCTTTCTAGAAGTCTCAGAGACTTCCAGAGGAAGACGAATTAAGAAAAATTGTGCGTGGAATTTTTTAGAGATATTCAGAGGAATTTAGGAAGATTCAGAGTAATTCAGAGAGATTCAGAGAAATTCAGAGAAATTCAGAGAAATCCAGAGGAATTCAGAAGAATTCAGAGAAAGCTTTGAAATCTGAATACATTAAATTCCGGGATATTCAGAGGAATTCAGAGAGATTCAGAGAAAATCAGAGAGATTCAGAGGAATTCAGAGGAAGCTTTGAAATCTGAATACATCAAATTCCCGGAGATTTAGAGGAATTCAGAGACATTCAGAAAAATTCAGAGAAATTCAGAGGAATTCAGAGGAATCTTTGAAATCTGAATACATTAGATTCCGGGAGATTTAGAGAAATTTAGAGATATTCAGGTCAATTCAAAGGGACATTTGAAATTTAAATATATAAAATTCTGAGGGATTCAGTGATACGCGGAGAGATTCAGAGAAAGTTGAAGAATTTAGAACGTATCACTATCGAAAAAGTCTCTAACTTCCTCTGAATTACTCTGAATCTCTCTGAAATTTGTTCCAAATCATAGAGAGATCCAGAGAAATTCAGAGAGATTTCAAAGAGATTCAGAGAGATTTTTTTTACCAGGGTCTAAGCTTCTGCTCTGTATTTGGTGGGATCAGATGGGTGTGATTTATTATGAACTGTTGAAACCGAATGAAACTGGGGATCGTTACCGACTACAATGGATGCGCTTAAGCCGTGCATTGAAAGAAAAACGACCGGAATACTCCAAAAGACACGACCAATTCATTTTGCTGCACGACAATGCCCGTCCGCACGTCGCAAAACCGGTGAAAACATACCTCGAAACACTTGAATGGGAAGTTCTACCCTACCATCTGATTCCCATTTGTTCCGTTCGATGGCTCATAGCTTGTCTGAGCAAAAATTCACTTCTTACGAAGATTGCCAAAAATGGATCGATTCGTGGATTGCATCCAAAGATGATGCGTTCTTCCGACACGGTATTTATTCCTTGCCCGAAAGATGGTCGGAAGTAGTCGAAAGCGATGGACAATACTTTGATTAATGTATTCTTTAATTTTCATTAAAACAACGCTACGAATTAATTCCAATTCCTAATATTTATTTCGCCATAACCGAACATACATTTTTGAACCATGAAGAAACCTCTCTTTCAAGGTATATTTCCAAGCATTATGATTTAGCGTTATCATTGCCACTCGTTAAGAAGGAATCTCACGTACAGTGAATATTGTCACATCAGATAATAAATTGAATCGATAAAGAGCATTGATTTATTACATTTGACTAACAGTTGAATAGCAATGGAATACACGTGCATATGTTCAACCGATCGCTATCGAATATACTATTTAGTTTGTGTATATTCCTCTTGATACTCCAGAAACATCGTGCACGTAAATGCACACCCTCAAACGCACAGTACACATCAAGAATCCCAATGTATATACAAACAATATAATACTTTGATACAACGTATGCATACCCCAGTATGCAACCAATATTATATACAGAATAGAGATACGAATCTCAAGAAGTATGTGTTATAGTATATAGAAGCGGGATAAAGTGAATAAACAAAAAATCGCAGTTGGTGTACAACTGAGAATGAGGAAGGAAGAAATAGGAAGATTGGTTTTCCCTACCGCCGAGTTCGCTCGAGAAAGGAATGACGTTTATGACATGTCCTGAATGTAGTATATTGATTCAATACTCCAAATATGGAATCATTGATTGAAATTCCACCACAAGCTCCTTATAGAATGAAAAGAATTTCTCTTCAAACATTTTGAAATTTATTTGAGAGTCGGATGTTTACATACATGGAGTCTTGAGAAATTTCGCACATCGTTATGTTGTTGTACAAATCAGAAACTAGAGATAACGAAAACAACAATTTCAAAAAGTTTGTGGGAAAATCAAGTTTTCCAACTCAATCATCATTTTATCAAAGTTTTATATGAAAATATCACAGGAAACGTGATTCGGATCATCGAAGCTGTCTTGAAATTCGAAGTAGATTGACGTGGAGTTGAAAAAGTTATTATGAACAATACGTCGAGTTATCGATATAACTTGATTTGTATTTCGTGACGAATGGTGTTCACAAGATAAGGTGTCTGATATATCGTTGGAGTTCGAATCGTTTATCGAAACTAAAGGGGTCATTGAATGTTGACAAATCTAACAGGGAGAGAAAAATTCATATCATAGCGGAGTCCGATTCCGATTCTATACATAATACTTCAAATTCAGCTGCCTTCGTTAATAATTTCTACCTAAAGATAATTCGATAGTTCAAACGGTTGAATCATTCGCTGTTCCAGCAGAAGATGCATACACTGAGAAAAAGGTGTTCTTCTGACAAATCAACGCATTTGGTTGAACATTTTGGAGAGATATCGTTTCATACAAATAAGATTTATTCATTATCACCAAACATTGTGTTGAATCAAGAAATTTATATTTATTCATCATAACCAGATCATTTATTTGATTCAAACTGATCGAAATTGATTCGAATGAATATGACTTCTTCTCAAATTTAGATTTATCGAATTATCATCGGTATGAAGTTGGCTCAAAGAAATACGTGCTGTATTCATCAACTATGCGGTGAAATAAATATTACTAAATTTTTCTTTGGCCGTATGCAACTATACAATTTATTTACTATAAATAATGCTTATTTGAGTCAACGAATCGTTTTTCTCAGTGTAGTAAAATGAGATTCCGTCAACAAGATACTTCGCGGAAAGAGTGAATTAGTGTATTCAGTGTTTGGATAGCAATAACTTTTGGCGTAACAGCTGAAAATTAGCTATGGGAGCTAACTTTAGCTATCTGAATATCAACAACTTCATTTTTTCCGTGTTCAACCAACATTGAAAACTAATTGCAATTATTGTCGCTTTTGTATATCTAACGATTCAACTTCAACACGAAAGAAAGAGTCATTAAGGTGAACACCATGATGCATAGAGCGTTAAAGAAATTAAACATCATAACCTTAATTAAAGTTCATCAGCACACTCCTTCCGTTCACGTTCCACAAAGACGGTCTAAACGAGTATCAAAACCACCCAACTGGTTGTCCGCAAGGCCATTACGAGGCCTTTTGAGGGCTAGAAAATCTCTCACCAGGGTCTGACGAGGCCCTACGAAGCGTATAGAATCCCTATACGTATAGTAATTTTGATGAAGGATCACACGAAAAGTTATTTCTAAGTTTCAACATCTCCAATCATATTTTGAATTACACAAAAAAGTAAATCAAAACCTGAAATTCAATAATAACAAACAATTCTTCATCCCAAAAAGATTAAACATTGCACAACTCAAAATAATTCATTATTTTATGAATATCCGTCAAAATATCTGAATAATATCTCGAAATTATGTCATCCAGATGGTACATCTCTTATTAAAGTACTCATAAGAAATCTCTCCATTATATAAAGTGAATTCATTAGCGAGAAGTAAAATCTCTTTTCATTCAAAGACAATTAGCAACGATCAAGTTACATCTGCGATTTTCCCAAGAGAATTAATTTCTATCTTACTGTTATATAAACCATTGTAATATCCGTGATGATGGAAACAGAGTTCTACGTGGAGCGGACACGTTAACAATACACGATGCAGTAGATTTATAGCAATTTTACCCTGGAAAGGTTGTCAATAACAAGCCAAAAGCAATTCTTACAAGTATCACAAGCTTAAGACGAGCTCACATGTTATCTGAGTTTTATCTCAGGACGTTGCTCAACATATTTTGAAAAATAAATTGAAAAGCGATAATAAAATAATGAAGTTCTCTTTGGAATCCTCCAGGAACAATCGAAGCATGGAGGATGAGTTGCAATAATCGTCGGATGTAGTGTTGCCGCGATCTTCGAGCAGAACTGAAAAAATTTTAGTCGATCCGAGTTTCGAGCTAAGCCAGAACTATGAGATCGACGAGCTAGATCGTTACTGAGAAAATTTCCTGTCGGACGAAGGACCCTGGTTGAGAAAACCCATTGATTCTCGCCAAATCTCACTGAATCTTGGACAATGTTCTGATCAAATCTCATAAAATTTCATTTGTCAGAATCGGTTTATGAAACAATATCGTGTTTAATGTTTAATTAGTGGCAGAGTCGATATTAAGAAAATATGTTTATAAAGTGGATTTTTCTTGCTCGCAAATCCTCTGAAGATAGATATAATGATATATTTATCTATTTATTCGTTGAAAAATGCATTCATGGAGTTTTTATAACTAACATTTATGAAATTTGATTTGCCGAGTCATAAAAATTTTGAGAAAACGTTGTTTTATACTCAAACTTCAAGAGCTTCAGAAATACAGTACAAGCCAAAAGTTTGAATACACCCAAAGGAAAAACAATTTTTTCAGTTGATGTGTTTGTTTCGGGAAATCAACTTACTTTGTTTACTCAAGTTTTTTCGTGTTTTATATTGTTCAGACATTTTTTGATTATTATTCATGTAGTTTATATGAATTAAATCAATTTCGATCAGCGAAGATGTGAAAATGTTAAATATGGCCTGTACTGTATGCTCTATTCCAAGGAGCCCGTGGATGCAAGAATTTTTTATTCGCGTTTGTTTTGAACGAAGTAGGATCGTGAGATCTTCGAGCCAATCCGAGCTTCGATCCGAGCAGAGGACCTATCGATCCGATTTGTCAAAAACAAGAGCCAAGCAGAGCTCACGCTCAAAACTAGGATTAGCTCGGATCGCGGCAACACTATTCGGATGTGTAGGTGTGGAATGATATTGCATTATTTACAGTCATTGATGATTTGGATATCAGTCATGTATGAAACTAACCTGTCGAAAGAGATGGCCATCAGAGTGAAGACGCTGGCACAAATGGTAACAACAGCGACAAACTGGCATATCTTGCAGTATAAAGTCCCGAATGGCCAATGGCTGTTCAGCATGTAAATATAATTGAATGTAACGTTCAAAGTTGACACCATGGCATCGGCAATACTTAAATTAACAAGAAAATAGTTAGTCACTGAACGCATTCTCTTATGAGCTAACACGATCCAAATGACAATTAGATTACCGCCCGTAGCCACGATGATCATCGTGGCAAACAACACAGACCATATGATTTGTCGCCACCATGGTAATATGAACATGTTACCGGTCGCCATATCCGTAAAATTAGTATCATTTTGATAACTGAAGTTGTTGAACCAGGGAGCTGACGACAAATTCCAGTAGGGATGATTTGTAGAATTGTAAATTTCCTCGTAAGACTGCATTATTTCCAATTTGATGTTCACTTCACAGCAGATGCATAAAATTCACTTTTTCCGTTTTACCGTTTAACTGATTCATTGCATCACGTTTGATTCGATCACATTGAGAAACTCTTGAATATTCCACAGAAAAAAACAGATATCTTCTGCATTTATACGAAGATTTTGAAACAGTTACGCACTTTTTAATGGAAACGAATCTAGAATATTTATTCGAATCATCATGAACGATCATGAGATTTGGATTCGAGTACACTTTATTTTCTAGATTATCATGCACTTTGTACCTTCGGTTACCCGTAAAAACATATCCTTGACGCGTATTCCTAACGCGTCCTCGTCGTCCTCCATCTTCTCGTTTTTCTTCTCTTCAATCACCATACTTTTTCCACAAACTTTTCCTCTTCTTCTTCCTCGGCCTCTTCCTCTTTAGCAGATTTTTGAGATCGACTGGATGTTTGATATTCGATCTTCATAAACATTTTATCGGGGGAAGATTATCGATTTTTCCTCTGACGTCTCCGATTTATATTCCACAGTGGTTATTATTTATGCTCTCTTTCAGCTCCTTCCCCACAAATTTCTTAACGTTCGCTCATCGAATGTGACAACATCCACTCGCAAATGATATTTCACGTTGAGGTTTCACGTATTCGGATCTAAAAGAATAATCCCTACGGGCGTGATGAACGAACCGTATCCGCCGAATCAATTCGCCCCGTTTTACCTCGATTCCGTCAGCTATCGACTCTCTTTCATTTAAAATCATCTCACGGCAAATGTTACTTCGTTTAATAATTCCGCGTAATTCAATGATACAATAAATTCATTGCCGCCTATTAGAATTCAAACGGAATGAATAATTATCCGTAAAATGACAGGAGAGGGTTCCTTCTTGTGCGAAAACAACAATAAGCTCCGACTGAAAACAAAAGTACTCGTTGGAATAAGAAATACACGACAATATCCTCATGATTTCTTTTTTCCTTTTTTTATTTCTCCACGGCATTAAGACGTGGAAAAAAATTATTATTCCCACATGTAAATGAAATAGAACGAAAAATTGGTAGTTCGATCGAGTTCATCCGAAGCACTTCAATTCAATTCAATCGCTTCTTCTTTTATGGTTTTAAACTTTTCCCACTCCTCGAGTATCTTCCGTTCTCATAGAAGTTGTATGAATTTTTATCGTCAATCGAATTCGGTGACTCATTATCGAACGATTTCGTCCAAGTTTTACCAGATTTCGAGATCTCTTCCTTCGGTTCCTTCATTTCGGTCAGTTATGAGATGCTCCATAGAAACCGGCTGACCTGAAACATAAATTACAAAGCACGGTTAGACGATGCTGGGCGATGGTTCATGGGTCGCTTTTGAACTTCGAATAAATTCGGTAACCGATCGTCTTTGAAAGTTGTTGGGACGATCAACGGGCACGGGTGCTCATGATTTATGGGATACAATAAACTTGGGATATGTTGAGTCTTCATGTCAATTTCAAGGTGAGATTCCGATGGAGATGTGTGAGAAAGTTTGAAATCTTTGAAGATGAAAATCCAATATGAAATAATGTGTATTTGTTCGAAAGGATGTTGGTGCAAGCGGAAGTGGTTGAGATGTTCTTCTATAAAATGATGTTATTGAGTCGGTACTATTATTGTATTTTATTCGTATAAGATGTTTCGAATTGAATTGATGTAAAAAGTTGTATTTGAAATCTAATTTGTGAGACACAAGAGTCGTTCAAAGAGTTCTCCGCCTGATACAGTGATAACGCGAGTGTTAAAAGATGTGCTACGAAGTTTCAAACACGAGCATTTGATTGTTCAATCGTAGCGATCGAAAGAAGTGGAAAAATTTCGAAATCTGTTGAGAACTGAACCGAGCTTTCATGAAGTAATCTAATTTGAAAGGTTTCAACCCACCGAATATAGAAGAGAAAGTTTGTTCTCTATTGTAAAAAAAGAAACTACTACGACTTATGCAGCCCCACCCAACTGTTCCATATTTGTTTCAACCCCACTGGAAATTATCATAGGTTCAACCTAACATATGGCGAGGACCCAACAAGGTCATCCGAAATACGGTATACCTGCTGAAATCCTAATCAGGATTGGATGTGGATGCCCCACCTGGGGATAAGCCCATTTGATCCTAATCAGGTTTCCCTCAAATTATCCTAGAAGGTTGAAAAAGGTTTTCCTCGCTGTAATCTCATCAAGACCTTGTTAGGTTATCCTGAGATTATAAACATATATGTTTATGAAGTATAGTTTAATAAAGTGAATGCAAAAATGTCTCAATTTTAGATTGTATACTCCTTGGTGAAATAAATTTCCTCTAAATTAGGAAAATATTTCTGAACAAATGTCAACTGTGCATATCTTTCAAGTTAGATCTCTCCATGCCGAATACAACATTTTTGGTTTGTGAATTTCCTGTTCATATCCTAATTCAAATTTATTCTGGAGGTTTTGGTATGGGATTCCGCATCAAATCCTTATTAGTCTTGCCTCATAAGGTCCTTATATTAGTGAAGCGTGACATGACTTGTCAGGTCCTGACGAGGTTGCCTTATCAGGACCTGGGCTGGATCAAAGTTGACCTGATCTGGTCCATGGGGTAAATTTCTAGTCGGGAAATAACATCCTTGCTGGAAATGAAACCCTTTGCATCGTATAGATCTCGTCTGGGACCAAAATATGCATTCTTCTTTCACTTGAGATGACCTTATTACAAGTTGAGATTCAACAAAAAAAATAAACAAAGAAAAAAATCTATGGCTCAGGGAGATCAGCATGTGGAATTCATGATGAATTTGGTATCCAGTTTTGATACGCCACATTATGTTATAAAAGAATTTGAATCTTCAGAAATATTTTTTCAATCATCAAATTCCCCTATCTCGCACAGTCAGGCTTGAATATCGAAATAGAAGATTCACGTTTTTCCTTTTGGCAATAAGAAAATGACATTTCTCTACTGTATAGATTGCATTACAACAACGAAATGACTTTGGGAACTAGTCGATGGCCAATACAAATGTGGATTTCAAGTTAAAAGGTCATAGATGAATTAAGATAGATATCTGATAACATTATTTCATGACTAGAGCGGACATATATTTTATGATATGAAATATGCGATCGTTCGATTTGACGATTGACGGGATTGGTAGTCTTTTTTACAAACAACAGATGCAAATGAATAGACTTTTCACTCGCTTCGAATTATGACAATTAAATCCAATAACAATAAGCAAGCGTTTTATATCAAAGTTATCCCTTTTTCTGGTCAAAGAACATTAACAAATCGATAACAACTGTGGTAATTGGAATGCACAGTGCTATAATTTTCAAAACCTTTGAAGGTAGATGAAAACGAATCAAAAAGATATCCAACTAAAATTAAATCCGCCGACTATAAAATTCTACAACTATGTGTACGACCTATATCAGCTTTCCGGTCACCGTTGATCCCATTGTGTTGTTATCGTCATCGTAGTCACCATCGATGGGAGAAAATGATAATATAACTCGAATGGGAAATCTCATTCATAGCTTCAGGAATCCTGGTAGAAATGATATGATCGAGAATACAACGCGTATACCTTCATTTCGTACAGATCAATTTATTGACTATTCATTGGAAAAAAAATTAATAATAATAATAATGATAACATGTAATATCGATCAAGATTTCATTTCTTATAATTCCGTACGAAATTCCATATCAAACGTCTCGATCTAGTCACATTACTTTTTCCTTTGATGTGAGATAAGGAAAAACCTCAATATCATAAAATCCGAATTGTAAAATTGATAACAGACAGAGAAAAGCGAATAACAGATTTTTCTCTTTCGTTGAACGTGGAATGTGAACGGAATGGATAAACATTTGGAGCGCCAAAAACGATAAAAAACCAGTAAACACCATAAAAGTCGACGCAAGGGCCTATTCAGGGATAGACCTTTGCCCGGAATTTCACCTCTCGTCGTAAAAGCGACCTAATGCAAACGTTTAGTTGGATTGATATAAGAAAAACACTCTTGAGTGGGGAAAAATGAGAAGGTCTTAGTTGGATATAAGTTTTTTGTCACCCGTCTTATGATTATGATATATTCCAAGTATGAGGCTAAAAATGTTGTGCGAATGTACCTTTTTTTGTCAATTGAATTATCAATTCGATGCATACATGGTGCTGAGTGTGGAAAAATTCTTGATGTTTTTTGTGTATCGTGTGATTACAATGAATACTGATTTTTTTCATACTAGCTGTTCGATCGGTACAGAATTACCACACGTGTTGAAACTTTCCCCAATCAGAATGATTAGAATACTCATTTTGGCCTACTCTTCGAATTTGAAACAATGAAATTTCATTAGTCGAACACTGGATTGCGGATTGGTATATATACCGTGGAAAATCGGTGAATATTAACTGATCTTCGCAGGGAAATTTCACTAATTCAATTCTTTCGGAACACTTCCAACTACACAGTAAAAATTTTATATTAGATATTAGCACATTTATATTGTACTTTTGGGATATATTTGATTATGTCGCTATGAACCACAAGTATACGAGCATTCACCATACTCTCTCGTGAGGATGAAGATAAATATGTTATAATTTAAAATAAATATAATTCTGAACCTCATAATAAAGTATATCCTTCACGAGTACCATACAAATATATACCCAATAAACATGAACATCTTCAAGATATCTTTTGAAAGACATCTACAAGACATATCAAAAAGACATCTTGAAGATGTCTTTCAAAAGATATGTTTAAGATGTTTTGCCAAATGTATCTCTACATGGGTTGAAGAAACATTTCTTCAGAATTTACTTCTACAAATGTTGAATGAGCTTGGCCAGAATCACTTGGAGTGGAAGAAAACCTGCTCCGAAGTCGATGATTAGAGAGTTCCCCCAGTGGGGATTGAACCCGGGTTCGACGAGTGAGAGTCAAGGCTTCTATCACTTCAGCAAATCTCCGAGATGACGGCACCACTCAAAGTGCTATATATTGTAATCATCGTGATGGGAGTTTGAAGAATTAATTTCCGTGGAATAAAGAACAATCGATTCAGAATCTTCTGACACAAAAAATCAGTAGGTCGTGGGAGAGAGGTTTTTTTCGACCTCGACTTTGAAATTTTATAAAAGGCTGAGTAAGATCGATGGAAAAACTTTGAAAAATTGATGCCGTGGGATATAGACCAATCGATTCAGAATCTTCTGAAATGGAAAGTGAATAGGTCGTAGGAGAGGCGTTTTTTTCGATCTTGAATTGTAAATTTTATCAAGTCCTGGATCAGGTGTATGAAAATTCATTTTGCTTCATAAAACATTGCTACTGTCATATTCTCAGAATTTTTCATTTGCGACAAATTTAGCATATTCCCCATCGTAGATTCTCAAAACATTACAGATTATTATGTGTGCAATGTTCCATCAGGAAGATTCTCAAAACATTTTCAACGAAATATCGTATCCGCGATGTCTATAGAATCTTGTATAAGTATTTCACACAGAATGTTATGAGCGAGATATTGTAATATTCTAGGAATATAACTGAGACATTGGGTGCTGTGTGGGTAAGATCAGCAGTTTTCAGTAGGGATGCACCGGATCAAGTTTTTGCCGGATACCGGATACCGGATATCCGGCCTCACGATCGTTGCCGTATACCGGATAATCCGGCCGGATCGCAATTGCCAGATAATCCGGCCAAATATCCGGCGGCTGGATATTGAACATTTTTTCGTATTGATTAAGAAAAATTGAAGAAAATTTGGAATTTATATCAACAATCTCGTTTCTCTGAAAATACTAATTTCCTATACTCAGAACAAGTCATAATTCTTATCAATCAGTTCTTATTCGTAATAAAGGATTGGATATAACTCGTATAGTTATGGATCATAACCCGTTTAGTTCTTTCATTCTTTCCAATCATTCCTAACAAATTCATACGTGACAGTTAATTTATAGTAATCCTAACGCTGCTGTCCTAGTTTCTATATTATAGACCCAGACAGCACAAGAATTGTAAAAGAGCTCATAATGAATACAATGTATTATTGAAGAACCTGGTTGGAACTCGTGTTGTATCTAGGGAATACTATGAAAGACTATACCATCTCGAACTCCCGGAATTTTTTATCACGAGTAAGGCATTAAATCCTCGACTGTGCATTAACCCGAACATTCATTTGCTCAAACTCCATTCGCCCAAATTCTATCAAACATCTCTTTCCAATTCTCAAGTTAAACGAAGAGGGGGGGGGGATAATTGTTGCACTGAAAATGTACATCAAACTTGAAATTTTCCGGTAAATGAATATTCGGACAAATGAGCAGTCGGGCAATTGATGCCCTGCTGGATTGTATTTATCGAAAAAACAGGAGGCCAAATGCTACCTCTGAAGAGCTACCTTCTGCAGTAATATACTTTAAGAGTCGCAAGAGTTTAGAGCTGATGTCCAAAGAATCGCACGTGTACGTGTACCTTAGGTACTTTTGTGAAAAACCATTTTCATCCCAGATTTATTATATATCAAAGATTTATTTCAGTTGAAGGATTGTTGTTCCCGTTAAACAAAGCATTATTGAAGTAAATTAAAATGTTGATCTTGCTCTATTGAAATAATATATTTATTTGATCCAAGAAATTTTATAGTTAACCACTAGAGAGCGCAGAGGTTCAATCATTATAGATACGGTATTGCGAATATTTACATTCTCTCGGCCGTAACCTAGTGTTCACTAAACATCGATAGCTATGAAATCGATGAACATCGATGTTGTTACATCGTATAACGATATAAAATCGACCTGGGTAGGGGCTGAATTGAGGCGGTAGCTATAATGAGGGCACATACCGCTATGTGCCCTTTTTGCAGAGAACCTTGAAAATCAACCACTATTCCTTTCTGAACATACCCTGAAAATTTGGTTTCGATATCTTGTGTAGTGTTCACTAAACATCGATGGCACATCGATGTGTCATCCAATAAACGGGTATCGATGTTTGACACCACGAACATCGATGCTGCTAGAACCTGATTGGTTGTTATTTTACCAATAAAAATTTTGGGATCTAACGCCATTTCAAATTCAGCATAATCCCATTCAATTGTTCTTATTTGATGTCTTCATGTTTCAATGTTTCTTACAAAAAACATTGGAACATCAACCAGGTCGATGTTACATCGTTAAACGATGTAAAACATCGATGTCAGGCGATGTTATTATCGTCGATGTTTAGTGAACACTAATCTTGTGTCTTGGGGTTGGTGGACCTGTTTTTGTTTCGATAAGTCTGTTTGATTTCTGTGTTGCGCTCGTCAGGCTGCCTCACTTGACAATTTCAGTTTGTTCACTGATGGTTTGTCAACAAGTTCATAGATGAAGAGAGCATAGCTTGGATAGAAATGCTTTTTGAAGAAATGGCTGCGAAAGAAACACCTTGTAAAATCGTGGAAGAGATTAGTGATGAAGAGTCTGACGACGAATGACTGACGACATCTATCAGGTTGAAAGCTTTAATAAATATAAATACTTTGCCTTCTTGAATTATACTGAACATGTGCAATTTTTCGATACTAATTCATGAATGTTGATTAAAATATCTTTTTTTAGTGTAATAATGAGTTTTCACTTCAATAATTTCACACTTACCCTAATAAAATTATCGTTAGCTGTAAGAAGGGCACATAACGTATTTTTAGAAAATTGTATTATTTAACCTTTAATGGCGTTTCTCACGTTATTTCACGGTCAAATCTTGAACAAAAAGGATGAGTCTGGTTGGTTTGAACATTTCAGAATCTTGAAACAATGCTTAACACATTTTAATTACATTTTAAAACTTCAACTGCTGTTTCTGAAATTTGAGTTTTTAGCTATGTGCCCTTCTTATAGGTACCGCCTCAATTTGCCGAATGAACATTTCGCCGAATAGACATGATTTGACAATCGATAGTCCCTTTTCAGTAATCATTAGAAATTACTAGCGATTGTCAAATTATGTCTATTCGGCGAAAATTTCGTGCGGCGAATTTACCCCCTACCATCGACCTGATATCGATCGATAAGATCTAACAAGATTCAACAAATTTTCCTCTGAAATAGCCCGTAACATTAGCCATTAATAATTCGACATGAATGACTCAAGTCATGAAAAAAAAGTCCCACACCATTGATTACTCTATTCACATTAATCAAATGTATTGCTTCAGTATAGTATATTCCCAGATAAGAAAAATATGCTCATAATGGTACCATATTGGACCCATGGCAAAGAAAAAAAATGTTGGCACAAAACACCGTTATTGGGGACAATCTATGCGAGCATTATGTTCCTCAATCATTGATGAAATATCGATGCGCGATGTGGCATTTGGAACAAGAGCCAATGACGGTGTTACATTTATGGTATCACCCAGATAACATCAGAAGTCTTTTGAACGTTTTAGCAACATAACCTGAGTTCTGCGCGGCTTGATGTCCGGGGAGTAGGTTTTGATATGTTCAGAGAACCTCCATTTTTAGTGCACCCGAATACGCTCCCGGTACGTTCTTTTCATCTCACACGGAACGTCCTTAGTATGTTTTCCAAACGTACTTTCATGGAAACTAACCTTTAAAAGCATATGTGTAGTATCGCAGAACATCATTTGCACCTTTATTGAACACATCCCCAAAACGTCGCTTGGTGAAGATAAATAGAACATTACGGAACATTTGTATGTCCCTGGGACGTACATGCGACGTTCTTAGAACATCTTGGGGTCTCATTTGAACGTTCTCTGTGTGAGCAAGTACGTTGTGTGAATGTTTAGACAACCTCCCGATGCTATCCGGACATGGATGCATTATGAGAAACCATTTCGCTCAAACATAATGGATATATTATTGACGCACACCGTGGCATCCAAAACAAGAGCGAGCTCATAATTTCTTCCAATACGGGCCGTTCGTGCCCAATAAAGTAATCGCCATTATATTTTCTCCGTGCACTAAATCTCACTAAATCTCATTGAAATTTTTCAAATTGGCTATAACCAGATCATTGTACAGTGAGTGAAGAAAGTCCGTGTTGGTTTCAACGGCAGATTTTTGGTATTCTGTCATTATTTTCAAAATTTGGAAACATTGCTCTCATTGATTGAGTGGATAACGAGTTCTGATGTTTTTGATCATGCATCGGAGGGGTTACAATACTGCGAACTACAACAAAATTCCAAAAATCTGCCCGTTGGAACGGACACTGACTTTTTTACTCCCTGTACCAGATTCAATCAGATATGGCAAGATTCAACAGATTTCTTTAATCAGGGAAAACTGAAACGTTCCACTGAATATCATTTGAACAATATTTCAATAATATTAAACAAGAGATTTATCCTCTGGGATAATATGAATTTTATAGAAATTTTATTCAGTATCCAGCCGGATATGTGTCCGATCCGGCGATCCGGCCGGATCGGAAAATGAGGCCGGATAAGCCGGATATCCGGTGCATCCCTAGTTTTGAGGTTATGAGTGCATATGGATAACACTTCAAATGTCTTTGTTCACAATCAAATTGCAAAGAAGGTGAATTCGTTCATCAATTAAAAGCTTGAGTAATCCATGTAAATACTAATAAATTCTGTGAAAAGTACGATTTTGTAACCTTGCAGTGCTAGCACCAAAAGTAACGAATCTCCAAGTTACAATATTTTGCGAATTATCGAACTACTTACGCTGAATTTTATGTACGGCCTTCGTGTACGGTGATTTCATCAAATTCTCATCCACATTTACTGATAAGTTGTTTTTCAATAACAGTGAGAAAAAAATGATTTGAAGGTATCTATGATATTCATCAGACACTAACGATCACTGGATTATGTACTTCAATATATTTCATCAAATTCATTAAACTGTCCAAGTTTTAAGCACAATCAACTAATCTTATATTTGTATATGTAATAAACACTTGTTCAAAAGATCACTTTTACTCTAGAAATATACACCGCTGACATTATATCTCGCTATGTCATATCGACAACTACGAGCACCGTCATCAAATTGTCCGTATGGCTCGGGTCATTGAAGCGTAGGTACGTCGTGAAAGGTCCGGGTTCGAATCTCGCAACCCCAAGAATCCGAAATGGAGTGAAATTTGTAGGACTGAGAGGGGGAACGAAAAGAAAAGAAAGGAGGAAGAAGAGGAAAAGAGGGGAGAATTTTTTTTATGCACGATTCAAGATTTTTCTAAGATATTTATGAATTCTTCAAGACATTTTTAAGATTTGATCGAATACGTCTGAAGCATATCTTCCGCAAGACCTTTTTGAGATATCTGAAACTTGTCGAAATCAGCCGCGTAAGACATCTTTTAGATTTCTAAAAGACATCTTCGAGACCTCTTTGCAAGGGATCTTTCAAATTTGCGAGATATCTTTTAGATATCTAAAAGATGTCTTTTTGTTTGATTGGGTAGAAATCTTTAATATAAACTTTTCTCTATGTGCATAACCGAGGACAATCACTCATATCCCACTGATCCCATTCAATGATCGACTATTAACTACAGAAATAATGAGATTTCACCCACATAACAATTCATGTCTTGCGATGTCTTTTCGATAAGTTTAAGATATCTTGCGCAACACATTTAGATGTCTTTTAGATGTCTAAAACTCTTCTTTGGTCTAAAAGATATCTAAAAGACCTCCAAAAGAGGTCTTCGAAGGCATCTTCGAAGATATCTTTGAAGACATCTTTTAGAACTCTTCTAGATATCTTTTAGACCAAAGAAGAGTTTTAGACATCTAAAAGACATCTAAATGTGTTGCGCAAGACATCTTAAACTCATCGAAAAGACATCGCAAGACATGAATTGTTATGTGGGCACTGATTTGAATTTAGAGAGCATAGTGTTGATGTTTGGACACAATCATGAGTAAAAGCAAATGGAACGAATTTCCTTTATAAATAGTATATTAGGGGATATTCTAAGCATATCATGTACGCTCTGCGAATTCGAATCAGTGGAATTTCTATTTGATTGAATCAAATTTCCTTGATTTGCAGTATATTGTACTGATTTGGATTTGAAGAGCAAATAAAAGCTGTGAATAAAATGAGTGAGTCACTTCCAGAACAAGCTGTCGTTATATCAAAAATCGTCATTTTTACTTCTTCCATCGAGTAAATTTTTATGTGAACACGCAGAGCCGTGCCACCCGTATGTGCAATGTGTGCGGTGGACACAGGCGCCTGGGTGTGAGTGGCGCCTTCAGGTGCCTTTAACCTTTAAACTGTAATGTCTAAAAAAATCACACTATTGGTAAACATCGGTCTCACAGACCGCTAATATTATTTACTCAGATTTTGAGCCACTTGAGGTTACAAAAGTATGTTTTTGACTATTTTCGAAGTTATGAAAGATACTACAATGGAAAAATCAGCACACATTTCAATATATTAGGAATATAAAATATATCCTGCTGAAAACTGCTGCCAGATCTGCTCAAAAAATAGTCGTCAGGTATTGAGCGGTTTTTGGGTCTGGAAATCTGCTCAGGAACTGACAAACTTCCAACTTGATTCTCTCTGGAATTGCTGAATCTCAATATTCTGTCAAAACCTATATAGCGAGAAAAATTTGTCAATTTTTGACCAGATATCCCAGTTATAGATTATGAACAGAACCATCCTAAAATTTGCTGTCATTTTTTGACCGGATGTTCGGATTTGGTGATTCCGGACGAAATCGGGTAGAAAGTTTGCAAGTTTGTGGACCGGTTTACAGAGATAAAAACCTCTCAAGACCTGAAAAATATTTTGTGAGTGGATCTGACAGCAGTTTCAAGCAGAGTGAGTCATTCATCTTAAAAACTCTGTTTTTTTCAGTTTTCAGTGTGTCATAATACATTATCATTAGTAGTGATCAAAGTAATGATATCAAAATAGGACAGTGAATCGAAATGTGATCTCATTCCAATGAGCCGATAAAATATCAACCCGCACAACCTTGCAAAAAAACTTACACAAACGGTAAACACTCGTCTGCTAGACCGCTACACTTTGAAAATCCAATCCGTATGGAAACTACTTGATGAATGGCGGAACGCGTGATACAGCATTTGGTTTGGTCATGTGAAATAAGAAGGTACTCATGATTTGGAGCATGTCTTGCGACGATTCATAAATTTATGAACAAATGAAATTCTATTAGCGGTCTGTGGGACCGACATTACAGTTTAAAGGTTAATTTTTCAATGGATTCTGGGAAATTTCAACTTCACTGAGAGCTGAAATGAGTGGATCAAAAACCCCAAGTAACACAAGAAGTTCTGAGAATGTGCTCGAACATTTGAAGAAGGTTTCAGGATATTCTTAGAATCTTCGAGCACATTCTTAGAACTTCTTGTGTTACTTGGGGCGTGTGTCTTCAATAATACCAAAGAATGTTCCATCAATTCAAAGAATATTTCATTATTTGAATAAGCTTCTAATTGAAGGAGAGAAGTGTATCGTAAATAGGTATAAATGATCATAACAATTCATAAAATATATTTATCAAATCTCAAGAGTATAATTTGATGACAATTCTTTACTGAACAATTCAATTTTTTGACAAAATTTCTCACTGAAATCTGGTGATTATTTATTAAATTTGACAAATATGTTATTAAAATTAAGAAGAAAATTCTTAATATTGGAAATTATATTATTAAATTCAATATTTCATTATGAATTCTGTTTAATAAATTGTATATGAAGAAAACTTCATAATTTTTCTAACAAGGTTGTTTTCAATGGGAAGAATAATTTATTTCAATAGGAAAATTTCTCATTGAGTTGAATTTATATTATCACATTCAAGAAGGAACCCAAGTAACACAAGAAGTTCTAGGAATGTGCTCGAACATTCTAGGAATGACTTGGAACCTTCTTAGAATACCTTGGAACCTTCCATATTCTCAGAACTTGTTGTGTCACTTGGGAATATACGTATTGATGTTTCAATTTCAAAATTTCTTGTTTCAATGTGATAAAGACTTTTTCCATTAAACTGAATATCAGAGTGAAGAAAATTTTCTTCTAATCTAAGAAATTGAGTTCCCAGTACGAAACCAACAAACTATTGAAGAGAAAACATTCAATACTGAATTACCAATCCAAAGCGCTCATTAAAAACTATTCATGTTCCATAATGAATATTGTCTCATGGAACAGTTTTCCCTCAATATTTCAAACATTCATTATGTTCTCTGAAAGATATCAAAAAGTTTTCTAATGCGACGGTTTTGGAGATCTTTTAGATATCTATCTTTTGAAAATATTTCATGAGATAATTTTCTCTGTGACAAACTAGTTCCTTATGGAAAATGTTAGACAGAGTTATGAATGAATTTCTATCAATTTTCAAAGAATTTTTTATATACATACTGTTCACCATTTTCAAAAAGTGACACAGTGTCGGAAGTTATTTTTCAATGAAACTTACGTGTACGTGTGCCTTACGCACCCGTGAGTAAACATTTAGACTTTCATCTTAACGCGGATTAGTTGCTTTGAGAATTTTGCTATCTTTACCAGTATCTGTAGCAAGCGCAGAAAGATGTTTTTCAAAATTGAAATTAATAAAAAGTTATTTGCGTTCAACGATGTCACAGGAAAGGTTGACAAATTTAGCCATAATATTTATTGAGAATGACATATTAAATAATCTAGATGTTCATGATGTCATAAAAGAATTTGCTGGCCGAAAAGCAAGAAGAATTGAGATTATTTAAATATTTTACTCGTTTTTAGTATAAGATTTGAAAGGAACATGCGTTTATATATTGTAATTATGAAATAAATCAATTTGATTTTTCTTTTTCATCATCCATGATTCTCATTCATGTTTGCACTCAAATTTCGAGACCATAAATGGGCGCCAAAATATTTCTGAACACAGGCGCCACCGAGGGTCGGGACGGCCCTGTGAACACGAATTTCTCGGCAAGGAAAAAAAAACCAAAAATGTTTTCGTTTGAATGTCTCATTTCTTAAGATTCAAACCTTGTAATTTTTTCGCACTTTCTGTATTCATTTATCTCTCTTATTAGTGAGACTGACGATGATTTATAAAACGAAATACTAGTTCTCCTTCATTGCGAACTCGAATGATGATAGTTTGAAGTAATAATAAGCCGAAACAATGTCAATGTAGGACATAGACTAGACAGAAATGATAAGAGTAAAAAACGTCTGAAAGCTATGGGAGTGTTTTTTCGTGCATAAGCAAGTCGTAAAAATTCTACTTCACATTTCGAGAGGGCTAAAAGCTGAGATATGGACTCAATGTTCCCTTGCGATAATATTTTGTTGAAAATGATCTTAATCCTTGGAATTTTTGATGTTCAGTTATTCATTTGGGCGTAAATGGAATAAGAATTTATAAATTCTAGTGTAAAGGGAGGAAAAAAATTCACCGTGTAAAAGGAAATAAATTTTTTAATTTCCTAATATCAATGATAATTCAAACTGTGTTCTTCAGCGTATCTTAAGAATTTTCATTTTCAAAATTCACCTGTTATTTTCATGCTCGAAACGTGTGATGCTTCTGAAGTGAAGTCAACTGATTATCGAGTATTAGATATATTGTTCCATACTTTCTAAGGATAATATCGTGCGCGTTAAAAGCAAAACCCCATCACAGAAAATGTTTCATTCAAATGAGTGAATGTTCATACACAGGACACGTAAATTTTCTCCTCGTGTGAAGTCGAGGAAAATATCTTAACTGAAGTAAAACACGCTATTCCACCAAGTCCGGGGATGAACATCACATGATTCGAAGCTGTTCGAACGGTCATTACCGTTCATAGAATCTTATCACAATAGTTATTGAAACTGACAAGCAGATTAGAAAGGTCTCTTGTTATATTTGTGTTTTATTTTATGTTCAACCCGTGCCCCAAATCTTTTTCCGCTGCCTAATTTAAAAACAAATATACATTTCATGAGCAGGGGCGCAACGATCTAACGTTATGAATAGGTGTCTAGGGCTGCACGAGAGTACAAGACCAGTATTGATATCATCTCGTATCGTCTCGACTATCCGAGACGATATCGAGAGGATATTTCTATAATCAGAATCGAGACGATATCGATATTGACGCATTCTAGACTCGAGAATATCGGCGATATTTTGGAAAATTGAAAAATGTGTATGTTCTCTGAAGTATCCATAGCACCGACGTTGTCACCTTTGGATTACGAAATTCAATGTGCACCAACTCATCCCAATTGATCCCCATATCAACCAAGAATTATAGAGAATTCTTTGGGAATTCATTAGATTATTACAGACTTCCTTTTGACTTCTTGTTGTAAACAGTTTTTTTCAGAACTATAAACCATGCAGGAGTGGATTATGGCCTGTGCCACCGGCGCCATGGCGCAGGGGTGGCAGGCCGTGGAAGGACGGCAATCGGGTCGAAAAAAATTTTTTTTGATCTTAATAATTTAAAAATCGTTTTCAGGAGAATAATAAATTTTAGGCAATAAAACAACATTCTTCGGTGACGAATATTTTCGTGAGAAATTAATTTTGGCTGCCATATAAGGGCGGCGAGTTAGATGGCGCAGGGGCGGCAAAAACCAAAGTCCGCCTCTGAAACCATGTCGATGTCACTCTGTACATAGCACTCTTTGCCCTGTGCAAAAAGACCAATAGAAACCGATAGGCCAAATCCTATCGGAATCAATGATGTACTATTGGTTTCTATGGTGGTTACCCATACAAAAATTTTCAGGTTCCGCCAATGTTAACCATAGGATATAGTTTGGCGGAATGTTGACAGCCAAGGCTTAACAATCTATAAATATTCAATATTGATTAAAAACAAATATAATGTTGCACCGACATCGGTGTTTAACGAATTTAAATTGTCAGCCTACCATTGATTCAAAACTTCGCCAGGCTTGGTGCTTGCTAGGCTCATCCTTGGTCCAACATTGACTGAACGATAGATTCTATTGAGAGTGAAGATCATTTGAAACGTGGTTGAATATCGCCACAAACTTTGGTCCAGTCTGGATAAAAATTACATTTTCAATGTAGCATCGATCATTGGTAATAGCATGGCTCAATATTGGCATGCTTCTCAATTTGAACTATTGATGGCTGAATTGCTAGCTAAGTTACCGATCGAGTATTTCTCGCGAGTAGTGAGAGATGTATACAAGGAATACATAAGACTTAAATAAATCTCTGGAAGAACAGTCAATCGTTCTTTGTTACAAGTTACACCAGAGGGCTCCTATTATTGATCCATATTCTGGGTACTCCTCGTGGTAAACTTTGGCGACGAAAAACACCGAGTTGTTTACAGATAAATCAACATATATTGGAAATTGTGAAATGCGCATAATTTGCATATATTTTTGGGTTAATCATTTTCTACAGTTTTATCATTTGCGCAACGTTGATAAACAAATTTTTCTACTGTTTGCCAATGATGATCAGTCTCATTACCATTCCTGCGCCAATGATCGGGCTTCATTGGACAAACACATTGATGAATCATAAAATGATGTTATCATTTCAGTGTTGCGCCATGCTTGGTTGCCAAGCCTCGGCCATACTTTATCTACATTACGCCATGCTAGCGCCAATTGTGAATTCCTGCATGGGTAGTGTCACAAAATTTGATGGTTTCTATAAGATTCTATGAGGAATCCGATGTTCTATGCCCATGCAGAAATTTACCATTGGCGCTAGCATGGCGCGATGTAGATAAAGTATGGCCGAGGCTTGGCAACCAAGCATGGCGCAACACTGAAATGATAACATCATTTTATGATATATCAATGTGTTTTTCCAATGTAGCCCCATCATTGGTGCAGAAGTGGCAATGAAATAGACCATCATTGGCAAACAATAGAAAAATTTGTTTATCAATGTTGCGCCGATGATAAAACTTTCAAAAATAATCAACCCCAAAATATGTAAAAAGTATGCGCATTTCACAATTTCCAATATATGTTATTTGGGATCTTATTATGTTTTCCTTATTTATCTGTAAACAACTCGGTGTTTTTTGTCGTCAAAGTTTGTCATGAGAAGTATACACAGTATGGATCAGCAGTAGGAGCC
Organism: Gonatopus flavifemur; assembly: GCA_018340375.1. Taxonomy (NCBI): domain Eukaryota; kingdom Metazoa; phylum Arthropoda; class Insecta; order Hymenoptera; family Dryinidae; genus Gonatopus; species Gonatopus flavifemur. Next base: position 571,594 of record JAFFJZ010000023.1, read on the forward strand.
CTCTGGTGTAACCTGTAACAAAGAACGATTGACTGTTCTTCCAGAGAATTATTTGAGTCTTATATATTCCTCGTACACATCTCTCACTACTCGCGAGAAACACTTGATCAGTAACTTGTAGTTAGCAATTCAGCCATCAAATGTTGAAATTAAGGAGCATGCCAATATTGAGCCATGTTATTACCAATGATCGGCGCTACATTGAAAACTCATTTTTACCCAGACTAGATCAATCGTTGTGGCAATATTCGACCACGTTTCAAATGATCCTAATTTTCAATAGAATCTATCGTTCAGTCAATGTTGGGCCAAGGATGAGCCTAGCAAGCGCCAAGCCTGGCGGAATTGTGGATCAATGGTAGGCTGACAACCGAAATTCGTTGAACACCGATATCGGCGCAACATTTTATTTGTTGTTAATCAACATTGAATATTCATAGATTGCCAAGCCTCGCCTGTCAACATTGCGCCAAGCTATATTCTATTGTCAGCATTGGTGAAACCTAAAAATTTTTATATGGGTGGGTTTCTATCGGTATGATCTACAAACCCTGATAAATACTGATAGGAATAAAATATCCTATCGGTTTCTATGGTGGATGGGGATTTATGGGAATCTATCGGATCTTTCAGCCAGGGTGTCTAAAAGATATTTTCAGAAATGATTGGGAACAATACGAGAAGTTTTGTGTATCACGAGAAGATATCTTTTAGAACTCTCACAATGTTCTTACTTCTAAAATATATCTTCAAGAACGTTTTGAGAAATCTCTTAGAAGTTTGTAAAAGACTGGAATTGTGCTAATTTTAGATTAAGTAATTTATGGATAGTCTCTTGCCAAATTTCATAGAACCTTCCACAATGTTCTAATTGAAGTCAATTTTATAATTTTTCATTAGATATGGTTACACTGAGAGAACACCAGGTTTGCCTCCACCCTGTAAGAGTCTGGATACGGCGAATTTCACCGCGCGGCTGAGTTAACTGAATACCGATTGAAATGACTGAGCGGGGATTTGTTTCAATCGATATTCAGTTGACTCAACTGTGGGGCGGAATTCGCCGTAACCCAACTCTTATGAGGTTAGCTCCACTATTTTTTTTTCTCAGCGTAGATTTAATAGACTTTTCCAATGGAAAACCCACTGCATTTTACAAAAACTCATTGGAAAGTATATAATGTTCTCGCGTGAATCCCGGTGAAGAGTGACGGCAAAAAATAGTATTTTTCCACCTTCTTTTTGGGACCGCGGGTTTCAGGTTAGAATTCATTCTAAGACATACTCTATGTTGATCATTTGCGAGGGTACACAATTTCCTGGTGAGCATAACATAAAGTAGTATCAAATTTTGATCAAGATTGTATAAAAATCAATAAACCTCGATAGGTTTTTTTATAGAAAAAATCCATTTTGTCAAGAATCTATCGATTCCGTCGATTTCTTTATCTTAGAAATCAATGTTATGCTCACCGGGAAATGGTATTCCCTCACAAATGATCAACATAAGGTGTTTTTCAGAATGCAACTCAACCTGAAACCCGCGGTCCCAAAAAAACAGACGGATTGTCCCGACTAGAAATTTACCCCATGGACCAGATCAGGTAAACCTTGATCCAGATCAGATCCTGATAAGGCAACCTCATCAGGACCTAACAAGTCATGTCACGCTGCACTATTATGAGGACCCCATCAGGAAAGACTAATTAGGATTTTGTGAGGAATTCCTTACTAAAACCTCAAAAATAAATCAAAACTAGGATGTTAAAAGGAAACCCCCCACGTAGAAATTGACGAATAGTCCAGTACCGTCTCGATACAGGCTGCCAGTGTGCAACCATTGGCAGACGGTGTCGGTCGGACCACGGAAGTAAACGCCAAATAACAAATAACATGCACTACTAAGAACCAATGCCAAAAAAGTTGTGAAATTATAATAATACATCAACAATGAATATTCAGTAAAATATTCATGCTTTGGCCCAAAATGTTTTTAAAGATAAAAAAAAATGAAATGTGGTCAAAAATCATATTTCAGTGGAGACATAACATTTGCAGGTTAACATCACGTTCACTTCGTCCTCAATGTCATGGAGAGAATATTGGAAACCTCGAAGAGAATCGAACCTACCTAAACCAATGCCTACTTAATGTTGCGCGATCTAATATCCTAACGCCCTAACGACCTAAGCTAAGCCGGTACCTACGCGATCGGTTAGAAAACATCAATTGAAGTGACGTGTTTATCCGATTCAATGATTCGTCGGTTGAATATAATAATCTATGAGCCTGTGTGAAAATTGAAGTTCGGTTGACAGATTTGAGGTTTATGGGATAATAAAATTATGGGAACCTATAAATTTATGGGATAAAAAAATAGATGAATTATTTTTGTGAAATGTGTGGTGGTTATTTCTTGATGAATGTGTATCAAAAAGTCTGTTAGTAAGTGCAAAATGATTAAGTAAATCAGTCATAGCTGTTGTAACGTGTCAAAAAATCGTAATTTGTTGATGCAGTGAAAATGAATTTTCTTCAAATACTTACATCAGCACTTCTAGGCAAAAACTCAGAGATCATATTAATTTTGTAAGGAATATGAGTCATGAAGAACTCATTTGATCAAAAATATGTCAAAAGAATGTTCAAAATGAATAACAAAAAACTTGAATTATTCACTTGCAGCTCGTCGGATGGTTTTATTTTTCAAATTGAAGAGCACTCTTGGAGTTGAAATTTTCAAATTTGAGAAAAAAGCCTTATCTTCTGAGTTGAATTTGTTGTTAGGGTGATGATAAACTCGTAGGAAGAGTTTGAAAGTTGAGTGGAATCTATATTGATCAGGAAAGTCCAAATCGTGTGGCAAAAGTTAGAAAATCTGTCAACTTAGCTTACGGCACATGGGTATTCTATCAGCTTTTCTTTACTAAACCAAATGCTGGCAGGAGAAATTCATCAAAATATAGTGAATTCAAAGTGATGTGAAGTAAGAGAGGACAGATACATGCATTGAATTTTATTAGTTATTATAAAAATGTTGATAAATATGGTAAGGCTATGTATGACTCAATGTATCGTCTCTCAATATTTTTGTTTCAATGATTCGCATTTTTGAGTGTGCATTTTCGTATCTTTTCACCAGTAACTAGTGTTAGGTTGAGAAAACATGTGTATTGAACCTGTTTCATGAATATAATAACATTTATTTGTAGGAACATGACACAACATTATTGGAACAAAAATATGGGAAGACGACACTTTGGATCTTCTATAGTCTTTTCTTATTTTTTAGAACGTTTATAAGAACGAATAAAATCTAATGAATATTTTGGTCCTCTCTTACTTCACATCACTTTGAATCCACTATATTTTGATGAATTTCTCCTGCCAGCATTTGGTTTAGTGAAGAAAAGCCCATGCGCCGTGAGCTAAGTTGACAGATTTTCTAACTTTTGCCACACGATTTGGACTTTCCTGATCAATATAGATTCCACTCAACTTTCAAACTCTTCTTACAAGTTTATCATCACCCTAACAACAAATTCAACTCAGAAAATGAGGCTTTTTTCTGAAATTAACAAATTTCAACTTCAAGAGTACTCTTTAATTTGAAAAGTAAAACCATCCGTCGAGCTGAAAGTGAATAATTCAAGTTTTTTGCATTTCATTTTGAACATTCGCTTGAAATATTTTTGATCGAATGAGTTCTTCATGACCTTTATTATTACAAAATGATTGGGATTTCTGAGTTTTTTCCGAGAAATACTGATGTAAATTAATATTGATATAGATATTGTCGTTGTTGATATTATCGTATATTTGAATAGAGTTAATTGTCACCACATCAGCAACTTATGATTTTTTACATATTACAGCAGTGATAACTGATTCAATAATTCATTTTGCACTCAATAACAGATTTTTTTATGCGTATTAATCAAGAAATAACGAAAGAAGAGTACTTGTTCGAAACTTATATTTGATTATGACGAAACACATATTCGTTCAGTTCATATATACTCTTTGAATAATACTCAGATGATGTGATGCGTAGGAAAGAAAAATGATGCTGAATAGTCAATAAATCAACCTTATGAGAATTGTGATAAGTTAAATGAAATACTTATTTCGCTGGTGATGGTTGAACGTTTGCTAAGTTTTTTTCGCTGTATGCATAACGTGGAAAATCTTGTGAAATTTTCATAAGTTCCGCCTAATTAAAACCCAAATAGTTAGTTTTCAATTCACATTGAGAATAGATTGAACAAATTGTTCAACAGTTTCCAGAAGTAGGTAATGTGTTCGGAATGAAGGGATTGAATTTAAAAACAGGCACAGTTGAAAATCGTTCAAACATGTTCTTCTTATTGAAGGAAAATTTGTTTAATCAAAAAGTGTACAATCTGAAATCAAGTCTGTACATTCTTGTATTCAGTTTATCAAACTATGTCCATGATCTTAGGATGACCGAACGAGGTCCTGATGCGGATACAGTGAGGAAAACCTACTTCGACCTTTTCAGGATAATTTGAAGAAATCCTGACTAGGACCAAATGAGGTCATCCATACGTGAGTCATCCACACCTAATCCCGATCAGGACCGTAACGGGTATTCCTTATTTCGGTGACCTTGTCAGGTCCTCATCATATGTTGGGTTAACCTGATGACAATTTCCAGTCGGGGTGCGGTCACTCTTTGATTTAAGTAGATGGTATAGGTTTTCTCCAATCAAGGAATATCGAAGTGCGCTAGTATCGAAGGGAACAGATCCATCAACCCCTTCTCTCATTCTTTAATTTATGTTATTCATGATGGAAAAATCATACGCATTCACTGTCAATATTTGATTTCAGTTTACTTGTATCGGAAATAATACGAAAAGAATGCGCCATTTTTTGCTATCAAAAAATGAAATTCCAGTAAATTTACTCTCATGATCCAACCACCAGAGAACCCATGGGGATTTTTACAACCAGCGAAAATATGTCCGTGAGCCTCATCATTTTTCCCCTCAGTCAATATTGCTACAAATTTCCATCGCTATTTTGCTGAAAATTCTCAAATGAACCGGACTCTCCAAAAGGGCTCTTAGAATCAAAATGATATAACAATAAGGCTGTCGTACTGGGCCAGAAGATAGTTAACTCAGTTTTTTTTTTTAATTATTTTTTTATCTCACCTTATTCAGGAAAATTTCCCGAATCGAATGCTACCAGAATCACATTTCGATGAAAAATTGAGTTAACCACGTTTGTGTTTTGTACGACAGAGGGATAAGTTCTGAAACTTCAAACTTGAATAAGATAAGTGTTCAGCCATAATTGGCGTAATTCTCGAAAAAAAGCAACATGTCAAAAAACATAAAAATGAGTATGTTCTCAAGGCACTGGAATGAAATAGGATTGCTTTGATTTTATCCGATCATATTCAATTTTACAGCAGGGAACTTTCTATTTCATCTCTATGGCATCCTCTAGTAGAAATGACTCCAGTCATTCTTTGGGCCTCGCAAAGCTTCACAAAGCTCATAAGAGAGTCTTGCGAGAGTCTAAGAAGTTACGAGGGTAATATCTACTAGGGTCCAAGGCCCTGTCTGGATACAAAACATTCCAACTTGGGGTCGAACAGGGTCTTCAATAAGTCGATTTTCATTTTTTCCCGGGGATATGTATGACTTAGTATGCATACTTTATAAATATGTGAAATTTTATGTATTATATGGAACATTCTTATATGGAAAATTTGATTGAAAACAAAATCAATACTGTAAAAAGTCAGACTGAATGTGGTTACAACTTACTTCAAAATTTGACTAAAATTCAGTCTCTTCCATTGTGTCGGCATTTGTTTTTCATGCTCAATTTTAGTGGAGACAGGGCTAGCTTTAGTTGCACCTTAGAATAAGCTGATATTCAGAAAGGAAGTGAATTCCACATTTTACTGTGAAATACTAGTACAAATTTTAAATCATAAATGCAGAATTTTTTATATCGTGACGATATCGATGCCAGTCCAACGATATTACACGATGCCGAGACGATATTTTCTGAAATATCGTTTGGTCTCGTCTCGAATGCACCCCTATAGGTGTCTAAAACGTTTATCGGTGACCAAAAAAATGAACTTGAACGCGTTTAGCTGCTATAAGATTTAAGATAAATTTATATAATTTATATAGTATAAATATATTATATATAATTTTCAAACTTTCCTCACTCGACATCCTTGGAACTCAAATTGTTGCGCCTCTGTTCATAACGTTACGTTATTTTCAGATGAATTCAATAACTTTCAAAGATTAACACATAGTAATAAGTAACCTCGATAAACCAATTCGTTCAGATACAAAATATAGATTGAGAATTTTTATTTTTCAATTTCTGTCCCGGCGCGTCATCAATGATGTTGAAATATAATTGATATCGAATCTGGATAATCCACGATTTCAGAGTAATGCTAGGATTATAATGCAAATTCTGAAGTCGAATTTCCTTTTTCATGCAAAAATATTCTATCACACTCAAGGTTCATGCAATTATTGTACTGTCGCCTTGGGTTAGAAAACGATTTAAACTTCAATCATATTACAAGTGAGATATCTCTCCGCGCAGCTTCCCATCAATGCACACAGAAGGATCGCACGAAGAGATATTTCAACCACAGAAAATGATTTTCAAATAAAAATACACCGCTACCGACAATGATTATCAGACAGTCTATTGAATTCATCGTTCTTCTCCGTATTATTCTCTCAATTTTCCATCATTACCATGTCAACCTGCAAGAGAAAGTAGTTGAAGTGTGGGAGGATGGATACTAATTGGAATTTCCCTACATTCTAACAATCATCTCCTCGCAGTACAAAGATAATATGAAGCATCCTTGGAGATTATACACATTGAACAACAAGCAGTTATCACGACACGACTCCTCTATAGTCTCTTGACCGTTTTTCTAATTCAGAGGAAGTTCTTGATCGCGTCGAATAAACATTCATCCTCTTCACCGTTGGTTTATAATACATATACTCTTAACGTCCGTAACCCTATGTAACAAAGATTACTCGTTGCGTAGATGAATTGTGAAACAAGTTCAATTTGTAACTCGTTTGTAATATCCACAAGAGTTATTTTTCCTTCCTCTCAAATTCGTATTGATCTCAAGGAAGTGTACGTTTTTACGCGATTGTACCTTCCTAAATGATTTTTCGAAAGTGAATACAATTCCATATTGGAAAAATATACCCATTTACCCATTTCAATATTCCATATTTTTCCATCGAATTAACTTTATTATCAATCGAGCTGAGAGAAAGGGGAGAGAGAGAGAGAGAGAGAGAAAGAGAGAAAGACAAATGATAACCTCCACCAAGGTAATGATCATGGAGGGTTTTATATTTATGATATTGAATTCTCTTTCACGTTCGGCAGGAAAAGAAAGGAAGACAGAATGAAAAGAGAGATCACCAAACGTAAAAAGAAAGCATCAACTTGCTTCGATATTACGGAATAAGCTCATATCTCCTAAATGCGACTCGTGTTCCGCGTAGAAATTCAATTATAAAATGGATTGTCTAGTGATCAGATTCAATTAGGATGAATCTTTGATGGGTGTTGAATATGGTTGTAAAACTTTGCACACGTTGTCTACACTCTTTGTGTACTTTCATGTAAATTGATTATCATTTTATTCTACCCGTACAGCACGCGGACATTTCTCCGTCGTCTCCACGTCGCTTCTCCGTTCTTTCCACCTTGTATCCACGTCTCCCTTCCTTCCACCTCGCCTCCACGGAGATGCGACGTGGACATCGGTGGATGTGCTGTGTGGGTACGTTGCCTTTGTACTTGACGTATTATGTGGTGGAAAGAACGTTTCATGATGCTTAGGAAAATTAATTTACACTTCCTTGGATGAACAAATGGATGAAGCTCCCCCTTCCACTATTTCACAGGGATACACTTTAGTGTATTTAGACAACAAGAGCTTTGTTTTTCACACTTTTGAAATATCCACACCCAAATGTGTATTAACGGCGGGCCCACACTGAGAAAACGATTGTTTCGGCGAAACAAAATTTTGGTTGAAATGAACGCCCAGAAACTTTTTGGTTGCCTGACATGAAATTTATTTAGGATAAACAAAATTTATTTGTCTGCATGAAAGCCTTAATCATTGTGAACCAAATTTTGTTCACCCCAAATAAATTTTATTTCAGCCAACCAAAAAGTTTCTTTGCGTTCATTTCAACCAAAATTTTGTTTGGCTGCAACAAACTGTGTTTTTAGTGCAATCTAAGCCCAGGGTGGGTGACCATGCTGCCCAACGTGGGGTCAAGCTGGGCAGACAAATGATAAGAATCGTTCCCAGCTTGGCTGTATTGCTGTTAGTGTCGCCGCGATCTTCGATCCAGATCGAAGATCGTCTCGGATTGGCTCGAAATTTCGAGCCAATTTTCGAGTTGACTTCAGTAATTCTGTACGATCCGATCTCCGAGAAGAGCTGAAAAAATTAGCAGTCGATCCGAGTTTCGAGCTAAGCCAGAACTATGAGATCGACGAGCTAGATCGTCACTGAGGAAATTTCCCTTTAGACGAGGAAACAGAGAAAACATGGGATGAAAAACTACTTGATTTTACGCATGAAACAATATTGAGATTATAATTATTATAATATTGAGATTGAATATTGAGATTATCATGAAATAAGTCAGAGTGTATTTTTTTTCATATTTACCACGGTTTATGAAACAATATTGTGTTCAATTAGTAGCAAAGTCAGGAATTTTGTAAAAATATAGTTACAAAGATATTTTTCTATTATAAAGTAGGTTTTTCTTCACCAATCTTCTGAAGATACATTTAATGATGTATTTACCCACCTATTCATGGAAAGATGCATTCATTGAGTTATTATAATTAACACATTTGTAAAATTTGATTCAATTAGTCATGAAAATCTCGACAAAGCGTCGATTTAAACTCCAGCTTCAAGAGTTTCAGAAGTATGTCCCATTCCAAAGAGCTTTCGAATGCAAAAATTTTTTATTAGCATGTATTTTGGATTGAGATCGTAAGATCGTTGATCTAGCTCGACGACCTTCGAGCCAATCCGAGCTCCGATCCGAGCAGTGCAGCTGTCGATGCGATCTCCAAGCCGATCCTCACTGTAAAACGCAAGAGCCAAGCCGAGCTCATGCTCAAAACTCGGATTGGCTCGGATCGCGGCAACACTAATTGCTGTACCGGTTGTATTGCTTTGCCCGAGGATTGGTAACACCATGGGCCCAGCATGAACCCAGACTAGGCAGACTAGTGTTGAGCCCCATCGTGCCTATATGGGCCTAAGACTAGACCAAAGTGGGACCAAAATGCATACACGCTGAGCTTTGCACACGCATGCTCGGGATACAAATTCACCCCAATCTTGGCCTAACGCTGGTCCAAATGGAGGCCAAGTTCACATGTGCCGGCACTAAGATTCATTATTTCCATTTTCTTCCAATCATAATTGTATGAGAAAACACAACAGGGCCAAGATTGAGCCAACATGGGCCCCATCGTGATTCCCCAATACACGGTTAAAGAGGATGGACCCAGCCTGGGGCCCATTGTCATTATAGGCAATACACGCATGGGTAGGGTATAATCAATAATAAACAGAGGAACAAAAGAGTGGCCGCAAAATCCGCCTGTTTTTTTGGGACCGCGAGTTTCAGGTTGAATTGGATTCTGAAAAATACCTTATGTCAATCATTTGCGAGGGAATACCATTCCCCGATGAGCATAACGTTGATTTTGGAGATAAAGAAATCGACGGAATCGATAGATTCTTAACAAAACGAATTCTATTCTATAAAAAAACCTATCGAGGTTCAATGATTTTTATAAAATCTTGATCAGAATTTGAAACTACTTTACCTCTTGAACCAGTGATATGCTCACCAGAAAATTGTATATTCTCGCAAATGATCAACATAGAGTATGTTTTAGAACGCATTCTAACCTGAAACCCACGGTCCCAGAAAATAGGCGGAAAAATACTCTTTTTTGCGGTCACTCTTTGCTGACGCAGGAAATCGAGGTATCATATGATACCCTAAGAGCAAAAGTGGCACCCCGATTGATGTCAAGCAAAAACAGGACAGGGACTTTCGAGAGCAAGAACGGAACATTAAAATTTACGAGCAAAAGCGATACACTTATAATTTGGAACAAAAGAGCAACCACAGCAATCTGCAGGCAAAAACGAAACACTGAAAAGCTTGAGCAGAAACGAACCAACGCACAACCCAATTCTGTATTCATGCGCTGATTCGTTTTTGCTCGAGCTTTTCAGTGTTTCGTTTTTGCCCGGAGATTGCTGTGGTTGCTCTTTTGTTCCAAATTATAAGTGTATCGCTTTTGCTCGTAAATTTTAATGTTCCGTTCTTGCTCTCGAAAGTCCCTGTCCTGTTTTTGCTAGACAAAAATCGGGGTGTCACTTTTGCTCTTGGCGTATCATATAAGGAATAGCAGATTTTCTGTCACCACGGCTGAAAATTCGTTACCACAATTAACTGGACTGCTGCGAGAACAGCACGATTAACTAAACCCGTGAAAAAATCTTTCAGGTCTGATTATGCGTGTTCAGGCCTAATCATGGACATTTTTCGGCAAAATTATTCGTGTTCAAACCTCACCAACCGAGGAATATTCATACAAAATGACTCTGTGTTGATTTTCCTATCACAAATACACATGCTTGATCATCCTAAATTGGCCCCAAACGCAGGTGCATACGCCTGATCACGGATGATCATGCCTGAAAACTGGAAACTAGAAAATGGGAGTTGCATAAGCACAATAAGTAAAAATGATTAACAATAAATTAGTGTTTAATAACATTATTATAGTTCCGTTCCTTACAAAAAACTTATTGATTTTGTATGAATTTCTCATGTATAATGGAGCATAATCAAGCGTGATTCGGCGTAATTGGACATGATCAGTCCTCATCACGTGGGTACAAAATTAAGGCCTGAGCAAGCGTGGACAATTTTTCCACGGGAACAGCAAATTTTTCGCTGGACTAGCAGAATTTTGCGTATTGTATACAGAATAGCAATCAAATTTTGCTATAATGAGAATTTTCTCACTTTCCCAATCCCTCGTCTCATTTATACTACATTATACTAGTAGATGATATTTCACGGTACCTATTTTGTTATACTGGTAGATGATATTTCACGGTACCTATTTTGTTTTTGTCTTTTTTTTATAAAAACATCGTCGAGTTTATTTATTTATTTATTTATTTATTTATTCATTCATTCATATACGGGTTGAACCCATTAGTGTACCAAGTAAAATACAAAAGAAAACAAAACAAAAGAATAATTAATGCATACAATTAGAATAGGAAGAAAGAGGACATCCAGAACCTTCACAATAAAATAGATAAAATTAGTTATTTATAAACCGGGAGCATGCTCTCCGAAACTCATTGACAGAGTGAGCAAAGAAATCTATCTTAATACTATGAGTATTTACATAGACACAAATGCGATTCAAAGGGTCCCTGTGACCAAATCTGGACTTATACATTATAGTTTTAGATAACTGATAAGATCCAAGACATCTGTTAGGAACATTGAAATTGATAAGGCTGCGAACTTCAACATTATCGATAATCCCATCAAAAATTTCATACAGAAAAAATAGATCATCGAACAACCTTCGTGATTCAAGTGTCGAGATATTGAATCTGCGCATAATAGCAGTATAATCATGAGAATTCGGGTTCATAGGACAACCAATCCGATAAGCTGCAAAGCGCAAGAATCTATGTTGAACCCTCTCCAACAAGGTCGAGTCTTTGATAAGATAGGGAGACCAAATTTGGGATGCATACTCCAAATGAGGGCTCACTAAGGAGAAGTAAAGTGTACGTAACGCTCTCAGGTTATTAAATTCACTGGCAAATCTTTGGATAAAGCCTAGAGTTTTCAACGCTTTACCTACTATGACATAATAGTGATGAGAGAAGCCAAAGTCACTATCAAAAAATACCCCCAAATCACGTACCAAGTGACAGGGAGACAATAACTCGTTAGAGAGAGTGTGAGGCAAAAGAATTCTGTTATTACTCTTAGCGAATCTCATCACTTGGCACTCAGATATGTTGAGCTTCATATTATTAGTCTCACACCACTTTTCAAGTCTATACAGGTCCGATTGCAATTGTTGAGCTTCCTCTAAGGTCGTTATGCGCATAAACATTTTAAGATCGTCAGCAAAAAGTAAGTGACGACAATACCGAAAAGCTTTGCTGATGTCATTCATGAATACAAGAAATGAAAGAGGACCCAAATGAGAACCCTGAGGTACTCCGGATGTTACAGCGAAAGAATCAGATAGAAAGTTACGAACATGTACACGCTGAGAGCGTTCAGACAAGTGACTACGGAGCCACGATAAGAAGTTATCCCGAATTCCCATGTTTAACAATTCACTCAAAAGTATACTGTGGTCTACGGTGTCAAACACCTTAGAAAAATCGGTAAAAACTGTGTCGACTTGAATGTTGGATTCAAGTGAAGTAGAGATAAAATTACTGAACATAGATAAATTTGAGATCGTTGATCTACCAGAGATAAAGCCATGTTGACAGTCAGAAATAATATTAGAAAAGAATGGCTTGATCAATGTAGTAATCAAATCTTCAAAAATCTTGGGTATAACATTTGAAATACTTATCGGCCGGTAGTTCTTAATATCTGATCTATTACCAGATTTAGGAATGGGAGTAATTATACTAGATTTCCAAAATGCTGGAAATTCACCGGTTGATAGAGACTGATTAAAAATGAGCCATAATGGACGACATAAGATGAACTTACAAGACTTCAAGAGAATCAAATGAGTACTGTCATCACCTGGGCCGATATTAACATTCAGAGACTCAGTTAGTAAAAATATTACTTATACTAACAGTTATATCTGGCAAATCGATATTGACATCGGTCGGAGAATCTGTGAACTGAGGTGTATGAGTCGTGTAAACTAACTTGAAATGAAGGGCAAATAGATTAGCAATATCATGACCAGTATGAGCAGACAGATTATCCAACGTCAATTCTGAGGGTATACCACTTGATTTACGTTTACTATTTACAAAATTCCAGAAGACTTTAATGTTACCCGATAAAGAATCTTGAACTCGATTACAATAATCCGCATAACATTTACGAGCAAGAAACTCACATTTCGACCGTAAACCACTAAAAACAAGGTAGTCCTCGCGAAAATTAGAATTCTTTAATTTTCTATGAGCTAATTTTTTCTGTTTGATAAACTTGATCAATACAGATGAAAACCAACTGGAAAAGCTGTTATCTCTCATACGAGAACGTGGTACGAATGAATCAATTGCATAATGTAATGAATTTTATAAAATATCGATACCGTGAAATGTTGTGCACCTCTGCATTACGCGTAGGAGAGAATGTCCATTGAACAAAGCATGTTCCCAGTGGCACAACGTACAGATGAAATACCCAGTATCAAACAAGAATATCTAGAAGGAAAAAGATCTTGTTTATCCACCTCCTGACGTCACAAACTACAGTCAATATTTATACTGTCCCTTTCTTCATACCGTTTCCATAGTCTGCATTATCTCCCACGTATCGACTCCGTCCGTGCGTACACGAGAAACTGTTGAATAGGGTTTTTTGTTGATTGCAAATATATGGTTTCAAATCCAATGATTTTTCCTCGACAAAAAAAGTATCCATAAAGAACGAATACAGTTCGGACTACAGTGGAACAAACATTTGAGTGTTCTTTGAATAATCAAGAGGTCATATTGGAAGGGAGAAAGAAAACAACGTGTATTGTGTACATTTGTTCGAAGAACGGCCAATTATAACATCAGCGAGGGTTGATAAAGAGGTGAGAATAAATTTTCTCTTGCATTTTAGTAAATGCCCTTATTATTACGATAGCGGTTTCTCGAGGATCACGAAAGATTAACGGAGGAATTATACCGAAACGTTGTGGAGAAGTTTTTTCCCTCATTATTTATATTTTTTTCCTTCTCACGCTTTTGTTATCGCCTTCTTTCAGTTCCAATCCCTTTCTTCTTATTCCGCGTGCATAATACATAATTTGATGTTTTGCGAAGTCATTAATATACATATACGTTACGTGACTAAATGAAAAAAAAATCAAAATTTCTTTTGATCTCTCCATAAAATGAAACGGGGAGTAGTGAAAAAATTGGAAAGAATAATTTATACAGTTCATCATACATGAACGATATACACAGGGATATATATGTATGTATATATTTCTCATGCTCTGAAATTTATCGCAATTTCATGGAAAATAAACGGGTTCGAATAAAGTACACGCGGACGATATAAATTTCATGCGTTCGGAAAAAATATATACGCTCATCGTACGTTGGCCACCTGTTTTCATACACCGAGGAAACATATTCGACCATTAATTGCGTCATTCTCTTGTGGCTGAGGCAGCTACTTATTACTCCAATGAGAACACAATTATATTCATATCAAGCCTGCACTTGATGTGCACTCAAACAATAATGCATGCGAGTATACTCGCTATTTCAATGTTATAAAGTTACCGGCAGTAATTCAGTTTTTACACATCTCAAACAAGTGGAATCATTTATACGTTGGGACGTTGGAGATACGATAAGATATCAAATGAATGAATAACGGTCGAAGTAGAAGAAATATAAAATCGTATACCGAGAGAAAAATTATCTTCAAGAGAGTGAATATTCACTGGACTGTGATTTTAATATTTCATCAAATCGATACTTATTTGCATTTAGCGAATATTCCAGGGAATGTATATAATTTTCTGAAAGAACTTTTCCTTTCGTTGAATTTCGTCTGTTTGCATGGATAGTTTCCTGCTCGTTACGAATACAAAATGATATTTCGTTCACAGAAATGTCATTCGGTTTCTGATAAAAGGAATAGTAACGATTTCAAGTCATCAAAAGCTTCATCCAAAGCGGACCGATTGTTCCAGTAGAAATGCCTCGGCTTCTATCCGACTCTTTAATGAAATTCAGTAGGGACATAGGAGGACGATGATTATTGGGATGATTATTTCTTGCATCAAAGTAGAGTTACAATGAAAATTCCGTGTTACGATAATGTCTTCGATATTATCAATACACAAAGATTTCTAACGACTCAACTAATTGTCCATTACAACTCCATGCTATGACTCAGACATTGTTGGAAACGAAGAATCTATTTCCCCTGGCGTAAATATGGAAAAGATAATTCGAGGGAGCGCTAATAATCCACGTTCTTGAGAGGAAAGCTTGTGTTCGCAATGAGTGGAATTCCGTAATCTAATAAAATTTCATGATCGACTTAGGGGCTTTTCTGATATTTTGACTATTCGAGTATCGTTATTTGACTCGAAGTGTAATCCATTGTTATTACTTATATTATTGAATTACTTCCTCGGTATATTTGACTCATTCCAGAAAGGTTTTTACAAAATACATTCTACTGAATTTTGACAGAATTCAAGTCTCTCTCTCCCTATATATATATATATATATATATATATATATATGTATATATATATATATATATATCTATATATATATGGGGCATTCCATGCCAAATCAGCAGCGATTACCCTTCGCATCTTCGATTTGTTTCAAATTATGAGGGTCGATAGAGGAACCCCATACAGCACAAGAGGCCCCGCGAAGAGCTCCCGTTATGACAGTGAACATGAATTCATTATGAATAGTTTGAATTCAAAATGAGCTCTTGATGAATAACTTGATCTTCAGAAAGAATTCATATCACGAATTCATAAAGAACTATTCAGGCATTCAACATGTATGTATTTTGAATTCATTGAGTTCATATTGAATTCATTTTTACTGTCATAACGGGGACTGTTCAAGAAGTTCTTTCAGAAGTTTTTTTGAATTCACAATGATCATTTGTGCTGTCTGGGACCGAAATGATGAAGTTTCATCAAATTCTAGCTCCTTCGGAGCATTTTTGCAGATATGACAGGGTAAACAAAAAAAATGGTGTGTTGTTTCATTTTGGGATATTCCAAGAATGGAATGATGAAAAATTCTGAAAAATTTCATACATATGTATTGTTAGCGATTCTTTTCAGATGAATTTTTTTGAAGAAGGACAACTCAAAATCTTCTTTTATTATATAAACAATAGTGCTTCCGCGAGATTCGAGAAATTATCGATCTTGTCTTGTCTTGTCTTGAAAATCGAGACAATATCGAGACGAGATGCATAAAACAGTATTCAAGACAAGAACAACATGTACCAATCGAGAAAAGCGTATCGTCGAGATCAGTTGGTCAAGATCTTGACTACATCTCGATCTTGTATTATCAAAATCACCAATGCGCAGTGAGGACAAATTTTGAAGTAAATTATTGCAGTATTGGTTAGGAACTTTGTATATCTATATATACTATATATTTAGATATACAAACAATGTTAAATAACAAAGACGTAGTATAGATAGACCGAGCCCGTATATGGCGGGAGTTTAAGAGAGACAGAGACAGAAACTCTCCCAACCGTATTTTAAAATAGGCGGGAGAGTTGCTATCTCTCTCAGACTGAAAAACGATAGTGAATGAACAGAGCTAATATGTTTGGTTTGCAAGACTACACTACTGCCATGAGAGCCGTCACTATATAGTACGACCACGAGTGCTTTCAGATTGGACTCGCAAACGTTACGAACACAAGGAAAATTTCCTTGGGTCCCGGATGGGATTGCCTAAGAACCTGCATGGAAATGAGTGGGTACCCACGGAGAAAAATGCAGCTCGAAAGAATAGTAATCTTCCATAGAAAATTGGAGAATATTTCTTAAAATTTGAGAATATTTCTTAAAATCTGAGAATATTCCTTAAAATCTGAGAATTTTTCTCAAGTTCGTAATAAACATGAAACGGTTCAGATTTCTCTTAAATATTGCTCGAAAAACAATGAAAAATTATCAATACTTAACAAATCATAAAAACAAATATGAAGTTCCCAAAAGTCGTGCATGAAATTTTACGAAGTGAATAACAAAATTCTGTGATTTGAAAATAGGATTTCAAAATTTTTTTATATACTTTGTAAAATTTCATGCGCGACTTTTGGAAACTTCATATTTGTTTTTATGATTTGTTAAGTATTGATAATTTTTCTTTGTTTTTCGAGCAATATTCAAGAGAAATTTGAACCGTTTTATGTTTATTACGAACTAAAGAAAAATTCTTACATTTTAAGTAATATTCTCCAACTTTCTATTGAAGATTACTATCCTTCCGAGCTGCATTTTTCTTCGTGCCGATGGGTTCCCAGGGATTCACACATAGGCTCTTATCGGAACCACCTGGATTTTTTTGATACGGGAAACATGAGCCGAAGATTTAGTTTTTTCTTCAGGATCAGGTTATTTGGGCATTTGAAAAACGCTATTTAGGTATCCTATCGTATTCAAAATTGACACCCGTAGTGAATGTGCTCGTGTATTCGAGCAAACCACGAACATCGTTTCACCCTTGATTATCTGTTGGCTATAATCAGCAAACGTGACATCATTATGACTGGTGAAAGTTATTATTTCCTCAAATTGAGGATGATAAACATGAGTTGTGAATTCCCATTTGCGAGTAGTTGCTTCGAAGATAAAACCACACGACAATTTTTGTATACCAAATTCTTCATCGTTTCATTCATCAATTATGTACTATACTACGTAATATGTGTTCTGATAGGTATTGTTTGTCTCCGAATTGGATTCACATTGAAACTGTATCAAAGTACAATGTTGATTTCATTCGATTCTTGAACGTTTCAGCCAACTTGGCCATATTTTCTTCTGGAATGACTATGGGATGGCCATCAACGGCTTTACCTAAATTACTAAAATCAGATCCGTTCCTGTCGATCAGCGACAATGAGGCATCATTGATTGCATCCTTACCATGGGCTGAAATTCTAATTGGTGCGGCAATAGGAACAAAGACACTGGATAAATTCGGAGGAAAATAACTTTGCTTATCACTGCCGTTCCTTATCCCTGGTAGAAATATCATAAGTTTTTCCCCACAACTCGTGAGGCACTAGTGAGGGAGAACTAGTTAAGTAAAACTCGTGAATTACTCGTCAGTAAGTGATAAGTTTAACTCAACTAACTATTTGGGTTATAATTAGGCGGAATTTATGAGAATTTCACAAGATTTTCCACGTTATGCATACAGAAAAACACTTAACAAACGTTCAAACATCACCAGCGAAATAAGTATTTCATATAACTTATCACAATTCTCATAAGGTTGATTTATTAGCCATTCAGCATCATTTTTCTTTTCTACACGACACATCATCATACACATCATTTGAGTATTATTCAAAGAGCATGAACTGAATGAATATGTGTTTCGTCATAATCAAATATAAGTTTCGACCAAGTACTCTTCTTTCGTAATTTCTTGATTAATATAGATAAAAAATCTGTTATTGAGTGCAAAATGAATTATTGAATCAGTCATCACTGTTGTAATATGTAAAAAATCGTAATTTGCTGATGTGGTGAAAATGAATTCTATTCAAATACACGACCATATCAACAACAACAATATCAATATCAATCAATATCAATATTGATGTACATCAATATTTCTCGGGAAAAAAAACTCACATTAAATTTCTCAAAACTCACATTTCTCAAAAACCTCACATTAATTTTGTAATAATATGAGTCACGAAGAACTCATTTGATCAAAAATATTTCAAGCGAATGTTTAAAATGAATTTCAAAAAGCTTGAATTATTTACTTGAAGCGCGTTGGATGATTTTACTCTTCAATTTAAAGAGTATTCTTGAAGTTGAAATTTTCAAATTTGAGAAAAAAGCCTTATGTTCTGAGCTGAATTTGTTGTTGGGGTGATGATAAACTTGTAGGAAGAGTTTGAAAGTTGGGTGGAATCTATATTGATCAGGAAAGTCCAAATCGTGTGGCAAAAGTTAGAAAATCTGTCAACTTAGCTCACGGCAGATGGATATTCTATCAGCTTTTCTTCACTAAACGAAATCTAGGCAGGAGAAATGTATCAAAATTTAGTAAAATCAAGTTGGTACAGAGTAAGAGAGGACAGATATATTCATTGAATTTTATTGGTTATCATAAAAATGTTGATAAATAAGGGAAGGCTATAGAAGATCCAATGTGTCGTCTTTTAATATTTTTGTTCCAATAATGTTGTATCATGTTCCTACAAATAAATGTTATTATATTTATAAAACAGGTTCAATACACATGTTTCCTCGACCTACTAGTGAAAAGATACAAAAATGCATACAATATAAAAGCATTGAAACAAAAATATTGAGAGACGATAAATTGAGTCATACATAGCCTTTACGTATTTATCAACATTCTTATAATAACCAATAAAATTCGATGAATATATCTGTCCTCTCTTACTCTGTACCAACTTGATTTTACTGAATTTTGATACATTTCTCCTTCCTAGATTTCGTTTAGTGAAGAAAAGCTAATAGAATACCCATGTGCCGTAAGCTAAGTTGACAGATTTTCTAACTTTTGCCACACGATTTGGACTTTCCTGATCAATATAGATTCCACCCACCTTTCAAACTCTTCCTACAAGTTTGTCATCACCCTAACAACGAATTCAACTCAGAAAATAAGTCTTTTTCCTCAAATTTGAAAATTTCAACGTGAAGAGTACTCTTCAATTTGAAAAGTAAAACCATCCGTCGAACTGCAAGTGAATAATCCAAGTTTTTTGCAATTCATTTTGAACATTCTTTTGACATATTTTGGATCAAATGAGTTCTTCATGACTCATATTTATTACAAAACCAATATGATCTCTGAGTTTTTGCCTAGAAGTATTGATGTAAGTATTTGAAGAAAATTCATTTTCACTGCATCAACAAATTATGATTTTTTGACATGTTACAACAGCTATGACATTTACTAATTCATTGTGCACTTACTGACAGATTTTTTGATACACATTATTCAAGAAATAACCACCACAAATTTCACAAAAATAATTCATCCATTTTTTGATCACATAAATTCTAACCTCACATCTGTCAACCGAACTGCAATTTTCACACAGGCTCATAGATTATTATATTCAACCGACGGATGATTGAATCGGATAAACACGTCACTTTAATTGATTTTTTCTAATGCACCGCGTAGGTACCGGTTTAGCTTAGGTCGTTAGGGCGTTAGGATAGTAGATCGCGCAACATTAGGTAGGAATTGGTTTAGGTATACCTATAGGTTCGATTCTCTCCGAGGTTTTCAATATTCTCTCCATCGCATTGAACACGAGGTGAACGTTGCACAGTGGGGCCAAATGCCAAAAAGCTGGACAAAATTATAAGGGGCTCTCAAATTCGCTTGCGACTTCGTACTCGGGAAGTTTATGGGGTCACTGATTACGATTCCGTTGTCAGAATTTCAAAATTCGAAATGGCGGATCCAATATGGCGGACGAAAATTGAAAGAAACCATCGGATTTTCTTCAAACTTGGTGATCAGGGGTTTTTGGGGTCGCTGATTACGAATCTGCTGTTCGAGTTCCAAAATTCAAAATGGCGAATCCAATATGGCGGACGAAAATTTTGAAAATCATCGGATTCTCCTCAAATTGGGTACCCAACGGTTTTTGGGGTCGCTGATTACGGATCCGTTGTTCTCATTTCGAAATTCAAAATGGCGGATCCAACATGGTGGACGAAAATTGGAAGAAATCATCGGATTTTTTTCAAATTTGGTGATCAGGGGTTTTCGGGGTCGCTGATTACAAATCCGTTGTCTGCATTTCGAAATTCAAAATGGCGGATCCAATATGGTGGAATAAAATCGAGAAGATCATCGGATTTTTTTCAAACTCGGCATCCAGGAGTTTTTGGGGTCACCAATTACGAATCCGTTGTCAAAATTTTGAAATTCAGAATGGCAGATCCAATATGGTGGACAAAAATTAAGAAAATCATCGCATTTTCTTCAAACTCGGTACTCAGGGGTTTTTGTGGTCGCGGATTACGAATCCACGGTCTGAAATTCCAAATTCAAAATAACGGACCCAATATAGCGGACGAAAATTGTAAAAATCATCGGATTCCCTTCAAACTCGGTACCCAGGGGTTTTCGGGATCGCTGATCACGAATCCGTTGTCAGAATTCCGAAATTCAGGATGGCGGATGCCAAAAATCAAAACTTCATTCATAACTTAATATTAAACAAGAACTAAACGGCCCATTTTGTTGTTCCTATTATGATCATTATTATTATTATTTCCAACATTGAATCATTATTAATATAATTATCGAATGATATTAACACATCAAATGTGTTAAATCGAAAGATATATACATTCACAATATATACAATAATATAAAAAACTGAAATCGTAATGGTTTTTACTTTTGCCACACTTTTTTTACTCAGACCAGTCTTCTTCTTCTTCACTCTCAGAGGAAGATAATGGGAAAGTTACGTTGTCTTTATCAAGTATATCCGGAGTTTTGATCAGGCTTAACACGTCTCTAGGGAGAAACTTTAGTTTTTTCTTGGGCAACTGTCTTTTACTCGATAACATTGGATCAGAACTCAAAAGGAACCATTTAAAAATGTCTTCATTCGTTTTTTCTCTACTGCATTTCCTGGAGTGATGCTCTCGGTACCTTTGGAAATGAATGTTGTTAAGATATTTGAATATAATTATGTATTCATCGACACCGTTAAAGCTTTTGATCTTAACATGACAAGCCAAATCAAGGAAAAACAAAAAGCAGCTGCACTTTGGGGTCATCAGTATAAAGTTTTGAATAAATCCTCTAATTCATAAGTTTACTTGATTCTCAAAATTGTTTTCTAGTCTATGAATTTATGTTTCCAGAGGGTGAACAATGTGGCTTATTAATAAAAAAAAGTATATGAATATTCCTAATTCCCCGAATTCCTTACCAGAACAAAACAATCTTCGCGAACATATATTCTCGTGGTTACCATAAATATATAATTTGCCTAGTAGTCAAAAACGTATTGTGCAATGTATCAAACTGATTGCAGTACTTGAGAAGTCAAATTTTTCCCTTCAAAGTGTCGAGTCCACTGTGACAAATATAGACTATTATTGAGTGATATACATCATTTTCACCTTTTAAAATCTTTGTTACGAGCCTCTTGTGCTCCCTCAGTCAATGGGCCTATAGGTAGAAGAGCAGATGCAATGATTTCAGGTCCGTGGATCAAAAACTTGTGCATCGTAGGTGACATTGGGTACCACGGATATTTTGTCGCGTAGTAGCGTGCCGTGTCTAAAGCGTAACTCCGAAACTTTTCAACGTCTATTTCATGGCCACTTGAAACGGTAGCTAATACTACATGAAGTCGTTGTATTAGGTTGACATCCACCCCTGTGATTTCGGCAGAAACTTCGGGTTGTGCGAAAAATCGCCTAGCGGTATTCCCATCATTTGAGTTCCCAAACCCTGGCTTAGGAACATCGACAATGAGGCCACATTTTTCTTTAAAACTTTTCTGTACAACCTTTTTTCGTTCTTCCACCAAAGCTTTATCTTGTTTTCGTGCTTGCCACTTCTGAATAGGTAGCTTATAAGACAAATGCAGGAGGCCCTCAAAAAATCGTATCCAGCCGTGTAGACAAGACAAACCAAACTGGAGGTTTTCGGTTTTGACCGGCCTGGATACTATATCATCAATTTTGTTGAATTCCTTAGATGTGGCACCACATATAAAGCACTTCTGGGTATAGGTTGTCTCAGTTATGGCATTGCATACCTTCCCGTCCACCATAGAAAAAATCATCTCATGTTTCACTGAAACATGTTTTTCATCAGTTCTGAAAGAAGTAGCCCTCAGATTTTCTATTTCATTATCAACCCGTAGCTTCTCTGCAACCGAAACTTCAGTTGATTCTTTCACAAACTCTATTTTGATTGGCCTACAAAATCTGGTTGATGATGGCCTTGGATTCTGCCAAATTATTTTTGAATTGCAGTGTAGGCGGAGAGGCACAAGTGAAGTAATGAACACAGCGGAATCACTAGCTTCCGAACTTTGATATGCTTGTTTGTATGAGGAGTGGCCAGAGCTCCCATCAAACCCCCATTTGGAAATAAGTACCAGGTTTTGTAACTCTTCATCAGATAGAGTTGACAAAACCGAATTCTGTAGCTTTAAAATACGTGTAGCTGTGTGATCAAGAAGTGCTTGTAGTTGCACAACAGCGCAGGTTTCTGTTATTTGAATAAATTCCTTGTCAGGGAAACACATGCGTTTGGCCAGTTGAATTTTTTTATAAGGTGGAAATTTCTGCGGATCAGCTTCACGCAATAAGCAGTACTGATGTTTTGAGAGCTCGGCATCTACTAGGAGAGCTAGAGCATCTTCATCATTCAACATCTTTGGCTCATTTCGCTTGAAAGTTTGATAACCTTTCATATACATTTTGGCAAGCTCAGGATCAGAAGATCTAACATCCTTTACAATTTTTGCGGCTTCGATCTGTCCAGACGCTCTCAAACACATTTGTGTGGCGTAAGACAGCTCTGAGATAGGAGTATTTACTCTGATATTCTCCGTTTTCCTACGTTTCGTTCTTTCTGAACATTCGTTGAATTCAACAAGAGGTCTTCTCACTTGCGTGTGAACAGTTACAGAATGGGGATTCCTGAAAGTACAAAACACTACCTCTTGTTTTAACCATTCTTCATTATTTTTAAGAAATCGTTCTTCGGTCTTTTGAGAAGATTTCCATCTCTTTTTAAATACACATTTAAAAGTAGATAAAAGGTTAGAGATCTCTGTAGTTTTGTTATCCGGACAACACGTTATCTCGATGATTTTTCCTTGAAGGAAAGTGAACTTTCCATCCAACGTAGGTAGAGGACTGCTCCTTAAAATATTGTACATCTCTCTCCGAGTCATAGATATTGAATCATCTTTGAAATCTACAAACGTTGTAGAATTCGATAAAATTCGCTACAGAAACCCCATGTGTTTCTAAAAATTTTCCTAATTTTCTTGGGTTGGATTCAACCCTCTTAAGCTAATTTTTTTTGCAGTCAAGTGTTCAAATTAAACTACTAAGAAAATATAGGTTGTTGAAACACTCACCTATGGCAGCGGAATCCATCTCATTTTGAATTGTATGTTAACATTGAATGATTTTAAAAAACGAAAAATATTCACCAAGCTCCAAACTTGCACGCGGAAAAAAGTTTACGGTAACGATTACTAGCAAGAGTAAGAATTCGGTGACAGCTATTGCACAATTGTGATAAGCACCATTTGAAATCAGACCGATTACAACCAACTATTTACGTTGCCATGGAAACGATAGGTTAACATAGGAACGATTACCAAATCGCGAGTCATGATTCAGTTCACGAAAAGAAAAGAGATGTCAATACTTGAATAACATTTATAAACATTCAGGAAAATGACGGTTACTTTAGGGAAAAAGAGCATCGCTGAAGAATGTTAGCAGTGAAGTTACCAAAAATTCGTAGTAATAATACTAAATGTTGGTAGTTTTATTGTCATTTCCCATAGTGAATTCATCAACTCATAGTAAATTCACTACGAATATTCTCCAGCAATACTGTTTTTCTCTCAATGGTCCATCATCTTCCTAAATATCAATGATTTCTGGCTTTTGTGTACCCTCAGCCCGCGATGAGAAGAAAAACGAATGGTAATCAATCTCATACAGTTTTCCTCGTGCAGCAAATGTACACTGGAAATAAAACACATACTAACGTTGAGATAAAATTCAAAGCCAATCTACTGAATTCTGAGTTTTGTGTCCACCATATTAGATACGCTATCTTTTATTCTTGGAATTTGACAACTGATTCGTAATCAATGACCCCACAAAACCCTGGATACCGAGTTTGAAGGAAATCTGATGATTTTTTCAATTTTTTTCTGCCAAACTGGATCCGCCATTCTGAATTCCGGAATTCAGACACCGGATTCGGAATCAGCGACCTTAAAAACCTCAGGGTACCGAGTTTGAAGGCAATCCGATGATTTTTTCAATTTTCATCCGCCATATTGGATCCGCCATTTTGAATTTTGAAATTCAAACAACGGATTCGTAATCAGCGACCTCAGAAACCCCTGGGTAACGAATTTGAAGAAAATCCGATGATTTCTTTCAATTTTCGTCCGCCATATTGGATCCGCCATTTTGAATTCCGAAATGAAGACAACGGATTCATAATCAGCGACCCCACAAACTTCTGCATATCAAGTTTCAGACGGATCTAAGGACTTCTCATCACTCCGTCTAATTTTTTGTGATTTCCTGCACAAAAACATGGCGGAATTGCTTAGGGGCAGACATGGGCAGCCGTTTTTTTTTCTGATGTTCAGGTAAGAGTCCCATCTACCACCTCCAATAAGTTAAACGACGTAATTTCGCGTAATTCTCTACTATTCCTTCAAAAACCAAACACATTTTCTCATTTATAGATATAGAAATTACATCCAATCATTGCTCTGTCAGTACTTTCCACTCATCAAATTGATATTCTCTTAATTTTTAGTGTATTCTACATAGTTTCAGTAATAGACTCCAATTTGAAAAAGTTAAATCGGTTCATTTTTCGAGACACAGCGTCTTTTTGAACATGCTCGTTATTTTACTGTCTTTCAATCACGCGGATTATACTTCAAGGAGGGTATTTTGCAACTGGTACACAAGGGCAGGGGGAGGGGATCAGATCTTCTTATATGAGAATTCCAATACTTGGGACATCACCTTACTTATCCCAAGGGTCAAATATCCCCAACTACAAACTTCATTTTTGGGGTTTTGGCCAGCTTTTTGGCATTTGGCCCCACTGTGCGTTGGTGGTAATCTGCAAGTGTCCCCGCTGAAACATGATTTTTGCTTGAAATTCAATTTCTTATTTTCAAAAACATTTTGGGCCAAAGCATGCATATTTTACTGAATAATCATTGTTGATGTATTATTATAACTTCACAACTTTTTTGGCATATAATTGCTGTCATGAGTGTGGCGCTAGTTTCTTACAAGTTCCTGGTCAGTTACTACTGAGTGCCTCGCTAGTTTTGATGGCTAGAATTTAGTTAAGTGAAGTGTTACATTCTAATAAGTTACTCGTAAGTTTTCCTTATGAGTGACTCACAAGTAAGATAGGTAAACTTATAAGTAACTTTCGATGTACTAGAGAAAATTTCTACCAGGGATACCGTTGGTCCGATATGCTGGGCCGTTGCCCCAAGTGTTGAGGTATTTGATAATTTACCGCGCATGAGGAAATTATTCATGAAAGCCAAAACGTAATAATACGTGAGTGTTCGACCTTCGCCTTGTTGACATAGAAAATAACAACTGAAATTGAAAGGACTTCTCAATTGATGAGAATACTGCACGGAAAAAAATGACTGGTGAATTTTGCATTGGTTGTTGTTATTTTAACATAACTGCTGAAGTGCATGCAATTGGAGTAAAATTCACATTGGGACCAATGTTATGGGTACATTGCTACTGAAGTAAACGGCAGGCGTGTTGCCATGGTAACCATGATAACAATGTAAATCCAACAGGACTCTGGAGTAAATTCTACATGAAATCCACACCGTAATTATAACCTCACTTTTCATGTAATTCTTACGTGGTCATTTTTTTCCGTGTGAGAAAATTGAATTAGCTGACAAAGAATCGACTCGACGTAGTGACTGAAAGATATAAAATACGGATGAGAAGCGGACTGTAGATTGAAGGAAGAGGGAATAGATTCCGTCTCGTTTTTTGTTTAGAAAAGAAAAAAAAGGACGAGTGTTTAGTTTCAACACTATAATTCACGAATAACAATATAATATAAACTTCAAGGAATAAACTCCCTATAACGAAATTTACAAAGATGGGTCATTTGAAAGGTACACAAGTACCCTATCCAAAAGACCCGAAATGGAGAAATGAATCTGGCCAAGATTCACGCGTCATTCACTTACTCATACAACCGTTGCGGTGCACCGTGAAAAAGTCGGGGAGATTTCCTGGTCCAGTGACGATCGACGATAGAATTTGGAGGTGTCCAGCAGAAGATGCCCAAGATGAGGAACCGCGTCAAGAATTAATACTCGATCACGGCGTATTCTTAGAGGAATTCGGAGATAACGTAATCACGGCGGATCGCGAGGAGATGAAAACTAATTACACCAAATACTTTACACATGGAAAGATAATCGAAGAGAACACACATCCGTTGCTCTAAGAGTGTCATGACCCACTGAACTTGGAAGGGATTGACAGCCAAAAGTATGAAATATCTTCGGTTCCCACTCTCTAATTGCCGTGTCAATGTGTAATGAGAGTGTCTAATTGTGGTGTGCGACGAATTGCGCTGCTACATGTGCTGCGATGAAACAGTGAGAAATATCCGAAATCCGCTGTCTTTTTCGTTCAAATCTCATGAACTTGTAGTATAATAAGTACACTATATCTAGGAGAAGTGCACTACCCTACCAGCACACCTACCGCTTTCACGTCGCATCTGCGTGGAGGCAACGTTAGACAAAAGGGATCCTCTGTAATGTTGCGTTTTCTCCCTCAATTAATTCAATCAGAGAAAAGTTGTTCCACTGTGAAGATAGTGGGTGTCATTGCTGAAGCAATAAACTTTCACCAGTAGTTGCACTGTAAAACACGTATTTATATTTATATATTTCCTTAAACATATAAAGTTCTGAAACTTTATCGACAAGATCAATATTCTTGAGGTATTGTCAAGACAAGATCAGGATGATTCTTTACAAGAATCATTCAAGAACAAGACGATATCATTATTTTCATATTTTTCAAGAACAAGACAATATTTCAGAAAATATCGTATTGTTTCGTATAGTGGAAGCACTAATGAACAAATCCATTTTTTAAACAAACACCCTCTTTGAAAAATTTGAAAAAATTCATAGCGATAGCCTCGAGTTTTACGGAAATTTTGGTTGTTTGGAATCTGCGGAGACTCCAAAATTGTGGAAGTTATGAATATCTCTGTGAAGTGGTGCGCGTGAAATCGCTCCCCGGTCGATACCGTGAATAGCGCCTTTCAGTTTCAACGCAAAAAACCATCGAGGGAACTTCTGATTCCGGGAAACTTCAAACGACGAAGTCTTCCCACTATGTTTGAAGAAGGTTTCCTGAAATTCCCAGATTTTTCACTCCAATTTTGAAGGTACGGACGATTTTCTATCAGCGCAGCGTATCGGTGATTTTAATCCCATTGATAGAAAATCGTGCTTATCTCATTCAAAATTGAAGTGAGAGATCTGAAAATTCCAGGAAAACTTCTTCAAACATAGTGGAAAAACTTTGTCGTTTGAAGTTTTCCGGAATCAAAAGTTCCCTCGATGGTTGAAACTGGAAGGCGCTATTCACGGTATCGACCGGGGAGCGATTTTATGCGCATTATTTTATGCGTAGTTCAACCAAAGTGAAAAATGAATTTTAAAACGAATATATATATATATATATATATAAATATTCATTAGTTTCATTTTTAAAATAACTTGATTTCATTTTGTCTAAGTAACCTTTTTAAGAAAATATATAAAATAAATTGTCCCGATAAAGAACGATACAAAACGATAAATTTCTTCTATAGTTTTCAATGAGGTTTCTGAATACGGAATTTACGAAGTTATATCGTTATCAAAAGATAGAACTCTATCGTTCCTTATCATTTTCTATAAAAATTCAGAAGAATATATGGGATTTTATCGTGAAATTCGTATAGGAAAAGTACTACTTTTTCTGGAACACATAACTATATTTTTCCAAATAACTGGTACTTTTCTTATACGAATTTCACGATAAAATCCCATACATTCTTTTGAATTTTTATAGAAGACGATAAGGAACGATAGAGTTTTATCGTTTAATAACGATATAACTTCGTAAATTCCGTATTCAGAATCCTCATTGAAAACTATAGAAAAAATGTATCGTTTTGTATCGTTTTTTATTGGGAAAATTTAGCAGGGTTAACGATTCTCTGCGAAGAGGCCCCCCTTTTGCAGGAGGCCCTGGGCTCGGGCCCGGTGTGCCCTGCCTTAAAGACGACCCTGTGTATGGCCACAATTGCGGTATTCTTGATGATCCGGTTGTTCTGATATTGTTAATCAAAGAAACATACGACACAATAGAAGAATAAATCAAATAACTCCCTGGTAGAAATTCTCGCTAGTAAACCATAAGGCACCAATCAGTTCATCCTTTTTACTGGTGAGGCACTAATCGGGAAAACTTACCAGTAACTGATGAGGGATGTAACACTCGCACCAACGAGGGACTAATCAGGTAAACTAAGCAGACACTAGAAAGTAACTGATGAGGCACTTGCCAGTAACTGACGAGGAATTTTTTGGAATAAATATGACTCTCTAAATTTCTTGGAGTGGAATAGCACTCTTGAAAAATGTGTATTTCAGGGGGAAAAAAATCTGTCACAGATTTTAGTTATTTTTGTAAAAGAAAATAAAAATAATCCATTTTTTTCTTTTCACCGACATCCCCAAACTCCGCCACCTTCTGTAATTGCTCGTTGTACTGATGGGAATTTATTATGCACCTTCGAGGATTCGAACCGCTGTAATCAACCTACCTGAACGTGAACCTACACAACCTAAGCCTACACGACCTGAGCTAAACCGACACTTGCGTCTATGGTAGAAAAAGTTGCAACAAGTGTTCCTGGAGTACCTCGGTTGATTTCCTGTAGAACGATGTGTTACAATAATAATCGAATCACAGTCGATACATTTTTGAATCATTATAATATTAGGGATAAATATAGCGAAGTATTGAAAATTCTGTAATGATGTGCCAGTGAATAGAATTTGATTCCGACGTTGACAAATTTCCAATCCATGTAATTTTCTAACCTCAAAATTTTTGAATCACATATGTACTGTGAGAGGTGATATGATTTTATCAATAAAATGAATTGAACTTACAATTATTGTATAATTTCATATGAAGTGAATTGTGAATTTGGAAGTGAATTTAATTCAATGTATATTAAATCGACGCTCAAAGTTTCTATTTTTTGCAATGCTTTGGTTTGAGTCTGTATCCAAATTTTTGTTTACTTTCAAGATCATTATTTCATTCTCTTGCAGACTTATAGAATTTCCTCAATGAAGGTGATTGTGCTGATTTGGAATACCTTTAGTTCTGTATGATACTAAAAATTGATAATCCTAGGTGTCATTAGTCAATACCGCATATCTGAGTCACTGTGTTTGATACCATGTATTGATAAACAATAGTGAGTATACCCTGTAACAATAAACAATACTGGATATAGTTGATGAATACCATGTATCGATGAACGATATTGGATGTAGTTGATCGATACCATGTATTCATGAACAATATTGGATACAGTTGGTCTATGCCATGGATCAATGAATAAAATTGGATATAGTTGATCGATACCACATATCCTTGTAGAAGATCATATTCGGGTTGTCTGAACTGTATATATGAACCTGAATGTTGATTTTATTTATGGAAATTGCAATTGTAGATCTCTTTCAATTTCATAAAACTATTTTGAATTAAATCTTACGACAGCTTTTCAAATTGATATTTCAGTACTGGATGTACTGGAAATAATTTCAGTTCGTTGGGTTGATTTTTTATAAAAGGGTTTCTTTTCTGTGATTAATTAAGTTATACAAACAATTTTTACAAAACCCCAGTAATTTTACACTTTTGAATCATAAAACATTTACGCTGATACATAGTTTGAAGTTTTTTGTCTTTTCAGATACTCAAGAACGTTTCAAACAAAACATTTTATTCCAAGTACTCGTATCTAGGTTTCATTGAAAACATATGTCATTCAATGGAATATTTTAATCACAGTCTTCTTGTATTGTCAGAGTTCCTTTCAGATTCATATACTCTCACTAAAATACATTGAAAATCTGAATTATTCTTTGACTTATTCTCTTTTCATGGGCTTTTTTAATGGCTTATGTATATGTTTAACAATCGTATAACACTAATATACAACTATCCAATTGCATTGTAAAATATAACACCTTTTCATGTATACATCTCATACATCTGTACCGTTTATTGTGAAACATTAATTATATTTCGAAAATTTATCACAATTAATGAAATTATTATACATAATTCAACCTAACATAAACAAGATATACTGAATGTTTCATAATGAAGGCCACAGGCCACAGATATATGAGATGGATACATGAAAAGGTATTACATTTTACAATGAAATTGGATAGTTGTATATTAGTGTTATACGATTGTTAAACATATACATAAGCCATTAAAAAAGCCCATGAAAAGAGAATAAGTCAAAGAATAATTCAGATTTTCAATGTATTTTAGTGAGAGTATATGAATCTCGAAGGAACTCTTACAATACAAGAAGACTGTGATCAAAATATTCCATTGAATGACATGTTTTCAATGAAATGTAGATACTTAGAATAAAATTTTTTGTTTGAAACGTTCTTGGTTATCTGAAAAGACAAAACACTTTAAACTATGTATCAGAATAAATGTTTCATGATTCAAAAGTGTAAAATTACTGGGGTTTTGTAAAAATTGTTTGTATAACTTAATAAATCACATAAAACAAACTCTTTTATGAAAAATCAACCCAAAGAACTGAAATGATTTTCAGTATAGTACATCCAGTATTGAAATATCAATGTGAAAAGCTTTCGTAAGATTTAATTCAAAATAGTTTTATGAAATTGAAAGAGATCTACAATTGCAATTTCCATAAATAAAATCAACATTAAGGTTCATATATACAGTTCAAACAACCCGAATATGATCTTCTACAAGGATATGTGGTATCGATCAACTATATCCAATTTTATTCATTGATCCATGGCATAGACCAACTGTATCCAATATTGTTCATGAATACGTGGTATCGATCAACTACATCCAATATTGTTCATCGATACATGGTATTTATCAACTATATTCAGTATTGTTTATTGTTCCAGGGTATACTCACTATTGTTCATAAATACATGGTATCACACACAGTGACTAATGAGGTATGAGTCATGAGGTATTGGCTAATGACACCTAGGATTATCAATTATTGGTATCATATAGAACTAAAGGTATTCCAGATCAGTACCATCACTTTCAATAAGAAAATTCCATAAGTTTCCAAGAGAATGAAATAATTATCCTGAAAGTAAACAAAAGTTTAGATGAATATTCAAAACCAAGCATTGCAAGACATAGAAAATCTGAGCATCGATTTAATATGAATAAGCTGGGATATTTTACTCTAAGACAGGTGATATTTTAATTCACAAATAGGTGAAGTATAATTCACTCTCTACTTACGAGTGATACTTTTCATTCTAGTTTGAAAAGTGGAGAGATTCACTCTACTAAAGTGATCTTGTCACTCTTGGAGAGTGAAAGTGCTAATGCATTTTACATTGAGAGTGGAAATTTCACTCTTAGAAATTTAGGGGCTATACTGTAGTAATAACTACAACTCTTCACTTAGAATATAGATGCAATTAAGAGAAATTACCTCTCGAGTCTTGAAATGAATAAAAAGTTATTTTCACTTATGAATCATGCCAATATTGTTGCTCAATCCCTACTCATTTTTAAAGTTAATCCATCAAAAATGTCGTCTTCCCTGATACAAAGTGCAAGGAACATTTTATTCAACC
This sequence comes from Gonatopus flavifemur, assembly GCA_018340375.1. Lineage (NCBI taxonomy): Eukaryota > Metazoa > Arthropoda > Insecta > Hymenoptera > Dryinidae > Gonatopus > Gonatopus flavifemur. Next base: position 604,428 of record JAFFJZ010000023.1, read on the forward strand.
CAAGATTGAAAAGCTCATGTCTCTTCATTCAATTTATACCTGGAGTGAATACTTGTAATTATCAGTAGAGAAGATTTTACTCTATTATTATTAATTACTTCAGATTATCAAATACTGATGAGTAACTCATTAGTTTGTCCCAATAAATGCTAGTTGGATCCAACTTATCAGTTATTGACTAGCCCCTTGCTAGTTTTTCCTAATTAGTTCTTCCTTCTTAGTGCTTCATCGGTCATAGGGAAGAACTTGTAACATTTCTACCAGGGCTGTTCTTATGGTTTGAAAGAGAACTCTAACATCATTTCGGATGATCGTATCTGAAATTGAATGTAAAATAAATATGGACGAGGATATAATATACGAGTAATTTTCTCATCCATATTCATCTGGATTCAAAGTTTAACTGTTTCTATTTGTTTTCATGCTGTGTCTCAAGGTTAGAAATCTCATTACAAGTGAGAAATTTGGATAAATTGAATTACTTCGGACCGAAAGCATTCGAGAGATTTGTTGTTTGAAATACATATGAATCATTGGTTAAACACTCTCATGACTTAGGCTAATCAGATCGGCGTGATGGGTTTGCCAGAGTTGATTCGGTATCGTGACGAATCTGGTCAATCCCAAGACCCGATGTTGCGCGCTGTCAGTCAGATACATGACACCAATCGAAAAACAGTGATGATACAGTAACGGCTCAATTGTTTTTGCCAGAGTCTGGCAAATAAATCCCCGCCAGTATTGGACCGTTTGTGCGTTCCCGGAAATTTCCACCTGGGTGTGTTCACTATCATTTCTAGTAAACATTTCATGATCTTTTTTTCTCCGTGTATATAATTCTTTATTCACGTAAATAAATTTCACTTGATTCGAAATCTTGATTTAGGAAGATTTATTTTCATTTTCTGTTTTTCCACTAGAATGCAACATATACATCATGATTGTTAATCCTCGATTAGAGGTATATCTTTAATTCTTTTATTTAACAAATCAAAACGGGATAAAGAGTATCAAAGACAGTATCAAAGATAGTTGGAAAGAAATATAGATAAACCTTTCTGATACTAAAATAAAGTATTATTACCCGAGTTTTTTCCAACGTCCCATCGCAATGTGCGAAAACGATTTTCATGAAAGTACATAAAAACTTTTACTGGTGCATGTTCGAGTGCTACAACAGTATGAAATACCACTGAAGTGAAACAAGAGAAGGGAATGAAAATTTATGTTCTTGATGTTCGGTACTTCGCACATCGAACAAAGAAAGGAGAAAAAGTAGAAGGAGCAGAAGAAGAAGAAGAAAAAGAGAAAAAAGCAAAGCACGGGATGAAGGGAGAGTGAGTTATTGTCATCTGAAAATTGGTGCATCTTCTCATCCTTTGTCACCTATCCAATGCGAGGCATCCGAAAAGCATTCTAAAGTTTCGTCCTTTGCATAGCTTCTTTTTATTTCCTCGAACTTCCCTTTCGTTTAAAATTCTCAACTTCAAAGTTGTTATGATGGAAATTTGAAAAGACGTATTCTCACGTTTACCACAACGGAAAACAAATGTATTATACATAACGCATATCCAATGTTCTTAAATTCCAGTACTTCGCAATCGATAATTCATGTTTACGGTGGAAAATTTAGTCTCAAACGTTTTGTCAGGGAGATTCTCTCTTAAGATGTATGATCGTTCAAAAAAAAGCTGTAAACATTCATTGTTCTATGGTCCTATCACATATTCAAAATCATTATGGAGGAATATCAAAAATATCGTTTATAACCTAAGAAAAGGGACGAATAAATTACTCCACAATATATTTTGAATAAGAATAATCTTCATAATCAACTTCTATTCGATAATGAGTTGCAAATTCAATTACGAACATATTTTCACTCAAGTACGGAACAATTATCTTTTGAATATCTTCTTTTCAGTCTTTGAGTTGAAAATTCTTCTTTCCCGATCGTATCAAAGAATTTCTCAGGTTTTCCTCCAGCAGCCTTCCCGCTAGTGTTGCCTCAAGGCGAATTGGGCATAACCGAAGCATTCCAATAAAAAGTTCTTTGCTCCGCTTTACATTGCAAGTCATCCTCACGACATACTTTCTGATGATTTCACATATATCGTGAATTATATGAATAACAAAACAGATACAGAGGTGTGAAAATTATTAGAATAATTGAAGGCCCGGATGCAATAAGGGGACTAACGCTCGAAAATACGGAGAACTATTGTCCAAGCCATGACGTCACACGCAAAAATCAAAAGTCGGAATTTCGAAAATTGAAAAATACTGGGTGATAGGCCTTGAAAAATGAATATAAATATCTGTTTACCATTTTTTTCTAGGATCCATAGTTTTCGAGAAACAAATAGAAACTTCCTATTTTTTCGCACCAAGAATCAATGTTTTTCAATATTAAACTCGTTCTAACTCGGTCATTTTTCGATGCATCGGAATGAACCTTGCAAATTTCGATTCGTAAGACTTTTCCAAAGACAACAATATCGTGAAAGTTTGTAAAAATTAAGAACAAGTGAATAAAGTTTCAATTCGAAGTGAAAATCACGTTTTCCATGATTTGCCTGAAAAAAGTGTCGGGGGAAGTATGAGCTACAAAAAACTTCCAGCGACAAAGTTGTTCGCTAGTATATGGACAAACTTTGTGAAAATTTTTAGATCGATTGGACTATTAGTTCGTAAAATACAGCGGTTTATTCATTACAGCGGAACGAAAACTTTTCATGCTTTTGCGTCGTTTACAGGTTAAGTATTGAAATTCGTGGGAAAAAATGTATTCACTGGATTTCTCATCGTGGGCTTATGTTTTTTGAGTCGGATAATCCAAATATCGAAGAACTTTTGTGAAATTCGTTATCCAATTGTTCATTTATCTATTATGCAATCAAATTGTTTATAACAAAAATATTAATAACGATTTTCAAAAAAATTCTTCGATATTTGTATTCTCCGACCCAAGAAACATAAACCCACGATGAGAAATCCAGTGAATACATTTTTTCCTACGCATTTCAATACTTAACCTGTAAACGATGCAAAATCATAAAAAGTTTTCGTTCCGCTTTAATGAATAAATCGCTGTATTTTACGAACTAATAGTCCAATCGATCTAAAAATTTCCACAAAGTTTGTCCATATACTAGCGAACAACTTTGTCGCTGGAAGTTTTTTGTAGCTCATACTTCCCCCGACAATTTTTTCAGGCAAATCATGGAAAACGTGATTTTCACTTCGAATTGAAACTTTATTCACTTGTTCTTAATTTTTACAAACTTTCACGATATTGTTGTCTTCGGAAAAGTCTTACGAATCGAAATTCGCAAGGTTCATTCCAATGCATCGAAAAACGACCGAGTTAGAACGAGTTTAATATTGCAAAACATTGATTCTTGGTACGAAAAAATAGGAAGTTTCTATTTTTTTCCTCGAAAACGATCAATCCTAGAAAAAAATGGTGAGCAGATACTTATATTCATTTTTCAAGCCCTATCACCCAGCATTTTTCAATTTCCGAAATTCCGACTTTTGATTTTGGCGTGTGACGTCATGGCTTGGACAATAGTTTTCCGTGTTTTCGAGCGTTAGTCCCCTTATTGCATCCGGGCCTTCAATTGTTATTTCCAAAATAACTCCAACATTTGCCTCAGATTATGCATTTATGTGTGGAGTACTATTTTGATATGATAGTTTTCATCCTCCCATTTCAGAGTTGATTATTATAACAATTTTTCTTTCCAATCTTTTTTTCATCCCAATGATCTCAACACCTCGATCTCGAACTAAACAGTATGTGACGATAGATCCCCCTGGGAATTTAGAATAGTTAACAACAAATTCCGACCGGGATTTTTATTGGTTTCATCGTAACTCAACTATCATTCCTTGTCGTGTATATAAACTTCAAACAATGAAACACCAGTTCTTAATATTAAAATATTGCACATTGTTAGTTATTGAAAGACATATGAAGATGCTCATAATGAAAGAGAACTTTGTACAAATGAGATTGTTGAATAGTAATCATGGAATATTCCTTCGTTCAAAAATGGAGGGCTTAAGAACTATTTATATCAAGAAATAAAACCAGTACTCCATAGATGATTGCATTCCTTAGAGGAAAGTTGGAACAAGTTTGGAAATCACAATTATTCTAATAATTTTCACACCTCTGTAAACAGTGTTCTGAAAAATTCTTCTTTCGTTTGACAGTCCTCCTCAGAAGATATCTTCCAATCTCGGGTACGATAATAGGCTTACAAACTGATGATAAGTCTTGATTGATTTGTACAAGTCAAGCACATCTCGTATTCAATCCTCACCATCACAGAAGATATGCAAACTCAACTACACTTCAGCAACAGATAATACCGTATACCTCATAAAGCCACTCTTGTAATCGTTCAAAGCCGTCTTCGAAACAGAAGCATAGCTAATGAGATTAATCATTCATTTGTTATCAAGTATCACGAATTAAGATGGAGTATTATCCTTGGAAGTTCTTTGAAGAATCATTACGATGTTGAACGTTGTTAATCTGTATAAAAATAACGGCAAAAAATTTTGCGTCATGTGAATTTTATTCATGATCATCAATTATAAGGAAAATAATCATTCTCACCTGACTACGAAAGCTAAGGAAGTGATATATCTAACAATCTATGCATCTGAGTACGTATATATGTACACGCGTTTGTCACTGTCTACAGTCCAAATGGCTGGATCTATCCTCATGCGAGAGGTACGGATCGATTAGTTTCGCTCTCATGACTGACCCTAGCCAAGAGATTTTCTTTCACTGCTTCCTTTGTAAGAAAAAAAGAGAGAGAATGAGAATGACGATGTAGTGCTATTATTTTGAAAAGGTCTCGAGTTCTTTCAGGTGGTGAATAAATTGCCAATACTGGTTGACTGTATGTAACATCGAAATTCCTGATACATGGGATTGAGAGTTTCAATAAGAATGATCGGAAACGATCGTATCTTCAGATCTCTTTGGGAACCCATTGGGAGATGAAAGTAATAGCGCTCCGATCATCTTCGATGGAAAGCAACTCAATTCAAATGCGTGTTCAGAATTCTTATCCTACACTGAGAACAAAAATTGTTATTAGTCAAGGGCGCCGGGGATTTAACAGGTGTGCAGCTGAGTCAACAGAATAACGCTTGGCCAGGGTTGTCAGGTTGGGCGATATGTCGCCAATTGGGCGATTTGATAACTCAATTTGCGACCAAATTTTCAAATCTGCGATTGTTCAGAAATTCGGCGATATTCGCTATCCTGAACGGCGACTTTTAGGCGATTTTTTCAAGGACCAAAAATTCAAAGAAAAGGAACACAATCCAAGAATCGGATTGGTTCGCTACACTGAGAGAAATGATCAGTCGGTACAACTGAAAAATTTTTAGTTGTTCCATAATAGTTGCTGCAACAATTTTTTTTTGTTCGGAATACTGTTGAAGAAGTTAGAGCAAAAAAAAAATAATTAGTTGTCACAACTATAAATAATTCAGTTGTAGATTTTAGTTAATGATACTATAATTATGTAACTGTAGACGATTAGTTGCATGCACAAATATATTGCAGTGATGAGAAATAAAAATTTGTGTTGATGGAATGAAATATTTTTTAATCAAATAGTTTGGTTTCTGAAACTAAAACTTATAAGTACCATCAACTAATTTTATTAGTCCATGTTATTTTGTACTTCACACTGGAGGGATTGTTCAGTTGTCATGACTGAAAACTTACTGAAATATGACAGCGTAGAAAAAATCAATTTATCTCAGAGACAATTGACAAATCAATTTCTTCCGTACTGAAATCAATCTGAAAATTGTCTAATGGAGTTTATGCCCCCTGGTTACAGTATCGAACGTTCCTAGGAGTTATTGCAATTCGTCGTTTCATTTATTTCATAGCGTGGCGTTGTGAACAAAACACTACCGGATCTTGTTCGTACGCGTTCACGTGTTACTCGACATGGTTATTCTTGATTATTCTTTTTAGTCGAACACACAAACAATAATAATGCAACATCAAGTTGAAGACCTAAAACGTTTTATCCTATACGAGTGCTGAAATTGTGTGAAAGAGAATTGGGATTTGAGCATATCATCGAGAAATTTTGTCGGTTACGGTACCAATGTTCCCAAGAGTCTTTGCGGTTTGTTGTTCATAGCGTGGCATTGCAAACAAAACACTACCGAATCTTGTTCGTGCGCGTTGACGTGTTACTTGGCGTGGTTACTCTTGGTTATTCTTTCTTAGTGAAACTAGCAGATAATATTACGACAGCAAGTTGAAAATCTACAACGTTTTATCGCATATGCAAGTGCTGAATTTGCGTGAAAGGGAATTGTGATGGATCCTTTTGTCAGCAACCTGTTAAAGAAATGGGGCCTGGAACATTTAGTGGATGATTTTACACGTAAGTTGTATTCTTTTATAATTATCGAATATTCTATAAAAAGTTATTACATCCTTGAATCCTCAAAAGTTGTTGAAAGAACGGAAAAATAATTCATATATTATTTGAACAGTAAAATTCTGATTACAATTATTGAAGTTCTCCTTTTTAGCCTTTCGTATATATTTTGATGATTTTGAAATTTTTTAATATGTCTGACTGTTCATAGAATGTACATTTTCTAACAAGTTCATTCATAAATTTTTCCAACAAACGTTCAACTCTCTCAAATATTTGTCTGAATATTTGTTTGTGTTCTAAATATATTATACATGTGATAGGTTATATTTGAGAGAGTTTATATTCAAATAGAGTTGTTGAAAAATCTGATGACCTTGAAATTCAAATACATTAGGGATGTTCTTCTTGTTCAATATAAATGATATTGATTTAGGACAACAAATTGATCGTGAAACATTCCTATCAATTCCGGCAGAACGGCTAGATCCAATAATTCCCATCCTAGGTTGACAATATCAATTTTTACGTAAGCGAGAAGAATATTTAAGATCAATGGATGTGAATTTGTGTGAGACATCTTGTTTATTTTCTGTATGAAAAATTTTATACCCAAAAGATATATACGCTATGGAAAGAAGGTTGATATTTCTAATATAACTGTTTTAGCGTATGAGTGTTTTGGAAAAAAGCTTAGAAAACCGTACGAAAGAATTGCAAAAACACAGTCACACATCTCAACCCCCCATCACCGCGGTCGGAGATCCTGCTGAAAAGATAGAAGCTGTCTATGTGATTATTGAGAAAGTAAAGGACGAGTACCAAAACATCACCTCTGCTGTTGGCTTGTGCTTCAAATCATTTTTTGCATCGGATTTAAAGTATATATTTGGTATATTTGAGACATTCGGAAAAAATGATCATATTCAAGCTCACCCTGTGGCACGGTCTTATAGTGCGAGTCTAGAGTTGTATAATCTTGAAAATATAATTCATTATGAAATGCCATATGTATCTTATCCTAATGTAAGTGATGAGATTTACGTGATATGTAACTGATTTTGTATGTATGCGGTTTTTGCAAACCATTATGTTCCTATCACTATGACAAGTATGAATTATTCCTTTTTTTTCTCTATTTTTATGATTGTGTCAAAGTATATTTCAATAAAATACAATGAAACGAGAAGAATAAAATGTACTCATTTTAACTTTCTTTGGTGGGATTTTGAATTCACGTCAAGTAATGGCCAATGCATACAGATTTTTTTCAATGTTTCCGTGAAATGTGTCAGAAATAGAAACTTAAAATATGTCATGATAGAATATATGCTTGGGATTACACTCTAGATATAAATTTCTATTCTGTAATGGTTGAGGAATGTTGAACGACAAATTTTCTGAATCCTAACAATTTTTCAAATCCATCCAATAATATTCCAGAAAAACAACTGGATGGAAATTCATCAATATCAGGGTGCAATCCCAAGGACGTATTTTATCAACACATATTTCAAATCATCATTTCTTCCGCACTTTACGACAAAGGGATGAAATTTGAATGGAAAAGTAATTATTTGAGTGGTATTTTTCCATCCATTCTTTTGAGCGTAGCAAATACAGAAAAACAGTTCGTTCAAAAGAATGGATTTAGTCATTCTGACTATTAAATTTGATTACCTCAACTGAATTTTTTTGATAGTAGCAAATATAAAGCATAGTGCATCCAAACGAAGTATTTTAGTTATTCTGACTAATTTTGTTTGGTAGTCACAACTAAGAATAGAGGTACAACTGACAATTTTTTTTAGTCAACGTAACAATAAAATATGAGAAATTTTAACCATCAAATTTGTGTTACTACAACTTAAAAGTGTTGACTGAATTAATATAGTTGTAGCAACTATATGGACTTAGTTGAAGATTTAGTTCGCTCCATCATTTTTCCGAGTCTACATGGAAATATTTTTTCTAGTTGCTACAACTAAAAAAATTTATTTGATGCGGTATTTCACTAAAAAATTCAGTAAATCTTTGATTGTGACAACTAAAAATTTTCCTCAGTGTAAGATGCGCGTTCCAATCAATCACTACGTCATTGATGGAAGCACAACAAATTTCGAACGTACTATTCCCAGCAGTTTTTTCAATCACATATTGGAGTGATTGTAATGCATGCAGGTGGAATTGAAAGGAATGAACATTTGGGATAACATACTCATCCGATTGCTCCATCAATTGTTTCCGCCGGACAATGTTTTATGAAGGAATTCTGAAATAAAAATTTCGCTCCACCGTTGACAAGGATCGAACTCACAACTTCCAGTCTTGTACACTAGCGCTCCACCCACTGAGCTATGGAGACTGATTAATAACTTCCACTCAGAAATGCCATGTGAAATATGATTTAGCCGATCCAGGAAATACGATTGACATAATATCTTATAAAATGGATGAGAATTCATATCGAATTTGTAAATCGAAATGAATCATAAACTATCATTCTATACGAATTCGCGTGTTTTTTTACCATATGATGAATAGGAAATAATTCTGTATTCAACAAACACTTGTCTGTATCTGAGGCATTCCATGCCAAATCGCACAGTTTTTACCCTGACCCCTTTCGATTGCGCGGAAGTTTTGAAATGTTGTAGCACCTGTTCCAAAACTCATCTATGCTGAGTTTCAGATTTTTCCACCCAAGCGGAAAAAAGTTATGGATTTTTGCAAAAAAAAAGTAGTTTTTTTTCAAATGCTCATAACTCTGCGGAAAATGGACCAAATGGAGCGACTTTTTTTCAAATTTTTTATTTTTAGATGGACTGTACGAAGAAAAATACGAAAAAAATATTCAAAATCATCTAGTATGAAATTTCTGAGTTATTCGAAATAAAACATAAATTTTCCAAATTTCGCCAATTTTGATTTTCAATTTTTGTTGTCAATTCAAAAGAAGTTCCTTTCCGTTTTTCCGCAGTTTCGCTTTCTGATCATCACGGAATGAACGTAAACAATTCTATTTGGGATATTCAACACACATGACATAAATTCAGCACATCCGAAAGATTTTCCATAAAGCTTCTCTCATATGTAGAATGATTCTGTGTGTATCTAACCAAATGATTACACAATTTTCTGATTATTGTGTGGAATGCGATTATGTATCGATATGGGATTTTTGAAATCGAAATAAAGACAATATTTTATATTACATCAATATGAGTGTTTTGGCTTTGTTTTGACTTTAACAGTTTCATATCGTTACATAATCGCTTTTCACATAATAGTCAGAAAATTGTGTAATCATTTGGTTAGATACACACAGAATCATTCTACATATGAGAAAAGCTCTATGGAAAATCTTCCGAATGTGCTGAATTTATGTCATGTGTGTTGAATATCCCAAATAGAATTGTTTACATTCATATCAGATGATCAGAAAGCAAAAATGCGGAAAAATGGAAAGAAACTGTTTTTGAATTGAAAAAAAATGAGAAGAAGAATTTTCCCACCACTGGTCTCGCGGCATTCAACGCAGAATTGATCAAAGTTTTTTTTGAAAAAAAAAAATTGAAAATAAAAAATGGCGAACTTTGGAAAATTTATGTTTCACTTCGGAAAACTCAGAAATTTCATACTAGATGAATTTGAATATTATTTCGTATCTTTCTCCGTAAAGTCCATCCAAAAGGACGAAATTTGATGAAAAGTCGGCCTATTTGGTCCATTTTTTGCAGAGTCATGAGCATTTGAAAAACAAACTCCGTTTTTTTTCAACAATCCATAACTTTTTTTGTTTGGGTGAAAAGATCTGAAACTCAGCACAGATGAGTTTCGGAACAGATACTACAACGTATCAAAACTTTCGCGAAATAGAAAGGGGTTTGGGTAAAAACTGTCCGATTTGGCATGGAATGCTCCATCTGTATCAATTTTTTTTGGTTGAAATGGATTTCATGACACATTAACAGCGATCACATTGATGAAGTTGTTCCAAGTCCGCCACTTTTCAGTCAAACTCATTGAATATTCGTTCGATTAGCCAATTCCCTGCAAGCAATTTGATGAGTATGTTATCTCAAATGTTCATTCTTTCCAATTACACCTGCATGCATTTCAATCACTTCAATATGTCATTGAAACAACTGCTGGGAAAGGTATGTTCAAAATTTGTCGTGCACGGAGAAAAATGATTTTGAAATTCGTAGCGATGATCACTATCTTGCCTAGGAGTGAAGCCAATTTTTGAAAAATAAGCAATGATCGCTTGTAATGATAGGAATGAACAATAGAAAAATAGCGAAGGGTACTAACGTGTATAGTAATGAAAAATTGTATCCATCATGCCTATGCTGTGGAGCATTCAGCGACAAACGGAGTTAACGATGGTTCCCTCAGTCATTACAAAAACGTCATGAAATTGAATATCAAACGTTGTACCGCCCGGCGTGGAGAGTGATTCATAATATTTTCAGGCAATGATTGCCAAGCAATGTATAGAGTAGATTCCAACACAGAAAAAAAGAATAGAACCATTACACGGTGTGGAATCATTCATAACATTTCGAGGTAATGATTCTCAAGTATTGTGTGCCGTACATCACTAAGATTATTCATAAAGTAAGTTGCTGAGGTGTGAGCACGAATCTACGAACGATTCATAAACTTTCAGTGAGTTGAATATCTCAATCGTGCGGTAGAGCTAAATTGGTGTAAGCGTTACTTCGGTTAAGTTAGGTTGATTAGGTAGGTAGGATCGAATCCCCATTACTGAGAAGAAAATTTCTTTCTATCGCAGCTTTGCATCCCGGATCAATCGGACGAGAAACCGTCGTGAAAGTATCTTTCTTTCGGATGATGGTATTGATCACTAAGTTTTGTGAGGAATAGGAAGTATGTTCGTTTAGTTCATATTGTGATAGAAACTAAATGAATTGACAGTGATCTTCATCCGAAGATAGGAACTATTACTACTCCCCGCATAAAGCACTGTTGATAGAAAAGTTCAGTTGTCACCAATTTGCTAACCTTTTTTCGTAATGATTCCTCGTATTTCTAGCAATCATTCACTGTTATTTTTTCTCCGTGTGTTTCCATCAAGGACGTAGTTTGATTGGAACGCGCATCTTATTCAGTTACAATATCGCCACGGGGTTGACTCAACCGAAAGTGTATATTCGTACCAAATGACGGAAAATTCATGTCAAGCGTTATTCTGTTGATTCAACTGCATACCTGCCAAATTCCCGGCGCGCTTGACAAATAACAATTTTTTTTCTCAATGTTCTGATATCCTCATGTTAACCTTCTGGAAGATCCATCTGACCTTTTACACATATTTGAGAGATTCTGAAGAGCTCTCGATGATAACATATTGTTCACTGAGTATTGTATTTTACAATTGAGTTGGACTTCTGAGCGGTAGTCTCATTGCCAAAATGAAATACGGAACCAACTCATGAAGGGTCGTAAAGCTGAGCTCTCGAAGGGAATAATAAGAGGACAAAAAACAGATGACATGTGTCTTGATGTTTATGCTTATTTCACTCGAAAATTGCTATTGTTTCCAAAATTATGTCTAGAACGTGACAAAGAGATCAATATATAGAATTCTAGATTTGTGTTAGAGTGGTTCTGTCCGCAATAAATCAAGCTTTGAGACGAGATCTTGTTCCTTTTCAACTAATTCCATAGCAGTTTTCCCCAAACTATGTTACTGTCATCTGGAGTGAAATGAGTAGCCAGATGAGTACAAATCGTGATTGTTATTGAGTCGCAGAAGTTGAAAATGAGGATGATGAAACTACTCACACACAGTTGAAAATTTTCCCTAGTGGAAATGCACTATATATGACCCACATATGACCCATATATAAACCATATATGGATCATATATGTTATGAGTAAACCAAACATATATGAACCATATATGATCCATATATGACCCATATATGGCCCATATATGATTTATTTCCATTTATTGAGGGGTATAAAAAAAGTCTCTCTTTCGAGAATTGAACGCGGTTCGTTGGGGCCGGACTCCATCCCCCTTTTACTGGAGCCACCGCCGGTCGCTTGAAAGAAGCGACTTCTTTCACGTATATGAACTCCCGCTCAGTGATGCCAGCATTTGGTCGACCGAGTCGATTTACCCTCTCCATCTGACCATTTCTCGTTCCCACCATTCCAGCCGGGAGTACGCACACATTGAAACCCGTATTCATGTGATTCGGAACCGGTCGGTTCACTTCGAGTCAGCTCGGACAATCGAGAGAGAACCAACTATCCGTCGGTCTTTGTCTTCTCAATATGTTTTACGATCGGCTAACTCCGTGCAAGATCGGAAAAAATTTAAAGCCCACGCGGTCGACTTACCGAAAAGTTTCACCGCTTTTTCTTTTCCAAGCGACAATTTTATTGTAATCAGTATCGAACTGACTTACCCGGCACCCCGGGCAATTCTTGGCCGGGGCCCTTCGATATTTTTTTCGTTTTTTTTTCAAATCAAGAGCCAGTTCAATACTGATTATTAAATTATCACGATGAAATATAAATTTGATGCATAGCATCATTTAATTGAATTAAAATCGAATATGAGTAAATAATTTTTCAATTATTATTTATTTTTCATAAATTTTATAAGATTATTGGTTATTTTGATGACTGATTATGAAGCTTTCAAGAACTCCTATATGTATTGTATAAAAATTTTCTAATAGTTGCGTATTTCTAATCATTATTTTGAATCTTGATGATTTTTCAATGAATTTCATTAGAATTGTCAATCAATCGATGGTTGAAAAATTCTAAGATAGTTTGGGGATCTATGATAAATGTCCTGCGGTGAATTCCATAATTTTCCCTGATAAATTAATTTTCAGAGATCACTATGATATTCCAGTAATGAGGATAATCAAATCAACATCGATTATCAGATGTTGATCAACATCAAAATAATAAGACTGAATATTCAATTGATTGAGTGCAAATTATTTTCAATGGACTGAATAATTAGATTTGAGCATTCAAATAGATATTTCATCATTTCACGCATTATCAGTCTCTTTCCTTCGCTGCATTACTTCATAGACGTAATATGTGGATCGAAGTATTACAAGACCCCATAGCCTAGCGGCAAAAGACATGTTTCTTGCGGAAGAACGGTCGGGTTCGATTCTGTGTTGGAGACATTTCATTTTTTTTTGTCATCTCTCTGGTGAATAATTAAATTTCACATCCGATTATTATTTTTTATGTCATTACATCGTCATGTTATCAATAATCCTGATCTTTCGGAATGCACTTGCAGATTCGACCAAGTACAGGTCCGAGTCGATTGGAAATTTCCCAAATATTCGTGTCCATGAGATATACACAGTAAAAAATTGTTCGTCAAATTCAACACACAAGCGAATGTTAACCATTTTTCTTCACACTCAACGTGTGTTGATTCCAGAGTGACACTCACAAAGTGTTAATTTGAACTCGAATAACATTTTAATGTGTTGAAAATGAATCGATCGAACAGCATTTGATCAGTGTGTTAAATGAACACACAAAAGTGTTAAATATTCAACACTTGAATTTTGACACGTACTTCTTTTTGACACAATGACGGAATTCCTTTTTACTGTGTAAACCGATCGATGCAGAATCTTCTGAAATGAGGAATTAATAGCACTTCAGAGGAACGTTTTTGAAGAAGTGTACTTGCAAATTCCATCAATTCCTGTGACGAATTGATGAAAAAATTTCAAAAATTTGTGTCCATCGAATAAAGACCGATCGATTCGAAATCTAATGAGATGAAAAATCAAATCACTTCGGAGGAACGTTTTTGAAAAAGTATACTTGCGGATTCCATCAAACCCTTTGACGAATTGATAAAAAAATTTCGAAACTTTGTCTCCGTGGAATATAGACCGATCGATTCTGAATCCCCTCACGCAGAGCAATGGATTCTAAGGAGTATGACAAATATCATGAAGGCTGGAATATTTCATAATATATTCTCGAGTATGAGGACAAGTATCTAGATTATAAGTGTTATGAGTACAAGTATCCATTTATGATGAAGGTGTTTGTTTTGGGGTAGATGGTACTGTCAACTCCAGAGCTCTATATGAATTCACTAGTTCGAAAAGAATTCTTGAAGAGTTCTATTCTCGCTCTTGAAAAAGGATTCTTCGTGTGGTATCTTGGCGGGTTCATGTCCTGAGGAATATCTTTTTTTCCGATTTCATATTATTCTTTTCTCAATTCAAGCAACTGAAGATAGTAATTGTAATAATCTTATATTATAATAGGAACTAACTTTTTTTCCTTGCTGTTATTATATTGATATATTACTGGTTGACGGTAACCCAAAACAAACACCTCCATCATAAATGGATACTTGTACTCATAACACTTATGATCTAGATACTTGTCCTCATACTCGAAAATATATTATGAAATATTCCAGCCTTCATGATATTTGTCATACTCCTTAGAATCCATTGCTCTCCGTGGGGAGATCCAGAATCGATCGGTCTATATTCCACGGAGACAAAGTTCCGAAATTTTTTTATCAATTCGTCAAAGGGTTTGATGGAATCCGCAAGTATACTTTTTCAAAAACGTTCCTCCGAAGTGATTTGATTTTTCATCTCATTAGATTTCGAATCGATCGGTCTTTATTCGATGGACACAAATTTTTGAAATTTTTCCATCAATTCGTCACAGGAATTGATGGAATTTGCAAGTACACTTCTTCAAAAACGTTCCTCTGAAGTGCTATTAATTCCTCATTTCAGAAAATTCTGCATCGATCGGTCTACACAGTAAAAAGGAATTCCGTCATTGTGTCAAAAAGAAGTACGTGTCAAAATTCAAGTGTTGAATATTTAACACTTTTGTGTGTTCATTTAACACACTGATCAAATGCTGTTCGATCGATTCATTTTCAACACATTAAAATGTTATTCGAGTTCAAATTAACACTTTCTGAGTGTCACTCTGGAATCAACACACGTTGAGTGTGAAGAAAAATGGTTAACATTCGCTTGTGTGTTGAATTTGACGAACAATTTTTTACTGTGTATATCTCATGGACACGAATATTTGGGAAATTTCCAATCGACTCGGACCTGTACTTGGTCGAATCCGCAAGTGCATTCCGAAAGATCAGGATTATTGATAACATGACGATGTAATGACATAAAAAATAATAATCGGATGTGAAATTTAATTATTCACCAGAGAGATGACAAAAAAAAATGAAATGTCTCCAACACAGAATCGAACCCGACCGTTCTTCCGCAAGAAACATGTCTTTTGCCGCTAGGCTATGGGGTCTTGTAATACTTCGATCCACATATTACGTCTATGAAGTAATGCAGCGAAGGAAAGAGACTGATAATGCGTGAAATGATGAAATATCTATTTGAATGCTCAAATCTAATTATTCAGTCCATTGAAAATAATTTGCACTCAATCAATTGAATATTCAGTCTTATTATTTTGATGTTGATCAACATCTGATAATCGATGTTGATTTGATTATCCTCATTACTGGAATATCATAGTGATCTCTGAAAATTAATTTATCAGGGAAAATTATGGAATTCACCGCAGGACATTTATCATAGATCCCCAAACTATCTTAGAATTTTTCAACCATCGATTGATTGACAATTCTAATGAAATTCATTGAAAAATCATCAAGATTTAAAATAATGATTAGAAATACGCAACTATTAGAAAATTTTTATACAATACATATAGGAGTTCTTGAAAGCTTCATAATCAGTCATCAAAATAACCAATAATCTTATAAAATTTATGAAAAATAAATAATAATTGAAAAATTATTTACTCATATTCGATTTTAATTCACAATTGAATGATGCTATGCATCAAATTCATATTTCATCGTGATAATTTAATAATCAGTATTGAACTGGCTCTTGATTTGAAAAAAAAACGAAAAAAATATCGAAGGGCCCCGGCCGAGAATTGCCCGGGGTGCCGGGTAAGTCAGTTCGATACTGATTACAATAAAATTGTCGCTTGGAAAAGAAAAAGCGGTGAAACTTTTCGGTAAGTCGACCGCGTGGGCTTTAAATTTTTTCCGATCTTGCACGGAGTTAGCCGATCGTAAAACATATTGAGAAGACAAAGACCGACGGATAGTTGGTTCTCTCTCGATTGTCCGAGCTGACTCGAAGTGAACCGACCGGTTCCGAATCACATGAATACGGGTTTCAATGTGTGCGTACTCCCGGCTGGAATGGTGGGGACGAGAAATGGTCAGATGGAGAGGGTAAATCGACTCGGTCGACCAAATGCTGGCATCACTGCTCCCGCTTATTCTTGAAAACCATATATGGCTCATATATGAACTCCGGATTGGTAGATCAACAATTGTGGATCACATATAAAACATATATGAGTTATTGCAGGTCAGATTCACAATGAGTTCCGCAATATTTTTAGAATAATTATTTTTGAATTCTTCGTTGAAAAATATGAGATACTTGTCAAATTTGTTTGTTTGCTCTTGTTTATTTTATTGTGTTCACCGATTTACAATGTGTCAGAGCTTTTTAGTTTTGACAAATCCAGTTCTTTTTAAATGCGTGTATCTCGAAACGGTCTCAACACACAAAATCACTAATAAGGCATAAAAGTTGGGATTTTTTCTGAACTTTTCAAAAATTCGTGTGAATTTTTTTTTTCCAATTTGTGTCTAGTGGAATTCCTACGGTGGAAGTAAAAATGGTAGTTCATTCAAATTTGGACATTATCAGCCCTTTGAGATCACCAGAAGTCGAAAAGGCTCTAGGGGGTGTCTGTGGTTCCGTACCCTGATGAAAATGTTTGTCATAATTTCTCATAATTTCTCATTGTCCCAATTCATGGAGAAAATATGAGGAATTCTATTGTTCGTTCTCATATTTTCTCCATGAATTGGGACAATGAGAAATTATGAGAAATTATGACAAAAATTTTCGTCAAGAGTAGCTTACAGTGCTTGTCGTGTGACGAGCCCGTCAAAGTTTGGGTCGTGTGACGAACTCGTCATTGAATTCCGTGACCTGCAACAGTGAAAAGATTATTATAACGAACTTTATGAGGATTTGGAATGGAGTCGATACAACCTTACCGTAACCATATTACTTTGGTAGGGTACAATCCTACTCCCTCGTCTCACCAGCCTTCGAAAGGTAAAACCTGTAACACATAAGCGATTAGAAAAAGAGAATACAATAATCAAAAGAGAGTGAATAAAGAGATAGGTGGGATACCTTTTGTTGTCACCAACTAGTCCAGCGCTAGTGACCTGAATGATGCATAACCTGTGAAACAGAGATAATCAATAAGGGTCAATAAAGTCAACAAAAGGAATGATACATCACTCACCACGCGAAGTTCCAAAAGTCACCTGTAAATAGAAGATTATTAGAAAATAAAATTATTAGAATAAGTAGAGAAATAAGAATACGTATTATTGAATACGAAAGCTATACGTTACCTAATCAGAGACATGATCCAGATGATCGCGAGGGGAGTTTTCGAGGAATTTCAGCCCGTGAAAACACTTCGCGACACTAGAAAGTGGTTTTCCACTTAACACTCGCGATAATTCACATATTGAATCTTTACGCGAAAAGGATGACAGGTTGTAAACAAACCTGGTCATCCATATTGTTTTTCTCAGTTACTGACCGCGCATGTGCAGGGTGTGTTCAATTCGATCCTCAAGCGAGACGATCGATAGTATCGAGGTCGACCCTGGTTTGCGCGGCAACCGGTAGGTGTCGGAGTCGCCCGTGACTTGAGAATAATTCAAGCCGGGAATAAAAGGAGGTACCCGAGAGGTATTCGGCACTTCACTATCCAGATCGAAGCTGATACCGCAGTAGAGATCACAGAGATAGCTGAGTCAATTGGGTGCCAGTGATGCCAGGAAAGACGGTGTGGACCGAAAAATCAGCCCCTCTACCGCGCACACGATGAAACTTTCGTATACATGTGAGTCACACGTATACGAACGTGTTATTGTGTGAACAATGGAGGGGCTGATTTTTCGGTCCGCACCGTTTTTCCTGGCATCACTGTTGGGTGCTTGCATCCAACGTTAGCTACGCTTGATTTAGTGCCGGGGGTGGTCAGCTGGAAACAGTGTTCCGATATTCCACAAGCTGGGAAATCGCAGCTCGGTCACGTGACCACATTTCGCACTAATACATGTAAATGCTCTTGTCGATGAGCGGTTCACCGATGAAAGAGTTCATATGTGTTTGTGCGAAATGTAGTCACGTGACCAAGCTGCGATTTCCCAGCATGGGGTTAGTTAGTAGCCACCCACTCACGGCTAAAGTATACCTGAGAACAGCCTTCATAAAGGCTAAAGTTGATTTTTACGTTAGATCTTGGATAGATTCATTCAGAATCCATCAGGGCACTCGGTAGCCAGCTAGAATCCAAGATCTCCAGATCTGCGACGTGATTGGTCTCCTTCCGAGACGCACGTTCGCCTTGTCATTTGCGAAGATCTAGTTCGTTAATGAAATAACCCTAGATACCGGTTGGAACCGCGCCTTGTCATACCATTTAGAGTCGCCGCGTACTATAATATACGCCTTGTTTCCGTTGGATCCGGTCGAATACCCAACCGTTTTACATCTGCGCGCAGAACACGTGTGCACACGTTAAGAATAGTCGACTTAGGGTTCTTAGACTTCAATTATTCCTAGAGTTAACTAGTTTATAAGATATTGTCAAATTTTATTCGAGTTCAATTCTTGTTTATTTACGAACTGTCCAGCTCGATCATGTGTGTTGAAAAGTAATTCAATAAATGTCAATTTGATTTGTTAAACATTTAAAGCTCGTCTTGTTATTTTTAGTGTTAATAATCTGTGACCCGCGTTCCTCAACCTAGTAAATCCGAACCTTGGTCTTCCGACGAGCAAGAGGCATATTTGAGGGTAAATTATTCAATTTACGATACCATCATATATCAACGCGTTAGGGTCTTTGAAACGAAACGTCACAGTCGTGAATTTTAATTTGTGCTGCCTTCTGTTATTGTCAAAGACACCGAAATGTAAATTTTACCGAGAAATCTGCAACAATATTTGAGAGACTGCGTGGATGGCATTCGTTGCTTTGGTTCGGGGTCCGAAAGACCCTGTGTAACCTTTACGTAAGTACTTTGAAGTGTGACCTCAACGGGTTGATTTTTTTATTCAACAAACACGATCGATCTATGGTGCATAGCAATACTTTCGGTTCAGTTCTGAAAATGATAATTTTCTACGACATTCAAGAAATATAAATAAAACAAGACAAAAAAGATAACTCAATAACTCGAAATTACACATCAATCCGTCCATGAAATGTCTCGTATCTATGCTGCATTACAAATCTTGAATAATCGAGCACGCGGAGTTCTCAAGCTGCCCTTATCTTGTCTAGATCTCTCGAATGCCGTGGAGTAACATTTTCGAAAACGAAACGAAAATTATCGTTATGTTCCAGAAATTAGTTTTGCTTGTGAAATTTGGAAATCAAACGTATTCGAATTTGAATAAAATACTCTTTTCACTTTCATTGTCGAATTACGGCAAAACACGTCTTTGGGAAGAAATTTTCTCTTGACTTTGTGGAAAGTTGAGGCAAAATCCTAAGTTCCATGCCTTGGTAATAATTTTTTGTATTGAAAGCTTTCCAAGATACAGGCATTCGAAAAAAAGTGGGTTTTAGAGACCAAGAACTTCGACATATGTTGTAAACCTGAAATCATAATAGAATAAGGAAAAAAGAAACAAATGATACGTATCTCACATTTTTCAACAGAGAATTCGGGATACCCATTTTAAAAAGATTTATGAACTCTTGGAAAATCCGATATGACATGATCCATACATAGCAAATCATTATACCAAATATGAATCATATATGTTTTTGACCGTTTGACATATATGTTGCGCGCGGTACCATATATGCTTTATATGTATCACTGATGAGGCTTCGGCCACATATATGGGGCATATATGGGTAATATATGGATCATATATGGGTCTTATATGTGTCATATATGGGACATATATCGGGCATATATGGGGCATATATCGTCATATATGTTTTGTGGGAATCATATATGGATCATACATGGGTCATATACGATTCATTTCCACTAGGGTTGTGTTGATTTCAACACATTTCACATGTCCTAAACGGTCCACACATATTTTTGTGTCGATATCACATAATGTATTTGTGTTAGCTAGTAACTCAAGCTTGATGTCAATAATATGACACAAAAGGATGTTGATGAAATTTTGATTGAAATTTCCGATCGTGTAAATTCAACACATAAGTACTGTCAAATGAAATCCAAAATAAGAAGTGAATCAACAGTTCACAAGTGTAATTTATGGATTTTTTTACATCAATCAAATGTGAAAATCACACTCCTTTCGTGTTGAAACCATGCATAAGAATAAATTGAAAAAAACAGTACTTCAATGAGCATTGAACTGTATAATATACTGGAATGAGCACCATTCAAAAATTTTTCGTCAAAGAGAGACAGTCGAGTACACTGTACGGGAAAAAGAAGCAGATATCCTTTACACTCATCATCCCTTTTTAAGATGCATGTATTGAAAAGAAACAACGCTATTTCATCTTGCATTTCACACTGACGAAAGATCTCTTCTTCCATCCTATAGGAAATTCCGCCAGTGCTTTTTCCAGTATGTTATATAGTTCAATGTCGGGACCGAATGTTGAAGCTGTATCTCTCAAGCCACTGCCGGTCCTTTGGTTGAGTGTATTTTCTTTGCGTATATCAACTCGCACTCTATCTTCAAATTTACATATCTAGAAAACGAATTCCCATTAGAATGAGAGCTAAAACCAAAATGAATGAATAATTCTTCCGACGACTACTAAAGTTACACGTACATAGAAGTTTCTTAAAAAAATGGCTCCCACCACTGGCGATTTCCCCTTGGTAGTTGAGAATAACACAATTTTTATGTTCAATCTTGAGTTGAATAAGATTTGTGTCATTTTGACACTTTTTTTCACTTGTTTGAATGATTTCACATTAAAAATCAGTTGAGACCTGATTACACAAGGACTGTCTGTAGAAGTTACACGTGTTTGTGTTGAATATTTAACAGAAAATTCATGACACACGGATTTTTCAACACATTCACACAAAATTTTCAACTGTGCATGTTGTTCGTCCGTTCTGCGAGCCTGATAAACATTGATTGAGATCAACAAATATGTTTTTTCATGCAAGTACCTTCTCGAGTAAGCGTTAAATCGACATCAGGAGGAATGATCTTTTTTACACTCCCAAATTTTCCAGACATATTCATAGATTGATTTTCAAATATTGTATGACACAAGAATATAATTCTCCACGTGCTGAGTACTGTATCATGATTTATGGATTCCTTTGAATAAAAGAACAGGATTGCATCAAGTTGAAAATCTTCATTGGAACTTATTCGTTGCAATATAATTCTTTGTCTCTTCTTTCTCCTCCACAAGCTGATCTTCTTTGTGAGATCATTTGTACCCCGACGTCAATTCTCTAGAACACGCGAGGGAGCCGAGTTATCGGTTTCCTCTTTGTGCGAATCTTTATATGGCGAGGGCGTATAGTCAGAACATATACTTCTCAACTTCGATGCAGCTTTCCCAACTGCACTGTTCATTACACCATAGCATTGTGATAATACTTCTCTCAATTCCATCAACATTGTGCTGGTTTGATTTCTGGTTTTCCTACACGAGAAATACTTTCATTCCCCGGAAATAACGTTAATTCAGTTTTGCAACTACTTCTTTCTAGTCAAGTTATCCATCTGATTATTCAAACTATGTTAAATCGTTCCTGGATCACTTTTTCGAAGCACTTTGAATTATGTCGTGAATAGTTCTAACAAGTTCCTCTCGTAGCATCGAAAAAGATTTTGAATATATCTCATATATATTCTTCAGTGTTGTATAAATCACCTTTTAGAATTCTTTGAGATATCTCTTAGAGAGTTCTCCAAGAAATCTCTCAAATCTTGGATGTGAATGATGAATGATGCAATAATGAAGCATTCAAATGATATGAATGAGCATAAAATGTTCTCATCTTATCTTCATATCACGTATCGCCATTGCAATTGTTTGAATATCGGAAGAGCATGGATATAACAATTGAACCGCACCAAACAATCCCTCGTGTTTTCATTGACATATCCATTTTGAAAAAAAAACGAAGAAACGCAATCTCTTCCGCATTCGAATATCGTGAAATAACACGACCGGAATATCGACGTTCTTTTGAATCAAAATTCGTGTCTACGAATTTCGATGGCTAGTAATATCCGAGTTGAAGAATCGATTCTCGAGAATCATAACATTCATTTATCTCTTAGTACTTTCCGATTTGTGTTTCCAAATTTGAAATTTGTTCTCACCGAGTTAAATAGACGAGGAATTTATGCAAAAATCGTGAATTCGTTGAAATATCAATACGTGTTTTGTATAGACCGATATATATTTACCAATAGGAGCTTACATAACTTATTTTGACATCTGTTCCTACGTTATAGAGCATTAATTCCTGTACATTAAACCCCCGTCGGGCTCAATGGGAAAATATTTATTGAACCTAAATGGAGATGAGATATATATGAGGATCGTTAATGTATGCCTTTGTATAATTCATGTAACCGAAGAATCGCAAATAATATCGTTCTTTGTTGAATCAATTCTCTTTGTCGGGATGGGATAATTGAGGGTCACCATGCAATAACCACGTAGGCGCTCGAGAAGCGGCATAAGTATTGTCCAAGCCATGACGTCAAGGGTCGAAAAAAAAATTCGGAATTTCGAAAATCTAGAAATACTGGACAATAGGGCTTGAAAAATGAATATGAGTCTTCGTTGACGATTTTTTTCTAGGATCAGTAGTTTTCGAGAAAAAAAATAAAAACTATCTATTCTTTCGCACCACAAATCAATGTTTTCCAATATTAAACTCGTTCAAACTCGGTCATTTTTCGATGTATCTTGATGAATCTTCCGGATTCTGATTCGTAAGACTTCCCCGAAGACATCAGTGTATAAAAAATTCATAAAAGTTGATAATAAATCACCAATTTTTTAATCCGAAGTGAAAACCCCGTTTTCCATGCTTTGCATTGAAAAAGTGTCAGGGGAAGTATGAGCTACAAAAAACTTCCAGCGACAAAGTTGTTCACTAGTATATGGACAAACTTTGTGGAAAGTTTCAGATCGATTGGACTCTTAGTTCGCGAAATACAGCGGTTTATTTATTAACGCGCCACCGAAATTTTTCACCATTTTGCGTCATTCATCAATTAAATATCAAGGTCCGTAGGAAAGATTGTGTTCGCTCAATATTTGAACCTGGGTTTATGTTCTTGGGGTCAGAAAATTCGAATTTTCGCAAAATTCTGTATTCATTTCTCTTGAATGAACAATTCAATTGTTTATAACGTTATTATGGAGATACTATTGACCAAAGAGAAACATTTTCTTGACAACAAAAGTTTCTTATCCTGCGATAATTAGATTTTGCACACAAAAATTTTTATCAAAACACTTGTATTTTCATGAGTATCATAAGTATATTTGAATCAATTCACATGGCCTGTATTACATAAAGTATCAAATTTTTTAAGCCACACATCATACAGCAAACAAACAATACATGTATTGTTTTTTAAACAATACATTTTATAACACATTTTTCTAATACGTTTGCAATTAACTTTGTAATGTTGTGCCTTTCACAAATCGATTATTTTTACACCTTTTCCCCAACTTTAGCTATTAATGCATCAAAAAATTCTTTTCCCTTTGGAGCGAGATATTTCATAAGATAATTTAAATCATTCTGTTTCTCTTTAGGAATGCCCACTGGTTCAGTGAGTGGTGCTCCGTCTAAATGCTGTACGGTTAATGATTGATCTATGAAAATTGTTGTACCGTCCCGATTTTCATAATTATTATGGAAATACTATTTACCAAAGAGAAACATTTGCTTGACAAGAAAAGTTTCAACATAATTATTATGAAAATCGGGACTGTACAACATTTTTCATAGAACAATCATTAACCGTACAGCATTTAGACGGAGCACCACTCACTGAACCAGTGGGCAGGATGGAGGCCATATCAACGAAACCGTTAGTTGGAAAGAATGAGACATCATACATTATACATCTCTTCCTCTTCAACCAATGGTTTCGTTGATTTGTCCTTTCGTTGATTCGGCCCCCATCCAGTGGGCATTCCTAAAGAGAAACAGATGATTTAAATTATCTTATGAAATATCTCTCTCCAAAGGGAAAAGAATTTTTTGATGCATTAATAGCTAAAGTTGGGGAAAAGGTGTAAAAATAATCGATTTGTGAAAGGCACAACATTACAAAGTTAATTGCAAACGTATTAGGAAAATGTATTATAAAATGTATTGTTTAAAAAACAATACATGTATTGTTTATTTGCTGTATGATGTGTGGCTTAAAAAATTTGATACTTTATGTAATACAGGCCATGTGAATTGATTCAAATATACTTATGATACTCATGAAAATACAAGTGTTTTGATAAAAATTTTTGTGTGCAAAATCTAATTATCGCAGGATAAGAAACTTTTGTTGTCAAGAAAATGTTTCTCTTTGGTCAATAGTATTTCCATAATAACGTTATAAACAATTGAATTGTTCATTCAAGAGAAATGAATACAGAATTTTGCGAAAATAGTTCGATATTCGAATTTTCTGACCCCAAAAACATAAACCCAGGTTCAAATATTGAGCGAACACAACCTTTCCTACGGACCTTGATATTTAATTGATGAATGACGCAAAATGGTGAAAAATTTCGGTCGCGCGTTAATAAATAAACCACTGTATTTCGCGAACTAAGAGTCCAATCGATCTGAAACTTTCCACAAAGTTTGTCCATATACTAGTGAACAACTTTGTCGCTGGAAGTTTTTTGTAGCTCATACTTCCCCTGACACTTTTTCAATGCAAAGCATGGAAAACAGGGTTTTCACTTCGGATTAAAAACTTGGTGATTTATTATCAACTTTTATGAATTTTTTATACACTGATGTCTTCGGGGAAGTCTTACGAATCAGAATCCGGAAGATTCATCAAGATACATCGAAAAATGACCGAGTTTGAACGTGTTTAATATTGGAAAACATTGATTTGTGGTGCGAAAGAATAGATAGTTTTTATTTTTTTTCTCGAAAACTACTGATCCTAGAAAAAAATCGTCAACGAAGACTCATATTCATTTTTCAAGCCCTATTGTCCAGTACTTCTAGATTTTCGAAATTCCGCATTTTTTTTTCGACCCTTGACGTCATGGCTTGGACAATACTTATGCCGCTTCTCGAGCGCCCACGTGGTAATTGCATGGGGACCCTCAATTGAGATGCCGGTTATTCGGATTTCATTTCATTTTGTTGAAATATTACATTTTCGTCAATTCGTAGAAGTGTATTGCGGTAATGGAGCCTAACGAGCTCTCGAAAGATTGACCCGATGAATCATCAAATTCTTTTTCTACCCTGAGAAAATGTTTGTCGAGGAACTTTTTGATTGGCTGGAATAAAATTCATTCATCTGTATAAAATTGTTGATTTTTGGAAATCAAATTTTGTTAATCTCCAAGCGAATTTTACTCCGTTCAACCAAAAAGTTTCTCTGTGTGCATTTCAATCAAAATTTTGATGCACTGGAACAAATTGTGTTATAAAACTTTATATACTATCCCGAATGGGAACATAATGTGTATACGAACTATATTGAACTGTAAATAAATCATATATACCAGGTCATTCGATATGTCCGTAGGATAAGTAAGAGGAAAACGAAAGTTTGACAAAACTCGATTTTATTATTCAACATAGTTGCCTTCGAAGGCGATACAACGAGTATACCGATTTTCCAACTTCTCGATACCACTTTTATAGTACGAATTCTCTTCCTCTTCAAAATAGGCCTCAGTTTCAGCGATTACTTCATCATTGGACGCAAATTTCTTTCCAGCGAGCATTCTCTTGAGATCTGAAAACAGGAAAAAGTCGCTGGGAGCTAAATCTGGAGAATACGGTGGGTCGGTAAGCAATTCAAAGCCCAATTCATTCAATTTTGCCATCGTTTTCATCGATTTCTGACACGGCCGTGTGGAAATTTTTCCGAGCGTC
This sequence comes from Gonatopus flavifemur, assembly GCA_018340375.1. NCBI lineage: Eukaryota > Metazoa > Arthropoda > Insecta > Hymenoptera > Dryinidae > Gonatopus > Gonatopus flavifemur. The sequence goes on from JAFFJZ010000023.1 coordinate 631,125, forward strand.
CAATATTGGATATAGGCCCCGTATGGGCTTATATTGGGTATCCAAACTTAGGATGTCCTAACCTTAGCCACTAAGGGGCCTAGTCGGGTTGCTGATATTCAGCCTGATTTCTCTAAGTCAGGTACATTCATATAAAGTCCATATGGGGCCACGCTGCATTAACAATTTTTTCCTCGGTTTTGAAAATCTAGGCACAACAACTACAGCCTCAATAGGGCCTTGCAAGGCTTCCCGTATTCCCCCGAAGATCTTGATTTAAGTATACCTGTATACAAACCATGTAGGGCCAAGCTGTATTTCCAACGTTTTGAGAATCTGAATGCGCCCAACTACAGCCTGCATAGCGCCTTGCCCTTATATTAATTCCTTTTTTGAATATCAACCTACTTCAAAAAGCAAATTTACTGAAATCGTATTGGTAATTTCGACTCTTTGCGGTGTATGCCCCCTAAAAAAAATTTCATCCATGATTAGTGTGTTCACACTATCGGTGAACAATGTCGAAGAATCGGAAAAAACATCACTTTATGGTGAATCCCAAGACTGATTGAGGCTGTTCTGTGTTTTGATACAGTCCGATAATGTATGAAGAGAGTAATATTGTGTGGAATGCCCGAATAGGAATTGGAATCGGCTCATTCCAGGCCCTGTCTGGACTCAAGTCGAAGTGGTCTGGGTACAGATAGGGTCTTTCGGATAGCCCAATTTTTAATTGAGGAAGTTTCCTGCTCGCAATATTTATTCAATTTGATGATATTCGGAACAATTTATTATCTTTTCGAAGGTCCTAATTTCATCACTACATTAGCTTCATCATGGGTGTCCTACATAGGCCCAAGTTGGGAATACTATGCAAGCCCTGAAGATGAGTGCGTGACGATCCTGTGTTGGCCCTATACGGGTAACCAAAACAGGATCTGAAATGAAACGAGGACGCCTAGTTTGGTCCAAACTGCCCCTAAGAAATAATTTCCGCATGAGCGGTGCATTGTCTTGGTGAAACAACACTTTTTTCTTTCGCAAATGTGGCCGTTTCTTTGCGATTTCAGCCCTCAATCGATCCAAAAGTGCACAGTAATAGTCGGTGTCGATGGTGGTTCCTTTTTGGAGATAGTCGATGAATATTATTCCCTTTGCATCTCAAAATACAGACGCCATCACCTTATCGGTCGACTGTTGCATCTTTGCTCGCTTTGGATTCGATTCGTCGACTGCTGTCCACTCAGCTGACTGCCTTTTGGATTCTGTTGTGTAACGGTGAAGCCATGTTCCATCCATTGTCACATATCGACGATAGAATGCGATTTTATCGCGGTTTAACAGCGCCAAACGCTCCTCTGAAGCATCAATTCGTTGTTGTTGCTGTTGTTGGTCGACAGTGAGCTCACGCGGCACATACTTCGCACAGAGCTTTCGCGTACCCAAATGTTCGTGTAAAATGGTGAAAACATTACCATCAGATATCTTTACAATGTTATCTAGCTCGTGCACCTTCAATTTGCGATCGTTCATAGCCAATTTGTGGATGTTTTCCATGTTTTCTGGAATAACAGCCACATTTGGGCGTCCACTGCGCTCTCCATCATCTTTGCTGGTACGACCACGTTTAAATTCAGCAATCCACTTCTCTACCATTTGTCTCGATGGAGCAGAGTCCAGATAATCCGGAGTTTGGTTTCCACTGTATTTCTTTCATCAAAAAGCAATGCTTTATCAAAACTCGGAATTCATTTTTTTCCATTTTTTTTTCAATAACAAAAGTTACTTCACACAAAATGCTATAACGCAGGAATCAATAGTCAGAATGCTATCAAAATTACACACGTATCGTTTGAAGGTTAGTAATAAATAAAAATCATATGGACAAAATTCTAGTAACGCCATTGATGTGTCGATCTACGGACTTTTTGAATGGACTATTATTTCGGAAATTCTTCCACTCGAGATGAGAAGGGAGATTCCAGAAAATTGCAGTCCCTGAAAACTCTAATATGAGTCACTAAAGAACAATTTCAGGGAATGATTTCAAGGTAGAAGAAAGAAATTACAGTAATGGAAAAAAGTCAAGATGTACGAACTGATGTGGGACGACATCGACGAAGAAAATAACTGGATTGTTATGAAGACTTTCTTACTTGCTTTGGAAACGTGGCGAGGGCGAGTCTTTTGTTCCCACAGGGGGAAAATTGTTCTGTGCTTGGCATTTAAGGATCAAATTTTGCGCGCGTGACGAGGATGAAAAAAAAATGCGGGGACATGAGATGATACCGAGGCTCCCTGGTGCCGGTAATAAGAAAATCACACAGCCAGTATTAGAAGCAGTCGACGCTATGGGGTGAACTTACGATTTCTGAATGAATCCAATTGAAAATACACTGTGAAAAGTGCGGTGTCAAAGCAGTGTCAGAATTAACACAGAATTAACACCATATAGATTCTATACATGTCCACCCCAAAATCGGTGTCAAAATCGGTGTTAGAATGAAACTTTACGGTGTGAAAATGACACCGTGTGGTGTTAAAAGAACACTTTTTGGTGTGAACCTTTTCTAACACCACCAATTTTTTACAGTGTATGCATCCGTACACTGTATTCTCAAAAACTCACACGAGAGTGATGAAATTCTCATGATAGTCGAATTTTCTAGGAATTGATCATTCATGAACATTCTTCACTCAATTTGGAATGGAAAATTTCTCAAGCAAATCTGAAATAAATTTTCATCTAATAAAATCCAACTCTCAATTCCTTCTTTTTCTTTGAAAGTGGATTGCATTGGATATGATGGATGGATAGGTTGAATATTTTAATGAGAAGTGGAATACCAACGTGGATCCTAATTTAGTGATTGATTTCGAATCGCAATTCGTAGAATCATTGATCCAGTTCTCGGGACAAGATTGCAAACGATTATAAATGTGATTATATTTCATAAAAACCTATAAAAATTCTACGAAAAGATTTTTTGATTCCGGATATGATACATTTTTTATGTACTTCCTGATATGCGAAGAAATAGAACACGTTATACATGGAACACAAGAAGCAATCAAACGGAAAATCCCATTGCGGATTTGTTCCAAAAACTTTCATATTTATAATCTACAAGCGGAAATATATTTTTACGAATTTCTGCGAACAAGGGTAACATTGAAAACCGTAAACCTGAGCCAAAATAAGTCAAACTCTCTGAAGTGGTGCCAATATCCAAGTTTCACTCTGTGATACGATAATCGAACACCCCGTCATCTCCATATACAATCGGCCAACAGTCGAATCGTTACATGAAAATTAGCGAGAGCCAACATTATTTCATATTTCTCAAATGAATGAGATTTCATACAATGTCAATACGTTATTTACCACATACAATAACAGATTTGTAATATCAATTGCGTGATTTACTATGTAGACCTATCTCGGAATTTTCAATCCAAATGAATATAAACAGGACATTTCAGGTCACTTTATTACCTCCTAATATACAACAATAATTTAGATTTCAACGTGCATCAGACTGAAACGTTGGAAATGAAATTATCGACCCGTGACGAATAAAATTAGATTATTCCATTACGTTACACGCATGGGAAGAGATGTTCAACATTCTTATTGTAATTTTCAGATGAACGAAGTACTTTATATCACATTTCGATTTCGATTCGATCAAATGAAAAATGATCATCGGAACGATATTTAGAAGAAATTCCTAATGGATTGAATTCGTGAAATAAGAACTGTTACGTTCAAAAACGTGACACATTTCAACTAAGAGCTTTGGAGCCTTCATTGTAAAAGAATTCGAAAGGCAACTTGAAAAATGGGTTCTGGTTCCAATGCAGAGATTTTCCCGGATTCTCGTATTGAAGAGTACTGAAATTTTGTATCAAACACGCACTCTTATAATCTAAGGTTGGATTTGATCATGGCGCGATTTCTTCGATACCACATTCGAAAATCCATGGTTTGCATCTGATTGTATATTGTTAGAATTTTTTTTTTAATTGCAACGGGGAGAAAGGGATGTTGAACAAAAATCTGAAATGAGAGAGATCTTGAATCTAAAAGATAGGAAATTGAAGGGGAACGTTTTTTTCACACAAAAAATATAAAATTTCCTGCAACTGATTCAGAATGATCACAAATAAAGAGCCGGGGACAACAAAATGTGGAATGGAAAGAAGGTCCACGTAGATTCTACATTGGTTGTTGTTAATTTGACATAACTGTACTTGAATCTGCCAATAACAATTCTTCTAGCGTAAATATTGAAAAGCCTGATTTGCATTTTGGACCTCACATAGGCGATGGGTGCTCTAGAAGGATAGAAGCTCAGGTAATTGTCACCCAAAGACCTAGGGAGAGACAACCCCGGGGATCCAGAACGATGGTATTGTTCAATGTCTAACATTTCGAGTCTCTGTTCTAGAGTACCCATGACAGCCTCCTCGCGTCCTCACCGATGTTCTCACGTGAGGTTTGCCCAGAGATTCTTAGCGTTCGCCGAATTCAGACAATACTGTAATTGTGATACCCCGTTATATGAGTAATTCGGTTCACCACGCTCAGCTAGTCTGGCGAGACGGAGGAAACAGATTTTTGGAAGTCTTCTTTCGTGCATATTCAGTATTTTTTTGACCCATCCGATCGCCAACTTGATGACCTGAAGAGAAATTCGGCTTAGCTTTAACTCTAAGCGTAACGCGTACCGAGCAACATTCTTAGGGAGCGAAAATAGGCGTTTGAAAAAGTCCTGTTGCCCTTGTTCTAATTCTTCCATGTACCTACCCATATGGAAATTAACGGACGCCCCAGTACTGGTTCAGTACCGCTGCCATAGCTGCCAGTGCTGTCGAATTTGGAATGCCATTACCGACTCAGGTCGTTTGACAGTACCTAACCAATACTGGGATGATAACAATGTCTGACATAAGGCCCATTATTGGCGTTCAATTTTGCTGGTACTGGCATTTGAACGTCAACAGTACTGGCATTCAAACGTAGACAGTACTGTCATTTCAACCTAGCCAAAACTGATATTTCAATATTACCCGTATTGATATTTTAATTGTACCTGAATCAGAATTTCAATCTTGCCTGTATTGGCATTCCAATCCAGTCAACATTGGGATTTCAATTTTCCCTGAACTGGGCTTTTCAACCGTGTCAGTGTGGGCATTTCAATTCTACCTTCAATACATTCCACGGGGATTCTCCATGGCACTTTCAATGGCAAGGTTATCGATCCCATGTAAAATCCACGCAGCCACACTGCGTGTAATATATAATATTATAATTTATAATATATAATGTATAATTTTTTACTAACCGACAGGTGATTCTGAAACAGATCACTGCAAGCTCAATAGTGGTCTTGTGTGAAATTTTGCGCCAACTTTTCTCATAAATTACTCGATAAATTTTAATTCAAAATAGATAATTGAACTATTCTCTCTCAGTGTAGCCATGTTGCCGCGAAGGTAAGTTGACACCCCATCCACAATCGCTTTTTCAGTGAAACACTGTTGCATCGATGCTGGCACAGTCTCGTCTTTTCGTGCAATTTCAAAAGATTACTAACTCTGAGTCAGTACTGGCACAGTGTTTGCTCACCAAAGTAGCCATGTTTCCGCAGAAATGGGTCGACCCCCGATTCACTACTAATTCTGTCGTGAAACAACGTGGCGTTGATGCTGGCGCTGTACCGTCTCTGTGTAACGCTTCAAAATATTACCAACTCTGAGTCAGTACTGGCACAGTGTTGGCTCACTAAAATAACCATGTTTCCGCGGAGATGGGTCGACCCCCGATCAACTACCAATTCTGTCGGAAAACTACATAGCGTCTATGCTGGCGTAGTTGGCGTAGTGAAAATATTACCAACTCCGGGTCAGTACTGGGACAGTTTCGTCTTCCTACAACCTAGGTGCTCTTCAACGGATATTGATTCGGTACTGATCCAAGCCTGTCTGCCCAAGCAAACCAATACCGTCTGAAACCCGTCAAACGACTCATGCCAGTTTAAAAAGAGTAATGACACTGTACGGGGGCCAGTTGTTTTGGCCCAAGTATGGCAAATACAAACTTGCCAGTCCTGGGCCATTTGTCAACTCTGGCAATTTCCACATGGGTGAGTTCCCAGATTGGTGAAGTAATAGGTATTTCGGTCAATAATGTCGATTTCGGTAAGAGGCGATATCACTGATACGTTTGTTGGTACAAACAAATGACGTTTATATCGTTTTGAAGGTTAGAAATACGTCATCAAAAGCTAATTTGTCCTGAATTGTCAGTGTGCAAAACACATAGTTTTTATAGCTTTGAGAATGTCGAATCAAGGTACCAGAAAAAGCCGTCTTGCGAGGAAGTTTAATAACCTTCTTTCATTTGAAGAAAACGGCTGCTGAAAGTTATCGATCGTTGATTGAAGCTTATGGTGAACATGTTATAACCCAAAAAACTTGTGAACGATGGTTTCAACAGTTTAAAACTGGTGACTTTGATTTAAAAGACAAGGAGCGTCCAGGTCAGCCAAAGAAGTTTGACGATGCAGATTTGCAAGCTTTATTGGATGAAGACTCCAGTCAAACGTTGAAGCAATTGGCAAATGCATCGAATGTTGCCCAATCCACCGTTTCTGAACGGCTACATGCATTGGGAAAGATCCAGAAGGTAGGGAAATGGGTTCCATATCAATTGAAAGACAGAGACATTGAAAGACGAAAAACCATTTGTGAAATTCTGCTTGCCAGGCAGAAAAGAAAGGTTGTTTGCATCGATTCATCACCGGTGATGAAAAGTGGATCTACTTTGATAACCCAAAGCGACAAAAATCATGGGTAGACCCAGGCCAGCCTTCAATATCACAACCAGTGCGCAATATACATGGAGAGAAGGTATGCTTTGTATTTGGTGGGATAATAGGGCAGCTGTGTATTACGAACTGCTGCAACCTGCTGAAACGACCGCTGGCGATCGGTACCGTCAGCAATTAACAAAATTGAACAGAGCTTTGAAAGAAAAACGACCAGAATACGCAGAAAGTCACGACAAAGTCGTTTTTCAACATGATAATGCTCGGCCGCATGTTGCGAAAAGTGTGAAAAACTAATTGGGCAAACATTAGATGGGATGTCCTACCCCATCCGCCGTATTCCCCGGACTTGGCCCCTTCGGAGTACCACCTATTTCGATCGATGCAGCACGGACTTTCAGAACAACATTTCCATTCTTATGGAGGAGTGGAAATTTCACTCGATGAATGTTTGGCCTCAAAAAATGAACAATTCTTTTGGCAAGGAATCCATGCTTGTCCAGAAAGATGGGAGAAAGTCATAGCAAACGATGGCCAATACTTTGATTATTAAGATTACTCATATTGTTACGTAAATGAACGCCCAAATTCTGTAAAAAAATCGACATTATTAACCGAAACACCTAGTATATAGGAGAGTGGAAGTCACCACACTTGTGTATAGTTTACAATATGCATCCCATGATTCCACTTTTGCTTTGGACAATATCGACATAACTGAAGAGATCGCTATTTTTGTCTTGTTTAAGGCTGCGTTCGTCGCCTGCATGCCTAGTGCTGGAGAGGAAAGTTCAACCCCAAACTTCTGTCAAAATTATAAATTGCCTGCTTGTCAACTGTTTCAGGCAGGGAAATTTTTTTTCCAGGTGAACTTCAATATTTTGGGGCGTAATGGACAAAATAAAAAAAAAGTGTCTTTTGAATCACCCTCGTGTATTCCCATTTTGGCTCCCCTCTCATCTATGCGCCCCTGACACCCATTGCCTTAGACTCCTCCTAGCTACGCTACTGAGAAATGTTTCATGAAACATTTGAAGGGATCTAATTCCTTCAAAACAGACATCAAAACCAGTTGACTGAAGTGAGGAAGAGTAAAAAAATTGTAATCTAAAGGAACAATGGAAAATTTTTGGAAAATTGAACGAATTCCCAATTGGAGTGAAAATCCGTCTGATTGAATTAAATCAAGTGACCATATTTATAGCTGGGAAAGTATAATTTCAAATATCCGTTCACCGTGAATGGGAATGAAACTCGATATTTCTCTATCATATAAAATGAGATTTTTCAAAAACCGTTTTCCGCGGTGTTCTGAATTATCGCTGGAAGAGGAATAAAAAATAAACCTTCCACGAAACATAAGATTTTAAGGTGAATCGTTCGAATAAATGCTACACCGATATCTCATCTTTCTGGATTTTTATATCCCCAGAGGATGAATCAAACATTCAGCAGTGCTTCAATTCGAATACAACAGGAGAATATTTGTATACATACACTGTAAAAAAATTTCACCGGAAAATTCCAGTACATGTACTGGAAGCAATTAACCTTTACATATACCGGAAAATTTCAGCACATTTGTACTGCAAAAATTCAGTGCAAACGTTATGGAATTTCAGCATCAAAACTGGAAATTTTCTGAGCCTCAGTACTGGAATTTTTCAGTACACGAACTGGACTTTTCCAGGACATGTACTGGAAAATTAATGCTGAAAATATCCATAAAAATTGAAAAAAAAATTGCTCACGCAAAGTAATTTTGCAGGGTCCTTGTGTTCCAAGATGACTGAGAAACTTGATCGTTCATTTGGATGGACAGAAACTCATGTCTACCTAACGGGATTTGAACCTACACTTTTCTACCTGCCTACCAACTGAAACCTAAGACCTAACCGATGAGCTATAGCGCGACATGTTGGAAGGCCAGCTTGGGTTACTACATATGCTTCATATCTAGAATACACAAGAGGATAAGTCTTGGAAAAACCTCATATATTAATTTTATTGGCTACAATTACAATTATTATTCAAAATCTCAATCAGGAAATTTTTAACATGAAGACTTGAAATTTTTCCTGCCAGAAATGACAAAGTCCAATAGAAGTGGAAAATTTCAGTGCAACAGTGATTAAATTCCGTTGCATAGCAACTAGAAAATTCCATCACACGACCTGAAAATTGCAGTTCAAAACCTGTATAATTCAATGGCATAGTAACTGGAAAATTCCATCACAAAACCTGAGAATTGCAGTTAAAAACCTGTATAATTCCAGTATACCAACGATTAGGTTTGTTTTTCTAAATTCCAAATTTTTTCTCAAGTCCTTTTTGAGGGGATATTTTTTTCTGGTGCACAAGAACTATAAAATTGTAGTACGAGCCGGTAAAATTTTCGCGAAATCATGACAAAATTTCAGTACATCATCTCAAACTTGAAAATTCCAGTACAATGACTGAATTTTCAGTTATGCTTGGTAAATTTTCAGTAACGTAACAACAAAATCTCTGTACATATCCATATTCCAGTACTAGCACTGGAAATTTCCAGTCCAGTTGCACAGTAAATTTCCAGTTTTTTTTTTACAGTGTACAACTGTCTCCTCCATCAAGTATTCTGCCGAATAGTCTCAGATCTTCTACTCGGAAAGTCTTGAGGAAAGTAATATATCCCACACACTGAAAATTTATTTCATGTCCCATCGATATATCTATCCTTGACTCTGCGCATTACGAAGGAAAAGGAAACAGCGGCACTATACTATTCATTTTGAATTTAACAGCCAACAAGCAGAAACAGAATTCTCATCCAACTCGTATAAAATATATCTATATTTGCCTTGAGAGTTTAGGAATGGTAACAATGGAAGAGAGGATTCTGTCTGGTGGAAAGATATCCGGACGTTGGGGTGAGAATGCCGTGTTCCGATGACCGACTCTGACCTCGAAATACTATTAAGTACCACGGGCTATATCCATTCGTCGCAGAAACAGGATTGAAAGTTTAAAAAGAATATTCATTAAATTTCAACGCTCTCCAACTGAAATTTCAATTCAAAATTCAAAACTTCGACAACGAACAGATAACATTATATCAGACAGATTTCATTCAATCATGTTTCAAAAAAGATTTAAAGAAACCGAAAAAAGAATTCCAAAAGGGAGTTGACGTCACAAAAGAACTTCCATTTCAGGATATAAGATATGTTTTCGATTCTAAAAGAGTGGACATTGAATTTTTTTTGTCAACAATATTACTTGGAAGAACTTTGACAACAAGCTTTCTGGGTGCAAGAAAATGATTTCTCCTGAAAGCGCTCATTTTTCTCGGTTAGGATAGTACTACACGGAACTTTCTCTTTTTTTTTCAAATCTATCGGAAGTGGTTGGAACTTACTCACCAATCGTGCAAGGAGAGTACAAAAGACCAGTGAAAAACAGGCAATGGAGAGGAAGGATATAATCTTTGGTACTTTATGACATTCTTTCGGATCACGCTATAGGTCGTCGCCTTCGTCGCTAATAAATTCTCCAAGTTTGTTCTGTATCCAGAGAAAGAGGAGGGTGGATCGTGCCGGACTTTATATAACTGTTGGAAAGCGAAGACAGCTAGCTAAAGACTCTTGGAAGTTTTATTTCTAACTCAATCAAAAGATCTACCGCAAACAAAAGATTTTATCAACTAACTTCTCGTTAATAAATAACTTCTTGCGCTATTTTTATTCAATCTCTCGGTGACATTCAAATTCCGATGAGAAACGTATGTGAGGAGAAAAAGTGGAATAGAAAAATCACAGAAGAAAGAGATCTAGCATCAAGAAAATGGGCTTCCATTTTCCTTGAGAGGCCAAGGTGTATTGCAGGTGTATCACAGAGCACATGCCATTTCCTTAGAGAGGGAAGAGATCTGTATCGTACAATATCAGTGGACTCGTTGTATGAGATTACATATAGTGGATTGTGTTCTTTTCTTCATTCTCTCAATTTTGTTTGGTCTTTTCCAATTTATAAATTCTGACTATCCGCGAAAGAGAAAGCTTTGAGAGAAGCTTGGTAGAAATTTCATTTATACTATACCATACGCATTGAAAATGCGATTCGAGATACCTTTGTCACATCAACCAAATCAGTCAAGGGGATTGGCGAATGTTATAGTCTTTCACTTCAAACATTATGTAAAATCACCGTTACGAGTATACTTACGTTGTAAGGAAGATATACACATACCTTCCTGAGGAGGTCTCCTTGAATTTCTGTCGTATTTATTTTGCTCTTTGAGAATATTTTTCTCATTCTTCTCAAAAAAGTTTCCCAGTCTTCCCAAACAAAGTTTGAAACGATTTTTGCAAAACCCACACTGAGAAAACAGATATCTTGAAAAATACCATAATTTATGGATTTTCAGCGCTGGTCTGACCCGAGTCGGAATATTCACTTGCATGAATCTCTAAAAGTACCATAATTTCTTGGACTTTTTGAAATAAGTATGGTACCTTCCGTATAAAAGTCCAAGACATTATGGTACTTTTAGAGGTTTTTTCAGGTAAATATTTAGACTCGGTCAGACCAGCGCAGAAAATCCATAAATTATGGTACTTTTTAAGATACCTTTTTCTCCGTGCATATGGAATTTTTTTTTTATTCAAGGCCCTTACTTGATTTTCTCATGTTCAGGATCTGCATTGTATTTCCAGCTATTAGTACTGCTGCTACATTCTAAAAAATTTGAATTTTATACCGGGACGAACGAAATACTTTCGTAGACCCCGTGAAAATTTTTAAATGATTGCCTTGTCCCGAAGAAATTCGTCTATAATTTGACCAAACCTTTCACCCCGTCTAATCTAACTAATCTCTGGTTATGAGGAGATGATGAGAGACTGAACTTCAATTCCTGACATTTTTCGTAAAATGGAGTTCGATATTTCATAGAGGCAAAGGTGGTATAATAGGCTCCCTCGGTATCTGATTATTTAGGTCACGAACTAACTAAACTACCAGAACTCGTTCCCAAACGACACTGTAGATAGCGCTGACCGCTCAGCTGTTATGATTTGTAATATAACAAGCAGTGAATTTTATCGTCTATATCAAAAGTCTGAAAGATAAGAGTTTGAATTGATGATACTATGGTTTTTGCATTTCAACTGGTAAAACCAAGTTCAGGTATGTATTTAGTATACTATGAAGATTGTGTTTTACATGAAGGGATGTTAGTTTACTTATCAAGTCGAGTGTGGGAAAATTTCATTTTCCAAGATGGGCAAGGTGGATATACGGGCTCTTTGCACTGCGGGTATTATGGGCCCCGAGCCAAATTTTGTGAAGAGGCGTTTTCTGAAAACACGAGAGGTGAACTACACTGTTAAAAATTTCTGCATGAATTTTAATGTAAATCTACCGGAAGTTTTTTTCAAGTACGTAACTGAAAATTCATGTACAGGTTCCACAAATTTCAAGTCTACATACATTAAATTTAATGTACATGGATTTGAAATTTAATGTATGAATACATGAAATTTGTATATGAATTTTCATTCGCGTTCCAGAAAAAAACTTCCAGTAAATTTTCTTTGAAACTCATTAAGGACCTTCAAGCGACCCTGGTAGAAATTTTCTCTAGTACTTGGAAAGGCACTTATAAGTTTACCCATCTTACTGTTGAGGCACTCATAGGGAAAACTTACGAGTAATTTAGCAGAATGTTAGGCTAACCTCCCATGGACCGGAATTCGTTCCGGCGGAATGACTTTAAACCAATCGCTTTCACAATTTCTTTCAGAGCGTTCTATTACCAGAAATCTATAAAAAATTGTGCATTGGCTCAATTTTCATTCCGCCGGAACGAATTCCGGTCCATGGGAGGCCAGCCTAACGCTTCACTCAACCAAATTCTAGTCATCAAAACTAGCGAGGCACTCAGTAGTAACTGACCAGGAACTTGTAAGAAACTAACGCCAAATTTATGACAGCAATTATATGCCAGTAAAGATGTGAAATTATAATAATACATCAACAATGATTATTCAGTAAAATATTTATGCTTTGGCCCAAAATGTCTTCAAAAATAAAAAACTGAATTTTAAGCAAAAAACATGTTTCGGAGGAGAACACTTGCAGATTGACGACCACGTTGTTCACTACGTTCTCATGTCATGGAGAGAAAATTGGAAATCTCGAAGAGAATCGAACCACCTTACCCAATCCCTACTTAATGTTGCGCGGATCTACTATCCTAACGCCCTAACGACCTAAGCTAAACCGGTATCTACGTGGTTTATTAGAAAAGATCAATGTAAATGACGTGGATATCTGATTCAATCCATCGGTTGAGTATAATAACCTATGTAGAAATTGCAATTCGGTTGACAGATGTGAGGTTAAGTTTATGTGATAAAAAACAATGAATGAATTATTTTTGTGAAATGTGTGGTCGTTATTGTTTAATTATTATGTATTGGAAATCTCTTCAAGCGAAAGTTCAAAATAAATTTCCAAAAACTTGGATTATTCACATAAAGCTCGTTGGATGGTTTTACTCTTGAAGAGTACTGTCAAAGTTGACATTTGCAAATTGGAGAAAAAAGTCTTATTTTCTGTCTTGAATTCGTTATTAGAGTGATGATAAACTTGTAGAAAGAGTTTGAAGGTTGGGTGAAATCCATATTGATCAGAAAAGTCGAAACCGTATTGCAAAACTTGGAAAATCTGTTAAAGTAGCTGACAATACTGGGGTATCGAGTCAGCTTTTCCTTACTACATGAAATCTAGGCAGGAGAAATGTATCAAAATTCAGTGAATTCAAGTTGGTGTTGAGTGAGAGAAGACAGAAATATTCATTGGATTTTATTGGTTACTATAAAAATGTCAACAAATAAGGAAAGGCTATGTAGGACTCACTGTATCGTCTTTTAATATTTTTGTTTCAATAATGTTGTATCATGCTGCTACGAATGGATGTTATTATATTTGTGAAACAGGTTCAATACACTTGTTTCTTCAACTTATTAGTAAGAAAATACAAAAATGTCCACAATACAAAATTATTGAAACAAAAATAATGAAAGACGATACAGTGAGTCCTACATAGCCTTTCCTTATTTGTCAACATTTTTATAATAACCAATAAAATTCAATGAATATTTCTATCCTCTCTTACTTGACACCAACTTGAATTCACTGAATTTCGATACATTTCTCCTGCCTAGATTTCATGTAGTAAGGAAAAGCTGACTCGATACCCCAGTATTGTCAGCTACGTCAACAGATTTTCCAAGTTTTGCAGTACGGTTTTGACTTTCCTGATCAATATGGATTCCACCCAACCTTCCAACTCTTCCTACAAGTTTGTCACTACTCTAATAACAAATTCAAGACAGAAAATAAGACTTTTTTCTCCAATTTGCAAATGTCAACTTTGACAGTACTCTTCAAGAGTAAAACCATCCAACGAGCTTTATGTGAATCATCCAAGTTTCTAGAAATTTATTTTAAACATTCGCTTAAAATAGTTTTGATTAAATGAGTTCTTCATGACTCATATTACTACAAAAATGATTTGATCTCTGAGTTTTTTCTGAGAAATATTGATGTAAGTATTTGAATAAAACTCATTCTCACTGCATCAACAAATTATGATTTTTCACATATTACAACAGCTATGACTGATTCAATAATTCATGTTGCACTGAATAATAGATTTTTCTAATACATATTAATTAAGAACTAACGATCACACATTTCACGAAAATAATTAATTTTTATTTTTCAATTCAAAGAAGTCAACCTCATATCCGTGAACTATATTTCAATTCTAAAATACAAACAGATTTGTTACATTTTCTTCCTCATTTATATCACCTGTAATTATATGTGGAAATTAATGGAAAAACCTGTTCAGCTGCTTAAAAATCTTTACGAAATACGTGCTGTATGGGTACTGACATTTCCGATATCAAGTGTGAACAATATTTTATTCATTTTAGAATTGAAAAGTTCATTCTTCTCCATTTTATATATATTTTAGTAAGCACTTGTATAATTTTAGAGATGGTTTTACTCCACATTATCAATTAGTTCAACTTATTACATGCTAATAAGTAGCTCACTAGTTTTGACCAACCAACGCTAGTTGGATTCAACTTATCAGTAATTGACCAGCACCTCGCTAGTTTTTTGTGCTTAGTTTTTCCTCTCTAGCGCCTCATCAGTCATAGGAAAAAATTTGTGAAATTTCTACCAGGGGACAGACGAAACATATGATATTTTTCGCATCCTTCTTTCATAAAATATGTAAGAATTACAAATTTCAAATATGTGATAATAAAATACATGCATGGGATTTCGCACTGTGAATGCAAATTCTCATTCCATATTGGTTCTGAAATATAGGAAGCCAAATTTTCTGAATTATAACCTTCAATCGTAAGAATTTTCCATCGATCCCATAATGTTTCAGAACCACTATGAAATTAAAATCCTCAATCCCAAGCATGTATTTTATCATCGTATTCATAAAATTTTTATTTCTCACGTGGTTCACGAAAATATTTCGCGCAAAATTTCGTACCCTTCCCCAACAGAACCTCAAATTTGTGTACGTCCAGGAAACGCCCAAATACGTTTCTCGGACGTCCTTCGGAGGTTTCCTGGACGTACACAAATTTTAGGTTCTGTTGGGGTTCACTGTCGTTCAAGCACTCTCAACGACAAGACTCGTAGAGTGTAACCTTATGCGATTGAGAATCATAATTTCAAAATTTATAATCACAAAAGGATTATAATTATTCAATTTATTCACTCAATTTCAAACATTATTGATGGTTATGTTATTTTCTCAAATCTCTATTGATTTAGCCCAAGTTAATTTTTAATGTACTGATACTTGAAATTGTAATTCAATTCCACATGATTTGAAAATTAATGTAATAATACTTGAATATCATTTCATGTACCTTCAAGTTGAAATTTCATGTACACTGGTACATTAAGAGTGCATTAAAATTCAAGAAATTTTTAACAGTGTATGGGTTAAGTATATGATTTGTGATATGCGGGCTCACAATGATTGTGCTGGTTGCGAAAAAGATGTATATATTTGTAACTTCTGTCAATGAATTCAAACGAAAAAAATTGCCAGTTGGTTTATAATGAGTTACTTTCTTTTATTTTAACGCGGTATCCAAGCGGACCTTCAACATATATATAAATATTGATGTTGAAACAATCCCTGCTTAAAATATCTCATAGAATCTCATAGAGTCTCATTCAAATTGAATGAGACTGAACGAGACCAATGAGAAAGATCAAAGTGTCTGTAATGTCTCATTGAAACTGAATGAGAATGAATCAGGAACCAGTATCCAATGAGAGCCAATCGGTTATCTCTCAATAAATACGTACAATATGAAATTAGCAATGATAGAGCAGTTCTTGATGTAAAGAGTTGAATGAGTATTTGTAGGAAAATGCTCATTCAATTCATTTCGTTGTCTGTACCAACCGTCGATCGGTTCCAATAGGAATTTTCTGGAGTAGAGTCTATAAGAATTGATGAGACATCCCTGGAGTAAAACTTCTCAATCGGTTTTTATGAGGAATGTCTAATATAATTTTAGAGGATTTTCCATATCAATGGTCAATGGGTTTCAATGAAAAATTCCTCAAAGAGGCTGTGATCAGAAATTATGAGAAATTTCTGCGGTATGAATGCTCAATAGGTTTCTATGGACAAATTCTGATATAACTTTCCCTTAATAATCATGTCAATGTTCAATCGGTTCTATTCGGAATTTCCCACAAGCGCGCTATACGAGAAATGATAAGAAATTCCCAAAGTAAAACTTTTCAATCGATTCCTATGGGAAATGTCTCATAGAATTTCTCAGTATTCTTCATGTCAATGTTTAATCGGTTTCAATCGAGATTGTCTGAAAGTTCATTCTACAAGAAATGATGGGATATTTCCAGGATAGAGATGTTCAATAGGTTTCCGTGAGAAATGTCTCATATAATTTTCATCACCTTTTGTTATCAACGCTCAATCGGTTTCAATCGGGATTTCCCGTAAGTGCTTCCTAAGAGAAACGACGAGGAATTTATAGGATTCGAATGTTCAATAAGTTTCTATGAGGAAATTCTGATATAATTACCCATTATTTCTAATGTCAATGTTCAATCGATGCCAATCAAAATTTTCCGGAAATACGTTCTATGAGGCATCATGAGCAATTTCTGAAATATGAGTCTTTAGAAGGTCCTCATTCGGGATGCATTGGATATCCGGTTCTGATCCGGCCGGATATGCGTCCTATCCGGTATTCAGTGATCCGGACAGATCATACAAATCATTCTGGATAGGTCGACATCGGATTGGACGCATATCCGGTATCCGATGGTCGAATCAGAACCGGATATCCGGTGCACCCCTAGTCTTCCTTAGAATAGTTTCTCCAATGTATCCCAATTAATCTGTGAAATGGAACATTCCATACAAATCCATTATTCCTCTGCATAGAAAATTCATTACTCTAAAGTCAAGAAAAACCAATATATATCCAATGCTCTGTTGTAAGGAAAACTCAATACCACCGCGTTACTGTAATGGAAGAAAAATCCAATACAAACCCATTGATCTCATGGCAGAAAAATCTAGTACAATCTCATTGATCTCATGACAAGAAAATCGGATACAAACTCATCAATTCAATGTCATTCAATTTACGAGGTGTGTTCAAAAAGTAACGAGTATTTTTAAATTTCGCGGGTTTGGAGAGCCCGCCTGTATAAAATTTTTCTTTATTATGTTGGTACACATGCCCCTGAAGTACGATAAAATTTTCAGCAATATTCATTGCTCACTTTTTAAGTGGCAGCCGCTAACGTTAGACGTGTTTTTCGAGCTCGGCGATTTTCGTTTGTGAAAAAAAATGGATCGAAGAATTTGTATTCAATTTTGCGTAAAAAATGAAATAAAGTGTAATGAAGTTTGTAAAATGTTAACAAAGGCATATGGTGAGTCTGCTATGAGTAAAGCAAGGATTTACGCTGGTATAAGCGTTTCCAAGATAGCCGCGAAAACGTTGAAGATGACGAACGACCCGGACGCTCAAGCACATCAACAACCGATGAAAACGCGAAGAAAGTGAAAGAAATGGTTACCCTGGAAAAAAAAAACGATTGAGTCCGACCAAATACTATTGATCAATCGACTAATCGGTATGAATCAGAACATTGTGTAGTCGAAATGCTGATTGAATCCAATCGGATCACTGCCATGGGCTGTCTTATTCATGAATAGGAAAAGAAGTCAGTATGACTGATGGATTGAATGGGCTCCAATGTGTATGAGAATGATAAGCTTCGATTACACTGAATCGCAATCGATTCAGGCATTTGAGAATCTTATTCAATGAGATTGTATCAGCATTTTGACAGTTGGGTATCATGTACTGAATCCGGGTGATAACGAATGAACTTAATGAGAATGAATCCGCGTTGGCACATGCGTTTGGGTTTCATGGTCGGTGATATTAATATCGTCATCTCAATAGAATTCGTTAGGTATCCTGCCGATTCATTGAGGAGTTCCAATCAGCAAGTGGCCGGTTCATTTAGACCAAATTGAATTGGAATCGATGAGCGGATTCACAGGGCAACGCAGGGCCTCTCAATCGGATCCTATAGGTTTTTTCATGATTCGGATCGGGATTAACAAACGAGATCCCACAAATTTTTTGCTGCGATTTGAATGGGTTCAATGAGGCATTCAATGATTCGATGAATGAGACTGTACCTGCATTTGAATGGTAAAATCCCTGGTTGAACAATCCGATTGAATCCGATGAAAAAACATTTCATCGGAATGGATTGAGTTTTTGCATCGGAAATTTCCCATTGATACCAATAAAATAATTTTTAACTGGATTTAATTGGCATTTTCCCTGGTGGAAAAATCCGATTAAATCCGATAAAAAAAACTTATCGGAATGAATTGATTCCTGCATCGGGATTTTCCTATTGAATTTTATTGATTGTTAACCCAACCAACGAACGGTTTATATACATTAAAAAATGTAAAATCCCTGGTTGAACAATCCGATTGAATCCGATGAAAAAACATTTCATCGGAATGGATTGAGTTTTTGCATCGGAAATTTCCCATTGATACCAATAAAATAATTTTTAACTGGATTTAATTGGCATTTTCCCTGGTGGAAAAATCCGATTAAATCCGATAAAAAAAACTTATCGGAATGAATTGATTCCTGCATCGGGATTTTCCTATTGAATTTTATTGATTGTTAACCCAACCAACGAACGGTTTATATACATTATATACGCGCATTTTATATCAATTAAACAAACACATATATCATTTATTCAATCATTACGTATGACAAATTATTGTTGAAATAAATTCAAACGATCATTTATGTGTTATTAACATGGTGATCACCCATCCACCTTGTACCGCAGTTGTCGTTGCTTAACCTAGAAGATCGATCTAGAACACCCGCTCGCTCGATGCCGTGGTTCGCTTCCTATCAATGTGAACCAAATGACTGTCTTATGTCAGGGATGGGTGTCCTATAGTAATAAGATTCAATCGGTAATTGTCCATTGGACATATGAGGGATTGTATCGATCTTAATGAGAGCATGGGAGATCATTAATAATAAAAATCCCAATGAAGACCAAGAAAATATTTTCCAATAGGATTCAATCGGTATTTTATGATGGATGAAAAATTCCGATTGATATCAATACAATATTTTCCAATGGGATCCAATAGGTATTTTATCAGTAATAAGAATTCCGATTGATATCAATTAAATATTGTGTAATTGGATTCACTTGGTATTTTATGATCAATGAAAATTCCGATTGACGCCAATACAATATTTTTCAATTGGATTGAATCGGTATGTTATTAATAATGAAGATCCTAATTGAGACCAGTCAAATATTTTTCAATGGCATCCAATAGGTATTTTATCAATAATCAGAATTACTATTGATACCAAAAAAATATTTTTCATTTGATTAAATCGAGATTTTATTGATTATTGAAATTTTAATTGATATCAGTGAAATATTTTTCAATGGAATTCAATGGGTATTTCATTAATCACAAAAATTCCAAATGATATCGAGGAAATATTTTCTAATTGGATTCAATGGGTATTTTATGGTTGATAAAAATTCCGATTAATACCAATGAAATATTTTTTAATTGGATTGAATCGGTATTTCATTAATCATGAAAATTTTATTTGATCCCAGTCAAATATTCTCCAATGGGATCCAATTGGTATTTTATCAATAGTAAAAATTCCGGTTGATACCAATACAATATTTTCCAATTTGATTCATTCGGAGTTTTATCAATCATGAGAATTCTAATTGATACCAGTGAAACGTTTTTCAATGGGATCCAATTGGTACCTTATCAATAATAAAAATTCCAATTGTGGACAATAAAATGTTTCTTATTTGATTGAATAGGTATTTTATTGATCATTAAAATTCTAATTGATACCAAGAAAATATTTTCTCATTAGATTCAATGGGTATTTTATGGTTGATGAAAAATTCCGATGGATGCCAATCAAATATTTTTTAATTGGATTGAATCGGTATTTCAATAATCATGAAAATTCTAATTGATACCAATCAAATATTTTCCAATGGCATCCAATAGGTATTTTATCAATCATAAAAATTCCAATTCGTACGGACACAATATTCTTTAATTTGATTCAATCGGCATTTTATTAATCATTACAATTATAATTGGTATCAGTAACATATTTTTCAATGGAATCCAATGGATATTTCATCACTGATAAAAATTCCGATTGATACCAATAAAATATTTTCTAATTGGATTCTCTTGGTATTCTATGATTATAGTTTCCTATTCCAGCAACTTTCCCATTAGCTCCAATACATCGAAGTCACCAGGGATTCCGATAAAAACCAATGATCTGATGCAATGAGAGAAATTCCAAAACTGAATCGGTTATTGCCGGTACATACCTATAGGACTTCAGAATCTGTAAACTTGCCTATTATTTCCAATGAATTTGAATGTTGGAATCATCCAAGTAAAACCCATTGATCAATAAAATCGATACATCCTTAAATGCAGTCAGAAATCTCCCATAAGAAACCCATTCATCATTCAATTTCACAAATTTTCCCATTAGTTCCAATAGATTGAAATTGTGGAAACTTCCGATAAAAACCGTTTGCCTGATGGAATGGAGGAAATTTCAATCATCCAATCAGATATCTGTTATACAGACCAATAGATTATGTGAAGTCTGATTAATTCCCATAAAATGCAGATTTTTTAATTGGCGAATCCCCGATTGAAACTTATAGAAAAGAGATTCCGATAAACTCTTATTGATTTTGAATCGGGGATTGAACTGTTCCGATTGATCCTATGCAGTCCGATTAATTCTGAATCGGTTTCTATCGGATCTTATCGGATTTTTTAACCAGGGCTAATGCGGTGGAATGAAGTCTAAAATTGAATTTGACCTGGTGGGAGAAATTCGGAGTGGACCACACCCCGGCAATCAAAGAAAACAGTCAACAAAACCTTGATTTTAAATCGACTCTGTCGCGGTTTTTTAGGTTTTGACTCGTCTGAAAAGCGCCATTCCGATGATTGTTGGTTAGTTCCGATATCATATTCATAGACCCATGTTTCGTCACCGGTAATGATGCCTTCGATAACATTTTGGCCCAAAGTCAGCATTTGTTTAGCAACATCAATGCCATGCTGTTTCTGCAACAAATTCAACACTCTCGGCACAAGCCGTGCTCCAACTCGTCTCATGGCCAAAATATTGTGTATAACGTTCTGCACCGATCCGAACGAGACACCAAGATCGAATGCCATCTCCCTAATACTCACACGACGATTTGCGAGGACGATTTCTTCAATTTTATCAATATTTTCGTCAGTGATACTGGTGGATGGACGACCGGAACGAGGCAAATCATCAACCACAATACGACCTGCTTTAAACTCTTTGTACCACTCGTACGCTTGTGTTTTCGACATCATCGAGTCCCCGTAGGTTTCTGTTAACATCTTCAAGGCTTCCGCACATGAAATTTTGTTAAAAACACAAAATCTTAGACAAACTCTTTGCTCAACCAAATTCGACATTGCGAAATTCGCAGACCACAACAAACACTGACTCGTTTACAAGGCAACACGCACTAACTTCTGACGAATGAGGCGCAAACAGACATTTGAGCGCTAAATAACAGATGAAATAACATGGAAAACAAAAGATTCCGACAACATCTCAAATGCGGTTTGTTTGAATAGAGAATTCCGAGTACTTTTTGATCAGAAGGTATATAATACTTTTTAGGGTGTTCAGTGTGGTTTAGATTTCGTATATTGATATGACTCATTGAATAAGATACAATCCAATCGGCTATACCATGATCGGATCCGATTGAGTAGTAGAACCTCTCTTTAATAGAATTTCATTCGTCTACAGATTTTCTGAGTCGACTAAACCTCCATTGAATCCGATTGAGTCAATTGGGCGATTCCTGTTCACAACTTAGTTGCAATAGTATATCTTGTATATCAGCATCTCAGTATGATTCCCATCCTCTATCGTGATATGAACCAGTGAACTATAGAATACTATCGAATCCAATTGGTCATGTCTCTATCGAATCCGATTGAGAAGTCCAGTCTATCTTTGATGAAATTTTATTCGCAAACAGATGTTGTGAATCGGCTAATTGCCCATTGGATCCGATTGGGTCAGTTGTGCGATTTCTTTTCACAGTTCATTTTGAATAGTGTAATTTGCAAAACCATGTTTTGGCGTGATATTATTGTGTATCGTCATATGACTCATTGATTACGATAGAATTCAATCCATCGAACCCGTAGCGAATCCGGTTCAGTACTAGAGTCTGTCTCTGAAGAAATTTGATTCACAAACAAATGTTTTGGATCGGTTAAACCCCCATTGGATCCACTTGGGTCAATCGTGCGATTCCTCTGTATAGCTCATTGTGAATAGTACCATTTGCATAATCAGTGTTTCGGTATGCTTCCCATTCCACATCGTAATATAACTTGACGAGTCCGATAGAATCCAGTCGGTCATATCCCTATTGGATCCGATTGAGTAGTAGACCCGATCTCTGGGAAAATTTCATTCGCCTACAAATGTTTAGAATCAGCTCGGCCCCCATTACATCCCATTGGGTCAATCATGAGATTGCTGTTCGCGAAACACTCAGAATAGTGTACCTCGTATATTAGCGTCTCAGTGCGATTTGCATTTCATACCGTGATGCGGCTCAAAGAATACGATGAATGTCATCGGTCATACCACTATCGAATCCGATTGAGTAGTAGATCCTACACTGATAAAGGTCCACTCGGTTCCAGATGTTTCAAATTGACTGAACACTCATTGAATGCGACTGGGTAAATGAGGCGATTCCTGTGTACAACTCACTTACAGTAGTGCACCTTGTATATCAGCAGCTGAGCGTGATTTCCATCCCGTATCTTAATGTAAATTATTAAATACTATAGAACGCTATTGGTCATGTTCTTATCGAATCCGATTTAGTAGCGCCTATTTCTGATAGAATTCCAGTCACCTACAGATTTTTTGAATCGGCTACATCCCTATTGAATCCGATGCGGTCAATTGTGCAATTCATTGAATATTATAGCATTCAATCGTTCATTATCATATCGAAACCAATTGAGAAACAGAGCCCATTCCTGATGGAATCTCACTCGCTCAGAGAGATTTAGAATTAGCAAAACTCTCATTGACCCCGACTGGGTGAATACTTTCAACCTCAGTTGAATCTACCTTGAAAAAATGAAAAATTGCATATCAGTATTACAGTGAGTTTTTGAGTCTCAATCGTATCATGAATCACTGAATACTGTAGAATCGAATCAGCTATTCTCCTAATGAATCTGATTCCGAATGTATAGCCCTTTGACAATATTTTTGACTGGGAAAACTTTCAACGAATCAACTTCGCTCACAACGTTCAAATTCCCTATTCATTGCGATTCCTCAACTCCGTACATTTACCGATTGATTCTCAAGTATTTATATTGGTTCATTCGTTGGCATGCTCAATAAATCCAATTGTATTCAATCGGGATATCGACTGCACAATGTTCCGATTCAATCTCTTTCATTTCTCATTGCCACCATCCCCCGTTTATATTGTTCTTTCTCCTATTCAATCTCATTGTCTATTGCGTTTCAACATTACTGGGCAAATGCCGATTCATCCCCATTCGTCTATCCGTTGATTTCCGTATTAATTCCCAATCAATATAATCTCCGATTTTTCTATTTCCAATCCACCATTTGATTCTGATTGGATTGCAATCAGTGAAACGATCATTGAATCCTATCAAATATCATGCGAAAATCGAAATGTTTAAATCACTATTGAATCCAGAAACTTGAATATGTTCAAACCGCCTTCGATCTGGTCACGTTTTTTTCCCCCATTTTCCTGTGAAGAAGTGTCCCTTGTTTCACCTGTATGTCCCTGATTCAGTACCATTCATCAAAGCATGTCTATTGGTTCTGATTAAATCTGACCAATTCTGATTGAGGCTCAATCGTCAAATATTGATGCTCCAAAGTACGTAGTATTTATTTAATCAGATTTGGTCAGAATCAATCGTTTATTTTAAGCAGGGTAAGAACGATCGCCGAATCACAATCAGAGAAGTCGCTGATGATGTTGGCATATCAGTCGAAAAGCAATCCGAAAAAAACGCCCGGATTTGTGGCAAAACAATTCATGGCTTTTGCACCATGATAATGCATCTGCAAAGTGGCGCAGTAGCTCAACGGTTAGGGTATTAGATTGCAGTCGGGAGACAGGTAGGAATATAAGTTCAAACCCCATTAGGTAGGATATAATTTCTTCTCCCCCTCCCTGGTGATAATGAAGCGTATTGGAAAGAGTCACGAAAAGGTTGTTAGAGAGTGCTGTGAGAGTAATCGAAGGGTCAATAAAAAGTAGTAGGAGCGTTTTGAAAGTGTCATTTGGCGGGTGTAGATAATGTATCAAAGCGGTTCCATTTCGATTATAGAAAATGATAATGAAAAGTTATATGAACAACCTAGAAGCCTGCTTGTGCGTGTTTCCAATATTCAAAGGAACGTGTTCCGGCCTGTTTTACAAGCGTAATAAAACGTTTAATTTTTCATCCGAGCTTTCGAAAAAATTACCCAATTTTATAAAGAAATCAAAGAAACTCTAATGCATAATGTTTAGTATGAATATGTATTTCGAAATCAAGTACAGTGAGAAGAATAACCTGAAAAATCGATCATTTGAGAACACATCAAAGACGATTTAGAATGTTTCATAAATTCAAAATTTTGCATAAAATCAAAACAATTCTCCAAACTCAAAATTCACAAACCAATTCCAATCTCACATGTAATAATTACATGTGTAAAATAATTTTATTATCTTCAACAACATGCCAAAGATAAGGAGTGTTTTACAGTTCGATGATTCAGCAGGATGATTGTTTAGGAATTGGTATATCCTTAATTGTATCTTAAATATGAATGAAACTCTTTAGCTAAACAACTGGTATGAAAAGTATGAAATAACCTCAAAAGAGCATAATTTTCTGTCATCTAAAACAAATGCACAAAAAAATCCTAGAAGGGTTTCGAAAACGTCAGGAAACAGTTAGTAAAGAGTTGTAGAAGAGTGTTCAGGGAAAAGGGTGCGTTGGATGTTCAATGAAAAGTGATAGCACGTTTGAAAAAATTTGACATAGAGTCATTTGGCGGCCAAAACTTCTCACAAATGCTCTTATTACTTTATTGCACGCTTTTACGTTGTTTCAAGTACGTTCTAATTTTACCAGTGCTACATGAGTTATCAAGTTCCTGGATGACCTTCTGACATAAAGAATGTACAAAATCACTACTACAAAATTGCTATAAAAAAAAAAGAAAAAAAAATTATAATTATAATTTTTTAATTCTAGCAACAAATTCGCTGGAATTTTTTGGTAAATTTTTACAATGTAGAAAAATCTGATTGAAACCGATTGATTCAATAAGAAATTTCCGATGCAGAAACTTCATTTATTCTCATTGAATTTTTTTCAATGAGAATGAATGAGAATTTTCAAGCAGGAATGGTAGATCCAACTTTTTTTTATATGAATTTATGAATACATGAACATTTTTTCTCAATTGTTGCCCTGTTTTTTTTTTTACATAAATACCTTGGGGCCCATATTACCCGCATAAAAGTTGGTGATGGAAAAATGGGAAACTTTAGGAAGACCATTATATTCCTCTGAAGGCTGTGAAGAATACATCGGGATTTCATGCAAATAGTGTTACTTAGTTCGGACAAGTATTCTGATTTATTTCCAATTTTTACACCGAAAATAAAAAAAATATATTATAAAAGAACCATATCCACCCTTACCTCTACTTTATATTCAAGTCATGAAGGATATGTTGTATTGTGGTTATTTGAAGGATGACCTCAACTTTTATGTGAAATAAAAATTGATGAATGTTTTCGTACATAGATTTAAACAAGTTTTATATTTAATACACACATAGGGAATATGGTACATATCGTATTACGCGTTGAGTAGAGGAAGAAGCTCGCCTCATTTTTCATCATGTCACTCTTCATATTAAAGAGGATGTTCTTATAACTGGGGCGCACGAGACCATGATCTCCGAATATCCCTGAAAGAAATGGTGATCTCATTCCACCCGTTGTTTACTCGGGTAAAGCTTTTGCCTGCTTGTTTGTTTGTTGAAATTCATTTTTCTACTCAGCTGTCAATTTTTTATATTTTTTTTATTTACCGTTTGAGACAATCACTAGAGAGTAGCGGAAAAATCTCATCGTATTCTTCGCTCTCCAAGGCAAATCGATGGGCAAACTGAAAGAAGCATTAAGGTTTTGTATTGTATCTATACGTTAAATTCAATCAATGATTTTGTGTTGACAACGATCTGTGGGGAAAGCAAACACGTGGATTGTAATGGAATAATGTACTGGGGTAAATGTTTTTTCGTTAAAAGAGTTTGCCATCCTTTAGAGGAGAAAAAGAGGGAAATGAAAATACATAATCACGGTAGGATGCAGAAATTCCCTGTAATACTCTGTGAATATGGTGATTTTTGTATTGCTCTAGATTTCATACACGGAAAAAAATACTCCGGTTAATATATGGACAGCAAGAATTACTGCTATTTTAACCGGAATTCTAGTTGAATGAATCAAGTCTCCGGCAAATTTAACAAGGGCTCCGGTAAATTTAACAAGAATTCCAGTAAAAGTCACAGATATTCCTTGCTGTCCATATAGTAACCGGAATTCTGGTAAAATTAACAGTTTATTTTTTTCCGTGTACGCACTTGCAGGGGATAACTGATTATTCTTCTGTAAGAGAAGCAGAAGGGCAGAACTAAATTCGAACATGGTTTCAAATTCTGTCATTGCTTTGTTCTTCGAGAGAAAATCGTACTGGGATGATCGAACATGAACCCTCAAGGGGAACAATTATACACGTAGAAGAGGGAATAGGGATAATCACTAACCGAGTAGTGAAATGTGAACATACCAAACTGCGCAGTCATAACCACTTGAACTAACAATGTGAAACCACGTGTTTTGGACTTACAGTTTAGGATATTCTCGGATTCTATTGTGGAATGCAGATTTTCATCATCATAGTTCAAAATTCAGCGCACAAAATTACATCGGCAATGACTCTCCATTCTCAAACGTGCGATGTTTCGTGCTTTATTGTTTTTTTCCACTCCATTTAGTATCTGTATAGTCGTTATTCTCGTAACCAATTTCAGTTCCACAATTCTCTTATAGCACGACATCTTGAATACCTCGATTCTTCTTTCATTTACCACTCTTATCTTGTTCGTGTCTCACAGCTATATTCTCCGCGCACACGTTCTTATAAACCTTCTCTCTGGCTTTGAGATTGATATTGTCACAGCACAGGAGTCGTACCTTTTTCCGCCAGTTCTTTTTCATTCGTACTATTCTATTCTTCATGTCTCTTTTACTTTCTTTCCGTCCTCGGTATTTGTACTTTCTAAATATTTAAATTCTCCCATTGGAGCTCGCTCTTCTCCATCTTCTAATTCAATAATTCTTTCTTCCATAATGGTGTTCCGTAGCAGCAACATTGAATTGAAAAATTCTTCGTTCGTTTCGAATGCAATTCGCAACAATTTTCAAGATGTACCTATGAACGTTGCACCATCATCGCAATCTTTTCACTCGTCAAACGTACAATGGACGTATGAATTTCATGAGATTTCTTCCATAACGTACGGAATCAACTTTGAAATTATGTGGAAAGAATGTCACATAAATTTCTAATATCCGGACGTTATTTCAGAGGAGGATTTTTCAAATATTCCACGAAGGATAAAAATAATCTTTTGAACCTTTCTGGAGTGTTTCCAACCCTTTTATCCCTCTGTCAACGTCGGTATTTCACCTAACCTTCAACGATAAGACAACGATTACTTTTCAAGAGTCTAGTGCCTCGACGTTCTTTATGTTTCGCTGTCTTATACGGTTCACCTTCATTTACAGAACAGAGTAAAGCTTGAAATGACAAGAGGGCAAGTGCATTACACCATTACTGCCATACCCAAAGAAACGAGTGAAATAAGAGTCATACATAAAAAGAACTTGAATTATTTTAGAATCCCTTCTTCGTTATATGGCACGAGGAAAAAGGAATCTGAAAAACTATCTATCGACTTCTCACAAGATGAGACAGAATTTTTTCGAAAAGACAGAAAACAAATATAATCCCATATGGAGAAAAACCTTGTCGTCAAATCCCACACAGCACATGCTACCGTAATTGAACGAATAATTAAGAAGTATAATACAAAGCTAATAAATTACTTCTCATCGTGTTAATTTTCCTGAAACTTTATCAACACCCCCATCCTTCAAAGTGACGTGCTTTGTTTGCAATATTCATCGTCATCGAATAACGAATGATGTACAATCAAAGCCTTTCGTATTCTCCTCCCGATCTAACAATCAAACGAAAGGGTGGCTCGAATCCTCTAAGCTCCCAACAGTTATACACACAATCTTATATTGTCTTGAAATTTCAAGAACAGCTGGTTGCTTATTGTTGTAATCAACTGAATATTCCTCCCGAAGATTAAAGGAGAAACGATGGAATATCGTTCCATACAGATCCAACATGTAAGTTGTGGTTATTCATTACAACCCTTTAATTGATTTCTCCTCGTCGTTTCAATGGCATCTCGAAAATCAAGGTAGATCAGACTAGATGAACAACTCATAAAAGAATTAATTGTTGAAAATTTGTGCTACCTCAAAATAATTCGTTTGTTTTCGCAACAGAAGTAACTTCTTTTGAAAACAATCGAATTATTTGAATGTAGTGGAAATTTATAACAATCACTTATTTTATGAATCGTTCATCTACTTGGTAGTTCACCCTACGTGCTGTTTTCTCAGAAACATACGAGCGAATGGGAAAATATTGAGTAAGTTCCACAATGGATTCAACGAATCGATCGAATACATGTTTACTACTCGACGTAGATTATTTAATCTATGTGCTTGTGTTTTGTTCATTGATACTTATTTATTGATTCAATTTGAACGAAATCCATGATACGGACATGGCAATACATGCAATATGCTACGAGTCGCAAATATCCTGAATAGTTTCCCAATCTTAATACAACCTGTAACACAATGTCGAGGACGGCTATCCAATTGAAATAGTTCCTAAAAATTGAAACGTCTTAAAATACGACCTTGGGGTCATCTAACAAATACGTTTGAGAAATATTTCAATTAGAGAATCGTACTTGCAACACTTCAGAAAGCTATCTGAAAAGTATTTCATAATTCGTACAATATTCGTGGCATTAGGTTCTGAATATTTTAAACAGTCTCATTCAAACGTTCCGAGAATCCATGTAGAATTTATTCTCGCGTAATAAGAATCTTCATAGAAATGTTGAAAAATTTATTGTAGTACTTTAAAATATATTATGGTGTCATTCGAATCGATTTCAATGGATTTTCGTTTAAAAGGATTGAAATGTTATCATCATTTTGATTTGGTTAGGCTCTGAGCGAATCCCTCTGCGAGTATCTCGTAGATGCATACATACATATATATAAAACGATTTGTACCCACGAACAAGAATTTAATTCTTCGCCACTTTCCAAAGTGGCGAATGGACTTAGTTGAAATACACTCGACAGGAATGTGTTGGATGGCAAACCACACTATAAAATAGTCAGTGGGGCTTTGAAACATTATGAGTCTCCATGGAGTTGTTCGTGCTTCCATGTAAATCCTCGCACCTCATATCGCGAGCTACTGAAGGTGAAATCCGTGTTATTTGACAAACTGTGTGTACCAGAAAGGATCCACCTTCGGGTGAGAATTTTAAATTTCTTATATAATTCATGAGAATATAATCATGTCTTATGATTTTTAGAATGTATAATGACGAGATGATTAGAATCAAGATTATTAATGTGATATCACATTCGCGAGAGAAGTGAATCAGCATATGGTTATTACATGGGGATTAGATGTAAATATTATCAACTGTTTGTCCAAATAACAATTCATTCAAAAAGTCCGTAGGATGACATAGATGGCGATTTTTATACAGTATTAACCTTCACACGATACGTGTGTAATTTTGATAGCAATCTGACTATTGATTCCTGAGTAATAGCATTTTGTGCGAAGCAACTTTTGTTATTGAAAAGAAAATGTGTTGAAAGTGTTGAGCCCCATCGTGCCTATATGGGCCCAAGACTGGACCAGAGTGGGACCAAAATTCATACACGCTGAGGATTGTACGCACATGCTCGGGATATAAATTCACCCCAATCGTGGCCGAACGCTGGTCCAAATTGGGGCCAAGTTCAAATGTGCCCGCACTAAGATTCATTATTTCCATTTTCTACACGGAGAAAAAGGAATTCGCTGTGGCAGCGAAATCTACTTTTGCTGGATTCCTTTTGCCAGAGCAGCAAATTTTTTGCTGTGACAGCAAACTATTTGCTGTTCCAGCAATCTTGTTAGCTGCGACAGCGAATTTTTAGCTGTGGCAGCAAAAAATGTTTGCTATCCCAGCAAAATTTGCTTGCTATTCTGTATATAATACTGAAAATTTGCTGGCGGAACAAACATTTTTTGCTGTCACAGCTAAAAAATTGCTGTCGTAGCCAACACGATTGCTGTTATAGCAAATTTTTAGCTAGGTCAGCAAAAAATTTTGCTATTCTATATATAATACCTCGATTTGCTGCGTCAGCAAATTTTTTCTCTCCGTGTACCAACCATAATTGTATGGGAAAGCACAACAGGGCCAAGATTGAGTCAACATGGGCCCCATCGTCATTCCCCAACACTGGGTTGAAGAGGATGGACCCAGCCTGGGGCCCATTGTCATTATAGGCAATACACACTTGGGATATTCGATGTAAGGATTTTGCAACGAGATATTCATAATGTTTCATAGTCAGGACATTTCCTTATGATCTGCTATGAGACTTTAATCAGGGTATATTTTTCAAGTATCCAGCCCTAGAACGTAAGATCTCGTGCATATAAGCATAGACGATACTGAAAAATTTGCGGAAGAATGGCCCAATAAACATACAAATCTTGAAGACATTTCTAAGAAATCTCTTGAAGTTATCTTAAAGATGTCTAATAGATTTTATTTCAAAGATGTCTTTGAAGATTCAATAAAAGACACCTTTTAGATATCATGGAAATCAAAATCACAATATTAATAATATAATAATATACCGATAATTATTATAGGCCTAAAAAAATGAATAAAACAAGCGTAAACCTAAAAGATCTGTGTCTTGGGGAAGTTACAGGGATGGAATATATAATTCGCAAGACATTTCAAATCATCTGAAAGTGTGCTTCAACCGTAGTCAATAAAACCTATTCAATCCTATTGAATGTAATAAATTCACATGAAAATTCGAATTCTGCACGTTTAATAGGAATAAATGGGTTTTTCAATCAATCAGGAAAGAGGTCCTAAGAAAAATTTGCATCATATCTAAAACTCGTCTTGAAGAAGTCTAAAAGATATCTTCTAGATATCTAGTAAGAGTTCTGAAAGATGTCTTACTCAAGACATGTTTTGGATGTCTAAAACTGTCGCATAAGACATCTTTTAGACTTCTTTTAGATATCTTTTAGAACAGTTTGTAAGACATCTTGCGAAGTCGCAAGACATCTTTTAGATTTCGAAAAGATATCTTTCTGTCTATGTGGGGGGATTGCAATGGAAAAGCTTGTGTAGTTGGGTGTTTTTACGTCAATTGTGAGTGGATAATTAATACATCATGACGATAACGGTAACTGGAGACGTACGAGAACTTAGCGTAGAGGAAATTAATAATCCATTAAGGTGAAGTGTTTCCCTCTATCATATAAAAATGAGTAACGTAATGAACTCATCCGCCGTAGGCAACACATGTATACATACACATCATTCCTTATTCAAACAAATACTTTTTCACGTGAATGTAATGAAATCCATCAATATATTCTCATAGGTCATTATTATATGGATATCAAGCGAAGTTAGGTATTATATTCAATCGCAACTATATCAAACGCGGTGGAACGCGTCCAGTGTGAGCGGGTCATGCAGCCGAGAGAGGAAACGATTTTCATTACAAATGTACGAATATATACAAATTTTTCGAGTAAGCAGTACTCCCCACTCAACTTACATCATTCGTACGGTCTGGCAACTATATCTTATCCTCATGATATCACGAATTTCATGCTCATGAAATCACTGAATGAACTATATTTCGTTTTAAATTGTATCTTCATTGAATTAGCATGAAACCCACAGAACTTAATTAATTTCAATGGAATCAAACTCGATCCAATAGATAAATTAATGATCAAATAAAAATTTATCAGATGTCCCAAACAAAAAAATTCCAAGTCGAACAAAGCCGAATACGTCAAAATATCATGAAAACATTCACTCTCAACCACGAATAGTAGAATCAAGAAAAATTGAAAATATATCCTCATTTGAAAGTTTTGCGGTAGAGACGGTCTGCTCCAAACTGCTGTTGAAAAATCAACGTAAAAAACCTTCATTCTAAATTGTGACAAAATTCAGTTGAAAGTAGTTGGAATTGCCTGGATTAAATTTATTTGATTCATATTGAGCAACCGCTATCCATTTCTAAGTAATTTGATCCAAAGAGACCTAATCGAATAATATGTACAGTTGGAATCAGTACAGTACAAATCTCTTCCCTTAGTTCTCTGGAAAATGATAAGTGATCAATCGATAATATTCAGTTTGGTAAATATCCCCAAGTTTGGTCTTTCTGTGTTTATAGAGGTTCTGCTGAACCATTTCTCTACATAGCCTCTTTAGAGTCTCAACAGACCCTCTGTAGAGACTTTTCCGAATACAATTATATAATTACACCGTTCTACGTCGACATCTTGACTCAGAAAAAGGAGACAACGTGTCATAGAAACTGATGCTGCTTTAACCTTGGGACAAATGTCGTTTTGTCACTTTGACATTTGACATTTTGTTTGAGAAGCCTTAATACTCTGTCAATACAAATATCGTAAGACTGCGTAAAACTTTTTTGTACAATAATTTACCGAAGCTTGCGAGGGTAGATCTTCAAAGTCTGTTACTGTTCAGATTAGTGAATTAAGGGAAACCAGGTTTCCCTGAGTATATCTTCTGAGTCTATGCATCAAATTTATTTTTATTCTGAGGTGAAGATTTATAGTCAAGAAGAAACATCATATGTAAACGGCTATTACTTTGAGAATGCCTTCCATACACTGTAGAAAATCATTGTGAAATTTCCCCCCAAAAAATGGTAGCAGCAAAGTTCTTCCACAGATCGGGAATTTTTCACTACAATTTAGTGGACTTTTCCTTCATCTATGGAGAATTCAACACCGAAAAAACGAAATAATTCCTCAAAGTAGTAGAAAAATCCCTGATTTTTTATAGAAAAACAACCCCCCCCCCCCCCCACGATGAGGAGATGAAATCCACCAACGGTGTGAAGAAGAACCCCCACATTTTTTACAGTGACTGTATTCCTTTTCTTGCAATTTGATGTCCTCAATACGAATTGGATGAATTTGTATTATGATTGTCATAAATTATAAGTTGTAACATAAGCACTTTATCGCAAAGGATTTTCTAGAACATAACACAACATAACTTTTCGCAAAGTCGATATGATCTTCATCATCTTCGCATCAAATCGAGAATCCAAAAAGGTATTAATCAACATCATTAATCCGCGAAGAAAGTTTTTTGTCATTATTTCCGATTTCGAGGGTTAACTGTTTTCTGTATAGAACCGAGCTCATTGAAAAACAATATTTTCCCAACGAGTTTCGCATCGTCAAGTGCACAAGCTCGTTATTTGGTTTACATTGAATGAAGGATTACCGGCCGTCATCATCATCATGAAGTAATCAGTCTTATGACTGGTTTGATGAAATCCTCCAACCCTGTCTATTGATTCCCGTACATTTTTCCTAATCCGGTTTTCCTAAAGTTTATTCTTCCAAATACCTTTTTCCCTAAAATAAGAATTCCTAATCTTATTTTCCTACGCCCATTTTTTCAAAATCATTTTTTTAGTCCATTTTCCTGAATCAATTTTTCCAAAATAGGAAAAATCGGATTTCCCTCATCATTATAAAAAATCAAACATAAAAGTTGAATCATATTTAAACATTCATTACATGGATGAAGTATTTATTCCAAACATTATTATAAAAAAATCAAATATCAAAGTTGAATCATATTAAAACATAAATTACATGGATAATTATAGCACCACAGTATCAGCTAAAGCACGTAGGTAGTTCAAAATTCGGTCATCACTCTCATAAACTTGATACTCATTTACAATAGATCTGATTTGTTTTTCAGTGATAATCCACTTTTGTTTTGGCCTGGCTCTAACACTTCTACCTAAACTTAATTCTGTCACAATAGTTTCAGTATCTGATGACAGCTCTGCGTCTTCCTCTTGCCGCACATCTAGATAGGGTGAGGCCGGGTAATATGCCACACTTAATGTTCCAACAAAAATATTTTCTAAATGTCAAATATTATAGAAACAAAAATAATACCATTTGAAAGTATAATTATCAATGTTTATTTGATTAGCATCACAGCTTCAGGGTTCTCATAGCTGAGCGGTGAAATCGAAATTCCCAAAACTCTCCAAAGTGGCGTTTTACCCTCTATGTGTGGGTAAAATGCCATAAGCGTTGGGCTAATGACTTGAATGAGAATAAATGATCGAAAATCTATGGAAATCAATAATTATAAGAAATCCTTAAAAAATATAACATAAATGTATAATATAGACACATATTGTAGAATATTGGTGTGAAAAAGTGAAATTATCAACTATTACAAAAAATATTCAAATGACATTGAAATATCACACTTGGAGGAATTTGACGTTACATTTTTGCTAAATCTGCATTGTATAATTTGTTTTAGGGGTAATTGACACCAGTGGCATAGTGGCATATTACCAAAATTGAAAACTGGCATTTACCCCCTATACACAAAAAAAACATGATTAGGAATTTTTCTACGCCATTAATGATATTCTTAATGGTTTGTGGAATTATAACATTTGTTAGATGGGATAATTTGTCATCATTCATCTTTCAATTATAAATTAATAAACATTAACGAAAAATTCACTTTTGAAGTACAGCATAAAATTACACGAGGACATTGTGTTTTCAACTTACGTCAATTTCTCGAATAAACAAAGACATGCAAACAAATAACTGTTGTCATATGGATGCAAGCACTAAAATGAACAAATTAACGTATTCCTAAAAAATATCTGTGTATTGAACATGAAATTATCGAAAAGCGGCATATTACCCGAGGTGGCATATTACCCGGCCTTACCCTACATAGAATTCTTCAAAACAATCCATGATTGGAATTAATTCGTCAACTACCTGGTCAAAAATTTTGTTGTTACTTAACCCAATTATGAATGACACTCTTACATCGTATTATTTCCTCCGAACTATAGCGGTTTCTATGGTTTCAAAACCTTCGAGTGTTTGAACATATATGCAGGAAAAACATACACGGAGAAAATGTATTGGCGAAAGATTACCCAAAGTTGAGTAAAACGGGGACATAGTAGTGGTATTCCCGTGAAGTTTAAAATCCGGTTGACTTCATTTTACTCGACTACAGATGGAAATAAATTCGAATGTTTTCATTATCTCAACAAGTTGCTTACTGTTGAAAAACATCTGAGTGGATTTTCATCCGTAGTCGAGTAAAATTAAGTCAACCGGATTTCAAACTTCGCGGGAATGCCACTATGTCCCCGTTTTACTCAACTTTGAATAATCTTCCGTCAATATATTTTCTCCGTGTAGTATATGAATTGACAGGGTTGAAAAAAAGCCGGTCATTTTAAATATTATCCAAACCACTGGATAAAGTTGGTTAAAATGGTCAAAATCGGTCAAATTTGGTCAAAATTGGTAAAAATTGGTCAAAATGTTCAAACTTTCTATTTTAATCGTTTATTTCATTTGTTGTGTATGGAATAGGGTTACATAGTTCATATGTACAGCGGGAACTCTCTGTACGCAATGATAGGAGCTCTTTTGGCCGAATCGACATGATTTGACAATCGCTAGTCGCTTTCAGATAACACTAAGGAATGACTAGCGATTGTTAAATTATGTTGATTCGGCCAAAAGACCCCCTACCGTACGCAACCATCTGTGTCCTTTTCTCGCACACAATTGAATATTGAGTTTAAAGGACGCAAATAGTTGCATATACAGAGTTCCCATTGGAAGTAATTTTTGGTATAATAATTTTCCATTTTTTATGTGTCTGGTCGATTATTAACTGCCACAAGAATCTTTGTCAATGAGATACGTCAACTCGCATTGCTGTGATCGTCAATTATTGTTAATCGATACTTGGCGATCAAATTCGAATATGGCATTATGCTCAGTTGTTCCAACTTCATAACAAAATTCATTTCATCAAGGCATTCAAATCTAAGGCTCTTCTCTTATGTGCCAGCATTTCTATGGAACAGAGAAGAATTTGAAAACTGGATTGGTTCGTTTACAGTAACTCGCTAATAATCATTGAAAATCCCCTAAATATTGCAGTTTACGGAAAGCACTCTGACTAAGGTTTCTCTCCTATGCAGCCGAATTGTCTGAAATCATAATTTTGGAAAAAGATTTCTCATACATACATAAAATAAGAATTCCCACATATAAAAATATATAAAAATTCTTGTTTTTATGGAATTTTCACAGTAAATTTTCCATTAGTTTATTATGAGTAACATTTATCAAAGTATTGACTTAGCTAAATAAGCCCAAACAGCTGCTCACACTGAGAAAAAAATTCGCTTAATTGTAAGAACATATTTTCTTGTGCTAAGAATACATTTATTTTTCTTATCTGAAGAAGATGTGTACTTGTGGTAAGAAAATTTTCTTCATATTAAGCTGTATAATTTTGAACCAAGAAAATGTTTCCTCCCTTCAAAGAAAGTTTTCTTGAATCAAAAAAATTTCGGATTGGACTCGGTAAATCCAATATTTTCTTGGTTAAAGATTTTGTTTCTCTCAGTGTAGCAGCAGCTCAAAAGCGTTTCAGAGCATCTGGGATTTATTCAGAAATTTAGCTGTGAGGGTCATATAAAAAATTTTCCGGACTACAGTCATTATTGGAAATTATTTTTGGGATGTTTTTACATCGTTTCAACCGATGAAAAAATGGAAATAGAAACAAAGTAAAATATGTGTTTACCTATTTTACTTTCAAGCACGTAATATTTAGAAATCTAACTATCAGTCTACTCTCTAAATTGGAAAGAGTGAGATTTCCACTCGAATGAAAATATAGGTTCCCTTTTGGCTGCCCAAAGAGTGAATTCTCACTACAAAAGAGTGGAATTACACTCTTTAGGCAGCCAGAAGGAAACCTATCTTTCCGTTCGAGTGAAAATCTCACTCTTTCCAATTTAGAGAGTAGGGTCATGAAGTATCGTTAAAGTATATTGTAGTGTGAATGCTTGAAATTCCCAATGTTTTTGTTCATTTTTCATAATGCCACTCAGTGCATGCTACAAATTTTTCTGACATCATGCATTAATTTTTATAGTGAGACTACTAACTTCAAGCGTTAGCACTAACATAATTTTTCAATAATCCTATTTATCCCTAAACTACTGGTAAGTCACGTATTGATTATAAAATGTTTTTTTCCCCACGTGGCCTTCATTCTTTTGTTTGTCTGAAAACTATAAGACCTTTCAGGATGCAATTTTTTGTGTGTGGACATTTTTGACCAATTTTGACCATTTTAGACCAAAAATTCAGAAAAAATCCAGGCCGGCCAAAATTGGTTAAAACCACAATAAAAGCCAGTGGTGGCTGAAATAGTTTCAACCCTGTGAATTGAGAACAGGTATTAAGGAATACGTTAAGAAAAAATGTGAATTGAACAAACGTTTCAGGAAAAATGTATTAGGAAATATAGATTAGGGAAAATGGATTAGGAAAAACGTTTTAGGAAACATATTCATTTGGAAAAATTTCCGTTCGGAAATCTAGTTTAGGAAAACTGGATTCGGAAATTTGTCCGGGAACGCTGTCTATTATCCGCTAGATGCTTAATTTTTACATTTCTACGACAACTCTTATCTTGTATAATTTGCTTCATATAACTTAATCTAGGTCTATCTTTGCGAGTTTGACCATTCATTTTTCCTTCCAATATTGTTTTCAATAAGCTATCATGCCTTAATGTGTGTCCTATCAGATTACTTCTGCTTTTCACGACCTGTCTCAAGCGACTTGTTTTTTCATTCGCCTTCTCAAGTACTTCTCCATTTTTCACTTTCTCTATCCGTTTTATTCTAAGCATCCTTCTATAGCATTACATTTCAACAGCTTCAAGTCTTCGTTGGTCCGTTTTTCCAATTGTCCAAGTTTCGCAACCATATAATGCTGTGCTCCAAACGTAACTCTTCAAGAATTTCTTCCTTACTGCTCAGCTAATATTCTTCGAACACAGTAACTGTTTCTTTTGGTGGAAAGCCTGTTCCTAGTACTATTCTTGTTCTTATATCTCTTTCGCTTTCACCGTTTTCTGTAATTATGCTTCCTAGATATTTAAATTCATTGACTCGCTGAATTGTCTCTGCATCTATTTTGATGTTCGTTCTTATTGATGTTGTCGCTGTTGTGCAAATCATGAATTTTGTTTTGTCCTTATTTATATTCATACAATATTTATCTTGTAATATTTTTTTCATAGTTTTGAGAGTATTATCTAACTTAGTACCACTCGTAGCTAATATAGCTATGTCATCCGCAAATCTCAACATGCTCATATTTTCTCCTTGAATCTGTAATTCCAATTGCACTTGCTACTTCACTTCGTTCATCGCTTCTTCTATATACAAATTGGAAATCAATGGCGATAGTGAGCATCCTTGTCTCACCCCTCTTTTAATTTGTGCTTCTCCTTCGTGACCCTCTATTTCTATTATTGCGGTTTGTTTCTTATATAATTCATATATTACTCTCCTATCCCTGAAATTAATTCCTACCTTTTTCAAAATCGTAACCATCTTCTGCCAATCAACATTATCGAATGCTTTTTGTATATCTACAAAACCTATATACACAAACTCTTTTAACTCTAGACTTTTCTCTACTACTGTTCTAAGTGCTAATATTGCTTCCCACGTTCCCCTATTTTTCCTAAAACCGAACTGATCTTCTGCTAATCTACTCTCTATTCTTCTTCTCTACTCTCCTGTATATGATTTTTGTCAGTATTTTCGAGGCATGTGAAGTTAAACTAATTGTTCTGTAGTTCTCGTATTTGTCTGCTCCTTGTTTTTTTGGAATAACGACAATTTTATTCTTCTAAAAATCTTTCGGTACTTCGCCTATTTCGTACATATCTCTGACCAATTCGAACAGTGCGTCACGAGTTCTCTGACTGGAGGCTTTGATAAAGTCCGCACTTATGCCATCTATTCCTGGCGCTTCATTATTTTTCAATTCTTTTAAAGCCCTGTCGAGTTCTGATCTCAAAATTGAATCTCCCAATTCCTCTTCATCGACATCTTCCTGCCTCTCTAAAAATCCTATATTATCGCTTCCTTTATGCAGATCTTCTAAACGATTAATACATTGTTCTATTTCTTCCTCCATTCTTATCAATTGTCTCCCTAGATAATTTTGAATCTTACTGCTTCTAGATTTCATTTGTCCAAAAAATCTCTTAACAATTCTACATGCCTCATTTATTTTCCCTGAATGTAATCTTACTCCTATATCCTGACATTTTTCTTCTAACCATTGTTCTTTTGCTTTCCTTGATTTGCTTATTATTTTATTTCTCAGAGCCTTGTATGTCTGCTGGTCTTGTTCGCTACTCTCATTCTTGTATTTCTTCCTTTCATCAATTTAATCGAGAATTTCTTCCGTTATCCATGGTTCCTTAGGTTCTACTTCATTGTTCTTCAAAATTTCATCTGCACATTGTTCTATGTTCCCCTTTATATTTGTCCATCTATTCTCTATTTCCAAGTCTTTCTCTTGTCGATCCTCCAATTTTTCATCCAACACCACTTTGAATGCCTCCTGTGTTTGTTCTTGTTTAAGATTCTTCAAACTTCATCTTTTTTGCATTTCCTTGTTCTTCTTCAGAGCTTTGGATTTCAGAGAACATTTCATCAGCAACATATTGTGATCACTATCTATGTCCGCGCCTGGTATAGATTCTTCTTGGATGATTTTTGAATAATGTGTTGGTAATAACCATTTTATGACTTTCACAGAATTCGAATAAACGCCTTTTCCATTTCTTTTTCCTAACGCAAAATTTCCCTTTATGTTGCCCTCTTTTCCTTGCCCTACTACCACATTTCAGTCGCCTATGATCATTTAATTCTCTTCTCCTTTTACATATTCTATCACTTCTTCTATTCCATCGTACGTTTTTCCGATATCTTCCTGTGAGCACGCAAATGTGGGCATGTATACTTGAACTATAACAGTATCTACCGGTTCTGTTCTAACTCTAACCAACATCGCGCGTTCGCTATGTTGCAAATAATTTTCTATCCTATTCCCTACCCTTTTATGCATTTTACTTCCCACACCTGCTTGATCATTCTTTAATCCTGTATGAATTATTCTATAATCCCCACTCCAGAAATCCCCTTCTTGCAGCCATCTCATTTCGCTAATCCCCGTTACATCGATACCTAACCTATTCATTTCTAATTTCTAATTTTCTAGTTTTCTGTTGGTTTCAGTGATCTAACATCCCACGCTCCGACTCGAAGAACGGCCGGAATGCTTATTATTATTACACCGAGAGCACAAAATCTCTTCCCATCTCTCAACAGTAGTTGCAAGCTACAGTTATCCGAGTTCTTCTGTTCGCAATGGTTCTCGCTGCCACTGACAACTTCTATACGCTGATGGTGATAGTTTTGCATTCCCAGGTGATGCAGCGACTCATGTATATTCATACACTTGAGTAACTTGAGAAATACTTATTATCAATGGCAGGTATTGTGAAGAAACTTTCTTCCGTTCGTTCATTGAATTTATGAATGAAGGAAAGAACCATGGATTCCCGTATAGAACAATAATGTACCATGTGGAACAGTCGAAAGCGTGATTCAATAAATATGAAATTTCATGCATACCAATTGCAATTATGTATGTGTGCTCGATGGAAATTCAGCAAGGTATGATTGGGATTGGAATTGAATTGTAATAAATTGTGAAATAATCGTTTCGAGATATCGAGAAAATTTGATGCATGAATCGAGGGCAAATTATTATCTCCCGGTTCGTACGTTTGATAGTATTTCATAATTGAATCACTTCGGAAATGATTTTCCGCGTGAAAATTTATTCTCAAAATTCTGAGAAGCGCGAGAAATTGAAATTTTAATAGGGGAAGAATTAGAAAAAGGATAGGGATGCGAGTGAATTGAGCAGGGAAAGATAGAAAATCAAACTTGAATTTGAGATGTGAGTTCGATTTAGGGAATTGTAATTTTTTTATTGGTGGGAAAAACCGAATGATAAGTCATCCTCGAACAATACGAAAAACTTGGAATGAAATAGCTTCCAGTTCTGACAACCATGGAGAATGGTTTATTATTTCCTTTCATCTTCTTTCACTTTTGCCCTTTTTCACAGGATATGCATTAAGTGTGATGTACCTCGTTAGTCAGGACTGTGACATGAGGATAATGACATCGTGTGTCAAGATAATTTACTTCTTACACGTGAATGTACAGCAGAAAGAAGTGAATAAAGTAATTCTCTGATCGATACTCTTGCAACCTAAATACGAAAGTCCCTGAAAAATGCATTCGACGAGGAATAAAAGTTCTTCGTTTGCATCCTCGATTCAGAACTTTCGAATATTATTGAACCAAAAGAGTATCAATAATGATTTTTCAAGTTTCTTAAAAGTATATATCAATTATCTTCTCGTATGAGATCATTCATCTTTTTCACAATCCGTCTGAGCATATCGACAGAAGAATTACGATATTGATTCCAATATAACGTTTCAATTCACACCATAAACTATTCAATATTTCTCCAACGTGAATACGCATGGATGGAATTTTCTTGAACGAGAAAAAAAATGATAAGAATCATTCCATCTATTGAGATTCGTATGAAAAATGGAAAACATGGTAGCAGTGTTATGTTAGGGGGAAGAAAAAACAAGATCGGAAGCAAAAACAACACGGCAGGAAGATAGAAACAATATTGAAAACCATTCTTCAGAATGTCCAGAATTTCTGGTCAATAGAGTTATTCAATGATCTGTGACCTCATTCTATAGAATAATACTGTAGAATATAATCGAGGATTTTGGATACTCTTTTCTTATGATCCATTGAATCCGATAAATATTCTTTTTACGATTTTCGGAGGCATGTAAGGGATATTAATTGGATACACGATGTTTCTGGCAGGGTGATTTTACATAATAACTTACATTTCATGCGATGAGAAATCTCATCAATTTTCATTGCTGAACATTAAGATTCTCCAACGTCTCCAGTATTTTAATATGACAATATGATTACAATCACATTACCACCTGAGAAAACACAAACCTCACCTTTTACCATGAATTATGTGACGAATACCATTGAATAAGAATGAATAATGACTGGACCTTTCAAGAAATGAGTATGTCATCGCAAATGAACTTCGACACATGAAAATCAATGCTCCCGTAAAAATATGAAATTGAACAATTTTTCATTGCATATTCCCAGATTTTTGGAACCGTATCAACTTCGTAAAAATCCATGTGAATTTTTCATATGTTGTACCACTCAGAAGTGAAGAGAGTACAATTTCCACGATATCCCTTCTACCGAAATTCTCATAAATCTCTGCATAATCTTATTCGAAGTCTACCGAAAACGAATTCACATTGTCATTTG
Source organism: Gonatopus flavifemur (assembly GCA_018340375.1). Classification (NCBI taxonomy): domain Eukaryota; kingdom Metazoa; phylum Arthropoda; class Insecta; order Hymenoptera; family Dryinidae; genus Gonatopus; species Gonatopus flavifemur. The sequence continues at coordinate 674,621 of JAFFJZ010000023.1, forward strand.
AACGACGAGTTCAGTTCCACGAATCAAAATTTAAAGCCAGAAATGAGTTTCAAACATTGCAATATAATGTTATGTGGATACAATCAAATTCTCTAGACTAATTCTGAACTGAATTCTTATTTCCGTCGTAGCTTTATCTCATGAAGAAATCAGAGAGAAAAGATCGGATATCTGCACACAACTTGGAATATTTTAGGGAGAAGAGAATATGTAGTTGTTGGTATTCAAATTTAGATCAACCGAGACGATAATGAATTGCTTGTCCCTCGAAGAGGAAAGATAAATTAATAAATTTGTGGGTATAAATAACAACATTGTTCTGGAAGTGGAAACGAATAGAATGTCATGTTTTCAGAATTGAATTGCATTCAAAAAAAATCATGGCATTAAAATAAAAGTCAGTTTCCACAGAAGGGAGGAGGGGGGGGGGAGTTCCTTTTTTCATTAAAAAAAGAAGTGGATTCGAGTGTTCGAAAAATAATTCTTATGAACATTAAGATTCGATCATAGAGTCTTTCAGCGCATGATGGAAAGAATTTATTTGACAGCATAGGCTCCATTCTACAACGGTGAAACCAAAGTTATGCATCAAATTATTATGAGATTCACTCTAATCAACATGGCAAAAGGCTTAAAGTATCAATTACTGGCTTTACGACTTGGAAAACTCGTGAATTTATAACCATAGTTCACAACCAGTTACTATCAATCTTCATTCGTGAGCGTTCATGTGGTCTTTCATTGAGTAGACTTCCTGCATCCGATGGTATCCACACAGTTAGGACCAAATGATACACACTATCCAAGATATGTACTTGATCACTTTGGTTGCTTCGAAATAATTAACCGAGAAAAATAATTTTAGGAATGGTACTCAGTACAATCTGGCGTGGTGGTGAGTTCAATGTTACACAGCAACGCCATCAATGTTAGATGGAAGAAGCCCAAATGTTATCAAAGGAATGGGTACTGTCTTACAGATGGATCCTAGCACAATATCAAATGAAAGCCACTGCTATTTGTATGGGATCCACAGACATGTGCGTGGTACCCACTACCGTCTGCGACAGTTCAATGTGAGATTGTACTGAGTACCATCTCGGATAGGAATGAGTTAAACGTAAATTGTACTCGGTACAATTTACATCGTAGTGGTTTCTATCTGAAAAACATTTTTACTATAGATGGGGCTCAATACAATCCAGGATCGTAACCAATCAAATCTCATTCTTTCCGTGTAGTTTCAAATAAATTTTCTGTTACATTCTCTCTAAATCTGAATCAGTGGAATCTCACTGATTCCGCAGTTATAAGTATACCACTAATTTCAATCAGTTGCATTCCACTGCATAATCAGTGGATAGTCACTGATTCCGCAGTTGGATGTTATTTTCACTGATCACAATTAGTCACATTTCACTATGAAAATCAGTGAATATTCACTGATTCGCAGTGTATATGCACTGGTTTGCAGTGGTATACTTATCACTGTAATCCAGTGGAATTCCACTGATTCAGTTTTAGAGAGTTTCAAGTAGTTATATCGTTACTTCTGGACGCGACGACCGGTCGTTCCAGATGCCTTCTCGCAGTCTGACCAATGCGCGTCCTGGTTCTACTGAAATCAGACGTTAGACTAGGGTGTCTACTGACCCTTGGGATTCAACGGCATTGATCAATTTTATTGGCAGTCTATGAAATAGAAACGTATGATTGGTTAATTCCGTTGAATCTCAAGGGTCAGTAGACACCCTGTAGACTCGTCGAACTCTTCTTTCTTCATCGCAAGGGATGTGCTCCTACACGGAAACGATTCAAACAGAGCTATTAAATGAATACGAATCCCCTAGCTCACTCCATCTCGTGTGATTTCGATCATCCAGAATCACTCAAAACTGAACTCATAAACAAAATCCAAGAAAATTTCAGAAATAAATACATAAAAGCTTCCTCAAGATACGTGCACAGCCAAAACTTTGAGGTTACATCAATGCTTTCTTTATCAAATTATGCATATCCACGCGAATGAAATACATTGAGCGTACATTATATCTTCGAGGGGAAAAAACAAGGAACTACAACGAGCATTCATATTATGCAGATGCTACAAGAGATCCAGCAAACGAATGAAAACCATTTGAAAGGCAGGGAAAAGCAGTTGCGTTATGGGTTTGCATTTTTCGCGGCTGTGGAATATTTACGATCTTTTGCGTGAATACAAATACGGAAGAGGGATGAATGAAACAGCGAAAAAAACCTTGTAAAAAAATGGATAGCAATTTGGTGGCTATGTAAAGTACATTAGGAACAATTATCGTACGTATTAAGGTCTACTATGACTCATGAATATCATAAAGCGCAAAAATATCGCGTACCGAGAATCGCGAGGTGAGAAACGTTTGAAAAAATCCATCATTATTTTTTTATGATAATATGGAAATATAATGTGAGAGGATAGTTTCTTATCATTTTATATTTAGAGCCACCTTAATTTATTGGTAATTGGTTTCAATGTTTTCTATCAATTTGAAATAACGATTCAGAAAATTATTCTTATACGCACGCTATAAAGAATGTGAGAAGTTTTCCTTCACAAAAATGAGAGATTTTCCCATCACTTTGAGGCATTATTTTGTTTTTGGAGTGTTGAATCCTCTACAAATGATGAAAAAGTCCACCAAATCATAATGAAAAATTCTCCATTTATGGAGGAATTTTGCTGCCACCATTTTTCGGGAGAATATTCCACAAGTTTTTTTTACAGTGCACGAAGAGAGTGTATTGGCGAAAGATTACCCGAAGTTGAGTGAAATGGAGATACAGGAGTGTTTGACTTGGTTCTGTTCGACTACAGATGGAAACTTATTCAAATGTTTTCATTATGTTCACAAGTCGATTGGCGTGGAAAAAAAACATCTGCACGAATTTCCATTCGCACCCAGTAAACATTCAACCGACTTTTGAACTTCGACTTTTACTTTTAGGTAATTTTTCGTCAATCCTTTCGTGGTGGATGCATGGAAAAAAGGTATGGCTATTATAACGATCTGAAGTATGGTTAAGAAAAGATAGCTGTAGTGACAATACTGTATCGCTATGGTGACGATACAGATGGCTATGCTGGCGATCTATATCGTTCCGCGGATGATTTGTATGATCATAGCAACGATACTGATACCACTAAACTTTGGATAGTCATCACAACTATCCATAGTATCGTTATGACAGCGATATTTTTTTCTCCGTGTGCAACTCAATTTTTGTTCAGTGACCAAATTCCCTATCCGTCTGAACTGTATATTCTCTTTGCTCAACATTTTGGATTCCGAAAAAGAGAAATAAGGATAAAATTCAACATCTGTGGATCCTTGATCCAATACGAATTCGTCTGACTTATAGCGCGAGAAGTGAGAAAATTTGATAAATATGATATTCAAATCTAATATATCCATCTATTCCCCGATACGAATTTCAGAATAAAGTTCATCCCGTTTCTTGATCGTTCCAGGACAACAACGTCAGAGCGATATACAGTTCGTGGGATTCGGAGCTCGTGTGTTCCGATCTTCTCTCTGCATTGGCGTGTAGTATTTTATACGTACACACACTTGAGATTCTTTCTCCGTAAGCGTTGCGAAGCTCTCGAGATTTGTTAAGGATGGATAAGCAAACCGAGCAGCTGTCAGTTTCTCGAGGATTCATACGATGATCCTTGTCGTATGGAGATGCTTTTATTTTAAATATACATTTGATTTTTGATCGTAGAGTGAAATGTGGAACGTTGAAAATCGACACTGATCTGTTGAAACCAAAATCTGAGAATTCGATCCTGTGTACTTTTCAAATGAATTAAAGACATGAATTCAATTCCCGCGAATAACACGGTTAAGGAAAAGTGAACTATTGAATAGAATACATCCGATATTTTCATCCCGGACAGATAAATTGTGATTAGAATCATTGGATCTTCGGTGATTAAATTTGATTGAATCAAGTCATTCATATTGTTGTCTCACGCGCCGCGGATCAATTTATTAGACACAGGCTGCACGGGTTTGTCGTACAACCACACGTTGCATGTTAATGCAAACGGGATGTTCACTTGTTGGTAGGATGCGTCACGCGCTGATGAGATTAGCTTCGTGGTAATGGAGTATACGCGAAGCACGCAAGTAACTAAGTAACCAAGTCACCGTGCAACCTATCCTATCCATCATAGATCGAACCGCCCTGCTTTCCTTTAACGTTGTTATACATATTTCAAAGTACATCCACCTTCTCTCTTATACTTTCCCCACATACTTCAACGAGTATTTCAAGACGATATTAGGGGAAAATTCACGAGGATCTATTGATTTGTTTAATTTCAATGAAACCTCTCCTATCGAAAGGGAGGATATGTGTTGAGATTGAAAAATAATTCCTTGAATCAATTGGGAAACACTTTTTTCTCCACTTTTCAGCGAACATTCTCCACTTCGAAATGAGATTAGAAAAAAGAAAACGGAATGACTCTTTGCAGTAGTCGGATCGGTTCGAGATAATGCGGCTGATAGTGCTAACCGAGTCCTATAGTGGAAAGATTATCGTACCGGTTTCTAGAAATAGTCTCCGGTAAGTAGAAAGATCCGAATCAGGCTATTAATCGATTGCCTTCTCTAACGTAGGGAATCTCTCCTAGAAAATATAATAGTCGACGCGTCAGCTACCGTTTCTCCCGTGCAATTACCCTGTCATCAAAAAGAGAAGATAATGTAGTGGTAGTCCCGGATTTGATAACAACATATAAAAATTCTCTCTATCTTGATATGATTGAAAATGAGATTCAAAATTCACAAGGGCATGAAACGCTATAAAGAGTGAACAATTATTATCCATTGTTGATGAATTTCACTCAAAGTTCTTATGCTACATCCTTTGTGCCGTATCATGATTATACCGTGGAATTCTGAGATGAAGTAATCGTTTTTCTCTTGCCCTCGTCCTGCCTGACGGCCCATTGGCGATTGGCCATCCGAAACGAACTGATCACGGATGGTTGAGTTTCCCATTACCTCCAACTAGCGCCAAGTCCTGAATCGAACCCAAAAATCCTGTTTACTTCAGAGATGCAAACTTTAATGCTTTGTACTATGAAACTTGTGTCACGTATAAATAAAGGAAAACTTTCACATTTTTATTGTTACGGAGAATATTGTCGCATCGGAAATCATATAAAATATATATAATGGGGAAGAAAATCAACTGATTTCGAATCCTGTATCGAATTATCAAATAATTCTCATTCATGGTTTGCATTCATGGTTCATGGGTCCTTGCAATGAATTCAAACAGAAGTGATGTGTTCAGGATGTGCAAACCCTGCCGTTCAAAACCTCCCATTCGGGCACCAATACGTATCTAGTGAATCATTCATTCATTTCAATCAATTTTCTTTGATTTTTTTGAGAGAGAAAAACAATAATTTTAATTCAAAATGTGGATGAAAGATTATTATTTTCATTTCCAAAACAGAGACATCGCGGACCAAGTCTGGAAATTACAGTCATAATACACACGCGAGTTACTGAAAATCACAATCTACGATAATGAAATGTGTTGAAAATACTGTTGATAATGAAACATCAGAAATTTGATGAAAAATTACAGTTTAAAAGTCCAAATTTCAAATATCCTTTATTCAAAGAATGGCTGGGATCAATACAATATTTTGATTGGAACTACACTGAGAAAACAGATATCTTGAAAAATACCATAATTTATGGATTTTCAGCGCTGGTCTGACCCGAGTCGGAATATTCACTTGCATGAATCTCTAAAAGTACCATAATTTCTTGGACTTTTTGAAATAAGTATGGTACCTTCCGTATAAAAGTCCAAGACATTATGGTACTTTTAGAGGTTTTTTCAGGTAAATATTTAGACTCGGTCAGACCAGCGCAGAAAATCCATAAATTATGGTACTTTTTAAGATACCTTTTTCTCCGTGTAGTAATTTATTGCATTCGTTTATATATTTTTCAATAAATATGAATATTCTAATCATAGATTGTAATTTATATAAACGATGTTTACTATCTCCAACGTCGTATTTTTGATTTCGTAGATTTTTGTTGGCGATTATCTACTTTTTACAGCGATATCCTCGTTATGTGAATAAAGATTATAATTTTTGTTCTTTTTTTCTCTCAGAGTAAGAAATGGTTTCATTGATATTTTATTAAAACCTGAATAACTTCCACGTACGGTTCTTCTTAGAAATCGTTCTATTTCGCCAAGTTTACCGCTTTTATCCATTGAAAGGTTAGTGAAATTAATTGACAGCACGCTTAAGGTTACATACTCGAGGAACCAGCTTTTAACCTCAATGAGCTTCCAGGTCCCTTGAATAACTTAATGCAGCTGAAGCAAGGATAATCATCTTTCTAGTTGACGAAATGGTCTTAGAATGATCAACCGTGTAAAGCGTAGAGAAGTGATGTCCATCATAAGCATCATAAGAGATAAGGAGACAACTTCAATTACTTTTTGTACTGGAATTATAATTTTCTGTGGGATATTTTTGGAGATTTTGTTTGCGCATCACGCTTTGGTTCTCCCTTCTAGTTTTTATGGGTACAATGGAAGAAATGTGAGAGGTGTTTCTTCCACTGTTGGTGAATTTCGTCCCCTCATCGTCCACAGTAAAAATTTTATATTACATATTAGCATATTTACATTGTATTTGTGGGATATATTTGATTATGTCGCTATGTACGAGCATTCACCATACTCTCTCGTGAGGATGAAGATAAATATGTTATAACTTAAAATAAATATAATTCTGAGACTCATAATAAAGTATATCCCACGAGTACCATAAAAATATAGTGATCTTTAATATAAACTTTTATCTGTGTAGGGGAATTGGTTTTCCCATAAGAAATGAGGGATTTTCCCACCACTTTGAGGAATTATTTTGTTTTTTGGGTGTTGAATCTTCCACAAATGAAGGAAAAAGTGCACTTTATGGAGAAACTTTGCTGCCGCCATTTGTTGGGGGAAAATTCCACAATCATTTTTTACAGAATCTCTAATTGGTGGTGAGTTGTACAACTGCAAACAGATTTTCATTTATTATCGCATCATCTATTGCAGTAGATGCATTAACCCTAGAACGGGCACGTGAAAAACACAGGAAATTTCAAATGGATGTTACTCATTTGAAACTAAACGGATTTCAACTCAATATGGGCGGTTTTTGTTCGTCAGGATGTATACTTTGAAAATATTTGGGTGACGAACTACAGAGATACAGAGAGGCTCAGATGCTGGGGTAGAAAATAATGCCCTGGAGTCCTAAAAGACCCCACATGCCCGTTCTAGGGTTAATATCCTGCCATTAGCACACCGAAGAAAAAGTTTTGTTGAATTGTGAACAACCAAAAACTTTAGTTATTCTAACCGAATTTTTGTTGTTGCAACAAAACATTTGGTATTAGACATAAAACATTTTTGTTAACACATTTAGGAACAAAATAATTTTGTTGAGAGCACAAAAATTTGGTTGAAGGAACAAAAGTTTTTTATTGCTCACATATCAACCAAAATGTTTTGTTATTTTAACCAAACAGTTTTCTCGGTGCACCTCTCGTTCCTAATTACAAATTTATTTCCATGTATACTAGTCTTCTGAGTTCAAGGTAGTTCTCCGGGAGAATTCAGGATCAAATTAAAAAAATTATTGTCAAGCAGAGCACCAAGGTCGAAGGAATTCGACAATCATATCCGTTGGAACTTTTTACCGTGGGGATTTTTTTATATGAGTCATCATGACACTGTCACACGCTTTTGTTTATGGGAATGTATTCTACTATTGATAAAAAAAAGCGTGTGACAGTGTCATGACGACTCATATAAAAAATTCCCATGGTAAAGGTTTTTTAAATCTCACAAGGAACAAAATCAGCCCTCATAAGTCATAAACGGATCAAAAATGAAAATTTTTTAAGAAAAAAACCATGTCAAATTTCGCGTTGTTGTTACAAGGTTGTTTATTTATACTTCGAGTTGGTTCTTTTTTTTGTCATAAATTAGAATATAAGTCCCAACGAATATGATTATCAAATTCCTTCGACCTTGGTGCTCTGCTCGACAATAATTTTTCTAATTTGATCCTGAATTATCCCGGAGAACTACCTTAAAAGAGTTCCCCTACCATGCCACCATCAATTTGCCAAAAGTTGCGTACAAACAGTTTCCAAACGAGTTTATTGTGGGGACTGATTCTATTGTGCCTGAAAACCTTCAAAATGTGTCATCTTTCGAAAAATCGCTTCGCTTTGTGAGATCGAAAGATATTGAATCGAAAAGGTATCAATATCTGATTTCAAAAATCATTTTCTTCTTCTTCCATGTCAGTGATATACACAACTTTCTCGCGTCGAAATTAGTCATTTGAAATTTTCAACACCATGCTATCATTTATCATCTCGAATACAAGATTGTTACAGTAAGCTAGGGAAATAATTCCACGCAAAGTCATAATTCAAAGCAAACAACTATTCCTTATTCCATATGTTGCTATGCTGGTATAACAACCACTGTTACGAAAACGATGGTTTTGTGAATGGAACGTGCACCAAATTGCGCATAAAATAGACCCTGACGTGCGTTATGCAAGGATACCTAAGTAATGATCCTGTGTTGGTTTCTTGAGTATGGGTTTCCTGGGGAGGTTATTGTATCAGAAGTTCGATAACTTTAAAGGTCAATTATTTGGAGTCTTTAATGACATTCCAAAGTTCAGTGATTATGTATGCATTCTCAATACTGATGAACACAAAGACGAAACAATGCCTCTATTCTGAAAAACTCTACCTGCATTTCAATTTGGATAGTTCGAGAACTTTCAATTCACTCACTCCTTTTAGAATCAGCCCTGCTGAAAACTGCTGTTGAAGACGCTCAAGATTTCGAACAGTATCAGTGAGTATCTGAGTGTTTCTGCGAGTACGGGGCCAAGGAAAATGAGTACAGATTGAAAGAGAAGCAGTTCCTGACAGCATTTGTGATTATCAGAAACAAACAGAATGCACAAGCTTGAGAAATGTCAGTTCCTTGCAGCAATCGTGATATAATGAAGAACGATTAGACTGAGAATGAAATGACTCACAGTGGGCTAGATCGTGATCGTAGCGCGAATTAATGATAAGCATTGGGGAAAGTGAAATAATTACTGATAATTCTTTTGTGGCTTGGATTTGAATGACAATCACACAAAATTAATCGATTTCCACATTTACTCTACATTGGTGAAACTAAAAAGAATATTCACAATAAAACATGAGAGTAAGCAATTGAATTAGGAATCAAATTAAATCTGTCTATTTGCTGCCCGAAGAAGAACCATCAGACTCTTCATTGATTGGAACAGGAGGAACCACCAATAATTCTGTAGCTTCATCATGTAAACTCAATTTTTTCGTATTTCTATAAGGTTTTAAAGATAAATGCGATATAACTGGGTCTGATGAAAGTAAAAAATAATGCATCAAGTCTTCATTTGTATGTATGGGAGAATCCTTTCTACTTCTATGCTCTCTGATGAATTTAAAATCTTTATGCTTGGCTTCTTGAGCTTCCTCACCAAGTTGGCCTATCGGTAAAATCGCCTCTTTTATTATTTCAGCTCCATGTATCAGGACTTTGTGCACACTTGTTGGCATGTAAAACCATGGATAATTATTCACGAACAGTTTCACCGTTTCCATCGTATAATTCTTAAATTTTTCATAGTCCACTCCGTATCCACATGAAATTACTTGCAGAATGACATGGAATCTTTCTATGACTCCCTCGTCGACTCCAGTAATTTCCGCGGACTTTTTTGAGTTTCTGAAGAATATTCGTGCTGTATTTCCTGTGTTGGTTGATTCATACCCAGGCTTTGGTTGATCCACTAATATTCCCAATTCTTTCCTCAATCCCTCAATAATTCCCTGTTTCCTCGCATTCAATCTTATTTTATTCTCTCCCCTTGCTTGCCAGCTCTTTATCTCAATTCTATATCCTACATGCAAACAACACTCGAAGAATCGAATACATGCATGAAGAGTCGATAAACCAAAACTATAATTTTCTGTTGTTGGCAATTTTTTGTCGATGTTTTTTAAATCATTCATTTCTGTAGGCTTCGCTTTACAGATGTAGCAACTTTGCGTTGACTTTGTGTTGGTTAAAGTTTGGCAAACTTTACCATCAACCATAGTCAAGATGAGTTTCAAATTCACTGTAAATTTCTCTCTATAAACAAATTCGCTCAATTCATCAATTTGTGCTTGTATATCTTCTATTTCATTTCGAATAAGGTCAGGATTTTCTTTAGCGAAAACAAACTTGATCGCTCTATAAAATCTCGTATAAGATGGAACTGGATTTTGCTACACAATCTTTGTTTCATCCTCTCTATCACGTAATTGTATAGGCACAAATGAGATGATGAATGCTGATGAATCTTTTTCTCCTGCATTTATCAATTGCCTATAATTACTCTGTCCCGAGCTTCCTTCTAAACCCCACTTGCACACCAGTGTTAACTGAGTATCAGGAATTGAATTTAGAACTTCCTCTTGAAGTTTACATAAACATTTTGCTGTTAAATGTAGCGAATCTTCAAGCTTGATTTGAACCCCAGAATTATTTATTGTAATTGAACTGTCATCAGGATAGCAATCACGTTTGGCTGATAGAATTTTATTCCACGAAGGGTATATATTTGTATCACAAGCTTTTGCAGCCTCTCTGTAGGCTAAGTACGTTGATTTGCTCGATTTTGTGTTAACAATCAATGACAATGCTTCTTCTGGTGTTAGTGGTCTTTGTTTCTTCAACGCTGTCGATTCATAAGCACTTTTATATTTTTTTGCACGTTCGGGATAGTTCAGGTTAGTGATGTCTTGAAGAACTGTAGCTGCGAAACGCTTCCCAGCTTTTCTCAAACTCATCTGCGTTGCAGAAGAAAGTTCTTCTACGTTATCAGTAGATACCAAATTTTTTACTTTCTTCTGTTTCGCTCGAATGCCACAGTCTTCAAATTTCTTCTGCGGCCTTCCTAAATTTGATGGTCCTGAATTGCGCAAATTTACTCCGAGTTCTCTTTCAAAAGGAATCGCTGACTCTAACCATTCTTTATTATTGGATTCGAAAGCAGTTTTCTTCCTGTAACATGTTTTCCAGCGAAACTCTACATTTTTTATGAATTTCAATAATATTTCTCGACTATTGTGCTCCTTTGTATATATACATTTTTTCTTAATAAGATAATCTTCCAATTCATTACAGCATTCATTCCTTTTCAAATGTTTCAACCTATAGCATTCGTTGAAGAGCTCCGAACGCGTGATTGAATCTTCGGGCACTGAAAAAAATATTACACTTAGGAGAGCAGTTCTCCGCACCTAATCTAATTTCCAAAGTAAAGTTCAAACTATAAGTGACTAAGAAAAAATAGCTTCGATGTCTGCAAACATCTGCACTTTTTTGTACTCTTTTGAGTAGTTTGACTTTATGATAAAAATGTAACAAGTTTCTGTAAGGGAGTTATCTGAAAGTTAGGAACCAAATCAAATGAGACAAAGCTTTATCTTACCTCGAGTAACATCAGTCATGATGGATTTCACTGGGTCACAATTTCATACACTCAATAAATGCTGATTTCAACAAATAGATTACAAAGATTGAACAAAGCCTTTTTCATCGAGAAACGTGTGAGCGAGTTTATTATGGCCGCACGTCGCCATAGAAACTATTGATTCTTTATTGTTTATGATTTCCATGAAGTACACATGTTTAAATACGAAATACGATTCAATTGGACATTAAATCTGAACATTCATTTTTTGAATTTATTCGCGCTACGATCACGATCTAGCCCACTGTGTGACTGTCTGAATTGTTGATAGTTGTAAAACGTATTCTGAACAATAAGTTGATTCACAGCATGAGACTGTATGCGGTTGGAGAAGCTGTTCGCAAATTTAATTGAAACTGATAGGATTCACATGTTGAACGACTAGTCTGCTCTTATACGCTGTTACAGATCCAATATCTGAACGAATCAATCCGATCCCCGAGAAAAAATATTATTGAACGATTTCGTTGGTATCGGCTGGAAGAAAATCATCACGTTGTATACCGGTTGAAAAAGATAAATGATTTATTGAATGTGAGAGTTTCTGACGGGAAATGCGGTTTGCAATCAAATTCACAGTTAAAATGAATCCTTTAATGCAAAAATGGTGATTTCCAAAATTTTTATAAGTATAATGATTATCCATTTCTTTGCACTCAATTTCTCCAGTACAGACACCTCGTTTATGGATAGGAATCTCAAAGCAACTTAACGTTAAAGTAGTTCACTGATATTTTGATTAAACAGTTCAGTTTTGATTGGTTAGATCGCCACTGCCGGACAAAATCAAAACCTCATCAAGTCGCATTTTTAACAGAAATGTCTTTCTGATATGAACTAATTCTGTAAAATCTGCAACATCAATTGATATTAAAAAAACTCATCTTCGTAAAAAATGTGGCGTAACAAGGTTTTCCCGTTGTACAGCAGGGCTGGGGTGAAGTTTTCATGCGTCGAACCTCTGGCTCCGTACCGAAATCAAATTTTATTTATAAAAAGTTCAAAATGTAACTAAAATCAGATGAGTATTCAATTGTTGAGTGCAATATCAATATCGTAGAGATGGATCAATAAGTAACTCTACTTTCGATATCACATCACGAAGTATGCAACATACTCGTCATTTTCATGACGGGCATGTTTATGCGACCCAACCTGAAAGAGGAAATATATATACAGGGTGGGGCATTTAAAGTGTCGCGGGCGTTTTTTCCAAAAATAAAATGAGATACGAGAAAATTTTTCGGACAAAAATTGTAGGGTATCGAGGGGGACATCCGATGGTGGCCTTGGCTTTGACCTCAAATCTCATCTTCAAGGGCATTCTGAGGTCAACTCTTGTTTTTTAAATAGCATCTCATATTTTTTACTGCAGATTTGGATTCTAGGTCAAAAACCAAGAAACTCTTGTCTGAACCATTTTCCTGAAATCCGCAAAGATGGCGCTCTAATCGATATTGTTCCATACTGAATCTGACATTAGAATAACTCGAAAACGAAGGGTCTTGGAGGAGAATGTTTCGGACAAAAGTTGTCTGATTCCAAGGGGGACCCCTTGAACTGAAACGGAGGTGATGGGGTATAACAGACAAAACACAACACATTTCAATCGTCTACATCACTTGGATAATTTTGATGCAGTAGATGCTCAAAATGATGGCCTTCGACTTCAATACACATTTCAAAACGTTTTACAAAAGATTGCTGAACTCGTGCTAAAATATCTTCATTGATGCTCGCGCATGCATTGATGATTCGTTGACGCATATTCTCAGGTGTAGTCGGTGCTTGTTGATAAACTGTATCTTTTATGTATCCCCATAAAAAAAAATCTGGAGAAGTAAGATCCGGAGAACGGGCAGGCCAATGAACTGGTCCACGACGTCCTATCCATCGTCCAGGATAATCTCTGTCCAATATTTCTCGAGCTGTGACTGCATAATGGGATGGACAACCATCGTGTTGATACCACATATTCAATTGTTCCTGAATAGGTATGTCTTCAAGTAATGTTGGAAGTACTTGATCGAAGAAATGTCTGTACTTCTCTCCATTTAGCGTATCTCCAATAAAGTACGGTCCAATTACTCGAGATCGAAAAATACCACACCAAACATTCACAGCCCATTGTATTTGATGCTCTACTTGACGTAACCATCTTGGATTTTCTGTCGCCCAGTAATGCATATTATGTCGATTTACTTGACCATGATTGGTGAACGTCGACTCATCAGAAAATAATATGTTGATGAAGTTGTTATTGTGCATTTGCGCTAGACCCCATCGACAAAACTGTACACGATTTTCGAAATCATCACCGTGAAGGTCTTGATGCAAACAAATGTGATACGGATGGAATTTGTGACGTTTCAGTATTCGAAGGACACTTCTTCGAGAAATTCCCGAATGGAGTTCAATTTCACGAGAGCTCACGTGTGGATTATTGGCTACTGCAGCTAGTACATTAACTTCCGCATTTTCTCCGCTAACAGTTCTCATTCGATGTCGTTTTTCCCTTATAACGCTTCCCGTTTCTGAGAATAATTTTGTAATGCGTTGAAAATACCAAATGGATGGCGTTGTTCTTGCAGGAAATCGTTCTGCATACAAGTCATATGCTTGTCTGGGGTTCTTATGCACTCCACCGTAAATGTAGATCATATCGATCTTTTCAGAAACCGTGTATCGGATATCCATGATTTTCAATTTGTCATAAACCAAGTAATAATCAAATGTAACTGACAAATTGACTTCCAAAATCGTGAATTTTCACTGAACCCCGTCGTTTGTTTACATCGCGTGAGCTCTGAATGGTGGTAATGTAGACGATTGGAATGTGTTATGTATTGACAACTTTTGTACGAAACATTCTTTTGCAAGACCCTTCGTTTTCGAGTTATTCGAATGTCAGATTCAAAATGGAACAATATCGATTAGAGCGCCATTTTTGCGGATTTCAGGAAAATGGTTCAGACAAAAGTTTCTTGATTTTTGACCTAGAATCCAAATCTGCAGTAAAAAATATGAGATGCTATTTAAAAAACAAGAGTTGATCTCAGAATGCCCTTGAAGATGAGATTTGAGGTCAAAGCCAAGGCCACCATCGGATGTCCCCCTCGGTACCCTACAACTTTTGTCCGAAAAATTTTCTCGTATCTCACTTTATTTTTGGAAAAAACGCCCGCGACACTTTAAATGCCCCACCCTGTATATATTTTATGAAAGGGAGGTAGACGAGGTTGCTTGAATTGAAGACGATACCACCTTACCATGACCGTCACCTCCTGGATGAGCCAGCGAGCCTGATGACGATTAGGGTGTCTCGTCTGGATCCTACCTGTACGTAGGGAGAGGAATATCCTCTTCAAAACCTGTAACGAGTATGACAATAAAATCAGGAAAAGAATACAACCGAACATAGGTACCAAAGGGATCAGATAGGCATCCGATACATGAGGTGATGAGTCGTGGTGGTGTAAGGGTGCTCTCTCCAACTTCATGTGAGCCTGAAAATCAAAAAGTATTAATACGTTAAGTAATGATGTAAAGGGAAGGAACGATACCTGTTCATACCAGGGCCCATCAATTTTTGTTAATCAACCTGGAAAGAAAGAATAAAATAGCATAAATAATTGTTCATTAGATAATAAGTATAAATTAAATCCAAGATAAAACCATATTTACCTGTTGTGTGGAACCCAGTGGAGAAACACGGACGTAAAACAATCCGATTATCGCGAAAACCGTACATACGAAAATTATTATAACTCAACGCAACCGCGAATCAAATAACGCCCGATATTATCACTATCACACGCGAACCCGGGACACTAATCGCGATTTTATCAAACTCCGCGAACACAAGATACGGGAGTTGACAGTTGTCAACAAAGCGCGGCGATATTGTAGATCACGAAAGCCATTGCGCAGAAGCCAGTATCATATCGCCGGGTTATCGAACCTCCATCGATTGATCGAAAGTATGGATAGTACCAAAACTATCCGCAAGGTAGTCGAGGTTTCGCGTAGGACGGGATAATTCCAGCAGGATATAATAAGAGGTATTTGGCTCGTATTTTTCACTCTCAACCGACTACACCTTCCTGCCAGTCGCAGAAACAGTTTGGAAAAGGTGAGCGATTTTGAGTCAGTTTTCTACACATAGGCCGGGGTTATGGTTATACCTAACACTCTCAGACCGGTGGGTAAGATAGGGCTAGAGGGAGACAAAGTGTACTGTCCTTGTCTAATTTAGATTCTAGAGTCGTGTAGGGAAAGGTGGGAACGAGAACTTGGATAGTATCAGTCTCAAGTAGGGGCACAAAGCACAGCCCATGGGGATCTGCAACGCCACCCTACTACGGCTGCAGCTTAGGGATCATCCGCAAATATACCGAATACCGTATTCATACCGCCAATTAGAGACTTTCTTGTAAAAATTTAACGTAGAATCATCTAGGGAACAGACCTCTCTGTCTATCCCATTGCTCATCTTTGTTCCTTCAGAACGGATTAAAACTCGGGCCGGTTTTCAACGAAATTATAGGGCGAACGGTTCGCGTCAAAATAGAATCAATATTCCGTTGTAACGGGCGCGTTTTCTACTCATATATTACCGGTAAACAATCATTCCGATCAAATCCTTTCCGTTGGATTGTTTGTATTTTACTGCGCCGCGAAATTCGAAAAGTGTGCACACTTAGGGCATTAGAAAGTCCGGACCATTAAGTCGTATTTTAAGAGAATAATTATCAGAGATGTATAATCTTGAAATTCATCGACCAATCATTACGTTTGTTTTGGTAAATATGTAAATGTCTTCATGTTTGTTGTTTTGTGTTAATAAATCATTCAGCGGTTGATATATTGAAAATCCACCTTATCCAGTTCTTTGTAAATAACCTGTGACCCGCGTTCCCCAAGACATCTGAAACTTACCCTGGAACCGACGAGCCAGAGGCACTCATTTTGGGCTAATTATTCCATTAATTAGAGATGGTCAAACCCACTGACGCGTGAATCAAATAAATGATTACGAAACGTCACAAGTATATAATTCCCAAACTAAAGCACTCAGAAAATTGATAATGAAATGTGTAAATCCTCTAAAAATCTGTCACAATTTTGAAGCGGGATTCCAAATTGATTCTGGCTTTTTTTGAATATGATGATCGCAGTTGGAAACTTTCATTATTTCGCTGTAGGATACTGGATTCGCCAATACTGTCAGGAACTATCACAATTCCACGAAGACTGACAAAAACAAAATGATTTTCAATGTGTCACCGCCATAAAGATCTATCAAAATCATCGTGGTGAAATCCATACTACTGCGCGTGAATCATGAATCTGTAATTTCGCGTAAGAACAGATGGCTAATGAAATATGTAAATCCTCTAGAAAACTGTCATGATTTTGGAGCCGGGATCCAAAGTGATTCTGGCTTCTTTCAAATATGATGATTGCAGCCAGAAACTTCCATCTTTCCGATCAGTCCACGCTGTAGGATACTGGATTCACCAATACTGTCAGGACCTATCGCATTTTGGATCTAGTAATCGGATAACCGTCCTTTTAGATTCTGACTCAAATTTCAACTATTTCCAACAGGCGTTGCTCATAAATAGAAATGCCAGTCAAAACCGCTCAATGAAAATCTTTGACCGGATCTAAGCGGTGCAAGCCATTCCCAAACGCAGTCAAATACTAACTCAATATTTTTTGAGTGTTCCAATGCGGCTATGCGGAGTCAAAAACCGCTCTAATACTGTCAGAAAATTTTTTTGACTGTTTCTGACAGCAATTTTCAGCAGGGAGTTCCTTGTCATTCAGAATCTGATGAACAAGGATATCCAACTAACATTTCAATTCTTGAAGATATCTAAAAGAATACTTAATTGAAAGATCTTTAATAACTTTCTTGAAGAGTTCTTAAAGATATCTCTTAGAAGTGTTGGAAAGACATCTTGTAAAAGATTTCTAAAAGATGTCTTGATTCAGAGATCTTCAAGAACGTTATCGAAGAGTTCTTGAAGATATCTTTTAGAAGTCTTGGAAAGATTTCTGAGAGCTGTTTTGATTGAGACACGTTTAAGAAGATACATTTGTCAGCAGCTTTGAGGTTATATGAGCACATGATCATGCATAACACAGAATAAAACTTTGAATGTACCTGTTATTAAAGATGTTAAAGATGTCTTTTAGAAATGTATGAAAGATCTCTCGCTACGCGAGTTCTATAGGACAACTGTAATTGAGATATATTCAAAAACACTCATAAACATTTCTTGAAGATATCTTCAAGAGCACTTTTAGAACAATCCCAATAGACCAATTAGATCAAAGAGAATTAGAGAGGACATTGCAGTAATTCACGTATAGTTATTCACAGTGTCCCGCGCATTTGTTTCACGTGTGCAGTGAGGAACGACGACGCCGATGATATTGTGCAATATTGATTATATATAATTAATTATATATACGGGGTGTGTTCAAAAAGTAAGGTGACTTTTCAAATTTCGCGGGCAACGTACTTTCGATTATCGATTTTTTTGTTTTGTTATGTTGGCACATTCTTCCCGAACATCTGTACCAAGTTTCAAGTGTATAGCATTTTTTGTTTGGTTGTGAGAGGCGTAAAGGTTATGAGTGTTTTGCGTGCTCGGCGATTTCTTGCTATCGAAAAATATGGATCAAAGGATTTGCATCAAATTTTGTGTAAAAAATAAAATAAAGTGCTCCGAAACACTTAAAATGTTGACAGTAGCATACGGTGAAACTGTTCTGAGTAAAAAAAATGTTTACAAGTGGTACAAACTCTTCCCAGATGGCCGGGAAGATGCCAATGACGAGCCTCGCTCTGGACGCCCAAGCACGTCAACAACTGATGAAAACGTTCAAGCAGTGAAGAAAATTGTTTTGGAAAATCGTCGAATCACTATCAGAGAAGTTGCTGAGGATGTTGGTTTATCGCTTGGCTCGTGCCATGAAATTTTTTCTAACGTTTTGGGCATGAGACGTGTGTCAGCGAAGTTTGTTCCGAAATTGCTAAATTTTGACCAAAAGAACCGTCACATGAGCATCGCTCAAGAACTGTTGAATGACGTCAACAACGACCCAGATTTACTCAAAAGGGTCATAACTGGTGACGAATCATGGGTATATGGTTATGATGTCGAAACCAAAGTCCAATCGTCCCAATGGAAGACCCCAGATGAGCCAAGACCGAAAAAAGCACGCCAAGTTCGATCAAATGTCAAAGTTTTGCTCACTGTTTTCTTCGATTACCATGGCGTGGTGCATCAGGAGTTCTTACCATATGGTCGTACGGTCAATAAACAGTATTATCTTGAAGTTATGCGCCGTTTGCGAGAAGCAATACGAAGAAAACGTCCAGAATTGTGGAAGAATAATTCATGGCTTTTGCATCACGATAATGCCCCTGCTCACTCATCTTTGCTTGTGAGAGATTTTTTGGCCAAAAACAACACCACAATCATGACTCAGCCACCATATTCACCGGATTTGGCCCCATGTGACTTTTTCTTGTTCCCAAAACTAAAGAGACCTATGAAAGGACGGAGATTTGTAACGATTGAAGGGATAAAGACTGCATCGCTGGAAGAGCTCAAGGCTATACCGAAAAGTGCTTATGAGAAGTGCTTTGAGGATTGGAAAAACCGTTGGCATAAGTGTATTGTATCTGAGGGGGATTACTTTGAAGGGGACAACATAAATATTGATAAATAAATAAATATTTCTTCTTAAAAATACAAAGTCACCTTACTTTTTGAACACACCTCGTACATAAACATTCAAGATCCAATACTGGATAATAAAAGTATTACCGTAGAAAAGAAACGTGTAACCAATTACATTACAATAATATATTTTGTTTTGTAGCGAATGATCCTATTTGCAAAAAGTAACCTATCATTATGCAGAATCATATATTAGAGGAATATCAATTTATTATTTTATCCATTGTACTTTATTTTTTATGTACGTACGTGAATTGAATTTCCATCAAATTTCACATTTTTGTGCAAGATAGAATGTATCGAAATTCAGATTCAAGTGAATCAAATTGAATGTTAAAATATTTTGAATTTAGGTTATATACATGCAAGAAAAATGTTTGAAGTATTTTTGCCTTCGAATTATATGCAAACACCTCATATGTTTTGGTAAGCCTTTATTCAAATTAATAAATCAAAATAATGAATGAATTCGTACGGTTATGGATATTTAAAGATTTTAATCAAGACATTTTAATAATACTTTCAAGAAATCTTCAAAAGATATTTGAGAGTTCTTCAGAAAGTCTTCAGGAGGGATTTAAGAATTTTTCAAGAAGGACTTAAGATCTCTTCAAGAGCTCTTAAAGACATCTTCAAGAAATCATTGAGAATTCTTAAACATTTCTTGAAGATATCTTTTAGATTTCTTGAAGACAACTAAAAGATATCTATTGGTGTTGCATAAGACATCTTTTCGCTCACGAAAAGAGATCTTTTGGAAAGGTCTTGCAAGAGCTCTTGCAGTTTTCGAAGACATCTTTTAGATATCTAAAAGAGCTCGTTTTGTCTGTGTGGGCAGTTGAAGAAACAGGAGGGGAAGGAAAAAGAAGAAAAGGTTAAGAATTTTTTTTGTGAACAAATTCACGAGTCTTTCAAGACGTTTTTATGAATTCTCCAAGACATCTTTAAGAACTCTTCAAGACATCTTTAAGAACTCTTCAAGATATCTTTCCGAATTCTATACGTGTTTCATAAGACATCTTTTAGGATTCGTTTAGGTATCTTTGAGAACGTTTTTTAAGACATCTTACAAACGCATTGAGACTTCTTAAAGACATCTTCAAGATGTCTGAATGTTAGTTGGGTAACGACTGAAGTATATCTCATATGAAATCACATGTAGAAGCCTTTTACAAGTTGTTTGAAAAGTACATTGAAATGTTCGGTTTTCTCAGATAAGATAGGTTTCAAAGACAACTATTTGATATAAAAGTGTGCCGGAAGGGGTTTTCAAATGGGACATCATATGCTCTAATCTGGAATATCAATATCCATCATTTTCTAGTAAATCGATTATTCCGCAACTTTTGTACACCATGTATCAAAATTATTCAGGAATCGTAAAAATAACTTCCCAGAATTCAAATTGAATTTGTATCCAATTTCAATCCAGATTATGTCTGAGATTTATACACATTATATACGAATTTCATTCATGTTTTAGGAATTCATTTTCCCATACCAAATATATTCGAAGTATATAAGGGATCATATGACCATCCAAAAATAATTTTTCAACATAGGACGCGATAGATGATCCCTATGCAATCTAATTGAATCTCCCCGCTTGGGAATATCAAGGAAAACATCAGATTGAATGACTCTCAAGATAAAATTCATCAACCTCGTATTGTTCGACTACCTTTGCAGCAGACACCTAATTACAACAATCGAAAGAAGGACCCTTTGGAGCATGAACGACTTGCTCGGTAAGTAGATATTGGAAGAAAAATACCATCTATCTTTCATTGTTGAACAAATACACTGATTGAAAGTTTGAGATTGAATTCGATTGTGAACAAACCTCGGGTACATTTCTTTATCTATGTTCAAATACTTGTACGCGTAGCTTTCGAATCGAAACTTTTAAACTTGGAATACTTTTTGAACGGTGAAGGATTTGAGATGTTCCGATAGTTATTTGCATAGAACTTCTTTCACATTAGCTGGGACGCGTAAGAAGATACACGCCGATGATAAATTCAGTTGCATGCAAAAGATTATTTGGAATGGAAGTAATTCAAAGACTACCATCGTCTCGAACAAAATGATTGGAACGATTCCCGTTTACATCATGATGAAATATTCTAACAACAATGAAGACTTTATTATGTATTCTGTGATCACAGATCACAAACCGAAGTTTTTGTTAAAGAGCACTATTCACGTGAATCCATCATCCCGTATGAGTTCAACAATTATGATTTAAATATCTCATCGCTCGACCGTGAAGCGTAATGTTCCAGTTGGATATTCCGAACGAACTGTACATGTGAGTTGATTAACACCATTCAAATGAGATAGTGGACACGAGGTTCATCGAACCATAGTATTTCAATTAACCATTTGTGATATTTAATAATGAGTCCTCTTTCAGACATTATGATGGGATCTATTTATGTGGACCAAAGTAAATGAAAATTCATCTTCTTTCATAAACGTGATGAGATTCCTAAAGTTGAATCGACGCAGCTGAATCGTCACGTTCACAGAAGCCGCGAATAAATTGAGTTTATGGATTTTTATTTGAAAATATGATACATTTTGAATTCGCTTTTTGTTTTCTTTTCTCAAGGAATTTGATTCCAATGAGTGAACGATTTGTTGTTTTATGAGATTCTTGGTTTCTCAAACTGCCAATTCGATCAACTTTGACAAAAATCTTCCAAGAACTCTCATTTCTATTCTGCGACAAAAACACCACATCTTCTTTCATCGCTAGAAATTATCCAACTGACAAAAACACGCTAATAGAGTCAATTAAATGTGACGATCTTTCAACTCGTTAAAATACTAACAATGAATGAAATCGCATTGGGTGAAGTTAATAGCCAGGTAACACGACACAACGTGTTGTACGTAAACCGTGGGACGGCAGCTGACTGGCATTGTGTTATGAATCGAGTTTTCTTTGTTTTGGGTTTTGTTCTCTCTACATTCTCTCGACAACGTCCGGTATTTTAATATTTCCTTCCCTGTCCGCATTTTCACCTCGCCGTCTTTATTAGACGCTGGTGCACCGCACGTTAACACTTAATGAAATCAACTCTCCCTGGGTGACCACGCGCGTCCGAACGATGTTCTGCTTTTTTCTTTTTCCATTAATAATAGCGCGGAGTAACCGCAACGAATACCACATGAACTGGTCGTTGGAACGCACATAAAACAGTATATTCGTCCCGATGGAATTATCACCACATATTTTATGCGTCAGAAAATTTCTTAAAATTTTTCGTGGATTTTGTATGACGGCGATTGAGAGTAATTTAATCCAGGTGGGACCATTTCTGTATTATATCGTTCGGATTCCTCAAAATCTCTCTTTTATAGCAGCGTTGAGGAATTTTCCGCTGAAGCGTATTTCGCCGCTTCAGATTTTATGCACTCGATATCACGGGGAACGAGAAAACTACATAGAAAGTTCATTCGTAATTATTCTCGTCCCGGGGGAAAACCCACGTTATTTCCAGATTGAAAACAACGTCGAGAATTAGGCTGGGAAACCATGTGATTTTATAAGTTTTCTTCTTTTTCGAGGTTGAACTATTTCACCGTGTTAAACAACGTTGTTTCCAACGCTGGAAACTGATTCTTGATCCAAATATAAGGCGAATTGATAAATAACATATCAAAAGTCAAAGATTCCGAAATAAGCGATTACTGCACAGAAAAAAGTCCCATGTAAATTCTACATTGATTGTTGTTAATTTAACATAACTACTCACATAAACGCAATTGGAGTAAAATTTACATTGGAATCAATGCTATATTTACCCAGTGAACACCATATGTAAATGTTTTATAACACAGAAATCACAAGTGACGTAACTCTGTTACATATATGTGATGTAACAATTATATAATATGTTATGCTTATATTTCGTGACAATTTGTTACTTCTATGTTATGTAGCAGTTACATAAGCAAGTGACTTTAAGAAAACATAACTTGTCATTTTTATGTTATGCATTAGTGAGGGGAGTGTCGGATAAGCTGGGAAATGTCAAATTATTTCTTTATAGTTGGGTGTTCGAAACAGTTTTTTTTCAGGTACATGTCTAGTGAATATCAAAAGGAACCTATTACCATATGTTTCATAGCTAATCATGTTGTTTTGTTACCTGGGTACGTGGTAGTTACATCAATGTTACGTTCAGTATTCGTTGGGATGTGATCACGAAAGAATTGGAATTCTTATGTGATGATTATATGATTCTTTAGTATTGACATGACATCGCCATCACGTTACACTTATGCACTGGTCACGTAAAAAATCTTTTTATTTACGTAACTGTGATGTAAGATTGTTCCTCACATAGTTATGTAACTGAGTAGGAAATTGTGACTCCCAAGTTACGTAACTGGTTACTCAAGGTTATGTAACTTTGATGTAACATTTACGTAACTGGGCTCACTGGGTAAATTGTTACCGAAGTAAATGGGAGAAGCGTTCCTTTGAAGTTACCCCACTTTTCATGTAATTTTTACATGGGTATTTTTTTCCGTGTGTGATTCTGAGATGAGAATATCTTCCTTTCATTTTAATTTAGATATAAAATAAATATAAATTGCGGATTGCACAGACCAAGAACCACAAGAAAATCCTCCAAAAAATTACTACGCAGATCATATATATCCATCACATTTTCGAACAATCACAACAAATATATCTTTTATGATTTTTGAAAGGAAATCCCCTAGTTCTCTCGTTGCTGGAATTTTGAAATTAAAACTACCTCGATAATCGATATAACTGATTATCTTCCATACTTCAATCGGAAAATGAAATATGTAAAAGAATTAATGAGACTATTGCGTAACTTCGCCGATGTGAAGAGATTCATGCTATGCATGAATACAAAATAGCTAATTGGAATGGCTCAAATGAATCTATAATGATTAGTTATTTTGAAACTGATAACGCATGGCCTCGATTATCTGAAAAGAGATTCATATGATTCAACTGAATATTCTCATTTGATATATGACGTCAGATTTCCAAAGACCCAATATTATAAAAAAAAATTGTAATTAGGTGGTTAATTCAGGCAGCATACAGAGCATATCCTGGAGGAGTCTTCACAATGAAATGCGATACATTGAATGTATATGTAGACAATTTTCAATTTTCCACGTATTTTGTGCTATTTATCCAAAGTGATCACGAATCGAACTGAGATTATTGTAGTCCGAAGCGGGTATTATTTGCTTTTTTTCATGTCACGATCGATTCAAAATGAACACAAAAACACAAGAGCTATTCCACCTCTCTTGAAATAAATGAAGCGAATTCTCCTCTCTTGATTTTAGAAATTAAAATTGAAGTTGTGTTTATGGTTTCATGAGTTACACGAACTTGCACTACGAAATACGAAACAGTCTCTGCTTCTTCATGAATTTATATCTACACAAAGAATATGGAACTCAAATAGAGAATCATACCCTCCACTATCCAAAGTAGTTGAAGTTTTATTTGAAGTTTCAATGAAACAACGACGGTTGGATTTGGAGTCCGAGACTGTTGAATCTTAAGAGGGAAAAGCAAAGAACTTCGCTTGAATAATTCAAACATTAGTCTCTCACGAGAATCAAAGGATTGTTTGAAAAAAATGTATTTAAATGCTCTTTAGAAAGCTTCTAAAGTGTTCTCAACAGCACCCTATGTGTATATTATACACAACGCAGAAAATCAACATATCTTAATCCTTGGAAATCTCAATCCTTAAAACTGGATGTTTCGTGCCGGAGAAAACTTAATACACTGAGAGAAGAGCGATTTGGAGGTTCAGTAAATAGTATTATATTTGATCGATAAATCTGAATATTACTGAACTTTCAGCGACGTTTCACGAAATTTCAAGAAACATTATTGAAATTGTGCTTCACATTACTCAGTGTTCTACAATCGTTATTATATAATACAATATTCACGACCAAATTCGCTGTGTGTCACTCAATTACTAAACGTTTAGGAATTGAGTGTTACACAGCAAATTTGGTTATGAATATTGTATGCTATAATAACGATTGTAGAACACTAAGTAATGTAGATCAAAATTTCAGTAATGTTTCTTGGAATTTCGTGAAACATCGCTGAAAGTTCAGTAATATTCAGATTCATCGATCAAATATAATACTATTTACTGAACCTCCAGATCGCTCTTCTCTCAGTGTAGGGTGTGTTAATGCGGCATATTTATTTGGAAGAATTTGTTATAAACAAATTTTCTCACCGATTGTTATCGATTGGTCTTCGAAGGGGGAGGTTTCAAAGGGTCATATTCACCGTTGGACATTTTTTAACGCACCTTCGAGATATATAACTTTAACGGTCTAAGCTTTTAACGCAAAATCAATTTGCTACCAATAATTCTGAAACCAAATATGGCCCATTGTCTGTTCCACAAAAACTTGGGTTAATCTATCAATTCCACCATGATAATTTATAATTCGATCCGCTACCACTGCGGACAGAAGCATTAGAATGCTAAGAATATTGAGGGAGAATTCTCATTTCATCTCGATGGAATGATCGCTTTTTTGGATCTTTTGGTTGAAAAACTATACTATGAATTAATTTCAAATTTCGCATTTAAATTTATTGTACTCTCATATTTAAAAGAGAGAATTTTAAACAGTGTCTCGCAAAAATGTGGCTCCCATTCCCTCCCTTTCGTCCCAACCAGTAGCGATAATGTATTAAAACTTATGATACTATTCAGAACGCTACTGAATCGATTGGCTAAAAATTCTACCCAGTTGGCTGTGGCAGCGAATTCATTTCTGCACGGAAAAAGATAAGTAATTCAAATTTTCGTCATATAGTATATCACTTTCGGACAGAATTCATATTCAAGAAGGATTCGTACACTGGGTTTTCAATAATTCCATTGTTCTTGTCGATTATTTCAACAATGGGATCCATTTTCCGTGTTTATCCTCGAAATAATGGGGAGAATTGATGAATTATTATAATAAATTATTATTATTATTACAAATTCTTCTGGAATCTTTGCTCCGTCTAAAAGTGACTTATTTTTGACGTGTGGACTCGACAACACGGAGATAAAAGAAATTTGCTGTGACAGCGAAATCTAATTTTGTTGAGTCTCTTTTGCTAGAGCAGCAAATTTTTTGCTGTGCCAGCAATTTTCTTAGCTGGGACAGCGATTTTTAAGGTGTGGTAGTAAATTTTGGTATTATATATAGAATAGCGAACAACCCTAGTAGAAATTCCGATATGGAAAACATCAGATCCAGATCAGGCATGCCTGATTTCTGTTCAAGGCCTGACTTGAGTATCTGATAAGGCCCTGAAAAGAATGTAACGCAGGGAAAAGACAAGGTCCTGATCAGGAAAAGCAAACGTTTCCCAATCAGGATCTGATCAGGGTAGTAATTGAATTCCCAATCAGGACATCATCCGGGTGGTAGCGGAATTCCCAATCACGACCTCATCTAAGCTGTATTCTAACATTCAATTTAATTTTCATGGAATTCACTTTTCATAAAATTTTTTGAAACTCCCCCAACAGAAGAAATTCTACTGATGATCCAAATAGACCTCAGTTGAATATTTCAAAAAGACAGGTAAATTTCTAATGAGTCCTGTGAAAATTCTGAATAGTTTGATACATTCATCGTTCTGAATTGATCTGGTCCTAATTCGGCTGTCTTTTCGGTTATCACATGATTGAAATACGGATGAGCCAAGGCAATCCTGATCAGGTTCTGATCAAGATATCTTGACAGTTACCTCACAATTCAACTACGAATGAGTCAAGGCGATCCTGATCAGGTTCTGATAGGAATACCATGTCTGAGTTACTGAAAGGGAAAATCTGACTGAGACCTATCAACAACCTCGCGTTACATTGTTGTAAGATCCTAAGCAGGATGCCATGTCAGGACCTGATAAGGTAATTAAAAGTTTTCCTTAATTAGGAGTTCCCTATTGCAGCCTTACGAGGACCATGCTTCTAATAGGGAATTCCCTGTCAAATTTCTACTAGAGAAATTGTGCTGGAGAAGGCAACATTTTTTGCTGCCGCAGCTAAAAAGTCGCTATCACAGCGAATTTTCTTTTCACCGTGAAAATATTTGCTATCTTACATGCAATCCTTTGTTCTGCTGCGTCAGCAAATTTTTTTCCGTGCGCGTATAAACGTGATTTTTTCTCGTTGTGAGTCGAATTGCAGGCTGTCAGCTCACATCAATCTTTAATCACCACTCGAGAAGGATGGAAATTTCACTCGAGAAATTGGTTGCTTCTTTTTCGATGATCGAAAGATTGCAGATCTTCTAGGTCAATATGATAAATGACATCATTAAATATTCGTTTCGCTATAGCGAACCTCTCTTTAATTGCCAATACTCCTTTGTACATACTTACTCGTTTCGAATAATTGTTCATCTCTGAATGTAATCACGTCCAACCTCGCCTCCTCTTTTTCCAGGAAAATTAAAAAATAATAAGGAACGCGTAAATTCTGTCCAAGGGGGAATTCATACTCATTCTTCAAAGTCATCGTGTGCAACAATAAAATGCACTTTTTCTTTCCCCGATGGAATCATTCGAGTGAGATAATGAAGAACTTCCCTTTTCTCTCTTTTCAAACGCAGGGACATTATTGTGACTTCATATAAAATTGAATGTTAGTTCAATTTGCGTGAACAATAATTACTGTATGAAGACCTAATTTGAAATGGCATTGTTAGAGGTAGCGTGAGAAAATACCATTCAGTTGTTCCATACATCCATTGGGGAAACTTCTGCGTTCTCATTGAAGTCTTATTCAGAAATGTCTATAAAGAACATTTTTGTTTTGACAAATAATCTGTATTTGTTCTTCTGTATTTCGAAAAGACTTTATATTTATATATTTCAGATGGTTTAATAATAATACGAGTATACATAAATTTTGCAAAACTACTCATTCGTTATCCAAAAAAATCAACACCCATTCATTCTCGTCACTTTCTCGTCTTTCCATATTCCTTCGTTTATCCATAATGAGAAACGATTTTAATTTTCATCCAAGTATTTCCTATTGCAAGTATCGCATCTGAGTTTTAATGACACGGAATAGCGATGAGGATAGGATACCGTCTGGAGATCCATTCATTCTAATTGAATACTCAGAGAATGTTCAATTCTTTCCTTTCCAGATCCCAAATGACGATTCGCTTGGTTCGTTCTCTATCGTCCTGCACGAAAGTAAAATATATTCGCATGGGGTTGTAAGTTGATGAGAGATTAACCTTGCTCACGCGATATTAAAAGAATTTCAGTCTCTATAATATTTGAATAAGAAAAATCTCTTGGAGTAACACATTCATTCCCCAGTATGAATTCCAACTATTCTGGGAGGGAAAAAATCGATATATAATTTCCGCTTCATCGATAGTCAACGAGGGAGGAAGAATCGTACGAATACCGTATCTTGGAACAGAAAAGATTGATCGTAATTATCGTGAACCTGTATTTTTATATTCGAACACTTGAGACTTATTCGATGTTTGGCTTAGATAAAGTTTTATCGATATACCAACATCAAAAGAAGTGTATATACAACATTCTGAAACGTGTTTCAATACAGCTTAAGAGTATGTTAGATATCGAATGATGATTCAATTTCAGTATCATTCCATTTCTCTTTCGACACGTGAACATGATTTCGTATAGTAGGAGTGGCACTTTCGCAGAATTTTACGAACGAAGTTTTGAGAGAATTTAGCTCTCGAAATCTAATTTTCCCCACTCTGTAAGATAGTCATAAATGTACTTACTTTATCCCTCGTACGACTACTCCCTTTATTCTCTGGAGTGACATTTATCTTTCCCCCAACTACCTTGGAATCACTGTTTGTGGTGAATTGGTGAAGTTTCGGTGATTGTATTTTTCTTTTTCCTTCTATTGTTACTTCTTTGACACCGTAATAACCGAAGGAATATGAGAGTTATATACACGCACGGGGAACGCTGACGTAAAAAGTGTCCTCGTGGAAATCACACAATTTCAACATAATTTCTTCGAAAACAGAAGTTCACCCAGATTGTTTGGTGGAGATGTAATACCAATGACAAATCTTCCGGATTAGGAAATTATTTGTCGTCGAGTAGATGCGAGTGAGAGCGAATGGTTTTTCTTTCGAGCTGGTAATTACGAAATGAATCAAAAATGGATTCATGTTGCGAGAAGGAGTATAGAGAATATTTATTCCCCAATAAACATATTTCTCTTCAAAATTCTTCAAAACTCTTCAGATTTTTCTACATAACTGTCAGATTTCGGACGCTTTGAGAAATTTGTAGAATTTTTAACCATAAATATTACTCTACAAATTTCTGCATTACTCTGCAAAATTGTACATAATTCTTCCAATCTTCGTAATATTTTATGAATTTCTCCACAAAATTCGTACAGAACTCGCCAAATCTCCATATTACATGAAATACTTCTCTGCATATTTCTGCATTAGTCTACAAATCTCTGTTTTATCTATTCACTTTTGCTTGAGAACAAAAATTTTTGCTCAGAGTTTATCTCTACAAATCTCCTTCCAGTTCGACTTGAATGACATTACGGAAGAGACACCCCATTGAAAGTCCATTTTTAGGAACTTTCCTCAGTGAGGATTGAACCCGGGTCCTGCGAGTGAGAAGCAAAGCCTCTATCATATCAGCGGATCTCCGAGATGACTACAGTAATCTTAAAGTACCACTTATGGGAATCATCGCAATGGAAAATTTTGAAAAATTCGTTTTCGTGAGGTATAGACCAATCAATTCAGAATCTTCTGAAACGAAAAATGAATAGGTCGGGGGAGAGGGGATTTTTTTGACCTCAACTTGTAAATTTTTCCAAGTGCTGAGTCAAATCGATAAAAAATTTTGAAAGTTCGTCCCTTTAAGATATAGACCAATCGATTCAGAATCTTATGAAACGAAAAATGAGTAGATCGTGGGAGAAAGGTTTTTTCGAGGCCTACTAGTGAATTTTACTTAAGTTGTTTTGAGTCGATTGAAAAATTTGAAAAAATTCACTTTATCTCCGCAAATGCGATTTGAGAAAAATGTATGAATTTGTATAGAAAACTCAACCCTCCGCCACAAGCCGTAATATTCTTGGAATTGACAAATAAAGAGAAAATTCAAATTTTTTCCTGCAAATGTAGTTTGCAGAGGAATGTATGAATTCGTGGAGAAAATTCCTTTCCTCATCAAATGTTTCCACCATTTATCAAGTGGAAAAATGTTGAGAAAATTCAACATTTCTCAACAAAACAACTTTGACCAATGAGTTGGAAATGTACAGAGAAACCTTTACTGGCAATAGAAATTTTCAGAAATATGCAGAATTTCACAGAGTTTTGGAAGATGAATCTGTTGAAAAAATTCTTTCTTTCTCTAAGAATTGCGATAATGAAGTTTTGCAGAGAAATTGTTGAAGTTTTGAAGAGAAATATTTTTATTGGGGTTGTACTCTCTAAATCTGAAAGAGTGAGAAATCACGTGTTTCGCTCCACTCAGTCTCAGAAGTGAGCTAGTCCACTTCGAGTGGGATTTTCACTCGTTTCGAGTGAACCCTCACTCTTTTAGATTGAAAAATCCACTCTAAAATTCGAGTGGCTGTGAGCTTCTAACCTCAAACCTTAGAATATTATTCTAAAAGAGTGGAAATTTCACTCAAAATTTCGATAGGCTCACTTTTAGCTGGCTAAAGGGTGAAATCTCACTTTGAAAATTTTAGAGAGTAGGTTCTATACAATTATCCAATCAAATTTCGTTCAAAATTCCCAGAAAAAATAAACAACGAGGCCTTTGTCGGGCTGAATATCATGATTGAATTAAATGAGCGATGCAGTCGAAAAAAAACAACCTTCATCTATACTGAAAGAAGAAATTTTTTCTTTCACCTCAAGGTGTTTATGTTCCACGATAATGCGTGATACGTGCGAAAGAAACATTTAAAATTATTCACAATTACCCTGAGAAATTCTCTCTCGAGCGACGTACTTCCCAGACTTGATCCCGTTGAATTATCCCCTTTCCAGCCTCTATGACATCATTTGGTTGATTCCGCTTACAACACACTGGAGGAGATCGGCAAAGGCATCAACGACTCCATCAACTCGAATAAGTAAAGTGACGGAGAATATTTCTAATATTGTGACAATACCTGATTTGTTTGCACAGGGAAAAAATGGTTTGCTACTATAGTGCCTACAAAGAATTTGTCGTCCTTGCAAAAATATTTACTGCAGCAGCTGAGAAGTTAGTTGTTACCGAATTTGTTTATGCCAGCCAAAAAATTTAGTTATGTCAATCATTTTTCTTGATCTTTCAGCTAATTTTTCTTGTAGGCGCTATAGTAACAAACCTACTTATTATGCCAGCAATACTTTTTTCTCCGTGTGGATAAACAGTATATTTTCTCATTAAGGAGCCGAGAATCGAGATGCGCAGTTGATATTTCAGCACTAAAACGATCTAGACGTTGCATGGAACAAATTTTAAGGGTTAAATTTAAGCAGGATACAAGTTAATTTTCTTTCTATTATGAATTTCACGATTAATATTGTTTCAGTTCCGTTAATATTTCCGAATCTGTTCTTCGGTATTGGCTCATGAATCATTTGCGATTGGTGCTCAACAGGAATGAGCAGGTCATAATACCCCTAGTAGAAATTTTGGACGGGAAAATATCAGGGCCTGATCAGGCATTCCTGTTTCCTGTAAGGTTCTCATCAGGTTTCGTTACGGGGTTCCCTATTTCCCTCGATTTCATGGAAATCTTATCCGAACCCTGTTATATCCTTGCATTACAACCCTATTTGAACACTATTAGGGAAATCAAGTAAGGTCCTTGTAAGGGCCTCGTAAGATTTTCCTTATTCACGGTTTCCGGATTCTAACCTGATCAGAACCTTATTGAAAATAGGGAATGCATGATCGAATTTCTAATAGGGACATTTGTGCTCAATCATTCAATACAAAAATAATCAGTACTGCAGGTGAATCTTGGTTCAGTAAAATTTCAATAGATCATTCGGGACTGAGTCATCACTGTAACATAATCAATCCCAAAAAAACCAGAGGGCTCCGCCCCATGACTGCTTCGCTTCGCTCAGCCTTCCGACCCCCTTCAAAATTCGCTTCGCTCATTTTGAACAAATCGTAGCCTGCATATCTTCGCTTCGTTCGCATCTTGAACAATTCCGATATCTGGGGGCATATGAAAAGGCACTCATCGTTTTTTCGCTCGACTCAAAATATTTTTGATGTAACATTCAGAAAACCTGAAACTAATTGCCTACCATTCTTTATACCATCTTCAAATGATTTGGGAGCATATTTCTAAACAACTACAGAATCCAAATAACTGTCATAGGGAAAATGAAGCGTGGAAGTGCGACGAGAGCGTGAGCTGAGAGTCAATTAAGCGTAACGGAGAGTAATCTGGGCGTGATTTGGGAATGAATTGGAATATTTTCACGCTTGATCTCTTTCGATAACTCCTTTCTTCACTTTTGGATTCTCACTAGGGTGGAGTTGTCATGAGGTCTACCAGCTTTTGAAGAGTGTTCGGATACACGAAAGCTCACAAGGAAAGATCGACCCAGACAACAAAATCCGTGCATAATGTGACGCATATCCATCGCACGCGTGCGGATTATCCCGCACAAGTGACAGTGATATGCGTCGCAGGTGTGTCCGCATATGCTAAGAATTTATTCAGACCTGTCCATCCCTGGTGCTTAATATAATTTTTATGACCTGATGGAGACATGTATTAATCCACATTCGCATAATAGACGTATATCAAGTTGGTACTACTGTGGATAAGTTATGAGATGGAGAACGTGTAGAAAGTGTCAACCAAAAATGATATATTATTTACGTGCATCGGGGGAATAAATTGCACGTGAGATTATGTGGCACGAGGAACAAGATCTTCATCTATCCCTTACATAATTCGAAAATAAGGATAAAAAATCTTGCGGAAGATTTATGCTCAAGGTAATCTTGAATGAATTCTCCCTAAAAATGGTAGTTTATATCCTTGCGAAGGATATCATCGAACATCTGCGTATTTTTAAAGATCCTGTTATTCAGGCATCATTTCACATTCAGTAATCACCCTCTTTCTTTTCTATGACACCTCCATTCCAAAATAATGAATTGAAATTTTCACAAATTTGCAATTTGCCCCATTTTCTTTTTCCCTTGTAAGATCCATGTACGTACATCTGATGCACCCTATTTTTCACCCACATCCAAATCCTTTCCATTTTGACGTACATGAAAGTAAAAGACGTACCACGCTTTCGTGAACTGCTTTTTTATTACGCTCTTCTACGCGGCGGAGTACGTGAAAAGAAAAGAAACAAGTCCCTTCGAGCGTCTTCTTCCACATCCAAGTCTTCAAACAGTGATAACCTCAGAATTATAGCTGAATATTTGTGATTCATATATTCTCTCGATGGGGAGCCACACTAATATTTAAATGAATCGTCGTACGAACGTAGAGGGATGATATTTTCATTTCGAGTCAATGAATATTCATTCGAACGGGATGAGGAGATAAAAAATTCTGCATAGATTTTTGCTTTAAAGATAAATGAGTGGTAATATTAGTACAATTTTAATGGTTTATCCTTGGAATAAAGAATTTAGCAAATATGAGTGAACAATGATGAAAACACGAGAATCGGGCTAATGTGGAATTTTCAATAAATCCACTTGAAATATAGTTCAAAACAAAAGGATGATGGATTGGACTCAAGTAAGTTATTCAACAAAAAACATAAATTCTCAGCGCTCTCACACGGCATCGGCACGGAGGGTCATTTCGAGTTAGATGACAGCCGATCTGCAATAGCGTTTAGACGGGGATATCTCGTGAGTTCTCTTCAGTTGTTACAAAAATAGTCAACTTCGTTATAATCGTTTTCAACAAACGGATCTTTATATCACTTCCGAATTCTGTAACTTTGAATTAGCTGTAATGAATCGAAATGAATTCCAGGGTGTCCACAGACTTTGAGAAAAAAAATTCCCTGACTTTTCTCTGACTATCAAGTCCAATTTCCCTGACCAAAATGTTTGACTTCTAATATTGATATTATATGATATCTTCACGTTTCAATCATTTTTTATTTCCTATCCATTTTAATCATAGATTCGGAATACGATTGTTTTTCAATCGAATTCCTGAAAACCGATAATCTCTATGGGTTCCAAGTATAGAAAAAGCCTATCCAATTCAATCCAAATTTCATTTCCAATACAAGTGTACTGTTAAAAATTCAATGAAATTTGATTTATTTGTGTGTATTTGAATCTTCAATTCTTTCTCATCCTGAATTCTGTATACAATGGAATCTCACAATAACACAACTCTTCTTCTTTTTCATTCACGGTTTCTGCCGTGCGTTAAAGAGAGCGGGGTAACATTTCTATTGCGAGGTTCTATAGTGTATACTTTTCATTCCATGTAATGAAATTCAGGATTGGGAATGAATTGAAGACTCAAATGAATACAAATGTAATCAAGTTTCTCACGCTTTCAAGAATGAAGTTATATTGGAATCAAATTTTGATTGAATTGTATAATTTTTCTCCATTTGGAATCCATACCGATTGAAGGTTTTCAGGAATTTGATTGAAAAACAATCTTATTCCGAATCTGTGATTGAAATGGATAGAGAATTAGAAATGATTGAAATAGATTCAATGTCTATACCGTAATCAGTATAGAAATGGATTGAACGATGACGACTTGAAAATTCATTACATGGATCAAAAATTATATACCGAATTTTGGATTAAGGAGGATAAAGATTCAAATGGGTGAAAATGTATTAAATTTTGTTACACGTTCATGAATAAAGTTATATTGGAATGAAATTCGAATTGAATTGGATAGGATTTTCTCTTCACTTGGAATTCATGCAGATCATCAGTTTTGAGGAATCCAATTGAAAAAGAATCGTATTCCGAATCCAAGATTGAAATGGATAGGGAATAAAAAATTATTAAAACGGGTTCAATGTCTATATCGTAATTAGTATAAAAATGGATTGAATGACCATGACTTGGAAATTCATAACATGCGATAGAAATTATATACTGAATTCAACATCGAGATGAATTACAGATTCAAATGGATAAAAATGTATTGAATTTCCTTACACTCCCATGAATACGATTATATTAGAATGAAATTTGGATTGTATTGGATAGGCTTTGTATTCATCTTGGAATAGGCGTCATAGAAATGAATTTGAATGGATTCAGTTGGATAGAATTCCAATCCATTCCAATCCATTCCTATTCTCCATTTTCACTAGGGATATACAACTCAATCTCATAATTTTTGACATTTACACTTTTTTATTAAAACGTCGTCAATGGGTTATGAGAACCTTCCACTTTGATTCATTCTCTTTGCTTGTACCATTCAATTCAGGAAATATTCCTGCAACGGATGACAAAAAAAACAGTTGAAAAAAAAATTAACTTAACCACTTTTTTGCTCTGTACAGCAGAATTAGAGAGTGGATAGAAAGGGTGTAGGATGTAATAGAAAAATCATTTGAAACATTCATACGCTTTCGTCACTTTTTATCACACGCTTTCCTTTCACCAAGGATATCTTATTTTCTATACTCATGCCAAACGTTTTGGGAAGCAGAATGAATTACATGGAGTTCTATTCAATGATTTATGATATAGAGAAATTACATAACTGATTTTTAATTCATTGTGAAGAAATTTTCAAAGTGATATCCGACATAAAATTTTCGATTCAATGTTTCACTTTAGCTTATGGTGAATTAAATCATCATATTCTCACTAAAATATACAGTGGGGATTGCGAATTGAATATATAAAGAATATATTTTCCACGATGCATGGAAGTCGTACTCAATCGACGGTTTTGGCAGAAAAAATTACCTGTTTAGGGGATTCTAACCTCAACATAAATCCGCATATCATTTATATATATTAAAATCACATTTTTGATAAACTACGTGGTTCTTTTATTATTATCAAGAATAATGAAGGAGTTCACTCTTTTTGGAAAATCTGTTTTGAATCAAATTTCACGTAGTTGTGTTGACTTAGTCGTTGCGAGTCAGAATCATAAACCAGGGACTGTAAACTCAGTAGAGAACTGTGGAATTATTTGAAGCGCCCCAAGTGTGGAGTAGCGGAAATTATGGAGTTTTCAAACCAATGAAAAGGCTTTCAAAATAACCTTAATAAACATGGACCTTAGTGTTAATATATATGTGTGATATATTTCCGCTACTTCACGCTTGGAGCGCTGCAAATAGTTCTACAGAGTTTCCCGTTGAGTTTTTGGACACTGGCGAGACCTTTTGAAAACAAATATGAATATGGACTATAGTTCTCTTTTGGCACTGCGCTGGGGCGCGTTTTTCAATATATTTACAACACAATGCACTCTTCATTTACAGAATAATACACAGAGAAAAATTTCCTATTAAGAATTACTAGACTCGCTAGTATATTGAGGATATACTTGCATTTTGAGGTTATACACTAAACCTTCTTCTCAAAAGTACCATACTTCCTGTTATAAAATGCTATTAAGATGTGAACGTATGGTGGGTTCAGCATCAAGCGTTAACATTGGAAGAAAAGAGCGATCCGACATAGTCTCTCTTTTCTTTTAATGTTGAAGCTCCTATGTATTCACATCTTTATTGTACCATCAAGTTACAGGAAGTCTAGTACTTTTGAAGAGAATGTTTGGTATATAACCTCAAAATGCAAGTATATTCTCAATATACTGGCGAGTCTAGTAATTTTTAATAGGAAATTTTTCTCCGTGTAGTTTTATCAACAGCATTGCAAATCTTATTCACTTAGTGTACACATCCATTTTACGTAAAATCATAAATTGCGGAAAATTTTGATTCATATTTTCAAAAACATTATATACGTTGAAAAATTTACATCACATTACTCTTTCCCTGGTGAAAATGAAGCGTATACACAAAGCGCGATGAAAGCTTTTGTTCATTTCTTACACATTTTATGCTTCAACTTTGATGCCTTCCCTGGTGAAAATGGGAGCGAGAAGAAGGAGTAAATGAAGCGTATGCTGAAGGGTAACAGAAACGTTAATGGAAAGTATACGAAGCTTGAATGGAAAGGATACAAAGAGTATGTGAAACGGGAATTGAAACGAAGGAAGCGGGAAAAATTCAAGAAATCTAGACAAAAAAATAGAACCATGTGGTGAGAATCGAACCGGTGACTTTCACTATGGTAGAGTCTTATCCACTGAGCCATAGATCGTCGGTGACATCGACTGCTGAAAGATGTTATTTGAAGTCAGAAAAGGTATGACTCGCATACGCTCCATATAACCTACTATTACGTTACATGAAGCATATGCGAAACGGGATCGGAAGTTTATGAAACGTATACAGAACGTATGATTTGATGACTTTCCAGCAAGCGGGTATCATACGCTCCAGAAAGAGGGAGTTGAAACGTTTTTCGCTTCGTATACGTTTCCTTCTCGCTTTGTGTATACGCTTCATTTTCACCAGGGTTGTTTCAACCAAGGACCACATCCTCTCCGTCCTCTTGGTTGTAACAACTTTACAGTTTTGGAGAAATCATTCTCTAATGAGCAAATTGTTTTTATATTTGAGTTTAATCGTATGAAAGTGGGAGATGAACATCGATCTTTGTGTAAGAGCATATAAGTTCAATTAAATTTGGATATTTGTCATTAATTTCAGCGGAAAACAAAACGTGTTTCAACCAAGGACAGTCTCCCCTATATGTAATGGGAGCAAAAGTTATTCACGTACCTGAAAAATTTATTGAAATTTCAATTACATCTTAATGGAATTTCAGTGACAAAAATATATATTAATGTATGCTATAATATAGCAAAATTGAAAATTCAGTTACGTGTAGATGAATTTTCATTTCAATTACTAAGAATTGGAAATTTCATTTACAAATGTACATAAAAAATATATTAAATTTGATGACATTTCTAACAGTGTAGTTAACGAAAATTCGGTCGACTAATTTCTTCCGTGTACGGAAAGTGTCCATGCGATTTGCGTTAGTTTTCTTTCCGTGTAATAATAAATTTTGTATCTGGAATTCAGTCTTGAATACACAATTTTATTTTTTGACCAACTTTGGAAGTTGAAAAAATATGATTAAAAACTTGTATTTCATTAAAATACAAAACTACCAGAAAAAATGCTTTTTTCTTCTTTTTTTATTAATTCCCTGACGTTCCAGGATTTTTTGTTATTAGGTGTACAAATAAGTTTCCGCGGTTTGTCAAAAGATGGCCCCACCAGAAGGTTATGGAGAAATTGTCAGATGTAAAACGTAATATCCCAAGTTTAGTCATCTGGCAACACCATAACCTTAAAGTACTAGTGATTCCGTATCAGCATCACGTAATTTTTTTCGTGCAAAAATGTCAAGTTTTATTCCGAATAAGCATCATTTGCGGGAACTTTTGATTTACTTCTTTAATGTGAAAAAATTCGCAGCTGAGGCGCATCGATTGCTTCTAGAAGCATATGGTGAAGCTGCTTTAAGTGAGAGAAGTTGTCAGGAATGGTTTCAAAAGTTCAAGAACGGTGAGTTTGACGTTAAAGACAAAGAACGCAGTGGAAGGCCGAAAGTGTACGAAGACATGGAATTAGAAGTACTATTGGAGGAAGATTCGTCCCAAACGCAAAAAGAACTTGCACTTACTCTACAAGTGACTCAACAAGCAATTTCACATCGTTTAAAATCGTTAGGAATGATTCAAAAACAAGGAAATTGGGTTCCATATGAACTCAAGCCGAGAGACGTTGAACGCCGATTATGCATGAGTGAAATGCTGCTTGCCAGGAATAAAAAAAAGAGTTTTTTGCATCGTATAGTCACTGGTGACGAAAAATGGATTCACTACGATAATCCAAAGAAGAGAAAGTCATGGGTTAAGCCCGGCGAACCATCAACATCGACAGCTAAGCCGAATATTCATGGAAAAAAACTCATGCTGTGTATTTGGTGGGATCAGCTTGGTGTCGTGTATTATGAATTGCTGAAACCAAGCGAAACCATTACTGGAGCTCTCTACCGAACACAATTGATGAGATTGAGTCGGGCACTTAAGGAAAAACGCGCCCATTACTACTCCAGACACGACAAAATTATTCTTTTACACGATAATGCTCGTCCACATGTTGCGGCGCCGGTAAAAACATACTTGGAAACACTCAACTGGGCAGTTTTACCCCACCCGCCGTATTCACCAGACTTAGCCCCTTCTGATTATCACCTGTTCCGGTCGATGGCACATGGTCTGTCTGAGCAGCGCTTCACATCATATGAAGACACCAAAAATTGGGTAGATTTGTGGATAGCGTCAAAAGATGGAGAGTTTTTTCGACGGGGTATCCGAATGTTGCCAGAAAGATGGGGAAAAGTAGTGGCAAATGATGGAAAATACTTTGAATAAAACGTAATGTACTTTTCCTTTACAATAAATTCCTAATTTTTTATAAAAAAACCGCGGAAACTTATTTGTACACCTAATAATTCCCTCACTTTCCCTGACCGATTTTCACTTCCCTGACTTTTCCCTGACTTTCCAGAATGTGGACACCCTGAATTCGATTCGAATGAAATTGAGATGAAAAAAGAACTGTTATCCTTCAGGAATTGAAGAAAAATTGCAGCGGGGTTCAAGGGGCGGAATTTTGGGCATAGGCACCAACCCTGCTCCGCAATCCCATGATTCAATATTCAATTGAACATGTTTTTTCCTCTAGTTCTGTAATCATCTATCTCACACCCGTTTATTTACGAGTAATAATATCACGCAAATTTGTGTAATCTATTACAATACTTCGGCTTAAATTATACCACGAGTTATCATGTTGAAAATTAAAAAAGTAATATCAGGGCTGACAAATGAGCATCCCTCTCCTCCTGTGATTTCGTATCCCACGTTGGATGTTCAAGCGCGTTTCGTTAACGACCAACGTTCAACTGTATTTTATTCTTTATTTTTGGAAATTAATAAAACCTTCTCATTAAAATATAGCAATTGGTTGAGAAAAATGTCTCCGCGTCTCTCATTTAGAATGATTAAAGAGGTGACCGTGTTACTTTGACTCAATACATGGTAAAAAGAACGAATACGCAAACTACCACCAACGCGTACAAAGATGTGTTGGGTTTAGGTGTTGCAGGACTTGAATTTTCTAATGAAAAATGTCTTGATTTATTCGAATAATAACAAGATAACACGGGGATAATTAAAACCTTAATTGATACATAACATGTGCAAATGAACTTATCTATAATGGGGCTTTTAATCGCTTCTTCGCATGATATGCATGGGCATGATTATTGACGATGTTGGAAGAAGAGGGAGAGGGCGACTTTTTTATTGGATCAACAATTAATTTCAATACATGTACGGACTCCATTCACTTTTACATACAAATATAGTCACGTAAATTACTAACGTCGTTTGCAGTTGTGCGCTGCTTTATGATCTACGATACTATCGAATGCACGTCGTGTTTCAGTACTCCGATATAACCATCCGTAGTAATTATCCGTCTCGTATAACTAGGGAAGTGAAGTTTCATATACCTTAGCATATCCGATTAGCGTCGATACATGAAGATATATGATCTAGAAAAGTGATGAATCAAGTTATCGTGAAACTTGATGCGATCAATATTATTCACCGAGCCTATCAAATATCTAAATTCGATGTTATTCTATTATGTACGGTATATGGTGCATATGTTTCATCTAGGGGAAATATTCCTTCACTATATTATGATACGATGAATTCCGATAGAACGTGTGCATAGAATAATGAGCGGATATACTGCCTCGGAGCACGAAACGGAGAGTTGAAATTCTTTCCCTCATCCGTATTTGTCTGACCATATTTGTCCTTACCTCCTGATTCGTTTATCCGACTCACCCATTGTTGACTCAGGTTTGCCCGATCCGAGTTGGGAAAACAGATTAGATGCTACGACTGAGATCACAGAAATTTGAAATCGTTATACCCCCCCCCCCCCCTCCCATTGAAAGACATAAGTCCAGGGTGAATGTAGCTAACAGTCCATTCAAAAAGTCCGTAGGATGGAACATCGATGGCGTTACTAGAATTTTTTCCATATGATTGTTATTTAGTACTAACCTTCAAACGATACGTGTATAATTTTGATAGCAATCTGACTATTGATTCGTGAGTTATAGCATTTTGTGTGAAGCAACTTTTGTTATTGAAAAAAAGAATGAATTTCGAGTTTTGATGAAGCATTGCTATTAGATGAACAGAAATACAGTGGAAACCAAACAATGGCTCTGCTCCATCGAGACAAATGGTGGAAAAGTAGGTTGCAGAACTTAAACGTGGTTGTACCAGCACGAATGACGCAGAGCGCGTTGGACGCCCAAATGAGGCTGTTATTCCAGAAAACATTAAAAAATCCACAAATTGGTTATGAACGATCGCAAATTGAAAGTGCACGAGCTAGCTAACGTTGTAAAGATATCAGATGGTAGTATTTTTACCATTTTATATGAACATTTGGGTATGCGAAAGCTCTGTGCAAAGTGAGTGCCGCGTGAGCTCACAGTCGACCAACAACAGCAACAACAACGAATTGATGCTTCAGAGGAGTGTTTGACGCTGTTAAACTGCAATAAAATCGAATTCTATCGTCGATATGTGACAATCGATGGAACATGGCTTCACCATTACACAACAGAATCCAAAAGACAGTCAGCTGAGTGGACAGCAGTCGACGAATCAAATCCAAAGCGAGCAAAGACGCAACAGTCGGCCGATAAGGTGATGGCGTCTGTATTTTGGGATGCGAAGGGAATAATATTCATCAACTATCTCCAAAAAGGAACCACTCCGTACAGCACCGGACATTCCTACGTTGCCTCTACGTTGCCTCCACGTGGAATCTTCGTTCTATCCACGTCCACCATTTATCCACGAGGAGTTCACGGAGATGCGACGTAGGAATCGGTGGATGTGCTGTTAGGGACTATCAACAGCGAATATTACTGTGCACTGTTGGATCGATTGAAGGCTGAAATCGCAAAAAAACGGCCACATTTGCGAAAGAAAACGCTGGCAAAATTGAATGAATTGGGCTTTGAATTGCTTACCGACCCACCGTATTCTCCAGTTTTAGCCCCCAGCGACTTTTTCCTGTTTTCAGATTTCAAGAGAATGCTTGCTGGAGAGAAATTTAAGTCCAATGATGAAGTAATCGCTGAAACTGAGGCATATTTTTGAAGAGAAAGAGAAATCGTACTATAAAAGTGGTATCGAAAAGTTGGAAAATCGCTATACTCGTTGTATCGCCCTCGAAGGCAACTATGTTGAATAATATAACAAACTTGTTTTGTCAAACTTTTGCTTTTTCCTTACTCATCCTACGAACATATTGAATGACCTGGTATATGATAAATCTGTAATCCGATCCATGTGCGATCAAATTCGAGATCTGACCAGTTGGAGATTTAATAGAATGAAACTTCGTAGGCTGAACATGTGCGGAACAATGACTGATTTTCGCTTCCAATGACATCATTCTGAATAAACATAATCGATTTAATAATGAATGAATAAAAGATAAACTGAATATTTTCCCTCCTCGGCCGCAGCTGTCTGATGCACCCTATTGTTCTGATTTACATTGTTCTTCATAAAAGAAATCTCGAGGTAATAATAGATAATTAGAAAATTCTTGGTGAAGGAACAAAGGATTTTATCATCGATCCTCCCCGTCCAATGTAATCTATCTTTTCATTATACGTAAAAGTTTTCCAAGGAAAAAATCTTTTGACAAAACTTTACGTCGAAGTTACGGGTGATATTCGACTGGAGATAAATCACTCTTCTTGAATGAATAAGAATGCATTTGAAGAGTGTCGTTCAAGATGAAATACAAACAATGCGACTAATTGAAGATGTGATAACGTTCTCGCCTTGAATGTGTGACAAAATGTGGCTATCGTCATGAAAATTAATGGATTTACGAAAAATGGAGAATATACCCATGCAGGTATTGCCAAGACTAAAAAAAACCCAAGCTTGTCCCAAGGTTGGCACGTGTGTCAGAAACAAACCTCCGTGAAGAACAATTGACCCAATATTGTTCCATGATTGTCCCGTTGTTCCCAATGGATAGTCAGTCATGGTACATTTGTTAATATTTCTGAAATGGTCACTACATTTGGTACAAGCTTGGCACAAGTATAAAAATCGAGCATTCGTTGAGAACAATTGTGCCAATATTGCCCACATGAGTGACACAATGTTTATGAATATTGACTGGATTTTGAATTTACAATGGCTGAAGACTTGGGGATGACCATTGGGCCAGGGCTGGCCCGATATTCCTCCCATAGTTAATTCTACACACTATAGTGTAAACTAATGGTTTGAATCATCAGTTTTTCGGGTGACTCGGGAGATTCCAATGTTGGATTCCGTACGGGATCGGATCATTATAAGATTTATGTTATGGTATTTCAGTAAGATCTTATTAGTTTAGTTTGAGCATAATTCACATTTTTTCCATTGTTTTAAGATAATTCATGTACGGTATTCTGAGGGAGAAAGTCATGAACTGAAATATGAATCAATTCTTTTTTCATCCATATCCGCCTGGCAAAACCACTGGCCCAAGCTTATCCTGATCTTATCTTATCACTCCCAAGCTTAGGCCACGTTTGGTAAATTGTTCAAGCCAAATCTCGGCCAGTCTTGTGCCAGGCTTGGTCCATTATTGAGCCATTGGTCGATACACACATGGGTACCTATCTTTCGGAACTTTGAATTGCAAT
The DNA here is from genome assembly GCA_018340375.1 of Gonatopus flavifemur. Classification (NCBI taxonomy): domain Eukaryota; kingdom Metazoa; phylum Arthropoda; class Insecta; order Hymenoptera; family Dryinidae; genus Gonatopus; species Gonatopus flavifemur. Next base: position 719,004 of record JAFFJZ010000023.1, read on the forward strand.
TTCACTTTCTTGAAAATTTGGATTTTTCAATCTATCCTATTCAAATACCAATTCACTGATTTCTTAGTGTCCTGTAATATCTTTGAACGAATGAACACACATGTTCTTTGACAGTTCAAACTTTTTACCAACATTCTTCCATCGCTTGTTCGATCATGATTGAAAATTCAATAACTCTTCTCGTGAACATGAATTTCTGTTTCGAAAGTAAAATTAGATATCATGGATTTGATGAATTCACTTGTTCTCGCGTGGAACGTTCACGGAGAGAAAAAATTTGCTGACGCAGCAAATCGAGGTATTATATATAGAATAGCAAAATTTTTTGCTGACCTAGCTAAAAATTTGCTATAACAGCAATCGTGTTAGCTACGAAAGCAATTTTTTAGCTGTGGCGGCAAAAAATGTTTGCTCCGCCAGCAAATTTTCAGTATTATATACAGAATAGCAAACAAATTTTGCTGGGATAGCAAACATTTTTGCTGCCACAGCTAAAAATTCGCTGTCGCAGCTAACAAGATTGCTGGAACAGCAAATAGTTTGCTGTCACAGCAAAAAATTTGCTGCTCTGGCAAAAGGAATCCAGCAAAAGTAGATTTCGCTGCCACAGCGAATTCCTTTTTCTCCGTGTTGATAATGCGTAATAGAATTAGATATCAATTTCCCATTATGGTAATTGACGAATCGTGTGCTTTTGAAGTTGCACAGTCAAGATTGAGAGTTCATCAAGTTCTATATATTATTCTAAGATCGATTAGCCATTACTAATGGTGAAATTTTTGTTCACCAGTGGATGTAAACGTATACGGATGTGGGGAAGATAAACGATTTCTTTAACGTTGGAAGCAGGTAGATTTCAATTTGTCTTTGAATCCTTTGGGAGAAGGAAAATTGCATTCCAATGTGAAGCAAAAACAACATACAACTCTCAATGACGTGACTGCAGTTTTTAAAACACTATCTTGAAATGTTTTCCATGCGTATGAATTCAAAATTTCATGATGCACTTGACCTGATGCTGAAAACGATTAAGGACTGTGGAAAAGTATTTCCTTTGTGGAATTTTAATTTATTAAAATCTTTCGACCAGAGTCATTCACTTGGACCAGTCTAATGATAATTACAGATTCGAATGGCCGACGCTTTTCGGTGTGATCAGAAAATTCATTTGTTTTCCTGAATGTTCCCATTTGTAATCCTAAATACTCACCGATTTCAGAATAGACAATCCCCAGACATTCCCATCAGTGGCCTTCGATATAATTTCTTTTTCACAGCATAACACGATTGTCTGAAAAAAGGAGTGACAAAAAGGGACGTCATTTTGAGATATACTCCAATCAATAGTTTGTATTATCGAATTTTATAGATCTCATTGTACACTGATAGAAAAATTCTTAAAGTTGATACAAAATTCTTTATGGAATATCATATTTCTTAATCATAACTCTTAAATTCAATATTAATGATAAAATTTCAAAATCTGTTTCTGAAATGTAACAATTGTTCATTAAATTTCATAAATATGTTATTGAAATTCAGAAAAAAATTATCAATATCAAAAAAAAGTTTTCAACGATCAGAAATATATTATTGAATTCAATATTCTATGATGAAATTCAATAAACTGTTTATGTGGGAAACTTGATAATATCCTTATGAAGTTTCAAACGGATTTATCTAACAGTGTAGCGAATGTGCTTATCTCATTCCCCATATGGATTGACTTTACTCGATAAATCATACGTAAAGAAACATTTCATACACATATTGATAAAACATTTGAAACATGACATGAATTGTTTAAATACTGCATTCCGTGCTGCACAGTACATCCTACATGAAAAAAATAATTCAGCTGCAGCAGCTAAATGGCTAGCACGAACACGGACAGCCATTGAATTAGCTCCCTCAGCTCAAATTTAGCTGTAGGAGCTAACACATGGGCTGAAAAGTCCCGGGCCTAACAAATAGATAGCGCGAATTTTACTGCATTCACCTGGTTTCAGTTAGTACTAAACTTCAAAAGGCAGCTGTCAAAATTTCATAATATTCATGAGCTTGTGAGTTATTGTACTAAAAGTGACGCTACTTTTGTTATTTTTAAAACAATGGATCAAAAACACTTTCGTGTTTTAATTTTACACTGCTTCTTGATGGGAAAAAATACCGTTCAAGCGAAGCAATGACTTGAAAAGTATTATGGGGACTCCGCTCCATCAGAAACCACAATAAACGTGGTCGTAGAGACACCGATGATGCAAAACGCAGTGGACGTCCAAATGAGGCGGTGTAATACCAGAAAACATAAAAAAAAATCCACAAAATCGTTTGGAATGATCGAAAAGTGAAGTTGCGTGAGTTAGCTGACATCGTAAAAATATCAAAAGAACGTGTTGTCTTCATATTGCATGAGCATTTAACTATGAGGAAGCTCTGTTCAAAGTGGGTGCCGCGTTCGCTCACTGTTGACCAAAAGCAAGAGCGCGTTGATGCTTCTGAGCAGTGTTTGGCCATGTTTGAACGTAACAAGCCAGAATCTTTGCGTCGATATGTTCCAATGGATGAAACATGGATCCATCACTTCACTCCGGGATCAAAACGATTGTCATCTGAGTGGATAGCCGCTAGTAAACCTCATCCAAAGCGCCCGAAAGCACAACAATCCGACTGGAAATTTATCCTATGGACCAGATCAGGCAAACCTTGATCCGGCCTAGGTCCTGATAAGGTAACCTAATCAGGACCTGACAAGTCATGTCACGCTTCACTATCATGAAGACCTTATCAGGAAAGACTAATTAAGATTTGATGAGGAATTCCATACCAAAACCTCCAAATCGAATCAAAATCATAATATTAGCGTGAAATACAAGACAAAACCAAATATAAAAGAGATTCAACGTAGTTGAAATTGACTGGATCAAATCGATTTCATTCACATCAAGTTACCGTTTTCCTTTTTCATATACTTCATTTCTTTCTTCGTGTGTTCGGAGGCCTAGTGACTATCTGTTCGTATCAGATAACCGTTTTCCAGTTCTAAGTACATTTACAAAGATTCGATTACATGTAATGCATTGGATGTTAAAGTATCTGATCAGAACAGTCAACAGCATTGAAAAATAGCTCATTTGGCATGAATCGGTCTAATTAAAGACATATGTACAGTCGAAATTCGTTCAGAAGTATTATCTAGTCCAAGAAAGATTTATTTGATCTTCAGAAGATGGACTAACAAGGTCTTGATGGGAATCCGGCGAGGAAAATTAGGATAATTTAAGGGAATCCTGATCAGGACCAAATAAGCTCATCCCTACATGAGTGATCCATACCTAACCCGAATTAGGACCTTAAAAAGTACACCTCATTTCGGATGACCTTTCTAGGTTCTCATCATATGTTGGGTTAACCCGATGATAATTTCCAGTCGGGAATCGGCTGGAAAGGTTAGGACCTCGGTATTTTGGGATGTGCGTAATATTCATCGACTATCTTGAGAAGGGAAATACCATCAGCAGTGAATATTATATCGCATTATTGGAGCGTTTGATTGCTCCAATTGCAAAGAAACGACCGCATATGGCAAAGAAAACAATTTTATTTCATCAAGACAACGCATCATGTCACAAGTCAATCAAAACAATGGCAAAACTACATGAATTGAACTTCGAATTGCTTCCACATCCACCGTATTCTGTTCGCGGACCTAAAAAACATTTTCGCCGGTAAGAAATTTCGCTCGAATGGAGAGGTTATCGCTAAAACCGCGGCCTATTTTGAGGCAAAAGATAAATCGTTCTCCAAAAGTGGTATTGAAATATTAGAGCGGCGCTGGAATGATTGCGTTGTTCTTGATGGAGATTACGTTGATGAATAAAGCTACTTTGAACGAAAAAAACCGTGTTTTCTTTGCTAGGCCCGGGATTTTTCAGCCCATGTGTTAGCTGCTGTGGCTAAATTATTTTCCCCGTGTACGGCCAAAATAGAGCAACTCTTCTGTCTGGCAAATTTTGATATAAGAAGTTTTTAAATTTTCGAAAAATCCAAATATCTAGAAATGCAATTTTCACTTTTGGATTCGAAGCTATTTTTTGAAACGAGAAAAGGTAGATTTTGGGAAGAACATTTCATTACAATTGAACCATCCTAGTTCACTCCGTTAACCCTCATGCACACGCGACGGCGCATAAAATGCGTTACTATTACCCAGTTTTACTTGAAATTCACGAATTTTCTGAACTCAGATTCGAATTCAGCGATCCGGAAAATTTGAAATAATTTCAATTCATGTAAATGAAATGGCGCTGTCCTAGTGAAAAATACCACTTGAATCCTATCAGTACAAAAACGAATAATAAGAAATGAGGTGTGCTTTTGTCAGTTCCAGATTCCGATACAATTAAATCTATCAATTTTTATTGGAAGTTTTCAATAAGGCATGGAAACGATAGATTAAAATATAAAATGTCCCCAAGCCGCGATGCCCATCTATCCCACCATGTTACTATACCAGAACCACAGCGAATGGTAATCAATCTCAAATAAAATGCTTTTCGTATAGTTAGTATAAATATATTTCAACTGTCTTCGTTGTATCCGTTTCTCGTCCATCAAACCAATATTTTCTCAATCCACGGGGCTGTTTTTTCAAATTTTTTTTCACTGTTTTGATTCATGCTGACAATATTCTTATTGAAAAAAAATGTCACAAACGTATAAAACATAACTTCACATGACGTAACCTGACAACACGTCAATATTGTAATGGAAGAATAATGACCGAATAGTCCTCGATTTGATCAATATACCATACTTTATTTCATCTTTTCCAACGTACCAAAGCAATTCAATTAAACACCTCTCAAAATCTGACAAGATATTCACGTACACATGATCGTAAAATCTCTATAAATTTTCACATCATGAATAAATATGGAAGAATAAGAAAATCAGATTAAGCGCAATATTTGCATAATTACAACCGTGCCTATTATTGTGCCCCATTACATGTAGGTGTATAATTTGTACTGCTTATATTCCGTTCTCATCTGTCTTCCATTTTTCTTCTCTGCATATTTTTATTCGAGAATCACCCCCAGGTTTGTTTTCACACGTACTCTGATTGCTTTCGAAATTAGTACTATAGTCATCAGTTGAATCCTGTACGTAATTGAACTCGTTCATATCGTTAATATCGTATAATCGAATAGAATCGCGTTCATTCATTTTTGCATGAAAAAACCTATGTACACCTACAAAAAAAACCCTCAGCAATCGAACTGATCGTGGAATCGTCTTTGCGATGTATTTCCCTTTATTTCATACCAATGTAAATCATTTGTTCTCGAAATCTAGGCCACACTTCCATATATTTTCTCCCAATCTTAAACACTCAATACTCTCAAATATGCATATTCGAAATAAAATCAATGATTTCTCTTTCTCTTGCAGGCAGTTGGAAACACAAACTTTCGGAAGGGGAATAATATTCGATATTCAGAGTAGTGGTTTACGGTGGTAGATGTAAAATCGAACTTCCATCGTTCACCATCCAAAGCTGACGGATAAAATTACGACCGCCAATTCAAAAAAAAAAGACACCAGGAACAGACTCCTATTCGGATGGGAGAGTTAGATTCGTCTCTTCTTTTTATATAAAAGTACCAGAAGAGGATTCACCTGAAATAAATGGACGAGCGGAGAGCTACTCTAAAGACTCGAATCTATGACCATAATTCATTGCTCGTATCCAAAAGGTTTGAAATATCTTTTAATACATATTGAACTCATTTCTAGTAACTGAGTCATCAAAGGGGTCGTAAATCATTCGTATTTCGACTCGTAATCTCCGCGTCGATAGATAAACCTGCATTCTTGCTTTTTCATTCGAGAAAATTCATGTCGTATCTTGTGTTTACTTTTACACACGAAGGGAGAGAATGTTATTCCACGAACAGAGATTTTTCAAGCTCACAGAGTTTGGATACTTTAAGACTCCTGGAAAAGAAAGACGTGATGCATGTAGTTTAAAGAGAAATTTGTCACCGGAACGAAAATCGTTTAGAAAATATTCTAAATCAAGATTTAATTTAAATTTTACAATGACGAATGCTTCAACCAAAACTCTTCAAAATAGAATTTATAGATTTGATTCGTTCAACAGACACGTAAAGAGGAGTATTTCATTGACAAACAGGTTTGTTGGAGACAGTAGATCAATTGAATTGTCTACGTTTATGATAGTTCAAATAAATGATGGGAGGTGAACGTGAAATTGTGTCAAATATCGATTGAAGAATCATACGAATTGTATATGGATATGTTTTTTTCACATTTTCTCCCTATTGTTACAAAGATGACGTTGTATTTTGATAAAGCGGAGATAAAATTTTATACGGATTGTATAAAATGCAACACGTCTTCCCGATTTCAATCGATATATCAGTTTCGATTATGAATCTTTCTTCTCCACCGAGAAAAATCTTTTTAGTGAAGTTTTCTCGAGTATATCAGCACATACCTCAATAAAACAGTTCATTTCGAGTGATATCCATGCGATTCTTGATGTGATCTTTAGGATTTGCTCCGTATTCTCATAAAGTAGGCTTCATTCACATGGATTCATTCAAGTCACGTTCGTATGAGTAGCCACTCGCTGACTCAACACAGTTCACACTGAATGATATTGTCCTTTCTGCCCCTTGCCTATTTTTTCTTGTCACAGACACATTATATTGTTAAATTCACCGTTCAATATTTTATTCCTCGATCCTGATGTGGTACGTATTTTGAGGAATATTAATATTGTTTTTCTCGTACAATTTCACAGAATCTTCACATTTGGAGGGAATAATTCAAATTTATTTTTCAAAAATTCCGATGAACATCGATTATGGAAATTCAATTAAAATGCACCTGCGTGTTGCCGATTTGAAACTACTCTGGTTCATTCACTCTCACGTTCAGTTAAAATTTCACAGTACGTGTCCTTTTTGATTCCTCTTTCTCATCAAATTGAAACAATTTGTACAGCCGTAGTATTTTCAGGAAATATCAGAATTTTCATGTTGTACGTATTCTACTCATCTTGCATGTTGAAAAAAAAATCTTCCACACCTTAATTGAACCGCATTCATGTTCCCTCTATTGCATACACGGAAAAAAATGAACTGTTAATTTTACCAGAATTCCGGTTACTATATGGACAGCAAGGAATATCTGTGACTTTTACTGGAATTCTTGTTAAATTTACCGGAGCCCTTGTTAAATTTTCCGGAAACTTGATTCATTTAACTAGAATTCCGGTTAAAATAGCAGTAATTCTTGCTGTCCATATATTAACCGGAGTATTTTTTTCCGTGTACGTTTCACGCCACAAGGTATATCATTTCGTGCCAAAATCTAGCTTGCAACGTTATTCGTTTTTGTTATTCGCAGCGGAATTTTCCGTGTGACGATTTTGTTTTGCAGTTTGATTCAGTTGCTTCGAAACAAAAGGAGTTCACTAATTTTCACATGCAAAGAACCTTCAGGCTTCCACATTCCATCCAAACCATACTTGAATCATATTCTACTGTACCACATTCGAGTCTGATTATCCTCCTTGGAATATTCAAGTCCAAAATGATGGTGGTAGGTGGTAGGTTCATTTCGTAAAATCTGGAACCCTTTCACAGTAGGTGTTCGATTTTTTCCGCTTGATCTCTTTTCCTAACCGATGAAAAGAAAGAGAACTGAAAAGAGGTCAGACGGAAGAAAATCGAACGCCTGTACTGTATACAAATATATTTGTTTCACATTTCCAATAATCCAGGGGGTGACTTTTGAGGCAAAACCGAAAGAAAAATTCCCTCCTGGTATAGTATTAGAGAATGTTTAGTTTCCGTGTGAGTATAGATTATTCCAATGATCGATATAGAAAAAAAACTCTGCCAATTGATAGGCACAAAGCTTCCTCGTTTCTGTCCAAGTAGCATTCGAGCATATTTTACCACGTTTCACCACGTTCTAGTTATGATCTAATAGCGGTCCAGTACAGGGTTGTCAGATTGGGCGATATATCGCCAATTGGGCGATTTGACAACTCAATTTGCGACCAAATTTTCAGATCTGCGATTGTCCAAAAATTGGACGATATTCGCTATTCTGAACGGCGACTTTTAGGAGATTTTTCGAAGGACCAAAAATTCTAAGAAAAGGAACAGAACCCGAACATCGGATTGGTTGGCTAAGATTATCCAACTGGAATACACTAAAAATCCCCAAGAAATTCCATTTGATGGAAGAAAAGTTTAATTGATGCCACGATCTACGACGAACCCACTTCCCGCACTTGTGCAATACCTCCACACTTGTTCCTTTCATTCTAATATATCGATGCTCCAAACAATCCCTGCTTAAAAAATCTTATTAAAACCGATTTACAAAATTTAATCGGAATCTATTCGAATTTTGCATCAGAATTTTCTTATCAACCCAATTCTCATTCAACACTACCCGATTTCTTATTCCAGAGGCATATTTATTCAGATATTTCCGAACCAATCTGATTCAAAATGCACATCCGATTTATTCCTATTGGTTCTTATTCATCGTGAATAAGATGGGACCGAGCATCTAGCGTCGAGCGTCGAGCGATTTTTACAAGTTCTAGATTTCAGCGTCAAAGCTGAACAATGTTTCTCTGTGAAGTTAGAGCAATTCAAGACGCGCAGAAAGAACAACGTCCTTGATTTATATGTGTTATTTGATCAAATATTTTAAAGAGAAATTTTCGAAAATGGGTACCGCAATCCAAAAAGTTCATAGTTCTGTGACTGGGTTCAAAACTTAAACCAGATTTAAATCCAGAAATTCAGGATTCACGACTTAAACCTTGGTTGAACTTGAAATTTAGTTGGTAGGATTGGTCTTTGAGAGCACTCGAGCGCACCGTAATCTTTCTCTTTCTTAGCTTATTTATTAGACAAAAACAAAATGATATATCGAGCAAAGAGAAATGATATGATACTTGACTACCTTTGGAAAAGGAATTTTTAGGCGACTTGCACGTTATAAATCATTTCTGCGATTTTGGGCGACTTGCGCGTCAGAAATCGGTGATTTATTGTGGATGGGACCTGACAACCCTGGTCCAGTATGAGTTACATGCCAATCAGTTGAAAACTGTGGAAACATTTTTCTACAGTTTTGTGCTGTGTGGGAAGACCACTATCAACCCGACACATAATCGCGGTAAGAATTTCATAATGATCGAATCATAAGAACGGAAGATATCCCAATAATAGCGGCATCTACGAAATTTTCAAAATTTGTTCCGAAGCACAATGCTTACAATTTCCTTCTCTCAATTCCGATTTGCCTAGAATATATATCGTAAATCTAATACCTCGTGCTCTGAATATGCTTCAAGTTTAATGACATTTGAATGATACGAACATAAGGAAGGCATGCTTTCGAAATATTGTCAAATCATACGGATCGCAAAAGAGAAAATTCCCATAATTTTCAACCGATTGGGATGAAACTCATATGGGACCACTATCGGATCGTAACCAGAACGTGGTATGAGTTTCATCGCAATCGAATTTTTCTTCACTCCGCTATTCTTCTGGGAGGATCGAGTTGAAACTCATATGGGACCACTATCGACAGTGTCGACTGTTCGATAGACTGTTTCGAAAAAATCGAAATTTTTTTTCTTCGAAACCCGTTCATAGAAACTTTTGAGGAGATGTAAAACGACACCTGTGAAAAGCAGAGCTCTTAATATCAATATTGAGGGCTGCACCACAATTGATCCCAGACTAAATCCCCCGGAAAAAATAACCCGGTCAAAATATCCCCATACAAAAATATCTCCGCAGAAAATAATCCCACATGAGACATCTCCATTCTACAATGTGAAAAAAAAGGAACAAAAATCACAAAATAAACACAAAAAATCAGTTGCAACAAGTTATCAGTTACTTATAATCTCTTATGGCAATGCAAAATTACAAAAGTAATAAAAACAAAAACACTCCCCAACAAAACATCGTGCGCAACACCCTTCAAGTACATAATAAACGCTTTCCTTTTTGGCTGAGAATAAATTGCAACACCATACTGATAGATATTACACACAAGAAACTCTAACAGCGACTGGAACACTATGCCAACCTACCGTCTCATCAATTACGATCAAATTTATGAATACCTTTCTTGCAAAATAAAGTTAATCCTTCGTTCATTGACAACAACCGAAGAGCAATTACACAACGATGAAATACTGATAATAATATACAAACTTGTACACAGTTCACAATATAATTACACGTGGAAAATAGTATACTTGAATATGAGACTGCCAGAAATTCCACTACACCCAACAAAATTTTATTCCTGTCAAGTTCATTCCACTTAAAAAAAACAGAAAAAAATTGTTATCTGGTCCACCTACAACTCTACTAGCTTAATATTTGGATAGGAATACCATTCGAAATAGAACCATTAACCATCAATAAAACCATTCAAAATATCAATACACCGAATCCTGAAAATACAAAACAAAAACAATTCAAAAATTGAAAATGGAATATAATGATATGGGGATCTTCCAGTTATGGAATATTTTCGTACGGGGATATTTAACAATGGGATCAAATGACCGGAATATTTGAACGTGATACATATATCGTACCTAGGTCGTGCATCGCACTTTATCATTTCCCATTTAAATAATACGGGAAAAAATGTTTTTAAAGTTTGGAATTTTTCAACTCTTTAACGAATCACTGAACTGCTAAGACTAACATATTCTTATAGAGAATTAAACGCTCTACAAAAAGGCTCCTACAAAATTTTCGATAATCCTACCCCTTCAAAAGTTATTCAAGGTCAAAGTTGAACCTATGAAGAAATTCATGACTTTTTCCACTTTCTGGCAGATGTATTAAAAAATCTATCTATCTTTTTGCAAAATTTAGCTTTTGATGAATATTTTTCGAAGTATTTTTGTAGTTCTGAGAAAGTTGTTGAAGTTTTAAAGAGTTTTAAAGAGACCTAAAATGTTGCAGTACACATTTCAAACTATCTTCCCAGTTCTGAGGAGCCAAACCGACAAAATAAATAACAATGATTTCACAGATTTTGTGAATTTTAATTTCCGTTCCATTTCTATAAACGATTCAAACTTCAACTGCATTCTCAGAACTACAAAAATACTTCGAAAAATATTAATCAAAGCTAAATTTTGCCAGAAGATAGATAGATTTTTTGATAGATCTGTCAAAAAGTGGAAAAAGCCATGAATTTCTTTGTAGGTTCAACCTTGACCTTGAATCACTTTTGAAGGGGTAGGATTATTAAAAATTTCGTAGGAACCTTTTTGTAGAGCGTTTAATTCTCTATAAGAATATGTTAGTCACAGCAGTTCAGTGAATCGTTGAGGAGTTGAAAAATTCCAAACTTTAAAAACATTTTTTCCCGTGTTATTTAAATAGGAAATGATCAAGTGCGATGCGCGACCTCTAAATATCAATATTAAGAGCTCTGCTTCTCACAGGTGTCTTTTCACACCTCCTCGAAAGTTTTGATGTACGGGTTTCGAAGAAAAAAAAAATCTCGATTCTTTTGAAACCGTCGATTCGACACCGAATGTAACTGTAATAAAAATTTTGTAAAGATCGGATAACAGGAACAAAAAATATTCGTGATCCCAATTTGGTGCACAAACACACATACACAGACAGACATACAGACAGACACGAAAGCAAAATTTTTACCCGAGTCAAGAGAAACGTTTTGCCCTTAGAGATTTTTAGTTTGGAGACAAAAAAATGTTCGGTCCCCTGGAACGATCACAAAGCTTCCCTCTAACGAAGGAGCAACAAAATTTCCACTTGAATATTTATCGTTTGGAATCAACTTTGAAACTAAACATTTCATAGGATTTTCAAACAGAAAAAATCGTCCTCTGAGAGGTTTGAAATGTATTCTGGAACACCCTGTGTTGAGTCTTATGAATTCCACACAAAGAGAAGTTTCAAGGGAATGTTTGGAATAAAAGAAGAGAGGGAGGAAGTAATTATAAGTATAGTAAAACTTATGAGATATATGATAGAAATGATTATACAAAATGTAAACGTACAGTCTATGCTGTTTGAACGAGTAAAAAATTCACAACTCAGGGTAACAAGTTTCTAAAGCCATTGTTCTATCAATCAATATGATTCTCGATGAAATTTCAACGCTTTGAAAAACTGGCTCCTCTCTTGATGAAGAATATGTTATCCATTCAATGATGGAGCAATCATATTCTTGAAAATATTCAGAAAAGATTATCCATCTTGAAACGACCCTTTCTTGAGGAAGAAAAGTTTTTCTTCGTGTCAAACATTCGAGATCGCTTCGGTAATGAACCTTTAACAAGCTATTACATCAAATTGAATTGTAAATATAAATGAATATATAAACACCTCATTCGCTATTCTAGTAATTCGAACGCATCAAACGTGGGCAATGTGAAGATGAGGGCATATGCAAACTCGTAAAGTTAACGACCTGCTTCCCTTCAAATGTATATAGATATATATTACTCGTGTACGCGGTCACTATGCGGGGTCCGTTATCCTTGCGGTTAGTAGCTGTAGAATGTAATACGAAAACCGAGGAAAGGCGTTGCCAATTCCGTGTCTTCTGAATTAGCGTGACAGCTGCACAAGTACATTATGAGTACAACGACGACGACGACGACAGCAACTCCTGACAAACCCTGCCGTATTTCTGTACATTTTACTCTTTATGAATTTCTCCTCATCTTTATTTCTATAAACTTCAAAATGAATTACATGTATCCCTTTGTACATTATATGTAGTTACTGTTGGAACAGAGAACACTTATCTACCATGAATCGAAATGAACAAATTTTATACAAATTTGCAATAGTGTTTTCCTTTTTCTCAATTATTGTTGAAAATAGGGTATACAATTTTGGAATCTTCCGTCTTTTTCGTCCCTCAGAATTGAATACATAAATCCTAGAACACCCGGTGTAGCCGAACTTGGGTTATGAAACTGTTCTTTAGTGAAAAAAAATGGGACCAAAGTTGTGATTCATTGGCCGAACTTGGGTAATGGCGGTACCTTCGCTGACTGCAAATTTATCACCAACTACGCGAAGGAGTGAAAGAATGTCTTCCAAGTAACACGTGATTTTATCTTTCCATCGCACGATAAGGTAATCTTTTTCGGGTGTTGATACAATGGAATCATAATAGCATTTGTTAGACCTTCTGTCCGAATTTTATGATATTTTATTGCTCCAGCGACTATTGAAATCTCTCTTCTCTTCCATTTCCATTGGAATAGGAAGTATGAAATCTCCAACGTATCGATAGAATTCATCTCATGAACAACGGATGCTTTACAATTATCAATTTCCTGTACAATTATTGCGGTCCACGCGCGGTCCTGGCGATCAATCCAAGTCACGTTGTGCAGTTTGATTATTCTCCAGGAATTGAGAAACATGAACACACTCGAAGTAAAATCCACTTTGACCTTTTCTGTAATGTTTTACAGAATATAAATCTGGACATTCAGAAAAATTTTCTGATAATTCAGACCTGTTGCTGTAAAAAGTTTGAGCATGGATTTAAATTTTTAGAAAATTTTTCACAGTGTAAGCGCATATCACACGAGAGGAAATAGATGAGTTTCCTGCTGAAAATAGTGGTCAGGCTTTGAATGATTTAAATTTCTGCCGGGTTTTGTCCGGAATCATCGAATTGGAATATCCTGTCAAGAACTGACAACAAAATTTATGTCAGTGTCTGACCGGACGATCATTCGTTGGCTACCGCAAAATTTTGATCTTTATCAGCAAAACTCCAGCGCTCCTGTGTGCATAAACCAATTGAGGCAATTTCACGCCAGGGGAGGGCTGAAGTTGGCTCAATCTTTGTGCACAAATGGGCGTGTTTTGCTAAAACATAAGTGGTTGTTCCGGAAGTGTTGAAATCATCTCTCTAGAATCCTTGTAGAGGTATTGTAAAGTATTTTCCACCCAACTAATTAGATGCTGAAGCTCTCCCCATTGAAATCAAAATTGAAATATGGCATTTCCATCCAAAGTAAATTGCCAATAATAAACAGCATTTGAAGAAATCCCCCTCATGTATATTGATATTGATATCTCAATTCACTCGCCTGTTCAGCGGATTATTATTCACAATCACGAATTTTCTCTTTTTCGTAGTCGTGATACATACACGCGATTAAAGCAGCAAATCGCGAACGATATATCAATCCAACGATCACGAATCACAACGAAACCCGAATGGTGAGAAATTTTCTCATCGTGCACTGAACTTTTGCCCTCCGATATTTCTCCTTGTTCCCTTTATCAACTAATAACTATATAATTCGTAAATCTTACGTAACGTTATCTCCTCGACGTTTCGCGGAATTTCACAAAAAGATATTTTCAAATTGATCCCCTCATACGATATGTAACGAATACTCAAAATCCCCAGTGAATCGAAGGTTTTCTTTATTTCTTTATTTCTTGTTTCAGTGCCACGTACGCGATGGATCTTATCCTTGTGTCGTTTTATTTTGTGACTTTTCGCGTATAGGCAAAACGCTTCTGTCAGCGACGCGTGAACAAAGAACAAGTCGAGAATAGGGAGAAATAGAGTGAGATAGTAAACAAAGAAGAGAAGGAAATAAAAAACGGAAGAGAGGAAAGACGAGCCCCTAGGGTGTTCATGAATGGATAGAAAGTTCGTGAGAAACGCTTGAGAATGCGATATCTTGGAAATATATAATTGTGAGGGGTGATATCATAAAAAAGACATTTCGGTGAGAGAAGCTTGTGAATTTCACTCAATTCGATATTCAATATTATAGCGTATGCTATAAATTACTATAATATCAATGAGTTATAATGAACAAACGAAATTATTTCAGGTTTCGAAATTCTCAAATACTTTCATAAAATTTCGTAATAAATTTAGTCAATTTTTCCTGGAATATAAAATCAATGATCCACCCCATGAGATGTTTTTTTGAACGTCGCGATCTCGTATGAAAGAGAACGAAATATCTCGAATGATTCATGATGAATGGCAAAAAGCAAGGAATTATAATACATGAGAAGAAGTTTGAATATTCTGAATACATGTCACATGGAAAAGCCTTTCACTTTCCATTCAGCCGAAAACACATTAGGCACGTGTGTGATACTGCTTTGGAATCTACACATGTTCGTAAGTTGTACACTAAAAAAATTCTTCCACACCTAATCACTATTCTGATATCTTCTCACTCCTTCCTTCATCTTTTTTCTGTATTCGTATGAAGGTAACGAGTATCGAAATAATTACAAAATAACACAAAACTTCAATTTCAAGTTGCCTTATTTTGATATTTTGCGAAGGGAATATTCAAATATCGATCTTTCCTTAGTTAACCCATCAAGTCCGGGGAATGCAGGATTTCAACTGTAATTTTAAACGTGGCAAATGATATATAAATCATTAAAAACTCATGGCAAAAATACCTTACCCACTATTTTCGAGGTTGCTCTTTCGGTTGCTGAGGTCAAAATTACCTTCAGATGGCGCTGGAATACCGATATGGCCGATATAAAATAAAAAGTTGAGAAAAAATTGGAGGATATTTGACTTTGTGATTTTTTCACGGGTTGAAAATGCACTCAAAATTATTCAAAACATCAACCAAGGGTGCACAAAATATCTCAACTTTACGATAGAATTTTTTTCCCAGACCCGAAGGAGACCTAATCTCTCTCAATTTACCATATATTCACCGAAATAACTCGCAATTCTGAGAATCTAGAGAAAATTGACAGAACATATAATTTTATTCGTTCAGTATTCTTCAAGAGAAGTACCCGGAGGTTTTTGAGGTCGCTGACTACGAATCAAACATCAGATTTTCAAAATTCAAAATGACGGATCCAAGATGGCGGACGAAAAGTCAGAAAAAGCCTGCAAAATGGATGAAAATCGGTATGCTTAGGTTTTTAAGGTTCCTGATTACGAATCCATTATCAGATTTCCAAAATTCAAGATGGCGGACCGAAGACGGTGGATGAAAAGTCGAAAAAAGCCTCGGAGATGGATTTAAATCGATCCACCGAGGTTTTTGAGGTCGCTGATTACGAATCCAGCATTAGATTTCCAGAATCCAAGATGGCGGACCCAAGATGGTGGACGAAAATTCGAGAAAACTCTCGAAGATGGATGAAAATCGGTATACTGAGGTTTTTGAGATCACTGACAACGAATCCAGCATCGGATTCTCAAAATTTAAAATGGTGGATCCAAGATGGCGGACCAAAGATCTAAAAAAGCTTTGGAAATGGATGAGAATCGGTACGCTGAGGTTTTTGAAGTCTCTGATTACGAATCCGGCATCAGATTTCCGAAATTCAAGATGGCGGACCCAAGATGGCGGACGAAAATTCGAGAAAACTCTCGAACATGGATGAAAATCGGTGCACTGGGGTTCTTGAGGTCACTGACAACGAATCCAGCATCAGATTTCCAAAATCCAAGATGGCGGATTCAATATGGCATACTAAAATTCATAAAATGCTTCTCAATCACGAGAAAATGTGTATACGAGGAGATTTTTGGGGTCACTGTGTAATTAGACTGGTGACACGTGATGGAAATATTAGAAGTGAATATCAGTTATTATTAGGGTAATTGAATTTGACATTATCATCAAGTGAATCGGAGAAAATAAAGACGAAGTTTATCGCATGAAGAACTGAGTTATTGGAGAACATACAAGAACATAAATTTGCTGCGTAGTTTGACTTGGGAAACGTGCACATGGAATAATTAACGGACGGAAACAACCAATTTTCTTGCGGAAACTTCACGTATAAACATTATTGCATGATTTTGAGTGATCTCATGGATTTCGGTATGCCATATTGAATCCGCCATCTTGTATTCTGGAAATCTAATGCTGAATTCGTAATCAGCGACCTCAAAAACCTCGGTGGTGTGACGTTTCGTTTCAAAGACCCTGACGCGTTGATATATGAAGATATCGTAAATTCAAGAATTTACCCTCAAATTATGCCTCTCGCTCGGCGGAAGACCAAGGTTCGGATTTTCTAGGTTGAGGAACGCGGGTCACAGAATATTAACATTAAAAATAACGAGACGAGTTTTAAATGCTCAACAAATCAAATAGACATTTATTCAATTACTTTTCAATACAAACGATCAAACTGGTCAGTTCGACAAGAATGAAATTTAAATAAAATACGACAATATCGTATAAATATCGAAGGAGACCAATCACGTCGCAGATCTGGAGATCTTGGATTTTAGCTGGCTACCGAGTGCCCTGATGGATTCTGAATGAATTTATCCAAGATCTAACGGAAAATTCAAGCAATCCGCCTTGTAAAGGCGAGTTCAACGGTATCTTCAGCCGTGAGGGGGTGGCGGCCAACTAACCCCATGGGCTGGGTTTTGCCCCTAATGACGTAGGAGTATTATTGCCATCCCCGTCATGTAGTGCCCTAACCAGCATTTACTCTTAGGCAGCAGTTTCTTTCCAGCTGACCACCCCCGGCCCTAAATCAAGCCTAGCTAACGTTGGATGCAAGCACCCAACGGACTCAGCTATCTCTGTGATCTCTACTGCGGTATCAGTTTCGATCTGGATGTGAAGTGAAGAATACCTCTCGAGTATCTCCTCTTATTCCCGGCTTGAGTTATTTTCACGTCACGGGCGACTCCGACACCTATCGGTTGCCGCGCAAACCAGGGTCGACCTCGATACTATCGATCGTCTCGCTTGAGGATTGAATTGAACACACCCGGCACATGCGCGGTGAGCCACCGGGAAAAACAATATGGATGACCAGGTTTGTTTACAACCTGTCATCCCTTTCGTGTCAAGTTTTTCACAAGTGTATTATCGCGTGTGTTCAGTGGAAAATCACCTTCTAAGTGCTCTTAAGAACCGAAATTCCCCGGAAACTTCCCTCGCGATCACCTGGATTATGTCTCTATTCAGGTAACGTATAGTTTTCGGATTCAATACGTATTCTCATTTCTCTTCTTATTCAAATAATCTTATCTTCTAATAATTTTTCTATTTACAGGTAACTTTTGGGACTTCGCGTGGTACGTAACGTATCGTTCTTTTTATTACTCAATAGACCTTTACTGATTGTCTCTATTTTAGAGGTAAGGGTGGATATATGGGTCCCCACTTTCTTTATTTGTAATAACTTCTTGTATTTTCAGCATAAGAATCTAAAATAAATCATAATTCTTCTATGAACTACCCAACACTGATTGCATGAAGTCCCGTTTCATTCTTCGTAGCCATTGAAGGAATAAAATCGTTTTTCCAAAGTTTCCCATTTTTTCATTACCAACATTTGTGCGGGTAATATGGGCCCCAAGGTATTTTTGTCAAAGAAATGAAACAATTAAAGGAAAGTGTTCATTTACTCATAAATCCACATAGAATATAGTTGGATCTAGATATAAATTGAAAGTCCGCTTGGATATTGCGTCAAAATAAAGAAAAGTGACTTATCATAAACCAACTGGAAGAATCATTTTCGATTTAATTCATTTACAGGAGTCACAATTGTAAACATCTTTTTCGCAATCAGCACAATCATTGTGAGCCCACATGTCACAAATCACACACTTGACCCACAGTTCAGATTCAGAGTCGGGGGCCATAATACCCGCAGTGCAGAGAGCCCGTATATCCACCCTGACCATCTTGGAGAATAAAATTTTCCTACCCTCGACTTTGTAAATAAATTGACATTACTTGATGTGAAACGCGATCTTTATAGCATACTAAATACATACCCAAACTTGGTTTCACCGGTTGAAATGTAAAAACTGTAGTAATATTAAGTCCAACTCTTACCTTTTAAACTTTTGATAACGAGCACAAAATTCATCGCTTGATATATCATCAACCATAACAGCTAAGCGATCAGCGTGATCTACAGTGTCGTTTGTGAACTAGTTCCAGTAGTTTGAGTGTTCACCGCTAGAATTCGTGACTCACATAATCAGATACAGAGGGAGCCCATATTACCAGCAGGGGCCCATTATTCCACCTTTGCCTCTACAGGTTGCGCTACATTCAGGTCACCAGCTTTGGGTTAGTTGATGACTACAAAAGGTATGCCACCTATCTCTTTATTTATTGACTTATCAAATAATTACATTTGCTATCTTTACTGGGTGTTTATATTTCACAGGTTTTTCACCGCACGGATGGTGAGACGAGGGAGCATAACTACTGGTGCTGCTTGGTTAGCGGGACGATGTTAGGGTAAGAACGTATCGTTCTAATCAAACTTTCAATTCTATTGTATTAATAATCTTTTCTCTGTTGCAGGTCCCAGAATTCAATGACGAGTTCGTCACACGACCCAAACTTTGACGGGCTCGTCACAGTGGATCGATTTAAATCCATCTCCGAGGCTTTTTCGACTTTTCATCCACCATCTTAGATCCGCCATCTTGAATTTTGAAAATCTGATAATGGATTCGTAATCAGGAACCTTAAAAACCTAAGCATACCGATTTTCATCCATTTTCCAGGCTTTTTCTGACTTTTCGTCCGCCATCTTGGATCCGTCATTTTGAATTTTGAAAATCTGATGTTTGATTCGTAGTCAGCGACCTCAAAAACCTCCGGGTACTTCTCTTGAAGAATACTGAACGAATAAAATTATATGTTCTGTCAATTTTCTCTAGATTCTCAGAATTGCGAGTTATTTCGGTGAATATATGGTAAATTGAGAGAGGTTAGGTCTCCTTCGGGTCTGGGAAAAAAATTCTATCGTAAAGTTGAGATATTTTGTGCACCCTTGGTTGATGTTTTGAATAATTTTGAGTGCATTTTCAACCCGTGAAAAAATCACAAAGTCAAATATCCTCCAATTTTTTGTCAATTTTTTATTTTAAATCGGCCATATCGGTATTCCAGCGCCATCTGAAGGTAATTTTGACCTCAGCAACCGAAAGAGCAACCTCAAAAATAGTGGGTAAGGTATTTTTGCCATGAGTTTTCAATGATTTATATATCATTTGCAACGTTTAAAATTACAGTTGAAATCCTGCATTTCCCGGACTTAATGGGTTGAAGAATCCAATAAGATCCGATAAGAACCGATTCAAAAATAATCGGAATGAATAGGGTCAATCGGAGAGGCTCAGCTACCGATTCAAAATGAATAGGAATTAATCGGCACCTCTTTTCTATAGGATTGAATCGAGGATTTACCAACAGAAAAACCTGTTGTTTATTTGAATGAATGAGACTTCGCGTGACCTGTTGGTCTGTATAAGAGATATCTAATTGGATGATCAAAATTTTGTCCATTTCATAAAGCGAACGGTTCTGATTGGGATTTTCCTTAACCTCAATCTATTGGAAGTAATGGGGAAATGCGTGGAATTGAATGAGTAATGAGTTTTTTATGGGGAATTACCGACTTAATTTAAAAATGTATAAATTTAATTGATCAATGGGTTTTAGTTGGATCATCCCAACATTCGAATCTATTGGAAATAATCGAAAAGTTTAAAGATCCTAATATCCTACATGAGAAAAAAAGATTAGTTGAAACAACTAGTTGACTTGTAAGCGCATATGGACCAATTTTTTTGGATAGGACAACAATTTTATTCATTGATTTGACTAATTTAAAAAAACTGGTTGAATCAATAAAAAATTGGTTATTCTAACGAAAAAAATGGGTCCATATACGCTTACAAGTTACATAGTTATTTCAACTGATCTTTTGTTTCCGAGTACAACTATGTTCCGACAATGACAAATTCAGTTTTAGAATCGCTTTGATTGCATCAGACAATCGGTTTTGAATAAATAAAATACCGATCAAATCCAATTAAAAACTATTTTAATGATGCCAATCGGAATCTTCATTGATCATAAAGTACTGATTGAAACCAATTTGACAATATTTCATTGGTATTCATCGGAATTTTGATTGGTAATAAAATACCCATTGAAACCCATTGACAAATATTTTATTGGTATCAATCCGAATTTGTATTATTAATAAAATACCCATTGAATCCCATTGAGAAATATTTCGCTGTGCTCAATCAAAATTTTCATGTTCAATAGTATACCGATTAAATGGATTTAAACAATATTTCATTGATATCAATCGGAATTTTCATTAAACATAAAATACCCATTGAATTACATGGAAAAATATGTTATTGGTATCAGTCGGAATTTTCATTATTAAGAAAATACCCATTGAATCCCATTGACAAATATTTTATTGGTATCAATCAGAGCTTTTATTATTCATAAGTTACCGATTGAATCCAATAGAAAAACATTTTTTCCATCAGATTCAATCAGATATTCTTGACCAGAATATGTTCGTCAATATGCCCCTTCAGAGCAGCGTATTGGGATAGCTTAAAGGTTACGAAGGCAGGTCTTACAGGTAAGTAGATCGGCACTAGTTCGAATTCCTTCCAGATAGGAATAAATTTCCCAAGTCATATGCGGAGATAGAGGTGTTGGCAGATTCTCAATTGGATCCACTCAGAAAATAATTAATTTACATCAATCGGAATTTTGATTAATAATAAAATACCCATTGAATTACATCAAAAAATATTTCATTGTTATCAATTGGAGTTTCGATTGATCATAAAATACCGATTAAATCCAATAGAAAAACATTTTATTGGTGTCAATGGAAAATTCCCGATGCAGAAACCCAATTCATTCCGATAGAATTTTTTTTCATCGGATTCAATCGGATTTTTTAACCAGGGTTGCCGCCCTGTTCTTCTTGTACATTAACCAGTTTTTGTACCCGCTAAGAGTTTTGTTCGGACCAATAATGAAAAATTTAAATGTTGATCTCTGCATCGTTTTTGAACGCGACTTTGTCTCAAGAATCGATCAGTAAAACACCCCGAATTCTTTACAACAATTCTGTTAAAATTATGCTTTCAAGAAAAATAATTCACCGATCATTTAATAAAAACTCAACTACAGCAGTGCTTTTTATAGAAAAAAATAGAAAGAGTAATTGTTGAAAGTTGAAACTTCAAATTCGAGTTGAAAGTGAAATTTAAGAGTTTTTAATATTTGAGTTGGAAGTGAGAAGTGGAATGAGAATTCGATGAAATTTATTTGAATATGGATAGATGGATTCGGTCAGATAAGATGTTTATGAGACACATTTATTTATTCCATCCTTGGTTAACTGTAAAAAAACTTCCAAAAAAAGGTTCGCAAGTTTTTCACGAAACATTTTTTGGTAAGTTTACAAACATAGTGGGTGAAATTACAAACAATTTTTGTCAAATGACAAATCTTTTCTGGGAAATCACAAAAATTGTTTGGAAATTTACAGAAAATTTGAGAGTTTCCAAACAATTCGGAAATTTACTAATCTGTAAGTTTTTCACCATACTTTTCTGCTTGGAAATTCACGAATATTTTTTACGGTATTTAATTTCAACACATAATTTTCTGAAAGAAGGAAATATCCCTTGTTTTGAATCCCATGTTCCTTGCTACACACCAACGATGACACATCAAATTGAAATCTGGGTTGTGATAGAATTGTATTGAGTGATAACGGAAGTTTGTGGCCAGATGGAGACGAGCCATTCAACCAAAGATACCAGTAGCCAAGTACGCAGAATGCATATCATACGTGTCTGAGGTGAAATACATGCGATATCAGAGAAGAAGGTAGAGAAGTGGATCGAAGTGCTTTAACGCAAACTAAGTCATCAGGTAACTAAGTGCTTGACGGTAAATTATTACTTGGTTCGCAGCACTTGGAGTACGTGTATCAGTATATATGTATATACATATCTATACAAGTGAGCAGGAGGTGGAAGAGGAAACAGGCTTTTGTGTATTTCTCCATTCGAATGAACTTTCTCTATGCGCATAACATATATCCATGTGAATTTGAGCAGAATATGCTTAGTCACATGCCGGAGATTTGCATGGAAGCAAAACTTTAATACGTCTCTCCACATATTGTTCTTCTTGTTGATCCAGGGAAATTCGTTCTGTTACTGAAACGTCTGTTTGTCAAACATTGGATCTTGGTCCTCTTTCTTGCTGTATTAAACAAGCATCTGGATGAGCATTCGGGAATCTTCTTCATACTTTACCTTTATACAATTCCATGGTAAGCGGAGTTTTTATTCCAACAGTTGAGAATTTTGATGGAGAGACTTTTTTCAATTCGTTTGATGTAACTTATTGTCAAACATCCAGCGTGAGGAATATTTTTTTCCGGCAAAAATATCCACATACGAGACATGTTCGTTTATCATCATGAATAAAATATGAGTAATGGGTGTATTGTTTTTTTCTTATCACCGGGGAGTTCATTTCTGAAAGAGGGAAATACTGTCATCAATCTATATAATCTGTCTGACGCATTATTTTCAGGTCCATCAAATTGCGGTAGGATAGATTTTCCTGTGCTATTTGCTTTAAACAACGTCGAACGATGATTCATGCGTCCTTGATGATCCTCCTTTGTTTTCTATTTCTCATCAACAATATGATTATTCCATTCATTTGAAGTCGCAAATATATGTATGGGAATAAGTTGTTGAACTGGACATTGAACGCGTTCGAATGGAATTCAATGGTATTTAATGAGAACTTTAAACAAATATTCTTGAAATATTTCTTCAATCTATTTAGGTTCAACAAGATCCATTAAAATTCATTTCTGTATCTTTGAAATCAAATAGATCTACCCAATAAGTCAATCGCCAACTAATTCAATTAAACCTGATTTCTCCAATAATTCTCAACTTCCGTTACTTACGAATCACACCATTCAGAAAATTATTCATTGCGCTCATTCAGGTTAATTGCTTTCTTAATTCATCGTTGAATCTTCTTTACGACGTTGGCAACGCATTTTGTATTTCGTTCGTTCATTCTTCCGCTATTTAACCCACCGAAGAAAGGTACTGAGTTGGGTTGAATTCCCTCAGAACCTTCATTGAATTTCATACCTTTTTTGAACACCTCTTTACGTGAAATCGATAAGATTCGTCGGAATCCAACGGGATTCACAAGGATTAAAGGAAACTTCTATCGAATTTACCGAATTTTATGGATTGTAAAAGAAAAAGAATTGGATAAAATTCAATAGAACTTTTAATAAAATTGGATTCATTTTATTTTATCCTATGCTGATCTAATTCACTTATCACCGCTATATATTTATTGATGCAACGCAGTGCAGTGACGGAGTGATAATTTCTATACTTTCACTCAAGAATATTGATCGTAATTTCATTACACCCTGCCACTGAAATGATTGAAATTCCTCTTACGTTGTCGAATAAATTGAAGATTATTGAAAATTCTCGTCACATATTTAATGACGCGGAGCTGAAAATTTTTTCTCCATAACGTGCGGTGTATCAAATGTTACACGATGTCTGGAATTTTCACCTATATGGTGATCTTCGATATTGAAAAATTAATTTCGAGTCTCATTGATATGCATGCTGCTTCCAAGTATTTCAATATGATGCATCCGAATGATCGATCTCCCTGTCACTCGATATTTCGATCAAAAGTGATTTCATGACGTGACTTAATCAAGTCTCTCAGGCAACATGACTTTCGTGTCATATTTCATGGCATACTTTGATACATAAAATAAGTTGAGAATGATTGAAAAGTAAAAGACGTAAGTACACCGTTGCGTCGGAGAGACGTGGAAAACATTCTTCAAATGTCGAGTGTTCATCTTAATTGAAAATCATTGATCAATGGAACGAAAACATTAAAACGAGAGGGCGAGAGGTAAACTTTGGAAAGAAATTTTAGGGTTTCTTCATTGCTGCTTTACGCGAATATCTTCCATTATGATTATCCTATTTGAGTGAAATTAGTTTTCACGAGCAGTTATATTTCATTTTCCAATCACTTGATTATGATGAAATTCATACCCTCACAATGGTATTGTCTTTATAATTTGGACTGCATTCCATCGTGAAACGCCTCCTTTCATGAGAAACTCCCTGAATCTGTCATCTTGACCATGTTTTCCTGTGAAGAACGCTTTCATCTGTCAAAAGACCTCTTCCCGCAATTATGACTATGTTTTTTCATGAACTTTCGACGCCCCATCCGCAATTGTGAAAAAGCTCGTTTATCAATTTGAAATTTCTGCATTCTTGCTGCAATCAGATTCTCCTTACCACAAGTGGAAATTCCATTCAATATTTCATCAAACAGATTTCAGATTCGTCGAAGAAGAATTTCACATTTAGGGTTGATTCCCGTGTAGGTTACAGCTCACTTGGTTGGGATGATTCTCGTGGAAGTCGAATAAAATAGTGGAAATTTAAAATAAATCAAGTGTTAAGATTAATGATGTTGATGATAATGATGATGATGATAATAACAACAACAACACAAACATTCTCCAGATTTCAAAATGTTTCAAGAGTGAGGAGATCTAATAATCGCATAGAATCTGTTGAAACTAGGAATTTTTCTCTAAGCATTGCCCACAGTGTTTGAAATTTCCATGTAAAAGCTGCATACCAATATCTTTCATATAACTGTGTTTTTTCCTAACCAATATAAACCAGTTGATAACGCTCGTGTATTCATCAAAGTTGCCGAAGATTGCTAATTGAACTTGAAAATTCCTCAAATGCTTCTTTGATTGCAGTTTTATAAGATCATCTCAGACCTCTCCCTAACAGCAAAATGCTGAGCAAATATCCAGCAGTTTATTGAGAACATACAACAACAGTTTGAAGCAATTTGCCGGGATGTTGCGTCGTCAAATTTGTAACAATATGTTGGAAATCTAGGATTTTAGCTTGAGGTGTTATGGTGTTGCTAGGAAGTTGCTCGGTTTCAACCCAGACAGCACATAAGTTCCTTTTGAGTTCACAGAGAATTCAGAGTAAAGAATACCTACGGAATTCATTCCCATGAATTCATGGAGTATTCTAAATGAACACGTAGAGTATCAAAAGAGTTCTTAAAGAGTTCTTGATGAATACATATAGGAGTTCTTGAAATACACATAGAAAATGCATGAAGTATTCTTAAAGACTACCCGTTATGACAGTGAATATGAATCTTTTTAGAAGTTCAAAATGTAGCCCTATTTTGCCCAAAAGAATTTATAACGAATACCATGAGCTTCGATCAACAAGAATTCAATCAGAGTCTCCCTGAATCCGTAAACGTCTTTGAATAAAAGTAATGTCCAAGATACAATCAGTAGTATATTTTCTCTCATAAATTGATTGAATAGGTGCGTCTACGAGATTTTGAGAGTGCTTAATGAAGTGGAGTGAATTATGCAATGTAATAATTAGTGAGTGATTGATTTCGGTGCAAGAAATATATAATATGTGAGAATAAATGACATATCATGTAATTTTAAGGTTGAAGTTTTGTATACAACAAAGTGATGTAACTCTAAAGAAGAGAAGTGTGTGAAAATTCATGAATTGTTCGTGGATAATGAAGTAAATTATTTATTAACTCAAAATATGTGGATATTGACTTAAAAATGCATTCATACAAACGATCTTTCGTGTATGGAAGAATCAATCGATTGTATCGAGTGTGGAAAATTATATATATTATAGAAAGTGACGGAAAAACACTTTGATCTCTATCTTTTTCGATAGAAAATTTGTAAAAGACTTGATATTCAATTACAAAGGTTTATTGAATTATGAGGAAGTTCAAAACGCCTGTTTTGTGGTGTGATTTATTTATACTTCATGAATTTAGATGTAAACGCATTGTGAATTCTTTTGGGCAGATTACGTGTTCTTTCTGAACTTCTATATGTTTTCATTTCTACTGACATAATGGGCATACTTTTGGAATTATTTTTGGATTCAAATGAATAATTGTGCGTATTCTCAAAGAATTATCTCAAAAAGCGTGGGGTTCAAATGCTTACACGGAAAAAAATGTTTAGCTGTACCAGCTAAATTTGAGCTGCTGCAGCGAAAAATCTAGCTATGATAGCTAAAATCTAGCTAATACAGCTAAACATTTTTTTCCGTGTATTCTCTAAGAATTGTTTGAGAACTAGTTGTGCTCTCTGTGATGAAACTCTTGGTCACATGCGTAGCAAATTTCCAACAAATTTACGTGAACTTGATGAACAACGTGGGAGCAACGGTTGCACAGCAACTTATGTTGTATGGACTCTACCTTCTCAGAACTTTCGTTCAAATACTGATCAAAAAGTTGTAGAGGGCTCGGCGTGTAAGTTGGTCTATTGAATTTGTGAAATAAGTAATAAATTGTGGAAATTCAAAATGATCGATGAGGAAATGCAGATTAATAACCAATAACACTATTACATCTATAAACTTTCAATCCATACGAAATCACACACTAAGAAAAATGAAATGTGAAAATAACCTCTATTTCGTATATTTTTCACCCGTCAAATGATTAAAACTGAAGCCAGCCTTTTGAAAGCGAAAAGTACCTTTTCAGTGTTGAATTTCACCGTACATTCGGTTTGATTTACCAAAAAGATGGTATTTATCACCTAGCTCATGGTAATAATAACTAGAAAGATAGTATTCATCACCGAACTCATGGTAATAATCACCAAAATAATGTATTTTTCACCGTCAAATACATTACTATATTGAAACATGATTTCTACAATGCAAATTTTTCTCAGTGCACTTTGCAACGATAATATTTTGAGGTTATGACTCGGCCAACTGGATGAAATCGCCACCTGGATTTTTGAGAGATTTCTTGGTCACATTGTGAACCGGATTTCTAGAGAAGAATGTACGAGTCAAAGGGATTTGGGTTATTTATTCGGAATATTTTGAAGAATGTAAAATGATTGAAAATCCCTCTGGTAAAAAAAATCTCTCTGAATCTCTCTATAATCTCTCTGAACTTCTCTGAATCTCTCTATATTTTGGGACAAATTTCAGAGAGATTCAGAGTAATTCCAGAGTAATTCAGAGGAAGTTAGAGACTTTTCCGCTAGTGATACGTTCTGAATTCTCCAACTTTCTCTGAACCTCTCCGCATATCACTCGATCCCTCAGAATTTTATATATTTAAATTTCAAAGCTCCCTCTGAATTTACCTGAATATGTCTAAATTTCTCTAAATCTCCGGGAATTTAATGTATTCAGCTTTCAAAGCTTCCTCTGAATTCCTGTGAATCTCTCTGAATTCCTCTAAATATCTCGGAATTCAATGTATTCGAATTCCAAAGCTGCCTCTGAATTCCTCTGAATTTCTCTGAATTGCTCTGAATTTCTCTGAATTGCTCTGAATTTCTCTGATTCCTTCTGAATCTCTCTGAAACGTGAAATTTTCACAGAGATTCAGAGAGATTTTTTTAC
The DNA here is from genome assembly GCA_018340375.1 of Gonatopus flavifemur. Lineage (NCBI taxonomy): Eukaryota > Metazoa > Arthropoda > Insecta > Hymenoptera > Dryinidae > Gonatopus > Gonatopus flavifemur. The sequence goes on from JAFFJZ010000023.1 coordinate 747,447, forward strand.
CAGGGTCGACACAAGTTAAATTTTTCAAGTGTACAATTTGTTAACAAGTTGAAATCAGGTATTTTTAAATTACATAAGGTGTCCAAATATTCAATTATAATATATTATGTAAGAACAGTTATCTCCTGGGAAGATGTGTTTTGTTAAAGGTCCATATGATGACAGATTCTTAATCGGAAGCACTAACCAATCATTAGTCTCCTCAATCCAATAAGCATGTATGTGAGAATTAAATCCCATAGTTTACCAAAATTTCAAAATGAAGTGATACTCATTATCTGTACGGCGAAATATATGATATCCCAAACAGACACGAAGATATCTTTCAGAATTCTAAAAGATATCTTCCAAAAGTACAAGAAGTCTTGAAGAATTTTCTAAAAGATATCTTTTCGTATTCGAAAAGATGTCTTATGCAACATGAATAGATTCCTAAAAGATGTCTTGGAGACTTCTCCAAGATATCTTTAAGAAGAAATTAAGAAATCTAAAAGAGTTCTTCAAGATTTCTTAAAGATGTCTTGCAAAATTCATAAAAATGTCTGGGAAGAAGCTTGAATTTATTCACGAAAAAAAAATCTTTTCCTTCTCCTCCCTCCCCCCATATTTGTATTTGTCGCCCTCGCACCTATGAAGTTGACTTTATCTCAATCCTTGAGGTTGCGGAAATCGCACCCGCGCATATTACGATGTACTTACGCTTCAGTGACCTGAGCTATAGAGACAGTTCGGTTTTGATGCTTATGATTGTGAATATAACACAGTGGAATCGTGTCAGTGGTGTACATTTTCAGAGTAGAAGTGATCTTTTGAAAAAACTGTTATTATATAAACAAATGTCAGATAAGTTGGTCGTGGATACCAAAGATTCTTCCTAAATTATTTCTATCCCAACGTTATTGAAGAATAACTTATTAATGAGTATGAATGAGAATTTTTTTTTATCTACTTGAAGGCTGTACATAAAATTGAGCGTAAAAAGTTCAGTAATTTGTAAAATATTTGTGTCTTGAAGATTCGGTAATTCCAGCGCGGGTATTAAAAGGTTACAAAATCGTAATTTTCGCACAATTTAAAATCTCTTGGCATGTTTATAGATTTTTCAACCTTTCGATTTGTGACCGAATTTATCACATGTGTAATTCGATTATAATTAAAGGCACATTCCGAGTGTTATTCATGTCAATTCATATGATCAGGTATTTATAACCTAAACCTGCTGACAATCTATCTTCTTAAACATATTTTGTCAAAGTCTTCCAGGAAAATATCTTTCAAACGCTTCTCAAAGATATCTTCAAGATATCTCGCATGGTCGTCTTGGAGATGTATTGAATCGAGACATCTTTTAAAAATCTTTCACAAGATGTCTTTCCAACACTTGTGAAAGATATCTTTAAGAACTCTTCAAGAACGTTCTTGAAGATCTCTCAATTGAGTATTCTTTTAGATATCTTCAAGAACTGCGTGCTGTGTGGAATATTTCCATGAATGTAGAGTGAATTCCATCGTTTGACCCACATACAATGAAATATCCCCTTTTATATAAATATTCATTGACTTTCAACTATTTCATGGATAAAACAACATCATCAGAAGGAAATGATGAACATTGTTTGAAAGAACTGTAATTTTCCAAACCTTTGATTACTCTTTCCTTACAAGGCCCATATTCACGTTCATTCCGTGCTGATTTAGATGTCATGAAATTTGATTCTTTGTAGCTAATGTTAACGGGGCATTTCTATGATTCTTACAATTTTTTTGCATGCGAAAGAAGAGCACGATGCTTTGCCTCAATACGCATACACCATAACAGTACAAGAGGTCCTGATTTCAGTAATACATCAGGGTAATGGAGTAAAAAATGATGCTTGGGCTTCAATTTTTCATTAGGAAACAGCTTCATCCGTAATTTCAAACATGATGTAATCAAATGTCTCATCATGTGATAGTTTCCAATTTCTTTAGTTCTGCATGAAATGAGATCCGTTAATTGACGAAGCATCAAAAACTATTCCCAGGATCATCAGCAAGAATGACATCCCCTAATATTAGAGGTAAATATTTGATCAAAGTCATCAACGAAAGTGCGGTTAATCTTTCCCTTGCAGTGTTCACAATACTATGAAGTTGGCAGAATATATAAATTACATACAATTTGAAATCCACTATAAGGAAAAGAGGATTGTGAGTTATGTCAAGTGGATAATATTCTTCAGTTCAAATTGAGTATTCTTGGACTCAGTATTTGATAATTTTGTCGGAAACTGATTCTTCTTGATACAAGAAGGATAGTATTTCGCGCAAGAAGAATGAACCAAAGAAGCCGAACTTCTTGCAGGAAACATATTATTTTGTAGAGCCCGATTGAGTACACAGAAAGACCGGATCTATTAATATTTAGGAAGAATTTATCAACGTTCGGAGAAATGACTGTCAATTTAGGGAAAAAGAGGATCGCTGAAAAATATTCGTAATGAGTCTACCAAAAATTCGTAGTCAAAATATTAACAGATGATAGATTCATTGGTATTTTTCACAGTGGAACTATCAATTGTTAATACATCGACTACGAATTTTTAGTAGACTCATTACGAATATTTTTCAGCAATCCTAGTTTTCCCTAAATTGACAGTCATTTTTTTAAATATTAATAGACCCGGTCTTTCCGTGTATCTCACTTTCGATTACGGGAACAATATAGTCAATTTTTCCAGGCACTCGATCGGCATTCGAATAGGAGAAATAACATTTTATCTGTTTGGAAAATTGTATGGTCATGTCAAACATTCGCACAACCAATTGAAAAAGACTATTCATACCATACAACTTTTCTTTTAATATGCTATTATTACAAGTGCAGTTATGCATCGAAAATTTATCAAGATGAATTCCAATAGTACGTGCATTCGGATGCAGGTTTACCGCGCGCAATATTTTGTGGCCTGCAGTTGGATAACGTTACTCTTAAGTGCTTGTAGCTCCAGAGACCAGAGAAACGCATTAGCAGTGCAAACAATTTCGTTTTAACCAGAGAAAGGTATGAAGCGATTCACGGAGCGCTGTAGCGGCAACAGTCGTAGCAATAGCATAAAATGCAGGTAATTTCATTGTGGTTTGATCAGATCGGAACAATAGTTACTAACTATAATCCCCCCCCCCCCAAAAAAAAAACTATTTTCATTAATTCTGGAATAAACTTCCCAACATTTCAATGTGTTAACCCTCAACCACGCACCTGGGTCCTTTGGACCCGAGCAATTTTTTCTTTTACTTCTCATTCTGTTGCAATGCACAGCCAAGGGCTGGTATTGTAATGTAAGCAACTTCGAACCTTCCTGCTTTGAATGCTTTTTGGAAATCCGGGATCCGCCACTTAGTTTTCGAGTGGCATGTATTTTAAATTCAGCTCGGGTCCTTTGGACCCGATGTAGGTGGTTGTGTAACTTTTTTTGGCGGAAAACTGGAAAATGTTTCAAGACTGCATAGAAGATGTTCATGTATCCTTTTGAGGAAGGATGTATTGTTTCGATATGATAAAAGTATGCATATGTGTGCAGGTCCCCCTCCCCCCCCCCTCCCCCGAGGGGATTGAATCATAACCCATTCAACTACACTAAAAAATATATATTTGCATCAAATACATTTATTTTTTGTCTGGCAAGTATTCAGTGGTATTGATTACCTACGCTGCACATGAGTTCAGAAAGGGTTCATAATGAATTCATTGGGAACTATGAAAGTTCAAAATGAGTACATTAAAGTTCTTTCAGAATTGTTGTGTAGTTTGGGCAAGCATTGAATTGAAGTAATTGAATTCTATTCCTACAAATCCTCTGGGAAAAATATAATGTACATTTGCGTAAGGAACTGTAACATGTTACATTCCAAAAGCGCAAAATGACTCTTAGGGTACATTCGCTTCTAACTTCATCCACACTCCATGGCATTTTTTACGGTTAATTCTCGCCAGTGCAATCGTTTCTGTTCCATTCCATCTGCTGTAGTTCTGATAGCAATGAATATTTTTTGGATAAAGAACAAATCGATATTCAGTTTAAATGATTTTTTCTTGAGTGTATACAGGGTGGGGCATTTAAAGTGTCGCGGGCGTTTTTTCCAAAAATAAAGTGAGATACGAGAAAATTTTTCGGACAAAAGTTGTAGGGTACCGAGGGGGACATCCGATGGTGGCCTTGGCTTTGACCTCAAATCTCATCTTCAAGGGCATTCTGAGATCAACTCTTGTTTTTTCAATAGCATCTCATATTTTTCACTGCAGATTTGGATTCTAGGTCAAAAACCAAGAAACTTTTGTCTGAACCATTTTCCTGAAATCCGCAAAAATGGCGCTCTAATCGATATTGTTCCATTTTGAATCTGACATTCGAATAACTCGAAAACGAAGGGTCTTGCAAAAGAATGTTTCGTACAAAAGTTGTCAATACACAACACATTTCAATCGTCTACATTACCACCATTCAGAGCTCCCGCGATGTAAACAAACGACGGGGTTCAGTGAAAATTCACGATTTTGAAAGTCAGTTTGTCAGTTACATTTGATTATTACTTGGTTTATGACAAATTGAAAATCATGGATATCCGATACACGGTTTCTGAAAAGATCGATATGATCTACATTTACGGTGAAGTGCATAAGAACCCCAGACAAGCATATGACTTGTATGCAGAACGATTTCCTGAAAGAACAACGCCATCCATTAGGTATTTTCAACGCATTACAAAATTATTCTCAGAAACGGGAAGTGTTACAAGGGAAAAACGACATCGAATGAGAACTGTTAGCGGAGAAAATGCGGAAGTTAATGTACTAGCTGCAGTAGCCAATAATCCACACGTGAGCTCTCGTGAAATTGAACTCCATTCGGGAATTCCTCGAAGAAGTGTTCTTCGAATACTGAAACGTCACAAATTCCATCCGTATCACATTTGTTTGCATCAAGACCTTCACGGTGATGATTTCGAAAATCGTGTACAGTTTTGTCGATGGGGTCTAGCGCAAATGCACAATAACAACTTCATCAACATATTATTTTCTGATGAGTCGACGTTCACCAATCATGGTCAAGTAAATCGACATAATATGCATTGCTGGGCGACAGAAAATCCAAGATGGTTACGTCAAGTAGAGCATCAAAGACAATGGGCTGTGAATGTTTGGTGTGGTATTTTTCGATCTCGAGTAATTGGACCGTACTTCATTGCAGATACGCTAAATGGAGAGAAGTACAGACATTTCTTAGATCAAGTACTTCCAACATTACTTGAAGACATACCTATTCAGGAACGATTGAATATGTGGTATCAACACGATGGTTGTCCATCCCATTATGCAGTCACAGCTCGAGAAATATTGGACAGAGATTATCCTGGACGATGGATAGGACGTCGTGGACCAGTTCATTGGCCTGCCCGTTCTCCGGATCTTACTTCTCCAGATTTTTTTATGGGGATACATAAAAGATACAGTTTATCAACAAGCACCGACTACACCTGAGAATATGCGTCAACGAATCATCAATGCATGCGCGAGCATCAATGAAGATATTTTAGCACGAGTTCAGCAATCTTTTGTAAAACGTTTTGAAATGTGTATTGAAGTCGAAGGCCATCATTTTGAGCATCTACTGCATTAAAATTATCCAAGTGATGTAGACGATTGAAATGTGTTGTGTTTTGTCTGTTATACCCCATCACCTCCGTTTCAGTTCAAGGGGTCCCCCTTGGAATCAGACAACTTTTGTCCGAAACATTCTCCTCCAAGACCCTTGGTTTTCGAGTTATTCTAATGTCAGATTCAGTATGGAACAATATCGATTAGAGCGCCATCTTTGCGGATTTCAGGAAAATGGTTCAGACAAAAGTTTCTTGGTTTTTGACCTAGAATCCAAATCTGCAGTAAAAAATATGAGATGCTATTTAAAAAACAAGAGTTGACCTCAGAATGCCCTTGAAGATGAGATTTGAGGTCAAAGCCAAAGCCACCATCGGATGTCCCCCTCGATACCCTACAATTTTTGTCCGAAAAATTTTCTTGTATCTCATTTTATTTTTGGAAAAAACGCCCGCGACACTTTAAATGCCCCACCCTGTATGTACTTATATGCACTGAGGGTATTCATAATCAACAAACGATAGTCTTGAAGGATAAAAGCGTTTCGAACATTATTCTTATCGGTTCCTACATTTTTCCCCTCTAATATTCCGATAAATATCTTTAATTCACTAATTGTGGATTCTTCAACATACCCCAACTTCACTCTTGTAAATAATTATGTTTTTTGCTAGCTATCATTGAGAACTATTTTTTTCCTGGAAGTTGAACTTTTTCTGATTACAAAACGGTGGTTATTTTTGTCTCTACGTCTTTGTGGGGGATAGATATGATTTTTTGAAAAAAATCGTTTTTTTCACTGTTTTCTTCAGATTTATGTTCCTTCTTTCCTACATAACTCACAGAAACTCCAAAAAAATCTTCTTTCACAATGCTGATTACTATCCTTGACGTTACGACGAATCGATCGGAAAAAAAATCATCTCAAAAGAATAATGTTTGAAGAAAATACAGCCAAAATAAGATGAGCCGGGTCCAAGAGACCCGGGTGCGTGGATTAGGGATTTTTTCGAAGGTGCGTGGTTGAGGGTTAACTATGCCAAAGGTTTGTCATTTTGACGCCCAACAATTTTCTATCATAATGCGCAAAGAGATTTTTCAATAGTTCAATAATTTCACTACGTCTTTATTGTATCGAATCCTTTGCAAATGAACTTACCGTGATTAAGAGTATCGCAGCAAACACGACTACAGGCGTTTTGGCACTGATGGGCTATCAACGACTCGGTGAAACTACAGTAATCAGCGTTTGCAAACATATTGTAAAGTTTTTATTCAAGATGTGATGAACAATAATAAATTGAGAGATATTCACGCATCGTAGATTTAAAATTGAATTTAAAAAAATCCCATCATGTTTATTCTGTACATATCAGTACTTTACAGTGCGTCAGTTCTACTTTAATTTGAAATTCACACCATTAGAGTGATCTTTCGTATCTAAAATACGTCAATAGTTTCGTGGTGTGATTTCGCACATCTGATTATAAAACATCCCATGTATGTATGGACCAATGGCCCAATGATGGACCAAGCCTGGCACAAGACCTGCCGAGATTTGTCTTGAACAATTTACCAAACTTGGCCCAAGCTTGGGAATGATAAGATCAGGACAAGCCTGGGCCAGTAGTTTTGCCAGGCCCGGTCCAATTCATTTACCAAGCATCAACCAATGCTTCTTATATGAAAGCATGAACCAATTAAATATATTGAGCCAAAAAATATTAAGCCTTACAAAACTGCAAAGTTTTATAAAAATCGATGGTCTTCAAAATGAGCCAGACATCCTAAAATTCTGTGAGAAGTTCTTCAAAATCAGTTGATCTCCGTGTGAGATTACATTTAAAAGTATCCTATTACCATTAAGTGAAGTTCTATCCTTACTTAGATCAATTAAATCTAGCTTGGTGTGTAAAACTAGTGTGTAGGATTAATTATGGCAGGAAAATCGGGCCAGCTCTGGCCCTATGGTTATCCCCAATTCTCCAGCCATTGTGAATTCAAAATTCAGTCAATATTTATAAACATTGTGCCACTCATGTGGACAATATTGGCACAATTGTTCTCAACGAATGCTCGATTTTCACACTTGTGCCAAGCTTGTACCAAATGTAGTGACCATTTCAAAAATATTAACAAATGTACCATGACTGACTATTCATTGGAAACAACAGGACAATCATGGAACAATATTGGGCCAATTGTTCTTCACGGAGGTTTGTTTCTGACACATGTCCCAACCTTGGGACAACCTTGGGTTTTTTTCAGTCTTTGCAATACCTGCATGGGATGTTACAGAATATCAGCCGAGTGATCAGAATGAATTTCGATTGAGAAAAAAAAAGAACAATTTTCGTCATTTTATCTCGTTATAATGCTCTTTAATTTTACTACATCCAACACTGGAATCAATTTTTATATTTTTCCTGTCTGTTTCGTTGATGTATACATCCATTTACATTCGCTTTAATATCGAAGTACATATTCGAGTGTTCAGGAATAACAAATATCCACACCAAATCCGATAACAAAAACATGCATTCAAATAGTCTCCTGTTCAGCTGCGAAGAACGTTTATCCAATTCAAATACAGCATAGAATGACAAAGTGCATGGAAATACCATGTACGCTGTATATAACTTTCCTCCACACGAATTTTATGGGAGATATATTCAGAATGTAATATAATCTCGTGTACCTAATCCTTTTGCTGGATTACGACGCGATAGAAGAATTTTTTCTATGAACGACGGACGAAGAGAACTTTTGAAGATGAGTAATCGTTTCCCAATTCCCAGACAATAGACGGTTCCTACTGATTGAAACAATGACGTATTGAGAAAGTTTACCGCTGATATGAGGGAATGAATGCTCCATCGGTTTCAAGCCCCAGAAGAGATTAGGATGAATTGGTGATCAAATAAAAAATCCCGAGTCAATAAAGCGGTCGTTGTACCGATTACATTACTCACTTTTAGAGCAATTAGATCCAAAATAATGTATTCCTCTTCATTCCAATTCGCATTTTACTGTCAAATTTTCAATTCCACCTTTTATTTGGCAATTTCAAAAACTTGGAACGTTTGGAAACCTTTCAACCTCGGAAAGATGATGATACAATCTGCATACATTTCACATCAAAAAATTTTACATGTAAATTCCGTTTATGCATTCATTTATGAATATAAATGCACAGAGTGGCACTTTGTTGTTCGCATCGCATCACCCTTGGAATGTTTCACAAGGAAACATAAGTTCTCCAGCTGCGAATTATTTGAAAATCAATAATCTAGTAGTATATTACGAAGGATTGGAAATGAAATACATATTTCTACTTTGATCAAATCTCTTTGTCAAAATCAAAGACATTTATAGTGCGTTCATTTGAAATACATATTGCGCAATGTACTTCCAGTGCACTGGAAATCATTCTACTAAACACCCTGAAAGCAATGAACATCTCCTCGGAAATCAATTGCATTCTGTAGTTTATGTGTTCCCTTGGGCCAATTACATAGGTAGAAACCAACCTACGGTACAAGGGACTTGATGAAGGAATGCTTGGTAGACCATTCGTGCCGTAAACTCAACAATACGTCCCGTTGAGTAAATTATACAATTCAGTTAAATTTCAGTTGAATTGTGAATTTTTGTTGAAACATTTTGTAACTTAATTAAGGGATAATATCACTTTGTGGACGGAAAAATTGGCGTTTTTTTCAAAGTGTTGCCATGGAATCAAAAAGATTCTAAATGTATGGGGTCGTTTGCATATGAAAGTATTAGTCTTTGGGTACAAAAAACACTTTTCATTCAATTTTTTTAATCCAAAATGGCGGCATGGTAGTACGGTCGAAATAAAATGTTTTTTTCTTATGGTTAAAACGAGCGTACCGCCACGGGTCACAATTTTCAATCTACAACAAAAAATAAAGAAGTTCCTCGAAATATAGCTCAAAATCTAGCTATCTACGTAGGATTTTTTCGAAAAACAAATTTTAAAGAGAATGGCGTCATTTTTAAATTTTTTTTTCGAAAAAATCGTCCGAAAATCGGCTATAAAATCGGTAAAAAAGCTGATATTGAAAAAATCGTCCGTAGATTTCTAGATTTTGGACTATATTTTCAGAAAAATTTTGGTTTTCTGTTCTACACTCATAATCATAATACTAGCGGTACGCCTATGTGAAAGATCAGACTTTTTTTCAGTGCGCTGATGTCTCGCCATTTTGTATTGTAAAAATATAACAAAAAACTCCGTGTCCCAAAAATGTTCCTATCGTTTGTGGCACGTCTTAGAAAATGACTAAAAACTCTTTGGACACAAAGTGATAATACCCCTCAAGTTGATTTTCGTGAGAAATCATTTTCCACGTCAACAGAATCAATATGAATTTTGTTTATTCCAGTGGAACTTAGGTCATATAAATCATTCGTGCATCGATATGAATGTTTCCTTATATAATTCGTGACCATTACAAACAAATAGAATGAATTTTTCATTTTACGGAATAACTTTGATACTGGAATGTGTGTTAGTTCCTGTACATGATCTAACGCAACGTGTGTATCGTGAAGAGAGAGTTGCCACCCACCAAATCCCTGTACAAAATTGAAATCGTTGCGGAGAGTGCAAGTTTTGTCCTCTCAATCAATTACATTCTGGTTTAGTTTGACCATGCCGTCCAACATTGAATGTCCTTCGGTCTTTGTACGCGCATGGGTGTACGCGTTATACACTTATACAGATAGACTCAAGTTTCCATGTGAAAATAATTGAATGAAAAGGCGAATCGAATAATGGGATACGGGTAACAATGAAGCAAATTATTGGAAAATATTTAAAATGGTGAAATGAGTATTGGAATTCGATACTCTATTTCAAACATGATGATTTGATTCAAAAACCATCTATGAAAAATCACTTGTGAACAGGTTTCACGAGGGTCTTAGGCATTCGATTTGTCATGACAAGCAAGTCATCCAGCGAAAATTTCAAATTGCACTCAAATTTCTTACAACCGGTGACTATCGAGCCAAACTTAGGCTACGCTGTAAAAAATTTTCCCTCAAAAAATTGTGGCAGCAAAGTTCCTCCACAGATGGGGAATTTTTCACCATAATTTGGTGGACTTTTCCTTCAATGGTGAAAGATTCAACCCCCAAGAAACAAAAGAATTCCTCAAATTGGTGGAAAAATCCCTCATTTTTGATGGAAAAACAATTCCCCCACGATGAAGGGACGGAATCCACCAACGGTATGAAGAAAAACTCCCCACATTTTTTACATGACATTGAATACAGAGTTTTGATAGATTATAACAGTGATAGTTGATTTAGAGGTTGCAATATTCTGACTTCTAGTGCTGGAGGGTCGAGCCAGCTTTTTCTGACAAGGTCTTCCAATAACAGCCAAGCGTTACAATTCTCGTTGGAATTCAAGTCCGATCGAGGCAAACTTGACCGGCTCCAAAAGATAAATTTCAAGTCAAGATATCACGAAGCTTGAAATGTGGGTAAGCTACATTCAGTACAGTACCAATCCCCTCAAAACGAAAGAGAATTCCGTGCCCATAATTCAACGTCATCGGATTGAATGGAAACAATGATAAATACTTCATACATCCGCATTCCAGTTTTTTAATGCGCCATTATATGAAAATTACGTACAAATTTCCCCTTGAATCTCCAAACCGATAAAAAACTGAATGCAAAATTTAAGCGTGGAACGCGAATGAGTATATATATATATATATATATACACGACAGAGATTTATCGACTCGTTTAAGTTCAACGCATTTTCACCTACAGGAGCGATTTTATTCTTCCACCACTTCGCGTAGCCCGCGAAAGTGGATTGCTATCACAGAAGTGTACAGATTATATTTATATACTACTAGAAGTTAAGAAGATTTCCAAGATTTTGCGTATATTTGAAATATGTATAATATAGAAAGACGCAACCAACATAAATCCCTTATCCAGAAAGAATAATATTTCACAAAATCCTTGAAACGATTTATTTATTACTGTCGTTCGTGTAGAGAAGAAACGGGAGAAGAAAAGAAAAAGGTAACGGTTTGAGGCTCTCAATCGATTGACTCATTGAAAAACTTTGTACAAAAGATATTTGAATACGGATATGGGAATACGTTTTTTTTTTATTTATTTTACTATCAGAGACGAGAGAAAGAGAGTAATACAAATATTTGTGTTCACATAGATTTATATAGGGATATTTACGATAAGATATCAACCATTTATCTAAATAAGGAGAAATATGAGAGTGGTTCGGAAAAAATTGTATCGAATTTCTTAATGTGTTCCACGCTGGTAATATTGTATAAGATTTATGGAAAGCTTTATTTATTGGGATCACTTTTGGGAGGATATTGATAACGGGAAGGGATAGAAACACATCGGGTGTCCTGAAATTCCTACTCGGAAGAAATTCTCAGCAATATCGGGGTGCAATTATTCTTTTCGATGGAAATTTAATCGGTGCTCGGGGATTTTTTATATCTCTTAAAAACTCTCACACAAATTATTTTCACGGCCGTGGGTTCCTCGGAAGATCCCTAGAAATTTTCAACTCCCTTCAAACGAATTTCCATTCGATTTTAACGAATGATCTTGCACAAAGTGCAAGTAGCATATGTTACACATTTCACCCTCTGAACTGCATCAAACCTACGGAAATAAAGAAAAGAACATTCGATCGAAGGGATATTCTTTCAAACATATTGTGGATAACTCTTATAAATAAGAGAAGAAAGAAAGAGATCACTTTGACGATGACGAATCTTTGGTCACGAGAGCGTTCAAGAGTTTCTTTGGTATCATCAGGAGAGGATTTACTCCCAGAATGGTAACCATTCGCAACGCCATTCGCGTTGTACCGAAGTACCTGAAAGGGGAATACGTATTCCTTCTGGAAGCTTTCATTCGCGTAATATACAGACATGGGTCGGACTATCAAACAAAATCCAACGAGGTAGATATTCGATGGAATAATTTGAAGGTTGGAAGGTTGGAATTGATAAAAGGTGTTATTTATACCTCATTCTTTATATCGGAAAAGAATTTCAACGAGGGATAAATACTTTCATCGAATACAATAAAATGATCCTTGAGAAATATCGTATGAATCCATACTCCTCTCTCAGCTCCAAGCATACGGACGCGTTTTGAATTCATGTTAAATGACGTATACGATCTGTAAATGTCTATTGTGATATATATTCTTGAAATATGTGATACACCGGAGACTTTCCGCTCATCTGAAATTATGAAATTGAAGCATCATTGAGGCTGACTCATCATTTCTTTCCCTACTTCTCTCCCTTGAGTTAACAAATTTTAAATCCACGTTAGATCATTTATAATATTCGTGTCGTAAAAATGTTACCCCAAGAAGCGTTGTAAAGCCCTTGATGTCTCCATGAGTATAAAATCACTCGAGGAAATTCGAAATGACGTGTTATAAATTCATTATAATTGATGTTACTCGTGTAATTAACGAGGTGTCGGAAACAAGAAGATGTGAATAATTTGAAATTATAAAATCATTGATTGATTATCGAAATTTCAATGGAAAAAACATCTCTTTAATATAGAAACTCGTCAGTCGAGGTGTGTGTTGAAGGTTGGGAAGTCGGTGAACGTATAAAGGGATGTAGCGGGTTATGAAATGCGTGAAAGAGGACGAAATCGAATCACTCCACGTGATTGGAATGCAGCGATGGGGAAGGCGCGGGAGAGGAAAAAACAATAGAAGAGTATGCTTTTGGGAATGGGGAAATAGGATGGTTTATCCAGTACATAGTTTGATTTATAATTCACGTTGGAAGGATTATTATTATTATTATTATTATTATTATTATTATTATTATTATTATTGTATTGGAAAAATACCAACCGTCGCTACGTGCAGTTAATCATCACGATGTAATTGAAATATAATCATATTTCATGTACATGCGATATGAGACAATTGCATCCTAATGATGATAAAATGTTACTTTACATGTCATGTCGCCCAACTAATGACAGTTGGAGGATAGTTCTAAGTAGTCTGGCAATACAACGAGGTTTCTTATTAAATCAGTCATTTGTCTCGTGGAAATGGTCAATGTATTGACAAAATATCACATTTCTCTCTGAATATCTAGCAAATAGAATGAATATTCATTCTCATAATTCTCATCAGGAATTGATAAAATTTTAGTACAGTTTATTTCAAGCCCTGGCATTTGCCTCATTGAATCGTTCGGCAGCTCCCTTCCAACATTTTAATTCTAGATCCGTAGTAGCGAATTGATTAAATATTCACTAAGAAAAAAAATGTGTTTTTGGCAACCCCGACAAGGATTTGACAGGTATTCGGTTGAGTCAACAGAATAACGCTTGATATAAATCTCCCGTCATTTGGTACAACAATCCACGGTCGGTTGATTCAACCCTCCCATGTGGAAATAGCCAGAGTTGACAAATGGCGCGGTACTGGCAAAGTTGTATTTGCCAGACTTCGGCAAAAACAACTGTGCCTATTCAGAATCATCACCGTTTTTCAACTGGCGCCAAATGTTCGCCGGATTTCAGACGGTATTGGCTTACGTTGACAAACGGTCTCGGACCAGTATCGAATTGATACTGCCTGTAGAATACCCAGATCGCAGAAAAACGGGACCGCGCCAGTACTGAGCCAGAGTTGGTGTTATCATTCAATATGTACAAGAGACAACACTGTGCCAGTATCGGTAGAACTCTGGCTGACTACGGAATCGGTAGTCGATTGACGTTAAAATGACGATCTTGGCAACTTGGCTATTGTAGTAAGCCGGAGTCACGCCGGTACTGAGCCAGAGTTGGTATCATCATACTATATGTGTGTTAGACAGCAATGTGCCAGTAATGATATGACTCTGGCTGACTACAGAATCGATGGTCGATTGATGTTGAAATTATGATCTTGGCACCTCGGCTGTTGTGGTCAACCGGAGTCGCGCCAGCATTGAGCCAGAGTTGGTATTATGATTCAATATGTTCGATAGACAACATGGTACCAGTATTGGTGGGACTCTGGTTGACTACGGAATCGGTAGTCGATTGACATTAAAATCACGATCTTGGCAACTTGATTTTTGTAGTGAGCCGGAGTCGCGCCAGTATCAAGACAGAGTTGTTATGATCATTCAATACGTTCGATAGAGAACAATGAGCCAGTATTGGGAGAATCTTGTTTCACTACGGAGTCTACGGTAAATTGTGTGACTTCAAGAGAATTAGTACAATAAATGGGAATTTAAGTGGTCCGTTGTAAACTCGGAGATTAGCTGATGTGATAGAGACTCTGTTTCTCACTCGCAGGTCCCGGGTTCAATCCTTGCCCAGTGAACTTTCATGAAACCGCTTCCAAAGCGTTTTTCTCAGATAACGGTGATGAGAAAAATAGATTCCCAAAGTTTTGAAAGTTCAAATTCAATGTATTTCTTTTTTTTTTCACTTGAAATATAACTCCGGGGATCTTCAATTACCAGCACTGTGTCAGTACTGGGTCGGGTCTGAATTCCTACATAGGATGTATTATTTTGACTCTCTACCACTTCTCATCCAGGTATAGCAGAACAATTGGTTCTGTTGTCATGTCAGAGTTCCGCTATAGTTGGCTCACATTAAAAATCGGTACCGACGCTGTTGTAAATATTCTACTGGCCTTTATGTAAAATGATGTTATCATTTTGACTACTTGCCAGTACCGTTGATTCAACTGGCCCTGTACTGGTAAGTTTGGATTTGCCAGTACTGGCAATTCTGGCACCAGTACTGAGCCAGTAGCGGCCCGTGTTTCCATTTCCACATGGGCTGTAGCGATATTGTAACTAAATAAGACGCGCGTTTCAGTCAATCACCATGTCTTCAATGGAAACACAACGAAATTTGAACGCACCATTCTAAGCAGTTGATTCAATCTCATATCAAGGTGATTGAAATGCATCAGGTGTAATTGAAAAGGATTAGCATTTGAGATAATATTCTCATTCAATTGCTTCTGGAGAATTGGTTAATTGAACGAATACCCAATAAGTTTGGCTAAAAAGTGATGGGGTTGAGACAACTTCATCAATGCGATCGCTTTTGATATGTTATGAAGTTCATCACAACCAAAGAAAATCAATGTAAATATAGACAAGCGTTCGTTGAAACAAGAATTATTTCTCATTCATATGAATAAAAAACACGTGATTTCACATAGAGTATGATCCATTTATACTCACAGATTCGATATGAACTTCCATCCATTTCATAAGGCATTACGTCAATTGTGTATTCTTGGGTTGAGATTATTTGAACAGCCTCCATAGCTCAGTGGGTAAAGCGCTAATCTTCAATGCTGGAAGTTGTGAGTTCGATTCTCGTCAATTGTGGAGCAAAATTTGCATTTCAGAATTCATCCGGACAGCATCGTCTACGCTAAAACACAACTGATCAAGCATCACGGACGGAAGTTGCAACGACCCCCATCAACAAAACAGGGAGAAAATGACAGACCATGGTAGGGAGGAGAGCCGGTCAATAAACATTCCGACAACAACACTTAACACAAATTCCCAAAACATTGTGTCAATTTATTCGGAAAGTCCACATGAAAAATCTTTTTTTGCCTTATTCGATCATTGCATTGAATTGCTATATTCTATTCAGCGGATAACTCATGAAATTGAATAAATTGAACTACGATATTGATGTTATGGTATGTGACATTCAATCAAATGTTACATGTCGTTATTTCAAACTATTTTGATTCAATATAAATCAGTTCACGCTCTTTCAAAGGAAAGAATCAATTGAACCAAATCCATGAAAATTACAATCAATTGCTCAAAGGATTGACTTAATTTCTTACGAGGTTGAGACAACTTCCTTTTCCAAACTTATCAGGCAGTTCAGTCAATTCCTAGATCCATTTCGTCGTATCCAAATGCGTGACGGGGTTGAGGCAACTGAAACTCAGTTGAATCAAACTATCCTTTTTCTCAGTGTTCGTACTGCGCGTGCTGACAATTCTGCCGTACAACGGAGAAACCTTGTTAAGTGCAATTGGATCGAAACTGAGAAAATCGACATTTACTTTTTCCCTTCATAATTCTGTCATAGGATGAAGTTTTTATAAATGTAACATTCTTTTTATAGGAAACCGGATGCGTTCTGTTCAATTCTGCGAAGAAAAATTAACATTTCTACCGATAACTATGTGAAAATGAACTTGAGGTTTTCTTTTTCTCCAAAATACTAGCGAAAAAAGCTATAAAATCACTTGCGGCTTTTTTCCAAGTATAAGCGCTCGAGATCACCGTACCGTGCCGTACAACGGGAGAACTACCCAAGTACATCCCCTTCCAATGATCTTGATTTCAGATGAAACATTTTAAGAATAAACCAGTGTTTATTGCAAAGAGCACACTGTCGAAGAAAGTAAATCCCTTCTATAGGAAATTTGTGAAATTGCTTGCAAATTGTAACAGGTTTATTTTATAGTTTTCGATTAATTTTTATTGAAAATGTTCATTCATCAACAGATAACTTATATTTTGATACCTTTTCAATCTAGTGCAACTAACATAATTCAATTACTGAAGAATTACACCAATCATTATCCCGAAAAGAAATCATTTTGTGTGACTTCATTTGATCGTACATTTGATCATATGGATTAAATCCAAAATTCAGAAGGGCAATGGTCACTTGTAATCGTACAAAATTATTTTTTCCTGGTTAGGAAAAAGCTAGTTATAACCAGGATGAGCTTGTGATACAGTCCATTACTTTAGTATTTCTTATCACATTATGCGTGTGCTTTATGAACCTCATACGGAAATATTTCGCTGAAATAAGCATGAATAATCTCTGAGAGACATCGCATTTTCTCTGTAAAAACTCTGACAAACGGTGAAATTTTGAGGAAAAATCTAATAAATTTGGAACATTATGTACAGACTTTTTTCAGATTTTTTCCAAAGTTTATAACAGTTCTCCATTTTTTTTTTTAGACTAATAGAAACGGAATTGCACTCTGAAAATATTCTGAAAAAACTCCAATAAATTCCCAACATTTCTCTGATTATTGAAAAAAAATTTCAGTTTTCAAGCACTTTTTCACATATGATATTCGGATGGGGCACATGAGTTTACTAATGAAATATAAAAATTTTTCAAACCTCAGAAATTTATCTGAGTTCTATTAGAATTTTCCCAAGCGCAATTCCGTTCCTATTCCTCTGAAAGAAGAATGAAAAAACCGTGATAAAGTCTGAAAAAAGTATGTATAAAATATTCCAAATGTATTAGATTTTTCATTAAAATTTCAGAATGTCTCAGAGTTTCTGCAAACAAAATGCGAGATTTTTCAGAGTTTATTCATAGTTATCTGAACGAAATATTTCCGAATTCAGCCGAAGACAGTCGAGGATTATCGGAATGTACTTAGGTGTCTTATCCCAAGTATGAGAGGGCTGAACTCGAGCTATTTACAACGAAATAAACTACCCAAGTGCATACGATGTTGTTGCGTGGTATTGCGAGCCGTTCTCGGGCTCTTTTACAACCAAAAATCCGCGTAAAGTACTTGACGATCTTTCTCCGTTGTATTTCCAGAAATTTCGGCACCTTTCCGAAGCGATTTACAAATCCTCTGTTACTTACGACATTTTCTATCATAATTTCTTTATATTTTCTCTGTTTTTTATCGCTATTACTCTGGAAGTATTTGTCATTTCGAATTTTTGCAAATACCATAAAATAGAGGATTTTCTAAAGAATCCAATGATATAAAAAACTCATTTCCGTCAGAAATGCGACTTAACGAGGTTTTTCCGTTGTACGGCAGATATTGATCTGAGATTCCGAATCTACCCTCTTCAACTCCGTATTGGGAAATGACAATGATATCGATGCAAACAAAACCAGCATCATTCAGATTGTTGGTCTCACAAACTCTATAGCACAATTCTCAAGGGAATTCGATGAATTTCACATTCAATGTGTTGAATTTGACATTTCGCATTTTGGTATTTCCAATATTCCAAATTTGTAATCACGGATCATTTCGAAGGAAATTTCATAAAGTTTGACATTCTTGTTCATTGAGTTGAATTTATTGTTTCATTTCAACTCATTTGTCAATGTTATCCTAGCGCGTAATCACTTTCGAATAGATTCGATCAATTTTGAAATTGTCATTTTGCAACACCGATTTTGAAAATGTGCCATCGGTCATTCACAGGAGTTTCAAAAATGAATAGCATAATTTGAATCCGGTGAATCCCTGTGGACTATGACTTTTAATAGTAAACAAGAAAAAAGGAATCGATAGAACGACAACGGAACACGCCGAGTCTTTGAATCGAAAATTCTACAATTTATGATGTGAAATTTTTTTGCTGAATGCATGTACAATAGGCCGCACAACGGTCCAGCATGGATCCAATTCTGCCTATTTGAATTCAAAACTGAATTAACGATGAGTTATTCCGCGCTTTTGAAATGTAAAAGTGAGCCTTCTTTGTGTCATCTGGAGATTTCCAAAACCAACTACACGCAGAAAAATATATTTTTAAAAGTCCCATAATTTATTGAGGATCAGCGCCAGTCTGTGAGGAATGAAATTATTTACCTGAATATAGCTTCAAAAGTACCATATTTTCTTGTAGAAATACATCTAATTATGGGAGTTTTTAAAAGTAAATTCAAGTCAAAACTCTATCTGTCACAGACTGGCGCTGATCTTCAATAAATTATGGGACTTTTCAACAGATCTGTTTTCTGCGTGTAGTTCCTCCCCGACTCGCATTCCAACATTCCAATAGGGAATTGACTACAAATCAGATAATTCTGGTTATGTAGTGAAAAATCTACAATCATCATTTCCATATAACAACCACCTAGAATTTCATGAACCCTGCAAAATCGAATTTCCATTTCGAATTTTTTGCAATTGAACATTGAAAGATGACTTTTCGTTCTCTCAGTTGCGTTAACTGGATTCGGTTCTTTCGCTCTCCCGATTCCTTCAGGACGAACGCTGAATACATTTTCATCTTGATAACAAGAGTTTCGAGCCGCATCACGTTCTCTGGAGTCCCATTGTGTACAGTTATACACATTCCGCTTTCTCAATGATTTTTCACCATAAAACACACGTGGACGAAGAATCGAATGGTAAGTTCAAAAATAAAATTAAGAGAATTCCATACATCCGTAACTAATCGACGATCAGTCTCAGCGGAATTGATACAATTCGAAAACAAATCTTTTTGCGTTGAATTTTTTCATCTCTGCAGTAAAATTCAAATACTTTTGAAACTGGCGTCAAGATATATGATATTATTATTCATGCGATGTTAAGTGTCGATTCAATTACGCCGGTGGTATTAATCAATCAATAAATTTTGAATACAGTACAAAACTATATGAATCAATATTAAGGTATCAAACCAAACGCAATGCCTTCGATACACTCGATACCGCTTACGACGCTGTTTGCAACGTGAATCGATCAAATAGCCTACGGTGCTAATTTACAAACTTTCATAAGCTGAGAATCAGTTTCAAAAGCGCTCGCGGCTTGTATGCGTTCTTACGATCTAGAAATGGAGAAGTTAACCAAAAACCTCTCTACGAGGTAAGGTCTGTCAGGATAAAAATGCTTGAATGGTCGTTATTCGGAGAAAGTTACCGACTCCTATTATCTCATGAGGTTGGAAGGTGTTTCTTTTTGCACTTGTATAGAGAGATTGTGGGAACTGCAAACATGTATTGAATCAACGATGCATTTTGGAATACTTTGAACTCTCATCACCATCATTAAATTTGAATTATAGTGATGGATGTTGAAGATGAAACGGTTGAAAACATCAATACACGTACTTCGAAACTTCAATTTATGGTATACTTTAGTCGAAAACGTTGCTATTGTAAATCAAACTACGAAGTAGAATGATTATCGTTCGATGCGAATATGATGTCTAACAAATCATACGAATTGAAACATAAAAAAAGACAATATTGAACAGAAGTTGTTTTTATGTTATGAGAGTGTTGATTGGATACCGCGTACTTTTTCATTCCCTAGAGAAATTAATACTGTTTGTATGCGATTGATTCGATGGTAGTCCAATATACAAAGATTTTATGATTTCCTTTAGAAATATCGTATGGGTTCACATTAGCGGGAATGAATGAACAATTCATTCCAGAGAATAGTTTTTTTCTTTTATTATCAATCACTCGAGTGGTTGAGAGAAATTTAAAGATCACTTTTAGGACATTTTTTGCGAAATTCGGTCAAATTGAAACTTTGATCGCGAGTGTACCACGAACTAGGCGTAATTTTCACCGTGAAATTTTCATACGCAGGGATCAAACTATCTCAAAGTGCTAAAGGCAGTCGCACTCCCCAGTTTTATGCTACGTAGTAAATGGATGGCAAAACCTAATCCTCTATTACGGATAGAGAGGAATATGATGGAAACGTTAAAACGACAGCGTGCGTGTATTCTTCATTTGTTTTTCATGTATGATATTTCTCTTTCTGTTTATCAGTTCATGGAAGATGTTTCAAAATTTTTAACTGATTGTTTCATTCGTTTTGAATGAATGATATCTCCAACCCAAGAATGTGGGAAGTTTTCCATCCACTTTTCCGTATATGGAGCTGCCATGCTTCCAGAAGATATCTCGAATTTATTATTGGAATCATTCACAAAGGTATTAGATCACGTTGCGGGAATATTCTTTGAAATGTTGCAAATTCTTCGCTTTGACACTTTTCTTCTTCTCATCATCCCTCAAGAGCTGCGTATCAAATTCACAATCACGTGACTTGGAACAATTCAAGATACCATTGGGGTGAAAAAGGCAAAACATGTAAAATACACTTCTTTGATATACAATCTGGTTCAAAGGAAATTCACAGGCGTTTTTCTCACGGGTATATTCTTCAAAGTTTCATTTGAAACTCGAGAATATTTCCATCGATGGAAAAGTTTTTTTCGTAGGTACAATAGACTTTCATCTCGGTACTTTGATATTAGAATTTCCACATTTGTTTTCGAACAAACAGTGTTACGTTGTTCTTGAGTTGGAATTGTGTACCGTATATGAATTTATCAATCATTCTCACGTATCCTTTCATATCGGCGAACACAAAGACCTCAGATAACTCTTCTTCGCACTGAAGAGTGGAATATGCTGGGGTTCTCCATGAGAAGGTTATTCCATGTTCACATAAATAATTTTGTCTGTACACGTTATACGAAGTCTATTACGCCTATCGGATGCTCTCCTTTGGTCTTTAATCAGAAACAACGAGAGATGAGAAAAAGGAAGGAATTCCATTGTACGCGAAACAGATGAACACAGCGAGAAGAAAATAACTCGATTGAATTTGAGGGAAAAATAAAACTGGAGGAAGAAAGACCGGACGAGAGATTGGAAAAATGCAAGGATTGCGGAAGTAGGAAATAAAGCGGAAGAATCAAAATGCACGAAATACACTGAGAACAGATTATAAAATAAGAGATATAAGGGAATCTGAGAGAGGGAGAGAAAAATGGAACGGGAGAAGTTGAAATATTAGCACAAAAGAACATAACAGGCAACTGATGTCGTCTGTTTTAGAGAGAAGAAAGGAAAAATTTTAATTGAAATAAATGACATTGATGCAACATAGTTCAAAGAAAGAAGTGTAATAAATGTTATTAAACAATGCTAAATTATTTCAACTCTTTCTATATGTAATCACATAAAAGAATCACCTTACACCTTAACAGCACTTAATTTCTTTAAAAATTACAGTGACATTGATAATGTATTTCCTGAAGGTTTCTACCGTTGGTTCCTACCATGCCACTGTCAGTGATAAATCTTATTATACTGGTAAAACGCGAGGGATTCTCTACGTGAACTTCACGGGATCTTGATTTATTATACAAAGTATGCTCGAAATAGCGGTTTCGTTACCACTTTTTGATATTTTGAAATACAAGTTGTTGATCGTATTTAATTTCTCACTCGACACGATAAAAACTTTGCGAAAGGATTGACAAACTTCTCATGTCCGTTTCATTGAATTCATGACTAAAAATCTTATCCTCGAATATACACAAATAATAATAATTTCATAAGTTACTCTGAACACATGCACTGAATTTTGTTCGTGAAGCACAATACAAGATGTTGCTATTCCCAATGTAGCAAATCATTCGTACTATTTTTACTTATTCGTACTTATTCGAGTCTCGAAGGAAAATTTGGCTATTCAGATTCTTAGAATTCGAAATAGAGATTCTCAATTTTTAACAGAAAAAAAACCACAAAACCTAATTTACAAGACAAATTATCACTAAATTTAAACAACTTCCTACGTTCTGTAATTAAGAACAAACAACGATGGCAAAAGGAAATTCACGTAAACAGGCCTTTGAAGAACTCTGAACTGATTACAGGAAATCAATTTCAATAATTGCATCGTCGTACTGAACATCAAATTCATTCAAACTTGTAAAATTAAACGTTCACGCATCGAGAAGCCCTCTCACATTTTCGATTTCCCTAAAACCTTTTACGTTTTCTTCAAAGTGTATTCTCAGCCGGGTTTTTTCTCAAGGGTTGGAGATGAATGACGTCCAGCATCCTCGTCAAGTTGCGATACGAGGATAAGCGTTTTGAAGACTAAGTAAATCCTCTTTAGTCGTGGTAACGGTATAAGAAAAAGAAGGAGAAGGAGATGATGAGGAGGAGGTGTTCGTCGAACGTTGCGGTCGACACAGGAAAAAGGGACAAGAGGTGAATGAAAATGGAAGGGGTATGGTTTTACGAGGAGGGCTCACCTTACGCGTGGATGCTTATTAAGGGAATCATCCACAGCCGCTAGTAATTGGATTCTTGGCTTTTCTGAGTGAATGGCGGTCGTGCGTATCCTACTACCACCCCTGCTTCGTGAAAATATCAACCCACCCTCACTCATACTCTTGTAGAGGGGTAAAAAAAATGAAAACTGAGAAGTAGGATTATATTTCTGCGAAAAAGTTGAGAGCATATTATTATCAGTTACCTGCATATTTTATCTTTCACTTGAATTCTTGGAATTTTCGTTTTATTGCTTTCGTACATTCACAAAAATTCTCAAGAAAAATTGGAATTTTTATCATTCATTTAAGCATTACCTTTCTGAAGTAGGTTCTTAAATTGTGCGAAACATAAATACAGGGCCGTCTTTCATAGTCAAGGGGCCCTAGGCCCGAAATGCTTGGGGGCCCATGTGAGGAAATCTTTTTGCTTATATATATATATATAAATTTCTTTTTCGGAAATTTTTATTGAATGACCTTCGCAGTACAATGACAGAACAGAGATTAAATAGTTTGTCATTAATGTTTATTGAATCTACTGTACTGGATTGTATTGATGTTGAAGCAGTGATAACTCACTTTTCTCTTAAAAAAGTAAGAAATAAAATTATTTGTGAATAGAAAAAATTCGTATCATTTTTTACTTCTTTTATTATTTTACCTTTCAAAGAATCCCTTTTTTTGTAAAATTAAAAAAAATGGTAGTCCAAAGAGTTGGGGGCCCCTGTCAGCCTGGGGCCCTAGGCCCGAGCCTACCTCGTCTATGCTCAAAGACGGCACTGCATAAATATCAATACTTTAAAATTCATGAATACAATTGAAAATTATCTATCGTCAAAATTCTTCTTTTGAAGTAGAACAAAGAATATTCGGAGATCGTTCAGTGCTGACTCTTCGATAACCTTTCCACATTCTTCCCACAGGTTCTCCAAGACAGCGAAGTGTAAAATCATTGTAAATTATATATTACATGTTGATTTGTTTTTTTATTATTTCACAATGATAGTTCTCAATCCGTACAAAGTTTCATATAAATCCATATAAAATTTCAGGAAATGTGTTTTGTTTGCTAAGAAATAACTGCCACCAAAATGGTAATTCATCAGAGAATTCATTTCTGAGATTTTCCCTCATCCGAGTCTACAAAGAAAGAGAAAAAAAAAGTAGAACTTAAACGTTCCGTATGATAAAAGATATCTTCGATCCGAAGAAGGGATGATACTTCCGAACTATTCTAACGTCGAGATGAGCAAAAACTCGTTTCAACGGGTCGACAAACTTCTTAGTCTTTATCAGAAGAGTTATTCTCTTTGGACCTTTTGTGAAAAAGCGATTGCATATCGGTTTCTCTGAGCGCGAATTGATCAAATCGCTTGCGGAATATATAAAAGTCAATAGCGAACAAAACTGGAACTCACTTCCAAACACTTGAAATGTTTGATTTATGTTTCTAACTCTTCAATTGTACTCGAAACTGAATACTCTTAACATTCGATTGACCTTATAAAAGAATAGTTTGTCAGATTTCGAAATTTGTCACGCGAACGAGGAGAGCAGAGAAGGTTCGAACCGCATTCTGTAAACGAATTGCGAATGTAAATACATTTCTGAGTAATTGAGTTTATTTAAATGAGGATTGAATCATTCGATCATTAATTCGTACACCTCTGTCGGAAAAAATAGCACTTTGATCAAAGTTTTGTGTTTTTCCTTCTTGAATTGTCAGGGTATGGTATTTCAGTTACACGAATAATAATATAATGCTAATGAATCATCCTCTGTTTCTTTGTAGCCAAACTTTCATCGGGTGTTTA
Organism: Gonatopus flavifemur; assembly: GCA_018340375.1. Taxonomy (NCBI): domain Eukaryota; kingdom Metazoa; phylum Arthropoda; class Insecta; order Hymenoptera; family Dryinidae; genus Gonatopus; species Gonatopus flavifemur. Next base: position 772,809 of record JAFFJZ010000023.1, read on the forward strand.
TGATTGAATTTCCAATGCTTTAGCTTTCAAACTAATTTGCGAGAGTCGCATGGTTCTATAAATTTCAAAAAGTTTATGACATTCCAATTAAAATCTCGTTCGTCCCAGTTACAAGTATTTCATTGAATTCAAATGATTACAGCCGCTAGGTTAATTCTCATGAATCAAATAGTAAAATACAGAACATAGAAGGCAAGTTTTAATAGGTATGAATATAACGATTTTCATGTGTGCTTGTAATTCACTCCTCAAGAACCCGAGTGGAAAAATTTTCAAAATTATATATAATTTTTATATAATTTATATATAATTCAGATATAATTCAATATAAATTTTATACAATTTTGAAAATTTTTCTACTCGGGAACTTTTGAATGAGATAAAACGATTCATTTATAAAATATTTATGAAATCTCTAAAGTTTTTTTTTCCTTTATTTTTGTAAATGACTTTTATTCTCGGAGTGTGACATTTCAAATTTCGGTTATAGTGAGATCCTGCATTCTGTAGCGAATCACAATTTTTTATATCTGTTATGTATAAATTATATGTGTATAATTATATATATTTAAGGAATTTTTTCTCTCGGGGAGCGTAAACAGTACCAAAATCTGCTCATCAATGCGAATCGACTAATTTTCGTAGAATGGCAATGAAAGAAAATATTAGATTTATGTTAAGAATCATTCTGAGCATTCTTTCTTTTCATACTAACATAACGTATAACAATATTTGTACTTACGAAAAACAAACATCCTCCATTGTAAGTGAAATACAGACCTTGGACTCTTCAGACTCTGCAACAACAATAACAACCAAAAACATATGCATCTAATTGAAATTCAAAAATCCCTTCTTTTTATTGCTCCATTGCGTGAATGCACATTTTTGAGAATTCTTAAATCTTATTTGGAAGGAATATGTTTTAGAAAACTATATAAAAATCCAATATAAGGACACCACCCTGGTGGAAATATTTCTCCGAATTTTCTCTAATTTTTTCCGAATTTTTCTCCGTTTTTTTCCGATTTTGTTCGGGAATTTCTCCGAATTTTATACCAAATTGAGACGTTTCTCCGAAACACTTCGCTCATAGTCACTTCTCCGAATTGGAAGATTCAGATGTTTCCCGAATTTCTCCTCGAAAGATCACATTTTTCTCCGAATTGTTCATTTGTCCAACGTAATTTATTTCGTGATCGAAATATTTCTCCAATCTTTTCCGACTCACTCCGAAATTTTCTCCGATTTATCCAGATTTTCTCTAAATTTCATATTGAATTCACGAATTTCTCCGAAATACTCCGCCTCAAATGATTTTTCTGAATCAAAAGTTCAGATTTTCTCCGACTTCTTTCTGAAATGATTATAGTATTCTTCGAATTATTCATATTCTTAACATAATTCATTTAATAATCAGAATATTTTTCCGAATTTCTCCTAACTACTTCCGAGGGAGGATGGGAACTGTCCTACTTAACCTTTGACAATCCCCCCGATTTTCTCCGAAAATTCCCCAATGTATGGAAATTTGAATATAGATAAAATTCGAAGAACTTCGGAGAGGCAGGTCCTTTCCACCTGCTTTCGTAGCCATTCAAAGACAATCGGATTAATCTATCTCGCGTTTAAATGTTGGTGAGTGATCCGAATTCCTCCGAATTTTCTCGAAAAAAACATGCCAATGAATTTCCAAAAACATTTCCGATTTCCTCCGAATTTTTCCTCAGCGTATCACAAGAACAACTTGCCAAGAAATTCGGTAAATCTGTCATATGCTAGCTGTTCCTGTAGAAATTCGAGAAAAATCAGAATAATTCCTTTCTTCGAAGAATTTAGATCATTTTTCCAAATTTCCCCGAACTGCTTCTGAGGGAGGATTGGAGCTGTTCTATTCAACCTTTTACAATCCCCCCGATTCCCTCCGAAAATTCTCCAATGTATGGAAATTTGAATATAGATAAAGTTCGGAGAACTTCGGAGAGGCAGGTCCTTCCCACCTTTTTTCGTAGCCATTCGAAAACAATCGGAATAATCTATGACGCGTTCAAATGTTGGTGAGTGATCCAAATTCCTCTGAATTTTCTTGAAAAATACATGTCAATGAATCTTCAAACATACATCCGATTTCCTCCGAATTTTCCCTCAGTCTGAAAAAAAATCATGCCTAGAAATCCACTAAACCCTCTATTTGTTACATGTTTTCGGAGGAATTCGGAATACTCGGATCGATTGAACAGTTCAAGTAATTTATATGACTTTCTCTAATTTGCTTCTGAGATGTGGAAATAGTTGCATTCAATTGCTGAAAACTTCCCGGATTCTCTCCGAACATTCCCTAATATATATTGAACACATATATAGATGAAATTCGGAGAAATTCGAAGGAAATCGGTATGATTTACTTTCAAAATTTAGTGAGAAGGTGTTCAACTTTTGACGAAAAATCACAAATTCTTTCGAATATGTTGCGTTCGAAACATTTCTAACTTCTCGATTTCCTTTCGCTGATTAGCGGAGAAATTCGGACCATTTGAGAGGAAATATGAACATTTTGTCAAAAAACGGGGATTTGCGAATATTTTTCATAACTTGGTCTCCGAATTCCTCCGAAACTTTCAAAAATGAGAAATTCGTAAAAATATTTCCACCAGGGCACTGATGAAATACCCATAGACCAATGGCTCAATGATGGACCAAGCCTGGCACAAGACCTGCCGAGCCTTGTCTCGAACACGGAGAAAAAGGAATTCGCTGTGGCAGCGAAATCTACCTTTGCTAGGTTCCTTTCGCCAGAGCAGCAAATTTTTTGCTGTGACAGCAAACTATTTGCTGCTCCAGCAATCTTTTTAGCTGCGACAGCGAATTTTTAGCTGTGGCAGCAAAAAATGTTTGTTATCCCAGCAAAATTTGTTTGCTATTCTATATATAATACTGAAAATTTGCTGGCGGAGCAAACATTTTTTGCTGCCACAGCTAAAAAATTGCTGTCGTAGCTAACAGGATTGCTGTTATAGCAAATTTTCAGCTAGGTCAGCAAAAAATTTTGCTATTCTATATATAATACCTCGATTTTCACCAAACTTGGCCCAGGCTTGAAAATGATAAGATCAGGACAAGCTTGGGCCAGTGGTTTTGCCAGGCCCAGTCCAATTCATTTACCAAGCCTCAACCAATGCTTCCTCGATCGCAGATATGGATGAAAAGAGTAATTGATTCATATTTCAGTTCATGACTTTCTCCCTCAGAATACCGTACATGAATTATCTTAAAACATAAATTATCGAAGAACGTTCTTCAAAATCAGTTGATCTCCGTGTATGATGACGATTAAAAGTATCCTATTACCATTAAGTGAAGTTCTATCCTTACTTAGATCAATTAAATCTAGCTTGGTGTGTAAAACTAGTGTGTAGGATTAATTATGGCAGGAAGATCAGGCCTGCCCTGGCCCGATGGTTATCCCCAATTCTTCAGCCATTGTGAATTCAAAATTCAGCCAATATTTATAAACATTGCGCACTTTATGTGGGCAATATTGGCACAATTGTTCTCAGCGAAAGCTCGATTTTTACACTTGTGCCAAGCTTGTACCAAATGTAGTGACCATTTCAAAAATATTAACAAATATCCCATGACTGACTATTCATTGGGAACAACAGGGCAATCATGGAACAATATTGGGCCAATTGTTCTTCAGAGAGGTTTGTTTCCGACACATGTGCCAACCTCGGGACAAGCTTGGGATTTTTTCAGTCTTGGCAATACTTGTATGGGTACCTTTTCTGAAACACAGTGGCAGCATTCAACAATTGTGCATCCATGACTTGACGCTTCTACCTTCCTCAAGACAATAATGAAAAATATTCGCAGATCATTCCGAACCCACAGTCCGATGCGAGTAACAATTATCTACTTATTATTCTCAACCTCTATACATAGCGTAAGAATAGCAATAAATTAATTTGAAATACTGGGAAAGATTTTTCATTCATTTTATGACATAATAAATTACGATGACAGGATTCACAGACCTTTGTTTCAAAGCGTTCATAAATTCCAATTGAATATTGAATATTTGACATACGGTGTGGAGAGCAACCGAACCACACTTTAATGGTCTTTATATGTACAATTGCAGTGACCCTGTGTTATGGTACTTCCTATTTCACGTACCTTGAATCCAAAATAATTGATACATCGATCTCTACAGCGATTTCTGGTATTCGAGTAGTATCGTAATTCCACTACTCTTGCAATCCCGTGTTGTAATCGTCTCATTGAATGTATTCACAACCACAATTGTTTGTGAGTACGAAAGAGCAATAAATCGTGACAGTCACTCTCGTACGATGTAACAGATATAAGGCGATAGGATAATAATTCTTCGGTAGATATGAGAAGAATTTCGTATATTCGGAATCGTCGACTGGGACCGATCGATTACTTCTAATCCGATATAAGCTTATCCCACTCAATGGGAGAAACGTTGATGGATCATCATCTGAGTTACAATACAATGTACAACAAAGGATTAAACCTTTAAGAATGGTTAGATATGCACGATCACTCGTATCTTCATTTATCAAAGCAAAGTATCAAAAGGTGATATCATATTTGTGTTAGGTGGATCATCGTGGTTCTTGTAAAATAATAGCATGAAATTCTATAGGGAATCCTTCGAATTTAATATCGACAGAAAATTTCCTCGTTAGTTATTCTGTACCCTGAAGTATAGCATACAAATTTACAACACTGATACTTCCCTAGTAGAAATTTCAAACGGGAAAATACCAGAGCCTGACGAGGCATGTCTGATTTCCTATCAGGTCCTCATCAGGTATCGTTACGGTTTTCCCTATTTCGCTCGATTTTATGGAAATCTCATCCGAATCTTATCGTACCCCTGCGTTACAACCCTATTTGAATCCTATTAGGGAAATCAGATAAGTCCCTTGTAAGGGCTTCATAAGATTTTCCTTGTTCACAGTTTCCGGATTCTAACCTGATCAGGACCTTATTAGAAATAGGGAATGCCTGATCAAATTTCCACTGGGGTCTGGTGGAATTAAACAATTCACGAATTATCCAATCACTTTCAAAATTATGATATTTATATAATTGTGAGGAATGATATTGAAACTTGATTGAAAATACAATTCTTGGTTGGATCAGGTTGATCAGGATGTTTCTCAAAATCCTTTTTGAACTCAAGTCTTGTCTCTTCAAATTTCAGATGCCATAGAGTCAAACGATTGGTCATATTCAATTCTCAACTCGAATCTTTGAAAGCCACATGAAATTGCATACATTATTCTCATAAATTTGAATAATATATTAATTGTATTATAACAATGAGAATAGAAGAACAATAAACCTATTCTATTGTCATATTCGCACGGTTTCTGGATCAGCATTTCATACATGTTTATAACGAATTTACAGTTGGAATAATAAAGTAAATCATGTCACAGTCAATCTTTGGAATACACGTAGTGTGTAGCACACAACCATAATGAAAACCAAACAAATGTGGTAGTCGCAACGCTTCCCATTTCACAACCGATCGTTCGATCATCGTCGCTCGAACATGTGATGAAATAACGAAAGTGAAAACATTCCTCGTAATATTTTTGTTCCAGTTGGATAATTCCGAATTCGATCGTTACGATAAGACGTGATTTTTAAGGTTGATTCGAATGGAATATGTACCCATAAACAGTGGACAATCTTGATTCCTAACTGCCGAATGTGTACCTTGTATCCATCGGTAAATCAAAGCGGAAAGTAAACCCTGGAACACTGGTTCATCCGGTCGATTTGTGAATATAGGGTGAATAATATTTACATTCATTTTTTTCTGGCTCGCTGGAAATGGGAGCGAATATAGCAGCGAATCATGAGCTCAGAAACGCAGTCAATTTAACTCAACCCCAACCGTGAAGAAATGTTGAGAGATAGAAAAGTGCAGGAAAAGGAAAGATGGTTGAATTGATCCTGGATTCAAATTCTTGATATAGAACAGAGAGAGGCTTCCAAGTATGCATAATATTATCGTGGTTATCTCTGTTATGGCTTACCGGGTTATTAACTCGTTAATTGAAAGTAATTCAATATTTAAATTCAAATTCACTTCACACCTATACGAGTACAGCAAACATCATGTAGATTGTTATCACGCGAGCACGATTTTTGCTATCAAAATTCAGGTGGAGTCAGCGTTATTTGGATTATTGAAAATTCAAAATTCTGATTTAAATTAGCGACAAGGCAATATTACTTGCTTTAAAATTCATCATCCTTATAAAAAATGTTCACCTATGATCTACCAAAACTTGGAAATCATAAGATTTCTCTTACCAATTTTTACAAATGGAATTAGCCGAGAAAGTCTGTTGTTTGTGTTGATGTAGTTCAGCGTGTGTTGCCATCTATCGTTGAAAAGCAGAGTGAATGTTAGAAGGAGAGGCGCTTTGTATGAGTCATGTGACTTTTTCTATCACTACCGTTTCGACCATTGTACGCGTTGCTCGTATTGTACATTCAACAGCATCATTTTAGTCTGTTTAATAAAGTACGAAATAACTTTCAACACATATTCAATTTATATTTTATTTATATTTATCCTTAACAGTTTGTACATGTTGGATTCACGTTGGACTAATGCTAACTCATGAACCAGCTTTAATAAACCCCTATTGGTCTAAGATAACAATTCTTTTATCATTCCTAGCTTTGGTTCGTCCTACTCAAAAGGCTGTGCGTGGGCCTTAATTCTGGACCCAGTTGTTATCCGTAATCAGGCCATGCATGCTTGGGAAAAATCATAATCCTTGATTGATTAAGTTTGTAGTATGGCACTAACAAATATTCCCACAATTTCACAGATGACTGCCGATGGCTACTATGACGACTAATTCGTGTATTTGGTATTTGAATAGCGGAGAATATTGCTGTAACAGCTAACTTTTGGTTACTATAAGGCAATGAACTTTATTGCTCCAGTTAATCCAGCTATCCAAATATGAGCAAGGTATAATACCACCAGTATAGTTCTCTTAACGTTTCAAAAGAAATGACTTTCGCTGTTGAAGATATCATAGCATTAGTTTTTCCATTACAAAGGAGGGATGAATGTTAAGTTCAAACAACAAACCATCATAGGGTTTCCGATGTAAGAGTAATGCGGTCTAGTTGCGATTCAAAGGAAACTACAAAAGATATACGCAGATGACATGATTCACAAGATCAATGTACAACGACGGATGGAGGAACTTTCGAGTAAGAGAAATAGTGATAGACTTTCAACTGTAACGGCTGAAGTGAATACTGAGAAACTTGATGAATTGTTTGACGCGGACAGAAGTGTAATCATCTGAAGGTTTGCTGAAGAACTGAAATGTCGTGACAATCAGTGTTGCCCGTAAGGTGAGGAAAGACTGCTTTTGTTACTACATTGCCATTTCTCCTCCAGGTCTTATCAAGATAAACGCACACAATTGAGCAAGATTGAAAGGGAAAATCATTGGGAGCAAATAATTCACCTTGGCGACTAAACTGGTCACGACGTCGTACAAACGATGATTGTTGGTTTAGGGTACCATAAATAGTGTTCGAAGTGGAATGACGGCAAAAGCGCTCTATGCTTTTCGAAGCATTCCAAGCTGATAGAGATACTTGTTTGTCAGTACAAATATGACAGAGAATGAAACGCGAGCTTATTGGGATGAATTAAGAATGAAAACAAAACACGCGATATAAGTTGTCTTGTCAAAGATTGATCAATCTACAGTGCAGGCTGAAATCTATTGAAAAAGCTGTGCTCAAATCAAATGATCAAATCTTGTTCAATCAACCAAGGTTTTATGAATCTGATGGATAGTTCAGTATACTACTGTGGGCAAAAAATAGTAAGACTTTGTTCATAATTAAAAAATTCTCAATTTATTCTTCCAAATCTGCTTCGTCCCCCTCAAAGTAATCCCCCCTGGCCCCAATACACTTGTGCCAACGTTTTTGAGTGAATGGTTTCCCTGGAGCGGTCGTTTGAGTTTGCTGAATAGCCAGAAGTCACACGGAGCTAAATCAGGTGAATACGATGGTTGCGGCACGATATTGGTTGAAAATTTGGCGAAAAACTCACGAAGAATCAATGAGTGATTTTGGAACCAATCGTGCTTTCACTTCTCTGAGGCCCAAATGATCTTTCAAAATGGTTTTCACTGATCCTTCCGATATTCCAAGGATGCCAGTAAGGTCTTTGACTGTTAAGGGGAAGTTTACCTTTTTATTGACCAAAACAACGGTTTTTTCTGGATTCTTTTTTTCATAGAAGGAAATAAGTAATCAACACAAACTTTTGGCTGCTCGTTTAATACATCAAAGACTACAAAAAAATATGTTTTTTATTAAAAAATAGCGTGACTGTATCCGATGAGGCGTCCCGTAAAGTGACTGTCTCAGAAAAAGGTGGTCTACTGTTGACCACTCTAGCACCTGCAAAAATGATCGGAAATTGAAAAATGAAAAATTTTCATAAAATATATGAGTTTAGTTGAAGCCTGGACTACAATCATCGCTAAAAATCGGAAATTAAGAAAATGGCGGGCATTTGAATTTTTGTTTTTCGTTTTTCTTGCTTTTTTTTGCTCTTTAAAGTTCTGTAAAAAAAAAGTTATGCATATATCATCTTGGTTGTAGTTCAGGCTCCAATAAATCTAATAAGCTTTGAAACCAAAAAAAAAGGTAATCCGTCGAGTAGTTGTTGAGTAATCGTGGCCAACAGTTCAAAGAACATGGCTTCGAGAAAAACGCATTTAAAGATTTGATCAACGAATAATCTGTGTTAACGTCAAAATAATATACCTTATGATTAATCAGCGATTCCAGGGGCATACATCAGTCCTTCCTCAAGCTCATGAGGCTGACTATGGTACGAATATATGGGCGCCCAATTCAAAAATATTTATGTAAAACACCCCAGTGAACAATTATATGAGGAAGAACTCTACGAGAGTTCTTCTCAGAGATAACATTGAGATTACACATAAGGATATCATGCAGTCATCAGACTTACGAGGACTCTGTGCGAAGAGCTCTGTGGGATATCTTTGAAAAGAGGACATTATGATTTAGTGAAACTGATATCAAATAGTTATCATATCTCAAGTGTCTTTCAAGCGATCACTTGATGATATCTTTCTCAAAATTTCATTTTGATTTCATAAGAATGATGTTCAGAAGTTGTAATTAATGATGCAAGATGCAAGGGCGTATCCAGGATTTTTTTTTGGGGGGGGTCCACGTTTGATATATACATATATATATATATATATATATAGGAAGAGAGAGAGAGCGTTTCATGAATCATTAATTTATATTTTTATCACGATTAGGAGAGTAACGAAACAAAGAATACAGAAGATCTGCTTATAAATACTTTAATACATTCATTAACTCATTAAAATGTCTCATATTTTAACAAATTCACAAAAGCATAACAAGGAACAGGTTTGTGATAAAGATAGAAAAGAGTTGGTTTAAAACCAATAGTATTACATTTTTGGAAGATTCCATAGTGTTAAAATATTTCATACATGAGTACGAAAATCAATATCTCTTATTCGAGATACAATTTGTATCAATACTTTTAGTTCTTATAAATATTCAATTGATACAATCATTAATATTTTTGGGTCATTATATCAAGCATTAATGAATCCCCAACAGTATCTGAAAATTATCCATCAAATAAGGTGGCACAAAAGTTATATTATTGCATTACTTGAATATGCCGAAGAGTTTAAATATTTGGAATCCAAAACATCTCATAAATCAATTTCAAAGAAATTTATGATTTCATATAAGAATGCACAAACTGTATACGAATTTCAAGAGATTCGATCAGTCAAATGGCAAAATCTCATGATACCATATGAAATCAAGTTTATATACCAGATTTCATCTGGTTTCTGTCCTAGAAATAACTACCCAATGAGAACAGCTTGTCGAAGTGACATCAATTTGATGGCATTTTGACTGAGTTGTTCTCATAGGGTAGAATCCATTCGAATTTATGAGACCTTCTCAACTGCTAAGTAAAACACAAATATCCGTAGCATGTTCTGCGAACCCTCTTAGCACATTAAACGTCCTGTTCATGTATTATGAACATTCTAAGCACGATGTACGAATCCTGTGTTACTAGGATATCTGGGTATTCATTGCTGGTCAAATATTTGAATTTATTCATTAAAAGGGAAAGAATTTCACAAAGTTGCATAATTCAGTGAAAAACTATGGTAAGACAAATTCAAAAACCAATTCGAAAAACAAAATATGAATTTTTGAATTACATTCAAATCTCTTATCTACTTTCTAAATCTAGAAGACTGAAAAACCACACGTTTCACTCCACTAAATTTCAGAAGTGAGTTTGTCCGACTTGAATGGGATTTTCACTCGTTTCGAGTGAACTCATTCTTTTGAAGTAGAAAATTCATTTTACAATTGAAATGGTTGAAAGCTTTGAACCTAAAACTTTGGACCACTACTCTGACAGAGTGAACATTTCACCTAAAAATTTGACAAGCACACTTTTGGCTGGCTAAAGAGTGCAATCTCACTCTGAAAATTTCATAGAGTTCTACAGTATGTTACCAATTTCTGATAGGGATTTCGGTTTTTGTGAAGATATTCAGTACAGCACTTTCTTGCGGAAAGAATATCTTCCCGAATGCTTGGTTGTATTATTTCGTACGATTCATGTTGATGATTTTTGGTTGAAGTGTGAAAATTTGTAAGGCTCTTTCTCTTTAAAGGAGTGGATTTGGTTTTTTGACCGGTAGTTGCCCCAATAAAAATATTTCTCTTCGAAATTCTTCAAAACTCTTCAGATTTTTCTACATAACTGTCAGATTTCGGACGCTTTGAGAAATTTGCAGAATTTTTAACCATAAATATTACTCTGCAAAATTGTACATAATTCTTCCAATCTTCGTAATATTTTATGAATTTCTCCAAAAATTCGTACAAAACTCGCCAAATCTCCATATTACATGAAATACTTCTCTGCATATTTCTGCATTACTCTACAAATCTCTGTTTTATCTATTCACTTTTGCTTGAGAAAAAAAATTTGTGTTCAGAGTTTATCTCTACAAATCTCCTTCCAGTTCGACTTGAATGACATTACGGAAGAGACACCACATTGAAAGTCCATTTTTAGGAACTTTCCTCAGTGAGGATCGAACCCGGGTCCTGCGAGTGAGAAGCAAAGCCTCTATCACATCAGCGGATCTCCGAGATGACTACAGTGATCTTAAAGTACCACTTATAGGAATCATCGCAATGGAAAATTTTGAAAAATTCGTTTTCGTGAGGTATAGACCAATCAATTCAGAATCTTCTGAAACGAAAAATGAATAGGTCGTGGGAGAGGGGTTTTTTTCGACCTTAACTTGTAAATTTTTCCAAGTGCTGGGTCAAATCGATAGAAAATTTTAAAAAATTCGTTCCCGTCAGATATAGACTGATCGATCCAGAATCCTCCGAAAGGGAAAATGAGTGGGTCGTGGGAGAGAGGTTTTTTCGAGGCCTACTAGTGAATTTTACTTGAGTTGTTTTGAGTCGATTGAAAAATTTGAAAAAATTCACTTTATCTCCGCAAATGCGATTTGAGAAAAATGTATGAATTTGTATAGAAAACTCAACTCTCCGCCACAAGCCGTAATATTCTTGGAATAGACAAATAAAGAGAAAATTCAAATTTTTTTCTGTAAATGTAGTTTGCAGAGAAATGTATGAATTCGTGGAGAAAATTCCTTTCCTCATCAAATGTTTCCACCACTTATCAAGTAGAAAAATGTTGAGAAAATTCAACATTTGGAAATATGGATTAATATAATATATTTTCTGAAATATGGATTGATAGATTTAAAAATTTCTTCTGCACTGCGTACACGATTGCGTTCCACAGAATTATCTGAAATACACAAAGTTTTTTTTTTCAAGTTTATGAGTTTAGCTCCTATGTGAATTGAAGACACTCATCAATTTGTTCTGAAAAATGAATCAAATATTTGTTTGAAGTAAAAAAATCGATTTTTTGTGAAATCTAAAATTTGAATTTTTATTCCTGTTATTAATAACTGTTTTCGCATGATTTTTAATGAATTTATTCAATACGTATAGAAAAATTCACAAAGTAACAAACTTACTCACTTACTTTGTTTCTATAATTACAAACTTGGAAAAAAACCTTTTTGTTGTGGTTCAGATAATTCCGTGGAACGCAATCGTGTACGTAGTGTAGATTGAATTTTTGAATTAATTATTACATATTTTAGGATTACTTCCGAAATAATTGATTGAACCTTATAAAAAACACAGTTTTTTTTATACTTCATGATACGTCCAATAAAGTGTTGAAATTCCAAAAAGATCTGATGGCTGGTTTTATTATAAAACAATCATGAAAAAGTGGCTAATTTCCCAAACAGCACCCAAAGTTCTCAAAACGTTTTAAAAACGTGTCCAAAGTCCCACAGATGTTGGTTTCCAAAAGCACATTTTCCAAACGTCTTAGGAACATTCATTCAATGTGTTGGGGAGCACGTTTTGGGGACATTGTTTACACATGCTATGGTACGTTTTCAGAACGTTTTCGAGACGTTATATGAAAACCAAGTATTTCATCTCTAACCTATACAAATGTATATTTATAGTTTTACTAGGGAAAAAAGTGCCAAACAACCATAAAAATATATTTTGTATTGAATATTTGGAAAGATTCCTTTCCAGAAGTTCAAAACTATTGGCAGAATGTAAGTTCTCAAGAGTTAAATCAATATATTAAGATTCACATAACCTTAAAATTGACGCGAAACAGAATTTCACTATCTGCAATGTATTAAAGAGATGCAAATGTAATTCATCAAATCTATCGATACAGGCTTCACCGCAGTTCATTTGCATCTCCTCCCCTGGTAAAAATCGAACGTGCTTAAAACACCGTCAAAGCGTGCAATAAAGTGATAGAAGCGTTTGTGAAAAGTTTCGACCGCCAAATGACTCTAAGGCAAATTTGGTTGAGCGTGCTATCACATTTCATTGAACGTCCAACGCACCCTTCTTACTGAACACTCTTCTCCAACTCTTCAATAACTCTTTCCTGATGTTTACGATATTTCGGTAGTGAAGGTTTATAGGACTTCCCTTGTGTATATGTTTTGATTGATTGAGAATTATATGATTTTGAGGTTAGAATGTTTAGAGGGTATTCTTTACCTTTTATACCAGTTGTTAAGCTAAAAAATTTTATTCGTATTCAAGATACATTTACCAATATAATTACTAAACAACAATTGTTTGGAATTATCGAACTGTAATTTGATGATGTTTGATATGTGCAAGTTAATTTAAATTCTTTTGCACATTTAATGATTACACATGGGATATTGAAATTGATTTGTAAACTTTCAGGATGAAAAATCATTTTAATTCAATGAAAAAAATTGAATTTAAAGCACATGCCCTTATGACACAGTTCATCAGGGAAATAAAGTTCCAATTTTTCAATCACCGATGTTAGCCTAGCGGTAAAGGACTTGCTCTCGGGTTCAGAAGTTTTTGGTTCGATTCCCCTTTGCAAATTCTTTTTTTTTACTTTCTTTGGGCTCACTTTCATGCACGCTTCACATCCGCCAAATGACTCCTCCGAAACGCTTCTGATACTTTGAATTGACTCTTCGATTACTCTTATAGGACTCTCTAATAACGTCTTTGTAACTCTTCCCAGAACGCTCCATTTTCACTAGGGTCGAAATGGAGAACATTAAAAAATTTGGCACAAGTTTGATCTTTAACAAATTCTCATTTAACATGTTTCATAAACGTTCCATAGAAACCTAAATAAGACTATACCGGACATTCGTACATCCCTGGAATTTCTATGCGACATTTTCAAAACTCTCAAACGTCCTGGAACATTCTTTGAACGTTCTTCTTCTGACCAAGTACGTTTTCTGAACGTCCGAAGAACGTCTCAGTGCTGTTTGGGTTGCTTCCTGAAGTAGATATCCTTTTTAAATGAATCCAGTGTACAGAGCCCAAAGTTTTAAAAAATGTCTTCAACAAAACTCTTTCAAAATTCAAAATTTAGGCTATATACAGACGTTAAGATGTAACAGATGTAAAGAACAGATGTAAAGAATCATTTCCATAAATGTTGGTTTTTTTTTATGAATTCAATTTCGAGAAATTCTTTGCAAAAAAATGTGCTGAGATGTTAACTTCATAACCTCAATTTCATCTTTTGAACCTCATGAATAAGAACTCTAAATACCTTCAAACTCGAGAGATCTATCCAAGGTCATACGTGTGAGCTCCCGACTTGACCAAGGTCATGACATCTATAGGAACTCAAAATCAGGAACTCTTACAGATGACATTCCACGATATCTTCTTCTCTTCAGGAATCGACGCATTAGGTAACATTCAGAGAGCTTTATGTTATCTTGATGAATGTACTTTCTGTCATCTTGTACAAAGTTATGAAATCCTCAAGAACTTTTCATGAGAACATATTGTTCATTGGGACACTTCGCTCGAATCACCGTTCGATTTCAATTTTTGAGACGGAAGATAGGTCTCGTTTTTGTTCCATAACTTTGAAAAAAAAATATATTCGACCAAAGAATTCGATGATCATATTCGTTGAGACCTATATTCTGATTTATGACAAAAAAAGAACCAACTCGAAGTATAAATAAACAACCTTGTAACAACAATGCGAAATTTTACATGGTTTTTTTCTTAAAAAATTTTTATTTTTGATCCGTTTATGACTTCCCTAGTAACACACAATCTTCGTCAAACGTTCTGAGAATGTTTGCAGGACGTTTAAATATTCTAGGAACGTTCGGAGAATATTTTACGCACATTGGTGTTACTTTGGTTATAAGGGCTCATTTTTTTCCTTGTGAGATTTAAAAAACCTCTACCATGGGGATTTTTTTATATGAGTCATCATGACACTGTCACACGCTTTTGTTCATCAATAGTAAAATACGTTCCCATAAACAAAAGCACGTGACAGTGTCATGATGACTCATATAAAAAAATCCCCATGGTGAAGGTTTTTTAAATCTCACAATCCTGGTGAAAATGGGAGCGAGAAGAAAGAGTAAACGAAGCGTATGCTGAAGGGTAACAGAAACGATAATGGAAAGTACACGAAGCTTGAATGAAAAGGATACAGAGAGTATGTGAAACGGGAATTGAAACTAAGAAAGCGGGAAAAATTCAAGAAATCTAGACAAAAAAATTGAACCCTGTGATGAGAATCGAACCGGTGACTTTCACTATGGTACGGTCTTATCCACTGAGCCATGGATCGTCGGTGACATCGATTGCTGACAGATGTTATTTGGAGTCAGGATAGGTATGACTCACATACGCTCCATATAACCTCCCAAACAGACACGAAGATGTCTTTTGGAACTCTGAAAGATATCTTCCAAAAGTACAAGAAGTCTTGAAGAATTTTCTGAAAGATATCTTTTCGTATTCGATATCTAAAAGATGTCTTGCAAAATTCATGAAAACGTCTTAGAAGAAGCTTAGATTTATTCACGAAGAAAAAATCTAACCTGTTTGTTTCCTTCTTCTCCCCCCTCCTCCTCCTCCTCCTCCCTCTCACACCATATTCGTCTTTGTCACTCTCGCACTCCTATGAAATTTACTTTATCACAATCTTGGAGGTTGCGGGAATCGAACCCACGCATCTTACGATGTACTTACGCTTCAGTGACCTGAGCTATAGAGGCAGTTTGGTTTTGATATTTATGATTGCCAATATAACACAGTGAAATCATGTTAGTGATGTACATTCTCAGAGTAGAAGTGATCTTTTGGAAAAACTGTTATTATATAAACAAATGTCAGATAAGTTGGTCATGGATACCACAGATTCTTCCTAAATTATTCCTATCCCAACGTTATTGAAGAATAACTTATTAATGAGTATGAATGAGAATTTTTTTGGATTGACTTGAAGGCTGTATATAAAATTGAGCGTAAAAAGTTCAATAATTTGTAAAATATTTGTGTCTTGAAGATTCGTTAATTCCAGCGCGGGTATTGAAAGGTTACAAAATCGTGATATTTGCAGAATTAAAAATCTCTTGGCATGTTTATAGATTTTCCAAGCTCCCGATTTGTGAACGAGTTCATCACATGTGTAATTCGATTATAATAACAGGCACATTCCAAGTGTCATTCATGTCAATTCATATGAACAGGTATTCATAACCTAAACTTGCTGACAATCTATCCTTCCAAACATATGTTGTTAAAGTCTTCCAAGAAGATATCTTTCAAACGCTTCTAAAAGATATCTTTAAGATATCTTGCGTGGTCGTCTTGGAGATGTCTTGAATCAAGACATCTTTTAGAAATCTTTTACAAGATGTCTTCCCAATACTTCTGGAAGATATCTTTAAGAAATCTTCAAGAACGTCCTTGAAGATCTCTCAGGTGAGTATTCTTTTAGATATCTCCAAGAACTGCATGCTATGTGGGCTACTATCACGTCGCATGAAGTATATGCGAAACGGGATTGGAAGCTTATGAAACGTATACAGAACGTATGATTTGATGACTTTCCAGCAAGCGGGTATCATCCCAAATAGCACAGAGTTCGTGAAGAATTCTTCAAGAACATCATTCGAACTCTAGAGTTCCAAAAAAGTTCTTTAAAAATTCATCGACGAACTCTGTGCTATCTGGAATACGCTCCAGAAAGAGGGAGTTGAAACGTTTTTTGCTTCGTATACGTGTTCTTCTCGCTTTGTATATACGCTTTATTTCCACCAGGGAAGGAATAAAATGAGCCCTCATAAGTCATAAACGGATCAAAAATAAAAATTTTTTAAGAAAAAAAACCATGTAAAAATCCGCGTTGTTGTTACAAGGTTGTTTATTTATACTTCGAGTTGGTTCTTTTTTCGTCATAAATAAGAATATAAGTCCCAACGAATATGATTATCGAATTCCTTCGACCTTGGTGCTCTGCTTGACAATCATTTTTCTGATTTGATCCTGAATTCTCCCGGAGAACTACCTTAATCGTCGATTCTCAAGCACCAATTCCTTGATTTTATTGACGTCCCACACAGACAACAAGAGCTCTTTTAGATATCTGAAAGATGTCTTTGAAAACTGCAAGAGCTCTCGCAAGACCTTTCCAAAAGATCTCTTTTCGTGTGCGAAAAGATGTCTTATGCAGCACCAATAGATATCTTTTAGTTGTCTTCAAGAAATCTAAAAGACATCTTCATAAAATGTTTAAGAATTCTCAATGATTTCTTAAAGATGTCTTTAAGAGCTCTTGAAGAGATCTTGAATCCTTCTTGAAGAATTCTTAAATCCCTCCTGAAGACTTTCTGAAGAATTCTAAAATATCTCTTGTAGATTTCTTGAAAGTATTATTAAAATGTCTTGATTAAAATCCTCAAATATCCATAACCATACGGATTTATTCATTATTTTGATTTATTAATTTGAATAAAGGCTTACCAAAACATATGAGGTGTTTGCATACATATAATTTATACTATATAAATAAAATTTACATATAATTTGTACGATATAAGTGAAATACAGTTTTTAAATTTTTGTACTGGTTTTGTAACAGAAGATGTATAATAAATTTTGATATTCTTATTTCAAATCTCAACAGTAAAATAAACTTTTTTAAATTTTTTTTCATGAATAACGAAACCTTACATGGACAAATGAACTATTCAAAATTTATCACGCCTCACACATCATCAAAATTTATGAAAACGCTTTATGAATGTCGTCATTATACCATCGGAATAAAATAAAAGAACAAAAATACTGATAAATCACATATGAGTAACTATTTGAAAAATATAAATAACGAGAATCACATTTTGTAGAAACTTCGAACATGTCTTTTCAGTTTGCACTTGACATTTTCTCTCTGTCTCGATTGCCATATATATATGAATATAAAATGAATCACAGTTTTGAATAATACTTCAGCGAGTGACAGACTCAATAATGAATATTTTGTTTATTGCCCAGGTAGCACACGCACGTTATAAGAATGTTCTGAGAATATACGTTAAGGATATTCGAATATTCCATGGAGATTCTTATTACGTGCGAATATATTCTACGCACATTCTTAGAATGTTTGAATGGGACTGTTTCAAATATTCTCAGAATATGATGGCACGGATATTGTGGGAATATTAGAAAAAAATGCTGTTAAAATAAGAATTCCCGTCAATATAAACTTCTGCGTGTCACCGAAAACTACTTCACAATCAATTTTTTCTATCATTAGATATCTGTAATCACGAATGGTTAGCGATATCATGGATTCACATAGATGGATAAGATACTTATGATCGCAACATGCAATCATAATATATACGGTATTTCTCAATATTTCATTACACTTTTGAGGATTATTTTTCACACATGGCGCTCTCAGAGAACATTTCCGATATTAAAATGCACCTTTCATAGATTGATTATTCCCAAAACACAAATTAAAATAATATATTGTCTAAGGGTCTATAGCCTGTCAACAACATTATCCGCCATTAATCAATTCATGTCATCACGATACTTGCGCATGCGCTGTCCATCAAACTTCCTACAAACTTTGTACGCATATTGTACGAACGTTCCTAGAATATTTGAAACAGTCTCATTTAAACGTTCTAAGAATCTTCTGAGAATATTTACGAATCTTCTACGCTCTTTGTGAGAATATTCGATCAAGTACATTTCACGGATGTCGTGAGAATATTCTCAGAATATTCTGTGTTACATGGGTGATGTGGATCAAATCATCCATTATTTTTCTGATTGAGACGATACCTCATTTTGTCCCCGGCATGATGTAACCAATTTTGTACATGCCTTGTGAGACTTGAAATCGTACCGTGTTCACGATACTTCTTCACACCGTTGATTGTATCTGAAATAAGAAGTTTTCAGAAATCAAGGTTATGTTCCAAAATTTTAATGCATCATAATGAAATAAGAATGGATCAAAAAATAGATCAGATACACTCCCGGCCATAAGTTTGGAATTACCTGTCGAAAAAAGCTAAACCTTTGAAGTGTCATATCTCAGCCAAAAAACATCGTAGAACAAAAATCCAAAAACCATTTTAAAGAAGGAACTTTCCTCTTCAAAACGCGTTCTGAGATTTCCTTCAATCTTCATTTTTCAATGAGGTACGTTTTTTTTCATTTTTCGTGTGCAGATTCAAATCGCTGCTTCTCCACAAGCAATGTGTTGATCATCAGTTGATGTTGGAGGCTGTCCTGTACGTGATTCACGTACACGCTCTCACAAGACACGCTCTCTTTGAATAATTTGTGCCGATCGAAAACACTTGCTCGCGACAAACAATTATCACCGAAGGCCTATTGCAATATTTTGAACGTTTCGGCCCCAGAAATTTAATTCCGCACACAAAATTTAATGGAACTTCTTTGTCGAATAATTTCACTCATTGTAAAAATCGCCGGATGCACTTTTTGTACTCCAGAAAGACAAGCGTATACTAAACACTAATGATTATTTGGCTATGACATTTCCCAGACAGCACAGAAAGTTCTTTGAACGTTTTGAAAACGTGCTCTTGGTTTCGCGTGTTTTCCCTGTGCGAAAAAACCAATAGAAACCGATAGGCGAAATCCTAATGGAATCAATGATATCCTATCGGTTTCTATGCGGTTATTGTCACAGGACCCAAGGGTTCCTGTGAGATTCTAAGTGGAATCTGATGTTCCATGGGTTCCTATCCCTGATTAATTCTGATAGGAATAAAATAGCCTATCGGTTTCTATGCGGTTATTGTCGCAGTACCTATGGGAATCCATGGGAATCTATGGGACTTTTCGGACAGGGTTTGGTCCCGCTGAAGCAAGTTTTACAAACGTTTAGAGTACCTTCCCATTTGATATCCTTGAATACGTTCTAAGCACGTTTTTTTGATCTACTACCAGACGTTCTCATCATGTCTTCTAAACGTACTTTCATGAAAACTAACCTTGAAAAACCACAAAGTCACACGGGGACATAGGTAGAACTAACCGAGACATTTGCATATCCCTGGGACATACATGCGACGTTTTTGGAACATCCTGAGACGTTATTTGCACGTTCTCTGTGAAAACAAGCACGTCTTCAGAACGTTCAGGAAACCTCCCGGTGTTGTATGGGTTGGCACAGATGTCAATGACAGTCATACCAACCGAGAAAAAAAATTTTCGACGAATGGGTTTTCGCGCGAAATTTAAATCAAAGAGTCGTACTATTTTTTGCCCACAGTAGTAAATTGCAGAAATTCAATGTTATCCTTATGTTTGTCGGCGGCATAGTAAATTTGACAATAAATTTTTCTCCACGTTGTTTTCCTTTCCTGTCCAGTTTCTGATTTTTGTATCGAGAAAACTTGAGAGAGCAGTCGAAGACAGAAAACACACAATCCTGAATAATCACTTGAATATGATCAAGTTTGTTTAAAGTTTGTTGAAACTCAATTGTCCTTTATTTTCAAAGATGACACGCGCGAGTATTCTGTTTTGTCCCAACACATTGACTTCCAGAATAGATTTTTTCAGTAAATGAGTTTTCTCTCCGAAGCAATGCTTTTGTTCATCATAAATATTAAAATATTATTCTCATGATATTAGAACCACACATGACACGTTCTTCGTATCTCGGTGCGTGGAAATCTCATTTGAATCTGCATTTGAGTCACGTTCTGTCGGGACTGCGATGTATGTGAAAATAATCTCATTCGAACTTTTGAAGATTATTCGAAATTCAATTTTGAAAAATATATCTACCGCGCTAGGTGGAAAATATATTACGCTTTTCTACTTCTCGAAATTATTTGTCAAGTATTTGTCAGTGTCATTCGATTTCACATGCAAATTGAATTCAAAATTAATGGTATCCGTATACTATATAGTCTTGCGACGTGTTACGTCTATGCGCATGTCTGATTTGAAGAAGCTCGTGCTTTCTTTACAATTTTTCACCCTTGTTTACTGATTCTCAATTATGGGAAATAGATAGCTGAAATGTAGATAATTTGAATTTTCATGAGAAATCGTGAATATTCATTTTATTTGTGAGAGCGAATTAGAGAAAAAATATGAACGAAAAGAGAATAATATTATGCAAAATTCCATATACCATGGTAACTTTACGACATAAAAAGTCTAAAAATCAGGATGAATTGAACGAATATTGCGTATAGACCATATTATTTTTCCAAATATCTTGAAAAACAGAATGGAAAATCAAGACATTTATTTTGGTTTGAAACGAACCGGCTTGAAGTTGATTTGTTTTTGCGAATCGAATGCATTTTCTTCACAACACTGGACATAATAATAGCTCAAGCGAATAGTCGTAAATGAGAACATATGTACACATGAAACGAATACATCTTGAATTTACAACTTCCATTCTACTCTTGTCTGTTTATTTGCTTGTTCTCTCTTCTTTCGGCACATCAGTGTATTTCAATATTCACTTTCGAATGTATAAATACATTCTTGTTCCCAATTAATATTGATATATAGGAATACATATAATTTACACTGAATGGAAAGTTGGAAATTGATTCTTTCATAAATAAACATACTACGTTGATCGTTTTATCTGTGCATCCTTTGTTGAGAACGATTTGCAATTATCTGACTGATACGAAAAGCATATAGAAGCTAGAATGATTATTTGCATTATCTAAAATTCCGGTATTCACCAACAAACATAGTTGCAAATTTCTAATCGTCATATCCACGCAAAACGACAGTGAATATTTTATTGCGTCATTGCACATCATACACAAATGATAAAATGAAGTGATATTGGAAGAAAAAAAAAATTAGGAAATGGAAAACGGGACTGCAGATTGTTAATAAATGATATTTTCTCCTTGACAGTTGGGAATAATACTTGGTTAAATAAATACTGCTACATTTTTATCAATTATTTTCTTCCACGAAGCATTCGATTGATTGACATGTGAAGCATTTTTAACTTCTGTGAGAAAAATATCAGGTGTACAACTTTGCTTCGGCCGTTTTTTTCCAAAATTTGAGGCTTTATTCTCAAAAAGTGAATACATAGTTATGATTCGAAGTACTAGCCGTCGCTAGCTACTACTTCCTACCATCTCTTTGGCAATTGTCGGATCACATCTCGGAAGAACGATGCATCTTTTGAAGCGATCCACAAATCGATCCATTCTCTAACTTTCTTCATAAGAATGAAAATGCTGATCACTCGGGCCGTGCGCCATCGATCGAAATAAAGGGTAGTCGGAAGAAGCAATGTCTGGAGAGTACAACGGATGGGGTAAGACTTCCCATTTTAGTGTTTTCGAATATGTCTTGACCGGTTTTGAGACATGTGGCCGAGCATTATCATGTCGGAGAATGAATTTATCGTGTCTCTCTTGGTACTGCGGCCGTTTCTCCTTCACTGCTCGGCCCAAACGCATCAACTGCGTTCGATATCGATCCCCTGTAATGCACAGTGGGCCAGAAACTCAAAAAAGTGGCCAAAAATATAAATCTTCTGTCGATTTGTTTCAAACTGGGTCACATGCGGTTTTTCGGGTCGCTGATTACGAATCTGAAGTCAAAAATGCATAATTCAAGATGGCGGATCCAATATGGCGGACAAAAATTGAAAAATCAACTGAATTCGCTCGGAATTGGCTGTCATGGGGTTTTTGGGGTTGCTGATTACGAATCTGAAGTAAAAAATGCATAATTCAAGATGGTGGATCCAATATGGTGGACAAACATTGCAAAATTTTCGGCACTAGCCTGAAAATTGCTGTTCGAGGGTTTTGTGGGGTTGCTGATCCAAAATCTGAAGTAAGAAATGATGAATCAAGAATAACGAACCGAGCTGTAATCGTAACATTAACTGAATTCGTTAATTCAGCGGATTTTCTTTAACGCACTGAAATTTCTCAATCGATAACATTCATTTGATTAAAAATTCTGACACAGAGAAAATTCGCTCAGAAGAATCTCAGTGAGGTGACCCTAAAACCCAGTGCGATCGTTATACAGGGTGGGGCATTTAAAGTGTCGCCGGCCTTTTTCCCAAAAATAAAATGAGATACGAGAAAATTTTTCGGACAAAAATTGTAGGGTATCGAGGGGGACATCCGATGGTGGCCTTGGCTTTGACCTCAAATCTCATCTTCAAGGGCATTCTGAGGTCAACTCTTGTTTTTTAAATAGCACCTCATATTTTTTACTGCAGATTTGGATTCTAGGTCAAAAACCAAGAAACTTTTGTCTGAACCATTTTCCTGAAATCCGCAAAGATGGCGCTCTAATCGATATTGTTCCATACTGAATCTGACATTAGAATAACTCGAAAACGAAGGGTCTTGGAGGAGAATGTTTCGGACAAAAGTTGTCTGATTCCAAGGGGGACCCCTTGAACTGAAACGGAGGTGATGGGGTATAACAGACAAAACACAACACATTTCAATCGTCTACATCACTTGGATAATTTTAATGCAGTAGATGCTCAAAATGATGGCCTTCGACTTCAATACACATTTCAAAACGTTTTACAAAAGATTGCTGAACTCGTGCTAAAATATCTTCATTGATGCTCGCGCATGCATTGATGATTCGTTGACGCATGTTCTCAGGTGTAGTCGGTGCTTGTTGATAAACTGTATCTTTCATGTATCCCCACAAAAAAAAATCTGGAGAAGTAAGATCCGGAGAACGGGCAGGCCAATGAACTGGTCCACGACGTCCTATCCATCGTCCAGGATAATCTCTGTCCAATATTTCTCGAGCTGTGACTGCATAATGGGATGGACAACCATCGTGTTGATACCACATATTCAATCGTTCCTGAATAGGTATGTCTTCAAGTAATGTTGGAAGTACTTGATCTAAGAAATGTCTGTACTTCTCTCCATTTAGCGTATCTGCAATGAAGTACGGTCCAATTACTCGAGATCGAAAAATACCACACCAAACATTTACAGCCCATTGTCTTTGATGCTCTACTTGACGTAACCATCTTGGATTTTCTGTCGGCCAGTAATGCATATTATGTCGATTTACTTGACCATGATTGGTGAACGTCGACTCATCAGAAAATAATATGTTGATGAAGTTGTTATTGTGCATTTGCACTAGACCCCATCGACAAAACTGTACACGATTTTCGAAATCATCACCGTGAAGGTCTTGATGCAAACAAATGTGATACGGATGGAATTTGTGACGTTTCAGTATTCGAAGAACACTTCTTCGAGAAATTCCCGAATGGAGTTCAATTTCACGAGAGCTCACGTGTGGATTATTGGCTACTGCAGCTAGTACATTAACTTCCGCATTTTCTCCGCTAACAGTTCTCATTCGATGTCGTTTTTCCCTTGTAACACTTCCCGTTTCTGAGAATAATTTTGTAATGCGTTGAAAATACCTAATGGATGGCGTTGTTCTTTCAGGAAATCGTTCTGCATACAAGTCATATGCTTGTCTGGGGTTCTTATGCACTTCACCGTAAATGTAGATCATATCGATCTTTTCAGAAACCGTGTATCGGATATCCATGATTTTCAATTTGTCATAAACCGAGTAATAATCAAATGTAACTGACAAACTGACTTTCAAAATCGTGAATTTTCACTGAACCCCGTCGTTTGTTTACATCGCGTGAGCTCTGAATGGTGGTAATGTAGACGATTGAAATGTGTTGTGTATTGACAACTTTTGTACGAAACATTCTCTTGCAAGACCCTTCGTTTTCGAGTTATTCGAATGTCAGATTCAAAATGGAACAATATCGATTAGAGCGCCATTTTTGCGGATTTCAGGAAAATGGTTCAGACAAAAGTTTCTTGGTTTTTGACCTAGAATCCAAATCTGCAGTAAAAAATATGAGATGCTATTTAAAAAACAAGAGTTGATCTCAGAATGCCCTTGAAGATGAGATTTGAGGTCAAAGCCAAGGCCACCATCGGATGTCCCCCTCGGTACCCTACAACTTTTGTCCGAAAAATTTTCTCGTATCTCACTTTATTTTTGGAAAAAACGCCCGCGACACTTTAAATGCCCCACCCTGTATACATATACAACAACCCATCTATTCGCAGCACTGATGCTGTTAAATACACGAAGAGAAAAAATTTGCTGACGCAGCAAATCAAGGTATTATATATAGAATAGCAAAATTTTTTGCTGACCTAGCTAAAAATTTGCTATAACAGCAATCGTGTTAGCTACGACGGCAATTTTTTAGCTGTGACAGCAAAAAATGTTCGCTCCGCCAGCAAATTTTCAGTATTATATATAGAATAGCGAACAAATTTTGCTGGGATAGCAAATATTTTTTGCTGCCACAGCTCAAAATTCGCTGTCGCAGCTAACAAGATTGCTGGAACAGCAAATAGTTTGCTGTCACAGCAAAAAATTTGCTGCTCTGGCAAAAGGAACGCAGCAAAAGTAGATTTCGCTGTCACAGCGAATTCCTTTTTCTCCGTGTAAATATGTCCCTTTCTGCCGTACCCGGAGCCACGAACTTGGACGTAGGGACTGTAGACTCCTTGTTTTTTTTTGTACTTTTATAGTTTTAAATTTTTTTTTTAGTTTTCGTTCAATTTTGTATTTTTTTTTCTCTTTCTAATTTTTTTACTTGTTCCTAATTCTAAACGCAATTTTCAGCTCTTGAATGCTCTACTCTTAAACCGTTAATTGTTATCCTCAGACAAATTTTATATGAAAATATGGTGTGAGAGCGTTTTTATAAACCTGAAAGAACACAACACAACTGCAAGAAATGAAGAGTTATAACGCCATCTGGTGGTGAATGTTAATATCAGCTATACGCGTCTCCCCTATGAATCATCGCGCATCGAGTTATGTATCGCAGAGGATCGGCTTTGGCATGGGTAACTATAGCATACGGTGCGGCTAGATATCGTGAGAGAGACGGAGGATTATCAATATATATTGTCTTGATTATTTTTGTGAGGTCAGATTCTTTCTATTCTGACGAAATTTTCACTGCAGATTCACAATCAGCAACCACGAACATTCCTTGATAATAAATTTTCAGCCAAACCCCGAATTGTTATGTTAGATCTACCAGTTTGAATATCGCATTATTGACTTTAGATTTGTAATCGATGAGCTCACAAACCCCCGAACAACGAAGTTTGAGTGAATCCAGCTGATTTTATCATTTTAGTCCACCATATTGGATCCTTCATTTTGAATGTTTTTCATTTCTTACTCCAGGTTATCATAATTGAACGTAATCACCAATCTCAAAAAACTTTGGTCACCTCTTTTCGAAAGAATATCGAAGAAAATATGTGAATTCATTCGAAAATATTGAAAATCCATGTATGAAAGCACAAAAAAATCAATTTCTTCGATGTGTTTGTTAAAAGGCGCAAAAAGGCGCAGGTTGACTTTAAAGTACACTTCATCCGGAATGTAATGAGCCTAATCTGATGTTCATATCTGGTGGAACCCAGGGGAATAGTTAATTGGAAGATTGGAAAATGATAAAAAAAACTCTATATTTCGTGATATTGTGTTCAGTTTCAACTATAAACAGTGAAGATGAACACTTTTCCCATCGTTTGAAGTTTGTTTCATTGTTGTTCTTCCTTAAAAAATACAAAAGAAAACTCTTGGATGAGCGAAGTTTGCAAATGATGCAGGTTTGCACATGACACTTGAACAGTAAAGTTCAACCTATTATGCTTGGGGATATTGGTTTAATTTATACATACATGCATCAAATCTCATAAAAATTTGGTAATAGTTGTCTCAAAGGGTCCTATAAATGATGAACTACTTGTTTTGTAAAAAACTCAAAGTTCATTTTTGGCATTTTTGGCCCCTTTTTTTGAATTTTTGGCCCACTGTGTAATGGTTTCACTCGGTTTCAATAGCTCATAATACACGACACCGAGCTAACCCCACCAAATGCAGAGCATAACCTTGGCACCATGAATATTTGGTTGAGTCGTCGCCGTGGGGACATGTCCGGACCCTCCTCAAGATTTTCTGCGCTTGGGATCATTGTAGTGGACCCATTTTTCGTTGCCGGGCACGATGCGGTGTAAAAACCCCTTTCGATTCTGTCTTTGAAGTAGCTGTTCGCGAGTAAAGAAACATCGTTCAACATCTCTTGACTTCAATTCGTACGCAACCCGATTCCCTTGTTTCTGAATCATTCCCATGGCTCTGAGGCGTTTCGAAATGGTTTGTTGAGTTACTCCCAACGAGTCTTCATCAGGTAATGCCTCCAATTCGGATCCTTCAAAAATTTTCTCTCTTCAACCGCCATGTCAGTCCTCGACATTGAAATCACCATTCTTGAAACGTTGAAACCATTCACGAAACGTTCTTTCACTCAGAGCAGCCTCCCCGTAAGTACCTGAGAGCATTCGATGAGCCTCAGCCGCAGTTTTCTTCAAATGAAAGGAGAAAATCAAAACTTTTCGCAAATGACGAGAATTCGGCTCAAAAACTGACATCTTCGATCGAGTAAAAATTTATGATGTAATCAAAAATTCACTAATATGACGATGTTGTTACGTTGACACATGTCCAACCTTACTGTGTGACATTCATTACCTAACCTCTTTCGACCGCCACCTACCAACGCAACCATGTATTGTAAACGGCGGAAGCAAAGTTGTACGCCTAATATTATTGAAAATATATTAATATTTATTTGATCAAACTTATTTTAAACTGTCAAGGACCCCAACCAGAAATTTACAACAGGTGTAGTACTGCACCAGTACTAGCCAAGACTGGCAGGGTACTGGCATTTGATGGAATGATAACGCTTCTCAGTACTGGGGATTGAGCACTGATGCCATTGTTCGCAATAAGTGCAGGGCCAGTACTGGGTTAGTACCTGGCCGGTATTAAGTTCTCAGTACTGGTTTATCAGTACAGGCATATTACTGTATTTTTATGTATTCAGTACTGATCCCGTACGTGTTGACCAAGTGTTGGAGACCCAATACTGACACTGTACTGCACCTGTTGTCAACATTGGCATATTACGGATTTTTCTGATTGGGAAATTGCCTCATTTATTAAATTTTCTCGGCGACCTCTCATTTTCTTGTCTCGCTTTCCAAAATTACCCTCCAATTTTTCGTTTCTGCTGTATTCATGTTCATAAATAATAATTCCTTTATACTTCTCAAAGTATATTTTAATGCGCGCGTGGTAATTGAAATCCGGCCGCATCCTAGCGCAGTACTGTTAATGAAGTTACCAAGGCTGACCGATTCAAACTACCACCGTAAACGAAATTGCCTCGAATCTACTCATCCAGAGTCAAAACGCTAGCAACGTTTTGTATAAGTTCAAGTGCTGGAATTAAAGTACTACTACTTATATTGGTGAGTTATATGAGCTTGAATTGCCACAGAAAAGTTGTTCGCAATGCTTTCAAAACGTACAAAGAGAAAAGAGAGCTTCAAAAAATAATTAGGTTCACTCACGTACATAACAGAGCTGCTTCTGATGTTTGACATAGGAAACAATATAACATCGTATTGGAATTTGTGATGCATAAAATTCGAATTCACAGTGACGTTACATTTTGTAACAATGCAGATCACATGATCGATGTATCACATATACATCAAAAGTATAAAAAAACATTTATTGCTACATTAAATATTGAACTGTAGTCTTTTCCAAGGAGTGACTTCTCTGCGTGTAACGTGGATGAATAAAACTATGATTCTACCACATTGATGAAATGCTAAAATGTATATTCCTAAATACATATATTCATACGAATTCGAGTTTGTAACTTTGACAAATAAAACATTTCATCTGCATGACTAACGTATGATTACAAAATATTTATAACTGCAATTATGCATATTAATGATTTCCCTACGTCTTTGCTCGTTTGAATGGGAAATGGACACTGATTTATGGGTCGTTAAAGTGCTAAGCGGTCTGTATTTTAAAAGCAGAACTCAATTCACACCACACGATGGATTGTGTTCTTGATTCACGCCTTGATTCCTATTTTTTGATAATATAATGATCAAGAATAACATGAAGTTATTCACAAGGTTACATTGAAACCGATCCATTACGCGGAATACAAGTAATAAGAATGTATGAATGATTGTTATAAATTCATTCAAATGTCATTACGATATGAAAAAGACTTGGAAACTTACAATGAATTGAATTGAATCAAAAATTGAAATTTTGTTGTTCATCTTGTAAAATTTCATGCGCGACTTTCGGAAAGTCCATATTTTTTTCTATTGTTTGCTATGTATTGATCATTTTTTCATTCTCCTCCAAGTAAAATACTACAGAAACGTGAACCTTTTCTATTTTTATCACAAATTAAAGAAATATTCTCAAATTTTTAGCCAAGTTGACTATTATGTGAAAAATAATCGGAATTTTTCTGTATAAATTATTGGGAGTACAAATTAATTCGGTCCGTTTTTTTACAGTTAAAGACGCGTTTATTTCAGAAGAACATGAATTATCAAATTAATCAAAGTATTGTCCATCGCTGGCTATCACTTTTTCCCATCTTTCGGATAATTTTCGAATCCCGTTACGGAAAAACGTCTCGTCTTTCGAGACGATCTAAGTTAGGAGCCAATTTTCGATTTCTTCGAACGAAGTGAACCGGTGGCCTCCCAAATCGTGCTGCATCTGTCGGAATAACCAGTAATCAGAAGGAGCAATGTCCAGCGAGTACGGCGGGTGCGGTAGAATATCCCACTTCAACGTTTCAAGATAATGTTTTACTACTTTTGCGATATGAGGCCGAGCGTTATCGTGTAGAAGAATAACTTTGTCATGTTTTTCCTTGTATTCCGGACGTTTTTCTCGTAACGCACGACTCGAATCAATTATAGCCTATACCGATCACGCGTAATAGAATCACCAGGTTTTAGCAACTCATAGTATATAACACCCTTTTGGTCCCACCAGATACACAGCATGATCTTTGAACCATGAATATTCCTCTTTGGTGTCGATGTTGAAGTCGATGGCAACGATTGACCGGGCATAGCATAGTATTTTCTTTTCTTGGGGTTATCGTAGAATATCCATCTCTCATCTCCTGTCACAATCCGATGTAAGAACCCCTTTCTTCGTTGTCTTTGAATCAGCTGCTCGCAAGTGAAAAACCGCCGTTCAATGTCTCTAGGCTTCAAGTCATAAGGCACCCAATTGCCTTGCTTTTGAATCATACCCATGGATTGTAATCGTACGGAAACTGCTTGTTGCGTCACTCCTAATGATTCCGCAAGCTCCTGTTGCGTTTGACTCGGATCTTCGTCGAGTAAAGCCTCCAATTCCTCATTTTCGAATTTTTGTGGTTGTCCTGAGCGAGGCTTGTCTTCGACACTGAAATCGCCATTCTTAAAACGTCGAAACCATTCCCTACATGATTTATGAGTTGGAGCATTGTCACCATAAACTTCCACAAGCATTCGATGGGCTTCAGCTGCACTTATTTTCCAATTAAAACAGAAAACTAGCACCTCCCGCGAATGCTGCTTAGTTAAAACAAAATTTGACACACTTCACTGAGTAAGAATCGGGATTCTAGAGGGAACTCGGAGTGATATCAACTGAATATTATTCACAGGTGTCTAACCTCTCTGAAACAATTGAAATCGGTTGTGACTATGAAACATTCATGAGAGCGAGATTCATCTTTTCAAACCGGACCGAACTCCTACTCCCAATATTCGGAAAATCTCAATAAAAAGAAAAAGTTTGAAAAAATCCCTCATAACGTATGTATGTGTTAGTTACTCCATATAAATGTATAGGAACTTTTCCATATAAATTTTTTACAGTGTATATTTTCGACTAGAGATTTCGTAGTTCACTTATGAATATTCTGTAAAAAAATCCATAATATTTTATAGTCAGTTGATTCTCATATGAATTCTTATGAGGCTTCAGCCAGGGTTACCATATTTTTTCATTTCAACACTGATAAACACGGAAAGATATTTCTGGTATCATATGATCCTACACGGAGAGAAATTTGTAGTTAAATTTACTATGTTATTATTGTTTCCGAGGAACAGACTGAACTATGACGGGTTCCCCCATAAAACATGGTAAATATGATCAGCATTCTATTGTTGTACCATAGTAAAAATATGCTCTTCATAGTAAAATCCGACAGAATTCAGTCTGTTCCTCGGAAACAATCATAACATAGTAAATTTAACTACAAATTTCTCTCCGTGTAGTAAAAATTGATCTAGTTATGCATGAGTTTTGTAACAATGCACCCTGGTGAAAATTTTCGCTCGCGAAAGCAATTGTTGAAACAAATAGAGCGTAGAAACGTTTCAATTCCCGCTTCTTCCGCGTTTAGATGCTGCTTAGACGCTTCATTTTCACCAGGGCACTGAGGAAAAACTAGACACTCGCATGCGCCCGCGAGTATTTGATAACCAGATGAACCAATTTGACTAATTTCTAATTTTAATCAATAAATACTATATATAAGTATCAAATGACGCAGAAATCAAAAATCAAGATACTCTGTAACAAATTTCTATGGGAAATTCCTGTATATTTATGTGAAGTAATTAACACATACATGCGTTAGGTATTTTCCGACCTTGGCCGGAAATTGACTATGAAATGTTGGGAAAAATCCCATAGAGTCTGGAATTTTCATATGAATTTATGGGAAATTTCATATAAATGTGTCGGAAATTGATTCCCCAATTAATAATTGGAATTTTCCGGTTGATATACATAGGAGAATTCCGATTGTCCTTACAGTGTAGTATCGTACTAATTACAAATCGAATGATTCCTTTCAAGTGTAACATGGTTCCTTATAGTGTTACGTATAGCGCAGGAGCGAATGTGACACACGCGTGATTCTTGTGTTACGACACCTGCAATTTCACGTTACGTGGTTCTGATATCACATTTACGTAACGGTTTTCATTGGGAATGTGTACAATCAATCGCGGGGCCTGGTATGAAAGAATATGTTGCGTATAAAGCGATCACAGGATTCCATACCATTTTGCAGGCACCCATAAAGATATAAAATACTGATCACTTACGCAAAGGCTACAAATCGTATTCAAGTGTTCATATATTCATCTCGATATAATGTTATCGTGATACAGTCGAAAGAGGGAAACCAAGGACATGTTTACGTTTTCGCTTTCTTGATTCTTCCTATACGTTTATCCTCAACATACATACACGCGTACTCATCTTTCAAACGACTGCGGCCGTAGAATTGTTTTATGAATTGAGTTATAAATCAACCAAGTCGTCTCAAGGTGTTTGTGTGGCATATAAAGAAATTATGAGAATGTACATAACGAAAGGCTATCTTTTCTACCCTCGACGAGTTTATGGTTCGTTCGCTGATTTATACGTGATTTCCAATCTTTTCGACTGTCTCTTCGTTATCATCATTTTTCTTGTATATTTTTTTATATATATATCCTTAAAATAAATCGTAAGATACGAGAATTCTGACTTCAAATGTATCAGACGTGTAAGAAGGTTCGTATAGCGTGTTTGAAGAGATTTCATTCGAGTTTATCAGGAACTTCATAAACTTGCTCGAGATTTGATTTTTCTAGGATACAAGAGATTTTATTTGCAACAATCCTGTTCTATTTTGAAGTATTCATCCTGGAGAAGATTTTTCTTTCGATAAAGTTTGTTATTTTTCAAGCGGTGATATATATGAACATGCATGAGAGAAAACTTATTCGGATTTATCGTGATAAAAAATGCAGAAACAATGTATCTCTATGATACAATGAATAGAAAATTATATGATCTTTATTCATTTCACTGATATCTTGGAATGAATTTGAATATTTGATTCAATCAGTGAAAACAATAATCATTTCTCAGCATTTCAGACCATTGATATATGAACATTCCGATAAAATCCATATCGCGATTCTCACCCCACACGGAGAAAAATGTGTTTCGTAGAACCAGCAATAAGAGCATTGCTGACATTTTATTGTTGAATATACAATAATTCTTGTTCTTGTAGCAATATATAGTTGTCTTATTAACAATAAAATTGTCAATTCAGCAATTTTATTGCTGGTTGATATGTGACAATTCAGCATTGTCATATATCAACCTACAATGAAAATCGTAAAAATATGACCGTTAACATTACTGAATTGACAATTCTATTGTTAACAAGTCAACATGTATTGCTATAAGAACAAAAATTATTGTATTTCCAACAATAAAATGCCAACAATTCTGTGATTGCTAGTTCTACGAAACACATTTTTCTCAGTGCATCAATTATATATGAATAAAATCGAATGGAACCGCACAAGAAAAGGGGACGCAATGCAACTGACAGCAAGACTGCAGTGATTTTTACAGCACAGTCATGTCAAAAACATTGCTGGAGAATTAACGTATTGACACAATAAATCTAACAACAGTATTTCGTTCATCTCGTGATCCCCAACTGTATTTTAGAATTAATCACGAAATATTTTCTTTGTCCAAAAATGGAAAATAAGAGTACAGAAACTGTTCGAATGCAAATGAAACAAATTATATCGCACGGAATGAGCATTTCGAATGAAAATTATTGCGTTGGCAACTAAGTAATTGCGGATTTTTGTTAGAAAATCAAAGACACTTTTTTCATGGGACTAAATAACTTCATTCTGTAATGTATTATCCGTTTTGATCAATGACCTTTTTCCATCTTTCAGGCAGCATCATAATCCCACGTTCATAAAACTTCTGGTTTTTATCAGCAAAAAACTGAATCAGGTACGATTTGACATCATCATCATTACTGAAATTTTTACCATTCAAGGAGTTTTGGAAAGATCGAAACAAGAAGTAATCAGATGGTGCAAGGTCAGGACTATATGGTGGATGTGGCAAACATCCCAACCAAGCTCCAATAATTTTTTCCGAATGACCAAAGATGTGTGTGGCCTTGCATTGTCATGATGGAATACAACACCTTTTCGATTTGTCAATTCGGGCTGCTTTTCTTCAACTGCATTGTTTAATTTCGTTAGTTGTTCAATGTAGACATCAGAATGGATCGTTCGGTTGGGTGGTAAGAGTTCAAAGTAGACAATTCCTTTGTAATCCCACCAAACTGATAACAAAACCTTCTTTCGATGAATATCAGCTTTTGCTGTTGTTCGAGTTAGTTCACCTGACCTGCTCCACGATCTTTTCCGCTTGATATTGTTGTACACAACCCATTTTTCATCGCCAGTTATCAGTCGTTTTAAAAATGGATCATTTTCATTACGTTTCTTTAGCAAATCGCAGATGTTAATGCGTTGCGTTGAATGCGTTTCTTTCAGTTCGTGAGGAACCCATGTATCGAGTTTTTGAACATAGCCAAGTTGTTTTAAGTGATTTTCAATGCATGTATGTGATACATGAAGTTTCTCTGCAATCTCACGTGTTGTACTGTGACGATCCGAATCGATTATTGCTTTTATTAGGGCGTCATCAACGTCAACTGGACGACCAGAGCGTTGTTCATCTTTGAATGAAAAATCACCAGAACGAAATTTGGCAAACCAATTTTGACACTGCCGTTCTTTTAAGGCTTCGTCACCATAAACAGCACATAACTTTTTATGAGCTTGCGATGCGTTTTTCCCTTTGCGGAAATAAAAAAGCAAAATATGACGAAAATATTCCTTTTGATTCTCCATTTTTCAACTAACGCCAAACGAAAACTACGCAAACGATCAAAAAACTTTTGTTACTGATTGACAGCTGAATTGCCAACTATCAAATAACAAGATGTGTTTTACATTTGTACTACGTCTGCAAACCTAAAAATTCAACTGACACCATCTATGAGTGAAATCCGCAATTACTTAGTTGCCAACCTGATAATTGAGGTTGAATAAGATTGTTGAAATAGATGAATTTTGAATTCTTTCGATAAAGCAAATATTCATATGATGCCCTCTACTTTTTTAATAAGTGAGTGGATTGGAAATTGATCAACATAAATAAAATATATCCTATAAAATCAATGAATTGCATTAGATGACTCTCTAACAAATGTATCATTTCTGTCAATATGCGCTGTAAATATTTGATCTAAAATTGGAGACAATGTGAATTGCATTCACGTCTTATGTCCACTTTTTTCCATTCTTACAACGTTCAATCATCTAGATGCTGAAAGATCCATAAACCATTTCATAGCATCAGCATCGCAATCCCGAACACCATTGAAACTAGAAAATATATC
Source organism: Gonatopus flavifemur (assembly GCA_018340375.1). Classification (NCBI taxonomy): domain Eukaryota; kingdom Metazoa; phylum Arthropoda; class Insecta; order Hymenoptera; family Dryinidae; genus Gonatopus; species Gonatopus flavifemur. Next base: position 808,183 of record JAFFJZ010000023.1, read on the forward strand.
TAACATCGTTATTCAGTTGTACGTATATCCTTCGAGAGCACATACTTTTGTTGAGCAATTTCCCAAGAAGGAAAAGGATGTCGAAAAAACAGGTATTGCGTATAAAACCGTATAAGACAAGCTATAATCTGTTGGAAATTCAGATACTTTTTTCATGCATATGCAGTTGGGTATTTTGTAATTCATGATTTGTACGTAGAAAGTTTAACAGTCATAATTAAGACGCAGAATTGTGCAATATTCGAAATGTTTCCATCTCAGATAGAGATATAAGATTTAAGGTAATTATTTTCAAGAAAAATGATCAGAATGAATTTTGAAATTTTTAGTAAGCTAAACGTCCTCCTATTAAACTTAATAAAGAAATTGAAATGAAAGGAATTGTCTGGTTGTTTTTATGTATCATGAAAAGATTCCATATGATAACGACACTTGGTCCAGTTTGATTTGGCCACAGGCCTTCATAGAACAACTCAACAAGAGAAGATATTCATTGTTTCTTCATTCAAATAAGCCTATGATCGTAATGTATGACACGTGTGTATATGCAGATGTCATCGTCATTTTCACATCCATGAGTAAACGCGTCAATCAAGAATAGATTTGACGCAAATGCACTAGATAAATCTGGCTGTACGAAAGAGATCCATAAAATCATATAACGTCAAGGTCTGAAATTGTCTCGTAAGAGAAAGATACTTTTCATCGCATCCTCTGAATTCTTAGGAAGAAAATTTTTATGAACGCAAATATTCTTAGATTATTCCATTTTAATTATTTTCATCAAATCAAGGATCAATCGACATCAGCGATATTTAGTAAAAAATGTAGTCATATCTAGAACGTCTTTTTTCTTCGTGTAGGAAAACGGAACTGAGCCAGTATCGAAGTAGAATTGGTCACGTTGTGAGGTCATGTGAAAATACAACACCGGGTCAATGTTTATAAAACATTGTCAACATGCAACATAGCATGAAAATACCAGTCTGATACAACATTGTCCCATTACGGAATCGGTGGTGAACCGTTGTTCTATCCAACTTTAAGGCAACATGGCTGTTTTGACAAGACGAGAAAACACCAGCACTGGACTAGAGTTGACTACACTCTGGAATATATGGGGATTCGATACTCTAACAATATCGATAGAACATTGTCCCACCACGGAATCGGTAGTCGATCGGAATAGAAATCAACTTAGTCGCGATACCAATGTTTTGGTGTGATAAGATTGCCCCAGTACAGAATCAGATTCCATACAAAGATAGAATACAATGAAAACATGATACTGTGCTAGTATCGATAGAACTTTGTTTGAATTCTGACTTGGTGGTAGATCATAGTGCTTCAATGGAGTGCTTACAATGTATGGCAATTCGAGTCATCCGTCGTTAACTCAGTGATTGGCTAACGTGATAGAGGCTCGGTTTTCCAGCCGCAGGACCCGGGTTCAATCCTCAATCGATGAACTCTCAAGAAGTCACTTGCAAAGTGCCTTTCTTCCATAATGATAATCAGAAATATATATTTGTAAGATTCCGAAAGTGTAATTTCATCGTATTAATTTGTTTTTAATACTTGAAATTTGATAAACAGGTAACTTCGGTTACAGGTACTGCACCAGTATTGGATCGGAATCGAATGTCCACATAGAGGATGTCATCATTTTGACTCATCCTTATTGCTTATTCACTTCTGGCAAAACAACTGGTCCCCCGAGTAAAAATGTTAATTTCGCTTCGCCAAACGGGACTGGTGCAGACGTGTTGCATTTTTCTGCGGTACTGTTGCAGATTCAGTGCGGGCACATCACATCCGTAACAGTACCGCAGAAAAATGCAACACGCCCGCACCAATCCTGTTTAGCGAACCCGAAATGAAAATTTTTACTCGGGCCTTTTGAAGAGCCAGAGGTCCGCCATGAATGGCCAAAATAAAACATCAGCATCGTCAGTTCAACTGGCTCTATGATGGTAAGTTAGAAACGCCAATATTGCCAAATTCAAAAAGCTGCTACCCTCAAATTTCAACCGCCAATACTGCCAAATTTTGAATTCCATCATCCACGAGATTGAAACCCCGATAATGGGCCTTATGTAAGACATTGTTATCATTTCGTCCATTTTTCTGTACTGGTGCAACAACTAGCGACTTTGAATTCGCCAGTACTGGCAACCCCGGCAACAGTACTGCGCCAGTAGTGGGCCATTTAGCAATTTTCACATGAGAATGTTCGAGCTTTGATTAGCAGAACTCTGAATTGCGGTTACTTTGATTTCAATTCATGACTGTGTACATCGAAATTCATGGAGAAAATCGAAGAAAAGAACTCATTACAAGGATGATGGAGAGCATCAAAGAATCGATAAACAACAGGCCCCCGACGCAATGAGGAACTTATGCACACGTGTACCCACGCAATCTATACCTCTAACTCTCATCATCGTTTTTATCGTGAATCCATGCATCGACTCTGTTGGAGACAGAGAGTTAGATAGAAATGTGTTCGATTTTTTCAAATCGATCATACCCTGCAAAAGAATCTTTCGAAACAGGCCATTGAATTTTAAGAAGCGGATAAAGTAAATAAATCCAATTGATCTATGTTTCAATGTTATTGCCATTCAAGCTGCTACGGTCTATAAAAGAGACTGATTTAAAAACAAAACCCCTGTCATTAGACGAACCCATAAAACCTATACTCTAAGCAAATCCAAATCAACATGACATTAACATTATGCGATTCTCAATGAGTTGATTCTCGATATCAACCATTCACTCTCTTGTTCGAGTTGAGCAGTGCCCAATATATAGACAATGACTTCTTTGACTCTGACGAATTTCGACTCATTTCTGCCGTATACTTGGAGGATCTGTTGTGGACCGATTATATATCTATCAGAGTGCAATTCAAACAGATAAGGATAGAACTTCTAGTTGCACCCATATGAGCCTCATCGAGTGCACGAAGCTGGGACTAGTAGTCAAAATCTAGCAGCCGATTAATGTAATTTTTTATGGGAGCTAAACCGCATTGTTGAGAGCCATTCAACAATTTCTGATATGTAAAATCTTCGAATGAAGTTCAATCAAGAGTCACAATAATCGCCCGCTAAGCTCTGGGCAGATAGTTTCAGCTTCATGGGATGAATGATCATTTAATTTCAAACAATGGATAAGAAAAAAGCACGGAACTTTACGTGAGCAAGAATGGTTCTGATTGGTCGTTGATGGGTTAACAAACGTGGCTAAATTTCTCCTGGAACCTGACTTTCATTTCGGTATGACAGAGACCACTAGCACAATTCTAATTACCACGAGTTCCTCAATTACGGCTACCCGTATCTTATCCAGGTTCTGTCAATCTTTTAAGAAACCTACCTTTAACCCAAGATATCACCACTTCGAAACGGATTTCAAAAGCCTCCACTTTGATTGATTATCATCGATGCGCTACTCCGGCATATGGAGATACATTAATCAAAGATCCTTTGTTTGATTTTGAAGCACCTTAGAGTACTCTTGTTGATCGACTACTGGTGCACTATTGTCATTGGCGCACCGCTTGAGCACCTCGAATGCTTTCACAGACTGACTCCGCTGTTGTTCATCGTAAGTGCGCGCTGCAATGTATTATATAGGGATCGATGTTCACGAAACTGAGTTCTTATTAAATAGACCTGATGTACGTGTACATTGATATTCTTTGTATTCTCTTCAACTAAAAATCAATCACATGAATTAAGTTTGCGAAGTTACCACAATTCTTCTCCACCTACCACTTTTTCAAACTTCTCAGACTGTGAAGGATAAACTACCTGAGACACGTGTATCTTATTTCGTCAGCCAACTGATGACAAAGTGGATGAAACTTCACAGACGTGTTGGAAAGATTTCAAAGTGATTTAACATTTGTAATTGCAATACTGAGCAATCTTATTCTCCAAATTGTGTGATCGAATGCACTTGGTGTCTGAATATCTTCCCATCCAGCACAGTAATGTCTCAGAATATTGCTGCAATGTTGCAATGAGGGACCGCCGATGTTTCATATACAAAAATTATCCAGTTTATATTCATATTGTATAGAATTCGATAAAAACTTGATATGAAAACATCGATGTTTTAAAACATCTTCTATCCCTACTTGCAATATCTTGGTAATGTGGTAGCGATATCCTGAGATATTTTAGTGACATTTGTGCTGCATGAATGGTTATTCTGCACATATTGACTTGAATTTTCATGTTCATGATTTTTTAGAAGTTTAGGAAGAATCCTATTTTCCTGTTTATACTCTTGGATAATTGAGAACTTCATTTTAGTCAAATGCGCATTTAACTGAACCTTCTGAACCCCTACTACGATACACGTAATCGATACTCATAATTTACAACACAATTTCTCATCATCGATTCACTTTCAATGATAATGGTATAATGAACAAATATTTCTAATAAATGATTATTCTCTGAACTGAAATCAATTCCACTTTGACAGATATTATTTAGTATTCAAAGGATTGATCGTCAACGTAATCGGCACAATGTGATTTGTTTCAGATTCCCACTGAGATCGTTGCTAATGAGCAGTATTATCTGCTACGCGTCTCGCAGCGAATAATCTAAGAAATCCAATTTGTCTCAACTCTGTTAATCTATAATATCAGTTGACTGCCTCAACGATGGAACGTTCGCGGCAATCGATATGATTCGATTCAGCAATAGAATCGGATAAGGAATTTAATTACACTCGTCATGTATGAATCGAGAAGTTCGAACTTTATTTATCCAATACAAACTGTTTGCAGGAGCTAAGTTCAACGAGACGCTGACAGCTTTCAATTGAGGGTGTCGTAATTGGATACTAGAGGTAATACAATAAACATCGTTTACCTTCGGAGTGCAGTCAATTCCTGATGATATAAAGATATGGTTGATACAACAGAAATATGAAATTCTCGAACGATAAATAAATTTCACAAAATTACCGATGATGAATTGATGAAGAGCAATCTTTTAGCTACCATCCACAAAATTCATACATTGGGAGTGCTTTATACAGGTGACTGAAGAGATTTATCGTCCGTGTATAGAGATGCGAAGTCTGAGAATTTTTCTTCAGTTTTGGAAACAAAGAATTCATTTTTTTAAGGATGACTCGGAAGAAGTTTTTCAATTCTTCATTCAAGCTTTCTACTCATATTTTAATCTCGGTTCGCTGAACGGACCTGGCAGAGACTTGTTGCAGTCATTTTCCTTTCCCTGGGGCGCTGTTGCAAGCGTAATAATACGGGTATAGCCAGGTTAAACTGGCTCGCAATACGTTCAGAATAATGCAGCACGAGAAAACAAAGATCTGTCAAGCGGACCAACCGTATGGGAAATGCTCTAGGCATTTACAAGTTTTGTAACGCCTGCGCTAACGAAACAACTAGACACTTCACACTGAGAGAAGAGCGATTTGGAGGTTCAGTAAATAGTATTATATTTGATCGATAAATCTGAATATTACTGAACTTTCAGCAACGTTAAGAAACATTATTGAAATTTTGCTTTACATTACTCAGTGTTCTACAATCGTTATTATATAATACAATATTCACGACCAAATTCGCTGTGTGTCACTCAATTCCTAAACGTCTAGTAATTGAGTGTTACACAGCAAATTTGGTTATGAATATTGTATTCTATAATAATGATTGTAGAACACTGAGTAATGTAAAGCAAAATTTCAGTAATGTTTCTTGAAATTTCGTGAAACGTCGCTGAAAGTTCAGTAATATTCAGATTTATCGATCAAATATAATACTATTTACTGAACCTCCAAATCGCTCTTCTCTTAGTGCACCAAATATTTGTATTGTGCCTAGAATCTGGGTTTTGTACAATGATGATTCTATACTAGGCCAGAACTCTACGTGTCTCTCTACGTGTGTAGGTATCTCTTGGAATCCGTTGAACAATTGATACCAGTTCAGAAATTCACATGACCATGGACAAAAACGAATCATAGGAAATACAACCTTGGTGGTACTAGGCTTTCGTACAATACAACAAATATCTCCATGAGTGGGCGTGGAATACCTGAAAAAATTTCCACTGCTGTGAGTAATATGATCCTCTGCTACGATTTTGACTCTGTTACTCAGGAGAAACTATTCAAAAACAGTGCGGCGTATGGAGAAAATAAGATGTGGTTCAATTTCTGTCCATAAAAGCTGATGAGAAAATGACTAACGTTACATTGCGAGCTATTTTACCGTGCGACAACAGCTGTCACCGAATTTTTGGCCAAGTCCTACAAAAAATGGCTCATTCATATCTGATGATTATAAATTATATCAAATCGTACTGTTAATCTGAAAGAAATTAATGCAAGTATTAAAAAATCTCAGTACTACGTACTATTCAAATATTATGAAAAATGCGTTAAATATTTCCAAATACTCCATTCCTCTTGTGAAATTCTGAGTGAAGATAACCTACTATGATACGCTTGATCGATATCACAATCAACACAAACTTCATCAATGGATGAGAATCAAATATAAAACGTTAATTATACTGGAGCTTCCAAATACCAGGAGTATGTATCAATAAAATTATAAAGCGATATTGCATTGTGCACGATATTTCGAATCTATTATCGATGGAATTGTAGGATTCCCCTGTAAACGATTATTAATTCTGTTATAATATCTAATCCAATATCTATTACTGTACGTCATTTTGATGAATTACGCCACAAATGTAGAACGTGTACCATGGATTTCAGTTGATGATTATTCTCCATGAATGATTGTTTCGTTCCGCTGCCCTGGATGATTGAAATCTACTTAGAAAAGAAATAAAAAAAAGTTCTGATCGTGTCGTTAAAAAATGGGAAGTCCGTGTCGAGAAGTAACATAATTCATTTAGAATATTTAATGGTGAAATATGAAGTTTTCAAGATGCTAGGGCATCAAAATGAAACAGAGCAAAACACATCGTGATATTGAATTGAAACATCGGCCCTAGAACACAACGAAATATTATGGCAAGAAATTCTGTTAGCTGCGAACAAATGTAATAAGAGTGGCGGTGGGATACGTACAGGCCTACAATGTGGGTTGGAAATCACGAAGCGATCGAGAAAATCGGGGATATAATACGAAAATGCCAATTTCATAATGAAAATTGACAGTGCATGACGATACGCGCCTGAATTTTGAGCGTGAGGATTTCAGTATGGTAATTATACGACGTGCAGTACCATCCGTTATTTGTATTGGATTCAACTTCACAACTATCCAATCGATACGTATCCAATTCACCGTGTTGAATATCGGACGATCAATATTTCAAGTTTTAGTCTCTTTCGGTACTTGTTGATTGTTGAACACTGGATTTCAAGATATAAATGATTTTGAGGATTGTTAGATTCCTTAGGACGTAGAATTCAGGGCCAGCTTCAAGTCGATTGGGAAAACAGACTTTGAATCGTATCAGAAGATCAGAAAATCCTCAAAGTTCACTTTTGAAAATCCTCAGTAGATTCTATCAATCTTTTTCACTTGTCTTTAAATAAGCATCCCATTTTTATAAGAAAAGGTTTTCGAATGGCATTTCATGTTCCTTCAAAAGAGTCTCACAATTTATAAATAGATTTTTAAATGATTCTGTGGTTACAAACAAACATAAATGAACTAGAAACCAAAGGTTCCATGTAATTTTTCAGCTGTTTTCATGCATAATCAAAGAAAATCTGATTTTTCATTTTAAATCAAGAATATCCTTCTACTCGTTTACCCTCCCCAAGAAAGACTTTGACGAAGAAATATTCTACAGTCGCTATTTTGTTTTGCAAGTCACTGGAGGAAAAAATATTTCTCCTACTTTATTGGTGGTACAATAAAAGTTGATTCACAAGATTTCGATGCATTCCATCATTCCGATCGCAAAACACATTCTAATTTGTTTATTTGGTGTCGTCAATAGTGACCTCATCTCTGAATTAGTTGTGAAACTTTTGGAAAGATACATTCCATTATTTATAGAAAAAAAGTGATTTCATGAATCTTCAGTATTCCAACTATTACACACATTTGTTGAGATAAAACGAACTTCAGGTACAGCGAAGTTTAATTAAAATTTGCAAACCTCCAACGATCACGCCCAGTCATCGGGTATTCTTGTTGGACAGTTTGAGACTTGCTTGTTATAGATTGTGTTTTACCAACTGGGCTTACAACCAGCAAATCTCAAACACCAACTAGTGTGGTCATTATCTATCCTTGTTGGACAGTTCGAGATTCGCTCGTTATAGCTTGTGTTCTGGTATTCACGTGATATAACATGAAGTTGTTCAGCAAGATATAATGTGTGGCAACAGTTTGTATACAGGATTTAGACCTCTTCAAGAGCAGTGGAATATTCTCTTCGTAGATCTATATATAGTGGTTGGAACACGTTCACGAATATATCATCTTTCAAGGAAAAGTTTTATGGAGTTTGAATATATGTACATTACACGCAGTGATAGTTATTTATTCTATTTCATAATATCTTGAATATGATTTTTTCAAATCAAAACATCATGTTTTTCCATGTTACGGGAAGTATCATATATTTCTGATCCACTGGATGTTTCAAAAGAATCATCGAATCACAACTTCTCAGTTACACTTCTACAACGTGATAAGTCTGATATCACGGATCACTATTATTCAAACATTTCAAGCTTACAATAAACTCCATTGAATTTTCTCGCTTGTTGCTATTCGATGAATCTCGCAAAGCAAAATAAACGTTCATAATCGCTGTGTTGATCTTTCCTACGGATAAAATAACCATAGCGATACTTTACATCAAATGCAATTATTGTTAATTCAAATACAAGCACGGAAAATCGCGATGAGATTTGTATGTTGTACGATAATAAATTCTACAGTCCAGGAAAATGAGGAGAGATAAGAAGTTTTGTATTTATCATTATATGTGAACTGAAGATTGCCAAATAAACGAGGGGAAAAGAAAACATCTAAGCGAAAGGGGAATCATGAAATCTTCAAATTTCCTTTCACGCTAGCAAAGTGTCAGCTGAATTGGGTACACACAATCCCCCGAATCGATTCTGGATTTGATCAAACTAAATTCACACAAGAAAAAAAACATTAAATGGCAGTGATGTAGATATTGAGAAGATCAGATAGAAAGAACTCCTGTGGATGATGTTTATCTTCTAAAGGAAGATTTGAGATGTGTGAATGTTGAGCTTCTTTTTCCCTCTCATATGACTCCACTTGATTCGATTCTTCCATGCTATCAACATTTTCTTGGGAATAATTAATTCGATGAATGATGTTAACAGAATATAATCGGTGTATTGATGGAAACGATGTTTTTACACAGTGTTTTCTAATTCAATTTTCTTTTTTGTTTCTTTCATACTTGACTGATTTTTTCCACGTATGCCAATGGGATGCAAATAAGTTATCAGGGACATTTATGTAAATATAGGAATTGTTATCCATTTTCTAACTCTTTCTACCCACAATTCTCGATATTCCCAGTGATCATTCCATGTTCTTTGTTCTTCGTGTCAATAAAACTTCCTGGCGAGCAATATTTAATCAATGACACATGATGCTGTCTGGACAAAGGTATTCGAAAAATAATTTAAGAAAAACACTTTTTATGTACCGAAACTCATTCATTTGAACGAATCAATCAAAGTTAATTACGGAAATTAGTTCTGGGTGATAACAAAACAGAAGCTGATAATAAAAATATAACCGAGGCAACTTCAATTTGGTAACAGCTGCGAAAGTGTGCTCGATCCGCAGTCGGAATTCATTTGTAATGAGAGTAATTAATTATTTTTGTGTGGTTTATTATTCGAAATAATGTAAGAAGAAAAAACTCATTCAACACAAATATCATCTTCGAAGCTCTCATAATTGTGTAATTCACTATTGAATTTTACGAATCAGCTCCAATAATAGTCTGATGAAGATGATAAAATTCTCGCTTATACGTACCGATGTAGTTAATTGACCTATCGAAATAAGGGCTTACGCTAGAAACAGCAGTAATTACAGAGGCAATGATCGACAGCCGTTGTTTCCATGAAAACCCAGCCGCCAACCTACAATACAGGGAATATATCGACATACATTCGTCCAGCCATTTGAACCCACCACGTTATGTGATAATAACGATCCATAGAAAATAAGCGACAAATTTTTTTTAGTGACGAAAATAGTAAATTACTTGGAAACAAATCCTCTGGGTAATTACGATATATGACAGCACGAGGCAATAATGATATTCAAGAGGAAGTAGTCAAATTTGAATATGTACCGAGGGTACGTTGTATTCATAATTATTATGAAAGCATTCCGCCGACGATGGCTTCCATTGACACGAAGATTTTATTCAGTGCTATGATCACTGTTCATTTCACGATGCTACATCTTGAAAACAAACGATAATTACAGTAATATGAATTGAAATACCTCTCAGTACATATTATTGACCCTTCATTGCAATGATGTTGGGATTCGGGGTGTTATATCTCCATTTGATATGAATCGAAGCGATTTATAGAAAAATTCTCGATGATCTTGGCCTTGAAAACTTGTACTTCGATTTAAATGAGAGACCAAAAATGCAAAGCATTAACCAACAAACCAATGAAAATGAGGAAGATAGTCTAAAAATACAATACTCGAAGAAAACTATATAGTCGCATGGTCTTTCCATTCCAATTATCCTACAACGATGAAACAGAACAGCATTGTAGTGCTATGTTCGCGGTTGCTTCGATCTTGTCATTTTCTTCCCCTTCAAAGCAGCTCTACTTGCATATTCATCAAGAACGAAAATACATAGGACCATTGGATAATAAGATGGAATTGTATAGACGGGGAATTTCACATTCGCGAGATCTGAACATTGCTGCTTTGAATAAAATTAAAAAGAGGAATACGCGAGACTATACGTAATATCACAGTTCGATAATTAAAACTTGACTACCGGATCGAAGAGCATTCATTCTGATATGTATATGCATTTTCACTGACTTTTATTCGTTTAAATGCTATTCAAAATTGATCTATTGATTTGTTATGCTACGAATACACGTAACTCGTTATGAACTAAACCCGAATGGAGGAGATAAGACATAAATAGAACAAAGTTCAAAACTTAAAGGAACAAAAGAAAAATACTTGAACGATGGAGTTGATGTGCGCTAATGCTAGAAGACAGCAAGTTTTGCTGTTATGACACCCGTGAGCCTATACGTTCCACTGTAAGTGCTATAACATATAACTTGCACGTTTCTCAACAGAAGTTCTTCAACACCTTCTTGTGTCCGCTCGTTTTTTTCTTTTTTCATGGTTTCTTCCCTTATTTCACGTATAAAGATTCCTCGGTTGTTTCATTTTTCTTCAGATCATTTAGGAGATGAATTATGTGCACGTATGATTCTTCGGAAGTGATTGGAATTTAGATCAAAAAGGAAACCTGGTAGAAACATCAAAACCCACGTAGAAATTCCGGTACTGAGCCGATGGTGACGAACGGATCAGTACTGAAAAGGTATGGGCCACCAACGGTTGTCTATCAATTGCGGATCGGTACTTAACCGACTGCATTTTAAGTTCGTCTCGGTACTGATCCGATATTTGAACCACCTGTTATTGACCACTTCTCCACCGATGTTGGATTAACAACGGCACAATTTTAGTACACAAGCGTTGGCCTCCAACGTTGATCCGGTACCGAACCAATGTGAATAAATATCTCGTGTACTTTGAGAGAAGATTTGATTGGCTACGTACAAATTGACGAATAGTCCAGTACCGGCTTGATACAGGCTGCCAGTTTGCAACCGTTGGTGGTCATCCTATGATCCAATAGTAAATTTCATAGGTACTTGAATGGCGATCAATACTGGTAGTATTAGTTCTCAATGTCGGAACCACACTGATTTCCAGTACTGAATTGATGTTGGTAACCGGTACCGGATCAGAGTTATTTGGCGTTATCATTCCGTAGTCCGACCGTCAACGGTTGCACCCTGGCAGCCTGTATCGAGCCGGTACTGCACCCCCCGTCAATTTTTACGTGGAAAGTTTTTCCTCGTGACCGATAAAGCACTACCCTCATCAAAAACACCCATTAAATCTCACCAAATTCCTTCGAAATTGGACGAAGGACTAGTTAAATCTCATGTAATAGTAGATTTCTTCGACAACCGTCACGTTGAATCTCAACAAAACCTCAACGAATCTTGAACAATGTTCTGGCCAAATCTCATGAAGTTCCATTTCGTCGGATTCAATCGGTTGATTAACCAAAATAGACAAGAAAAACTTACAGAGGCCCGATGAAACAAAAATATGTCGAAAATATGCCTTTGAAATTCATATTCACGAAGAAAAATACGTACGACATGAATTTCATTTTGGATAAAATACACTTTCAATACCTTATTCCAGCTGTCAATTTTCTCTAAATTTTTCATCCCCCATCAGGCATACTGAAACATTACGACCCTACAAACAATAATTACTGGCGTTTCAATGGGCCACTGATGGCCCCGCAATGCCAATGAAGAGCCATTACTGGTCCTTTAAAACGCCTGCAGTCGTGTTTGCTGGCGAATAACATATAAACTGACTCATGTTGAATAATAATTTTTTCTCTAAATTCACTTCGAATGTAATAATATTGATTGATGTTTAAACCAGGAGAGAAAACGAAAAACCATCCATTAATTCCTCTTGCACTTTGTTCTAATCCTAAGAAGATAGTATTGTCTAAAGGTACGTAGTTTTTTTACTTGAACAAGAATCAATGAAGGGAGTCAAACTGGTGGGAGAACAGTTTGCGTTCAAGTATTTTCCCAGAAGCTCAGTCTTATTTTTTCATGACGACACTTCAAGGGAGGATTAAGAATGTTTACTTTGTGTCCACATACTTAGCGCAGAAACTTGTGCAGTCGCGGAACCTCATCGCTCTTCTTCAAATCAATTCTCGTGAGAGGAATGTTAGATCCATTGACTATGTGCATAAATTGTTGAGCACACAATTGTAACGGATTTTTTTATTGTCACCGAAAGAAAATATTTACTTTCCACGATACAAAGAGGGTGGATCGAAGAAAATAATTCTCCGAAATTATAACTTTCATTCATTTTCGCATCCCAATCAGAAAAATCCGTAATATGCCAATGTTGACAACAGGTGCAGTACAGTGCCAGTATTGGGTCTCCAACACTTGGTCAACACGTACGGGATCAGTACTGGATACATAAAAATACAGTAATATACCTGTACTGATAAAGCGGTACTGAGAACTTAATACCGGCCAGGTACTAACCCAGTACTGGCCCTGCACTGATTACGAATAATGGCATCAGTACTCAATCCCCAGTACTGAAAAGCGTTATCATTCCAGAAAAATGCCAGTACCCTGCCAGTCTTGGCTAGTACTGGTGCAGTACTGCGCCTGTTGCAAATTTCTGGTTGGGATTGCATTTTAAAGTGTTTGAAATAGAGGTAATCTTTCGATTTCATGCTTGAAAATATCAATTTTTTCTAATTCTAATTCCTCCTGATTTCATAGATATTTTCATTCGGGAATGATTAATCCCAAAAATTCTTATGTTTACAAATAATTGTCTCATTCGCCACTTCTCAGAATGTGCCATCTCAAATTTCAATCAGTTTTCTTGTTTTTTACAGTAATATATTATATTCAATGTCGAATGTAACGCCCCTGTAGCGTGTAATATTTGAACATTTTTTGAATATTCTTCATCATTTTACTATACGGTACACTGTGAAAAAAACTTGTTGAATTCCAAACAAAAATGCTTGGAAATTTACAAACTTGGTGTGGAAAAATAATTTCCGAACCTTTTTTGTAAATTGCCGAACAAAAGTTTGTGAATTCTCAAAAATCTTCGTGAAATCACAAAATTTTTTTAATGTTTACAAACTTTCGTTTGGTAATTTACAAAAAAAGTTTGTGTAAAAAACTGCCAAACTTCTTTGGCAGTTTAGGAAGTATATTTTTTACAGTGTAGAATAAATCAGAACCTCGTCTTTGAGACATTGCGATATCTTCAGAATATCCTGAAGATATTCGACTGAGACATTCGTGCTATGTGGGAACGTTGTTTTTTTTTATAAACTTTTGTCCCTTGGGACTTTTCTAGTGAAAATGATTGAGTTCGCTCTGTCATCGAAAAACGATCAAGAGACATTCAAAACAGCTGGAAATCTGGATGAACATTAATGAATTGATGTTCGTTCGTATTATCGAGTAACTGCTTTGATTAGTTTCTCACGCACGAATGAGTAACTAATCGTACGATTCAGTGACGTTGAAATAACTTTGGTTCCGTTACTACTAGCAGTATCAAATGACTTCGTACATAAAATCGAAACCATTATCCTATTGAAAAACTTTAATACGTACTGAAGTGTTGCAGCAATTCCATTTTCCATTGACGTTTCAATTACAACAACGTTTCACACACTGTACATAATTCCCGTAACGAAATCAACCTCAATATCAGGAATTGTCACCCTGCATACAGACGAGGGTTAATTTTTTCTCGTTACAATTAGAATTCCATCTATTTCATTTGGAATTATTATCCTCTTTTAGAATTGATTTTGGCTTATATCTTCCGATGAAGTTTCATGAGGGGATTGACAGGTACTAAGAATAGGAAGAAGAGAATGGCAAGGATATGAAGAAAGGAGGGTGAAATAAAGGAAGAGCGAAGGGCGTTCTGTCAATTTGTCAATCAGCTACTCATTGACATGAGAAGAAATATGGAGGTATCATTTATAAATTAATAAGTTGTCTGAAAATAATCCTCCGAGACCAATTATCCACGACGAAAATTGAAGATAGATGAATAATCTTCAATTACTTCAGTTCTTCGTTTGAATTGAGAATTTCTAATAAGTACAAAATATTATCTTCGTTACTCTTGAAATTTGCTTCATAATTATGACTGTTAGTGTAGAATTCTGAAAAAATACAACCCCATAGAGGAAGATAAAATCTAACGAGATTATCAAAGAATTAAATTTGAAACTCCCCTCAATCTAATTATGTGAATTCCGTTTGGGACATCGTATGAACAGAAACCTTTTTTATGTTACAAATAAATCTTATCTGAGTAATTTGTGAACTTGCTTGACAAATCTCTAAATCAGTGACGACAATCACGGGTGTTGTGCTATTCTGATAGGGAGTTGAAGCAAGGAGAAAATAAAACGACTCTTACGTGGATTTTCGTTCATAGTAAGAGTTTCATGATTCCTTTGTCGGGTAGATCACGAAAGTAGACTCACTATAAATTTTCGATTTTATGGGGTCACGCGTTTTTCTCTTACGTACATTCTCTCATAGTTTACGATCTACCAGGATTCAGTAATATTTTTTTATTATATACATGAAAACCTTCGGATAGTATTTTTTTGTTTTGGTTATTATTGAATTTTCTACTTATCCTTATCAAGAAATTTCGTTTTTCTTGCCATCGAAACAAACGAATCTAACAAGAACGTTAATAATTTTCAATATCATATAGTTCGAAAATCTGTGCCCGATCAATTCAAGTCTATAAAAGCATCTGTGCATGTTACAAAATAGGAGAAATCCAATTGTTCAATTTGTTGATCACAATCAAAGTCATCTGATATTTAATGTACCTTGAGAATTGAATAAAGTCAGAATATTCTGACAAATTAGAAATGTAACAACAAACAGAAAGAAAGAATCAAAAAATTCACAAATATCTTACATTGAATGAAAGTGAGAGGAATAACATGAAATTTGTAAGTATTCTTACAAATTTTATGGAAAACTTCCCAGATGCCGCAATGAGGACAACTTCAGGTGACCCTGTGATTTCCAAGCGATATATTATGATATCGGATCGGGAATGCGTTCATAAAACATATATGTCAAACAGAATCTGATTAATTCTGCACACGGTGATGCAATTTTTTATACAAACTGCGATATACCTCTGATATTTCGAATTGTGTGAACAAAATTATAATATATCCTTAGAATAAAAGTCAATCTCATTACATTCAAACTCAAAGAATTTTTTCATTGTATGTTTTCCAGAGCGTTATACTTTGAATCAATGGCTACTTGGAATCGATTTTCAAATATCTCGCGTCGTCCCACGAAATAAAGGTGTACTTTCACAGTTCAACACTGCTATAAGGACACGTCGTTCAGAATTAATGAATCAGTAGGTATACTCAGACTTCTTTATAATCCGAAAATCAGTTATTTTCTAACGCATGCATTTTAAAAAAAATCTTGTGATCGATGGGAGAAGGTGTCGGTTACTTTCATCCGTTTCTATGATACCGTTACTCTTGAGAATAATTAAAATCCTTAATAATGCTCGTATCATTAATGAAGTTGGGTCCTATGATGAAAAACGGATGGAAACAAACGAAAACTTATTCCGCAGTTCACGAGATGGCACTTTTGATGATTCATGAGTCAAAATGAAAATAATGAATGCAAGAATTATAAAAGGGCTTGAATGACTGTCGGTTACTCAATTTTAAATCATGGGTTCTTATCACAGTTCCGAACTTTGGAATCGAACATTCTATTTCCATAGAAATCGTTAAGCATTAATTATTCATTACCAAACGCTCGAAATTCATATTTCACAGAGAGAGGTTAAGTGATGAAATAACTAATGGGATTCAATGAGCTTTCATATATTTTCCCATTAAATTTCAAACTTCTGATTCTGATACACGTAATAGGATTTGAGGGATCTTTTTCACCAGAGTGATTTTTGATATAATATATGACGTATGTCCATTTGCAATGTGCAAATGAAACATAAATAAGAGGGATTTCCCAAGAATACCGTCTGTTTTTTGTAACAGAAAACACCTCAGACAAATTAAAGAAATATTACTGGAACTTTTGCGTGGGATGGAACAATGCTTTTATCATCCTACACAAGGAGAAAAAGAACAGAAGACTTGAAAATCATATTCATATGACGTATTTCCATCCAATTAAAAAAGTACGCAATAACAGAAGAATGAAATAAAACTCGGTTGAAAAATACAATCCTTCAAAATTCCTTGAAGAACAGTTCAGTTTTCATATTCAACAAACTAAATGCAATGTTACTTGATTGAAGTACAGAGATATCAACCTCCCTGGTAGAAATTTTCGCTAGTGAATAACGAGGCACTTGAAACATGAGTTTATCTCTTCTACTCATAAGGCACTAGTGAGGAAAACTCACAAGGCACTCCCTAGAATGTAACACTCCAACTAACTAGATTCCATTTATCAAAACTAGTGAAACAGTCATCATTATCTAACGAGGAACTTATTAGAAACTAACATGGCACTTGTGAGAATAATTAGGGTGAAAAGTAACATTGTTTTCTTGCATCAAAAGAACACTGTCTGGAGAGGATTCTATTCTCAGAATAAAGAGACATGTTTTCAATTTGATTGATTATTTTTTTTAGCGTATATGCATGAAACATTTTTTTACCAGTCATCCAGAAAAATTAATCAATCCAAATATGAATTTAATGAATATTTGGCGAATCTAATGAATAATATTGATCTAATAAATAAAACTGCTTATTGATTATTTTAGTTAATAATGTATAAATCTAATCTTAGTAATGTTTGGATCAACCTTGCAAGAAATTCACAAGTTTTATCCAAACATCACTAGTCAGATAAGATTTACAAGTATTTATTTTAATAAGTTTTTCCCTGCGAATAACTCATGAGTCATGAGGAAAAACTTGTGATATTTCTACTGGGGCTCTATGCGTTTTCTGTATCATTCAAGTGACTATAATCATTAAAAATGTTCAATTTTCGAAGCCATCACTGTAACGCAACATCCAGAGATTTGAAAGATTGAAATTTTTGAATATCTCAACAACTAAAAATCATATTATAAATCATCGTTGTTGCAGGAATGATGATTCGATTGTAACAAAATATGAGGGAAAAATATTAAAAATTTGAGAGTAATTATAAAATTGTAACTTCCATATAGAAGTTATATTTCTGTTATAATTCGTTACTTGCCGTTAAGACTAGGACTAAGTCTGGCACTGCTATTATAGTAGTTATATTATACGTTTAGCGCTACTGTTTCACCCCAACAACAGTGGAGCATGTTCATAATAGCGATACTATGTGGGTAAACATCGTGTGGTTGGAGAACACGGTTATAACAGGGGCATTCACAATTGATGGAGCACATATTATTTTGCTTGCACGTGATTCGATCTATATAGATCCATCGAACTTCACCCTGCTAAACTTTCCCATAGAATCCGATAGAAAAATTTTTATATCGTTTTGTATGTGGTTTCTGAAACTGGAATTCCCGATATTCCATAGGTAATTCACGATAAGAGAACTGTACAGCTGTTTATGGGGTTTTATCGTATTCTCACGATAGCAATCGCCACTAAAAATTTCCCATAGAATTCGATAGGAAAATTTTTCAATTGTGTTTTTTGTATGCGGTTTCTGAAACTGGAATTCTCGTTGTTCCATAGGTCATTCACGATAGAAGAATTGTACTCCTGTTTATAGGATTCTATCGTAGTTTCACGTTAACAGTTGCTACTAAAAAATTAGTAGAGATTTTTTCCTATTACTTGCTACGTGATTTCTAAATCTGGAATTTCCGTAGTTGTGTAGATCATTCACGATCTAACTGTGAATAACCGTGGAAAATTTTTTTATGGATTCACAGAAAAATTTCTAGTTTCTTTTTATACAAGAACAAGAGAATCAAAGTTTCGGTCAAGGAACCAAGGAGGTTGAATTTTCTTCAAACTTTTTTTGAAAATCCACTAGAGGAAATGTTTGTGTGAAAAACTGTTGAATGTATTTATGAATCCACAGCTATAGGGACAACTATAGGTACCCTCTCGTGTGTTATTCCCCCATACAAAATGATAAGAATCATATTGGAAGTTATTGACATGATATGTATCGTGAAAACACGATAAATACCGATACATTTCTCAAATTTAATTTTCTGGTGAAAACAAGGTAATCATTTAAAAGAATTCCACGATAGACAACTATAGGTATTCTTTCGTGCCTTCCCCATACATTACTCGTATAAGCAAAGAATGGTATCAAATTTTTGGGAAACTTCCGGTTCAACCATATAAAACTGAAGAAGGTGAGAACAATTTATAGTGCATAACCGAAAAGAAACGATAAAACCCATAAAAAATTGCTAAAGACCCATTCGCGTTGTATCGGTTTATCACTATAGAACCCCATTGGGACAAATTTCTTTATCGGCTCAATCTGATGTCTAACGATACACCCTATACAAAACGATGGAAAAGAGGCCAAAATACTGTCGAATTCTATCGTTTCCTATGGGAAATTCTTAGCAGGGCATAAAAAACATTCGCTGATTTCCAAACAAATCAGAAAACTGAAATTTTGTTTGATTTTATATTGAGTTCGTGAATCGATCAGAAGTATATAAATCCTCTAAATCATCTCATAGCTGGTTACTTATTAATTGAGGTTGAAGCCTAAGAAATTTAATCTCCAACCACCATCAGTGAAATTATTCGTTACAAGAGAGAAAGCATAATCCAAAGGGTCGATATGGACCATTTTCAACCTAGAAAGCCTCTTTACGAAAATCCTAATCCAGCTTCATTGTCACAGAAATTCCACCTTGATTCGGTATGTACATTTGCATTTGTATAGAATTTGAGTATAGGGTAGACGATAGGACATATTTTTCTCCCTACTAAAGCGTTAAATTACAGTCAACGAATTTTGCATGAGACCATGAAATGAATCCCCATGCAATTTGTGAAGCCAAATCCTATATCAAGATGGAGCCCCATTTGCGCAAAATATGATCGAAAATATTGAGTTGATTCATTGAAGAATGTTCTCGAAGTTTGGAACGAGAATTCAACCTCACGAAATCTGATAAATCATTGTCATTCATCCTCTTGAATTGATTTCTTGGAACTGGACATATCGTGTAAAGCATGTACTGCAGGATTTTAGAGGTGGGTGAATCTCTACGGAGCGAATCTTTTGTATAAAAAAAATGTTTAATTTGTATCGAATTCTATAAAATTTGTATCAAAACTCGACAAGTATTTTATACAAAAGATTCGCTTCGTCAAGATTCGCCCACCTCTACAGGATTTCAAGAATTGCAAGGTCTTCAGTAGATTACTAATTCATTTCAATAAACGATTTCAACTTCAGCAACATGATTAAAGATTCATACGAATGCATGTGGAATTGGAACCACGAGCCGATATTGGCCCAGCTCAGACAGCACCCTGATTCCCATGTATCTATACAAAATTTTCAAGATTCTCTGTTATGAAAGATCATAATAAGTTCTTTATTGAACCCTATAGTATTCAAGAAGACTTTTTTGAAAACCCTCAAGAATTCATCGTGAATTCTTTCGAAATTCACATAACGGAAATTCATTTGGAATATGATTGTGCTGTGTGAGAGTGCACTCTTGTCGGAATATGAAACTGAAACTGGCAGCCGTAAAACTAGCGACCGGTTGTTGTAACTTCTGATTGAACGTTGTTGAAGCTTTGTTCCTCGTAGGAATCGATTAAATAGCATTCCAGTAAAAGTTTTAGATGCTCAAATCCTCAATAAAAGTTTCATGTAAAAAGTTATGACAATCAGCTGCTAATTCTACGGCTGCCAGTTTCAGATTGATTGTCGAAATCGCTAGTGCTGGGGAATTAGCCATTATAAGGCCTGTTGAATTGACTAGAGCCTATTCTAAGTGAAATTTGAAACAAACCAAAACATTGGATACTTGGTTTCTAAAAAAAAAACCTGAGTGGAATTCATAAGTTATATTGAAAATGTGTCAT
Source organism: Gonatopus flavifemur (assembly GCA_018340375.1). NCBI lineage: Eukaryota > Metazoa > Arthropoda > Insecta > Hymenoptera > Dryinidae > Gonatopus > Gonatopus flavifemur. The sequence continues at coordinate 829,131 of JAFFJZ010000023.1, forward strand.
TATACCAACGCTTTTCACGTTTTAGAACTAACAATTTTTTTGCAGAAATCACTTTTTAGTTAGAGTTGACCCTTGAAATATGCCCTGGAATTGACAGCAATGGTAAGGAGTCAAAATGATAACACCATTCACATAAGGACCGGTATGGAACTACTTACAAACTTACGTCGGTACTAATATTTTATGTGGGCCAATTGGATCAGCGGTTTTTGGGGAGAAATGAAAATTATAACATCGAATTTGGAAATTTAATTCAACCGGGAATGTGAGGAAAGGTAAGATGATATTTTTTTGATCCTAATTGATTCAATTTTCCTCTAAGCGGCGAAATTAAGGAATACGGGATTACTTTACGTTGGGAAGAATTTTCGTGCAATCTTTGAATATAGATGAAAATATCAAAAAGAAGTTCGCTTGAGTCAATTACTTTTTTTCGTACCTAAGATTGAATTCTAAAAGAAAAAGGAACACTTCTTTCTAGACGTCCTAATTCGAACTCTCTCCTTGATGAGAATAATTTCTCTCCATTTTTTAATCTTAAAATACTTGTAATCAATCAAGGATCCAGTAATGAGTACCTTACTCGTTATATATAAAATATATATATTATATATGTTTTGTATACGAATTATGTATTTTTTGTTTTATATAGAATGAGTAACGGTAAGGAGTAACGCACCCATCGCTGCGAGGATCGTTGATCAATGATTATAATTCCCAAATTTTCCGAATGAAATTCATCATCGTCAGCTGATGAAAACTACTGTTACTCGCCATGTATACGCACACTGTTTTCCGAGATGAAGAAAAACAATCAACTTACCAACATCATTTGATAATTCGCAACTTCGATGTCAAAATTTGACAACAATTCTTTTTTTTTTTTGATAAAATATGAGTCTTGAATACACTTTCTTCATTCAATTTTTCTTTCAAAAGCACTAAATCATTCACTGATCAACAGTTGAATTACTATACATCACTGGCGTATATGTTATCACAAATACACAACAATTTTTCAGATACAAAGCAAACAAAAACAAGAAAAATCGTCAACACTCGACGCATGATTTCTGTAAAAACAAAAAGTTACATAGGATACATCAATTGTACAGCCAAAGAATCTCAAAGATGTAATTGTGTCTCGAATTCATAAAGTTATTCAACAATAACTTTTTGAGATTGATGTTCGTATTCGATTTTGAAATCGAATCGCGGACCGTACGGAACTGAAATCGCCGGGTACCGATTTCGATAAAGGAACGCGTCGCAACGCGCGCTTCCACGATACTACTGTCGAACACGTCCGTACAAGTCGAGCAACGTCGCGACGCCGCTAGCATTAAACAGCGCACGTACTACTGATACACGAGGCAAGAAACACCACGAACGATCTATCGATTGTTCTGTTGTTGATAAAAAAAACACCTTATAGAAATAGCTTTATGATCCAGGACTTATATTTTCATCGATAATATACGTGAGAATTAATTGCATTGTCCCTGATACCATAATGGTATAATGGTAATCACAATTTTATTTATATCGTCGCGTTCTGGGAAGACGTGAAAGAACGAGAATATCTACTTCGAATACAACTGTACAGTACAAAAACAACAGCAACAAACAATGAGCAATAAGACAACGATACAAGTACAATTGATACAGGGGATCAAAAAAGTCAATCTTGTCTTGAAAAATCATTTTATAGAATTTCTGTACAACTTTCTTGAAAAAAATATAAAAACTATATACAAATTCTATAAAATAATTCTGACAGAACTGCATTATGAATTATAATTCATCTATTGGGAATAAACTCATTCAATTATTAACATGATGTGAATGAATGATGAAAGTTTTGAGTTCCAAAATATCTATGTAATAATATGTTCTAAATGATAACCGTATTATTCACTTAAAAATTTTCCCCGCTATATCATCATGATCATCAAGTTTGTTCAACTCCAAACTTCTGAATCTAACTTTCGCATGGCAACTACCTTGAGAAAACTCTGCTAATTTAAAAAATCACAATAAGAGCTCTGGTATAAAGGTGTGCTTCCGTAACTTGGGAATATTTCCAGCTTGTTATTTCGAGATTCTCCTGCGACAACCGTATCGACGTATATTACGATTTTGAAATACTTAAATCAAAACATATTCTTTCCAATGTGATTTTTTACTGTGACATATCACAATTGTGATCTTAATTAAATTTTAGTAAGTTTTGATATGTAATTAGTGTAATTAGTGCTCGTACATATTTAGTTTTCCTTAGATAAAAATGAAAAACAGCAGGTGTGAAGAATGTATATGATGTGATTTTGTCATACGTTGCCTTTGGAAATTCGTTTGAATATATTATACGTAACTTGGCGGGTTCGTTGCTGGTAGCACGTTTTGATATATAATTAAGGTCCTAACGTATACTATGTGTAGAACTAATTACGAATCTCGCGATCCTTTGATATGCGTATCAGTTACGTCGATGATTCACCACTTGTGAAGATGAGTGAGAACAAAATTCACAGGGAAGAAAAAACATGTTGAAAATACAAAAAACAACACTAATAAAAATGACAGGGTCTTTTTGTAACAAAATCTACACAGAGAAGAGTATGCGGTAACGAGTACCAGGAAGAATAGTAACTTGGTGAGAAGGATTTTCAAATTGTCATGAACACCATTGAACATTAGAGACCCGAGTTAAAATTTTTAAATCGCTGAAACGAAAATATACGGTACTGTTACGGATGTGTTGCGGGCGCATCTGTACTGAACCCGCAATAATACTGTAAGCACCCGCACCACGCCCATAACAGTACCGTATATGCCTGCACCACATCTGCAACACTCCTGCACACAAAAATGATGACGCCCGCACCACGTTTGCACCAAGGCCGTTTGGCGAACCGTACACCCGCAACACGATTGCACCATAGCTGCACTAAACCCGTACACAGCGAATGACGATGGACGATAAATCCCGGAACGTGTTCGCACCAAGACCGCACCAAGCCCAGAACATGCATGCAATAGAGCTGTACCAGGTCCGCACCAGACCCGTAAATGTCGAAATTACTGTTGCAATGCGTGCTTAAGGGCCCTCGAGCACAGTAGAATTGTGAATGTGTAGGTACACACATATAGCACATAGGTATAGCAGGGTCCCCCCAGACATTGAAAGTCAGGGAAAATCAGGGAATTCTTATTCAATCAGGGAAAGTCAGGGAACGTTTGCAAAATGCTCCATTAGTCAGGGAAATCCATTGAAATTTATAAAAAGTCAGGGAAAATTGGAACATTTGATTCCAGCAGAAAATTTTCAAGGGACATTTGTGTATTTTTTACCCAGCCAGCACAAATGATCAATTTGAATTCATAAAGACTTCCCAAAGACTCTCTGAATAGTCGCCGTTATGCAACCAATAATGAATTCAATGAGAATTCAATGAAGTCAAAATCAAAATGCATTGAATGCACGCAGAATTCATTCCCAAGCGTGTATTGCCTTTAATGACAATGGGCCCCAGGCTGGGTTCATCCTCTTCAACGCAGTCTTGGGGAATGACAATGGGGCCCATGTTGGCTCAATCTTGGCCCTGTTGTGTTTTCTCATACAATTATGGTTGGTAGAAAATGGAAATAATGAATCTTAGTGCGGGCACATTTGAACAGGGCCCCAATTTGGCCCAGCGTTCGGCCAAGATTGGGGTGAATTTATATCCCGAGCATGTGTGTACAATCCTCAGCGTGTATGAATTTTGGTCCAGTCTTGGGCCCATATGGACAGGATGGGGCTCAACACTGGCCCAAGACTGGGCCAAAATGGGGCTCAAATTCATGCCCGCTGGGGTAGAATTCAAAACAATCTTCCAATTTCAAAACAAAGGGAAGGGACAGTATCGATTGCCTAGTCTGGGTTTATGCTGAGCCCGTGGTGTTACCAATTCTCGGGCAAAGCAATACGGCCAAGCTAGGAACGATGTTATCATCCCAGGGTTGGCCCCATTTGTCTGCCCAGCTTGACCCCACGTTGGGTAGCATGGGCACCCACCCTGGGCGTAGATGGGGCCCGCCGTTAATACACTCTTGGGTTATGGAGTCTTGATACGAATTCTTTCTGAACATTGAGTTATTTATTAAGAGTTCGTTTTGAATTCGAAATATTCATAATAAATACATATTCATGAGCATAACGGGAACTCTTGTGCTGTATGGGTGAAGTATAAATTTCATTGAATTGCCTTGCGATTTTGTTTGCAAATACCATCCCTTTGGTTCGGTTCAAAACGCGATGTCAGGAGAATGAGTATTCACAATTGATCTATTGACTGTGCTTATTGTATTTCAATCCGTAGATCACCTCCAAACGTCTCAAAATACTGTAAGAAAAGCGGTGTCAGAATTAACACCGCGCGGGTTCTATAAAAGTCCACTCCGGAATTCAGTGTTGAAATAATTCCAAATGGTATTAGAATGACACCATACGGTGTCGAAATAACACCGTCAGGTGTTGAAACAACACCATCCGGAGTGAACTTTACCTAACACTGCCAATTTTTTAGAGTGAAGTGTAATACCATTCAAGGGAATATCCAAAAATTTACTACCTTACTTGAAGTGAATAATAATAAAATACATGCCTAGAGTTCCACATCGCCGCAAACCTTGAATGGCTAAGTGATTTCTGAAGGCTCAAAAATAAAATTGTAAAATTTTAACCTCCAAATGTTAACAAATTTGAATTTTTCCGTCCCCCACTTCCTTATGCTCGAGTCCCCTCAAAGGAGGATAGTGAGTTTCTGAATACGCCCTTGATACCATTATATGGATAGGGAAGTATACATATACATTCTGTCAAAAAAGTACCGGGAATTGATCATTTAAAAAGTGCGGCTAACGGGTTTGTCAACATTCTTTTTGTTGTTAAGTTGGTACATTCGTCCTGTATATTGACGCTGAGTTCGACTGTCATCTGTCATTCAGTTTGTTTATAGTGCTCGATCTTTTCAGTTCTTTCAAGTGTGTCCCGCGATTGTCACAATGGATACAAAGATTGAACAAAGAATTTGTTTTAAATTTTGCGTTGCAAATGGAATTTCGTGTGCCGAATCGCTGAAAATGTTGGAGAAGTTTACGGTGAATTGACTCTATCAAAAACACGTGCATATGAGCGGTACAGTGCATTCAAAAGTGGTCGAGATGTGGTGGAAAATTTGCCTCGCTCTGGTCGTCCATCGACGTCTTCAACTGAAGTTAATATCGATAAAGTGAAGGAAATGGTGTGACGATCCTCGTCTAAGTTCCAACCTGTAAAATATAAAAACAATTAATATTTGTAAAATGAGGATTAATAGGAACGATATTCCTTACCTTGATTGCGTTGCCTAAAGCAACGCTATCTGAAAATAGACACTTGAGTGTCTATCATGGTTGCTCGTCCCCCATCATACCAGTCGACGTACCTGAAAACATGACTAATAAATATTACATGATAAATATTATGGAAATAGGAACAATACAATCTTACCCACAGCAGAAACACAGGCTCACCGTTGTAGATTTACCTGAAAAATAATAAAATAAACATTATAATTAGTAAGTATGAATAATTCAAGGAGAAAATATTAAAGAAAATATAGAACTTACCATTTTAGAACATGCAGGACATCAGAGTAGGCACTTCACTCGCGAACGAAAAACTAATGATTAAAACGAGGATAAGATTATAAAAACAATTGTGCATTAACAAAATGCACACGCGGTTATCTGCACCACGAGGTGACAGATGGTAAACAAACATGGGCAACCATGTTGAATTCCCGAACGCATCGCGCAAGCGCGCGAATAACACAGGAGAAGTATATATTAAAAAGAGACACACCTATACGATTGTGACAAACTCCGTGAACCGCTACAATCGCTAGTGTTTCCCACGGCGGGAATTGAGCCTAGCAGGTAATAATATAGGTAGCAGAGGTGCATAAAATCACTTCTCGACTTCGACTGCTTGGAACGATCAGGCCGGTTTCACCTCCTGGTAAGCAACTTTTTAATTACAGAAGCCGAGATTGTCAGACTTCGTGTGTATCCCTACGAAGTCCTAGTTTTTGGTTAGGAATGGTGGGGGAATTTGGTATCACCATTTTCATAGTGTAACTTCTGTTAGAGCCAACCTCTCACGGCTATGGGGTATTAAAGCCACACTCTTACGGCTATTTTCCATTAGGGCCACACTCAAACGGCCAATCACCGATATTTTGTTAGAAGCCACGTGCATAAGGCTAAAATCAAGTTAGAATTTACCGTTAAATATAATTTATCTAAATAATCGTATTTTGAACACTGCACAAGTATTACGGATAATCTGAAGGCTCCATCTGAGCCATTCACATCAACAATTCCGATAGATCCTCGTAGCGTATTTGATATGAGAGAAATCCTTGATAGACCTAACCACGATTGTTTTCCCTTAGATCCCGGTTGATCTAAAGGTACACCCACATATTATACTTTACGAATTCAGTGTGCACACGTATTAGATCAAATAGACAAAGTCCGGACTATTAGGATCATTTTAAACAATAATTCTATGTAATATTAGTTTTCGTTTTAACTTCTAGCCATTATTTGTAAAATTGCATCATTTTATGTACCATTAAAACTGACTTTTTATAACAAGTTTCTTGACTCAATCTATTTAATAAATATATTATTTAACTTTGTTTAACTGAAATCTTAATTTATTAATCCGTGACCCGCGTTCCCCTCTTATTATTAAAGAACTTTGGAAATCCGACGAGCTGAAGGCATCATAGGGGGCTTTTAATAGGTGGTATCTTCATATACCGACGCATAACAGTTAACGAAACGTCACAATGGTGACTAAAATCGTTACTTAAGTTTGAGAGAGATATCAGGTGAACTTTCTGTGTCTTACGAATCAGTTCGTACTATTTTACATGATTGTTTGGACATGAAATGCGTTGCCGCTCGATTAGTTCTGAAAGACTTGAATTTTCTCCAAAAACTGAATCGCGTAAAGGTCGCTGAAAACATGCTAGAACGAGTCAATTTCGATTCCACAATCATAACACGCATTATAACAGGTGATGGGACATGGGTTTACGAATATGACATGCAAACCAGTCAACAAGTTCCGGAGTGGCGGCTTCCAGCTGAGCCGAAACTGAAAAAGCCACGCCAAAGCCGATCAAAAGTGAAGGTAATGTTGACTGTGTTTTTTGATTATCGCAGTGTAGTACATTCGGAATTCTTGCCAGAAGGTCAGACGGTGAATAAAGAATATCATCTAAGCGTTATGCGGCGTTTAAGAGAGCAAATTCGTCGAAAAAGGCCAGATTTGTGGAAAGAAAATTCATGGATTTTGCATCACGATAATGCACCATCTCACAAGGCTTTCATTGTGAACCAATTTTTGGCCAAAAACTCAACAAATATCATCGAACAGCCACCGTATTCACCTGATCTGGCTCCAGCCGACTTTTTTCTGTTTCCAAATCTTGAATTACCACTTCGAGGCACCCGTTTTGAATCGATAAAAGATTATCAAGAGAATTCGCGGCGAGAACTGAAATCGATTCCAGAAAAAGCGTATAAAAAAATGTTTTGATGATTGGATTGTTCGTTGGCATAAATGTATCATTTCGGGAGGGGGCTACTTTGAAGGCGATACAATAGATTTGCAAGAATAGAAAATATTTTGTGTTTTATTTAGGGGTGTGCGGGTACCCGAGTCATCGGGTTTTTATCGGGTCGGGTCGGGTTTTTCAATTACCCGAGTTTTTCGGGTACCCGATTACATTCGGGTAATTCAAATATAGCGAACGTTTTTCCTCAGCAGGAAATATTGTGACAGCAACTCGATCAAGATTACTGACAAAAGATGTGGAAGAGTTGTGCTCCCTCCATTCAAATTTAAAAATATGAAAAAAGAATGATATTTATAAGAAGAATATTTATTTTCATTGATATTCAAGATTCTATATTGTGGTTACTAAATAAGAAAATAGATAATATATTATTTATGAGATATAAATGTGATTATATTTTTTAATTGAATTAAAAAATAAATATAAACATTCCATGAAGCAATTTGGAGATTTCTTAATGCGCTGCATAATCAATTACATAGAGTAACAAACCTAATAGACTTGTAGTGAATATGGCATTCTTCATATTAGAATTGAATTCAAATGAAATCCCCTTATTCCTACAATCGCTCAAGACAATTTGTCCTTAAAATATCAACGGCAATGGCAACTTCGAATAGAAGTTGAAAATATTAAATTCAAGCGATTTTATTATATTCGGGTACCCGACTTGGAAAACCCGATTTAATCGGGTACCCGACCCGACCCGACCCGAAAAGAAATACAAATACCCGAACCCGACCCGACCCGATAAAAAGTGCTACCCGCACACCCCTAGTTTTATTCAAGAATTCTCGGTACTTTTTTGACAGAATGTATGTACTTATCACACTCATATTCAAAGGAATTTGGTGACGATGCGATATACCGGTAAATTGTAACAATATTCCATCATAAATCATGACAATTCCACAATTTCATTTATGAGCTGAGTTTGCTTAGTGGCGTCCTAAGTTATCCCAACTCGCTCCAAGTATTTCGGATTTGCTATTTCCAGTTATAGAAACAAATTGATTGGTTTGGTACAATTTGAAGCAACTTGTGTGCTATCTGGGTATACTTATTTGAGAGTCAGGGAAAATTTTGAACATGGTCAGTGAAAGTCAGTGAAAGTCAGGGAAAATGACTCTTCAAATTTTGGGGGAACCCTGTATAGTTAAAGCGAGGAAAACTTTGCTCCAAACTTTTGTGCAAAATAGCAATTGATGTGAAATTTAAAAAATATTTCACCATAGTGCTTATTTGGGATTGCGCCATAAATATAAATGTAGCGGTGAAATCACTTTTCATTCTCTGTAAAAAATTCGTGAATACGCGAGACGATTTGACATTTCGTCATCACCATGTTGATATTGAAAATATCTTAAGATGCAAGTGGCAGCTGCGTTTCAAAGTAAACATTCGATTATTTTTTATTATATTCAAAATTTCAAGGTTCTCGAAATAATCAATCGATTGATGGAATTTTTCAATATTGCACGTGATTTATCGTAATAGAACTTATATGTGTATACAAATGAAACTATTCCGCATGGAAAAATTACATTACACTTCCCATGAACCCTTCATGAATGTGATTGGATTGAGATCGATTAGTTTGGTTATTATCCCGCATAAGATTTGATCGACAAAATTTTTATTCATTTATAAGAAAAGAGGAACATTCATTTAGAGAAAGAACGATCTTTGATTATGATGAACGAATTGTACGTGTAACGGGCAACTACCGATACATCGTTTTGATTATAATTCTACGTCCGTTTATGTCAAAATTTTATGTCATTCAAAAAAGTATAGCTCACGAGAAATGTGACATAATTTTGATACTGAAATGTATTTTATGATAAGTAATGTCAATTATATACGTTACAACACTTTTACAACATATTTTGTTTTACAGTGTGAACTTTTGAAGAGCTTTATAATTATGGAAAAAAACTTTTATATTCTGACCATAGAAAGAATGTTTAGGTTTCTCCAAAACGCAACCTCCAACTTTATTTCACGATATTTCCAAATTTAACATGACGGTGACGAAATGTCAAATCGTCTGACGTATGTACGAATTTTTCTTTATAGGGTGAGTCAGAACGTCATGAAGTCCTTCGGTGAGAATATTCCTGAGGGGATTTGGAGAAGATTTTTCCTTTGGCAAATTTTGATCTGAGGCCTAGTTTTAGAGTTATAGCCATTCGCAGTTGACCAATCGGGACGTTGCTATACCGTTGATACAGGGATGCCACTACGAACAGCTGACGCAGAGGGTTTAACTGAGTGTGAAGGGCGAAGTGAGGTATTTTCAGATGGGAAATATTAGAGACCCTTCAATCAGAGTCTGGTCAACAGGCTGAAAAATGTGAATGCATTTTGATTGGTCCGCCATGTTTCCTCTAAACTGAGTGGGAGAAATTGCGGCGAATTCAAAATTGTTATTTTGCATACACTCAGTTTTCCATAACACTTCAGTTAAATGAGCAAAATATTCACAAACTGGAGGGTGAATGTGCGTCAACTTCTCAGTTGGACTGCAAAATGAATTTTGAAATTAATTCCGAAAATTTAAACATCGAAGTGTCTAGAAGGTATAATGGAAATTAAGTAACGAGTGAAACTAACCTAGATCAACGTAAACAGTTTTCACCATTTCACCTCTCCATGTGGCGTCAAACTTTAACATTATAATTTTTTATAAAAAATCATTTTTCGTGCATTCTATTTAAACGCAGTGTACGTTTTCTGTGTATTTCGTGTGGCACAACAACGTACTCATGATGAAACTTCCACAATTAGGTAGGTATAGAGACCCTTTGATATATCACTCACCTGATTGTGGAAGTTTCATCATGAGTACGTTGTTGTGCCACACGAAATACACAGAAAACGTACTCTGCGTTCAAATAGAATGCACGAAAAATGATTTTTTATAAAAAATTAGAATGTTGAAGTTTGACGCCACATGGAGAGGTGGAAATGGTGAAAACTGTTTACGTTGATGTAGGTTAGTTTCACTCGTTATTTAATTTCCATTACAACTTCTACACACTTCGATGTTTAAATTTTCGGAATTAATTTCAAAATTCATTTTGCAGTCCAACTGAGAAGTTGACACACATTCACCCTCCAGTTTGTGAATATTTTGCTTATAAATCATGGAAAACTGAGTATATGCAAGATAACAATTTTGAATTCGCCGCAATTTCTCCCACTCAGTTTAGAGGAAACATGGCGGACCAATCAAAATGCATTCACATTTTTCAGCCTGTTGACCAGACTCTGATTAAAGGGTCTCTAGGAAATATGAGAAAATGCGTGAATCCAAGAAATTGCACGGTATTCAAGACCAAGGATATGTATTTTGTATGTTGAGGATAAATTTCGATCGAGATGAGGAACAGAAAAATTTTTGTAAAAATGAATTTTTCAAAAGTCACCTCATTCGACTCGAAATCACTCGAAACGTGTGCAAAAGTCGTTAGGAGAGCATTTCGGCCGTCGTAATCCCGTTAGAACTGAGAGGTCGATGACCGATTGTTGCAAAATTATTTCAAGTTCAATGACAGGTGCAAAAAATGAAAAAAATCGATTTCTCCGTCATTTCTGAACGCACAGATGTGATTAACTCCATTCTTTGTTCAGCTCAGCCTCCTCTTGCAGAATAAACGATTCTTGGTACCGTTTATAATAGGACGTCGATAAATTCAGAAAAATTCACAAGTTCAATCACGAAGAAGGGACTTGTAAATTTTTGAAAAAATCAGTTCTTCAAAAGGCATCTCATTCGACTCAGAATCACTCGAAACGTGTGAAAAAGTCGTTTGGAGGGCATTTCGGTCAGCTTAATCGCCTCAGACCTCACAGGTGGATGAACGATTGTTTCAAAATTATTCTAAGTTCAATGACAGGTGCAAAAAATGGAAAAAATCGATTTTTCAAAAGTCACCTCATTCGACTCGAAATCACTCGAAACGTGTGCAAAAGTCGTTAGGAGAGCATTTCGGCCGTCGTAATCCCGTTAGAACTGAGAGGTCGATGACCGATTGTTGCAAAATTATTTCAAGTTCAATGACAGGTGCAAAAAATGAAAAAAATCGATTTCTCCGTCATTTCTGAACGCACAGATGTGATTAACTCCATTCTTTGTTCAGCTCAGCCTCCTCTTGCAGAATAAACGATTCTTGGTACCGTTTATAATAGGACGTCGATAAATTCAGAAAAATTCACCAGTTCAATCACGAAGAAGGGACTTGTAAATTTTTGAAAAAATCAGTTCTTCAAAAGGCATCTCATTCGACTCAGAATCACTCGAAACGTGTGAAAAAGTCGTTTGGAGGGCATTTCGGTCAGCTTAATCGCCTTAGACCTCACAGGTGGATGAACGATTGTTTCAAAATTATTCTACGTTCAATGACAGGTGCAAAAAATCGATACTCCAGTGGTGATTTTTTGATTATGTCTCAACAATATTCAATATACATAGTTTCAAATTTAATTATCTTATGTTTCATAAATATTTATTTTAAACTTGAAGAGTCAGAACTGTATCTATCATAAGGTTTCTGTCTGTATTTATCACGGGCTTGTAAATGAGTTTTCTATCACTTTCTTGTGAGAGCTTATAATCCGGTTTGGCTGATGGTGACGATTGAGCGCATCTATTGGATATCTCAAATCTATTGGAAGCCCGCCGTGTTTTCGACCATTCTGATTGGGTCCGCCATTTTCAGATGGCACCAATCAGCCATGAGATTGCAAAGTTGGCTAGACTTGGTTATACAGACTCGATCATTACGTCGCACCACGCTGCACCCTCTTTCTTCTTACATCAACCGGTCCCGCCAAAACTCACGTGTTTCGTACAGGAGGATAATCAATCGTTTTACCGGCATATAGTGCGCGTTGAAAAAACCTACATAATTAGATTGCATGAAAAGGTAAGTGTAAACATACTCTTAATCATCAAAGATTCGTAGTTTTCATTACACTTTGTATGCGTGAATGGGAATTCTTTTCTTACTGTTCATAGAGTACGTAACTACTGAAAATAACCTTACTTCTCGCGTGCCAGGTTCTGATCCTCCAACATCAATAGTCGATAATATCATTCAATTATAATAGATTGTTAATATTGGAAAAAACATTGAAGATCACTTGAATATGTTCATGAAAATACATTTTTATTAACTCTTCTACTGTCTTTTCGTGTTTTTTCAGACTTTCAAACATCTCGATCATCTTCTGATCTACACGGAAAAAACCGAAACATCTAAACAACGTGAGTAGCAAATGAATTCAATATCACATTGTATACTGTCGCATTAATGTTCAAATGATAGATGAGGCGATGAAAAATGAAATAATATAAAATATTGAATGCTTGGAAAATAATTTCATTTCAATAAATGTTTGTGTGGAAGGCCTCTATAATATTCCAAAATATATCTTAAAGATATCTGAATGATGTCTTCTAGATGTCTTGAAGTTCACCCAATATATCTTCTAGATCTCTTGCAGATATCTTCTAGAGGGATTCGAAAAAGTTCATTGGGATGCAATGCAATATTACATTTGAATTTAATTCATGATTATCGTTACCCTAAATGTCAGAATCGATTTCTTATGATAATATAATATGTTCACTGACGATTTCACCAGACTTTGCTATATATTTATTATATAATTAGTAGGTTCGGTGTATAGAGGCATGAGCATACATTCAGACAACACTTTATTCTGCGACTGTCCCAATCCACTTACAAGCATGTACTGACTACGCTGAACAATCATACTCCTGTGCGTATTTATGAACTCAAGAGCATAACAACTCATAAGAGACTTTATTGTGAGGAAATGAATGGTATTATTTTTCTAGAAATTTGATTAAAAAAAAATAACGTTCAAGTCAGTATTTTGTATTTATATTATTCTTCAAAATTTGATCGAATGCTTGAAATTTTCAAATATTATTCAAAGTTGAGAAAACTTTGACTTATTGATATTGAAAAAAAAAGATTAGCTGAAATGGAGATGGATTGAGTGAATGTACGAAGTGTTAAGAACATCGAGCTGCTGTGACCAAAAAGTTGCTGTTCCAGCCACGGAATTGCAAAATCAGCAACCTCTTCGCTTAAAAATTCATCACTTTGAGAAGAGTTCTTCTACGGTTCTTCACTATTCACTTGGAATAGAGAAGAGTTCTTTTACGGTTGATTAATTCAATTTCAAATTCTGCAGAATGAAAAGTTTGTTCTTATACTTGTTCTGCGTTTGTTTGTTTTCATTTTTTTTTCTATAGGTATGTAAATAGACTGTACTTCTGTAAACGGACTGTATTCGTTTCTATAAAAATTTATTGGCTATTCCACAATATTATGTGGAATTTCTCAAAAATCGAATCTTACGTATCTTTGAATCTTACGTATTCAAAATTATACTCATCACTCCAAGCAAAAATGATTCACATGTGACCCCCAAACGATCGCTATATAAATTCATGTCCTATATGTTTCCAAAAAAATTGATACATGGATAATTATTCATACATATACGTCAACAATACTTCATCATATATATGATATTTTTATCATACACGGAGAAAAATGTGACTGGAAAATATAGTAATTTCAAAGAGCATCTAAGAATATTTCGTAGTTTTTTAATAAATATAAAACGGGTCAGATTTTTGTTAAATTTTATTTACGAGAAATGAAAAATTAATTAATCAATACATAACAAAAGTTGAAAAAAAGATATGAACTCTCCAACATCAACATCGAACATCGAATTTTACTATTTACTTCTTAGAATTCATCAGTTGCTTGTAATATTTCAATTTTACTGAGAAGAATTCCACAAAAAACCGTTTTATTATTATTAAAGAACTAAGAAATATTCTTTAATTCTTTCAAGAATTACTTTACTTCCGAGCCGCGTTTTTCTCCGTGTATGTGGATAATTATTCATACATAAATTTTGCAGGGAATGTATAAGATACATATATGAATTTACATAAGGATTATACGAGGGTGGATTGATAAGTTTCCGGCCTGACCAAGAGATGGCGCCACTAGGCCTACCTTGAGGCGGCGTTCTATAGTACCATCCTTAGATAGCTTGTAACTATAGTTTCAGTCCGATCGCCATGTTAGTTTAGTTTTGAGAGCACGCTGACCAAGACGCCTCTGTGTTTTTCGTAAAAATGGAAAAGCTGAAAAATCGTGCTGTCATCAAATACTTTAATTTGAAGGGGTTAACGCCGAAGGAAATTAAAGAAGAGATGGACTCAACACTGGGGACATCCTCCCCATCATATTCAACCGTTAAGCAGTGGGTTTCCGAGTTTAAAAAGGGTCGTGTGAGCACCTCTGATGAGCCTCGCTCAGGACGCCCCATTGAGGTCACAACTCCAGATATGATCGAAAAAATCCATCAAATAGTGCTGAGAGATCGCAGATTAAAAGTTCGTGAGATAGCTGAGACCTGTAAGATGTTATATGAACGTGTACAAAATATTTTGCACCAACATTTGTATATGGAAAAGCTCTGTGCAAGATGGGTGCCGCGTTTGCTAACAGTCGACCAAAAATTGATTTGAAAGAACATTTCCACCGCCAATTTGGCGTTGTATAAGCGTAATCCAAGCGAATTTTTGCGTCGATTCGTAACCGTTGACGAAACTTGGATCCACCACTACACTCCTGAAACCAAAGAACAGTCTAAACAGTGGATTGGACCAGGGGAACCAACTCCAAAGAAGGCAAAAACAATTTTTTCAGCGAACAAGGTTATTATGGCTACTGTTTTTTGGGATGCAAGAGGTATTATATACATTGATTACCTTGAAAAGGGTAAAACTATCACTGTTCAATACTACGCAGACTTATTGCAACGTTTGAGCCACGAAGTAAAAATTAAACGACCTCATCTGGCGAAGAAAAAAATCTTGTTTCATCACGATAACGCACCAGCGCACACGTCAATCGTTGCGATGGCTAAAATCAACGATCTGAAGTTTGAATTAATGCCGCACCCTCCCTACTCTCCAGACCTGACCCCGAGTGATTATTATCTGTTTCCTAACCTCAAAAAATGGCTTGGCGGTAAGAGATTTGCGGACAATGAAGAAGTAATCGAAGCTGTAAATGGGTATTTTGAGGAGCTTGACGAATCAGTCTATAGAGATGGCATTATTAGACTAGAACACCGCTATGAGAAATGTATCAGCCTTGGAGGAGATTATGTTGAGAAATAAAAAAAAAAAAATTCTTAAAAACGTTGTTTTTCTTGGTCAGGCCGGAAACTTATCAATCCACCCTCGTATAAAGGTGATATATGATCATTTAGACCTTATATGCTTATATAGAGGTCATATATGGTTATGTATGAAATATTTTTACCACATGGAGAAAAATGAAATTCGAAAGTATAATGATTTTTATAAAAATCTTAGATTTTTTCTTGGTTTTTTAATAACGCACAAACGTTAAGGTTTAGGAAATGGACTTTCACTCCAAAATATGACAGATTATGAATACGAAATGAAAAATAACAAACATGGTTCAAATCCAAAATGCTGAAAGACCAAATTTTACTATGCGCTTTATGAAATTCAACGTTCAGCGTTTTGAGGGCGTGTCCTGAATCAAGAGATGCCAAAATAGCGGGTTTTCGTGATTTTCTTTCGGGACAAAGATGGAGAAATTAACCCGTTGAACTTCGAGTTATATTTTTATGTATATTTCAAGTATATAAAAATTTTTTTTCAAGGTGAAATAATGAATAACAGCAGATTCACTGAACTATTTCATGGGCGTTTCGCTGGTGTAGTTTCCAACGGAGGGGGGGGATCCAGCTCGTAATTTTTGATTGAAACTAAAATCCCACAAGGATCTTCAATTGGTATATATTTTTCTTCCATATGAACCAAAAAAACAGGAAAAATCGTCAAATTCAATCGTGAACAATTTTTCTCAAATTTAAACACACAATGCTTTTTTCAATAAAAACAACATTTTAAAATGCTGTAATATTGAATCTTCAATTTAGTTTCCATTTTTATCAAGATTTGAACTTGTTTCAATGAACCATTCATACTTCAACACTCATAACTACCTTAATTCAAAAAGTCTATTGAATCCCATTGATTAATGAGATTTAATACAAACTTTGCCATGGAAATGACCATCCACACTTGTTCAAAACCGTTGAATCCTATTGAATCCGATGAATTTATGGAATTCAATGAGAATTCAATGGGTTCGAATGGTCATTTCCCATTGCAAAGTTTGTATTAAATCTCATTAATCAATGGGATTCAATAGACTCTTTTACCAGGGCATGCAACTATTCATTTCCCCACAGAGGAGAATATCCATTTGCTAACCGTAAATAACCTCAATTAGAATGGTACACCGTGTTTTTTGTGTGTGAATTTGGTGTTAGTGCAAATTAAGGGAGTAGCTTGGTGTAGAACATAAAAAACAAGCACCTTTTGTGAATTGTTTTAAAAAACAAGTCTTCAACATATATTTTTGCAATTTGCAGCGTTTATTATTCACATATTAAAGAGTTCGAATTAATTTTCCAGTGCAATTATATCAAAGTTTAAGCAAGGTACAGCAAAAAATATGAAAGTGTGCTAATTATCCAGTAGCACAGTAGAGTTGTATCGTCGCAGCGTTATTGCAGACTGAGTGCCTTATAAAAAATCCACACGCACTGGTGTGCATCGCATATATTTCCACATACACATTCTTGATTATCGGTTATCAATGTCCCTGACACGTAAAGACACGGCGTGTCCTTTCTTCGGGGCCCCAAGACCATTGCCGCTTTCCTTCCTCCCAACATCTGCGGATGTCGTGAGAGCTTTTCACCAGGAAAGATATAGACTGTGCTCCGGGAAGAAAGTCAACTTTTCTTTAGTGGCTAGCAGTGTGGCCTCACAATTGGAAGCATTGTATTGCAAAGCTTCCATTCCTGCCGTTTCTCATGCCAGAATAATACAAAAAATAAAAGTCCTGCATGACAAATATTATGTTCTCAGAAAATCTTACAACAGGGAAAAAACACATGAAAAGTACAAGAACTTTATCCAAGAGTCATGTGAAACTTTATTCGATATTTCTACATGTAAATGCCCTATGACATTTGAGTGCATTTGCAACAAATCTTTTAGTGCATGCATTTGCTCCAATCCTGTTGTCATTCAATGCAGGTGCCCTAAAGACAGAAAAATACCTGTAATAGAACTCAAGTTTCTGTATGCACAAAGGTATTTGAGGAAGGGGAAAATTGGAGCCAAAGATTTGACAGAAACCAAAAGATTGACAAAACAAATGCAGAGGAAAGAACGTAGTAATCTTCTGCAGCACTCCTCTATAGAAATTGCTGCAGGTCCGTCCTCTTTTAGCACTATCCCTGAAACAGAAAATGAACATTTTGAAGAAAGTGACAATGAACAGCACGATGCAACCTTTCAGTTCCCACGCTCAACGTCTTTTGTTTCTGAAAAAAAAACAAATGCGTTTGTCATTGCTAGCAACTGGGGGGATATGTGATCGGTATGGGGTTTCTGACAGAGCAGCAGCAGCCATAGCTTCAAGCGTGCCGAAAGATGTGGGATTAGTCACTAATGAAAATTCATCTATGATTATTGATCGAAGATTAGACGTGAGAAAGAAAAATGCAGAGCTAGTTCAGTTGAAGCGCAGCTTATTGAGCGACAAGCAGAGGGTCCTAAGTGTTTGTACTTTGACGGCAGATCAGATAACACACTGTACTTAGAAGAAAGAAACGGTAAACGCTACCAAACAGAGAAAAAAGAGGAACATATTTCTGTTATTGAGGAACCTGGCTCAAAATATGTTTGCCATATGGTATCAGATTCAAAGACCGGGAAGGATACAGCCCTCAGCATTGTGAGGTACTTCGAAGACAATGCTACAGATACATCTGGTATTGCAGTTATCGGTTGCGATGGTACAGCAACAAATACTGGCTGGAAAAATGGAGCCATTAAACATATTGAGATGAAATTACAAAAACCCTTACAATGGGTTATCTGCCTCATGCACTTTAACGAATTGCCTTCGCGGCATCTCATCGAAGATCTTGATGGGGGAACAAGTGGTCCTCATTCATTCACAGGTGCTATCTGCAAACAACTTGCAGAATGTGAGTCGTTGCCTGTGGTTGATTTTCAGCCGATCAGCTGCGTTCTGCCAGAGATTGATTTCAAAATCCTCAGTAAAGATCAAAGATATTTACACGAGATTGCTCTCAGCATTGATTCAGGATCCTGTTCAACAGATCTAGCCAACCGTGACCCGGGACCAATAGCACATGCTCGTTGGTTGACCACAGCTAACAGAATTCTTAGGCTATATATTTCCACTGCAAACCCGTCAGAAACCCTGCAGCTCATAGTGACATACATATTACACATATACGCACCACTGTGGTTCCAAATTAAGACAAAATCTTCTATTCTTGAAGGACCAAAACACATTTTTGATTGTATCAAAAGATGTCGAAAGTTACCTCCTAAAGTAAGGAATATTGTACATAAAGTCATTCAGACAAACGGCTTCTTCGCCCATCCAGAAAATGTTCTGCTGTCTATGGTAATGGATAACGATGAGCGCATTAGAGAACTAGGTCTAAGGCGAGTCCTCGAAACAAAAGAAAAACCTGTGACAAAAAAAGCTTTTGTAAGGACTTTGAAAGTACCTGAATTTAATTTTGAAGCGCAAGAGTACTTTGACATCATCAATTGGTCTAAGGTTACACTTACCTGTCCCCCACTCTTGTCTTCTCTTTCCGCACAGCAAATTTCGATGCTAATTAAGGAGAAACAGAAACCAACACTAGAAATAGACCTGAAAAAAGTCCCTTGTCACACTCAGGCAGTAGAACGGTGTGTAAAACTGGTAACAAGAGCCAGTAAAGAAGTATATGGGCACGACAGGAGAGATGGCTACATTCGAGCAACTCTTAACTCTCAAGCAGAAATGCCACAATTCGAAACAAAATCTGACTTCAAATAGAGTCCATGCCCACATTTGGTTGGTTGGTTGGGTAGGGCGTGGGTGAAACTCGCGGTGCAGCCACCTTCTCGTGGTGAGTGCTGAGTCGTGACAAGTGTGACGGGCGAAGAGCTGCATATATGCATACTGTAATAAAACATGGATATAACCCCTCCCCCAGGCGCGAATTCAAAGGGGGGGGGTGGTAGGGGCAATTACCCCTCCCAAGCCAACCAAACATGTTCCGGCAATGGGGAGTTTTTGTATTCCTACGATCTTTATTTTTTTTAAAGTCCAAATAAGTACTTTCCCCCCCCCCCAAGACAGATCTCTGGATCCACCCCTGCCCTCCCCTCCTTCCTACCCCCTTTGCCGTTATTTGGAAGGGGGATTCAATTGAAGTAATGATATTATTCTATACAGTGGGAATTATTGCGATATACCGGGACGGTGTCGACAGAGTTATTTAGGGCGATTTGAGGGACAAATGGACTTTCTGATTCGCTCCAAGCTTTATCAGGGAGGGGAGGGGGTATATTTTTCTCCAATAAAAACCTCAATATAATACCACAAACCAAAAATCAGCTTGATCGGACAATAATCGAGCGAACTCGAATATTTTGAAATATCCTTGAATTTTCGATGAAATTCAAAAACTTTCAACGAAATGCGCGAGTTGAAGATCTTATCCGATTTCAAAATTTTTTTTTTCCTGAGTTCGTCTTGAAGAGTAGCAACTTTTCCGCACTATTACGATTCGATTCAGAGACTTTTTTGTTTTTCACTCCACCCTACTATGTATCCTTGTGAATCGAAAAATCTAGGAATTCATGTTGGCAATACT
Source organism: Gonatopus flavifemur (assembly GCA_018340375.1). Lineage (NCBI taxonomy): Eukaryota > Metazoa > Arthropoda > Insecta > Hymenoptera > Dryinidae > Gonatopus > Gonatopus flavifemur. The sequence continues at coordinate 849,677 of JAFFJZ010000023.1, forward strand.
TGGTCCGATATTCAACTCTACAAAGCTAAAGACATCACGGCCAAGGCTATAAGACTGCCTTACAAAAATACTTTTTGTACCTTTCCAATCATACACACTTCTAACTGACGTGAGTAATGATACAACTATAATAATGCCATTCACCACAACATTAAACAACCAGAGCGGTAGTGAAATCAACTGGCTCGTAAATGAATAAACCTGAATTCACTGTCACTCAGATCACTCAGTTAAAAAAAAAGAAAAACAAAAAACAAACAAACTTGCCCTTGAAATTGACCCAAAAAATGTTAGTAACAATCCTGAAAATTGGAGTATTACTTTTGGAGTGACTTCCCTTTGGATTTTATCACTTACAGGTCAATTGATCCCTACCAACTAAGGTGTCTAACGATCATGGGAGTCTTTGGAGTCATGGAATTTGTTAGAAATCATAAAAATTTCTTAACAACAAATGTTATTCAAGAGCAATGTTTCTCTACTTTAAACGGTTGAAAATTACGCAGTACAGTGGTACCAAATGGATAATTGTGAATTTTATAATAATATATGACGCCAAGGATTTGCAAGAATGTTGGAAATTGGATGTTTAGCATATGGATTCATTTAGATTCATAATCAACATAAAATTCTGGATATTCTGACAATCTGTGTTTTCGGATTAATTACAAAATCTTAGAAATATTCACCATCCTTACATTGCTCGAATATTCAGAATTACAGCAATTTGTATTTCTACATTATTGAATATGTAGACATGGAATCGTCCATAAATTATGTCATCCTACTTATTGTTTCGTTCGTCGTCATAAACAGTTCATTATAATTTATTTTTGTAACAAAAATCGAGATGATAAAATGTTTACCATTTACAGCATCTTGATATTTTGAAGATTTTTACTTTTTTAATATTTTACTTAACTAGAAATTTTGCATATTGTATACTTCTGGATGCTTTGAGATTTGGAAAGTTGAACATTTCCACAAGTTTTTTCCTGGTATGTGCATTAATTTCATCTTTACATGATTATACTTTTCAGATGTTTTACGTAATATTCTGTGACAACTGGGCTTCAGTTGTGCCAACAATATGGATAAATGCACAAGAGACAAGTTGTATGTTTCCGCCACCAGGTATGAATCACTCTCAAGCGATTCAAAATCAAATTCCACCGCAAGAAGGATGGCGCAAATATTTTTACTATAAACTTTTGGGACCCTTCGATACATATGCTCAGAGCAAACTAGTTGAAAAAGAGGCCGTGGATGTATCTACTTCTGACGAATCAAGAATAGACGAAATTTGCGCTGAAGCACGCAATCAAACATTACCCCTGAAAAGAGAATCAAGACGGAATCCTCGTTATGACAATACTGATTGTAAGTATGTTTAGAATTGAAATCTTGGTTGGAGAGTGGAGATAATTTTTTGGCTTTCTGTAAAGGCCTAGACACACAAACGCATAAGCGTGCTCATTCAGATCTACCCAGAACTGAATAGATCTATATGTTTTACTTTTTGGATCTAGCAAGATCTAATTAGATCTACGTAGATCTGAGTCATTTTTTGGCGGGTAAGTATGATTCGTATTCTACATGTAAGGCCTAAGCACACAAACGCATAAGCGTAATGCAAAAGGCCATAATGGCTGATGCAGGCAATCTGAGTAAAAGCATAACGCATAAAGCATAGCCCATAACGTATTATACTTTTACAAAGATTGCCTGCATAAGCCATTATGACCCTATGCATTACGCTTATGCCTTTGTGTGCTTAGGCCTTAACATGTAGAATACGAATCATACTTACCCGCCAAAAAATGACTCAGATCTACGTAGATCTAATTAGATCTTGCTAGAACCAAAAAGTAAAACATATAGATCTATTCAGTTCTGGGTAGATCTGAATGAGCAAAAACTTCACGCCAATCGCTGCAACTTGCGTGCATCAACTGCCTATTTCCTTCACTTTCACATGGTTTCTAAGCATTGAGTATTTTTAGAAAAAATTCATGAGATCTTCATACATCTAAATAGATCTGAGTCGACCTGGAGAGCATTAATTTTCTCATTGTTTAGATCTAAATAGATCCAACTCATTAGATCTGAATTAACTTATCCCGAGTATCAAGTGGATATACCTGTTGTTGGCCATTTAATGACGAGGATGGTTAACGGAACATAAAAGTCCTGAAAATCGTGTTGTGTTGTATTGGGATGGATTTATTACGGTTGATCATCGTTGCTTTACCATAACCAGGAACATCTGATATTTCTGGAACACCAAAAATATCCTACAATAATGAATTTTAGGAGGATACTAACGCCGGCACTCTAGTCATTTCGTACTGATAAACTAACCAATATGAAGTGACCACAGTCCCGATGAATCTCCTCAATGAATGACAAATTTCTACAAGTTTCTGATGTTTTTTTATTTGTTTCAATTTTATTTTGCTCTTCTGTTAAATGATGATTATATAACATACGATCGGAAACTTACGGTGGCCGAAAATAGGTGCATTCACTCTGAAAAATTTGTTAAAAACCAAAATATTTGTTGTGAATTTTATGGAAATACACCAAATGTTCATATCTGGGTTGGTTTAAATAGTCTTCATACTTCTACGAAATAATGCAGAATTGAATTGAATTCAATAAGACTCAACGAATTTTTGAATTTGAAATTTTTACTGTTAAGATATTGTTTAACGTTTCAAATACCGTAAAATGGGATGAATACAAAAACTTTTAAAATGATCATTCTCCACTAGTTTTCTTGTACTTTTTAAGGGTGTGTTTCTATTCACTCCCACTGTTTCTGTTCACTTCATTTTACGGTAGGGAAGTGTTCCAATCTTTTATATTTCACATGTTTTTCATTGATCTGTTTCCACAAACACATATCGTCGGTACTATATCAAAACCTCGTATCTCAATTTTTAACGGTTTCGAGGTTCCATCGGAAAAGTGATCAGTACACGCTAAATACACAAATGATCAAGTTATATGTTATTGATTATGTTTACTTAACAAGAATCAAGTGGGTATTTGTTTATAAGAGTTTTGTTAATATGTGTATTAGCGTGCACTGATCATTTTTCCGATGGAACCTCGAAACCGTCAAAAATCGAGATACGAGGTTTTGATATAGTACCGACGATATATTCTTATCATCATTGTTACCGATGAAAATCACGTTATCTTCTATTGAATATCAGACATAAAAATCCGTTAGAATTTGAAATAGATAAATGATGATCGATTTTCACATCTTTTTGCGATAAATTCATTGCCTCTCAAGATTCTTCAAATGATCAAATTGTTTAATTCGTTACATTTATAATGTTTAAGATGAGGTTCCACCATCGAAAAGACTCCCGTCTCCTCCTAAACATTATATGCCACTTGGAGACATTTCTAACACGTATCAGGTGAAGTTTCATATAAATATGTTATCAATTCCTACGTACGTTACCTATATTCGTTGTTATATATATGTTACTTCCTAATGTTTATGAGAATTCCCTGCAACATTGAGATAAAATAATTTCTTATCCCTCACATTGATGTTCTCGTATTGGAATTTTGAATGAAATATGGAATCTGTAACATTTTTTTGTATAACTAGGAAACATTTAATTTAAAAATAAAATATATACATAATGATGATAATTAATCCATTCTATTGATTATATTTGTATAGGTCACCAATACAACTAATGGAAATTTGGAGAATGAAAGCAATAATAATTACATGACGGCTGAAGAATGTGAAAATAAAACTATTCATGAGAATAGAGCTGTTGGAAACTTAGAAAATGAGAGTACTCAAAATCATACCGTTAATATAATAACATCCGGAAAAGAAATCCAATGTGGAACCAACAACAGTTCTGAAATCACATCAAAGGACTCTGCAAAAGCAATTCAAACAGTTGGTGCTGCCAGTTACCGTGATGGTACATTGTTTTATGGGTGCATTGTATACATTGCGTTGAAATATGAATCTTCTATCTTCCAACATTTATCTTCTCAAGAAAATGTGTTGATCTTCATTGAATGTATTTTAATTCTTATGAGCAATTTTTTTGCTTTTGTCAACTTCTGCATTTGAATAATTGGAAACTCAATTAATGTCCTATTGCGTAGGGTGTAATTTTGCTACAAGATGTTTTCAACTGAAATATCCTTACTTTTGTTCAAAATACATTATAATGTTTTTCAAGGTCACTCAAGCATCAAGAGAAGCGGATAAAATTTTGCAACAACTTTTTCCATGAATTACTCGATAAATTTTAATTTAAAACGGATAACCGTCAAGTGCTCACCTGAGATTAGTCTGTGAATATAAATTTGGGTTCACTCATGATTTGTAGATATTTGTAGATATAGAAAAATTTATGATAGTTGGAGGTTATTACTTTTAAAATCCTACACTCAACAGGAAATCACTAAAAGAGTGGAACTTATATTCAGAGACTAATCCTGGTTGTGGATTTTATTATTATGCACTAAAAATTCCTATTGAACACATGATTCATGGAAAAAGGTTGGCGCAAAATTTGGTTCGCTTCTTCTAGTGCTTGAATATCCTTAAGCATTCTTGATCTTTCATTTTCATCCACAACCAACATTTCTACGTACAACATTTCGGTGGTACTAAAATAGTTTCCACTTGTGAGTTCATTAATGATTGATGATTGATTGGAACCTCATGAATAACACAGGCCGACAAAATTAGGTTGACCCTCTGGTTCAGAAACCAGAATATACTTTTCGAAAGGCTTTTGCCCTAGTAGAAATACCTCTAGTCATTCCTAGGCCTCACTAGGCCTCGTAAGACACTTGTGAGAAACTTGCAAGGCCTGACATTGCCTTGTAATAGCCTAGAGAATGACTAGAATGATTTCTACTAGGATGGTACGCTGAATCCGAATCCACAGTCCAAATTTCTCAATTGGCTCTGGTTTCCGAGATATCCTGACCTGAAAGTGAAAAAACAGCAATTTTCGCCTACATTTGAGTTTTTGTAGCATCGAACTCCTTCTTTTACTTAAAAAACTATGAAAACTATTTTGAAGTATAAACCTTGCCCTTTCAAATGCCGTTGAGTTTGCTTGAATACATTTTTTATCCGCTGAGATATTCAATTTTGAAATTCTCTTGTTTGTGAATCAATCTACATCTGAAAATCTATTACGGATATGTGTATATCACTAAATTGAAGTTTTCATTGGAAAATACTCGAAATGATTGGATAACAGGTCGCCTTTTTCTCATGTAAAAAAACCTACTTGTTCAGAACTCAAAGTCAGATTTTCAAAATTTTCCTAAAAAAATTTTCTTTGGGAAATTTTGAAAATCCAACCTTTGATTCTGAAGGATTAGGTTTTTGCAGATGAGAAAAAGGCGACCTGTTATTCAATTATTTCGAGTGTTTCCCACACGGGAAAAAATTATGAGCTGATTCCTTGCAAGCTTTCGGTGGAATAAAAGCATGCGATCTTGAAGGTTATTTCCAACACGGCAATGGGTGGTAGCTGCGCCTTCATGCAGTCATTCTAAGTAACACATGGAAAAATCCCATGCTTGCCTTGCAATTGCTCCATGGTTACATCAGTTAGAATGATTGCGTGAAATTGGAATGGGATTAGGCCATCATTTTTTTCTCCATGCAATAAAAGAATCCATTTCAGTGATATACACATGCCCGTAATGGATTTTCAAATTTTGATAAATTCACAGACATGAGAATTTCAAAATATGATATCTCAGCGAATGAAAAAGTCACTTAAGCAAACTGAACGGCATTTGAAAGAGCAGGGCTTATATTTTCAAATGATGTTTGAAGTTTTTTGAATAAAAGAAGTTCGATGCTACACACCCTCAGATACAGGCCAAAATCGCTTTTTTTTGCATTTTTAGTTTAGAATATCTCGGAAACTAGAGCGAATCGTGAAATTTTGACCTCAGATTCGGATCTAGCGCACCAAAAACCTTCGGAAAAGTATATTCTGGTTTCTGGATAAAATCTTTGTCGGCCTTTGTAATGGGGATGTTAAGGAGATTCCAACGCCGAGAATCTAACCAAATCTAATTTTTCAAATTATGCAAAAGTGAAGTAATCAAAATGGAATATCCTTATGCACAGACCATTGTGATGAATTGAAAAACAACCTGCAAAGAGCAATATTTCAATTCTAATGACTTATTTTATCATAATTTGAAAATTTTCATTTAGCTAGAACTGGGTGATGATATTCCTTTATGTAATTTGATTCATATATTCCTCATTCCTAAATGATAAATTACGACATATTTCAAACAAGTAATAATTCAAAGTTCAAATTGATCTAAATTTAATATATTTATGTTGTTATATTTCCAGGCGAATTATTTTTATTTGGTCAAGACGTTGACTTGAATATGCAGGATTCCGAATCTTCAAGTGAGTACTAAATATATTGTACTAATAAAATCAATAATTCGCGGTGTAAAATTAATAATGCTTTCCACAATTTCGTGATTAATATTAAGTTTCGAATTGATGCAAGACATCTTTCAATTCGATTTCCTTGTTTTATTAATTGACGCATGAGATTCAAAAGTTATTAAGAACCCTGTTTAGAATATCAGACATAAACTGGTTGAAATGAACAAAAATCGCATTCAAAGTATATCTGTTTTTATATAGTTTTTATCTTTTCTAGTCAGTTTCTATTTGATATCTGAAGCAGGAGGGTTGAAAAGTTTTGCTCCAATTTTAAATACAAAGTAGAATATTGCATTCTGTAGAGAATTTGACTCAGTTCATGGATAAAATATTGAATCAAATGAGTAAGTTTCAACTTGCAACTGAGGAGCATTTTCGAAGTCAATCCATCAAATTGGATGGAATTGCCGCTCGTTTGGATGACGATCCAAAATATAATAAAAATCAAGATCAAGTTGACTTATTGCCAAACTTTCCACTGAGTTCAATTGAAGTATTCCTTCAATTCGAAGCCGACCTCAAAAATGAACGTGATATCCGCAAACAGTTTGTAAGTGATTCAAATTGAATATACAAAAAATGTGGGAATACACTGTCAGCTTGATTGGAAAAAGATGTTGATTCTCAACATTCATTCACAGAAAAAGAAAGTCATGAGACTTGGAGGTTCACCCGTTAAAAAACACGTCAGTAACATATTGAGCGCAGTTTTGACTTACCAACTAGGCCACAAACTCACATGGACGGGGGCAAAGAATACGACCGGAATCGAAAAAACAACATTCGTTACTGTAATAATAGGTCAATATTCTGCACTTATTTTATTGTGATACCCTTTTTCTAACAAACTTTTTTTGTAGGCGCAGTAATTGATACCAAAGAACATGCACCCTCTGCGACAGTAGATAGTATCTCCAAATGTATAAAAAATTGGCTACTGCACGCTGGGGACAAATTGAGAGACCATCTCAATAAAACAAAATGAAAATTCATTCTTTTAGTTACACTGAATTTGATAGTAATGTGTTGATATTACATGATGATTTCTTGTCATGGAATCTATTTTATAGATAAGTTCTAAATATATTAAGGGTATATTGGCGGTGAGATGGCAGTGTCTGATGGAATTTCGATGTTCCAAAGTGAAGTTTTTTTTCCAATGTTATGTTCTTTTTTTTTTTTTTTTGAAGAATCAAAATTCATCTTTCATGAAGCAGTAAATAAATATCAGAGACTTTCTCAAAGGCACTCGAGTGGTGCGATGGGCGTTTATTGAAATGAAAATTATATATAAACAAAGCGAGGAAGATTTTGCATCAAGTTTACGGAAATAATTTAGATTATATAAACAATAAAATAATGTGCTGTGCGCGGACGAACAATTCATTCAATAATCCTATAGATAGTCATAAGACTTGTGAATACGTGTATACGGATCAATATCGATAGATACAGAGGTGTCATAACATATCGATGCCTCAAAGCATAATAATTTAAATAAATGAAAATTTTTTAAAAAATGATGTGCGAAGATACTCAGTGGACTGTTCTGAGTAACTTCTCACTATCAGTTAAGCTTAAAGAGATGAAATACGAAAAATCCAAAATTGTGACATGACCCATCAATGGGTATATAAGGAGCGCGTCAAACGCTCTGAAGCATTCCATGTTTTCTTGCGATCGAGAGCAGAGCTCCGTCGAGACTCATGGTTTCGTATTCCATATTGTGAAAAAGTGAGAATAATAAAAAGTGAAGAAGTGAATTCTTTATAAATAAACAATTATTTTTGAAAATAATGTTTTTTATTGAAAAATTTCAAAAGTGTTATGTCAACCTTTCTTTCCTTGTGTCTAAACTGAAGAATAGTTAGATTAAGATTGGTGTGACTGATAGTCGAATTTTAATTTTTTCATTTAAACGTGAAATTTAAAGAAGAGGTTTGTTTGTTTGCTCCTGAAAACAAACTGGCGACCGTGTGAATCTTCGGAGGTGGTTTCAATTTGTGATTGTGGCATCTTCGGATCGGAGTCTTATTAAATCGATTTCTCTTGGTTAATTCACGAGCCTGCAAGTACCATTCAAAATTATCCGTGTATAATTTTGTATAGCACGGTACCACTACAGAATTGGCGACCGTGACAGGACGGCGTGTGTTTTCGATTTTCAAGCGTCGAAATAAAAATTTGAAAAATCCAAAAATAGTCGCGCAAGGGCTACACCGCGAGTCGCAAAGAAAGTATATAGACTACGTCACAAAAGTGCTTTTAACAAACAAGAATAGCCGTGCAAGGGCTGTAATTTAAAATAAAAAAATAAAAAAAAAAAACATATATATATATATATATATATATATATATAGTGAAAGTGTGTTCTTTGTAGAAAGAATATAAGAATTTTAAAATGATAGGACATAGTCCTGTGAATCGTGGCCGAGGTAGGAGTAACCGTGGTCGAAACCAGGCTATGCGAAATCAAGAAATGGAAATTATTGGAGACAATCCAAACGGGGATAACGAAAATCCAGAAATGAACGCAAATAATCAACTTCAAAACGAAATTGGAAATGAACTGAATGATTCACGAAATGAATCAAACGATCGACAGGAGGATGACATGATCCAACCTCCAAGCCGAAACCTTCGACAAGGAGTAAGAGGTAGGCCACCTAGGAATAATTCATCACAACAATTGAATCTCGAATTAAATCGTTTCGAGAATAGAATGGCCGATCTACTAAACCAATTCCAACGAAATCTTGGTGATCGAATGACTGACGTTGAAGGTAATATTCAAATAATGAATGATCGATTGAACAATATAGAAAATCCAATCAGGCATGGCAGGAATAATCAGGATATCTATCGAGAAAGATCAATGAATCAAGAGAATAGGGAAACTCGGAATAACGACAGAGCGACGTCCGAAGAAACTCAGAATTCCAGCCGTTTTAGGAGTCTGAGAGAGAATGGAGTTCTCACATTATTAAAAGAAATTTCGTACTCAGGAAAAAAGGATCGAACAAATCCAATAAGATTTTTAAATAGATTCGACGAAATCCTTGAGTACGAAAATGTATCGGACTTTGAAAAAAAATTCTTATTTGCCAGATGCTTGAAGGATCAAGCAAAAAACTGGTACGAACTAAATGATTTTCGTGATTATTCTCGAGCAAAAGGAGCGTTTATTACATTTTTCTGGGGAGAAGAAGCTCAAGCTCGTTTCAGAGAAGAACTTTTAACTGGCAAGTATAAGTATAACAGAGAAGAGACGATGGCTGAATATTTCCTCCGATTTGCTCGTGAAGCTCAAAATTTAAATCCTCCGATGGGAACTCATGAGATTATAAGATCTCTCAAAAGACATTTCCCTACGGATGTAGCTCGAGAACTGAGGCCGAGCATCACTCGCTCACTCAATGATGCGGCAATGATTTTGGAGGAAATACAAGACCAGCAGGAATTTTTCTATCGACAAAAGCAATCTGATCGGAAAGGTGGGAATTACTCGAAAGGAGAGGATACTCAAAAATTCAATTCAAATAATAAGAAAACTGAAAGGAATCCAAATTCACAACCGAGTACGAGTCAATCTATGTCGAAAGAAAATACATGGAATAAAAATGTAAAAAATTATAATGAGGATGAGTCAAAAATAAGAGAAAATGTAGCTTCACAACAAGCAAAAGGCGGAATAATGACTCGGAGCCAAAGAAAAAGCATTTCGATTATTGACAAAGAAAATTTAGAAGACGAATATGAAGATATGGAAATTATCGAGACCATCGGAGAATGTGATGATGTACCACCAAATTTATCGATAATACGTTTGGAAAAAGTTGTCGAAAATTTAGAAGATCGCCAAAAGGAAGAACCACCAAAACAATCAACAAGCGCAGTAATAATAGTGAAGATCAAAGATAGGATTTCAGAAGCATTGATTGACACGGGAGCAAAAATATCGGCGATATCAAAAAATTTAGTCGATGAATTAAACAAAGAGGACGACAGTCTGAAGGAAATTCCAGTAAGAAGTGTGAATTTGGTGGGTGCATTTTCGGACAAAGACATTAATGTAAAAAAAATGGTCCAGATTCAAATGACTATTGGAGGAAAAGAATACACTGATTTCTGTTATGTAGTTGAAAAAATCATTTTTCCATTGGTACTGGGGATAGAGTTTATGATGAGATATGATGCAAAAATAGATATGAGTGATGGTTTTTTTGAACTGAGTTTCAACAAAAATAACAGTGATGTATATCAATTATCCACAATAAAGGAAATAGAAGGAATGCATCCGAACATGAAAAATTTTAGCAAGAAATATAAAACATTATTTGGACCCGAATTAGGAAAAATCACGACAGAAAAATGTGTAATCCCGATGCGAAATACTAAATCATGTAAATGCCGATTATATCCAATACCACTGAAATATATTCAGGAAGTCAGAAATACTATCCGGGACTTGGAAGAAAAAGGAATTGTGAGTAAAACTCAAACTGAATATGTGAATCCACTGGTAGTGGTCATTAAAAAAGAAAGCCGAGAAATCAGAGTGTGTCTTGATGCACGAATATTGAACGATCGTATGGAAAGTGATTATGCGCAACCACCGACAATTGATGAAATTTTATTTAAAATGAGAAATAAAAAAATATTCTCACGCCTTGACATACGACACGCTTTTTGGCAAGTTGAACTGGACCAAGAAAGTAAAAAATATACTGGTTTTATCTTCGAAGGGCAAACGTACGTATTCAACCGGATGCCCTTTGGGCTGAAAATATCAGGAGCAGTTTTTACAAGAGTTCTAAATAATATTTTATCAACCGAAGTAGAAAACAGTACGATTATTTATCTGGATGACATCTTAATTGCATCAGATAATGAAGGAAAACATATTCAAGAATTGAATAAAGTTTTCAGTAAACTGGAAAAAGCAGGGGTAAAATTAAATTTGGAAAAAAGTAAATTCTTTCAAGAAGAGATAGTGTTCTTGGGTCATACATTTGACAAATGGAAAGTCAAAATAAACGAAGACACGAAGAATAATATTATAAATTTTCCAACACCCACCTCTGTTAAAAAAGTACAGGCTTTTTTTGGGGCTGGTGAATTGGGATCGACGATTCATTCCAAAGTTATCAGAGTTCACGGCACCGTTGAAAGAACTATTAAAGAAAGGAAGTAAGTTTAAATGGACTAAGGAACACGGAGACGCTTTTAGGAAAATCAAACAAAAATTTGACAAAGCTGATGAATTATTTTTGATTGACGAAGAAGCTGAATTCATTGTAGAAGCTGATGCATCGTACACAGGCTTAGGAGCAGCATTAATTCAGAAAAAGAAATGTGGAAATGAGCAAACCGTGGCGTATATATCTCGGAAGTTAAAGAATGCCGAGAAAAGATATACAACGACGGAAAAAGAGGCATTGGCCATCGTTTGGGCTTTAAAAAAGTGGAGAATACTCCTATTAGGAAGAAAGGTGATCATTCGGTCGGATCATCGGGCTCTGCAATTTCTAAAGTCGTGTGTTTTTTCAAGCGCAAGAATCGCAGGATGGCTCGAGTTTCTACAGGAATTCGATTTAAAAATACAGTATATACAAGGAAAAAATAACACAAAAGCAGATTCACTTTCTCGATTGACGGAACAAAGTAAAAATCAAAAAATTAATATGTTAATTGGAAATATAAATAAAAAAAAACTGAGACAGTGTAGAACGGTGGGTGTAAGGAAATTTGAAGAAGATAAGAAGAAGATTGAACAATGGGTGCAGGCGTCTAAAAAAAGCATATCAAGAAGATGATGAAATGATCAAATTGAGGCAATCTAACGAAAAATCAACCAGGACAGACGAAAATGGAATGCTACGATTGAAGATTGATGGAGAAGAAAAAATTATCATTCCGAGTGCACTCGCTTGGTTCTTTGTTAATGATATACACAAATATTTATTACATTTTGGAAGTGATAAAATTCATGATATTTGCAAAGAAAAATTTATATCCAACAATATGGCTAGAATTGTCAAAGATCTTGTTTAGAGTGTCAAAAAACCAAATCTATAAAGAAAAAACCCGAGGGAATACCAAACGTAATATTGCCATCAGAACCAGATGAAAAGATCTCATTAGATTTATATGGACCACTTCCAACAGGAAAACTTGGAATTAAATATGTTTTGGTGTTATCTGATTGTTTCACGAAAAAAGTCACTTTATATACTTTACGAAGCATAAAAACGATGCCAATAGTCAACAAATTAATGAAATATTATTTGAAGGAAAATAAAAAACCAAAAGAACTTCTAACAGACCAAGGAAAACAATTCATGTCGAAAGAATGGAAAAGATTTGGAATAGAAAATGGAATCAAATTACGACATACCTCACCGTATAATCCGCAAGCAAATCCTGTTGAAAGGGTGATGAGAGAAATTGGCAGAATATTACGAACATACGTTCATAATAAACACTCATCTTGGCCAGGAATCATTCCAATTATCCAGAAAGTTTTAAATAATACACTACATACGAGTACTGGATTAGCACCAGGAAAATTATACACGAACACAGCGACGATCGAATGGCCTAAAGAATTTGAGTTATTAGAAAATCAAAAGAAACAACCCCACGAGATGATTAAACGAGTTAGGCTAAAACTCGAGGAAAAAGCAAGTAAAAGAAAGAAACAATTTTTGAAGAAAAACCAAGGAACCGAATACATACTAGGGGAAAAAGTCTTCGTTAAAACACATTTTCTCTCTAACAAAGCAAATAAATATGCATCAAAATTAGATTCCCGATACAAAGGTCCGTATGAAATAATTGGTAAAGTAAACGACAATGCATATGTATTACATGATTCGAAAGGGAAAAAGATTGGTACATATAATATAAGACAATTGAAAAGATTCCGAACGCCTTGTTTACTACCGAACGAAGTACCGCCATGTATACGTAGCGGCGAGAAGACGAAGCGCTGCTAAGTCATAGGGAGTGCTACGTCGGAAAGGGTATACGCGTGCATCGAGAGATGGCGTGATCAGTGGATGATGAGAATTCTGTAACGAAACGCTAGAGGGACTATATTTCTCAGAGAAAGAAGTAAAGCAAGAAGGGATTATTTAGACATGCGTTAGCGTGTAACGATCATATCAAACGGAATAGTCGATTCAAGTGTACCGTATATTAAAGTGCGTTCTCAAAGTGTAGAATATTTAGCAGTCCGATATTGTTTGAAGTGTCACGATGAAACCGAGTGCTAGAGAAGTGTTACAAAGGATAAAACCATCAAGTAGTAACATCGAGGAATTAGTGAAGATGGAAAAAGAAATAGCTGATTATATCGTCGAATGTATTTGGGAAAGAAGGAAGAACGAGCTAATTACAATAGTAAAAAAAGCAGAGGCATACCAGGGGAATTATTATGATTTTATCGATATCATCAATCAGTTACGAGGAATGGGACTGACATGTGAAAATATTGAGAAGATAAAACACGAGAATTACCTACGGTACATACAACTTTATATGCCTTCCGAAAACGCGATTCCGACTCTGGTGCAAAATGCCGCTGAAGTTGTAGTCATCCCGGAAGTTCAAACAGTGGGAGAGAATGATAGGACGAAATTGGAGGAAAATACAAATAACGTAAATCCGGAAACGAAAGTTTCTGTCCCCGAAAATCTTCCAATAAATAACCCGAAGGAGAGCAATCACGAATATTTATGTGCGGTTGTGGAAAGAACGCCATCCACAGAAGCTGAAAAGGAAAATGTAAACCCGTCTGTAAAATCTATGAAATTAAAAAAATCTAATAAGGGCACAAGATGGGAAATAAAAAATAGTCCACCTCCAGAAACTAGGGAAAAAAAAGAGGAAACATCCAAGTACGATCAAAAGAATTAATAGAAAGAAAGAAGAAAGGTCCAAACAAAAGGAGATAGGAGTTACACGAAAACCAACCAGACCGATGAAAATGGATAAGGTGTATAAGAAAAGAGGTGAACAGAAAGAAGAAAATGAGTTGCAAACAAGGATAGAGAAAAATCAGTTTCATCAGGTAGAAGAGATGAAAGGAAACTTGGAAGCCGGGCCGTCTACTGTGGACAATAATAATTCAGGACAATACGATAAAATATTTGAAGAATTGTTTGGGGATATCCAGGATTTAAAAACTCCAATATCATACATGGATCTTGAAGACATATCCAGCGAGGAGATAATGAGTCCGGGAAAGTGAAGTAGTGAGATAATGCGAGGAGGACAGAGTATAAGTGAGTTATTGATATTTAATGGAAAACTAGATACGAGAATTTTTTTTTTTTTTGTGTTTTTTTTTTGTTTTTGTTTCTTGTTGTTTTTTGTTCGTGAAAAGATAAAGATAGGATGATTTTATGTTTGCGATTTCGAATTTTATAAGCGTAATTTTGTGTTCATTTTATGTAACGAATAGAAAATAAAATATATTTTGATATATATATATATATATAAAAGAGAGAAAAAGCAAAATACAATTAATTTTTATAATTCCTCTTTACGTCATCATAATAACCCATTTGAATTATTTATACATACATAATGTATTGTTCGGAGCAATGCACATAATTGAAATTTTGGATTTAAAATTGAAATAGATACCAATTTTAAAGGTGGGTGTCTGTGCACGGACGAACAATACATTCAATAATCCTATAGATAGTCATAAGACTTGTGAATACGTGTATACGGATCAATATCGATAGATGCTCCTGAAAACAAACTGGCGACCGGGTGAATCTTCGGAGGTGGTTTCAATTTGTGATTGTGGCATCTTCGGATCGGAGTCTTATTAAATCGATTTCTCTTGGTTAATTCACGAGCCTGCAAGTACCATTCAAAATTATTCGTGTATAATTTTGTATAGCACGGTACCGCTACAGTGCATCAATGGTACTTACCTGAGAATAGGCTTTAAAACAAAATTTGAGTGGATTTAGCATTGCTGAAGGTGATGAAAAGCATGAAGAAAATGCGAAGCGAGACCAGTCAAACGTGAGTCACCATGATGGATTGATTAAGCAGACAAGAAGAATTTTTTTACATCATTTTGACAAATCGAACGGGTGCAAATGTGTAAGAAATATTACGTAATAAAAATTTACGCAAATTTGTCAAAAGCTCTTATTTTATTGGAAAAAGTGCGTGTGTCACAAGCTTACGGAGAGAAAATAAGTGGATGTACGTGAATAATGAACACCCATTACAAGATTCTTCTCATTTTCTACTGAAAACCTCTTCTCGTCTGCTCAATCAATCCATCATGGCGGCGAACATTTGACGGGTCTCGCTTCCCCTTTTTTTCATACTTGTTTGTGTACCTTTAGCAATGCTAAATCCGCTCAAATTTTGTTTCAGAGTCTATCCTCAAGTAAGCATCATTCATTTACATCATTCTATTGTTCTTATAATCTAAATTATTCTGGTAAACTTGGCGCAAAGTTTTGTTCGCTTTTTTTATATAAATGATTTTTTTTTTATTTCAATAAACGCCTGTCGCACCGCTCGAGTGCCCTTAAGCAAATCTACTGCATTTTGATCAAAACACGTCACTTTTTTCCAAAAAATTGGAGAAATGATGACGTGTTTTGGTTGGAATGGAGTGAATTTTCCCAAGGGTTTCCGCCAAACATTTTCAAATCCTCTCAAGGATTTAATATAATACAGTTTGGTAAAGGAGAAAATTCCATCAGATGACAGAATATTTCTCAAGATAGAAAAAAGATGTTGGTTAGTTTTATGTTTTATTACCATTACTTTTCATCCGTCTCGTTTTCACTACAGAGTTGAACCTTTGAACAGAATATCGAAAATTTGAATATTAAGCATTGATCTTGTGCAATTTTACTATTAGTTAATCACAGTTATGCAATACTTAACACTGATAATATACTGATGTTATACTGAATACAGTTCAAAGTCATCATCATGAAGTAATCAGTCTTACGACTGGTTTGATGAAACCCTCCACCCCTGTCTATTATCCGCCAAACGTTTAATTTCTACATATCTACTACATCCCTTGTCTTGTACGATTTGCTTCATATAACTTGCTCTAGGTCTACCTTTACCAGTTTTACCATTCATTTCCCCTTCCAATATTGTTTTCAATAAACTCTCATGCCGTAATGTGTGTCCTATAAGATTGCTTCTCCTTTTCACGATGTGTTTCAAAAGATTTCTTTCTTCATTTATCTGCTCGAGTACTTCTTCATTTTTGACTTTGTCTATCCGTTTTATTCTGAGCATCCTCCTATAACACCACATTTCAAAAGCTTCGAGTCTTCGTTGATCAGTTTTCCCCATTGTCCAAGTTCCGCAACCATATAATGCTGTGCTCCAAACGTAACTTTTCAAGAATTTCTTCCTTACTTCCAAGCTTATATTTTTTGAGCATAATAACTGTCTCTTTTGATAAAAAGCCTGTTTCCCTTGTGCTATTCTTGCTCTTATATGTCTTTCGCTTTTGCCGTTCTCTGTAATTATGCTTCCTAGATATTTGAATTCTTTCACCTGTTCAATTGTCTCGGTATCTATTTTGATTCTCGTTCTTCTAGCTGTTTTCGCTGCTGTACACATCATGAATTTTGTTTTGTCTTTATTTATATTCATACAATAGTTTTCCAATAATATTGTTCTCATGGTGTTGAGAATATTTTCTAACTCAGTACTACTCGTGGCCAATATAGCTATGTCATCCGCGAATCTCAACATACTTATATTCTCTCCCTGAATCTGTAATTTCGATTGAATTTCCTTCTTCACTTCGTTCATTGCTTCTTCTATATATAAATTGAAAATCAGTGGCGATAATGAGCATCCTTGTCTCACCCCTCTTCTTATTTGTGCTTCCCCTTCCTGACCCTCTATGTCTATGATTGCACTTTGATTCTTATATAATTCGTATATCATTCTTCTATCTTTACAATTTATTCCCACCTTCTTCAGGATCGCAAACATCTTCTCCCAGTCCACATTATCGAAAGCCTTTTGTATATCTACAAAACCTATGTACACAGATTTCTTCAGCGCTATCCTTTTCTCTATTACTGCCCTAAGTGCTAAGATGGCTTCTCGCGTTCCCCTATTTTTTTCTAAAACCAAACTGATCCTCTGCCAATCTACTCTCTATTTTATTTTCCATCCTCCTGTATATAATTTTGGTCAGTATTTTCGAAGCATGTGATGTTAAACTGATCGTTCTGTAGTTCTCGCATTCGTCTGCCCCTTGTTTTTTCGGGATAGTGACAATTTTATTCTTTTGGAAATCTTCCGGTACTTCTCCTTTTTCGTACATATCTCTAATCAATTCAAACAGTGCGTCGCGAGTTCCTTCACTGGAGGCTTTTATAAGGTCCGCACTTATGCCATCTATGCCTGGCGCTTTATTATTTTTCAATTCTTTCAAAGCCTTGTCGAATTCTGATCTCAATATCGAATCTCCGAATTCTTCCTCATCTACATCCTCTTCCTTCTCTAATAATGCTATATCATCGTTTTCTCTATACAAGTCTTCCAAATGATTGATCCACTGTTCTATTTTCTCTTCCGTTTTTATCAATTGTCGTCCTAGAGAGTTTCTAATCTTATTGCTTCTAGATTTCAGTTGTCCGAAAAATCTTTTAATAATCCTATATGCTTCATCTATTTTTCCTAAATGCAATCTTATTTCTATTTCCTGACATTTCTCTTCTAACCACTGTTCTTTTGCTTTCCTTGATTCTCTTATTATTTTATTTCTCAATGATTTGTATCGTTGCTGGCCTTCTTGGCTATCATTATTCTTGTATTTTCTTCTTTCATTTATCAATTCTAAAATTTCTCCCGTTATCCATGGGTTTTTAGCTTCTACTCCATCATTCTTCAAAATCTTATCCGCACATTCTCTTATATTCCCCTTCATCTTTGTCCATCTCCTCTCTATTCCCAAGTCTTTCTCTTTTTGATCTCCCAATTTTTCATCCAACATTTTCTCGAATGCCTCATGTGTTTGTTTTTGCTTGAGGTTCTTCAAATTCCATCTTTTCTGCATTTTCCTTTTCTTCTTCAGAGATTTGAATTTCAGAGAACATTTCATCATCAACATATTATGATCACTATCTATATCTGTACCGGGATAAGTTTTACAGTTTTTCACTTGGTTTCTAAATCTTTGTTTCACTAATATGTAATCAATTTGGTATCTTGCTGTATCTCCTGGCATTTTCCAAGTGTAGATTCTTCTTGGATGATTTTCGAATAAAGTTTGTGATAACCATCTTATGATTTTCACAAAATTCGACTAAACGTTGTCCCCTATCGTTCCTCCTCCCTAACGCGAAATCTCCTATAATGTTGTCCTCTTTTCCTTGTCCTACTACCGCATTCCAATCCCCCATCACTATCAAATTCTCTTCTCCCTTCACATATTCTATCACTTCTTCTATTTCTTCGTACGTTTTTTCAATATCTTCCTCCGAATATGCAGATGTGGGCATGTATACTTGGACTATGACTGTGTCTACCGGTTTTGTTCTGATTCTAACCATCATCACACGTTCATTATGTTGCAAATAATTTTCTATTCTATTTCCTACTCTTTTATGCATTACAATTCCTACACCTGCTTGACCGTTCTTTGATCCTGTATGAATTATTCTATAATCCCCACTCCAGAAATCGCCCTCTTGTGGCCATCTCATTTCGCTAATCCCCATTACGTCTATATTCAACCTATTCATTTCTAATTTCAAATTTTCTAATTTTCCCGCTTGCCTCAGTGATCTAACATTCCACGCTCCGACTCGAAGAATGTTGTTTCTTTTCCCTATCCTATTCTTCGGTTTTCGTTCCTTGCTGATTAAGCTTCCTCGAGCAGCCTCCACCCGGAGATCCGAACGGGAGACTAGTTCACCTCCGGAATATTTTACCCGAGAGAGCGCCATCATGTATTTATTAATTTGTTTGTTTGTTTTTGTTACATAATATTCCAGGTTAGGAAAAAGGTTTCATTTCCTCGGGAAGTATTGAAACATGTCAAGGAAGGTAGTTTCCCCTTGCTTCCCTTCCGTTTTTGCCGATGTTTCTGGCATTAGGATGATTTCGTTTCTCTCAGTTTGTATTCTTTCTCTTGAGTAGTTCATTCCACTCAAAAAAAAAGATCCAACTCTGAGATACTTATCCTCCCCACCACGTAAAGGAAGCAGATACTACCAGGGATGGATAAAAAGGATATCGAGGACAGGTATCATGAATATCCCCCTGGAAGACCCGCAATCATCCACGGGGAGGTTATCCCCGTAGGAGTTCAAAGTACAAAGTTGAAAATTGAATTCATTTTCTTATGCTTAGCAGATTAATATATTCCAATTATATTTGAAGTCCGTAATTTGATTGAATTTAATTTAAATAAAATTTATAATTTAATTTGAATGAAATGAATTTATTTTTATTGGGTGAAATTAACTATCCTTTCATGTTTTATATCATAATTATACCCGAGGAAAAAAGATTAGATCCAATGAGATCTATACAGATCTCTCCAGATCTAAATTTTGACAAAAATCTCTAAACATTTCCGGATATGTACTTACATTTAAAGATTTCAACTTTGGCAAAAATCTCTAAGATTTTCTAATATGTACGTACATCTCAAGATTCCAATTTTGGAAAAAATCTGTAGATACATACAGATTATATACAGTTTTATATAGAATAAACGATGAAATATTGATGGATAATTCTATTTGAGAAATTGTCTGATATAAATGTATATAATTATCAATATACAATATGAGGCCATTTTTGATGTTTAATCATAAATGAATATTGTATACATAATTACATAGAAGCCTACATGATTAACCTTCAGTACCCCTTTTTTTGGTACACGTGAACGGTACGCGGGTCATTTATGTCTACATCATTAAACAAATTCAACCGTTGGAAAACATTTCCAAGATTTCATATGAATTACTCAAGTCTTCCACTTTAACATTACGTGAAGAATTATTTGATTACAAAACATATATTCATTTAAAAAAAGGTGAAAAATGGAAGAAAAAGTTCTTGTTCAGATACAAATGACCCCCGTATACAGACCAAGGGTTAATTTTATTCGAATCATCAAAAATATTCCATGCTTCAATTGATCAACTCATTCCTTAGTCAGGAATTTGTTTTTCCCATGTCTAAACCATATTCAGACAGCATTTTGTGAACAAAATTCTGAAAAAAACTTTCAAAAGGTAACTCATGTAAAACTTAACATATCTTAAAGTATTTTTTCTGACAAGATATATCTTCAAGTGTTACATGAAATACCTTTTAGAAGTTTTTTGAAAATCTTTTTCGCGAAATGCTGTTTACAATATTTCGTACAAGACTCTTGAAAGTCATCTGAAAATTGATCTTTGTGATATCTAAGAGTAGCATAGAAGATGCATTTTGGATATCTTAAAGGTCCCTTACAGATATCTCAAGATACCTTAGAAACATCTTAAGTATGTCTGGAAATTCCGTTCTTCCATATCTCATTCATATCTTGCTCAAGATTCTCAAAAGAGATCTGAGAAGGCATCTAAAAGAGTCAAATGAGATACATTCTTGGTATCTCAAAGATATCTTAAAGATACCTCAAGGCACGTCGTAAATATCTTAAAGATATCTGAAAGATATCTCAAGATATCTTGAAGGCATCTTGAAGATATCTCAAGAAATTCAAAAAATTTGTGCTTCCATACCTTAATTATATCTTGCAAAAGACTCTCAAAAGACATCTAACAAGAGATCTTTAAGGTATCTAAAAGTGTCGCGTAAGATATCTTTCAGATATCTTAAAGATGTCTTAAAGAGGAAATCTCAAGATATCTGAAAATATATTGAGATATCTTTAAGATATCTTTGAGATATCTTTTTGTTTACTGGGATGGTGCTGGTCCCCATAGTGCGAGGATCGTGACAGATTTCCTTAACGTTAAGTTTCCAGGAAGATGGATAGGCAGATTCGGACCAATCAGATGGCCTGCACGTTCACCGGATTTGAATCCATTGGACTTCTTCGTGTGGGGACATTTCAAAGCAGTTGTATATCGGGAGATGCCACAAAACGTGGAAGAACTCGATATGAAATTCCATATTGCAACAGCGACCATCGATGAGGAAATGATGGTGCATATGCAGCGCAATCTATTGAGGAGGTTGCGAGCGTGTGTGGAAATGGATGGAGGTCACTTCGAGCACCTCTTGTGAATCGTAAGGTGTTCATGTACAACAAACCGCCCTGTTCAGGGCGACCAACATTTTTCACGAGGTTCAATCTCAACTCTAAACTTTGAATTTCAGGGATGAGTGTTTTTTTCGACAAGTCACAGATCACCTCTGCATAATTAAACTTCGGAGTTTTTTGGAATTTATTGACATTCCATGAAAACAGGTGTCAGAAATTGTTTATATTGCGAAAGGAGGCCGGGCTGAACAAAGAATGAAGTTAGTCAAACCTGTGCGTTCAGAAATGACGAAGAAATCGATTTTTTTCATTTATTGCACCTGTCATTGCACTTAGAATGATTTTGCAACAATCGTTTATCCACCTGTCAGGTCTAAGGCGATTAAGATGATCGAAATGGCCTCCAAACGACTTTTTTACACGTTTCGAGTGATTCTGAGTCGAATGAGATGCCTTTTGAAAAATTGATGTTTTCAAAAATTTACAAGTCCCTCCTTCGTGATTGAACTTGTGAATTTTTCTAAACTTATCGACGTCCTATTATAACCGGTACCAAGAATCGTTTATTCTGCAAGAGGAGGCCGGGCTGAACAAAGAATAGAGTTAATCACATCTGTGCGTTCAGAAATGACGAAGAAATCGATTTTTTTCATTCATTGCACCTGTCATTGAACTTAGAATAATTTTGCAACAATCGGTCATCGACCTCTCAGTTCTAACGGGATTACGACGGCCGAAATGCTCTCCTAACGACTTTTGCACACGTTTCGAGTGATTGCGAGTCGAATGAGGTGACTTTTGAAAAACTGATGTTTTCAAAAATTTACAAGTCCCTCCTTCGTGATTGAACTTGTGAATTTTTCTAAACTTATCGACGTCCTATTATAACCGGTACCAAGAATCGTTTATTCTGCAAGAGGAGGCTGAGCTGAACAAAGAATGGAGTTAATCACATCTGTGCGTTCAGAAATGACGGAGAAATCGATTTTTTTCATTTTTTGCGCATGTCATTGAACTTAGAATAATTTTGCAACAATCGGTCATCGACCTCTCAGTTCTAACGGGATTACGACGGCCGAAATGCCCTCCTAACGACTTTTTCACACGTTTCGAATGATTTCGAGTCGAACGAGGTGACTTTTGAAGAATTCATTTTTACAAAAATTTTTCTGTTCCTTATCTCGATCGAAATTTATCCTCAACATACAAATCACATATCCTTGGTCTTGAATACCGTGCAATTTCTTGGATTCACGCATTTTCTCATATTTCCCATCTGAAAATACCTCACTTCGCCCTTCACACTCTGTTAAACCCTCTGCGTCAGCTGTTCGTAGTGGCATCCCTGTATCAACGGTATAGCAACATCCCGATTGGTCAACTGCGAATGGCTATAACTCTAAAACTAGGCCTCAGATCAAAATTTGCCAAAGGAAAAATCTTTTCCAAATCACCTCAGGAATATTCTCACCGCAGGACTTCATGACGTTCTGACTCACCCTGTATATATGAATCGAGAATGATTCCACCAAGGGCGTATCCAGATTTCTTTTTGGAAGGGGCCTATGTGAATGATGTATATCTATATATACGAAATATATAGATATATAAAAAACGAAAAAATGCTGGATTCGGGGGGGGGGGTCCGGACCCCTTGGACCCCTCCCCTGGATACGCCCTTGGATTCCACCGCTGGATTCATATTCAAGGCGTACTTCCAGGCACTATGATGTAGTATTTTTCAAATTTCATCTCAATTGCTATTTTGCGCCAAACGTTTGTGCGGAATAGTAATTGATACGAAAAAATATTATACCACTGTGCTTACCCGAGTAAAAATTTTCATTTCAGGTTCGCTAAACAGGACTGGTGCGGGCGTGTTGCATTTTTCTGCGGTACTGTTGCGGATGTGATGTGCCCGCACTGAATCTGCAACAGTACCGCAGAAAAATGCAACACGTCTGCACCAGTCCCGTTTGGCGAACCGAAATTAACATTTTTACTCGGGTACCTGGGATTGCCCAGTGTTTACCTGCACTGAGAAGAATTCATCATTAAAAATTACTGGTTTTTGTCAGTGGACGAGGGATATACTTGACATGTGATTACAAATTGATGGGGAATATCAGTAATTTTTTATAGCGTTATATTAATCGAAAAAAAAATTTTATCCTCACCGGCATCGACCATCATTGTTCGTGATTCATGCGGGATGATAACCAAACTAATCGATCTCAATCCAATCACAATTATGAAGGGTTCATGGGAAGTGTAATGTAATTTTTGCATGCGGAATAGTTTCATTTGTATATACATATAAGTTTTATTACGATAAATCACGTGAAATATTGAAAAATTCCATCAATCGATTGACTATTTCGAAAACCTTGAAATTTTGAATATAATAAAAAATAATCGAATGTTTACTTTGAAACGCAGCTGCCAGTTGCATCTCAAGATATTTTCGAAATCAACATGGCGACGACGAAATGTCAAATCATCTCGTGTATTCACGAATTTTTTATAGGGAATGGAGAGTGATTTTACTGCTAGATTTATGTTCACGGCGCAATCCCGGGTAAGCACTATGGTAAAATATTTTTTAAATTTCATATCAATTTCTATTTCACACAAACGTTTGACGTAAAGTTTTTCTCGCTTAGACTATACCTATATTCTGTATTTGTGTACCTACATATTCATAGTTCTACCACGTTCGAAAGCCCTTAAGGGGATACTCAGCAATCCCGACGATGCAACCCAAGCCAAATCTTTTCTGACAAATTATTCGAAAATAAAGCAATAAAATCGAAATATCACTTTATACATACCATCTTCATTGATTGAGGAAGGTATGTATACAGCGATATTATGATTTCATTACCTCATACACTATAACACCATGCAATGACTGGGTCCTCACGTTCAAAGTTTGTCGGAATGTTTCATACCAAATTACAACTCCTACTCTTTGCGTAATGGATGTAAGAGGAAAACCAATATAAATTTTGGGAAAAATAATTTGTGTCATACACACGGCGTTGTTCGGGTTCCTTTGAATATGCACGCGTTCGAAAGCAGTAACACACCGAATTTTTGTATGAGGAAGATTTCTCTTACAACTTTTACGTTTGAGCCTTAGAAAGTTTTCATTTCACTTTATTCTTATTCTGAAATTTCACTAATTGCAAAATTATTAGAGATTCAGAAAAATTGTACTGATTTAATGGAGATGAGAAAAAAGCCTCTTGCGATATGCTTGCACCACGTCTATATAGTTTCAGAACAGGAAAAACGTACATACCTGTTGCGGGCGTGGTGCGGACATATATATGCGTACAGGTCTGGTGCGGGTATGTTATGGGCGCTTTGATTTTAAACCAAGAATCTCACGAATTTTTGGATCTGTTGCGGGAGTGTTACGGGCGTGAATATAAGTGCGGGACTAGTGCAGACGTGTTGCAGGAGTTTTCATTTTTACTCGGGGAGGGAAGGGTGATCAAATGTTTTTTCGTTGCCATGGAAACGGTGATTCGCACAAGAACGGGCATCACTTAATTCATATTTTGGAGTTGCAACGTATGGTATCAATCCCATGGACTTTTCTCCATGTGCATCAACGCCTGTAGAATGTACAGGATTGCCCATAGTTTGTTTACTAATAATAACCAAATCGTGAACAATACCAAACATGTTTCTTATTGACTAAACAGAAATGACAGTACTTTTGATGTATCAAAGTGAAACATTTATCATTTTTGTTGAAGGATTTATTATTAAGAATATAAAACATGGTACCGAATACAGTGATATATACGAAGGTTCATTAACTCAAGAAAATTCATTGCCAGAATAAACGGTATTAAGAGGAGCTTCGAAAGTTAAAAACATGAAAATTTGATGTCAACTTGATTCGTCAACTATTCGACTAATGATCTTTATGATAAAGTGTTTCAATACAACACTGTCGCAAAAATTCCTAAATTCAATAGAAAATTTCTCATGGAATTGTATATCCCACATTAAATTTACACTCAGAGAGAAAAAGTTGCTGAAACAGCAAACCTAAAAAATTTGCTTTGCTGCTGAATTAACAAAAAAATTTACTATTACAGCGGAAATCCTGCTCTTTTGACAAGCGTTTGCCATTCAGCAATCCGGAATTGTCGATTTACAGCCCAAGTATGCGTTGACAAATGTACCAAGCTTGGTGCCAAGCTTGAGCCAATGCTAGTTCACATTGGGCCTAGCATGGTTACCAACATTGGCACCAAATTAGATTAATGCCTGGGATAATAACAATGTTCAACACTTGGCATCCAATCTTGGTTCAATATCAAGATTCAACATTGGTTTTATGTTGTGAATCGATATCGGTGCCATGATTGATATACAAGCAACCTCGACGAATAGGATAGTTTTCTTATTCTCATCCAAGCTTGATTGAATATAATATATTCCGACATATGAAATTTCGGAATATTGGATTTCGACACAGTCACTTTAGTCTAGATAGCACAAGAGTTCTAAAACAGTTCAGAATTAATGGAATGGATTCATGAAGAATTTTTTTAGGACTCTTGTGCTATCTGGGAAGACGTTGAATGGATACCCGTATTTGGACTGACGTACATTCAGGCGTATAATCGTTGACGGAAAATAAATCAAACGCAACGAAATATGCTTAATCCTAGCATTGATGTCTGAGGTGCTATTAAGGGTTGGTGAGCTGTGACGGGCCAAGCATCAGTCGAGACTTGGTTAACGAAAATTGAATCAAACGCGGCAAAATATACTAGGTCCTATCATTGGTATCAAAGGCTCTATCAACGATTTGTCAGCTACGGTGGGCCAAGCATTGGCTAAGGCTAAGCTAACGAGACTTGGCATACCAAGCTTGACGCCAGTCATGGTCCAATTGTCAGTCTTGGTATGACTTGCCTGGGAGACAGCTAGAAAATTTTGCTGAAATAGCAATATTTTTGCTGTAACAGCAACCGTTTTGCTAATTTAGCAAAACAGATTTTTCGGAATCGATTTTTCAGCAAGAATTCTTCTTTGCGTGTAATAAAGTTCTTAAATTTAATATGAATTATGAAATGTTAGGATTTTTTATTGGAATTTAAGGAAGTAATTATTAAATTTACGAGTATCTTATTTTGAAACGTTCTGATCGGTACTCTTGATATGTTTTCAGTTTCGGAAGATTTCAAGTAGCTTTGAGGCACCTGAAGGGAAGTTTTTAAACCTAATCCAATTTAAAATAATATGCATCACTGCTTCAATAGCACTGTGAAAAATTTCTACACAGAATTTCTCATTAATGCACGTGGAGTGATACCGAGGGGGAAACCACTCACAGTTTTTATGCACACTAGATTACAGGCGGTCCCTGATTACAAAAATTACAAGGATTACAAAGGATTACTTATTTACAAAGACTTCAAAAGATTACAGAAGATTACGAGAGAATTCAACGACTACATGGGATTTCTAGTAATTACGAATGATTATATAAGATTACAAACATTTTGTAAAATCAAAAGCTATGATCATTTGATGTATCAGTAATGGTAATAACCCAAGTATCCAGAGAACTGGGATTTCTTAAAAGATGTAAAATGATATCCGTCAGTAACTTTATTCGGAATTACTAGGTTTCAGGCGATGATAAAAGTTTTACTAAGAAGATTTCAGACTTTCTAGGACAATCAATCAGACGAATATTACGTAGATCAATCCCACACAGCAGTAATATCTCCAGAATATTCTGCAATATTTTAAAGACATTCTTATATTATCAGAATATTCTGGAGATAATTACTGAGACATTTGTCCTGTGTGAAATGATAGAAATCGAATCTTGATGCTGATCTTCATTTTCAGCTTTACATACAGATTAGTGTCTTCTTTCTGATCTGACGGTTTAGGGTTATCGATAATAATAGAAATCACTCATTGTGACAAATCTTCTGAAAATAGTATTCAAATTGATATATTTCTCAATTTTTCATTTGTTACATACACGGAAGAGTATCATTTTTATAAAACTTATTTATCAACTTTATCACATTATTATTCAAAATGAAGGTATTGTTTCTCACAGTAGGTGTTGAAACAGTACATATATAATTATCAAGATTCCAATATCCGTGATATTCCATATTGCACATATGTAATTCGCCGTTGTTTTTTATATAAAACCATTTACATAGGCATCCTAAACCTCATTTGTTATATGTTTCCGCTTTTACCGGTGCACTTGTTGCCGAATAATTTTTGTTCTTTCCTTTCCCTGATAAATAAGAAAGCATAAGAATACGGCCAATATAAATTATTTTTTCCGGAGATTTGAAAGCACACCAATCACCAATGTTGACTTTATCTTCTTTTGACACTTCATTTACAGTAACAGATGGTTGGTCTTGAATTCGAGTTGGGGCTTTGACTCTTTGTAACCGGTCACTACTCAGATGGTTATTCCCGATACTAAGAATCCAACAAAATGTTGATTTGTTGATAATGGCTTTCTTTCCTTTCCCATCGATTACAGCTACGAATGAACAGTTTGGATTTAATTTTCCATGACATTCAACATTTTCAAATCTTTTTAAGGCAAGATTACCAGATGATATCATACATAAGTCTTCTTCTATGTCTTTATCAATTTTGTTCTCCAAATCAGGCTCAGTTGTATAAGCATCACCAATAACGTCATCTTCAACATTCTTCTCTCCACACTCGTTGGTGTTCTCCCTGTTTTGTCGATTGTTGAAATAGAATTTGATACAGCTGGTATTTCTGATATATTCATGCCTAATAATTTACATTCCTCCATTGCTTGTTTTTTTGCTAGGTCTATTGTGTCTATAATACTTTTATCATCAGGAAGATAACCTGTTTGAAAATTTCCCGTGTTCTCTTCCCTTTTGTCTTTTGCTATTCTTTTAGAACAAGGAAACATATAAGTATTCTGGAGTTTTTGTGTAACTTCAGTTTGGACATCAATCCGGCGAATTCTATGCATTAATTCTAACATACTGAAATTCACCACAGTTGAAAAGTCGATGTCATAGATCTTGCAGTACGTTGATCATGGTAAAAATAGATGATCATTTTCAGTGTCTCTTAAGTGACGAATAATTTGGATCAAGGCGTGTGCATTCAACTCCAAACATTTGTATGAGTTCCCAGTAATAAAATTATCATTTACGGAATATTTATTATCGATCAACCATTTTCGCCATGCACGAAGAAAATAAATACCTTGCCAAATGTTTTGAATCCTCTGAATTGGGGTTAATTTCTTGTCCAAATATGAATTTACAGTCAGATTTGCCATTCTAAGATAGCTAATTGTAGCTTTACTTCCAGGGATTTTATCTTTCAAGAGACTTATTACTTTGGGATTACATATTCTTTCCATAGCACGATAATTCATTTTATCTTCAACATCAAGATCTGATAATGTCAACGAATGTTAATTTTCGCTGACGTCTTGAATGAGTAGTCTTAAGTGACTTGGTGAGACCAAATATTGCCCGATAGGTAGTACAATGGAAGGTGTTAAGAGCCGAGTCCTTAGTTTGGTTGCAATATGAATATGATCCATAAAATTTTCTTCCCTTCGGATTTCCGAGGAACCACTGGCTCTATTCGAAATTACGTTGATTTGTTACGTTGAATACATTCGAATGCATCGCTTTCAATAGACGTGTATGACTATCAGATGACATACCAATTATTTCAATGCCTGCTTCTCTTCTGTTTTCTTAGACCTCAAAGGCCTAAGTACATAAACGCATAATCATGAAACATAACGCTTAAGGTGTGATACCTTCACTAAGATTGGCTGCATAAGCTCTTATGCGTTACGTTTTACGATTATGCGTTTGTGTGCTTAGACCTTAAAGGACCCAGGTAACATTCTGTGCGCGCAAAGTTTGAGCCTCGAGAGCCGCGTCTTCATGCGCGCAGTTCGCCAGTGTTTTGCTGGCAAATAATACTATTACTCACCATATGCGCGCAAATAGCAATCACGCTCACGTATGAGCGTGAAGGCTTGCAGTTCTGTCAACAGAAAGCGACGCACATGGATCCGACTTCGCTAGTGATTCAATAACTCGATTTGCACGTTAATTGCTTGCACATTTGCGCGCAAAATGCTAGTAGGGGAGTAAGCACAGACTTTACGTAAGTATAAACATAAGCATAAGCGGAATGCACAGAGACAACCATAGACTTATATCTATGGAGACAACATGGTAGGTTCTGCTGGCGTGAAGTCTGTGCTTGGTGACAAGTTATTGGTTAACGTTAATTCAAGCATCAGGACGGAGTTTAAATGGAACATCGTAATAAAAAATGAAAAGGAATGAACAGCGAGACAGTTATGATGAAAATCACTTATAAAATATAATTCAAAGAAACTGAAATATAATTGAAGATTACTGAAAATTATAAGGGATTACTGAAAATTACAACAGAATATTAGGGATTACTGAGGATTATTGAAGATTACACAGATTTTAGAAAATTACCAAGGACTACTAGAGATTACGAAGAATACAGGGAATTATGCATGATTACAAATTTGTTGTACACCAGATTACAAGAGTGGTTTCCCCCTCGGGTGATACACATAAATCAATGCAATAACATATGTTGTTAAAATATGAACATGAACACGATTTGTTAATTTTGTGAATATATATTTATTTCATCAACATATTTTTAGATGCCACCAACAGTTTGTAAATTTAAGAATATCTTTCAATCCTATAACTGATCACAAATTTATATTACGAAGCACAAGGAAGAACACTACCAGTATTTAATTGCGAATTATTCCAGGATGAATTGAACAATAGATTTTGAAACAAATTAGAACAAAATTTCAATACTTCTTGTGATATTCCCTTAGTACCCGAGAGAGCTATTAGAGCTGGTTCCTCGATCACACTAAAGTCGGCGCTAGAACGATTCGCTACAAACACTAATTAATGGCATTCCAACGAGGCGCTGATAGTCCAGAGTCTTGCCAATGAAGACTCCGATCTCTAGGAGACTTATTCGAATTACCATTTTTTCGGCTCACTGAATGATTATACAGGCATGTCATGAAAAAATGGAAACACTGTTCGGCGAACCGTTTATTCGAATAGACAATTAATTGTTTATAAATTCATTATTATGTATTTTGTATTTTATTTGAAATCCAACTTTTTTTTCACAAACATTATGATATTTGAAGTCAGAGGAACCGCAGGTTCTTTGAAACCCTTGTTGGAATTTTTCGTTCACGCGGCCGATCCATAAACCGCTTTTTGAACATCCATAAATAAAAAATGGACACCAAACATTAAATAAAAAACATTCGAACAAGTGTTCGGCACCAAAAGACCAACCAGGCATCCTTTAAAGGACCTACATTCGTGTTTGCCAGTCTTTACCAAGGCTGAAACTTCTCTCAAACAAAATGAATAACAAAATACTGGAAAAATTATTCGAAGTGCTTTATAATGAACAAATTCGTAATGAAACCTCGTCTGTACGTATCGATCAACTGATTAAACTGATGACTTGCTGCATCGTCATCGTGCTGAGTTTGGCATTTACTATTTTCATGATAATCTTATTCACCACTTTGGATATTTCAAATTGATAATCCTCCAAAACCTGTGGTGTCACGTCAGAAATTACGGCACTTATGATTTGCGATAAGTCATTATTATGGAAAATTCCTGTTGCGTTGAACTGGAAAGAAAAAGTGACAAATGTAAGATATCGTGTATCAAATTCTGGTATTCTGTCCATGTATGACTGAAGCTCGAATTTGTCAAGATCCTATTTGTATTCTCTGGGGACAATGTTTCAAATAGAATCTATACGTCATCCATACATAGACCATACATAATTCATATTCATTTCAGGAATATATATTGGAATATAAGAATAATGAAATTGAAAACTCACCGAAATAGAATCCATGTGTATTTCTGTTGTCATGTCCTTAATGTATACGGTTTTATTTTGTACCGACAATTTAATCGCTGAAGCGTAGTTCAAACCCTTGATAGCTACCCTGTGAATTACATTAGAACATTAAATCAATTTTTCTGTCGCAACTCCTATACAGAGAAGTAAGGCAATCATCAAATTCTATAAAATTCTTTGGAATTAGTTTATTGCTTGAGCTATCCATATGAGAGTATCTAGTATCTCGTCTTTTTTATGGGAATTTTAACGGAATTCGACGATGCGTACGCCTAGCGTTATGAGTAGTGAGCTCAAGATGAGGCTGATGGTAGCCCGATGTGAGTTCTATCTTTCATGAGGACTTGGACATGTATTCAAGGGAATTCATGGACTTTATCAGGGAGTGGACTGATATTGACTGATTTTTCATTGATAAATTGTAATTCTTGTACATTAATAGATAGAATCCACTTTTATTCAAGATCCATTCACAAAAAATGTATGAGAAGATATGGAAGACATAACAAGGAGATGAGACAAAAATGAGGAAAGGAGAGGAAAAATTGAGAACTTTTGTTTTACACACTGTGAAAAATGTGGGGAGTTTTTCTTCACACTGTTGATGGATTTCGTCCCCTCATCGTGAGGGAATTGTTTTTCCATCCAAAATGAGGAATTTTTCCACCACTTCGAGGAATTATTTCGTTTTTTGGGTGTTGAATCCTCTAAAAATGAAGGGAAAGTTCACCAAATTATGGTGAGAAATTCCCTATCCATGGAAGAACTTTGCTGCCACCATTTTTTGGGGGAAAATTCCATCATCATTTTTTACAGTGCGGATTTTCTAAAACTTCTTGAAACTCTCCCATATTGAATAACTAGAAAACAAAAAACAATCATCACTCACTCTGCATATCCTTTGCCAAAAATGGGAAAAGTTGAAATCGCAGTCCCATTGACTTCATAATTGGTCTTTCCAGAAACAAAAGGCCAAGTGAGATTCATAGTAGCTTTCATGCCTAGTACAGCAAAAGCAGCATTGTTCACCTCATAGTTTGACATTCCAACAACTGATAAGTTCTGCATGATACTGTGCAGGCTGAAAGAATTCAAATGTATTAAGACTATTTATACTCTTTAAATTCCTTGGAGTGAAAAATTCACTCTCGAAGAGTGAAAACACTGCAAGTCCAGGAAGAGCGAGATTCTCACTGCAACAGAGTGAAGTTTCAACCTGGTTTAAACAGGGACATTAAACCTCCTTTTAAGAGCGAAATCCTCAAACCAAGAGAATGAAAATTCACTCTTATGGAGTGAAAAACTCACTCTTCAGAGGTGGAATCTCACTCTTGTTGGACTTGCAGTATTTTCAGTCTTTAGGAGTGGATTTTTACTCCAAGCAATTTAGAGAGTACGAGATTAGACAGACAATTAGAAGGACAAGTGGGGATGGTTTGATTGTTTTTATCAGAATTCGAAAAATGGATACTCGTTGGTACCAGATCGTTTATACATCCCTGACGATTATCGACATCAAATAAATTTTTTTGATTTTTTAAAGTACTTACGAAATCAATGCTTCGTCAAGTACAAGTTCTTCATGTACTGAAATATATGGATCCAATACTGGTAATCCAAGTGTTCCGTTTCCATGTTTCATAACGTCTTTGAAATTTACTAAGAACTGATAAAACTTATTCGACGGATGATTAGGTGGAGAATTCGCATCTGAAAAAATATAACTTAGATGAAAAGATTGTGAATTTTCTATGAAATAATAATCATCCAGCAGAGCATCCGAATTCAGGTAGAGTTCATGAAGAGCTCAATTGGGATTTAAAGAAATCATTGTGAGTTCTCAAGAATTCCCTGAGGGTGAACAATTATGTATCCCTTAGGCAAATTTATTCCATTTTGGCCAAAACAATCCACTTTGTTAGAATGAAATAAATTTTCCTAAGGGATGCCCAGAACAATATATGGAAAACTGATATAATTATATATGATACAAAAAATATATATAATTATCTCAAATTCTATATAAAGCTCCACACACTGAGAGAAAAAATTTCCGGGAACAATAAAATATGTAGTTGAATAGTTGCCATAAAATACTTAATTGATTTGAATAAACTTTCATTGACTCAATTAAATAACTGTTTCCATTGATAAAATATTTCATAGCATATTAAATATTTGTTTGATTGAATGAATATTTAATCGAGTCAATGAAAATTTATTCAAATCAATTAAGTATTTTATGGCGACTATTCAATTAAACATTTTATTGTTCCCGGAAATTTTTTCTCTCAGTGCAGACATCGCTTTGAGGGAATAATTCATAAATGGCTCATTTTAACGTATGTAGTTTTTGTAAGTCCATTTCCATGCGAAGAAATGTTTAATTTTTCTACATAGGACATAATACGTAATCTATATACTGAAAAAAATCCCAAAATGTTGGATTCACAGAACGCTTGTAACAGACCATATAATACTTACAGGCCATATTTTCTCCGCCCCAAACCAAGGCATGGCATGCCACCAAAATGGTCGCCAATATCATCAAATGAGCATTCATGTTTTCTCCCTGAAACAAAATATGCGATTAATCGATTGCTCAGTTCTTCAGTGATGAGGATTCGAATCTGATATTCAACCCCTACATTTTTTAAGAAACGAATGAATAGAATCTGACAGAAAAATCTCTGAAAAAATTGATATCAGTTAATGAGAGGAATTAGAAATCAATGAATGTTTTCAGGTGGAGGAATTTCCATAATTATGTATAAGTTATATTTAATTATACATACATTTTTCCACACGAGTTTTAAACAATGGGCTCCCTAGAATTCATAGAAAATCCAACTACGAAATTTGACAATTCTATTTTCAATTCATTTTCAGTGAAATTTAATTAACAATATTGATGATACAATGTGGACATTTAATACAATGATTATAATTCGGTATGGGTTTCTCTTGGAATTTTGTCCATTCGGTAGGAACGAATTAGAATTCAATCAGGGATGAGATGTAATTAGTTCTACATAGACTTCTTTGGATTTGATAACTATTTGTTCTCATAATTCCATTGAAACTTCTAATGTTCTTTATCACGGCATAATGCAGAAAATTGAAGAACTAACCGAAACCGTGGACACTCAATTTCTAAAAAAAAAAGTACTGTATCGTCTTTATGAATGAATAAAACGGTATATGATAATTAATATCATGATCATCATGAAGTAATCAGTCTTACGACTGGTTTGATGAAACCCTCCACCCCTGTCTATTATCCACCAAATGTTTAATTTCTACATATCTACTACATCCCTTGTCTTGTACGATATGCTTCATATAACTTGCTCTAGGTCTACCTTTACCAGTTTTACCATTCATTTTCCCTTCCAATATTGTTTCCAATAAACTCTCATGCCGTAATGTGTGTCCTATAAGATTGCTTCTCCTTTTCACGATGTGTTTCAAAAGATTTCTTTCTTCATTTATCTGCCCGAGTACTTCTTCATTTTTGACTTTGTCTATCTGTTTTATTCTGAGCATCCTCCTATAACACCACATTTCAAAAGCTTCAAGTCTTCGTTGATCAGTTTTCCCCATTGTCCAAGTTTCGCAACCATATAATGCTGTGCTCCAAACGTAACTTTTCAAGAATTTCTTCCTTACTTCCAAGCTTATATTTTTTGAGCATAATAACTGTTTCTTTTGGTAAAAAGCACGTTTCCCTTGTGCTATTCTTGCTCTTATATCTCTTTCGCTTTTCTGTAAT
Source organism: Gonatopus flavifemur (assembly GCA_018340375.1). Classification (NCBI taxonomy): domain Eukaryota; kingdom Metazoa; phylum Arthropoda; class Insecta; order Hymenoptera; family Dryinidae; genus Gonatopus; species Gonatopus flavifemur. The sequence continues at coordinate 885,197 of JAFFJZ010000023.1, forward strand.
TATGCTTCCTAGATATTTGAATTCTTTCACCTGTTCAATTGTCTCGGTATCTATTTTGATTTTCGTTCTTCTAGCTGTTTTCGCTGCTGTACACATCATGAATTGTGTTTTGTCTTTATTTATATTCATACAATAGTTTTCCAATAATATTGTTCTCATAGTGTTGAGAATATTTTCTAACTCAGTACTACTCGTGGCAAGTATAGCTATGTCATCCGCGAATCTCAACATACTTATATTTTCTCCCTGAATCTGTAATTTCGATTAAATTTCCTCCTTCACTTCGTTCATTGCTTCTTCTATATATAAATTGAAAATCAGTGGCGATAATGAGCATCCTTGTCTCACCCCTCTTCTTATTTGTGCTTCCCCTTCCTGACCCTCTATGTCTATTATCGCACTTTGATTCTTATATAATTCGTATATTATTCTTCTATCTTTATAATTTATTCCCACCTTCTTCAGGATCGCAAACATCTTCTCCCAGTCCACATTATCGGAAGCCTTTCGTATATCTACAAAACCTATGTACACAGATTTCTTCAGCGCTATCCTTTTCTCTATTACTGCCCTAAGTGCTAAAATTGCTTCTCGCGTTCCCCTATTTTTTCTAAAACCAAACTGATCTTCTGACAATCTACTCTCTATTTTATTTTCCATCCTCCCGTATATAAATCTGGTCAGTATCTTCGAAGCATGTGAAGTTAAACTGATCGTTCTGTAGTTCTCGCATTTGTCTGCTCCTTGTTTTTTCGGGATAGCGACAATTTTATTCTTTTGAAAATCTTCCGGTACTTCGCCTTTTTCGTACATATCTCTAATCAATTCAAACAGTGCGTCACGAGTTCCTTGACTGGAGGCTTTTATAAGGTCCGCACTTATGCCATCTATGCCTGGCGCTTTATTATTTTTCAATTCTTTCAAAGCCTTGTCGAATTCTGATCTCAATATCGAATCTCCCAATTCTTGCTCATCTACATCCTCCTCCTTCTCTAAAAGTGCTATATCATCTTTTCCTCTATACAAGTCTTCCAAATGATTGATCCACTGTTCTATTTTCTCTTCCGTTTTTATCAATTGTCTTCCTAGAGAGTTTCTAATCTTATTGCTTTTAAATTTCATTTGTCCGAAAAATCTTTTAATAATCCTATATGCTTCATCTATTTTTCCTAAATGCAATCTTATTTCTATTTCCTGACATTTCTCTTCTAACCACTGTTCTTTTGCTTTCCTTGATTCTCTTATTATTTTATTTCTCAATGATTTCTTCTTCAGAGATTTGAATTTCAGGGAACATTTCATCATCAACATATTATGATCACTATCTATATCTGCACTGGGATAAGTTTTACAGTTTTCCACTTGGTTTCTGAATCTTTGTTTCACTAATATGTAATCGATTTGGTGTCTTGCTGTATCTCCTGACATTTTCTGAGTGTAGATTCTTCTTGGATGATTTTCGAATAAAGTGTTTGTGATAACCATCTTATGATTTTCACAAAATTCGACTAAACGTTGTCGTCTATCGTTCCTCCTCCCTAACGCAAAATCTCCTATTATGTTGTCCTCTTTTCCTTGTCCTGCTACCGCATTCCAATCCCCCAACACTATCAAATTCTCTTCTCCCTTCACATATTCTATCACTTCTTCTATTTCTTCGTACGTTTTTTCAATATCTTCCTCCGAATATGCAGATGTGGGCATGTATACTTGGACTATGACTGTGTCTACCAGTTTTGTTCTGATTCTAACCATCATCACACGTTCATTATGTTGCAAATAATTTTCTATTCTATTTCCTACTCTTTTATGCATTACAACCCGAGTTAAAATTTTTAAATCGCTGAGATGAAAATATACGGTACTGTTACGGATGTGTTGCGGGCGCATCTGTACTGAACCCGCAATAATACTGTAAGCACCCGCACCACGCCCATAACAGTACCGTATATGCCTGCACCACATCTGCAACACTCCTGCACACAAAAATGATTACGCCCGCACCACGTTTGCACCAAGGCCGTTTGGCGAACCGTACACCCGCAACACGATTGCACCATAGCTGCACTAAACCCGCACACAGTGAATGACGATTGACGATAAATCCCGGAACGTGTTCGCACCAAGACCGCACCAAGCCCAGAACATGCATACAATAGAGCTGTACCAGGTCCGCACCAGACCCGTAAATGTAGAAATTACTGTTGCAATGCGTGCTTAAGGGCCCTCGAGCACAGTAGAACTGTGAATGTGTAGGTACACACATATAGCACATAGGTATAGTTGAAGCGAGGAAAACTTTGCTCCAAACTTTTGTGCAAAATAGCAATTGATGTGAAATTTAAAAAATATTTCACCATAGTGCTTATTTGGGATTGCGCCATAAATATAAATATAGCGATGAAATCACTTTCCATTCTCTGTATAAAATTCGTGAATACGCGAGACGATTTGACATTTCGTCGTCACCATGTTGATATTGAAAATATCTTAAGATGCAAGTGGCAGCTGCGTTTCAAAGTAAACATTTGATTATTTTTTATTATATTCAAAATTTCAAGGTTTTCGAAATAATCCATCGATTGATGGAATTTTTCGATATTGCACGTGATTTATCGTAATAGAACTTATTTGTATATACAATATATACTATTGCGCATGGAAAAATTACATTACACTTCCCATGAACCCTTCATAAATGTGATTGAATTGAGATCGATTAGTTTGGTTATTACCCAATCAACGCACACACGTTATTTCAACGTTGAAAGAACGTTGGACTGTCAAACGGACGTCAGTCGTTGATTTCATAACGTTGATTTTTAGTTGGAATCTGATAAGGAAATAGACGACCAGAAATTACGTTTTGATGACGTGTAATTTAAACTAATATTCAAAAGTAACCATCAAACGACGTCCTCAAAAAACGTGTTTTGAACGGGTTTGAATGACGCGTTTAAAATGTGTTTATAATACCTTGTGTTTGAACTTCAATTGAAGATATTCTGCTGAAAATGTCGAACGAAACCGAACATAGGTTAAAATTTCAACAAAGAGCAAGATAGTGAATAGTGTGGCATACTTTCCAAACTCTGTCATACTCAGAAATACTATTGTTCTTGATATTGAATGAAAAGTTTTCAAAATAATTCGTTGGATTCACTTCGCGTTTTAGAACCATCATGAGGACACGTCAATACCTGACGTCTTTTAAACGATGTTCAAACCGTTGATATGACGTTATTTTATGGTTGAAAAACACGTGATTTGCCGCGACATTTTTACGTTGAATCAACGGAAGAATATTACTAATTCACGGACGTGTGGTTATCGACTGTTTTTGACGTTTTTAAAACGTGCGTGTGTTTATTGGGTATCCCGCATAAGACTTGATCGACAAAATTTTTATTTATTCATAAAAAAAGAGGACCATTTATTTAGAGAAAGAACGATCTTTGATTATGATGAATGAATTGTAAGTGTAACGGTCAATTACCGATACATCGTTTTGATTGTAATTCTACGTACGTTTATGTTAAAATTTTATGTCATTCAAAAAAGTATAGTTCACGAGAAATATGACATAATATTGATATTGAAATGTATTTTATGATAAGTAATGTCAATTATATACGTTACAACACTTTTACAACATATTTTGTTTTACAGTGTGAACTTTTGAAGAGCTTTATAATCATGGAAAAAAACTTTGATATTCTGACCATAGAAAGAATGTTTAGGTTTCTCCAAAACGCAACCTCCAACTTTATTTCACGATATTTCCAAATTTAACATGGCGGTGACGAAATGTCAAATCGTCTGACGTATGTACGAATTTTTTTTTATATATATGAATCGAGAATGATTCCACCAAGGGCGTATGCAGAATTTTTTTTTGGAAGGGGCCTATGTTAAAGATGTATATCTATATATACGAAATATATAGATATATAAAAAACGAAAAAATGCTGGGTTGGGGGGGGGGGGGATCCGGACCCCTTGGACCCCTCCCCTGGATACGCCCTTGAATTCCACCGCTGGATTCATATTCAAGGCGTACTTCCAGGCACTATGGTGTAATAGTTTTCAAATTTCATCTCAATTGCTATTTTGCACCAAACGTTTGTGCGGAATAGTAATTGATACGAAAAAATATTATACCACTGTGCTTACCTGGGATTGCCCAGTGTTCACCTGCACTGAGAAGAATTCATCATTAAAAATTACTGGTTTTTGTCAGTAGACGAAGGATATACTTGACATGTGATTACAAATTGATGGGGAATATCAGTAATTTTTTATAGCGTTATTTTAATCGAAAAAAAAAATTTATCCTCACCGGCATTGAACATCATTGTTCGTGATTACAAACCCGGCTTATTTCCCCGAAGCCACGCAACAATCTTCAAAATGGGATTGTTTTCAATTCATATCAGTGTCATCAATTAAGAATTTTCGTTTACAACTTGTATGATAAAAGATTACTGTTTTTCAACATGAATTCTCATCTCTCTCTGGTTTTAATTTTCAAACTTCGGAGCATGAAAAATTACTGTTTTTGATCTCAAGCCAGGTATATAAAATCGTTATGTCGAGTATATCCCCCGACTAATGGGAAAACCAGTATTTTTTGATAATGAATATCTCTCAGTGTGGGCCTTACCTCTATTTCCTGTAAAAAATTCGTAAATACGTGAGACGATTTGACAGTTCGCCGTCGCCGTGTTGCTTTTGAGAATATCGCAAAATGCAGTTAAAAGCGACGTTGTGGAGTAAGTATTTTTTTTATGACCATGTTCAGAATAACAAAAAAAATTTTTTTCAATCGTGAATTTTCTACAATTTCACCTCATAATGTGCTGTGAAAGTGATAATGTATATCGTTGATTTTATTCCGCATAAACAAATATTCCAGTGTAAAAATTGCGTTGCATTTCCCGTGGACTATGCATGTGTGTATGAAATCAATATTTTACATAACCGTATGTAGAATAATGTGGAGAAAACGATGTATCGGTAATTGACCGTTACACGTACAATTCGTTCATCATAATCAAAGATCGTTCTTTCTCTAAACAAATGGTCCTCTTTTTTTTATAAATGGATAAAAATTTTGTCGATCAAATTTTATGCGGGATGATAACCAAACTAATCGATCTCAATTCAATCACATTTATGAAGGGTTCATGGGAAGTGTAATGTAATTTTTTCATGCGGAATAGTTTCATTTCATTAGACATACAGCAATGTCATAGAAATATCTCAATGTTTCAGATGTTAGATTTCTGCAACCTTAATGAGATCTTCGGTGCTGTGTGGGTATACATATAAGTTCTATTACGATAAATCACGTGCAATATTGAAAAATTCCATCAATCGATTGACTATTTCGAAAACCTTGAAATTTTGAATATAATGAAAAATAATCAAATGGTTACTTTGAAACGCAGCTGCCAGTTGCATCTTAAGATATTTTCGAAATCAACATGGCGACGACGAAATGTCAAATCATCTTGCGTATTCACGAATTTTTTATAGGGAATGTGGAGTGATTTTACTGCTAGATTTATGTTCACGGCGCAATCCCGGGTAAGCACTATGGTAAAATATTTTCTAAATTTCACATCAATCTCTATTTCACACGAACGTTTGGCGCAAAGTTTTTCTCGCTTAGACTATACCTATATTCTGTATTTGTGTACCTACATATTCATAGTTCTACCACGTTCGAAAGCCCTTAAGGGGATACTCAGCAATCCCGACGATGCAACCCGAGCCAAATCTTTTCTGACAAATTATTCGAAAATAAAGCAATAAAATCAAATTATCACTTTATACATACCATCTTCATTGATTGAGAAAGGTATGTATACAGCGATATTATGATTTCATTGCTTCATACACTATAACACCATGCAATGACTGGGTCCTCACGTTCAAAGTTTGTCGGAATGTTTCATACAACTCCTACTCTTCGCGTAATGGATGTAAGAGGAAAACCATTATAAATTTTGGGAAAAATAATTTGTGTCATACACACGGCGTTGTTTGGGTTCCTTTGAATATGCACGCGTTCGAAAGCAGTAACACGCCGAATTTTTGTATGAGGAAGATTTCTCTTACAACTTTTACGTTTGAGCCTTAGAAAGTTTTTATTTCGCTTTATTCTTATTCTGAAATTTCACTAATTGCAAAATTATTAGAGATTCAGAAAAATTGTACTGATTTAATGGAGATGAGAAAAAAGCCTCTTGCGATATGCTTGCACCACGTCTATATAGTTTCAGAACAGGAAAAACGTACATACCTGTTGCGGGCGTGGTGCGGACATGTATATGCGTACAGGTCTGGTGCGGGTATGTTATGGGCGCTTTGATTTTGAACCAAGAATCTCACGAATTTTTGGATCTGTTGCGGGAGTGTTACGGGCGTGAATGTAAGTGCGGGACTAGTGCAGACGTGGTGCAGGAGTTTTCATTTTTACTCGGGAATTCCTACACCTGCTTGACCGTTCTTTGATCCTGTATGAATTATTCTATAATCCCCACTCCAGAAATTGCCCTCTTGTGGCCATCTCATTTCGCTAATCCCCATTACGTCTTTATTCAATCTATTCATTTCTGATTTCAAATTTTCTAATTTTCCCGCTTGCCTCAGTGATCCAACATTCCACGCTCCGACTCGAAGAATGCTGTTTCTTTCCCCTATCCTATTCTTCGGTTTTCGTTCTTTGCTGATGAAGCTTCCTCGAGCAGCCTCCACCCGGAGATCCGAACGGGAGACTAGTTTACCTCCGGAATATTTTACCCGAGAGAGCGCCATCATGTATTTATTAATTTGTTCGTTTGTTTTTGTTACATAATATTCCAGGTTAGGAAAAGGTTTCATTTCCTCGGGAAGTATTGAAACATGTCAAGGAAGGTAGTTTCCCCTTGCTTCCCTTCCGTTTTTGCCGATGTTTCTGGCATTAGGATGATTTCGTTTCTCTCAGTTTGTATTCTTTCTCTTGAGTAGTTCATTCCACTCAAAAAAAAAGATCCAACTCTGAGATACTTATCCTCCCCACCACGTAAAGGAAGCAGATACTACGAGGGATGGATAAAAAGAATATCAAGGACAGGTATCATGAATATTCCCCTGGAAGACCCGCAATCATCGACGGGAAGGGATAATTAATAAACTTAATATCTATTTATTCAATAAATTCAATAAATGATATGTCTATCTCATTACGTTTTATTTAATCGAGATTCCTTTTTTATAAACTATGCTGTGAGAACATCAGCTGAAAAAAAAAGAAATAGTCTTTCTATTGCGAGAGAAAACCCTTCCAATATGAAGTGAGAAATTTGTGTGACAAGTATTCTTTGAATTATTTGCTGCTTCGTTGATTTTATTTTTGGCATCACGATTTATTTTTTTGGAACAAATATGACTACTGAATTAATGATATCCCTCGATATGAGGTGAAAGGCTTATTTTGTAACAGGGCAGTATTGGATACTTGATTTGAAAAAATAAAAATAAAAAGGAAAACATATTCAACTGAAAATTGGGTAATTTTTTAAAAACTCACTTTTTGTCCGTTTTAGAACTGATCCTTTTCTTTTAGAACTAACTTTTTGGTAAGAACTGATCCTTATATTATGCCCTGAAGATTCTTTATGCTTTATTATTGGACCCTCATCACATAAAACATCACATCACCATATGCAAGTATGTCACAGCCATCTGGCTCCGATAATTAAGTTCTTCAAAGATAATCGATCAATCTACATATCCAATTATGTCAACGGAAATCAATTCAATTCGATGATGATAATGTTTTGATAAATCACGTTAATATGTTTTTGTTTCGTCTCACATCAAATCCGAATAATTAACGATGCCAAGGATCGCTGAAATTTTCGCATGGTCATCAAGATTTGTGACTTCTGTTCTTATAAAGTGGAGGATGAAATACTTTCATGAAAACAATAGATATATCTGATTGATATGAAAATGAGAATATTATCTTTGAGAGAAATACCTTGATCATTTTAGATCTACGTTAATCATCGATTAAGATGTATCCAAATGATAAAAATTGAAAATGATATACGAAAGATATTTTGTTTTTGGTATCGTATATCACTTAATGAATATGTGTCAAACAAAAGCACACTCCGTTTCTACACGTGAATTTTGATGGAACTGTGTGAAATTTATATACAATAAAAAAGTTTCAGACACTTACTGAAGTTCCACTGAAAGATTTTTTTTCGATGCCTAGAAAACGTCTTTTGGTTATCAAAAATTTACATTTCGGACAAATCCTCATGAGAACAGTATGGAATAAAAATTCTATAAATACTTGACGATTACATGAATATGTGAACGTTGAAGGAATTTTTATAAACGTTCGAAGAACGTGTTCTTGTAGGCGCTATGATAACAGACCTGCTTGTTATGCCAGCAATACTTTTTTCTCCGTGCATTGATCCAACATCATGCTAAATGCTTTGTTCTGTACCATGAAATTTTGTTTCAGAAATGAAGGAATAATGATAATTGATAAAATAATAACTCTTATGTTGTAGAACAAATAAATCCGAAATCATGAAAGTAAGAAATAAAGAGGTATAAAGAAATTTATCTCTTATCATTAGGGCTTCGAAAATGACGTGATCATTCCCTCCGGCCCCGGGTTGATTCTCAATTGCTCACAATCAAAGAGATAGCAGCGTACCATCCAAGTGAAGAATTTATCTACAAGACATTTTTTGGATATAATTTTTGATACTTTGCAAATTGCGGGACACAGCCTGAATTTCGAATCTGGAAAAGAAGTTTTTTTCTCAGTTGGTAAAAGAGAATTTTTTCTCGAAATTTAAAATTCGGGCTATGTACCGCGATTTGTAAGGTATCAAAGATTACACCCTGAAAATTTCAGACTGTTTCGTGAATGCAGTTCGGAGAAATCTGTTAGACAAATTATTTACTCGGATTTGAACCATATTCCATAAGTATCTAAGAAATGTGTGCATAAATTATTCAAATCGTATTCACAGTTCATCCAGAATTTCGTATCGTTTCTAATTAGTGTTGCCGCGATATTATCGTCGAAATTCAGAAATAATCGATTATCTTAATTTTGACAGGTTTTCATGGAACTTTTAACGCGTAGATCTTCGACTGTGCACGAAATGAAACGGGATAATGGATCATGTTGGTCTTTGAAACAAAATAAATCAAAATATTATTACACTATTGTAACGATAATTATCGATATATCGTAACGATAAATGGAAGCATATTTTGGTTTATTCTGTGTACAAGTCTGGGATCATTCATTATTCCGTTTCATCATGAGCATAATTCGTGGATTATATATTCCACAGGAACGTGTAAGAATTGAGATAATCAATTATTCCTCAATTATCGACGATAATATCGTGACAACATTATTTCTAATGCTTGTATAAAAATTCTATAAAATAATGATTCTTTTGAATCATTCAATCATTTTTCAACACCTTGTGTTTCGTATAAAAATCCAAAAAAATACCTCCTTCAACTCTACCAAAAAACTTTTTTTCCAAGACTTTTTCCCATGTGTGTATGGACCAATGGCCCAATGATGGACCAAGCCTGGCACAAGACCTACCGAGACTTGTCTTGAACAATTTACCAAACTTGGCCCAGGCTTGGGGATGATAAGATCAGGACAAGCTTGGGCCAGTGGTTTTGCCAGGCCCGGTCCAATTCATTTACCAAGCATCAGCCAATGCTTCTTTGATCGCAGATATGGATGAAAAAAGTAATTATTATTCATATATTTCATATTCCATTCATAATTCAGTTCATGACTTTCTCCCTCAGAATACCGTACATGAATTATCTTAAAACGATAGAAAAAATGTAATAAGACTGGGACAAGCTTGTATGATCATTGGAAAATTTGCGTTCTTTGATATTTCAATCAATTTTGATTCTATTGTTGAATTATAATTTTTATCAAAATCCAGTCGCTATTTAAAAACATGGTGCCACTCATGTGGGCAATATTGGCACAATTGTTCTCAACGAATGCTCGATTTTTACATTCGTGCCAAGCTTGTACCAAATGTAGTGACCATTTCAAAAATATTAACAAATGTACCATGACTGACTATCCATTGGGAACAACGGGACAGTCATGGAACAATAATGGGCCAATTGTTCTTCACGGAAGTTTGTTTCTGCCACATGTGCCAACCTTGGGACAAGCTTGGGTTTTTTTCAGTCTTGGCAATACCTGCATGGGTTATAGCAAAATCAAGTTGAATTAAGCCTTTTGAGAACAGATAACGGGAATTATTCGGACGTTTGTTTTTCAGTTCATTCTAAATCCGCATAGAATAACCCATGCAGGTATTGCCAAGACTGAAAAGAACCCAAACTTGTCCCAAGGTTGGCACATGTGTCAAAAACAAACCCCCGTGAAGAACAATTGGCCCAATATTGTTCCATGATTGTCCCGTTGTTTCCAATGGATAGTCAGTCACACGGAGAAAAAAATATCGCTGTCATAACAATACTGGATAGTTGTGATGACTATCCAAAGTTTAGTGGTACCAGTATCGTTGCTATGATGATACAAATCATCCGAGGAACGATATAGATCGCCAGCATAGCCATCTGTATCGTCACCATAGCGATACAGTATTGTCACTACAGCTATCTCTTCTTAACCATACTTCAGATCGTTATAATAGACATACTTTTTTCTCTGTGCATGGTACATTCGTTGAGAACAATTGTGCCAATATTGGCCACATAAAGTGCACAATGTTTATAAATATTCACGGAATTTTGAACTTACAATGGCTGAAGGCTTGGGGATAACCATCGGGCCAGGGCTGACCCAATCTTCCTGCCATACTTAATCCTACACACTAATTTTACACGTGTAAACAGAATCCAATTGGATTCCGTACGGGATCAAATCATCATAAGATTTATGTTATGGTATTTCAGTAAGATCTTATATTAGTTTACTTTGAGCATAATTCAACAATAGAATCAAAATTGATTGGAATATCAAAGAACGCAAATTTTCCAATGATCATACAAGCTTGTCCCAGTCTTGTCACATTTTTTCTATCGTTTTAAGATAATTCATGTCCGGCATTCTGAAGGAGAAAGTCATGAACTGAAATATGAATCAATTACTTTTTTCATCAATATCTGCGATCAAAGAAGCATTGATGGATGTTGGTAAATGAATTGGACCGGGCCTGGCAAAACCACTGGCCCAAGCTTGTCCTGATCTTAAAATTCCCAAGCCTGGGCCAAGTTTGGTAAATTGTTCAGGGCAAGTCTCGGCGGGTCTTGTCCCAGGCTTGGTCCATTATTGGGCCATTGGTCCATACACACATGGGGACGTAGTTTTTTCATGGAAATTATTATAAATTATTATATAGACGTGATTATGAGTGATTGGTAAGAGAAAATGAGATTTTTACGTCAAAATAAAATCATCTACTTCGTCCACTTGGAAAGGAATGGAAAATCATTAAAAAAAAACTTCAGAAAATATTCACCACAAACAATAACTAATGACAATATGTCACGATGCACAACTCATTGTAGAAAATTTCACTTTATCGTAGTAAATTGTAATTATTCGTTAAAATGACATAATTCGTTGTACTTTCATCCCCGCCAGGAAAACCAGAAGTTCAATAATTCAAATAAATTGTATTTTAATAGGATTGTCCATTCCTCTAAATTCAATATTAGGAGTATTTTCATTAATATAAACATGAATAAAATGCACGGTACTCACTGTTCCTCAACGGTTTATCAATAAACTTCTGAAGAAAATACGATCCTACGGTTTGTCTCATATATATGTTTATCATATCAATACTACACACGACACATTGACAAAAAAATATCGCTTCATCGATTGTAATAGATTTTTATCAAAAATTGGGCATGCGATCGACTAATCGGCACTTCGAATCATCGAAAAGGATTGAAATCACTGGGTAAACAGGAGAATTGAATGAACGAATCGTTTTTCTTAACATGGTCTTTAGAAAATAATATACTCATTGTTCTTTATCTTCACTATGACAAAAAATTAAAAAAGAAGACAGTGATGTTTATCGCCGACCGAGTCCTTCACACTGCTTCGCATATTGGAGCGATAAACGTAACCGACTGAACCACAAAACGATTCTAATTTATTCCACAATAATCACTTACGTAGAAATTAATTGCCGATTACGCGCTTGCCAGTTTATAACAAAAGTTCTGCTTAGAGATTGGAAAAAATTCTCAAGCAATAGGAAAGGATGTGTTCAAATACTTTTGAATATACCAATTCCCCAATTTATGATCTTACGTCAAATGTAGAGAACTATTATATTTCTTATGGGCACTGTATTCTGAAAGATCTCGTCAGAATTTGAATTGTTTATCGAAACGAAATTAAATATTTTCACATTCAATGCTGAATTTGTTTCGATAAACAATTCCACGATATTTCCAATTGTGATGAAATCTCTGGTAGTTTTAAATCTACATTTTAGAAGTGGCTGAAAATTTGAGAAACTGTCGTTGAGTATATTTGCATCAGCTTTCCCATTGGAAATTTTTTATAAAATGAGAATTTGTGTCTGTCTTTAATCGTTGAACACTCAAACGCGTTCGGCGGTAGTTGCCTACTCTCAGGGATACCATAGAGATCATGCATACAACCGCACTTTAATAATAAGCACACTGGAAAAAATATTTATTTGTCCTCTCTCCATAAAATATTTATTTATAGAAATTAAATATTCAATTAGATACAAGCACTGATTACTTGTGGCGAATAAATTGTTCATTTAGAAGACTAATTTATTCGGGGCAAGCATTCCATTATTTGATTAGATCTAATATTTTATTGATCTTAAGAAATATTTTATGGAGGGAGGACAAATAAACTATTTATTTGGTTGGAAGACATTTTTTTTTCAGTGTACGTAACTTGATAATTGACTTTATTGTCAACGGACGATACATATATTACGACGGTCTGTCTACACAATTCACGTAAATATAAAAACTGAAGCTTATACGATCTTGAGATTCGCGCGTCTTTGCGTAACTTCCCACGTGAAAATTTCTTGCTTACGCCAATACTGACGATGGAACATTGATAGGCGCAATGCTAACATCCAAGGCTTGAAAATCTATATCGGGCCAACGTTGACGGACAAGTGGCACAATGTTGCACCAATGTTGGGAATCATAATTTCCAATGATCAATCCATCATTGGCTCAAGATTGTGCCAATCATGGTTCATCGTTGTCCCAATATCGTTTGGACAAAAGAAATTAACTTCATACGAACAATTTCATAGCACGGCTGAATATTAATCCAAACGTTGACAACGTTTAGAAGAAATGAGTACCCAATGCAGTGCCAAGCCTGGTCAAAGCTTGGCTCAGGCTAGCCACGATCCTCAATTATACGTCTCCATACAAAAATTCCCGCGTCCAATGTCAAAGCGCCACCCTTCGGTATTGTTTCCAACGCTCGGTTCGTTTCTCGCAAGCGCTCAACGAACTATGTGGTTGATATATAAGCATCATATAACCTTCTGATTTGACAATTGTTGTCTTCATCATAGGTCCTTCATGGATTTGGAACCATCCAGAATTTGAATTATACTTGATGTAATTGATTTGTAAGGTAATCAGTAATCATTGAGTTAAATTAAACTTATAAACACATCTTGTATTGGATTAATCAAATAAGTTTCTTCGTTTCAATGTATACACAGATTCTCTGACCCTGGTTGTATAAAATATTTCAGGTTCGGGCTGTACTTCTTAAAATGTGTGGAGGGGAAGCAATAGATGTCGGGAATATATGACTCTGAATTTTTATTATATTTTTGCAATCGATCAACATAGAGTTGAACATCGGCACAACATTGGCTCAACGTTGGCGCGGGATTGTCGCAACGTTGAATCAATTTTGCCCGAATATTGACTCAGTACTATTATAGTATTGACTCAAATTTAGCAGTCAACATCATCTATGTGTAAGAAATAATGGTACCTCCTTTAAATGCATAAAACATCTGACCATTGGCAGACCATAAAAAAATTCGTCTATCAGTCTTGGTTCGTAAAGAGTACAAGCATTATCCAATCTTGGATTTAGATCGAGCGACAAATTTTTTCAAGGGTTGCCAATGATGGCTGATTTGACTGCCATAATCGTACCAATGTTGGTCCGTGATTGGCAGAATACATCAATGGAGCCTGTAACGATGTTATCATTTCAAGCTTGCACCTTGCTAACCGCCAAGACTCGGCCAATGTTTGTCAGTGTTGCGCCACCCTAGTGCCAATCGTCAATTTTCACCTGGGTTATTCTTATAGTTGCGTAGACTCTGTAGATAAACATTTAAATAGGAATGTTTCCAAGGAGCGGATTCGATAAATATTATCGCGAGACCATAAGTTATCCTAAATGATCAATATCCCATATAGAAGTTTACAATTGGCGCTAGCATGATGCAACGTGGATACAGTATGGCCGAGGCTTGGCAACCAAGCATGGCACAAACCTGGAATGATAACATCATTTTATGATTTACCTACGTGTTTTTCCAATGAAGTCCCATCATCGATGAAACAATGGCAATGAAATATACCATCATTGGCAATCAATTGGAAATTTTGTTTGTCAATGCTGCGCCAATGATTAAAGTAAAAAATGTTTAACCCAGAAATATATAAAAAGTATGCGCATTTCGCAATTTCTTACATATGTTGTTTGCAGTCTTATTGTTTTCCCCTCTTTTATTTGTGAACAACTCGGCGTCTTTTGTCGGTAAATTTTGCCATGAGAGGTAGACACAATGTATGTTAGCTCAGCGGTAGGAGCCCTCTAGTGTGACTCATAGTAAAGAGCGATTGACTGTTCTTCCAAAGACTTACTTCAGCCTTATATGTTCTTTGTATACGCGTTTCACCACTCGCGAGAACCACTTGATTAGTGACGTAGCAAAATATTATATAGGTTGCCAATATTGAGCCATGCTATTACCAATGATCGGCGCTACATTGAAAGCTAATTTCTACCGAAACTAGGCCAAAGTTTAGGGCAATATTGAACCACATGTTGAATGATCCTGGCGTTGAATGGAATCTATCGTTCAGTCAATGTTGGGCCAAGGATGAGCCAAGCGAGAGCCGAGCTTGGCGCAATTGTGCCACAATAATAGGCTGACAAACGAAATCCGTAGAACAACGAAATCGGTGCAACATTGTATTTATTGTTAATCAATATTGAAGATTCATAGATTGCCAAGCCTTGTCTGTCAACATTGCGCCAAGCTATATTTTATTGTCAGCATTGGTGGAGCTCAAGAATTTTTGTACGGGATTATATCAAAATATAGATTCCTTTGACTTTTCACATTTCCACGACGTTAGAGATATTTTGAAAAATTTTTCAAAAACTCTGCATGAAGCCTTGAAAAATTTACTATTAAAATATTCCCAAAATATCTTTCCATAATGTATTGAGGTTTTACTTCTCCAATATTCTAAAGAATATCCCAAGGTCCGTTTGGGTTAAAGAATTCCATATATCTCTCAAAATACAAGTATATTGAGGTTT
Source organism: Gonatopus flavifemur (assembly GCA_018340375.1). Taxonomy (NCBI): domain Eukaryota; kingdom Metazoa; phylum Arthropoda; class Insecta; order Hymenoptera; family Dryinidae; genus Gonatopus; species Gonatopus flavifemur. Next base: position 900,849 of record JAFFJZ010000023.1, read on the forward strand.
ACGAAGATGCGAAGAATAAATGCCAACGTGTGCAACATTGAGCCAATTTCAGTCCATTTATTGTGACTCAGCCGGGATTGACCCGATGCTTGTACATTCTTTCAATTTTCAACACCAATTAAAGAATAAACAACTTTAATTGTTCATAACAGGAACTAACAATTTCAGAATTACAGCAAAGATAATGATTACCATAGCAATGCACAATGTATGATTACAAATATTTACACTATACAAATTTTATTGAGGTTGTTCAATTATAAGAAAAAATAATTGAAATTCTTGAAGAACTGTCTTTGATTTTCTCCTTATTGCATTCAGGAGCAGGAATGGACAGACAAGAAATTGATCCAAGTGATGCAAATAATGATTTTTCAGTGATAATCCTGAGTGGAGAAGTTTTCAACATTATATATAATTTATGTATAGTTGTGAAAACTGTCACCCATGATGTGACTGCAATGAAACCGAATGATTCACTGAAATAAATAGAATTATTTCTTATTATACTAATTATTATTTTCTTCATTGAAATTGTCAAATTTATTCAATTTTCCATCAACAGCGTTGATATAACATAAGGAAAAATTTTCGGAATATTTTTTATTCAGTGATACCTTCGATTTTTCTCTTCATGAGCGATATAATTGAAGCAGAAAGTAAAGGAAAATCGAATACAATTCATTCAAGTTCTAAGCGCGCATAATGACATTCGATTCCAGGCTGGGCCAATGCTCTTCGATTTAATGTTCAGGTATGAATATAGTTCGGGGTATTTCGATCTACGGTTGGTCCTGATCCCACCTAGAAATCAAATATCAATACTATAATATAAAATTCCTATCGAATTAATAATTATTCAATTTAATTCCAAAGTTATTCCGATACACTCGACATATCAATGCAATATCATATCGATATTGACAAATTTCAATTTCTGGCTGAGTTTTACTTTCTTAAACTCAGACGCTAAAAAAAGAATGAAAATATTAAGTTTCAGTATGGTAGATTCGAATTTGATCCAAAGACTGAATATTGAACAAACTTTTAGATGGATATTTTCCAAATTTCCCGCAGACCTTTGTGATAAAGCAAAACAGCTTTTTACGGCGTGATCAAGTTTCGCACTATTTGGTATTGCTGTACCAAACGTGATACAAGTAGATCAGCTAGGAAGGGACAAGAAGGGGATAATTTGCATCTAGAAAGTGAGGATAGGCATCGTCGTGATTTTGAGAAGTATGTTGTTTTTCTCATCAGAACTTTGAACGCGTTGTTGTTCTCCAAACCATGTTTTCAAAATCGGGTCAACATAGTACTCTTTCAATTTTGACTCCTCATCTATGAGAAATTTGGATTGTATACAGGATTTTCCGAAAACCTTTCCACCCGCAAAACGATTCCCCAAACAACACAACAGTTCAGAATTGATATGTTTGGAACTATGAGTATTCATGAAGAGGTCTTTATAAATATATCAAGGACTATTGGGCTTTGTTGGACCTTTCATTCAAACAAGCACAATTCTGTTCAAATAATTCCCTCTACAATCCTACGTACAAGGAGAATTTCAAGCATCTGGATTATTAACCTACTTCCTTTTTTTGTCTAGATTCAAAAGTGATGGACATATCCTTCCGCCTTTGGACCATAAAAAAAAAAAGAAGCAGATAAAAATGCAGAGACGTTACTCTGATCCAAGATAAATGAAGTTAAAAAGACTAAAATTTGAAATAACATACAGGCACAGGTTTGAAGCCATATAAGTACCAAATATATAGGTTTTGGGTATATCACTGTATTCTAGTCTGAATTTATCTCTTACAACTTAAAGAAGAAACAGATTCAAAGGTATGGCTTTCACCAGCCACCATTTTGGATTTTTTCACAATAGTCTATCTCAAACCTTCAATGCATGTTTCAAAAAGCGGTTGAGTCGAATCTCTAGTTCTTTTGTTATATTCTCAACAGCAAGAATTCTTTAACTTTGCTAAGTTTATTCTCATCGATTTTATCAATAGTTTTTGAGCATGTTCGGTTCTCACTAGTAATAACCTTGCTAAAAATAAAATTCTACGGATCTAAGGCCTTTCCGCGAATCAAATTGGGGCGATCTAGGCCAACATAGGGCCTTGGACGGTCTACTTCTTAGAAAGGAAAATTCCAACTCGGACGCTCCCAACTCCGACCACCTCCTAGAGTCGATTTTTGACAGATCTCAATGGTGGCTATTTCCCATTTTAGTCAAATCAGATAGCACAGACCACTTTTTTCCCCACTTTAGGCCTTGGCTGTACCAGTAGTCAATACACCCTTGGGATATCATTCCATGTTTGAATATTCGAAAATATAATTCAACATCTAACATAATATTCATAAATATTCGAGATTGATCAAAATCCTGTACATAGGATACTTTCAACGCTCTCCATTCATGAAACGAATGTACAATCCCTTCTAAGAATTTTCTATGGACTAGATAAATGTACTAATATCGCATACTGATTCCGATCTGGAAGGAAAATTATGAGCACTTCAGAACCCTCGTCTATACAGCAATCTTTAAAACAGAAACTTTTGTTGAATAATCATTCCCTGCATAGCATAAAATCCTTCCAATTATCATTGAATCAATAAAAATGCATTAATCATAAATACTTTTCTAATGACTTAAAATTATAGGGAATTCTTTTTCAATGGTACAATGATTATAAAATCCTTAAAAAATATAAACTCAACTATCTGTTCTATTCCTAATAAAATCGAAATGGAATTTTTCTAAGTTTCATGATGGATAAATATAATTGAATTGAACTGAAATCAAGTAGTTCCGAATAAACTTGGTTTCACATCTATTGAGCCATAACTTTGCGAATATCTTCCACTATAAGATGCTCTGGACCAAGCACCTCCCCTATTCGAATAACTATTACAACTCATCAACGAGTTCAACCCGGTTGTTCTATCGATTGGTACACCCTGTCTACCACGCAATCCGAGATTCAAACTGCTGCTACGCGAATGACCGCTGTCCGTCAGGGGCATCCTAGATTCATCAGACGCTCCGATTTCCGTAAACGGTTTCAGACCTCGAGAGCAAGTGCTGAGGAATATGATGGCTATTATCCCCTGTGAAATGAGAAAGTTCAAATCTTTTTATAGAGTTATCTGTTATAAATATTACAGTTGTATTATAGAAATTCTGGTGCGTATTCTGGTCGTTTCGATCTGATGAAACTTCGATAGTACAATGTATGAATGGAATGAGAATTCATCGGATTCAATAGGAAGCATATATGAAAATCCAGATAGGATTCTTTGGTTAAGATTCATTAGAAATGTACTGACTGTAAGAAACTGGAGATGATGAAGGATGTTATACAAATATGGAACTTACGATAAATGAAGCTAAATCTTACCACTATAAAATGAAGAACGACGATGAACATTGTAGCATGTCTAAATCCTATATTGTCCAGCAAAATACCACCCACGCTTGGCCCAATGAATGCTCCCAAGGCGAACGCGCTGGTCCATAAACCACTGATTAGACCATAAGTTTCAAGATTATTTGGAAACCCACAAGCTCTGAAAATTCATATTCATCATTATAGCTCCTGTTTGATGACAATCTTTTTTACATTGAAATTGATACAAGTATAGTCATTCTTTTGAATGCAGATATCGTCAAATTATTCTTCGTTATACGAATGTCATTTATTTCCACCTTGAAGAATTATTTTTCAATGAGCCGCTCATACTCCCACCAGTTTTACTTATTTACCGTTGCTCTAAAAGACATTAGAAATCTCTCTAATACGTCGATATTAGAGATCTTTCAGATACCTCTCTCATAAAATCTAGAAGTTATTCGAAATTTATTCAAGTCAATTTCAACATTTAGATAGAAAGAATTTAAAAAATTTGAAAAACTGTCGTATTCCAGAACTTTCTGATATCTTCTAGAGAACATGATGAATGCATGGAGAAAAAATGGTTTGCTACTATAGCACCTGCAAAGGAATTTGTTGTCCTTTCAAAAATATTCACTCCAGCAGCTAAGACGTTAGTTCGGTTAACAAATTTGTTTATGGTAGCAAAAAAAGTCAGTTGTATCAATCATTTTTCTTGCTCTTTCAGCTAATTTTTTTTGTAGGCGCTATAGTAACAGATCTGCTTGTTATGCCAGCAATACGTTTTTCTCCGTGTGTTTGAAACGTTCAGAATCAAATCAATTGAAATTGATTTTTTGCTTGACACTAACGGAGAAATACAATCTGTTTGACAATACTCTTTATGAGAAAACTTCCTAGGACCCATTAGGGATGGAATTCGATCAAGCAACGAAGCTCTCCCCATAAGATGCTTTATGTTTAGATGCAGATATTTTGAAGGATTCGATTTTACTTACATGGTTGTTCGTAAAGCATCTGTAAAACTAGCAACTAATTGAGCTGCCATGCCAAGTCCGTGAATCACCAAACCGGTAATTGTCAGCAAAATGTTGGTTTTGACTGAAACGAATGGCGCTGGTCCTATCAGACAGAATCCTAAAACTACCAGCATGCATCCAATAATAGTCGCAACCTGTAAATAATATTTTACAGAATTGAATTCGAGAAGTATTTATGACTTAGACGTATATTCCAAAACATTCCATTAAGTTTCTTTGATACGATATTTGATTATTTTTTCACCTTGGGATGTGAATGCTTGTCACACATCCATCCCCAAGCGGGAGCTGTGACCGCGTAAGTACCTCCATTAATCACAAACATCAATCCTAACACCACAGGGCTCAAGTGAAACTGCCTCAGATGCGGTTCTATCGTGGCTTGTAAGAATCCTATACTAAGACTAGTTGCAATTATAGATAACGTAGACACCAATACTCCTGGTATCTTCAAAACTTTAGTCACACCTTAAAACAAAACAACGAGGATTCAGCCCTCATGGTTTAAGCATTTTTTTCATTTTTGATACGTACCGTGCGTATTCGGTGTGCTATGATCGCCAGACTCATGAACCGGTAAGATGAATATTGTCATTACCGCTGCTAAAAATAATGCTGATCCCAAAACGACGAACGGTGTAGTGAATCCACCTATCTAATAATGAAATGAAATTATGCAATTTTTTGAGACGAGGAATTGGGCCACAGAGTACTTTGGAGTTTACTATGTTTTTGTTGTTCTCTGGCGCTCTCAAGACAAAGGCACAAAGTTTGGCTATGAATATTGTATTATATAATAACGATTGAAGAACACTGAGTAATGTAAAGCAAAATTCCAGCAATTTTTCTTGAAATGTCATGAAACATCGTTGAAAGTCCAGTAATATTCAGATTTATCCATCAAATACCCATGTGGCAATAGCCAGAGTTGACAAATGACACGGTACTGGCCAAGTTGCACTTGCCAGAATTCGGCAGAAATAACTGTGCCCATTCAGAATCATTACCGTTTTTCAACTGGCACCAAATGTTTGCCGGATTTCAGACAGTACTGGCTTGCACGGTCAGACGGTCTTCAGCCAGTATCGAATTAATAATGTTCGGAGAATACCCAGACTATACAGAAACAGAACCGTGCCAGTACCGAATCAGAGTTAGTTGGATGGTAAAATGCGAACAAAAGACGATACTGCACCAGTATCGATGCAACGTTGTTCTAATACGCAATAGATAGTGGATAAGAATTTCACTAATCTCTCCAATAACACGGTTACTTTGACAAGACAATACTGCACCAGTACTGAACCAGAGTTAGTATTAGCATTCAATATGTTCCATAAAAGACAATGTGCCAGTACTGATTAGACTCGGTAGTCGACTGGCGTTAGATTCACGATTTTAGCAACTTGGCTGTTGTAGTGAACCGAAGTATTGCCAGCATTAGGCCAGAGTTGGTATGATCATTCAATATGTTCGAAAGACAGCAATATGCCAGTATTGATAGGACTGTGACTTTATACGGAATTTGTGGTCGAATGACATTAAAATCCCGATCTCAGCAACTTCGCTGTTGCAGTGAGTCGAAGTCACGCTAGCATTAGGCCAGAGTTGGTATCATCATTCAATATGTTCGAGAGACGACAATGTGCCAGTATTGGTAGGACTTTATTCCTCTACGGAATCTATGGTGAACTGTATGACTTCAACGGTCATATCACAATAAATGGCAATTCGAGTGATTTGTCGTCAACTCGGAGATGGGCTGGTGTGATAGAGACTAGGTTTCTCACTCGCAGGACCTGGGTTCAATCCTCACTCAGTGAACTTTCAAGGAATCATTGCCAAAGTGCCTTTCTCCGATGACAATAATAGGAACAATGAATTCTTCAGATTTTCAAAGTTCAAATTCAATGTTTTTTTTTTTAATTGAAATATGATCACTCCTGGTAATTTCGGTTACCGGCACTGTGCCATTACTGGATCGGATTTGAATTTCTACATAGGATGTCATCATTTCGACTCCTTGTCGTGTTTCATCCAGCTCTGGCAAAACAACTGATCCTGTTGCAAGCCAGAGTTCCGCCATAGTTGACTCGTATTGAAAATCGGTACCAATTCGGTGGTAAATGTTCCTCTGGCCCTCAAGTAAAATGATGTTATCATCTCGGCTCCTTTACAGTACTGTGAATTTAACTGACCCAATACTGGCAGCTATGGATTTGCCAGTACTGGCAACTCTGGCAACAGTACTCAGCCAGTAGCGGCACGTGTTTCCATTTCCACATGGGTATATTACTATTTACCGAACCTCCAAATTGCTCTTCTCTAAGTGTACAAAAAGGATTTGAAATTCTTTTGTGTTACCTGATATAAGGAACCACCGACAGTCGGTCCGACTATGAGCCCCAAACCGAAAAACGTTTCCAAACTAGCAAACGTTGTGGCAACATTATCGGGAAATTCTTTGGCTATTATAGCGAAGCTAGCTGTGAGGAAAGCCGCGTTACCCATCGCTTCGATTATTCGTATTGTGAAAGAAAGAGTGATGAAAGAGTAATGACCATCGACTTTATCCAGTAAGCCAAATAGGATGGCACAGGTTCCCGTTGTCATAATCCCGCCATTGAACAACAACTTTGGCCCCACGCGGTTCAACTATATTTAACATAAACTTATTAGAAGAGACATACATGACATTGTTGCGTAAAAAGGTCAATGATTGTTTATTTCGTACTTAATTAAAATAACATACCAAGCAAAATTTTATCAACCATTCGATTTTTCCCCAGAAAAATGTCAACCTATTTCATTTATCGCTAGGAATTACGCATTTCAGAGGAGATAATTCATAATAAGTCCAGCAAATACAAACACATAAAACAAAATAAAATATTTCTCATCATGTTGAATACACGGCCTAACTTCTGAAATTTTCCCCCAAGTTTCATTATTCGAATATCTGGATTTGGAACGTATTTAGCGTTAAATGTTCAAACAGATTTTGAATGCATTGGGGATGCAGCGATATGATGTGAATTCAAAAAGTTCAACTATAAATTCATTGGGTATGGAAAATTCACACGATACACTGGATTTTCACGTTATAAATTCCTTAAAACAACAAAAATGGAATGATAAAAATACAGGTTGTAATAAATAGTATATAATTCTATAAATAAAATTTCTCTATATTACAGTTTATAATCTCATGATTTGATATCTGAGACAATCAACAAGGTTTTTCTTGATATCCAGGATTTTATATTCTCTCGCGGATGATACAAAGTAGAAAGGTTTAATTAAAAACTAGTTGATGCACCATTCTGATGTTTGCTCAAAAAAACATTATACTTTGCGAATAAGATGTGCAGTCAGTATAGTCTTATGAAGAGAATGGATTCCATTCGCCAAGTGATTTGGCCCCGTATCTGAACACGAATTTGTTGAAATCAATATCAAACGGCAATCTAAGAAAAACATTTTCACATTCATAGCGAGCGATGAATTGATTATTTTTCTCTGATTCAATGTATTCATATTTGCTGGAACATGACTAACATCGTATCTTCTCCTCTTGCCAAGAACAGAAGATCAAAAATCAGACATCAAATTGCAATTCAAAACCACCCACGTGTTTGCCATAAAAAGGACTGATGATGAAGACAACGAGTTCAAATATTCCAAAGACTAATCCATATTCCGAAGGAGATGCACCTTTTTTCTCAGCCTGCAAAGTGAAAACAGAGTATATTTCATGACTTGATATAAGACTAACAAAATGTAATTTGTTCATAATGAAGATTAAGTGTTTTTATGTACACTGAAGACTCGATGTTCTACTAACTATTATTTTACACGTGACATAATTTCATGCGATTGCCAACCTGTTTGTGTACTAAGAAAATCATGCAGTTAATAATGACATATATAATGTCCATATTATAAAATTCTCATATAAAGTGTGATAGTCATCTTTCTCAATAATAGATTTACTACTTGATTTTTACTTTACCCTACAAACAATGATCAACGGCGTTTCAATTGGCCGCTGATGGCCCTGCAATGCCAATAAAGAGCCGTCATTGGCCCTTTGAAACATCAGCAGTCGTGTTTGCTGGGTAATTATCATTCACCCAAGAATGATGAGAGAATTACTATTCCTGGTTAGAAAAATTCCATAAAATGTGATGGAATGAAATTTAATAGGATTTGGTCAGAACATTGTACAAGGTTCAATCAGATTAGGCGAGAATCAATGGTTTCGTTTAACCAGGGATCTCAGACCAATGTTGTTCACCAGGTGGTTTGTTAACGCTGGTTTATGAATTAGCATGAGTCTTCGCGGAATTCAAAGAGAAAAAAGGAATTGGTGGATACAGCGTGGTACACAGGGAAAAATAATGCAATCAAAATTACAATATTTTTTAGTTAATTACTACTGTTATGTCTCATCTGTTGAGAAGTACTCCTCAAATGTGGAATGACATATTTCAACTTTAATAAATTTTACCACATTCTGTGAGAAAACTTTTGAAATTGTCAGATAGAGGTGCACGATATTTTACAGTATCGATATTCTATGTACAATTTGTATAAAGTGTTTATCAATATTTTATGAAATTCTATATAAACCCAACAGAGTTTCTATAACAAATATCAAGACTGAGAAATATCGTGTACCTTCACTGTCAGGTGTTTGTGACAACATTTGACAGAATAGTATTATTTTACTACGTTATTTTTCTCCGTGTACGACGGTGAAATATCCGCATGAAAAAACAGTTCGGACATTCGCCTGTTTTTATATAATATCTCTCAAATTAATCAACAAGAAAACTTCTGTTGATGCACACGAAAATTATGTAAAATTTTGGTATGAAACCACGCTCCAACAGAATTCTCTCTACGTTTTATATTTTCACAGTCAGAATTTAGTTGAAATATGAATGAAAATTTTATAATATATTTTTGGATTCTCGAAAGCATTGCCCTTGGAAAAACTTACTTCATTCTGACCAAAACGCTTCATTTTCTCTTCCAAATTTTTGGCGAAAAAATTAATCATTTTGGTCGGAATGGCATAAAGAGTGACCGCAAAAAAGAGTATTTTTCCGCCTATTTTCTGGGACCGCGGGTTTCAGGTTAGAATGCATTCTAAAACATACTCAATGGTGATCATTTGCGAGAATATACAATTTCCTGGTGAGCATAACATTGGTTTGAGAGGTAAAGTAGTATCAAATTTTGATCAAGATTTTATAAAAATCAATAAACCTCGATAGGTTTTTATTTATAGAAAAGAATTCATTTTGTCAAGAATCTATCGATTCCGTCGATTTCTTTATCTCCAAAATCAATGTTATGCTCACCGGAGAATGGTATTCCCTCGCAAATGATCGACATAAGGTATTTTTCAGAATCCAATTCAACCTGAAACTCGCGGCCCAAAAAAACAGGTGGATTTTGTGGTCACTGTTTTCCTCAGGGTGCCCAGATAGAAAAATGTCTCAATAATGCCATCATAATGGTGACATGCACGCCAAGAAATGTTTCATCATGGTACCAAGGTGTTTCCACATAAAGCATCGTTATTGGTAGCAAAACGAGGTGATGGTACCATAATGAAGACATAATGTTTACATTTTATGCATCATTGCAATCTGAGCGAAGTTTATGATAGCATGTTTACGGCACCTTATGTTACAAAATATTTAAGGCATGGTTTTCTGTCTGGAGTGTAGAAGTCAACAGTTTGTTCTAATAATAGCAAATCGTGTCTAATTGTAAATATATAAATATTAAGTATGGCATTGGTTTGCAATTATTTCAAGATAAGCAATTAAATTGACATGTAATCAAATAGTAGTAAAACATCTCTCAAATATAATCTCTAACACATTCCGTATCAAACACTTCCTCTACATCAAAGATATCAAACCCTGAATGGTTAAAAATGTGATTACGTTTAATGATTATCTATTTATCATCCTAACAAATGCGTACATAGTTGAATAAGTATCAATAAACTGTACTTATTTGTTTTTTGTTGTAATATTATTCTGAAACTCGTGTATGGTCCAATCATATTCCCTTGCGCTTGGATGCGACATAGATATGAAATTCATAAACGCGTGAATAGAATTTTTCTTTCTCGTTTATAAATTTCATAAGGGAATATAACAAGTTAACATCATGTTTCTTTGAGGAGTGGAAGAAGAATCAAAAAGATAAAAATGATTCACAAAGTATAAATATTCTACATATATGATTTCTGTTGGAGTAATTACATTGTAAATACAGCAACAAAACATTTTCTCATCCAGAAAATGAAATTCATGCCCGGTATCAATTCTCTTTCACGATTTGCATCTGTTTACATATATCAGCTGTATTTTGAATAACTAAACTTATCTTTCAAAGGCATCATGACGTGTTTCATTATTCGTTATCGTCACGTTTCACATATGAAGCTATGACTTCAAATAGATCTCATTATCTACATTCAAAAATCCTTAACAAAAACTCGGGAACGATTGAATCTTATCAAAAATTCTATATATAGGTATGTGAATGTGTATATATATAAAACAATAGGGTATCTGGATAAAATTGCTAACTGCATCCCAAGCAGCAACAGAATTTCAAAGTATATACGAAGTAGAAACGTTCGTAGAATGTACGGATGAGATACGAAGAACATATAATGAATGTTCATAGAATGTTCGAATGAGACTGTTTTAAATATACTTGAAACGTATGCAGTACATTCGAATCTACGATATACATTCAATCGACGTTCAATCAACGTGCTGTCGTATATTCGGTTACATACGTTCGATAAATATACATAGCACCTATAGAACGGTCTCACTCGAATGTGCATAGAACATATTTCGAATATTCGAAGAACGTTCATGGTATATTCTGGTGCTGCTTGGGATGTAACTAATTGTTGAAACTTTGAAACAAGAACAGACTCCATCAGAGGCATTCATTATTTTTTTTTAATATGTTACTACATTTTCTTAGTACTGAGAAAAATTTTGCTCAGTCTCCAATTGTGTATGCATATTATTTATCCTAGTGATGTCCCGAGTGGAACAATTCTCAAAATTATATATAATTTATGTATAACTTATGTATGAACTATATTGAGACAGGAAAGGTCTTGAACCATGAACAACGCTGCATTTTTATTCTATTTTAAGATTTTTTCACGGAAAGTGTTACAGAAATATATACTGAAAACAAATTCATGCCATTTGGTGAGGAAAAAGTTAATGAAAATTCAAAAACATCTATGATAGACCAACTTACCTCTTGAGGATAAAAAGGTGCTTGTAAAGATACGCAAATAGCGTTACAGAAATCTGCGATGCTGATAACCACAAGAGTAAGCCATTGTCTCTTCGTGAACTGCCCGACCATTTTATATGGGCTGTTGATCACTGTTTTGAATATTTCTCGATTGAGTATTGATTTTTTAATCAAATATTAGGTGATGAATTATTCTGTTGCGATGAAAGCTCTATTCCCAATGACTGACTCTGTTAGGATTCCAATCGGTCAGAGCTCATTATTCATCCAAACATCATTGGAGGTATCGATGATCAATATGTTCTTTGTGGAAATTCATTGAGTTCTTGAATTCAATTTCTAGTTCCTTCGATCAATAATCCTTCGCGGTTGGAATTACACGAAAAAGACATCTCATCATGTAAAAGAAAAATGATTTATTCTCCTCGCACGGGGTGCAAATTTCCATTTGCGAAGCCTGTGTTGAGTGGCTGATTTCCAGTGATGGGTACGTTATTTTGTATACAAATTATATATTTATTATATATATCTTATATGTAATAAGTAACGGTAACGAGTAACGTACCCATCATTGCTGATTTCCACAAGGCAGAGAGAACAGTGATAGAAAATAATTAGAGTGCGGAGAGAGAAAGGAACTTCATCGTCAAAATCCAAGTACACTGTAAAAAATTTTCTGAAAATTCAGATACTGAAGTGTCTGAATTTTCAGACTCGAGTTTCTAAAAGGCAAATTTAGATAAGGTTTTCTGAAAATTCAGATTGGATATCTAGAATATTATATTTAGATATCAAGTTTCTAAAAAATTAGAGAAAGTTTCTTCATGTTCATCACCAATACTTTGAAAATTAAGAATCTGAATAATTTAAGAAACTTACACTGAAAACATGCGCAGAATCGGTGCGCAGTGAATCGGCTTGCATTATTTTGTATGACGGTCAATGAACGGTAAGTAAAGGTGAGTTCCAAAATCAAATTCAATATCATTTATTTTAATGAACAGATACTTACTGCACCAACAGTAATTATATGTTGTGCAATGTAATTTGAGCCAAATTAATTCATGATGTGACATGAAATGTATTGTGGGATTCGGTAAAAAAAAATGTTAAAAATATGAAGTTAACCTCTTTGCCATTGGAACAAAAATCGTCTCTGAATATGACAATCAGAAAATCTCATGACGGTGGTATGAATAAATGATTAAAGGAAGGATGATACATTGAGATTTTTGAATTGAAAATGATGAAAAAAACATCCAATTTCTGAATCAGATGTTCTGATTTTTCGTGGATCATAAAATCAATTTCAAGTAGATTTATATTCACTGAACCACATGAACATGTAGTAATTACTGCGATTAGTTTGAAACTCAGAGAATGTGGTTTAAAAAACTACATTATTTCCATTTACTTTGTCTTCAACTATTTGTAATAAAAGAGATAGAACTGTGTGCTATGGGACCAAGTCTAATTAGGGCAAGGAACAAGCGATGAGTATGTGCAACATACTAACATGTAATAAGTGCTCCAATGAAAAGTTTCACAAAGTATAACATTGAGTGATTTAACATGGAACAACTTATATAATTTCTACCAGATCCAATTGATGCCATTAATTTCTGTATTATGTTACAGTTCAGTGAAAATCAGTGTTTGTGAGATTGATATTCTGATTTATCAAAAACAAAAAATAAATCATTTTCAAGAGATTGATTTTCACTGAATTATAACAAAATACAGAAATTAATTCCATCAGTTTGATTTGGTAAGAATTATATAGGCAGGGTTGTATATTGCATCATGTAGGGTTATGCTTTGTGAAATGTTTCATCGATACCCTCAGTACCAGTCTTACATACTTATCGCTTGATTCTTTCATCAATTGAACTTTTTGTTTTAGAAGATAAAACCATCTCTTTCATCACAAATAGTTCAACAAAAGTACATGAAAAGGATAACATATTATAGTTTCATAACACTTTGAAACAATATTTTCTGGTATTCAAGGAATCAAAAATCAATCTCAATAATATTGATTCTCACTAAAGCATAAGAAAATACAGTACTTACTGCCATTAGTTTTATTTGGTAAAAATTATATAGGCAGAGCTGTATATTGCATCATGTAGGGTTACGCTTTGTGAAATGTTCCATCGATACCCTCAGTACAAGTCTTACATACTTATCACTGGACTCTTAAACCAATTAAATGTACATCGTAGAAGACGAAACTATCTCTCTCATCACAAATAGTTGAATAAAAGTACATAAAACTATAGAAACGATATTCTTTTCATGTACTTTTTTTTAACTATTTGTGATGAGAGAGATGGTTATGTCTTCTACGATGTACATTTAATTGGTGTAAGAGTCCAGTGATAAGTATGTAAGACTTGTACTGAGGGTATCGATGAAACATTCCACAAAGCGTAACCCTACATGATGCAATATACAACTTTGCCTATATAATTTTTACCAAATAAAACTAATGGCAGTAAGTACTGTATTTTCTTATGCTTTAGTGAGAATCAATATTATTGAGATTGATTTTTGATTCCTTGAATACCAGAAAATATTGTTTCAAAGTGTTATGAAACTATAATAAGTTATCCTTTTCATGTACTTTTTTTCAACTATTTGTGATGAAAGAGATGGTTTTGTCTTCTAAAACAAAAAGTTCAATTGATGAAAGAATCAAGCGATAAGTATGTAAGACTGGTACTGAAGGTATCGATGAAACATTTCACAAAGCGTAACCCTACATGTTGCAATATACAACCCTGCCTATATAATTTTTACCAAATCAAACTGATGGCATTAATTTCTGTATTTTGTTATAATTCAGTGAAAATCAATCTCTTGAAAATGATTTATTTTTTGGTTTTTGATAAATCAGAATATCAATCTCAAAACCATTGATTTTTACTAAACTATAACATAATACAGAAATTAATGGCATCAGTTGGATCTGGTAGAAATTATATAAGTTGTTCCATGTTGAATCACTCAATGTTATTCTTTGTGGAACTTTTCATTGGAGCATTTAGTACATGTTTCACATACTCATCGCTTGATTCTTGCATACTTGCATTAGACTTGGTCCCATAAGACACAATTCTATCTCTCTTATCACAAATAGTTGAAGAAATTAAATGGAATTGAAATAGTTTTTCAAACCACATTCTTCAATTATTCTTTATACATTCTTATAATTTTATACGTGCTAATTTGATTTCTCTTTTACCCAAATTTACGTTTCATTTTTTGGAGATATATGTTCTATGTATTAAAAAAATTGTAATGCTGCTTACCATAATTCTTCAATACACTGTTTTGGTAATAATCAAATAGATAGATTTTGTGGGTTTCCATACCTTCATCATACAAGATGAAGTTATAGAGATGCATAAAATCCTATATAATGTTATCAAAACAAACGTTATAAATGTTCCAGATAAATGTCTTCAATTTTTTTCATCTGGGAAGTGTATAATTTCCAGATATATTCCACTTGGGTTTTCGAGACTTCATCTACGTCACTATTCTTGGAAAAAAAATCGGTAATGATATGGTATGCAGTCTACTACCCACTACCGTAGACCGCATATTATACGTTTACCAAAGAATCTCCGGAATTAAAAATTCTGGCTCTTTAGTGACATAGATAAAATCTCGAAGAACCATCCCTGAAATTTCGGATTTTTTTCATGAAATCAGTTTCCAGTAATTTGGTAGAAAAAACGTGCTCGCGCATGGTAACTATCGCATCCTCTTAGAATTCAATGCGCATCTCTCAAAATTGAGAAAAATATTCCTTACAGTTCAGAAAAATGTTTCTTACAATTGAGAGAAAATATCTTTGAATTCAGAAGACTATTTCTTACAATTCAAACAAATATTTTCGACAATTCAGAAAAATGTTTCTTATGACTGAGAGAAAATATCTTGAAATTCAGAAGATTATTTCTTACAATTCACACGAATATTTTCGACAATTCAGAAAAATGTTTCTTACGATTGAGCTTGAAATTCAGAAGACTATTTCTTGCAATTCAAACAAATATTTTCGACAATTCAGAAAAATGTTTCTCATAACTCAAAACAGTATGTCTAAAAATTAAGAAACATGAATCTTGCATTTAATGTGAATATGTTTGATGACTCAGAAACATGCGTTTGAAAATCCAGAAATAAGTATCTTAAAATTCAGAACAGAAATGTTTCTGAATATTCAGACTTAGTGACTGTAAAAAATTACAGTCACTTTTTTCTTAATTTTCAGTCAAAATTTTTTTACAGTGTAGCACCAAAATATACTATGAACGTTCTCCGAATATTCGAAATATGTCCTATGCACATTCTAATGAGACCGTTTCATAGGTGCTATGCATATTCATCGAACGTATGTAATCGAATATACGACGGTACGTCAATAGAACGTCGATTGAATGAATATTGTACATTTCGAATGTATTATGTATTTAAAACAGTCTTATTCGGATAATCTATGAACGTTCATTATATATTCTTTGTATCTCATTTGTACATTCCACGAACGTTTCTATTTCGTATATATGTTTAACTTCTGTTGTTGCTTGGGAAGTTGGTCAGCTTTTGACCGGTCTATATGAGACAAAAACTGTTCAAAGCCAGAGACCAATTTTTTTATTAGATTCTTTCAGGCATTTTAAATACGGAAGTTATATCTATAAATCAATACTATATGAATTTTAAGTTGATGAACATTCAATACAGGTTCCTCAAACGTTTTGAAAAACGTTCACAAGTGCTAAAGCTTCAACGATAAACAAGACTGCATAGTATTGTATAGGTATTTGAGATTATCAAATGTTTTGAAATCGAGAAAATGAAGAAAATTACCTTATCGTTCAAATTATATTTTTTGGATTATAAACATTTCTATCACGGCTGTATCTGTGTCGTCACTAATATTGAAAAATTTCTATAGGATATCCATTTTCCGTCCAACACTGACAACCTTATTAAACCTTACAAAATATTTTGTAACATATATAATTTAAACATTGAAAGAGCACTTACACATTTTACATTGGTGAGTATATGGATCAATGTTTTGAATCTTAACGTGTATTTGAATGTTATCTTAACGTCCATAGAACGTTAAAATGGATTTCATATCGAGAAAGTATAAGCAATTTTCTGACAATTCTGAATACCTGTTATATTAAAAATTTCTTCCCAACCGACGAAATATCACGGATAAATTCTCAATATGTGACATTTACATAAGCGTCACTACAACGAATAATTTGATTAAAATTCCACAGCGTACGATAAATGACTATACAATAAATACAACACAGACGTCCGAAACTTAAGGGATTCGCCGATTAAGTGATTATCGACAGCCGACGCCTGTATACTAATTTGCAAAGTTGTCATTGGTTCTGTAGTGAATAATGTTAACATACAGATATATGAAACATAAGTATATTAAAGAAAACCAATATCCTGTCCTATACATGCTCCACAACTACTCTCGCCTGAGTCCACACGTATACGTCGCGTGCGGTTACATGCGAAGAGGTTGATAGAGCAATAACGGGTCGTAGGTCGATAGATACGTCGTTGTCTCCGTACCGCACGGCTCTAATGCATTATCAAATTGAATAAAACAGAAAAGTATGTAAAATGAGACTGAGGATCGTTCATTCATACGATTTTACATATTGACAGTCTATATTTCAGAGTCAAAATGATGAATTCAAGTACATTAACCGTGAGACGAAAAAAGATAAGTTACGTCTTGTTATGTATCACCAATGTTTGTCAACAGAGATCAATTTTCATAAACATGAATTGAAATGATCGGTATATTCAAGGAAACGTGGGAACTGATAGTTCGTTATAATACGCTTATTTTTTTAGTGGATTGAATTTATTTATATACTAAACGAACTACAAAGTTGAATGGATGATGTGAGGGTATTCTGGAAATGTTTGTACTGCGAATATTTTCAGTGTTACGTGTCTTATATACTCTATACCAATTCAGACAACCACCCCAAGAGAACACAAACCTTCAGGAACGTTCATTCCCAGATAGAAAAATGTCTCAATAATGCCATCATAATGGTGACATGGACGCCAAGAAATTTTCGCATCATGGTGCCAAGGTGTTTCCGCATAAAGCATTGTTATTGGTGGCAAAACGAGGTGATGGCACCATAATGCAGACATAATGTTTACATTTTATGCATCATCGCAAGCTGAGCAGAGTTCATGATAGTACGTTTACGGCACGTTATGTCACAAAATATTCAGAGCATGCTTTTCTATCTGGGATTGAATGTTCCTGGACGTTCGCGAACGTTCAATGAACGTTCCTGAAGGTTTGTGTTCTCTTGGGGCACTGATCGCAGACTTTTCTTCATCCCGACTAGAAATTTACCCCATGGACCAGATCAGGTAAACCTTGATCCAGATCAGGTCCTGATAAGGCAACCTCATCAGGACCTAACAAGTCATATCACGCTGCACTATTATGAGGACCCCATCAGGAAAGACTAATTAGGATTTTGTGAGGAATTCCTTACTAAAACCTCAAAAATAAATCAAAACTAATCTATGAGCCTGTGTGAAAATTGCAGTTCGGTTGACAGATGTGAGGTTAAATTTATGTGATCAACAAATGGATGAATTATTTTTGTGAAATGTATGGTGGTTATTTCTTGAATAATGTGTATCAAAAAGTCTGTTAGTAAGTGCAAAATGATTAAGTAAATCAGTCATAGCTGTTGTAACGTGTCAAAAAATCGTAATTTGTTGATGCAGTGGAAATGAATTTTCTTCAAATACTTACATCAGCACTTCTAGGCAAAAACTCAGAGATCATATTGATTTTGTAAGAAATATGAGTCATGAAGAACTCATTTGATCGAAAATATGTCAAAAGAATGTTCAAAATGAATAACAAAAAACTTGAATTATTCACTTGCAGCTCGTCGGATGGTTTTATTTTTCAAATTGAAGAGCACTCTTGGAGTTGAAATTTTCAAATTTGAGAAAAAAGCCTTATCTTCTGAGTTGAATTTGTTGTTAGGGTGATAATAAACTTGTAGGAAGAGTTTGAAAGTTGAGTGGAATCTATATTGATCAGGAAAGTCCAAATCGTGTGGCAAAAGTTAGAAAATCTGTCAACTTAGCTGACAGCGCATGGGTATTCTATCAGCTTTTCTTTACTAAACCAAATGCTGGCAGGAGAAATTCATCAAAATATAGTGAATTCAAAGTGATGTAAAGTAAGAGAGGACAGATACATGCATTGAATTTTATTAGTTATTATAAAAATGTTGATAAATATGGTAAGGCTATGTATGACTCAATGTATCGTCTCTCAATATTTTTGTTTCAATGATTTGCATTTTTGAGTGTGCATTTTCGTATCTTTTCACCAGTAACTAGTGTTAGGTTGAGAAAACATGTGTATTGAACCTGTTTCATAAATATAATAACATTTATTTGTAGGAACATGACACAACATTATTGGAACAAAAATATGGGAAGACGACACTTTGGATCTTCTATAGTCTTTTCTTATTTTTAGAACGTTTATAAGAACGAATAAAATCTAATGAATATTTCGGTCCTCTCTTACTTCACATCACTTTGAATCCACTATATTTTGATGAATTTCTCCTGCCAGCATTTGGTTTAGTGAAGAAAAGCCCATGCGCCGTGAGCTAAGTTGACAGATTTTCTAACTTTTGCCACACGATTTGGACTTTCCTGATCAATATAGATTCCACTCAACTTTCAAACTCTTCTTACAAGTTTATCATCACCCTAACAACAAATTCAACTCAGAAAATGAGGCTTTTTTCTGAAATTAACAAATTTCAACTTCAAGAGTACTCTTTAATCTGAAAAGTAAAACCATCCGTCGAGCTGAAAGTGAATAATTCAAGTTTTTTGCATTTCATTTTGAACATTCGCTTGAAATATTTTTGATCGAATGAGTTCTTCATGACCTTTATTATTACAAAATGATTGGGATTTCTGAGTTTTTTCCGAGAAATACTGATGTAAATTAATATTGATATAGATATTGTCGTTGTTGATATTATCGTATATTTGAATAGAATTAATTGTCACCACATCAGCAACTTATGATTTTTTACATATTACAGCAGTGATAACTGATTCAATAATTCATTTTGCACTCAATAACAGATTTTTTTAGGCGTATTAATCAAGAAATAACGAAAGAAGAGTACTTGTTCGAAACTTATATTTGATCATGACGAAACACATATTCGTTCAGTTCATATATACTCTTTGAATAATACTCAGATGATGTGATGTGTAGGAAAGAAAAATGATGCTGAATAGTCAATAAATCAACCTTATGAGAATTGTGATAAGTTAAATGAAATACTCATTTCGCTGGTGATGGTTGAACGTTTGCTAAGTTTTTTTCGCTGTATGCATAACGTGGAAAATCTTGTGGAATTTCCATAAGTTCCGCCTAATTAAAACCCAAATAGTTAGTTTTTAATGCACATTGAGAATAGATTGAACAAATTGTTCAACAGTTTTCAGAAGTAGGTAATGTGTTCGGAATGAAGGGATTGAATTTAAAAACAGGCACAGTTGAAAATCGTTCAAACATGTTCTTCTTATTGAAGGAAAATTTGTTTAATCAAAGAGTGTACAATCTGAAATCAAGTCTGTACATTCTTGTATTCAGTTTATCAAACTATGTCCATGATCTTAGGATGACCGAACGAGGTCCTGATGCGGATACAGCGAGGAAAACCTACTTCGACCTTTTCAGGATAATTTGAGGAAATCCTGACTAGGACCAAATGAGGTCATCCATACGTGAGTCATCCACACCTAATCCCGATCAGGACCGTAACGGGTATTCCTTATTTCGGATGACCTTGTCAGGTCCTCATCATATGTTGGGTTAACCTGATGACAATTTCCAGTCGGGATTGTCTCCATCTAATTTCTCAGTTCATCACCCAAGCGGCACACAGTTTCTCCAGATGTGTTATAAACATCCTTAGAACCTCCAAATGAGACTGTTTTGGATAACACCTTCTATGCATGTCCATAGAATCCTGTACGCATCATAATTTCTCCTGGTGCTGCTTGGGCTTGTACAACATTGTCCATAATGGGATCCATCGCCTCGATTGATGTATGTGGCAGATCGTTGAAGAAACTTTGACTCAAGCCACCCAAACAAATGTCCTGGATTTTCATATGAAAAACATTTTCCCATTGAATTCACCCCGGGCTAAAATGTTCATTTCGCACGGAAAAAAATGACTTCACTGTAATAGAAAGAAGTATACTTCAAGTAGTAGAAGTATATATGGCTGATGGAATATAGCCAGACTCAGAATAAATTCATTTGCAACTGCGAGAAGGAATAATTATAACGCTTTAACCGTTTAGCTGTCATTCACGACAGATTTAATAAACGTATTTATCACTGTTTGTAATGTAGTTTATTAATCATGAACATACAGCATAATTCTAAGTGGCTCCTATTATTATATGCCTTGCACAGCTTCCTTGTTTGGGAACTACACCTAAACGAGGATAGCTAATGTTTGAATGTTTCTTTGGTTTTTACCACTTTACGCCAGTAATACACGAAGATTGTATCGAGAAATGTTCAGTTCTCATATGTCTACATCTCAGCTCTACATGGATGGAATGTCTTCAAAGACATTACAATCGAAAGTTTATTTTCATGTTACTTGATCAAACTTATTATTAAACTTTGAATATATTCAATAAATTTCGAGATATTCGTGGATTGAAGTTCCTTCGAGGTTAAGTATTTCGTTGGTTGTTATGTGAAAACTGAGCCATCATGAATCATGGAAAAATATGTTGTGGAAGTTTGAATCGTTTATAGGAACAAAACGAAAATTCAAACCCACAAAATTTTTTTTTTTTTTCAAACACACCTTCGTTTATCTTCTCGATTTGATTCCTTGGAACTGGAAATATCGTTCAAAGATTCACTGCAAGATTTTTTGATCTCTAACAGCTGAATATTGTGTTATTCGATTATTAATTCGTTCCAATAAACAATCCCAACTTCAGTAAAATGGAAAAATATAATCTAGAAATAAACCCCATTCACCAATATTTCGGAATTTATTTGAAGATTTGAGAATGATTCGTTCTTTAGAAAGAATCTTCCTCAAATTGTTCTTTTCATATTACATGAAATATCTTAAACGTCTCTTCCAGAATACTTTTGAAAAAGCATAACCCCTACTGCCATGGGAGCTCACTTGGAAACACCACACGGAAAAAATAATTTAGCTGCAGCAGCTAAGTAGCTAGCACGGACACGGACAGCCATTAAATGAGCTCCTGGAGCTAAATTTTAGCTGTTACCGCAAATAAATTGACTACAAATGCAAATTTTTTTGCTGTAACAGCCAAAATTTAGCTGCAGGAGCCAATTTAATGGCTGTCAGTGTCCGTGCTAGCTACTTAGCTGCTGCAGCTAAATTATTTTTTCCGTGCAGTGAAAAATTCTATCTGTTACAGCTAAAGTAGCTAGCTAGACTGTGCAGCTAATTGTGTTTAGGTGTCGCACCCATACAATCCAGTCGCTCTTTTGGAGTGAAAATATGGACGTCATCCCTAAATGTTTCAGTGGTAAAAACTATATTTCATCAGCAATAAAATTCATTTGCTACAGCTAAACTTTTATCTCAACGAAATCCAGTAATATCATTTAGCTGGGATACCAAGAAATCTTCGTAATGAACCTAAACATTTTTTTCCGTGCGGTTAGCTGAACGGATCTGGTATTGCGACAGTCCTCGTCCTACTGGGAACGGGAATAGTTTCAAATTGATTTGGATAGAATTATGATCCTTCCTGCATGATAACACATGGGCTGAAAAGTTCCGGGCCTAGCAAAGAAAACACGGTTTTTTTTGTTCAAAATTAGCTTTATTTATCAACGCAATCTTCATCAAGAACAACGCAATCATTCCAGCGCCGCTCTAACATTCCAATACCACTTTTGTGGAACGATTCATCTTTTGCCTCAAAATAGGCCTCAGTTTCAGCGATAAACTCTTCATCCGAGCGAAATTTCTTACCGGCGTTTCTTAGCATTTCTTTTAGGTCTGCGAACAGCCAGTAGTCGCTGGGAGCCAAATCTGGCGAATACGGTGGATGTGGAAGCAATTCGAAGTTCAATTCATGTAGTTTTGCCATTGTTTTGATTGACTCGTCACATGGTGCGTTGTCTCGACGAAATAAAATTTTTTTCTTCGCCATATGCGGTCGTTTCTTTGCAATTTCAGCCTTCAAACGCTCCAATAATGCGATATTCACTGTTGATGGTATTTCCCCTCTCAAGATAGTCGATGGATATTACACCACGCACATCCCAAAATACCGAGGCCATAAACCTTTCCAGCCGATTGTTGTACTTTCGGGCGCTTTGGACGACACCAGTGGCTGTCCACTCAGATGACGATCGTTTTGATTCCGGAGTGAAGTGATGGTTCCATGTTTCATCCATTGTAACATATCGACGCGAAAATTCTGGCTTGTTAACTTCAAACATGACCAAACACTGCTCAGAAGCATCAACGCGCTCTTGTTCTTGGTCAACAGTGAGCAAACGCGTCACCTCCTTTGAACAGAGCTTTCTCATAGTTACATGCTCATGCAATATAGAGCCAGCACGTTCTTTTGATATTTTTACGATGTCAGCTAATTCACGCAACTTCGCTTTTCGATCATTCAGAACGATTTTGTGGATTTTTTTATGTTTCCTGGTGTTACACCGCCTCATTTGGACGTCCACTGCGTTCTGCATCATCGGTGTCTCTACGACCACGTTTGAAGTCAGCAAATCAACGTTTTATTATGGTTTCTGATGGAACGGAGTCCCCATAACACTTTCCAAGCCATTGCTTCGCTTGAGCAGTATTTTTTCCCATCAAGAAGCAGTGTAAAATTAAAACACGAAATTGTTTTTGATCCATTGTTTTAAAAATAACAAAAGTAGCGTCACTCCCCTGTTGAAAGGGAAACGTGTATGAGGAAGTGTCAGAACCCGAAGGGAACATGAAGCTCCGACGAACGTTCAGAATAGATCATGATAGATCAGACTGAAGCTCCGTTGGAGCTCAAGTTTAGATTCGGAAACGTTCGACGAAGGTCCGATGAACGTTGAAATGTCCGCTTGAAAATAGCTTGAATGAAGGTTCATAGAACGTTTATTAAAGATTCTACGAAGATTCATTCAACCTTCAGTTTTTTATGTTTCAGACGGAATTACAATTATAGTTAGAAATGCCCCAATCTTTCATTTTTTCGTGGAAAAATATACTTTGAAAAAAACTTTGATCGAAAAATTGCAACTCGAGCGAACCTTTAGCAAACGTTCGATGAACGTTTTATAAACGTTCATTCAAACTATTTTCAAGTGGACATTTCAACGTTCATCGGACCTTCGTCGAACGTTTACGAATCTAAACTTGAGCTCCAACAGAGCTTCAGTCTGATCTATCATGATCTATTCTGAACATTTGTCGGAGCTTCATGTTCCCTTCGGGAAACGTAGTTGGAAAATATTTGAGAAGTGGATTTAAGCGTATACCGAGCGTCAAGTGGGACATTAAGAGTAGTTCGTACGTATATTTGAAGTGTGCGAAGCGTACACGGAGAAAAAAGATCATGGAATGATTGCTAGAAAAGATAGTAAACTGGTGACAACTACGAATTTCTGTACACAGTCGCTAACAGAGACAAGTAATGATTCCTATTTTGGTATACTAAATTGTATTTTAATATAACAAAATAGGAATCATTACTCGTCTCTGTTAGCGACTGTGTACAGAAATTCGTAGTTGTCACCAGTTTACTATCTTTTCTAGCGATCATTCCATGATCTTTTTTCTCCGTGTATAGGAAGGAACACCAATTTCATAGAAACCGGGCTTTACGAACGGAAGCGTAACTGGGGAGTGGATAGGAAGCATGTAAAAAGTATTAGAAAAGTCATCTGAAACATTCTCACGCTTCCGTTACTCTCCATGACACGCTTCCCTTCCACCAGGGTCTTAGTACAATAACTCACAAACTAATGAATAGAATATCATGGAATTTTGACAGCCGTCTTTTGAAGGTTAGTATTAACTGAAAAACAGGTGAATGCAGTCAAATTCGCGCGATCTATGTGTTGGGCTCGGGACTTTTCAGCCCAAGTGTTAGTTTTCAATACGAAGTCTGATGAAAAGGATTCAAATTTACCCTGGCGGAAAAGTTTTGTTGAATTTTGATCACTTTTGGCACAGCAATATTTCAATAAAAATCATCAAACTTCAACGAACTTCAATGAAAGTCAACAGATTTTGCCAAAAGTTATTGAATTTCCTGGACAATTGTTGAGTTTCATCGAAATTTTGTTGAATTGAGTTGAATTTCGCGAATTTTCAGTGAAAACCGAATGTGCCAAAAGGGAACAAAATTCAACAAAATTTTTCCACCAGGGTAATCCAATCCTATATCCAGAGAAAAATGAAGTTTCAAAAATGACTAAATTTCTACTACATCTCTGCTGAAAATGCCAGGCAGATCCGGACAAAAAATAGTTGTCAGGCTTTGAACGATCTTTGTCCCAGGAAATCCGATCAAACCTGACAAAATTTGTACCTGGTTTCGTCCGGAATCACCTACTTGGAATATCCTATCAAAACCTGACAAAATTTTCTCTGTCAGTTTTTGACAGGATATTCCATGCTTAGTGATTCCGGAAGAAACCAGGTAGAAATTTTGTCAGTTTTCGATCGGATTTCCTGGCACAAAGACCGTTCAAAGCCTGACAACTATCTTTTGTCCGGATTTGCCGGAGTTGCACGCTTATACTCCCAGTAAAAAATCTGAAATAGGAAAGAATAGGAATTCCCTATTCTTTTCAATTCTTTCCAATTCGAATTCTCCAAAAAAAGAATACATATGAATAGAGAGAAATTAAAATATTTATAGATTTCAATATCATGTATGAATTCCAGTTCCTACTTTGTATTGAATTCTCCTAACATAAACGAAAATCTTTTATTCAATATCGTCAAGGTAATTCAACTACATAGAAGTTGTTATTCTAAATGTTACGTTGGAAAAATTGAATTTGAATTCCAGATTTGGAATACGATTTGACTGTAGAATAGGTTCCCAGATAGAAAACTATGCTCTAAATATTTTGTAACATAATGTGCCGTAAACATACTATCATAAACTTCGCTCAGCTTGCAATGATGCATAAAAAGTAAACATTATGTCTTCATTATGGTACCATCCCCTCGTTTTGCTACCAATAACGATGCCTTACGCGGAAACACCTTGGTACCATGATGCAAACATTTCTTGGCGTGCATGTCACCATTATTATGGCATTATTGAGACATTTTTCTATCTGGGTTAGAATGGGGGTGAATAGAATTTCTGTAAAATCAATTCCACAAATTTCAATCCGATATTTTTTGCTGGGCTAAAGAATGTTCAGTGAATCATTCATTTTTACTACACTGTCTAACAATAACAGTGGTATTTTCTCTTTTATCCTGCCAATTTAGTGGAGAAGTAGTGATTTCCGACTCTTTATTTTTCTCCGTGTATTCTAGGTGCTTTCTAAGTGACATTTATTTTAAACACTTTGAATAAGACATTTTTGGAATGTTTTTCTTAAAAAATAATTATAACATCTTGAACTAATCTAATTTTGTGGCATCTCAATTGGAATAGTTTTGCCAATTATATACAGTTCATATAATTCTATGTAGAAATTATATACAAAATATATTGGAGTGTATATAAATTCTATATAATTTCGGACATCCTCTCACTCGGGGTATATCTTTCTTTAAAAATGTATCTTAATGAAATCCCTCGGAAGAGATCAGTGGATTAGCCGCGTCTTTGAAACATTATGATTAGTTCAATTGGTAGATCGCTGTTGGCTTGAAATATAACTATGAGTTACTAGTCATCTGCCAATGAACACAAATCTTACCAGATTTTTTTCGGGATAACGGCAATTCGGATTATAAAAATTCGGGAATACTGACGTTCAGATCAACGGTGCCAGTGTGACCAACACTGCATGATTTATGCATTAAGTGCATGTTTTGATGTCAATTTGCATACAACAAGATTATACTGCATAATGCATAATGTGGCGCATAATTTTCAGAAATCAGTGCATAAATGTTAATCCAGTATACTGCAAATTTTCGTGAGTTGTTAAAGCGTGAAAAAATGTGAACAATTGAGAGAAAAGTAATTAATTATTCTAAATAATTTCGGATTGATTTTGAATTTTGTGATTTAATGTAATCGATTGGACATTAATAACCCCTGATAACACACGAAGAATTATTTTTTAAAAACAAGAATGGAATTCTTCAAGAACTTTTTTCGAACTAATGAATTCATAAAGAGCTCTGGAGGGGTTCAATGTTTGAGACATTAACGAGTTCTTTGAGAATGCTGAAAATATTGTTTTAGTATTATCAAAGAACTCTTTAATGTCCCAAACATTTAACCCCTCCAGAACTCTTTATGAATTCATTAGTTCGAAAATAGTTCTTGAAGAATACCATTCTTGTTCTTGAAAAAGAATTCTTCGTGTGTTATCTGAGACGTAAAACGATTGAAACGATTTTGTAGTTTTTTAGGGGCAAAATCTACCAGCAAACATCCTTCAACTAGAGGCACACGATATTTCATGGTATCGATATTTTTATATAAAGTTTATCGAGTTTATATTGAATCTTACCAAATATCGATATAAACTTTATATAAATTGTATACAAAATATCGATACCGTGGGATATCGTGCACCTCTACCTTCAACTCTTCTCATTGATTCAATGAGATATTGTGATGGATTAATTCAAAAGAAAAAGTGCATGGATTATGCATAATTGGTTACTTTGTTGGGTAGGGTCCAGCAATACCGAATACTTTTAATCCCGAAGGTTAACAATCCCGAATAGAAATGAATCTGGATGAATTTTAGGAACTTTTGACGTGCTTGATAGTTTACTAGTGACTAGTAGTGGTTATTCGGCCTTATTTCTATTCGGGATTATTCCATTGGGGATTAAAAGTATTCGGTATTGCTGAATCCTACCCTTTACTGTATAATTTGGCAGTAGATGAAACTGCATAAAAGTGCATAATAAAATCACTCGATAAGGCATAATCTTCGTACAAAAAGTTGGTCACTCTGCTTTCACCAGAAGCGTAGGGACTAGGGGCGAGAAAGGAAAAGAGAAAGGGTGCCTTCCCCTCGCAATCGCAATTGGTGAAAGACAGTGAAAGCCAGGGTTGGGAATGTCACTAGTCGAGTGAGGTTTCTGACGTATAATACATATTTTGTATAATACATGTATTATATGTATAAAATGTGATTGTTAGTAACTTCTGGTGAATTTTCTGATAGATCAATCAAATTGGATACCTATGTCCGCCATTATGATGTATTAAACTTGTATCAAACTTGTTAAGTAAAATACCCTGTATTATACACGTATAATACTCGTATAAAAGTAGGAATATTATACTACGTATAATACATTCCCAACTCTGGTGAAAGCGCATTGCGTTCTTCGGTGCGCGATTGCCAGTTTCAACGATCTGTCCTGTAAATATAAATCAGACATGTTATATTCTAGAGAAAAACCTAGTGTGAATGCGTGCGCAACGCGAATGTAGATTATGGTAAACAGTTTATTGGTTGTCAACAACAGCAATGGTTAGTTCATTCAAGCCCGTCTCAGTCTTCTAAAGTGAAATGAAGTGAAATTGAAGGTTATATATGTGTATAATCGCATACTCCTTGACGTTTCATATTAAAACATGTAGATAAGCAAAAACATAATACATACATACTTTTTTTTTCAAGATAACAGTTTTCGTACCTCTTTCTACGAATTATATTTTACGTCTTTAACTTTTATATTTTGCCTCATGAAATTCGATACCCAGAATACAAACAAATGCATTTCTCAAGTACCAGTTTGAACCAACAAGATATCACAATTTGAAGAAAACAAAATGCATTTTTCTATACCCGATACTCAGGAATTCATCGATGGAGTTGGCAATACCTATGTGGTAAGATGATAGTTAAACATATAAGGAATAAGAATAACATCAAATAGTATAATTCTTATTCGAACATCCAAGACAATCATAATATAGATTTTTTATATTCAAATGACTATACATGAAAAATCTTTGTATATTGTTGAAATATCGTCTAGTAAAATCCGCGAGCACAAAAACGAAATGTTATTCTTAGTTCGGTTTCATCTTTTGGGTTGAAAATGAGTTTCATAAAGTGAATTTAAAAAATTTTTTGTTCAGAGTAAATGAATTAATATCTGATAATGTTTGTTATTTTCAATTCATCAGCTGAGTGTATAAAACTCTAGAATAAATATATTCTCCTGATGAGAAATCATGTAAGAGTTTATAGTGTCCCAAGTAGCGCAAGAATGTTTGGAATATTCTATGAACATGCACAGAATATATTGATACGTTTCGAATGTCCTATGAACATCCATAGAATATTTTCGCATATTTGAATGTTCTATGAACATCTATAGGATATTCCAAACATCCTTGTGCTACTAGGGGTTCATTGAAACGAATTGTTTACAAAAATGATTAAGCAAATATGCCCTGGTGACAGAAATCCATGCTGTAATGAAATTTAATCAGATTTGGCCAGAATATTACCCTAGATTCATTAAGATTTGGGGAGATTCAATAAAATTGTTGTTGAAGAAATTTATAAAACTGAACAAATCATCCCAGTAAAAAATCTGGAATAGAAAAGAATAGGAATTTCCTATTCTTTTCAATTCTTTCCAATTCGAATTCTCCAAAGAAAGAATAGATATGAATAGAAAAAAAATTGGAATATTTAGATTCCAATATCATGTATGAATTCCAGTTGCTATTCTGTGTTGAATTCTCCTAACAGAAATGAAATTCTTTGATTCAATATCGTAAAGGTCATTCATTGACTATATAGGACTTATTATTCTAAATTTTACATTGAAAAAATTGAATTTGATTTCCAGATTTGGAATACGATTTGACTGTAGAATAAGTTAGGATGGAGGTGAATAGAATTTCTGTAAAATCAATTCCATAACTCCAAAATTCGAATTAAAATTCTTGAATTTCAATCCAATATTTTTTGCTAGGATTATATGAGATTCAATCAGACCTTTGTTCGATTCTGATGAGATTTGGCGAGATTCAAAGGGTCTGTTTAATCCGAGTATCTCCACTTTTTTCAATAACAACATATTCAAGTATTCTATTCTTTTCAAGAAAATTAGTTTTAGATCAGGTCTGTCATATGCAATTTTGAATTTGTTATGATGAGCTAATTAAACTTCAACAATGTGGAAAATCCAATGGTCACAGAGAGAAAATCAATTGGTAGAGTTTTGCAGTTGTACAACTCCAACTGAATTATCATTCAGGGAATACCGAAATCCCAAGGAATCCCAAATCTCTCTCTCTCTCTCTCTCCCCACAAACGATTGAATGAATCGAAAAGCAACGAGTTAATGCATCTTCTGTGAATCATTTAGAAGATGCATCGACTCTATTATTTGCCGATTCATTCAGTTGTTTTTGAGAAAAGTGGGGAGAGAGATTTGGGATTTCTTGGAACGACTGATAACATGGAAAAACGATGAGTTGGTGGATCTTCGGTGAATCATGGAAAGGATGAATAAATTTATGATTTTTCGATTTATTCAGTCGTTTTCGAGAAAAGTGGGGAGAGAAACTTGGGATTTCTAGGGACTTCGGAATGCTCTTAATCATGGACAAAAAGTAAAATAATGTTAAAATTTTTGTATTACCGATTGTACTCTCAAAACAACAAATTCTTTACGTTTTATATTTTCACGTAGAAAATGATCTTCTTATAACCTTTAATCATTTCAAGTACCATCTCAAAAACTAACCATATTTACTCTTGATACATATTCTTTCCACTCTTCATTGAAATTTCTAGTGGCACTTGATTAACTCTTTCCAACAGCTTTTATTTTTGCCAGAGTGAAACATCACAAGTTTGAAATTTTTCCAGAAATTCTGTAAAATTAACTATATTTCAATGGAAAAAGTGACATTTTAACCGGAACAAGATTCAATTCTGTCATAGATGTCTAAAAATTTTATTGTGAATGACCATCGAAACCTATCGGATTAATTCAAAAACCAATTTTTGATAGATCTAAATGAGTTTACATGGTCATTCACCGTTGGGAAATTTACATTAAATCTCATTGATCAATGGGATTCAATAGACCTTTTTCTCAACCAGGGTAGCGGCATCAGCTCTCTTTTCTGATTCTCATCACAATAAATTATTTCAAAACATTATATTCAATTCCAAAGATCCAGTTGAGAGCATTCGGAAATTCTTAATTCTCAAAAACCTCTTCTGACAATTCTATTGAAAAATCTACAAACAATCCTGGAAAAACAGCGCAACATGTTCAAACTGCATTTTTGCAGTTTATTTTTGTTTATTTTCCTTTTTCTTGTTACGTACGTAACATATGGACTAACGTTTACCGATCCTTCACCGACAAAACCTGCCTCTCGATTACCGATAAACGTATTATGGAATTTATTACTTTGAATTTAAATGAACCTTCTTATTCCTAAAGAACTGTGAAAGATCTGTGAATTATAAAATCAAATCAAGTGAAAACCTGTCGTTATATAAAAGGTAAAGGTAACTCGTTGGAAGGTGAATAACGGAAAGATGATTTCAATTCTAGAGAATGCATCGTTATCGATCACTTTTACTTGTGTGGGAGTGAAACTGAGAATGCGGATCGTAGACTACAGATTCGGAATTGAATTTATCAATATTGAACGCAGTATCTTACAAAGAGTTGTTATAAAAAAGCAAAAAAAAACATATTCTTCAAAATATTGTTTCATTTTATTCATTTTTCGATGATTCATCACTTATTTTATCGCGTATGTTTATTCAATTGCTGTTGATCTTCACTCCTCTATTGTTTGTTCTTAATTCAAAACCTCTCTGTCCTACGATGTTTTTTATTTTCATTCATATTTCATTGAGATAGTCGAATATATTGATTTCCATGAATATTTTTCCTCTTTCAATTTAAAAATACTATGTGAATTTTGAATTCGCATTGATTTTTGTTCTTTAAAAATCTATATTGTATTTTAAATTTAATCTCAATCTCAAATATACCCGAAGTTTATAATAATTCTGATATGATGAATATTTCAAACGGTATAAGAAATAGAATTTTATGTACAGGAGGAAATTGAAATTACAATGTGATACTTATTGTTGCAGGGATACAATATTCATATAAATGGATTATTTCATTGTACGGTCAGATACAAGCAGTTGCATAATCTGCACGAACAGTTAGTCAAAGAGTTAGACGTCTCTCTACCTACTTTTCCTCCAAAAAAGTTTTTTCCCTTGACAGCAAATCAACAGGAGGAAAGACGTTTATCTTTAGAGAGATACATCCAGTCGATAGGACAAAATATTGTTGTCAATGGATCCGATTTGTTGTATGGTTTTTTATTGAATGCCCAACAAGAAACGGTGGGTGGCTCGTCGAATAATGAAAGTTTGGATATTTATCTTTCTGATAACTCAAAAATCACCCTCAATATATCTACAGGAGAACACTCGGGTCAAGTTTTAAAGGTGATATAAATTATCATTGATGTTTTTGTTTGAATATTCTTGAATAATATAACGGTATTTTATTTTTTTCATTTTCAGAAACTATGTGAACATATTGAATTGCCAGAACAATATCATCCATACTTTTCATTGTATATCATCGCCGTGGAAGAACGTAACAATATTTATAGTGAGTACAATTGATTTACAATTGATCTACTCATTGATACATGGACTCAAATTGATCATCAAACGTCACACATGATAAACATTTTTTTATTTTTCAAGTATTGCGCAAACTACAAGATTTTGAATCTCCCTTTATCACGTACAAAACTATTTGTTCGATCGGTACGAGAGTCATTTTGTTGAAAAGTTACTGGGATATCGGATACGACTTAGAGTTAATGAACGATCCTGTGGGATTGAATTTGTTATACGTACAAACGGTTGCGGAAATTGATAGAGGATGGATTATTGTGCCAGATAAATTACAACATCACTTGAAGAAGTTAGAGGAAAACAAGAACAGAAAAGAAGTACTCTGATAAAAAATAAATTCCACTATAAATCTGAAGTTTAAAATCTTAATTTATATAAACTTTTGTTTTTCAGTATTTAGATATCGCGAGGACATTAAAGTATTACGGTTACATACAATTTGCGCCATGTTTTTCTAATTATCCTCGACCAAATTCAAAAGCATTAGTGAATATTGGAAGAAACGAGCTTAATCTGAGGATATCATCGATCGAAGAAGAACAAGAAGTATCTTTCAAGGTCACGCGTATGCGATGTTGGCGTATTACGACATTGCAGAATGTAAGTATTCTTCAAGTTTTGCCTTCGTATAGATTATCTTTGGTATCAGATTTCACATTTATTTCTGGGAATAGGGAATAGGTAAAGATGACGGAAACGAAGAATTCAGTTTAGAATTATCCTTCGAGTATCTAATGATGAAAAATCAATTGCAATGGATTACTTTATCCTCGGAACAAGCTATTCTGATGTCTGTTTTTCTACAATCAATGATCGACGAATTACTGTTGAAAAGCGTTGTCGGGGCAAACAGAATACAAGAAAAAGTGAGAGAAGTGATATGTTTTCTTCAATATAATTTTATTACATTTCACGTATCTAATTACTATATTCAAATTTCCAGAATGATTCCAGGGACAAAACTTGGACGTACATCATGAGGGATGGCCACAGTCGAATCACGATAGGTCCATCTTCGACGAACAACATCACCAAAGTATTTATTCATTAAATTGACTGTAAACTTGACTCTATATATTATTTCTTGTGATCTAATATTTTCTTTACAGACGGAAGTCAAGCCAGAACCAATAGTCAAGAAAATCAGCCACAAGTTCTCAGCCGTTAAAAGTAAAAAGACTAATAACGAGGTGAAGGTAATTCGTAAACCTTCCACGGATTATGATATTATGGAGAATAATGCGTTTCACGTTATAGGAGATGATGATTTATAAAAATATTTATGAGGATATCTCAAGATATTCTGAGAGAAACAAAAAACCGTCCTGAACAATATTCTTAGATGGAAGAACTTGCAACTGAACAAAACAGGAACAGTTGATCCAGAATTATTAAGAGGTAGCATTAAACATTTAATGCCTGTTTAATGCCTCTCGAAAATAATTTGGTCTTTGATAAAAGAATTCACGTAAATTTCACATAACATGAATCATAAATACCAGTTTGTATATAACTTTATCCTGTTCCGTCCGTACTGGAGAAGGAGAAGAGAAATCCAAGCAGATTTAAAACGCCTCTGGAAAACTAGATAGAATCCTCTCAAATGCTAAAAATTATTATTCCTAATTCATAACAATCCGATTAGAATTCGCTAAGGTATCTCCAGAGAGAAGATGAAAGCACTCAAGCCCGGGGTTCCATTCCTAGTAAGTGGAACACGGAAAACAGACCTGCCGATCACTTCTCATTCTTTATTCATGATAATAAAGAATCATATCCATCCAGTATCGATACATAATTGAATTTTGATTGAATACGTATTGCAGAAAAGTATGCAAAGGAAATACGTAATTTTTTCTTATTGAAAAATAAAATTGCTGTAAGTCTATTTCAATGATCCAACGACCAGAGGGTCGGTGGAACTTTCATTAGCGATGAATAAGTGCTCGTGAACGTGCCTCTCATTTTCTTTCTGGGGGTATCTCCAAGGCAACCCTCTGACCAGTGTTGTTGATCTATTACATTTTTTCGATGGATCAACTTATGACAAACGATATTTGATCAGAAACACCAATAGGAACTTTTAAAAACGTAATAGATTCACAACTATGTCCCTTGACACAAGCCAATTTTTGGGGGGAATTTTCGTTCCCTTGGCACTAGTGTCACAGTTGACAATTTTAGGTGCTAAATTTGAAATTATCAAGTTTCAATTCTGATAAAATTGATAATTATTTGAAGCATATAAGACACGTGCATGTAATGGAATCATACATAGTTGAATACATTGAATAAATATTATAAATATAAATAATTCCTATGCAAGATTCAGAGCTTCAGTTTTTAAGAA
This sequence comes from Gonatopus flavifemur, assembly GCA_018340375.1. Taxonomy (NCBI): domain Eukaryota; kingdom Metazoa; phylum Arthropoda; class Insecta; order Hymenoptera; family Dryinidae; genus Gonatopus; species Gonatopus flavifemur. The sequence continues at coordinate 935,961 of JAFFJZ010000023.1, forward strand.
ATGTGCCAGTCTAAATATCAATTCATCTCACAAAATATTCTCAGCATTATCATAGAAACAGTTTTGCGAACTACAAAATAAAGAGTGAATACTAAATGAGAAAAACCGCAAGTTCACATTATAAATTTATACAAAGAAATGAATATTTTTATGCAAAACAATAGCGTAGTTGAATTTCAAGGAATTTATCAATTTTACAAGGAAGTCGCTTATTCGTCCATTTTAGTATCTTGAAATTTGCATTAAAAACATAGTTCGTCCAGCTGTATCAATTATCACAATGAATATTCTAGGATGGAGGGATTGAACGTGTAATTTGAAATAGGTATAACTGAATTACTTTTGCCAAAACTGTAGATGAACGTTTTAATATAATAAACTTTAGAGCAAGACTGAATTAATTTTACATTTCCGACTGACATAGCTCGTTCTTTCACAGTAGGAAATTCTCATGACCCGAATCCTTATCTACTGTCTCAATCTAAATTTTCGCACCGATTCGTCAATTAATAAAATACATGTAATATACTTCGCTAAACCAAAGTCATCTTTTCCCATCGTATCTTGCCATCCGAGTAGTTCGTGATATAAAACGTTTGCAGATCTCTTTTATTAATTAGTACTAAATTTGAGTAAGCATTCAAAGACTGGAGGGGAATTATTTTTCTAAGAGTAGAGGTGAATGAATTTCAAATTTCATGACATTAGGAAATAGGATGTTCACAAATGAGATTAGATGTAGCACGTAATAGGCATTTCTAGATGAACTGTAGAACAGCCTTGACATAACATATCGTTATATTAAAATAAATATATATAGAATGAATCTCTGTCTACTTTCTGCGTATAATTTCAACGCATTTAGACACTGCGAAGCCAAATAATGTACTCAAGGAAAACTAGTAACATCATTTTTTTGCATCTAGTGAATTTCAGCGCTTTGTCAAAATATTGCTTCAGTGATTTGCGATTGTCAATAACAAGCAGAAAGTTGATGAAAAAAACTGTCACATTAGTGTTACATCTGTCATCTCGTCAATTTCATTCAACGAAATGAGAAGAATCTACCAGAATAATATTGAGGTGTGGAATTGATTCTCATAAGATTCAGTTGCAAGATCTCTTCTCAATTGGAAAAGAAAATTCCAACACAATATTCTCATGCATATTTTTTGTTCTTCATTTGAATGATCTTGGAAAAAAAACAATCTCTGCTCATTACTCTGATTTTTGTATTCGAGTATTTTACATATATCGATTGTATTGAATTTCATAAGGAAAGCTCTAAATACATATCGGTGATAGGTATCTGTGATGAAATGCTTTTCACATTGGCGATACACTGCCAAATATTAAGAACAAAAAACAGGGAAAATGTCATCAATATTTGTATAGAGATGAACAACTCGATTTGAATGAATGATTTACATTCCATATAATTTGTGAATCGAACGAATTTTGTATATAACGATGTTTTAATGAACAGAGGAAATATTTTATTATTGAAAATGAAGGAAAACTATTCAAAATCTAATAAATGTATACTTGATATGAATAAATTGTTATTTTTCCATGTATATTTTAGTTTATTATTTTTCTATGTAAAAAAAAAACACTGTAGAAATATGAAGGAAAAGAACAATGATTATTTTAAGGGAGTACAAAAGCGTATGTTTTTTTTTTATTTTTAAAAACGTTTATATATCACATGCCTGCTTGTATGTATCCCTTTTGCTGGTTCCTTCCTCGCAAAAAAGAATCCGCCCTACGTGAAAACGATATATTTTTCATTTGTTCATATATATATATATATATATATGTATATATAAAGAATATTATTTCGCAGTTGAAAAAGTTTATTGCCTAAATATGCTTGACGATGTATATAATCGGCACAAGATGGTAAATATATTACAATTTCTCTTCCTCTGTGAATATAAAAAAAACAAAAGAAAAAAAAGATTCGGAAGACTAAATCTATTCCAACGAAATTAATCGAAAAATGGATATTTTAGCATGTACATTGATTTTACAAATCGTCGGGAATCATATGTTACATTATATATATTTATATATATTGAGAATAAATCATAATCTATCGAATGTTTTTTCAAACTTCCAAAAATTTGTGCTCGAAGCTGTGAAAATCAAATAGTTTTCCATTAATGAAAATTATTTTTATATTTGTTAATCGTAAATTTCTTGACTTATTCCCTAACAAATGAAAATCACACAATGAATTTATAAAGGGCCAACAGAATTGGGTATAAATATATATACATAATATATATGTATATGTATATATATGTATATACATGTATGGCAGTACAGAATGAGTAGTAAAATTTTATCGCACTGGGTTATGGGTAAGAAATAATAATTTCTTAAATTAAATACATATGCAAAATTGTCAACACTTGTACCATGAGAAGAAAACTTTTATACAATTCTCACTATCAACTCTCGAATATTTTCCCATTATTCGAAAATTGAACTCAACGAAACCTAAGTTTTCAAAACTGATTTTTCGGTACAAGAGTGTTATTTTCAATCACACAATTCGATACGAGAGCAATGATTTTTCTTGTTTTTGTTTTTGCCAAAAGCAACAAACAAAATAGAATAATAAGAATGGCATTGCTGGTGACTAGCGTGCTTAAAAAAATGCAAATTCAAATGACATTCCAATTTTTCCGCAGACAAATACACGCATACTTACATACACACACATTTATACACCCACTTGCATACTTTTTCTGTTTTGTATATTCTCTAACAATCCCTACAGGATATTATATCATTTCTAGAAGAATAGTAGATCCAACAGTAATAAAATAACATAATAAACAAGTTAAGTTCGTATCTATTGTTTCTTCTAGTCCTTCTAAAATATAATTTACATTACTGATGTAGGCTATTACCCTAGATTCATAAAGGCAAGTAACATTTGAATGAATCATCTATCGAATCCTAACATCCCTTTGGACAAAAGAAACGAACAATTAACAAATGAATATGTTCTTCTCTTTGATGAAGCTAGGGGCTTAGATGGATAAAATCTATTCCTTTTATACAACTGTACACCCGTCATCGTGTTATTATATTTGCATTTAAAAATTAAACTCCAACTGTTAGAAATTCTGTTGACGTTTTCTCTTGGTGTCCATGGCATCGAGTATAGGTTGTCTTTTCGTTTGATACCTTCTCCTCAACTCGTCGATCTCCCTCTCCATTTCCGCGTCCAGATTGGCCATGCGTTGCTGCAGCTCCTCGTAAGAGAGGAACTTCAGCTGCAGCATACGGTTGTTTGTCTATATAAATTTTTCATATGATGCCAATGATGGCATTTCTTTTTTCGTCTTCGATATAACCGAATGACCTCAAGAATCGATTTTCAATTTACAAAATTGTAATATGACGTTCAAAATTTATACTTACAAAATCAAAGTCACGTTCAGTGAAAACATTTTGAAATTTGGTAATGTTATTATGCGGTTGTTCCGGTACAGGATGAGAAATTTGATTGAGCTGTAATTGTAAGTGACTTTGAAACCTTTGAGATTCTGTAGGACTGTGTACTTTCATGTTATTTTCTCCATCTTGATTATTAGTTACTAATATTTGTCCATTTCCCTGCAAAAAATCACAATATTTTAAGCTTGAATTTTAACTTGAAGCGAGCGCGATCTTACTTTTCTTATTTCTGGTGTATCCTTTTTATCAAAATGATCTAAAAATAAAGGCCGATATTTTTTCCCAGATTCAACTGATCCCGTATTGTGTCCTTAAAAAATTCAAAGTGAATATTAATATATTTTTATGCAAGCGTAGGAATGGTACGTTGGATTCAAAGCTGTACATACTTTTCATTGTAGCTTCGGTATCGGTATCGCTATTTATAACCATTGTGCCAAGATCTAACATTGCCGAAACGAGAGTCCCCGTATCTGGAAGATCATGACTTGGTACCAGAGTTCCTGTATCTTCCGGCAATGGTTTCATGGTCCCGCTACAATCTTCTTCATCCTAATTGTTATTCGAACATAATAAAAACATGGTTTTTTGTTTTATATATAATTACATAAGAATGAGGAATAATATTTACCGAATCTTCAGTCTGATTTTGACTTTTTATTGCCACATTATTGATAACGTGCGTTCTATGAACACTTTGTTTCTCACGTATCTCGTGAGCTTCTGCAATCATTTGACTAAGAATACTTGGTTGTTTTGCATTACCTGCAGAATAAAAAGGTTAAAAACAATTATTTTCAGTCAATTTCATTGTTTCCAAAGTTCAATCGAAACTAGGGACCCTGCATGTTAGCAATGTTCCTCCAACCGATTTTGTATTCTTTGTAAGAAATTATGTTCAAATGAAACTTGATTTTTAATTTACTCTGATTCAGAATTAGAATGGTTGTGCTAAAGCTCACCTATAAATTCGTGATTAAGCAATTCTGTTGCGGTAGCTCTTTCTTCCGGATTTTTAACAAGGCACCCACTGACAAAGTCGATAAACTCAGGACTCCATTGATCAGGTTCTCTAAAACTAGGGGGTGGTTTAGTGGGGATCATGAATATCGCCCTCATCGGATGTATATCTCCATAAGGAGGTTTGCCTTCGGCCATTTCTAAAGCTGTTATACCAAGAGACCATATATCCGCGACACAATCGTAACCGATTTCTTGTATAACTTCTGGAGCCATCCAAAACGGAGTTCCGATAACTGTGTTTCTTTTAGCCATTGTATCCTATGACAAAGTTTTATGTAATCCAATCAGTCTTTATTATATAAAAGAAAAAAACAGCGTTAAAATGCGAGGCAGAACATTGTTGTCAGGTTTTGAATGGTTTCATTCCCAGATAACCCAGGCAAAAACTGACTCAACTTTTTACCCGATTTTGTCCGGAATTGCCAAATCAGAATAGCCTGTTAAAAAGCTGACAGCAATATTTCGGAACGGTTCTGTTTGGAATTCACAGACTGCGATATCCAGTTAAAAACTGACGAAAATTTTCCTGACCAGTTTTGACAGGATATTACAATTCATTGATTCCGGACAAAATCGGGTAAAAAGTTTATCAATTTTTGCCTGAATTACCTGAGAAAGGAACCGTTCAAAGCCTGAGAAGAATTTTCTGTTGCGTTCTGCCTGGCATTGCCAGCAGGGCAGAGTGTACAACAATTGGCAATTGCAACAAAATCGATTGATCTATTAAAATTTCTAGTTACATGGAATGGCAAATGAAATACAGAGAGTATTCCCGAACTGGACACTCTGCGGGAGAGACAATGGCTTCTTATCCACAAAAATTGTATCTTTTATATGAAATACACAGTATACTAATTGAGAGAGTAAACTTACAGTCAATTGACCGGCAACGCCAAAATCTGCCAATTTGGCATGTCCCTCATTGTTCAATAGAATGTTCCCTGCTTTGATATCTCTGTGAATTTTTCTTCGTAAGTGGAGGTACTCTAAACCTTTTAAGGTATCACAAAGAATAGTTGCAATTTCATCTTCTTGGAGTGTTTTCTTCCTTAACCTCATAATATCACTGACAGATCCAGCTCCACAATATTCCATAACAATCTGTAATATTTGTTTAGTGATTAACAAATTCATAAATGTTCAAGTATTTCAAACACAATAGCAAACTATTCTTGATTCTTTCAATAAAAGTGTGGTATGAAATTAATAATTTTCCAATTTCTGTTCTGAGTTATGATAAAATACAATTAAAGATTTTACCCATAAGTCAGTGTTTTTGAAATAACTCCCGTAATACTTGACGACGTATGGAGAGTCACATTGTTGCATTATTGAAATTTCTTTGATGATTTCTTGTAAATCCGTATCGACCGGTACTTGTTTAATCGCAAGGACCTGTCCACTCTCTTTGTGTAATGCTTTATAAACGGAACCATAAGAACTGAAAGAGAAATTGATGTATTCGATAACACTTTTCTATAACAATACAAATGCCATAGATAAACTCACCCTTCTCCCAACTTGCATATAATATCAAATACTTCTTCCGGTTGTCTAGTTAAACTTTCTTCCGATAGTTTCTTTAATTCACTGAAACATGCAAAATATTTATAAATGGTACGAATAGTAAGAAAATTTCAAGAGTTGTTGATTTTTGTATAACATTGTAACAACAAATAGGTTAATAGTTCGCTTGACTTTTGATGAGATATTCGAGCCAACATAAATGATTATACGAAACAGTAGATATGCAATTTTTTATTTCTCGTGAGGAAATTCATTTTCAAGGAGTAAAAATATAATTAAATACCTTTTAGAAGACATCTTCGTTTTTACGTGAAATCAGGTTTTTTTGTTTTATTTGAATAAAAACACTCGATGCATGTATAAAAATTTAACTTTAATGATGGAATATCATTCTATTTGTAAACACATGATCAATTTGAAATATGAGTATTACATTTTCATTGACGAATTAATGTAACCACAAATGAAATATTGAAAGTGGCGATGATCGGCCATTGTCAGCCATTGTAGATGGCAGAATTGACTGCGTGCTTTAAGGGGCCTATAGTATGGTAATAAGACCTGCAACTATGGTTTACCATACATGCAATAGATCCCATGTTAACAGTCTTTATTTCAACTCAAAACATCAATAAAGAATTTCTATACTCGTTATGAAACATCCAATTATATACATGCTTAATTATTACAATAAAATATCTTTGAATAGAATATATTTGTAAAATTGTAAAACACATTTGCAAAACCATGATCATAATTCTAAGCAAATTTCAAAGATCAAACTTCATGCATTTTTTTTCGGTGAGAAAATAAGAACAAAGTATTGAACGTGTTATTAAATTATTTGAAAAAAGATTCAGTATTGTTTCACGTTGTGCTCAGGGTATCGAAGCATCGTGATACGTCCTGCAAAGGTTAATGACAGCAGCCATATTGCCAAAGCTTTATTTGAACTTTGAGAACTTGATTTTAAGACTGCAGGTGCTATATGTAACTCCCTTTCAATTTCATGAATAATATTTGAATTACCTCATTTATTCAATTTCTCGTTTGAATTGACAAAAATTTATTATTATTATTATCATCATCATCATGTGCTTTGATATAAGTTTCGAATAGATGAGAAAATATATAAATAAACAAGTAATGAAAAATCATGCGACAATTTAAATTTTAGTTGGTAACGTGTGTACCGGCAGAATAAAGTTTGCAACACTGCGTCATGAACGAGTTTAGGGTACTGCGCAAGAGTTGCGCAATCCGGACGCCATCATGAATGAACCATGTTGCAGTTGAGAAGGGATCCACTTGGTTCTACAAAAAACCTGCGGTGTGTGTGGAGATAGCAAAATACGGTAGTATTTTCCGTCTGGCCGATGGAGAGGGAGGGAAACAATACAAGAAGTGCGATGGAAGAGGCTTGTCTGGTATTTGAATGAGTTCATGAATCATAATATTCTGCTATAGCGAGGTATGTTTTGAGAATCATTTGATCTCGTATTGAAGTTGTAATCAGTAGTAGTCAGATATTTGAAACAAACAAGTTTTTATTTCACCAGTACATCACAATTGCGCGCAATTATGAGCCCAGTTTTTAGCTGGAAAAACATATTATTTCGATGCACTAACTACGTATTAAACAATTTTATAAAATACCAAGCAAATCCGGATGAATCCTAGCAGTTCCTGGGACAAAGATCGATCAGATCCGGACAGGTTCCTGCCTGGTTCTGTTGGTTTTTGTCCCAGGAACTGTTAGGATCTGCTTGGCATTTTCAGCAGGATAGTATTACCCAACATTCCATCAACAATTCGAAATTTTCAGAAAACAATCATCCCTGATATTGCGTTAATTGCTGTACAGAATCTGAATGTTTTGAACTTGGGGAAATAAGTTTTTCCACAGATTCTACTTTTTTTCGGAATTTGGTAAGATAAAACGTACTTGGATTCAAATTGACCGCTCAGGTTAGATTGGAGCAGTACAAAATGATCCATTTACCGAAAATAAAGCTGAAGCTGACAGCCAAAAGCTACCCTGGTCGAAAAAATCAATAAAATCCAATGAAGGGGATTAGAAAATGGGGAAGTAACAAAGAGGAAGAATCAAATTTTGCGCGAGCTTTTTTAAAAAAAGTATATAATTGATACAAATTTAAAGTGAATAATAACGGCATCCTTATCGGTTCAGAATCTTTCGGTTTTATCTGTTTCAGATCACTACACCCACAGAAAGATTTTCTTCTGACAAGAATAAAACGTAGTTTTATCCCACCAACGAGAAGAAGTTTCCTTGAATCGAGTAAAAGTTTCTTAAGATCAGCAAATTTTACTTGAATCAAAAGAATCATGACGTAAAACCACCGCAATCATGTCAATCAGGATACATGATTTTTTGTCGGCCCCCTCCCCCCACTTTGTTTCTCTGTAACTTCTTCAATTCTTGATTTTTCTCTGAAAATTTCTGTGTTTATTGTGAAAATATGAATAAATATCTGAGGTAAAAATGTTTGTTTTTTCTTAATCGAATTTAAAAAAACGCCTAAAGTTCGTGCTTCTGAATCAAAATACCCCCTTAAAGGCGCGAACGTTCGAAGGTTAATAAAATAGTCTGAAATTAAAAATTCCAGATTTCGCGTGGAACTAATTTTTTAGATTCTTGATAAAAATCTAATAAAGATTAATATTATTTTATCTCTGTACGTCACAACCTAAACCGTTAAACACATTATTCAAAGAGAAAGATATAAATAGATTTTTCCCTTATTATTCCATGGACAATATGCAAGAAAAAATGTATCTAAACAGTATTTGACGCATACACATCACGAGATCACACTTCTTCGTACCACACAGCAATTTTAATTATACATCGATTCAAACAATGAACGCACATCGATGAAAGGGTAACAATACTTTCATTATTACGAAAGTAAAATTTTTCCAATACCTAATTATTATAATTATCCTTAAGCAAATTTCCTTTGTGCAAAAGTTTTCATGCTCCAAAACTCGACTGTTCGATATTCTTATACCTTCCGCATAATTGTTCACTCTTGTTCATCCTTTTGGTCGATTCAAAGTAAACGGAGTTTTGCATATAGTAAACGTGTGACATAACATACATGTTTCTTCTTCCTTTTGTGTATAACTAAAAAAGGAAGTTGCATTGTGTTACACGACGGAGCGAGATGAACCGATATTGCGTATCAAAAGTTTTAGACTTTCTCACGATGTATTCAATTACGTTCACGGTATTATGATCGGATCATCGATGGTTTTGCCACTAATAATTTTCTTGAATATGCCAATTTTGAAAAATATTTCTACAAACAATTTGCGTTTGTAAAGATTTTTCAAATAAAATCAATAAATCCTGATGAGTTGTGATGAAACCCACAAAATTAGCAGCGGATTGTTGTCAGCGTTCTTTCGTAGGGATTGATAACAAAATGTCTTTTTCTGGAAGTTTGACTGGACGGATCAGCATCTTCGTCGATTCTTGACCTCAAACACAAAACCAAATCTTCGTGGGTTATACACGAGAACAGCTGCATAAGTACGTTGATCCTTGTGGAAATATTCATTCTCAGAAAAAACGACGCTTTATTACAAAAAAAAAGTTGAAAATTCCAGGAAAACATTGTTGAAAAACTGATTACAATAAAGGAATTACGCTACACATTGACAAAAAAATTCTATGTATTCTATAGAATTCAGTTTTTAACAATAATATTATGAAGTTTAAGACAGATTTTTCTAACAGTGTACAAGGGAATTTCAAAGTCTATTGGTGAAGATTTATTCAAGTTATGAGGCTGCCTAGTTAGCAAAACGTGCACAGAAAAAATAATTTAGCTGCAGCAGCTAAGTAGCTGGCACGGACACGGACAGCCATTAAATTGGCTCCTGCAGCTGAATTTCAGCTGTTACAGCAAAAAAATTTGCATTTGTAGTCAATTTATTTGCGGTAACAGCTAAAATTTAGCTGCAGGAGCTAATTTAATGGCTGTCCGTGTCCGTGCTAGCTACTTAGCTGCTGCAGCTAAATTATTTTTTCCGTGTGGTTTTCAGCAAAACGCGTTGAGAGTGAAAAAGTGAGTGATATTTGAAAATATCGATGTTTGATGTAGAAAAAATATCCAATTTTTGTTGATATTTCATAAAATTCCATGAAAACATTGAAGTTAGTTGTGGAAATTAGTTCCGAGTGATAAAATATCAGAATGTGGTGATAAAAACTGTAGTGAAAGCAACTTCAAATTAGCAACAGCAACAAAAGTCAGTGAAGCCAACGCCCATCTTAGTTATCCAAATATCAACAATTGTATCTAATTGCTGGAATTAATTTCGACTAAAAATTATTTTCTTTCCGCGGTGTTCTCGTCTCATCTCAATTTTTTGGTGCGTTTTGGTTTATCTTTTCTTGGCAATATCATTCTTTCGCTCTGGATTTTTGCTTTTCATCAAATCATTTTCGTCTCGTCTCGATTTTCTCGTTTCTCGCGGAATCCCTCCAAGTTTGGAAGAAAATCATAGATAACTTTCACATGTGTCAAATCTGTGCTGCCTCCTGTTCCACTGTTGTAAAAGTCTTTTTCCATTTCCCTGAATCGCCCTGAAAAATTTTAGATTTCATAGAGATCCATAAATCGCCGAATATAATCGAAGCAATTAATTCAATCATGCGCTGTTGAAGAGAAAAGCGACCCCAAAATAAGGTGATTTTCTCGAATTTTTTATTCATGGAAGGAAGTAAATAAAGAACTTGGAGATTCTTACTTTTGTTAATTGAGTCTTTAAGCGCATAAAAAAATGTTTTTCAGTAGAAAAATAATGCCATGGGAATTGTTGATACGGGTTGAAACATAACCATTTACAAAAATTATCAGGAATCAAAAATCCAAAAAATTTTATGAAATATATTATATTTGTTGAAGGTTGTACCAATAAAACCGATGAAAAGTCCAAAATTAAAAAAATGACAGTCATGCAAACTTTTGGTAGCGTTTTTTCACCTTTTTTCGCTCTTTAAAGTGCTATAAAAAGGAAAAAAGGAGGGAAATGTCATCACCGTTTAGGTTCATCCTCCAATAAATTCAATCAGCTTCAAAATAAAAAAAAAAGAGCAATCCGTTCAGTAGTTTTTGAGATATCGTGGAGCCAAACTTGAAAAACATGGTTTCGAGAAAAACGCCTACAAAGTTTCGGGATACGACTCCTTTAACCTGAGAAAATTTTTTTCATGTTCTTTAAGACCCGTTTAAAGGGGGATCCTGCTTTGGGAGGCCGCAAAATAGTGTTTTTTGAGGTACCAAGAAAATAATTTCATCCAACGAAATTTCCAGAGTATTTTCATATATTTTTCAAGTGAATAAAAAAATTTTGTCTAGTGTGAAAAGATCATATATCTAAGAGTTATGTCCACATTCGGAGAGCGCTTCGCAATTCAAGTCTTCTATCGGTGGGAAAGATACAGGTCGTATTTCTCATCTAAAACAGAAAAACCGAACGGCATTTCAATTTTCATACATCATTCCTCTATGTGAACTAAGAAAACCTGGAAAAGATCGTGGAATTCAAAATTTACTCGGGGTTTGAAAAAAAATAGCTCTTTTTGGAAGAAGAATAATCACTTAAACTTGCTATAAAAATTGCTTAGACATAATTTCCCATAAACTTTTTAGGTTCAAATAAAAGATGATACGAAACTGAAGATAACAAGCTTTGGTTCATTTCAATCGGACGTCTAGTGTGTTTGCAATCACTCCCACCAGTTTATAATGATTGTGAAAATGAAAAATGGAGAAAACACACTTTCCTTCATTATTTCTCATTGGAGACAATTTTTTTATCAACTTGAAACATACACGAATACACTCCAAGAAGTTCGTTTTATTCAATTATTTTTTTCATATCTAAAGAAATTCTACAAAAAAACGCTTTTGCGAGGCCTCCTAAAGCAGGATTCCCCCTTAAGGGGTTATACCACTGTGAACGCTTAAAACTTAGGTGATTTTTCGGAATTTTTTGAAAAAAAAGTATTCTATCGAATGTTCTAAAACTTTAAGGATATATTTACTTATAACCTAACTATATTATATGATTTTTACGGAGGCGTAAAAAAAAAGTTCCCCAACTGCTGCCACCATACCGATCGCTTAAGTGGCTCCAATGAAAAAAAAAAAAAAAAAAATGACGTTAAACTAGAAGGTATACTCCGTACGGTGAACCAGGATTTTTGAAAAATATCAAAATCTGACAAAATGGCAGTGTTTTGAAAAAAAAAACGATGTTTTTTTGCCTAAAAATGGCAAATCGACAATTATTATCCAATCAAAAAGATCGTGGTTCACCGTAGAAGAAATACACCCGAGAACATTCAGTTAAAATTTCAAGTCAATCGGTTGATTGCTCTTCGAGTTATGATGGCAGAAAATTTGAAAAATCCCATTTCGAGAAAAACTCGTTTAAAGATTTCACTATCGATTCACACTTCGGGACACTTTTTATTAATATTTCAAACAAAATGTGATGATTTCAACTAAATTAGAGTACATTTAATGTCAATTGCAGTAAACTCCCACGTAGCACAAGCACGTTCTGAGGATGTTCTAAGAATATACGTTGAGGATATTCGAATATTCTATGGAGATTCTTATTACGTATGAATATATTCTACCCTGCTCAAAATTTCCCATAGAAAACGATAACATTTTTCCTATCGGTTTCAATGTGGTTTCTGAAACTGGAATTCCCGATGCTGTATAGTAGTGGATCTACGATAGAATTTTATCGATTCTTGTCGTATTCTATAGGATTTAAGAGGTATATATCTGGTTTTATCGTGAAATTCCTATGGGAAATTTACCACTTATTTGAAAGGACACAGGTTATATTTTTCCCAAATAATTAATACTTTTTCTATGGGAATTTCACGATAAAACCAGATCATTACCTCTTAAATCCTATAGAATACGATAAGAATCGATAAAATTTTATCGTAAATCCACAATACAACATCGAGAATTCCAGTTTCAGAAACCACATTGAAACCGATGGGAAAAATTTTATCGTTTTCTATGGGAAATTTTTAGCAGGGTACGCACATTCTCAAAATGTTTGAATGAGACTGTTTCAAATATTCTCAGAATATTATACCACAAATATTGTGGGAATATTATCAGAAAATGCTGTCAAAATAGAAATTCCTGCCAATATAACTTCTGTATATAACCGAAAACTAATTCACAATCAATTTTTTCACCCATTAAACATCTGTAATCATGGATTCTTAGCAATATTATGGATTCACATGGATGGGTGAGATACTTATGATCGCAACAAAGCAATCATGATATTTTATTACACTTTTGATGATTATTTTTCACGCATGACGTTCTCAAAACATTTGGGATATTAAAATTGAAATAATATATTATCCAAGGGTGTGTCGCCTGTCAACAACATTATCCGCTATTACTGAATTCATGTCATTGAGATGCTTGCGCATGCGCTGCTCATCAATCTACCTACAAACTTTGTACGCATATCGTACGAACGTTCCTAGAAAATTCAAAACAGTCCCATTCAAATGTTCTGAGAATCTTCTATGAATATTTACGAAGCTTCTACGCTCTTTGTAAGAATATTCGATACAGTACGTTTTACGGATGTTGTGAGAATATTCTCAGAATATTCTGTGTTACATGGGTTACACTCCAAAATTGTCTCTGTCACAAATCTGCCGTCCAAACCAAGAAGACCGTAAGTCGCATTTTCGACGAAAATGAGTTTTTCATATCATTTGAATCGTGAAGACATTCTGCATTTCACTGTGTGTTTTATTTTGAAAAAAACGTATTACTTTTTTGATAATAGCAATTCAAAGTACGAAAAAATTAATCAAATTTGAAACGTTTATAGAAAAAAAGCCGTAACTAACACAAAAATGGGAAGTTATCCGAATACGTCAACATCTTGCCAGATAACAATACCGTAAGTGCACTTACGGTCTTTCTCTCTGGCAAAAGTTTCGAAGCAGACTCCCAAATACAAAATAAAATCACTTCTATGTAAGTACGGTTTTCTTCTCTTGTAAATCCCGCGAGTCGGTTGCCCATTTCCCTGATAGAAAAACCGTAACTACCTTCGTGCATCAATTCTGACATTCGGATGTAGTTAACTATCTTCATGCTTTGGAAAGTGGCCTCGGCTTGGTCGCAGTTCCTTGGTAAAAGACCGTAAGGTTTGTTACGGCCTTCTTGACAAGTATTTTTGGTCGAGAAACAACCGTAAGTGCATAAACTAATGGTTGTTATGAAAAATCCTAATTTGTTCTCACGACATCAGACAGAGCACCCTCCATATACCCTAGAAATGATTTGCCATTGAAAAATGATGAGTTGTTCGATTGATTTTAAAAGGAAACAGTTCTTCTTGATTTTCTCGAATTCAAGTCAAATATACTTAGGGTCTTCTTGCTTTGGACGGCAGAAATTTCATTCCAAATTGTGGTAACTACAACAAGTAATTTTCTTTGCGTGTAAATTTGAGAGGCAACCATTTGCTCTTCAGCAGGCTGGCATTCGGATAATATTTGAGATACGGCCTTGGAATTTCGACAGGATATTCTTAAGGGCACAAACTGTTGAAAAAGGTACAAAAAATCGATTTTTTTTAAAGTGTCACAGTGGTATAGCCCCTCAATGAGTTTGAAATAACTCGAGTTTTTAATTGACTTCTTTCTTAAGAAAAAAAATTCGAGGAAATCACTTTATTTCGGAATTCGCTTGATGAAAACCTCCTATGAGTTTCAAACCAATTTTTGTATGAAAACCATTTTACGAGAATATTGTGTGGGAAATTCAATACAAAAATATGTGTGTTGATTGTTCCCAAACTTTTGTACTGAAATCAATAGGCATATTTTTTACAGTGTACTTGAAAATATTTAGAAAAAGTTCAAAAAATTCGGAGAAGTTCGGAGTCCAGTAGTTGGAACGAAGTTTGAAAGAAATCAAAGAAAATTAGAGAAATTGAGAGTTTTAATTTCTCCTATATATCTATGCAAGTAGGAAAATTTTTAGAATTATATACAATTTATATATAAATTATATATAATTTCGAATATTTTTCCACATGTAATGAATTTGAATTTTACTATTAACATACAATAAACATATTGATAGTGCAAAACATCGAACTTACTCATCTAAGGACAAAGACCAGTGATTGCCATCCTTCTTCAAATAAAAATTTTATATAAAAAAGGATCGATCCTTTTCAAGGATCGCATCGCTAATAAAAATTATTGGATATTACAAAAACTAATCTTGAAATATCAATCACAATATTAAGAAAATTCAATATATTTCTCACTGAGATAAATGAGTTTGATGTTGCGATACGCGAATCGCGTATACGAATTCAAACTTTAGCGGCAACTATCGGACCCTCTATACAACGGTACTCAATATTTAGATTTGAAAATATCCCACCGTATCGCTCGAGAAAAACCACTCGGTACCTTTTTATTCATTATTACTAATGTTAAACGAGCATCCGACAATTGATCGATGACAGCGAAATACGACGAATGATAAATAGCAGTAAGTCCGATCAAGAATCGAAACTTGACTCGTGCAACAGGGGCTTTAAGAAAGTTTAGTACTTGATGTATATAGAGCCAACCACGGCGCGATGATCGGTGATGTATACCAGCCTTACAGATCTTGTTTCTCCCTCTCCCACGATCTCCGCGATGACTATACACACGCACGCACGTACACATAGACATGAGCAGTCGACCCCCACCCAGAGACTCCAGATTGGCTCCAACCAAAGCTAGTAAGTTGCCAAGAAGAAGCAACAGGCCAACACGCCTCGCCTTTGCTCGGCTCGGCGCTTCGGCGACGTGCGTAGCCCAGCGACCTGTGCCAACAATTAATATCATTCTTATGTTTTGTGTGCGTTTTTTTTGTCTTCTACGTTTTCCCCCTCCTCCTTCAACGACAATAATAACGGAGTTACAGTAGTTCGGTTAACAAAAAGACGTCTCGCGAGTGTCGTTTTGTGAGTTTACAAGGAGAAGAAAGAAGGGACAAGAGACCACATACGATATATTACGTCGACATGTTCTCTCTCTTTCTTCAACACGAAGAATAGCCTCTCGTTTCCCTCTCTCTCCGCCACGAGTTCTCCGAAGTGCTTTAATGTCCGACCCTTGCCATCCGGCCGTCTCGCCGAGCCAGGAGCGAGTATTGTGGCTTAACACTTAATATTATTATATTGTACCGTGCCATTTCTGTTTCGTTTCTTTTTTTTCTTTTCTTAATCGCTCGTTTAGAAAAAATAAACAGTACACATATAAAAACGTACATATATATATATATATATATATACATACGCAGACACACACACACACACGCGTATATAAATAAATAAATAACAACCGCGCGTACGTTTAATTTCGTTTTTTGAATCGACTTTTCCGAATGTCGCGAATCTGGTCTTGTGTTGGTGCTGAGAAGAAGAAGAGAAAAAAGTGCTTTTAACGCTTGTTATTACGGTGTTGTGTGTTAAATAAAAAATAAAAACGAAACAAAGTATAAATATATACATATATACAAATATATATATGTACGCGTAAAAACGAAAAAAAGGAAACGTCAAGGGAAACAAACGAAAGAAAAAACAACGGAAAAAAGGAAAACAAAAATCCACACGCGTGAAGAAGAAGAAGAAGAAGAAGAAGACGAAGACGAAGACGAAGACGAAGACGACGACGACGAAGAAAGGGGTTGCATTTAAGTGCCTTAAACGCATCTTTTCCGACCCTGCCTTTCCATTGTATCGAGAAGAAGGAGAAGAAGGAAAAAAAACTTGTCAGCGGCTTGTTGTTTTGTTGTCTCAACGGAAAGAAATAAAGAGAGAAAAGGAGAGGAAAGCGAAGAAGAAAGGAGGAGAATAGCGTGCCATAGCGACGTTCTCTCTTTCTTTTCCTGTAATCATATATGAGATCGAGAGAGAAAGGATAATAAGCGCACACACAGCATTGAGCCGTGATCCAAAATGGCGCTGAACCAGGACCAAGTGGATCAATTATCCAAAAGTAATCTCGTCGTGCGGATAGATCAAAATTCCGAATCTGATTTACAAGCCTTATTCGATAGTGTTTTAAAACCCGATTCGAAACGTCCACTTCAGGTGCCATTGCGCATGCGTAATCTGCCAGAATCGTTCTTCAATCCACCATCGAATGGCAGTAAAAGTCCCTCGATTTCACATTCGCGTGAAAATTCGGCGGATTCCGCCTTCGGTACGGTGGTTGCCACCTCCGTTTCCACGGTTAGCACGGCCAGTGGCGCTGTCAGTACCACGGTCACAGGTGCGGGAGCGGCTACCAACAACAATGGCAGCGGTGGTACCGCGGGTAGCGGTACCGCGGCTCCCGGTTCCAACGTTTCCGGTGCAGGAACACCCGGTTCGGCCAGCACAGCCGGTGGTAGCAATACGAATATCGCGGCCAGCGCGGCCGCCGTCGCAGCCGCCGCGGCAGCCGCGGGTTTAACGGTCTCGCATCCCCGTGCCCATAGCAGTCCCGCATCTTTGCAACAGACTTACGCCTCCGCTCAACAAGCCACGCAGCACGCTCCCCAGCCTCACGCCCCCCGTCATCATCATCATCAAAAACAACGGAGCTATGACGTCATTAGTACCGTCGACGACTTGGGACCTTTGCCTCACGGCTGGGAACAGGCGCGCACCCCTGAAGGACAAATCTATTTTCTCAAGTAAGAGATCCTTTTCTTCCGTTCAATTTTCATGAAACCATCCCAGGTTTCCGGTAATAGAAACAAACAGTCAAGATATCTACATTCTCCAAAGAGAGTTTGTATGTTCATTCTCCATTTTTCATATGAATCCAATATCAGCTGTTTCCTCATAAATGATAAATCGTGAACATTTTGTGAAAGTACTGAAAGTCAGAGAGTACAAACTAAAGATCCAGAATACCAGTTGTGAGAGAATTCATAATGAATTCATTACAGATTTCTCTCTCACGTGAAGAGTACTTTCTTAATTTGTGTAAGTTTTTTTATCTGCAACGTAAAATAGAGATGTATTGTGATCGGGAATCCAACTAATTCCCGTCTCTCACGCTGTAAAAAATTTTATCGGAAAATTCCTATATATTTATGTGAAGTAATTAATACATACATGCGTTAAGAATTTTCCCAACTGGTGCGGAAATTTACTGTGAAATGTTGGAAAAAATCCCATAAAGTTTGGAATTTTCAGATAAATGTATGGAAAATTTCATGTAAATGTACCGGAAATTTTTACAAATACAATAAAGTAATTTCTTCTTCAATGCTTGATTTCGAACAGTAAAATTTCTGAAAAATTATCTGATACAATCTCCCTGGGTGCATCCAATAATTGGCTATTGATTGTAAGATCAATGAAAAATACAGAATGTTCTTGAAATCCATTACATCTCATTACGCCCTAAGAGAGAATATTGTCGAATAAAGATTCCAACCATACTTTCGTGATTTTAGTTACCGCGTTTTCGTCATTTCGATTATATTTTCGGTAAACGCAATCCAAAAAATACGATTGGGAGCTTCTAAAATTTTCTCCCAGTACGTCATTCTACGTGTATTGAAAGTTTGAAATCAGGTCAAGTTACGTTAGGTACGTAACATTAGGTCAAGTTACGTTAGGTACGTAACATTACGTCATGTTAAAGGGAACAGTGAGCTGATGCTGACCCTTTATTCGAAGGCTCGAGGCCCATTGCGTTATCCTATCTTTCAAACCCTTGCATAGCGTCTTGCCTTTGGAAACATTTCCAGCTCCCTCCAAATTTTATCATTCTTCTCGCGTGTTTTTTTTTTGTTTTGCAGCTTCTCCCAGTCCGTTGAAGAAGCTTTGATTTTCCAGTGTTAGACATCGACACAACAGATGTTCCGTCGTTTGCTTTTTCTCATTGGATTCCTTGGAATAGCTGTCTTTTGCGATTCTCCTTCTTTCGAAGGTCCATCCGATAACACACATTACCCGTAATTATTTTTGTAATCATACGATACATACCAGGTTTTTTTACGGCTCAACCACGGTTGAATTGTAGAATTGAACATCCACCACTCGTGTATAAACTGTTGAACAAAATTAACATTGATTGTATAGAGATTATACTGAAATTTAAGATTGTTATGATAAATCTTTGAAATGCGTTTATTCCAAATATGAGATGAATTTTCCAACCAAACTCTTCTGAATATTCACAAACGTGTTGTACTGAATTGGCACAAAAATTAATTCACAATTTTTTGAGCCGATAAACCAATTTAATTCTCTATAGCTGTTACATTTACGGTGTCCTTCGTTAACCAACAAATCAAGCTACTATTTTTTTTTTTTTATATATTCAATTTTGTACCACAATCAATTGCGAATTAACGAGATTTGACTGGTCAAAATACAATAAGTGGCATATGGAACTGTTATTTTGAAGGATCATGTATACTGAGAGAAGAGTTTATTTGTATTTAATAAATCTTGTTTTGGATACGGCGAAATAAATATTTACTACATACAAACATGACTCACTATTCTCAGATAAGGTTTGATAACAGTTAAAAAATGTCATATGAAGTTTTGTAACAGTTAATGAACTTCATTTATAGTTATTAAGCCAAGTTCACTTGGAAAAAATATTTATTTTGCCGTATCCAAAGTAAGCTTTATGAAACACGAATAAACTGTTCTCTCAGTGTAACATTCATTGTCGTCATTGTCACAAAGAGCTTTCAAATAAAATTGATTAATCGTGAATTAATCTAAACGTTCATTTAGTAACGTCCATTGAATGATGGGAATCATTTGTTGTAATTCCTCAATGATTTTTCCTCCATGAGATTTCTCGATTTCTCGAAGGAA
Organism: Gonatopus flavifemur; assembly: GCA_018340375.1. Classification (NCBI taxonomy): domain Eukaryota; kingdom Metazoa; phylum Arthropoda; class Insecta; order Hymenoptera; family Dryinidae; genus Gonatopus; species Gonatopus flavifemur. The sequence goes on from JAFFJZ010000023.1 coordinate 955,935, forward strand.
GAGAAAATTCGGAGTCAACTTCATCCGTTAAGTATCGACCGCATATGGAAAATCTCTGTAAAACCTGATGGATTCACGAATGGAAATATACCGTTTGACATACATTTTTCTATTCACGTATGCAAGTATTCGAGAACCCAAATTCCTCTTCTTCGGCGTGACTCTGTGTAATAAAACAAATTTGAATAATTAAGAGTAAAATGGGTATACGGGAAACAAACTAATAATAATATTGCTGAATTGACAATGACATGATGTATCAAATCACCACGAATATCGTAAAATATATTTACTAGGTGTGTGCGAGTGCTCGAAATTTTCGAGCTACTCGAAAATCTGCGAGTAATTTCTCGATTTTCTTAGAATTATCATGAATTATCATTTGCAAAGGGTAGAATATTCTTAGAGAACATAAGAGATCGTTATCCACTATCACATATAGATTATATTCATATTCATATATATTATATACTTTTCGAGTACTCGGCTCGACTCGACTACTCGCACACCCCTAATATTTACATATTGAAACAAAAATTACCTTTGTCATAATTCACTTCAGCAAACACTATTTGTCTTGCTTTGATTTCCTTATGGAAGAAAATCATTATCAAGTTCGATTGAGAGATTTAGAGAGTATGTCACCGGATCTCCAAGATAATCATCACGATGGAGTACTCGGATTGCCATTTATAATAATTATTCCGTTGAATCCTTGACGTTTTTTTGGAATTTATGACGAAAATATATCTGAGACAACCTTAAAATATTTCCCGTTCAATCAATTTGGGTTGGATGAAATCCCTAAAATGTCATAATTCCCTTTGTCACATCTAGGATAAAAAATACGTGGAAGTAACAAAAAATATTTTCTTCAATAACAACAAAATTACATGTGAAACTTGGAACCATTTTAAAAATTAGCCGATTGAATTCAAATTCCAACAGCATCTTTCTAATACCATTCCGCAGAGAACCACACTGAAAACACATCTTGTTCCTTCCAGCCAAACAAAATTTCAGTTGAAATGAACGCAAAGAAACTTTTTGGTTGGCTGAAATAAAATTTATTTGGGGTGAACAAAATTTGGTTCACAATAATGAAGGTTTTCATACAGACGAATAAATTTTGTTTATCCTAAATAAATTTTATTTCAGCCAACCAAAAAGTTCCTTTGCATTCATTTCAACCAAAATTTTGTTTCGCCGAAACAAACGTTTTCTCAGTGCACGTACGAAATTTTCACTTGGACACTTTAATACGAAAATTTTTCATCGAAAATTCGATCTTGAACTTCAAGTGTCCACCATTTTTAGAAAAATGATCATTTTCAAAAATTCATTTGTGTTTCTCTGCGAAGTTATATTAGGAAAATGCTGTTAAAATTTGGAGTCAATAGAATAATAATTTGAAAAATGGTTTCGAGAGAAACGCGTTTGAAGTTTCACATGTAATTGTTTTGTTGTTGGGCCTGCTGATCAAAACCATTTTTTGCTGGCAAAGTTAGAAAATCGCTGCCGTAGCTAAAAAATTTGTTACTCCGGCAAAAGGGAGCCAGCACAATTAGATTTCGCGGTCACAGCGAACTTGTTTTTTTCTCTATGTTATTTCTACTATTCTCTAAAATTCTTAGAGTGATATTCTAAGGTTTAAGGTTAAAAACTCACAGCTACTCAAATTCTAGAGTCAATTTTTCACTCTAAAGGAGTGAGGGTTCATTCGAAGCAAGTGAAAATCCCACTCGAAGCGGACTGGCTCACTTCTGAGACTTAGTGGAGTGGAACACGTGATTTTTCACTCTTTCAGATTTAGAGAGTAGGAGAAAGGAACAAGAATATAAATTCAAATTTCAGATTTCACCTTAACAGACTTTTGAATAAGAGTTATATTATCAATTTCATATGAAGATTTTTTCGATGAATTTATTGGAAAATTCCATTACCGATGTACGGAAATGCATTGGAATTTTTCAATGGAACTTTTTTGTATTCAACCTTTCACTCATCGAGAGCCCAAAATAACAAAGAAATTCATGTACATTAGATCCACCGAGCTGTAAGTAAAGTAATCATTTTGGAGGGTGACTTCAATGGGATGTGTTACTTGAACTCAAAGGATTGAATGAAGCATTTCGCGTGAGAAAAAGTTCTGAACGGAGATCGTATGGACGCGTATTCAATTTCAATACTTCGTGCTGCACGGTGTGTACTTACATTAATCACTTCAAGGTGGTACAAAATATTCTGAATGAATTTGGTTGAAACTCGGCTTTCGATGATCATCCAGGAAATCAATCCTTTCCCATGCAAATTTTTTGGAATATTTTACGGTGGGTGCATTTTCAACATCCTAATTTCACTTGAAAAGTATATACAACGTTCGCTTTTAAATTTCAAATAAAATCAGAAAAGAAGTATTAAATTTTCTATATTCCATCATTACAAATGTTAACATTCGAAGAGAAAATATTGTATTTCCATGAATATGATTTTTGTCACGAACCCGCCGTAAAGCGGTACCAACGAATTCGATCTTTGACTTTCATAATTGTTTTTTAAAGCTTTACGAGGGAGAAATATTTGCATAGAATGATTTATGAAATCTCACTTGAGCGAATAATTCATAAATCATAATACGCAAACATTTCTTACTTGCAACTTGAACTCGTCATGGAAGGTCAAACTTGCTCCGATTTACGGTATCCGTGTGAACACACAAAAAATATACATATTCATATATACATGAAATTTATGTGCACTCTTGAAAAACACGATTTTCAGAATTTTTGTGACTCGAGGAGTCCCGAGTACAACAATAATGTGAATTTGAAAAGATTACAAATCGCGTCGTACTTTCTACATAGAGAGTGTTACTTGCGAGCATATATATATATATATATATATATATGTACAACTTTGTTGTTCACGTTGGTCAGCTTTCTTCTGGAAATTTTCAATCCGCTCGCATATATCACTTTCCGTATTTTACATGGAATTCATTAAAAACGAGTTCGTTGTGGCTTGGAAAATAATAAGATGAAGATGAGGAGTTTGTAATGTCTCTGTTTTTCAAATTATCAAACACGACCTGTTTCTTTCTCAAAGACTTGAAACTATACACGATACAGTTTGGGAAATGAATTTTCACTTGGAAAGTCGGAAATTACACGGAGAAAAATTTGTAGTTAAATTTACTATGGGACTTTGTAACCGAGGAACGGACTGCACTTCCGATGAAATTTACTATGACGAGACAATAGAAACATGATCAAATTCACTATGTTTTACAGTAAATGCCATTGGAGAGTGATTGGAGTGTTTCTCGGGCACAATAATGACATAGTAAATTTAACTACGAATTTCTCTCCGTGTACGAATAAAGTGCAGGAAGCAACGAATCTGAATTCTGTTCAAAGTTAGTGCTGTCAAAAGCCTTGGAATATTGTGAACTAGTCACAAATCGAAAATCAATTTTGAATTCCAGATTTTATTTCACAAAGAAATGCAACACAATTTGACAATTTTTCAAGTTTTATAAAAGTTCGAAACGATTCGCATATCACATTTTTCGATCGAATATGTGAAATCGATTGAATTACCGTTGATTCAAGTGAATATTTATTTCGCCACCCGCAACCACACACTACGGTTTCAACTTACTCGTTCTCTTTTTTTCAATGCATAGAATAAACGGTTCGCGGTGCCGGATTGCCGTTGAAATATGTTTGTACACGTTTCAAAGTGAAATATCCATTTCGTATAACGCCTCGGACCAAGGGTTTTTGTAGTTTACGCATGGAAGATCTATGTATTGAAAATCCTCGAGGAACTCATCTCCCCCGTGCTTTTTGAGTGGAAAAAAGTTATATTTAGATATCATATATGGAAGTCCATTTACACGCGTTCTTATGCATGAGTGAAATCTCCTGTATGTATAAACTAAAGATTCTTTGTTCGAGCTTTGAAACTACGTCTCCCTGAAACATTTATTGTTTCGCATGAAAATTCAGAGTCAACGCTTTTCTGATTGATTTTATTCAAATATCTTTTTCATTTCTCACAAAACAATTTCAATGAAACGAAGAAGGGATACAATTATGGAATAAGGACTGCCCGATTACGTATTAGAAATTGATGAATTGGAAGTAGTAGATCCAAAGTACCAGGTCCAAGTTTTAGATTGAAATGCCCGTAAGATCATTCACCGATCGTCTACCTTGGACTTCGGTTGAATATACGTGGATGTGTAGTGAATTAAGGGATATTCCACGTCAAGGCCAGGCATGTCGATAAAACATCGATTTGATTTATTGATTGATGTAGTAATCTACATGGAAAAAATGTATTGAAGTTTGAAATCCGCTTGACTTGATTTTACTCGACTTCCAGATGAACATTTAGGGGCGAGAGTGGTCTAACTCGGACCCCCTTATGTTTCTTGAAGACTTCAAACTCAATCAGCTCGCCCGATGCATCCCTAGATACATTATTTGGTACTGATGATTTGTCCGCAAGTTGACGAATATCAATTCATATTACGATTTTTTACAAACAATAATGTGTTTTCAGCATTGCCGCGAAAAATTTTCCATTTTCGGAAAATCCGTGAAAATTGTGTTTCTTCTTACCGATTCGAATAAAGTATTGAATGTTTTCAGATCGGTAGTCATCATTCTTTTTGGGGATATATTCATTTTAGTGATTCATTTCGCAAGTTTAGTGATATTTGATGCAAAATTCGAAGAGAACCTCTGTTCCAACTCGGACCGCCAACAGTGGTTCCAACTCAGACCCCCTATTTTTTCGCATTTTTTATCATATCAAAACGCAAATGTGTTAAGGTGAGAGCATCAATAATCGAGGATGCTCTAGAAGTTTAGACTATCTAGTGAAATTTACCTTTTCTGTTGAAAATTTTGGAAAAATTCGGAAAAAAGTAGGACGAAAACCGCCACAAAACGAAAAGACCCGACTGTTTCGTCCGTTTCGAGGCGATTTTTATCCCAGTTTCTTTATGAATTTTTTCTTTTGAGCCAAGAAAAGAGAAGCATCCAAAATCTCCAAAAAATTGATAAAGAGGCACATAGCGGAAAAACCAACATTTACAACCACTAAAAATCAACCAAGCACGCACTAAGAGAAAAAATTCATTAGCCCAAAGAAATACACTTCGTCGGATTTTGAGTTTTTTGAGTTGAATAACTGATATTCATGGCAATGATGAATTCATCTTTTCTATGAGTTATATCATAGAATTTAATAAACGATTTCATTAGAGTCTTTTTCTTCAAACCAAAGAAATATTTCTTTGAAGAGATATCTAAGACCTTGTTTCAATCATTCCATTCATTGAGAATGAAATTTCCAATTTCATTAAAACTTCAATTCTTGATTTATGAATAATTCTTTTATTTCTATTACTTAACTTTTTAGATATAAGTATAAGATTATCATCTTAATTATTCAAAAATTTTGTATCATTTAATCTTTGCTATGATATTTTACTTCTTGAAAGGAAACGAATGTTTCTTCATCAGTGATAACTAATGATTTCTTTGGATCAAGAAAAATGATATATGTATCCAAAGAGTTTTCATCATCCACAGAAAGATATGGGAATCAATATACTGAGAAAAATAGTCATTGCATCAAAGAACTAAATCTTTTCGGGTTCAACCTCATTGAACGAATATACAATGTTCATTCAAAGATGATCATTTGATAGGAATAATGGATTACGTCGTTGAATGGAAAATTTTATTTCATCAAATCGAAGGAATATTTTCTCAACACAATGTCTTTTCAAAAACAAATGTTGAACTGAATCAATACAATCCATGGATTGATTGAACTACATAATTCATTGAAATGAAGAAATCGATTTTTGAAATCATTCAAAATTTTATTCACTTTCACAAACTGTGATTAGTTTTCGCAAGGTGTCGCCACTTTCTCACAAGCTCTGGCCTGATTGTACGGTTTGTATATAAAGAATTAATGTTGCTGTCCTCCCAGGAAGTAATACTTGATCCAAATAAATAGTTCTTTCAGATTATGACGGTGAATTACAGATCCTTACCCGAAGTGACAACATTGTTCAACCGGCAAGATGGCATGACTCCTCAACCATTCATTAAAGTCTAAGATGATTCAAAGTGCGCAGAATTTCCGTTTATCAAAAAGTTCAGAAGCACTAAAATGGACTATGAAATATTGACAAATAATACAATTTTTTTTATAAAACAAATCTCAAGAATTGCGGATTTGAATACATTACTCGATTGTCACCGTTGAATGAATCCATTTCTTTGAATGGAAAAAATATTCATTTGACTCAAAGTAATCTCTTATTGTTTTCAATGAAATGTTCATTCCGTGAATGAAATATTTTTTCAATCCAAAATAATATAATTCCAGTACCAATGCCCATGACATTAACACAAAGAATCCAATTTTTCTGACCCAAGTTTCACGACATGCTTGTAAATGATTTATTTTGATGATTTAATGAAATAATTTTATAGATACCATTGAATGAAAGTATTTCTTAGAATCAAAGAAATATTCTTTGTTTTAATGAATTTTTTTTTTCTGTGCAAGCAAAGGCAGACGATCGGCCCGTATTAGTGTTCCAGTTTCATATCATGAGTCATCGGATTCAGAATAATTTTTCTCCCCAGTTTTTTCTTGTTGAGTGTCAGTTTCCTCTCTATTTCGATGATGATGTATATTATTTTTCTTAGTGAGAATTGTGACCAACATGTGTGATAAAACTTGATTTTTTTTCATCACAAATCACTACTGTCTATGAATTATTAAAAAAAAAAACCACACGCATACTTTCAAAAGTTCGAAATTCGCAATAAAAAGCTCAAAAAATGGGCGGTCCGAGTTGGAACCATTGTTTATGTTCAGACGATTTATCACCGTATTTTATTTCCAGCCATAACTCAGAAACGATAAGAAATATGTCAAAAGCTTTTTGGACAAATTTGAGGAACTAAAAAATTTTACCAACGGCATATAATACAAGCCGATTGGTCAACATTTGAGAGTTCAATGCAATAAGAAGAAAAGGGGGTCCGAGTTAGGCCACTCTCCCCTACTGATTCAATATGTCCAGGAGATGAGTAAGAAAAAAACAAAAGTTTGACAAAACTCGATTTTATTTTTCAACATAGAGTTGTCTTCGAGGGCGATTCAACGGGTATAGCGATTTTCCAACTTTTCGATACCACTTTTATAGTACGATTTCTCTTTCTCTTCAAAATAGGCCTCAGTTTCAGTGATCACTTCATCATTGGACTTGAATTTCTTTCCAGCAAGCATTCTCTTGAGATATGAAAGCAGGAAAAAGTCGCTGGGGGGCTGAATCTGGAGAGGACGGTGGGTGGGTAAGCAATTCGAACCCCCCAATTCATTCAATTTTGCCATCTTTTTCATCGATTTGTGACATGGTGCATTGTTTTGGTGAAAGAACACTTTTTTCTTTCGCAAATGTGGCCACAGTAAAAGTGCACAATTATAGTCGCTGTTGATGGTGGTTCCTTTTTGGAGATAGTCGATGAATATTATTCCCTTCGCGTCTCAAAATACAGACGCCATGTCTTTGCTCGCTTTGGATTCGATTCGCTGACTGCTGTCCACGCAGCTGACTGTTTTTTGGATTCTGGTGTGTAATGGTGAAGCCACGTTTCATCCATTGTCACATATCGACGATAAAATTCGATTTTATTGCGGTTTAACACCGCCAAACACTCCTCTGAAGCATCAATTCGTTGTTGTTTTTGGTCGACTGTAAGTTCCCGCGGCACCCACTTTGCCCAGAGCTTTCGCATACCCAAATGTTCGTGTAAAATGATAAAAACACTACCATCTGACATATTTAAAATGTTAGCTAGCTCGTGCACCTTCAATTTGCGATCGTTCATAACCAATGTGTGGATTTTTTTAAATGTTTTCTGGAATAACAGCCTCATTTCATTTCAGCAATCCATTTCTCTACACTGAAAAAATCGTATACTAGAATTAAGAATATTCCTCTAAAATATGAGGCTAGTACATGTTCCTGTGAGTTTTAGAGGATTGATGTGGGAGTTTCTTTGAACGTTAGAAGATTTACCACTGATATTAAGAGGAAAATGTACTAGGCTCATATTATAGAGTAGATTCTAATTTTTAGAGTATGATTTTTTGGTGTACCATTTGTCTCGGTGGAGCAGAGTCCGGATAATGTTTATCAAGCCATTGTTTGGTTTCCACTGTATTTTTGTTCATCAAAAAGCAATGCCTTATCAAAACTCAAAATTCATTTTTTTCCATTTTTTTTCAATAACAAAAGTTGCTTCACACAAGATGCTATAACTCACGAATCAATAGTCAGATCGCTATCAAAATTACACACGTATCGTTTGAAGGTTAGTACTAAATAAAAATCGTATGAAAAAGACTCTAGTAACGCCATCTATGTGTCATCCTACGGACTTTTTGAATGGACTGTTATTCAAATGTTTCTCAACAGTATTCAACTTGTAGAGATAATAAAAACATTCGAATTTATTTTCATCTGTAGTCGAGTAAAATGAAGTCGACTGGATTTCAAACTTCGCGGGAATGTCCCTATGTCCCTGTTTCATTCAACTTTAGGTAATTTTCCGCCAACACATTTCCTCCGTGTAACAGAGAGATTTTTTCTCAATCATTCTGCTGGAATCACCTGCGGTTTTCGGAAGTTTCACATTTCGTGAGTCTGTCATCCAATTTGAAAGCCTATAGATCTACTTGTATTACCATAGCTACGCAAGTTTCGTCAACATGAACCAGGGGTCATAAATTCAATCATCAAACCCGGAGAATAATTTTAGCCTCTCCAAGTACGAGGTAGCGAAACTATCAAGTTGCCAGACCAATGAGAGAGCTCTTGCAATAGTGTTAGTATACATGTGTCTCGGTGTTTTCATACATGTGTGAAAAATTTCAGACCGGGGCCGTTTTGACTTTACGGGTTACTTTGACGTATTTTCAGACTACTTTTGACTGGGAAGAAAGTCGGGGATTTGGAGATTTATGGAACCAAAAAGAAGAATTACATTTCAATTAATAAATAACAAAATGAGTTTGAATGACGCGGTGAACGTAACCCTAAAATCTGTCATATTAACCCCGATTTGTGGTACATACTTTCGTTATCCTGTACTGTGAAAAATAAAAGTGCAGTTTCCCTTAAATTTAGTGGCAGCAAAAATCTCCTCTGCATTTTGGAGGAATTCTCCTCCAAAAGGAGATAGAAAATTCTTCCTTTTCAAAGGGAATTTCTCTTCAAATGAAGACGAATTCCCCCAGAATACAGAAATGTTTGCTACCGCGAAATAAGGGGAAAATTCCACATTTAATTCTTACAGTGCTCGCTTGGAGGTGCTGAGATAGTTCTCAGAGTTTGATTATCGAATTTGAGGCTCAAATTTTTATAAAAATTGTCAGATTTCCGAAAGATGGCTTTTCTTGAACCGAATCGATTCTTTTTGTATAGAAAAAATATTTAGCTTTTATAAATTTTGATAAAATATCGATAAAAATGTGAGAAACTCTGGGTAAACTCTGATGGAAGAATTTCGATGAATATTATTATTCAAAAAAATTCAGCATATTTCAAGAATTTCAAAATTTCCATTCTAGAGCATTTTCGACGTATTTGAATCGTCCTCGCATCGTGTAGTTCGAATTTGAGATAAAATTGGTGAATACAATGTGGAGCCACCCGGTGAACATACGATGGTATCGAAAAAATGTCTGGATTATTTTTGCTTCGGCGTTGCTCCGCCGATCTCGCTCATCCACTTCAGACCCACGGAGTGTGACGTGACAGCGATGTGTCTCGTCGGTAGCGGCGCGGGTGTATTGCACTTTCAGAGTGTTGCCATGATATTAAATTCACAACTATATCAGTTTTAATACTTTCCTTCCATCTTATACATTCAAAATAAGTGATCTTAACCTACATCAGTTTTGTAAAACAAGAAATTGAGATTATGGTTCATCCCTACAGAGAAAAGTATTCAAATTTCGTTCGGTTTACAGAACTGACATTTTTTTTTACCCTACATTTTTGGAATTTCCCCTTTTTAGAGGAAATGAAGGAAAATCTCTATTAATGCAAAACAACAAAGGCACGACAAGGCTCCTTTCGTATACTATATTTAAAATTTACGTATCTCAATGTTTACAAATACATAGTGTCTGGTGCTGTGTACGTGGTTCCCAAGTGGTTTCTGTTGCATCTACGGAAGATCTCCTTCATTTCCCTAGTTCTTATTTCTCCAACAACGTCCTATCTTCATTGTACCGAAGTCTCGGGTAGAGGATTGATAGTTTCCACAGTATGAATCCATCGATAACCAGCAGCCTGAGAGGATTAAACGTGGAGTTGTATGGAAAAAACAAATTCGCTAATGTCGCTTCGGATAGCCAAAAATTAGTTACGAAAACCATTTTTAGCTGTGACAGCGAAAAATATGTGTTGCTACAACAGCACAAATATTATGGTTAAATTGTTTGGTTATCCAAATTTTAAGAGAAAAACCTCTGCTATAAAAACTGATGAATAACTATAGCTGCAATTATTTCAGCTGTAGCAGGATCAAAAGTGAATAGCTGATACAGCAAATTCTATTTTTTTTCGTGTACTAATCAAAACCTGCAACAACGTAAAATGTAGCTGCCATGGCTGATTCTTAATTATCCAAGCATCAAAGCATTTTATTTTCCCGTGTATGGTGTGTAATACTTTCCACAATCTTTCCCAGCATTTTTTATTCAACGTCCAGCAATTTCCCAAAAAAAATCTCCAAAGTGACTGGCATTTCAGTAAAATCATATACAAAGTCAATGCAAAAAGAAATAAGATCGCAAAGCCAACGACTACCTCCCCTGCGCAATAAGTCATATATTATTATTGTTATTAATCAGGCATCGCGGAACCCAACGCGAATCGCCCTGATTCGAATTTAGAGAGGCGTCATACACGAGTGCGTACATACATAAACCATAAAAAGAACCATAAAGGAGTTGAACTCTCACTCTGTTCAATTGAATGAACGAGGGAACGTTATGAGAGTCCTGGTGTAAACGCCCTGTATATATGGATACATTCGTTCATTATGTATACGAGGTCTGCGGTTGTCCGATACTACTCTTTTTCTCCCTCCAACATGTTGCTTGCTTCCCCTACTTCCAACCTGTTGGTGGTGATCCACCTGTGCCGCCGCGTCGTATCGTGGCTGCTGGGATTCCCACGTGTCACCTGTCGTGGGAAACTGTATGTGCATCGCTCTCCGTAGCCACTCTACAACACAAGAGAACCCCTTCTTCTCCCTCTCTTCTGCTTCTTCTTCTACTACTTCTTCTTCTTCTTCTTCTTCTTCTTCTTCTTCTTCTTCTTCTTCCTCTACCATACCACCAACAACGAGGAGGAGAGAATCTTCTCAGTGCTGCTTTGTGACCTTCCCTCTTCCGTACCAGGATATTTGTCTTTGAATTTATATTATGGAAAAAATACATACATATATTCTTTGTCCCTAAACAATAAAATTTTCTCTCCAAGATGCGCACGCGTTAATTTTGTCGTGTTTCTTCTTTCTCATGTTTATAGAAAGAAAAAAAAACAACAAAAAAAGAAAGGAAATGAAAATTTTCAACTGCGTCAATCGACCACGCTTCATTCGAATCCAGAGGCCTGTCGATGTTGCTTCGTATTCGCTTTTCATTTTCATTGAGAGACACTCTTTTACCTGTGTGTGTTTGTTGACCCTCTACCTGAAACTGTTTTCGGTGCTGTTACTAGGCACCTTGAGTTCTTCTTTCTCTATTATAACCAACTGAAATATGAAATTCGTGTTGAAAAATGAGTGAAACTGTACGGTTTCGCTCCTGTGAAGAAGTTTTATGTAAACCGTTTATGTAATGAATTGTTATGAATTATAGAAAGAAAATATTCTCATATTTGTAGCGTAGAAGAATAATTATTCTTTTTTTACTTTTCTTCCACAAAATTTTGAGTCAGAGCGATTAATGTTTTCATTCTCTATACAGTCCTGCAAACTTTCCAGTCGAAAATTTGTCGAAATGAATGAAATCAACACAGAATTGATCATATTGAAAATATGAGTACACAATCACGGTTGATTATTTTTTTTCCTTCGTTCTTAATTGAATATCAGCGAAAAAATACGATACTTAGCGTTAATGCAAGCCGTACAACTATTATCGATAAAATGCGTTATTCCCGTATCACACTTGTCGTATATCAAGACAATGGCTTTCCAAACGTTTATCACACGTTTTAAACGTCAGGTGCGAATGATTCGCTCAAGGCTTCTCGCATTTACCTTTATTTTCATTCGCAGATGCAAACAAATGAACGATAATATTCAGTCTTTGAAAATTAACTTTATGATAAATTTTTGATAACATTACTTTCCTTATGAAAGTTGAATACAAAATTATAAACAATTCTTCCGTGTATAAATCATTATCGATACATCTATGATTATGATGATGATGATGATGATGATGGTGATGATGATGATGAGGGTCGTATGAAATATGTCGCATTTGTTATTGTAATACAAGATAAGATAATAGCTCAAACGTGTGTCGTCGTCGTCGTCGTCGAACTTGATAAATGTGTATCTCATATTCTTTCTCATATAAGCAGAAAGGTGATCAAATCAATATATATTATTATACATTTTATATAAGATTTATATACAAATATTTTTTCCAAAGTCCAAACAACACAGCTGAGAATTTTACTACACGGAGCAGCGCTCCTGGTAAAGCATTCTCTAACTTCTCGTCTGTGTATAACTGCCTATTACTTTGCCATCATTCCGAGGCTAAAGACCTCGATGACGACAACACACACCTGTGTATTACCTATAAACCTAAGAATCTTCGCAGAGACAAACGGAGGATATCTAAGAGCGAGCAAAGATTCAGCGATAGATAAATCTCTGAATGTGAGGAAAAGTACAATGTTTGATGCGTGATCTTTGTAATTTATCCATGGCAATACAAAATATTCATCAGAGATTCCGTTGTTCATTCAGAATTTCTTTATATCAATTCGAATTTGAATTCGTTTTTACTTTTCAGGACAAAAATGTCTCAATGACGAGATATCGTTTCTGCATGTTGCACAACCCTGTTGAAAATGCCAGGTAGAACCGGGCGAAAAATTGTTATCCAGCTTTGGACGGTTGTTCCATGTAACCCGGTTTTGGCCGCCAATATTTTACCTGGTGCTGCCAAGCATTTTCAGCAGAGAAATTTTACGATACTAACTATTGCTTCGAAATGTACGCAAATATTCTGAAATGCCAGAGATATGATCGACTGAACACTCTTTGGAAACAAAATACAAGAATCGATCTTGTCGAAAAGTGGCAATCCTAATTAAAAATTATCAACGCACGATGAATCAGGCGTGCGTGCGTGATTGTCAAGAAACTAAATAGAATTATTTTAATGATTTGGAATGTTCTCTGAAGTAATTTTTTTTTTCTTTTACAAAAACTCTGTAAACTTTGCGCCAACTTACCGCTGATCGAGTGAACCATATAATAAGGAGCTCGCGTGCGGAATTGAACATCGCCACGGTATCGGAAGTTAGGGAAGTCTCGACAATGGAAAAATCTGCATTCCCATGGGATTATCATGACTCGCTCGCTTTGAACTTATACAAAAGTCATGATGGTTCGTATTACTCGCCTCGCTCGCATTTCATATTGGATAGCTAGTTGATCAAACAGGGTGCATGCGGAAATTTTAGCTGGCTACATGAGGAAAAATTATAAGCAGGAACAATTTTGAAGTATGAAGACAATTTAGTTGAATTATCAAAGTTTGTTTTTAAATGGTGAAAAAGAATTGTCCCTGTCCCAGAATTGAATTGAAAAACTTCAATGGAATTTTAATGGAACAAAATAACAATTTTTGCTAGCAAATATATTTGTGTAATTAAAGAATAATTCTCAGCGTCGCAATACCGACGGTGAGAAATAATGATTTACATGGAAATAAAATGAGATTTAATTCGAAGAATATTGTTCGCCCAGGACATCGCTGGTTTAAGATCTTGTGTATTAGAAATGAAGATACCCCCCACAAAATGAGCCTCGCTGGAAGGAGTTGTAGAGATCCGTATCCGTATATTCTGTATCCAACGGTGATCCTTGACGGGACTTCGTACCTTTCAGGCTCCCCGTGGTTCCCGAAAGAAGGTCATTCACAAATATTTTTCCTCGAGATCGAAGTACGAGATTTCCAGTTAAGTTACTTGAAAGCACCTCTTTCAATTTAGCCGACCGATGCAAGGAGGGAAGTTCTCGAATCATCATTGAATCTCCAATGACAGCGTAATGTCTTCGTCGTGTGTGTCAAATGTGAAAGATAATCATTTTATAACTTTTTCTTTCGAACTTCAGTAGAGTACAATATTTGATTGTCTATACGATGTTTTCATACTATGCAATTAATGAGTATTTTCATATTAAGAATTTTGGTTTGAAAATTCTCTTACCGTCTTAGCAACAAGGAGACAAATTCTTCAGATAATTATCATCCAATCGTTGAAATTAATATGAAATATCATTACACATAAGATTTTGCAGAATTTCTACTTATCTTCTGGTTGCTGAAATTACATAATCATTTTTGAGCAAAATTCTATTGAACCATATATCATTATATACAGGGTGTTTCATAGTTCACAGAAAATACTTCAGAGGCGTTATTTTGCAGGCAAAATGCGATAATTTCCCGTTTGGAAAAAAAATTTGTTGAAAGGCTTAGTTTTTGAGCTATGAGCATTTTTAGATTTTTTTTCGAATGCAAATAACTCAGAAGCATTATGTTCTACATTCTTGAGCTTAACGCCATTTTCTAAGTTGGAAAACGCCGGATCTGTGGAAACAAATTCAACTATCTTATCATTCTTTGCTCCGGAACTATAGTAATTTCAAGTTGCTGAATTCTGATTAGCTAGAAACCAAAAAATTTCAAATCGCTGTAGCTCTGAAACAAAGAATGATAGGATAGTTGAATTTTTTCTCCCAAAGAACCGGTGTTTTCCAACATGGAGGATGGTGTTAAGCTCAGGAATGTAGAATATAATGCTTTTGAGTTATTCAAATTTGAAAAAAAAATCTAAAAATGCTCATAGCTTACACGGAGAAAAATTTGGGGTAGCAGATACAGCAATTGCGATGAATTTGACAAAATCCACATGTAAATATAGGGATAGCATTTCTGCGGTGGAAATTCTACATCATTTTTGCTGTAAATTGAAAACGTCGCAATTCTACCGCAATCTGATGTAATTTTAACATACGCACTTCATAACTATCACATACATCAAATGTAAATTCTATTGTCGTGATGAATGAAATATAAACAGTATGACAAGCGATATTTACTTCAAATTTATGAAATTTGTACATCAGTCTGATGTAAAATACATGTTAGGATTTTTGAATAAAATTTCAATCGCTCATTCATATATTTTATGCATAAGCGAGAACTACGATAATAACTACAACAATTTTTGTTAATTTTCCAAAAGCCACAAAGATGGGGATAAAATTTAGGTGATTAAAATTTTACATTATTTGCGCCGCATTTTTATGAATTTTCACTGACAATTGAAATAAAAAAAATTGTATCTTCCCAATTAATTCTTGCTGTTGTGTTTTTTGT
Source organism: Gonatopus flavifemur (assembly GCA_018340375.1). Classification (NCBI taxonomy): domain Eukaryota; kingdom Metazoa; phylum Arthropoda; class Insecta; order Hymenoptera; family Dryinidae; genus Gonatopus; species Gonatopus flavifemur. The sequence continues at coordinate 971,688 of JAFFJZ010000023.1, forward strand.
TGAATTTGCAATGAGACAATATATAGAAATGCAGTTTTGAGCAGTGAAATGAACTTTAATCACTCAGCTTGAATTATCTCACATCTTACATATTACATATTACAATAAGATACAATACAATGTTATGTCGCCTTATTCTATCATTATCACTAACCGTACGCTATGGGTGGAGATTCAAGTTTTTAATATATATCAAATGTAGGAACAAACTGATACTCGCGGAAAACTGTTGAAACTGTTTGCGCCATCTTTGTGACGCGATTTTAATCATTTTGAACTAAAAGGAGTGTTACAAAGCTTCTCAGTAGTATTACCAACACAGGCGAGTAGTTTTTGCAGAAGCAATTGTTGAATACACATCAGATTGCGGTAACTGTATATTTGAGAATGAGAATAAAATTCCTGGGAAATAAATCAGATTATCATTCAAAAAAGCATGAGTAACATTAGCAACTGTACTTGTTGAATGTACATTGGATTGCTGTAGAATTGAATAAGTGGAAATGTGGTTGAGCATGCCTTATGACATCACGTTCGTGAAAAGTAGATTCAGTCGAGTGTAATGGAAAATTTACATTGTTCGTGGTCAATAATATCATAATAAATATATTTTTGGGTTGGCGTAATTTTTACAATCTTCCAAAGCAATGATCATGTACGTATCATGTGAGTTTCATCAAAATTAATGTAGAAATTACATTTAAAGTTTTATCTATGCACTGATGTTAAATTTACATTATAATTTTTCTCCGTGTATATTAAAAGCTAAGCCTCCAAAAAATTATTTCCAAATGGGAAATTTTTGCATTTTGGATGCTGAATGATGCGTCTGAAATGTTTTCAGCGAGGTATGAAACACCCGGTATATACAATTCTTTCCCATTCATATATAAATAAAATATAATTCAGAAATTTTATCACTTGAGTTTTCACTAAATTATATTCTTGACAAATACGTGCTATAATAAAGCATCCATATTCTTATTACAAATACTTTACTGCACCTTACAGAGAATTTCTTTTATTCCGAGTGCGTGAATAATAGAAAATCATACAAGTAAAGTCTTTAAAATCATGTTAGGTACGTATAAGCGTGACTATTTTACATCTGTTGACATTTTGATTCACATTATGGAAAGTTCATAGTTAAATGTAGCATGGATTAACATGCCCTTTCCATTTTATCTTTCCAGCCGGTTGGCTAGAGAGGGAAGAAAGTCCACATCATCGTAATCTAAAGATCCCATTTCGAATATCGAGGTGTTAGATTCAATTCCATGATTGATATATTTTGTATGTTTGATATTCTTGGAATGACCATGAGTGCAAACAATTTTCTTTTTAAAATAAGTACACGGAGAAAAATGCAGGTCGAAAATATAGGAATCTTTAATAAAAATTTGAGAATATTCTTTGTTAAAATCTGAGAATTTTTCTTAAATGCATAATAAAGACAAAACGGTCCACTTCTTTGTGGAATTGTATTCGAAAAACAATGAAAAATCATCAATACTTAATAAAGAATAGAGAAACATATGAACTTTCCAAAAGTCGCATACGAAATTTCACAAAGTGAATAGTAGGATATTGAAATTTTGTTACTATTTTTGTAAAATTTCACGCGTGACTTTTGGAAAGTTCATATGTTTCTCTATTCTTTATTAAGTAATGACAATTTTTCGTTGTTTTTCGAATAAAATTCCACAAAAAAGTGGACCGTTTTGTCTTTATTATGCATTGAAGAAAAATTCTCAGATTTTAAGAAATATTCTCAAATTTCTATTAAAGATTACTATATTTCCGACCTCCATTTTTCTCCGTGTGTACCGAAGCAAAACTCTTTGAATTGTCGAGAATTTCAATGATCTTGAATAAACGTCACAATTGTTGACATTTCAGGTGCATATTTTCAAACTCTTGCAATTTTCATATAAAACACGAATTTTATGCTCCATTTGCGAATGAAAAAATGCTAGGACCGCCATTGTCAAACGTACCTTGTACAGAATTCATTATTTCTATCTCAATCGAAAAAATTGAGAACAAACTAGGAAGTCATGTGTCGGTTTATTAACAGCCTCGGAGCATCAGAAAACGAATGAAACTTTGCTACGTAGTTTTCAAATTACGCTTCAAATGTAAATTCAAACCCTAAAGTAATTCCAGAACATGAGCTCAATTTTCGCAATGTACTTACTCAGCGGTTCAAGAAAGATTTCATGGCCTTTGACCAAGCATTTCTCAATGAGATTTTCCTTAACCGAAATTTGAATATTGTAAATCTGTTCTGCGATGAAATTCTGTTTGATTCATTTTGAAACACTGAAAAATATTCCAACAAAATGAGATTGAAACAATTGTCCACAAAAAAACATGATTTCGTTGATTTCAAGATGATAATAAAAAAAAAACCTTATCGTGTGTACGTATCAAGGTTTCCAAGCACTGTGAGATTAAGAGTCGGATATTACTCGTAGAATAAACAAATATAAAGAGTTATGCAATACTCCGCTCTTCTATTGTAGTTGTTCAAATAATTATCTTCCGTGGCATTTGATAAATCAGTTGTAAAATCAAATGTTGGATATCGAAGTAAATAACGCTGTTTTAACTTCGCTGTGGGTCTTGTTGAAATTATGTACTAACATACACCTTCCGAAAATGTTATCTTTACAAACAACGTGATTGTGGATCAAAGACAGACGATTCCGATAAACATTCGTTTCGTTTTTCAATTCATTTTATATATATAAATAAGATACGGAAAAAATAAATTTATATATAATTATCTTCGTATACTTGTTCATCTTGTGCTATATATTTTTCCTGAGACGCAGGTCAATTTTTGGTAATTGCATGCATCCGGAGAGAAAATACAGTATAGTTGGGTGAATTTATTACCATCCTTCTTCTGTCATAACTTTAACGGTAGGACCGCAGTAAAACGTATACATACTGCTGTGAAATCCGCAGTGAATTTGTCTTCAGATTTACAACAGGACTTGGTTGGTACCTTTACATCACTGATTTTGAACATGAGATGAATTCAATGCGGAGCCCCCCATTCGTTATACTTTGCGGAAAATTTTTACATAGTTGAATATTCGAAAGGATAGGTGTGAAGAGTTTTGAGAATTGGTTTTTGAACGAATTGGAAGGATCAAAAATGATAGAGATGAGATATGAAATTTTATTCCATCAAATGAGTTACTAAATATTTTTGTAATTTATGCAAACATACTTCGATTGTATAGAAACTCGCAATAGGTATTCCTCCAACAAGGAAATGCATACACGAGAGTAAGAAAAATGTCAGAAAAAGAGACGTCCATCGTTGGAAGCCGGGCTTACGAACCCATACGAGGTCAACTGAGATCTGATTAGAATATATACTTGTTTGAGGGGATACTAGCGCCGGGACTTTAGTCAAATCATTCGCGTAAGATTTCTCCACGATATTTTGAAAATATTCAAGTATTTTAGAGAAATCTCACAGGAAAAATTTGACTAATGTCTTGGCGCTAGTATCTCCTTAACATCACATACAATTCATGAGAAACTTGGAATATCTAATCTGTTACAATCTTGATAATAATTCACTTTCCCACAGATTTGTATATAGAATTTTGAATTTTCATTCTCCAAAAACGTTATATTACACTTACTGATATTTAATGCCAAATTTTTGCCAAATTCGATTGAATCTTGTACAATGTTTTCTGGTTAACTAGATTTGGTTACTCATTGAATTTTCTAAATTCAATTATTTAGTCTCCGAAGTGAGTTTGTCCGCTTTGAGTAGGATTTTCACTCGTTTCGAGTGAAGTCTTAATCTTTTACAGTTAAGAATTGACTCTAGAATTAAAATAGTTGCGAGTTCCTGGCCTCAAACCTTAGACTATCCCTTTGAATAGGAGAAATTTTGCTCGGAAATTCAACAAGCTCACTTCTGGTTGATCTTTGTCTACGTTTTTATCCGGATTTTGGTAACAAAACTGTAGATTTTTCAATAAAATTCCATGAGATTTGATTGATCTTTCATTGACAAATTCGGTTTTGTTGTTATTATGAAAACATTCTCTTCAGTTGCTTCCAACTAACACAGTGGACGGACCCTAGTAGAAATTATGATTGGAAATTAGATGGACCCCAGCTAGTTTTCCTAGATGTTAGGTTGGTTTTTAGCTAGTTTTGTAACGCACTTTCTAGCCTGTGCCCATCCAGAAGTCCCAGGGAATTAGAAATGTGAAATCACACCTATGGATAAGGTAACAATGTATTCTGACATGTAATCTCAAGTCAAGAACGTTGGGGCTTCCTTTTATTCTTCCGACCGTGTTCATGGACTATCAATGTTACTGTACGATCAGTTGACGTATGAAAAATCTACATAAACCAACTTAATGTTTGGGCATTAAAGTCAAATTGGCTGAAACGTGTTATCCAGTTGCCCCCACGTGGGTCCCATCTAGTACGTGGATGGTAAATGGGACGTCCAGACAAATTTCTACCAGGGAAAACACATATCATTAATAGATTCTCCATTGAAATGTCGATTTCAATTTATAAAATGGTGTGTAAAATTCCGCTCGTCTATTGCCAATTTCTTCAAACAATCATGCTCATTGAATTGTTTATATTAAAAACTATAATTGACGAAGTTATTTATATTATCAACAGTTTTCGACTGCGGAACTCGTAACAACGCAAACGCGATTGAATCCGTACTGATTTTGACACCAGATTCCTTACAGTGGAGAATTTTTAGCTGGTTCTTGGTCGTCGAATACCCTCTCGTACGAAAGATAAACACAACGTAAGAGAAGCTTCGTTTTAGATTCATCAACTAATGTAATAATTATCACATTCCGTTGTGGCATACAAAAAAACAAAAAACGAAAAGAAGACGGCAAAAGTTCGGTTCGTTTACCCCACTCGGAGAGTGAAAGCGCAGAAGAGGAAGCGGGAGACCTAAACGTTTCGATGAATATTTTTCCGGCACGAGATACACGATCATCCCCTTGTCATACGCTATTCGTGAATGAAATTTCTGCGAGTTTATATGTCGGGATTCAGAAAGTATATGTTCTCTCGTATTTCTTCGTCTATATGTAGAACGTAACGCGATTGATATACGCCTGAGCGTGTGAAAGAAAAGATAGTCTTCTGATTCATACACCCGGCATCACTCGTTTATAGCTCTCGTCGAAAAATATCTTTCCTGTCGTTTGTCGTTTCTCAATGTTCTTTTCAGGTGTCTGATTTGAAATTCATTGTGCACCCACGGAAATTTTCTCTTTAGAATTGATTACTCTGCGATTCTTATCTTCGTGCGTTATTCGCGGTGATTTGAAATTCATCTGGGACAACTACGATGACATAATAATTGATATTAACAATCATGAGCAGCCGAATGGATGCAAATGAGAAAAAGTACAAAAAAACGAAGGGGACGAGAGAAGAGAGGAGAAGAGAAGAGATCGTGTGTAGTCACATCTTTCATCTACAGAGCCTGAAGAGTTCTCTCGAAGTCAGTCAGTCAGTCAGTCGGTGGTGGTAGTGGCGATGATGATGATGATGGTGGTGGTGGTGGTGGTGGCGGCGGTGGTGGTGGTGGTGGTGGTGGTGGTGGCGGCGCGCGAAAATGTCTATTTACGAGTTGTCCGGCGCCGTGATGTCCGGAGTAAAAATACATCGTCTTAGTCTGTGTGTTATCCACAGAAAACCCTCTTGTAATTCTCAAACTGCTCCTCTCCCCTTCCCATTTTCTCTTCGTCTCTCTCGGTTCTTTGCCTACGTTGGCAAAACTCTTCTTTTAACCCGCAAACGTTGGGATCCGGCCAACTTGCGCTACTCTGTAGAAGAAGAAAAAAAGAAAGAAAGAAAAATATAGAGGACATGATAGAACCTCTGTAATTTCCGATTGGGTGTAAGATTTGAAATTTAAGACTTGGTTAGATTAATATACGTGTACACGTATGTTCAGTTATTTTTGCATATTTTATATCCAGAGATTTATATTTGTATGTTATCGAGACCATTTTTCGTCCATTTGAATGATATGGGTATGAGGGAGAGAGGATCGATACGTTTTAGAGTTCATGTGTACTCGACTGGCTAATACTATGTAGGTATATATAATACATCTTTTCAGTTACAGATGTAGCCTTTTTTCAGCTTCCAAACAGATATCACCCCCTGAATTGGCTGCGTTTTCCCTTGTGAATTGACTGGAATTCAGCTTTTCAGCTTTTGGCTGTATTTTGGATTCAACCGTGACATGATCCGAATTCGAGACTTGAGCAGAATTTTGTTCAATTCCGTATCTCCCTGTAATTACTCGTGGTCCTCGGAATTAATTGAAAAGCTTCATCGCAGATCAGTCAATTTTAATAACCTTTGAACCAGAATCAAGGTGTTTGGACATAAAATTTCACAAGTTTTTCCTCATTTCAGGGTCGAACCCCGTCTCCAAATCCTGAGGGAATATTTCGTTGAAGTTTGAACAAGAACACTGAAATAGTAATAACGTCCCTAGCATGTATGAATTCTGGCCCAATCTTGGGCCCATATTGGTAGGATGAGGCCCATGGTACATACATGCTAGGGGTGTGTAACCTTCATATTTCATTCAAGAAAATTGATTTCGTCTTTGTTTTGTTTGATATTTGATTCTAAAATTCGTTTCAATAAACGATCCAAAATAAGAATTTTTTTCTCCCTTTGAGGCGCTATTCTGCCTTTTGGGCGTGAAATCCTTTAAAAAGTGAGAACAAAGTTCACCAATTATTGATGGTACGAAAGTTCCTTCATCGATGACTGAACTTTGCTGTCAGCATTCTTGGTCGGAAAATTTGATATAAAAATATGTAAATCATTGCATTGAATATTATTCGTAAACAATAATTCCATACATCTTTCAGTTGTAACTCATAAAGATAATCCTCACAACAGTTTGATGGGAAAAAAATGTTAGAGAATATGTATTCTTGCGTGTGGGTGCATACTAATGGAAAGGTTGGCTCAAATTTGGGCGCAAATTTGGCTCGTAGATCACGATTTTGGCAAAAGTGATTGAGTAATCAGAAGAAGTTCGACGCGTGCCAAACACTTCACATTTTTGTCCCAATGTAAATTTTGAATGAAGAATCATTTGAACAACATCATAATGTAAAAGCATGAAATTCGATCCACAGGATCCGTTTCATAAGTAATTAGAATGATTCTGGAAAACTTATTTTTATTCGAATTGAGTAGTATGTACTGATATAGAAATTAAAATTCAGCAGCCCCATACTGGCGCAGTACCGTTGTCAAAATTATCCAGTCTGACAAATTCGAACAGCCATCGCAAGACCAAGTGGATTCGACGGTACTCATCCGGAGTCAAAAATGTTCCTAAATAATTCAAATGAATGAACTTGTTTTTATATTTTCTGAAAAATTCTACAGGAACAAGCAAACTGATCATCGGTGCTTGTAAACTGTGTACGATGATTGTGAAATACATTTTTTCCAGCCGATGGCGACCATAGTTACAGAAGATTGCCGAATCATTCGGACAAAATCGGAAACACTCCAATATTTCGACCCTTATAATCATGGAGTATCGGTACATTTATTTTCAATTCGAGGACTTTGATTCAAAATTAGCACAAATTTGGTGATTTTCAAGGCGCGAGGTTGTTGTTTGACATAAGTCAAACGAATGGTTCCCATTGAACGATAATAATAGAGCAGTAGAAATTCAATAAACAAAAAATACAAAACTAGCCATGTAATATATCAAAGTAATCCAATATTTAATTTTTCAGTCACTTAACACGAACAACGACTTGGGAGGATCCTCGAAAAACAGCGGCAGCTGCCAGCGTGGCTGCCGTAGCCGCAGCGGTAGAAAGTGGGAAATCGTCAACCGGAGCCAACAATCCCTCCGGTCCATTGCCCGATGGTTGGGAACAAGCTCGTACTCCGGAAGGAGAAATCTATTTTATAAATCACCAAACGCGTACGACCTCTTGGTTCGATCCTAGAATTCGTAAGTAAATTCGAAAAATTATGTTTATTGAAAAAGTGATAGAGTATTTTTCAAATCTTCCTCAGACGATCAATTGTGTACTTTAGCAAATCACTTGCAAAGAGCACCCACATCCGGAGCGATGTTACCGCAGACCTGGGTACAACAAGCCACAGCTGGTATCATTCAAACTAATCAAACCCTACAAGCGTGCCAACAAAAATTACGTCTCCAGTCTCTTCAAATGGAACGCGAACGCTTGAAACAACGTCAACAGGAAATTATGCGTCAGGTTGGTTCAATGAAAACCGTTTTTCCTTTGTTTATTATCAATTTAATGCTCGTAGAATATGTGCGATGAGAATTTTTCCTTCAATTTTTTGGAGAAAACATGAAGTAGTGTTAGTAAAAAGTACTGAGAATCGGTAAAGTTTCCCTGAGAAAGTCGGTACTTTTTACTAATTCGGGTTTTGTACTTTGAAAGCGAAAACACTCCATTTGTACTTTGTTTTGTCCGACATGGATATATGGACGTTGTATGAGATAGATTATTGAATTAGGTACATTTTATAATACACACTCTGCACGTAATACTCGTTTTAATACAGTTTGGTTGTTTTTTACAGCACGGGTTGATGCATCGGCAAAGTACCACGGATGCGGCTATGGATCCATTCTTATCGGGGATCAACGAGCAACACGCGAGACAAGAAAGCGCTGATAGTGGATTAGGACTTGGTTCGGGTTATTCTCTCCCGCAAACTCCAGATGACTTTCTTGCGAACATAGACGATAACATGGACGGCACCAGTGGTACGATATATTACAGTGAAAACATATTTCCTGTACTGAAATTCTTAGAACGTTATTCATGTATCATTCGCTGTTTCCCATACCCTAATGAAAATGATCCACATATGTGGGTTACGTATCGTATATAATCCACATGCGACAAAAAACATCCGTAACTGAGACTCATAACGCCTCATGGGTTCGGGGGCTCACCGGAGAACAGGGAGAATTCCACATGGGTCGCTGTTTTTACATGCAAAAATTCCGGAACCAGTCTGTCCCTGTATGACCCTGGCTTAAAAATTTCTCATAATTTTCTCATAAAATCCCATAATTTCTCAAGAATTTGGAATATCATTATGAGATATAATGTTTTCATCATTTTTCCATAATTTTCTCATGAATTTTTCATATTTTCTCATAATTTTTACATAAAATTCCATAATTTCTGAAGGAGTTTGAACACTCTTATGAGAAATACTTTTCTCATAATTTTTCATATATTCTCATAAATTTTGAATAAAATCTCAGCATTTTTCAAAAAAAAAGAGGAAAAACAATTCCCTTCTAGAATTTCCAAATTTTTTATAATCTCTCCAAAACATATGTTCATAAAGTCACATAAGATACATCATTTATTTTCTTTTAAAGACGCTATGGAACCTTCCGAAGTAGCTAATCCAAGTGATCCGGATCACTTTTCAACCAATCAAAAAGCTTGAAAATTGATCCGGATCACTTGGATCAGTTACTTCAGCAAGCTTCAATGTTTTCATCAGGGCCGTCTTTCATTGCTTCAAGGCCCTGGGCCGACTTAGAGTGGAGGCCCATGTAAGGAGACGTAAAATCTTGAAATTTTTCAAAAACCACTCTAACGTTAATTATTATGATTTTTCTTTAAAATAAGTATTGACTGAATTTCCACTTGTTCGTATATCTAGAATTAGTTTTATTTTAAAAATAACTTGATTTCATTTTGTTCAAGTAACCTTTTTAAGAAAATATGTAAAAATCTTATCGATTCTCTATGAAGAGGCCCCCCCTTTTACAGGAGGCCCTGGGCTCGGGCCCGGTGTGCCCTGCCTTAAAGACGGCCCTGGTTTTCATGTGTTGATATTTCATATTATCCTTCTCGTCTTTACGGATGCGAGAAGAAACTGTATGAAATTTTTAAGGAATTGAGACACATATGCCATTTTTTTGAAAAATTAGAAAATTATACACTGAAAAAAAAATTTATTCCAGTCAAATAAATATTTATTTGTCCTGTACCGAAGAAATATTTATTAGAATAAACGAAATATTCTTTGGAACCAAAATAATTCATTGGAATCAAATAAACGATTCAAACCATCTACTTAATTCAAATAAATTATTTTGGTTCCAAAGAATATTTTGTTAATTCTAATGAATATTTCTTTGGTACAAGACAAATAAATATTTATTTGACTGGAATAAATTTTTTTCTCAGTGTATGATGGTACACTTTTATTTATGAATAATTGTAACTTGTTTGGCCAGAAATTATGAGTTTTTATGAAACATCATTACTTTTTATGGAAAACCATGTTAGTCATCATCATATTTATGAAAAATTTTCTACAATTTTATGAGAAATTATGAAAGTATATGAAATAATATGATTTCATTTATGAGAAATTATGATTTATTATGAGAAAACATTTCTCATACCGAATGTTCCAATTCCTTGAGAAATTATGAAAATTTATGAGATTTTTGAGAATGTATAAGAAATTATAAGGAATATGAAAAAATACTGAAACATATGAGAAATTATGTAAACTTTTTTTGCCAGGGGAGTCCAAAATTATTGTAAAAAATCATAAGTTCAACTTTCGTTTGAAAACACTTACCGTAGAATGGGGTTACTTTGATCCGCAAGTTTACTTTGATAACTACTTTCCCACATAGCAAGCAGTTCTTCAAGACGTCTAAAAGAGTCCTGAATTCATGTATCTTCAAGACATTTCTAAAAGACATCTTAAAGATGTCTCTTAGAAATGTATGAAAGATCTCTTGCTGCGCGAGTTCTATAAGACAACTGTAATTGAGATATATTCAAGAACACTCATAAACATTTCTTGAAGATATCTTCAAGAGCACTTTTAGAACAATCTCCATAGACCAATTAGATCAAAGAGAATTAGAGAGGACATTGCAGTAATTCACGTATAGTTATTCACAGTGTCCCGTGCATTTGTTTTACGTGTGCAGTGAGGAACGACGATACGCCGATGATATTGTGCAATATTAATTATATATAATTAATTATATATAAATAAACATTCAAGATCCAATACTGGATAATAAAAGTATTGCCGCAGAAAAGAAACGTGTAACCAATTACATTACAATAATATATTTTGTTTCGTAGCAAATGATCCTATTTGCAAAAACTAACCTATCATTATGCAGAATCATATTAGAGGAATATCAATTTATCATTTTATCCATTGTACTTTATTTTTTATGTACGTACGTGCCCTGTCCGAAAAGTCCCATAGATTCCCATGGATTCCCATAGGTACTGTGACAATAACCGCATAGAAACCGATAGGCTATTTTATTCCTATCAGAATTAATCAGGTTTTGCCGATCATGCTGATAGAAACCCATGGAACATCAGATTCCACTTAGAATCTCATAGAAACCCTTGGGTCCTGTGACAATAACCGCATAGAAACCGATAGGATATCATTGATTCCATTAGGATTTCGCCTATCGGTTTCTATTGGTTTTTTCGCACAGGGTGAATTAAATTTCCATCAAATTTCGCATTTTTGTGCAAGATAGAATGTATCGAAATTCAGATTCAAGTGAATGAAATTGAATGTTAAAATATTTTGAATTTAGGTTATATACATACATGAAAAATGCTTGAAGTATTTTTGCATTCGAATTATATGCAAACACCTCATATGTTTTGGTAAGCCGTTATTCAAATTAATAAATCAAAATAATGAATGAATTCGTATGGTTATGGATATTTTAATATTTTAATCAAGACATTTTAATAATACTTTCAAGAAATCTTCAAGAGATATTTGAGAGTTCTTCAAAAAGTCTTCAGGAGGGATTTAAGAATTCTTCAAGAAGGATTTAAGATCTCTTCAAGAGCTCTTAAAGACAACTAAAAGATATCTATTGGTGTTGCATAAGACATATTTTCGCTCACGAAAAGAGATCTTTTGGAAAGGTCTTGCAAGAGCTCTTGCAGTTTTCAAAGACATCTTTTAGATATCTAAAAGAACTCTTTTTGTCTGTGTGGGTTGTTTGTATATAAAACAATATTTTGAACGCAGATGAGATTCAATTTTTGATTTCTTCCTCACTGGTCAGCAACACAGAAGACCCCTAAATAAATCTGTTAGCAATGTAACAATCTGTATCGCAAATGAATGTGAGAAAAATAGTAAAGACGTAGTGTAATTTTTTTATTGAATTCACAATATCGGGAAACTTTATCACTAATTTCATCCCCTAAATTCCAATGAATCCAGGATCGCAATGTGTGATTGATCAATTTTTCGAAGGTACTATGAATCAAAACTCAAATTTGTACTCCCCAATGTGTACTCGGGGTTAAAAGATTTTGTGTACGGGGTAACTTTGATCAACGGTGTGGTGTGATTATGATAATGAGAGGAAGGACTGGATCAAATATTGCCTCGGGAGCGAGTGTCCTAGTGTTTGAGTCAGGAAACCAAAATGATGAAAATGTTCCAACTTCTGCAGAAAAGAAGAAGCAAAGGGCGAAGAAAAATTGATCAACGCGGAAAAAGAAATTCAGATGCTCTACGAAGAGAGTTTTTTGACATTCGATTGCATGACATGATGCAGATCATACAGAATTTCAGTTTCGCATTGATATTTGATATCCATATGTGAAATTTTGCTCCAGTTTTCATATCAAACGATCCGAGTTTATGTGATTCCAGTAAGATTTTGTTTTATTTACAATAATGTAAATAAACCCAACAAACACAGCGTCTAAAACTTGATGGAAAATGTTGCATAAGAAGTCTTTTAATTACCTGATAAATATCTTTCAGATCATTGTCTAAAAAATATCTAATGGATATCTGAAAGACATCTTATGCAGCATTTCTTGACAACTTTTAAACATTGTGTTTGTTGGAAAGATTCAACGGAGATACTCACGTTATTTCATTATTCTCGTGAACGTTTATCATTCTTGAATGTTTCTTGACCAGTATTATTCATTTCATAAAGAAATATAAACGTGCACTGAGCAAACGCCTACTCAGAATATAAGCGATCAAAATAACCCCACTTGACGGGTAACTTTCATCATAGGGTTTTCAATTATTCAAATCCAAACTAACTAACCGAATTTTTGTTGAGAGAATAATACTTCCCTCATTCATCTGAATGCGATATATGTATGTATGTATATGCATGTGTGTGTAAGTCGCTAAGGTACGACAGTTAGAGTCGTTGCCGTATATAGTCTTTAGTCGATCGCCGAACATCTTGCGATCCAGTATTGATTGACTCAGAACAAGGATCGTTAATGTGTGTACGGGTAATATACTCCTTCAGGAAATATACATAATTGATTACATAATCAATTTATGAGTGTTTTATTACTCCATCCAAATAAAAATTTTCTGTAATGAAGCATATTGACAGTATTATAAAAACCGATTATGATACTAATTCCGTGAAATTCCATCTCAAGTAGTTTGACTTTTAAAGTGTTATAAATTTTGCAATTGATCAAAGTAACCCCATTCTACGGTATTTTCACCAAATTTTCCAATTTTCTCTCTGAAACATGGTTTCTCTTACAATAAAAAAACAAACAGCAACATTATTCTTACATTATTCTCCTAAGCACTCAGATTACCTCAAATAAACTGTTTCATAACTAATGATTACCCTTAATTTCATTGAGTTCAAGATATTTTATAATTTTCCATTGTTTATTTTTCTATTTTATTACAAAACTCAATGATTTCTAGTTCAAGATGAACTAAAAAATAAAAATATTTACGAGAATTCAGCGAATTACTATAGAAAAGACTAACTTCTGTAATATTAATGAATAAAATTGGATTTCAACAGAAGGAGATGCTCCCATGGAAACTCCAGATCTCTCCACATTGAGCGACAACATAGATTCTACCGATGATCTCGTACCCTCTCTTCAGGTATGAAAACGTACACGTTGTATTACCGTTATAAATGACGATTCTTAAAAGATATTTTTTGCAACATTGCATCCGTTTGAGTTCAACAACTGCATAATCTTCGTTTTCATATATCGAGAGACAATGGTATCTCAATCTTCTTGTAGTGAATTTCAAAACAATAAAAACTATTTTGTTTCAGCTCGGAGAAGAATTCAGTAGCGATATTTTGGATGACGTGCAATCCCTCATCAATCCAAATACGACAAAACCTGAAAATGTTCTAACGTGGCTGTAGTATAGAGGTGACAAACTTCATACTCGGTATCGATATTTTAATACCCGCAATAATATATCAAATCAAAACAAGATCCTTCGGGATATCTGTATCAGTTGTTTTTTTTTACTATTATTATTATTATTATTTTTAATTAAGTCACTCTAAACACGCAAAAACGGGGCTTTTCTCTCGATTCGAAAAATCAATTCAGAATTCTCTGGTTTTTCTCTCCCTCTCTCTCTCTCTCTCTCTCTCTCTCTCTCTCTCTCTCTCTCTTTGATCGAAATCGAGTATTGGAGAGTGCCTTTTTGAGATTTTTCTTTGTACATCCGTATGTATGTGCGTTCGTTGCGACTGTGCCTCCCGAATATAGAATTATTATATTGTATTTTACAGAAGAAGGAGAGAAAGAGAGAGGGTGTCTTGAATTATTTTTGGAGAGAATTCTCTACTCAATTTAGAGAGGATTATGTTATTATTACGAACGATGAAGATGAAATAATAATCTTGATATACACTTCGATACTCCTCGATAAGTATTACGGAGTAGCAATTGTTATTATAATTATACAAACGAAGTCTGATATCATGACGTATCGGATTAATTTAAATAACAGATATCTCTTCGGAAGAAAATAACAAAACATATAAAACAAAATAAAAAAACACAAAGTGGTATCCTTAAGTGCAATTATTATGAGAAAGAGAGAACATTTTCTTCTTTGTCAACGTAAAAGAATTAACGTTTTAAATTGAATTATATATAAATATATTATATATATCATGTTTTGAGAAATATTTTATTAGAAAAGAAGTGCCTTAATCATTTTTAATCGACAAAACCAGAGGAAATTTTCGACGATTCAGTTTTTATAGTCGTTATTTCAAAGCAATAACCGTCCATGAGGAGAAGAAAAATGAAAATTTCTACATTCTATATAATTCTGTATAGGATGTGGCGATTGAAGTAATATAATAATACAATAAGTGGTGTTAAAGTAATAATCGAAACTCTTTGAATCTTGTTCTTTTTTCTCTGAAAAGACCCTTTTGTAGTATTTAAAAAAGGGATGCTCACAAAGTATATATATATATACATATATATATACACACATATTTTTTTTATACATATATATATATATATACATATATGTATACAAAGTCTATACTTGTTAATACAAATTGCAGTTATATTGGTATTTTGTGAAGAAACATAGAAAACTGCTGTTTTTATACCCTACGATATATCATGAGACAAATTTCACAGAAGAGAATATATATATAAATATACACAATATTGTTAGATTCTATAATTAAAAAAAGCAAAAAAACAAAACAATTCGCGTGGCAGCTCATTGACGTAAACAGATGATTTTTGTGCAGCGGTCTTCTGCGTTAATAATCTTGATAATCATATTAATGATAATAATACAAATTTTATCGAAATGAAAATCAATTTTTATCGTTACAACTATGGCAACAGCAACGATGAAGTTTCGGTGTGCGTGTGCGTTTTTTCTCTTTCAATCGATGTTAATTAATTTATGTTTACGATAAAAGGAGTTATTTTGTACAAATTCTTTTTTCTTCGATTCTCCTGTCTTTTCCTTCGCAAATGGGAAAAGTTGTAGGGACAACAGGAGATGACCGTCGAGAACAACGCACGCTAGGTTTAATATATTTCGTTTTTATTATAACATTAGTCGTGCGTGTATCACAGTACAGAGTATTCTTTTCTTTCCATTTTATTCGATTGTATGTAATATCTTTATTCAATTGACCAAAACTTAGATACGTATATGTTAAAAGATTATGTTAAAAATATCTCTGCAGAAAACAATTGAAAATACGAGATATTACGGTACTGTTTAGCTTATCCTTTTAGCTCTTTCATTTGTTTCTTTTTCTTTGCTCCTCTTGTTCAAGAGGTATTCACTTCACGATCAAGAAAAAAGAAAAATAATAAACCGATAAACTGAAGTCCGTGAACGACTTGAAGTCTGTGAATATTAGCAGGAAATTTATCATGTTCTTGAGGTAATACGATCGCTGTCTTTCCTGCAAAAGATGAGAACTATTAAAACTTTTTCCAGATTTTATAGAATCAACGTATGTTTTATTTCAAAGTATAAAACAGAATTTTCCTGTCTAGTTGTTGAAATAGTCGAAGTTACGTTTAGGATGTACTATGAGAATGTACAATAGTATATGCTCAATGTGATTCTAGGTATCTCAAAAATCAGACAGTAGAATTCAATATACTTTGAAACATCCGTTAAAAATAATAGAAAAAACAAATCTATAAAATTTTGAAAAATTTTTGACGAATTTCATTGTTTGCAAGAGGGATAACGATTATCCTACTTCAAGTAAAACGACATAGTTTCACGAATAGAAATGTAGAGTAACAGATATTACCCCAATTGCATTAATTTTGGAATCATTAAAACTCTACTACTCTGCATAATAAACGACAATTGCGATACTACCGAAACCAGTTGATTTGAAACTAAATTACCATTTCATCGGTCAAAGTGTTTAATTTATAATTTTAATAGGGAATCAAACTAGTATTATAATAATCATCATATTTTACATTTCATGAATTCAATCCATTGATTCACATGTCATTTTTATTTTATTCAAGACACTTACGTGCCTTATCTTTAACATTGTATCCCTTTTAACTCACGCCTCTATGAAAAAATGAAATTTATTTCAAAATACGTAACTGAAAAAGGCACGTGAAATTATTTTTTCGCTGATATCTCAGACTTGAAGTGGTTGAGGATGAAATTCGATATGCTCCATTGGATCTTAAATTCGAGAAGAAAAAACATTGATCTATGCCATAATCGCGAGTCGTCCAAGGGATTGTATTGAAATTATGGAAAAGATCCATTGTGTTTTATTGAGAAAATATTCGCAATGGAATTTCCGAGTTTTTAGTATTTTAAGTTTTCTTTTGTCAATTTAACGATATTAATATTGCTTTTTCTTTTGTTTCTTTTTTTTTAATCTAAAACAAGAGAGAATACAAAAAAACACAAATAGTTGAATAATTGAATTTAGATTACGTACGAGGGGAGTATTAAGCGTACTTTTAGTTCGTTTCTTTAATATACGTATGGCTATTTGTATATCTACGTATATTCGAGTTTCGACATTTCTCCTCAATTCTCCCTTCAAAAGTGGTGCTTGAGCGCATCCATAATAATATTATCCGAGATTATAATGTTATACGAGAAAGCAATTTTAGTTGTTTAATATCAGTATTTAAATATGCTCATTGGCGATTATTTACGACTTATGTATGTTTTTATATCGGTAACAAGTGCCTTAGTAATAACTATAACAATAAATATATTGTTTACTTACTTGATATTTGAATGGATTATGTTTTTTTTTTACCTTCACTCTCTTAGTCGTATAAGCTCCATATTTCATTCAGGATGATCCCGGATTTGATGGTGTTTGTGGTCTCAATAATGGTGAACAGTGTTGTTCGATCATTAAGAATTTTTACAATTATTTAATGGCAAATCCGAAAGTTATATGAAGATGGGACATCTTCTACATCATCAGAAAAGAATTCCAAATACGTTGATAACTGAAATCTGTATGACTAAACACCGTGTATCTACCTGATGTGTGCAAAATATGTTATATACGTATCTCAATGTATAAGATCAACGTTTTATAAAGGCTTGATGAAATATCAAATGAACAGTTTTATTCACGCATAATGTACTTTTGTAAGAGCTTGTTTACAATTCTACGAACGCGTCCATTTTGTATAGGTATAAGTTGGAACATTTTTGCTACTCGCTATTTACAATTTTCCGAGGAGCCTAACCGTTGCATCATTATCTAGTACATTCTTTATCATTGTACAGAAAACATATAAAAAAATGACACTTTTTGATTTATTCTACAGAGGTGTGAAAATTAATAGAATAATTGTGATTTCCAAAACTGTTGCAACTTTCCTCTAAGGGAATGCAATCATTTATGGAGTACTGGTTTTATTTCTTAATATAAATAGTTCTTCAGCCCTCGATTTTTCAACGAAGGAATATTCCATGATTACTATATAACAATCTCATTTGTACAAAGTTCTTTTTCATTATGAGAATCTTCATATGTCTTTAAATAACTAACAATGTGCAATATTTTGATATTAAGAACTGGTGTTTCATTGTATAAAATTTATATACACGACAAGGAATGATACTTCAGTTACGATGAAACCAATAAAAATCCCGGTCGGAATTTGTTGTTAACTATTCTAAATTCCCAGCGGGTATCTGTCGTCACATACCGTTTAGTTTGAGATCGAGGTGTTGAGATTATTGGAGTAACAAAAAGATTGGAAAGAAAAATTGTTATAATAATTAACTTAGAAATGGAAGGATGAAAAACTATTATATCAACAAGAGAAAATAGCATTACACAGATAAATGCATAATCTGAGGCAAAAGTTGGAGTTATTTTGGAAATAACAATTATTCTAATAATTTCCACACCTCTGTATAATTCACTTGAGCATTCTAATCTTCTATCTACACTGAGAAAACGATTTAGTAATAGTTACTAGCATTTAGTTTATAATTACCGACATACACATTTACAATAACCTTTGGTTATTATCACCAAATCCTGGTAATAGTTACCACATATTGGTAGGGGAGACCGGGGAGTTATGAGGCACACTCACGGCACCTATATTTCTAAAATCCGTCATCAAAATTTCGCTTTCGGCGAGCGGAGATTTTCACCAGGGTGCTATGGCGTCAAATTTACGCAAAATTCTATTCGTGAAAAAAGTCCAAATTTGATCCAGAGGTGATACAATATTGTCCAGTCTACAGCAATATCGTCAAAAAATATGGGTTGTCAATATTTGACCAGATGTGGCTCATGATACTAGTCTCTTTCAAATGAAACGTCGGTTTGCAGTAGTTCGTTCCGGGTTTGATTCTATACAATCTGTTCTCCATAAATTCCAAAACTTGAATTGATCGTGAGTAAATTTTATTAAAATATTATTTATTCTGATATCGTTCAACATCCTGTTGTAAATCAAATATCAAGAATGCGGAAATCGAAACGAATGAAACATGAGGAGGTTTCAATCAACTTCTTAAATTGCGCTCAGAGGACTGTTTGATTACGCTCCTACGCCGTTCTAGGCGCTTCACTTCTACCTGGGATTCAACAAACCACGGAAGGATCACACTGATAGAAAAATCAGTGCAAAACTTCACAACACGGATACGAAGTTTTTTACGTATCAGTATTACGAAATTTTGTATCATGTCAATCATGTGGCCATATCTGTTTATATCATTGTTATGAAATTTAGGATCAGTTTTGATACAAAATTTCATATCACAGCTTGTTACGAAATTTAATATCATTCGTGATACAAGATTTTGTATTATTTTCAACAGTGAACAGGCAAAAGTTGGTCATTTTATTGATCAGTTGGATTTTCGTCATCACTAGATGTTTTATCATTATCATTCAGGAATGGGCGGAATGATAACTAGATGCCCACTGAGCATTTCCGTTAGAACCTCGTATTAATATTGTAGCAATATTGATGCGATTTTGGAAGTACGTGTTTTTCAATTTACAAATGCAATATTACAAAAGTACGTCACAGAAATATCGTTGGAATATCACTTGACAACGTAACATCGCTGTAATTTACTTGTAATTGAATTCTGTAATATTATTGTTGTAATTCTCATGACAGGTACTTTCAAGATCGCATCAATATCGCTGCAATATTAATGCGAGGTTTTAACAGAAATGCTCAGTGGGTGTACTATTGGTTAATTGTTCCACATGGACTCCCCTGGTTTAAAAAAACCATTGATTCTCGCCAAACCTCACTAAATTACAGTTGAACTTGGACAATGTTCTGACCGAATCTCATCCAGCAAATGTCAATGAGATTTGGTCAGAAAGAACAGTCGATTCTCGCCAAATCTCACTGAACCTGGCCAAATCTCATTGATTCTCGGACAATGTTCTGGCCAAATCTCATTTAATTTCATTTGTCAGAAGTAATGGATTCCTTTAACCAGGGTCATCAATGATGTGCTCGTTTTTCAAAGAATTCACTGATTAACAGAATCCATTCATCTCAATTTGACCTCATTGAAGAGCGATTTCCGTCACCAAAATACCACGATTCGATTGAATCAATTCTGAGTTTATTTCAGATACACTTACATATAATAAACATTCAATGAACCTGCACATGTTCATAGTTTCATTTTAGGTTCGACCAACGTTCGTTGCACGTTTCCGTTTCTTCGGGGATTCTTTAATCGGGTAATTGATTGAAATCCAGGATTATTGGTTTATCTATGAAGAAATGGTGTATTATCACATTTGGACATACCTGGGACATACGTGCAATGTTCTTAGAACTACCTGAGACATTATTTGCACGCTCCCTGTGTTGTAATCAAGCGCGTCTTATGAACGTTCGAAACCATCCTGGTGCTGTCCGGGAAGTGTTCTTAAAAGGATACTCTCAAAAGATAGATCTCATGAACGTTCGAACCCCCCCCCCCCTCCAAGACAGCATCATGTTCCCTGGACGTTTTTATAACGTTCTAAGAATGTTTTCAACACGTCCGGACGGTCTTAGAACGTTTTCGAAACCTCCGACTGCTGTTAGGGCCCGGTGTTGTACGGGAAGTGCTCTTAAAAGGATACCCTCAAGAGGCAAGTGCGCTCAAAAGGATGCCTTCAAGATCATCACACATCTCTGGTAAAAGGAAACGATAGGGAACGATAAAGAGTCAAAAACTGCATAGAAAATGATTTAAAGTTGTTTCTATCAGTTCGTATCTGCCTCTAAGCGGCTTTCAACTCTTCTAATCATTTTCTTTCGTTTCTTTTTCCCGCAGTAGGTAACTCAATCTTATCGCGTTTTTCTGTTAAATCATCCGAAATTGAATTCAAACAAAGATCTGTAATTTTCAGGAGAATTTCAGCTATCTTCGATAGCACAAGAGTTCTGAAAGATTTCTGTATGAATACATCGCATTCATTACGAGCTCTTTTAGAACTCTTATGCTATCTGGGTATGGTTAAAAATTTATCGGAACTGAATCCAGTAAGTAATCAAATTGATTTCGAATCTTATTCATGGAAAGATGTTTGTTCAGATATTGATCATGGTATTATTTCCACATGCTGGGTGCGGATTTGAGTTACAAAAGTGACACAGAAACACTCAAATCCTGATCCATCGGTCTCCAGCTAATAGTTCAAATATTGGTCAAACGTACACGGAGAGAAAAAATTTGCTGACGCAGCAAATCGAGGTATTATATATAGAATGGAAAAATTTTTTCTGACCTAGCTGAAAATTTGCTATAACAGCAATCGTGTTAGCTACGACAGCAATTTTTTAGCTGTGGCAGCAAAAAATGTTTGCTCCGCCAGCAAATTTTCAGTATTATATACAGAATAGCAAACAAATTTTGCTGGGATAGCAAACATTTTTTGTTGCCCCAGCTAAAAATTTGCTGTCGCAGCTAACAAGATGGCTGGAACAGCGAATAGTTTGCTGTCACAGCAAAAAATTTGCTGCTCTGGCAAAAGGAACCCAGCAAAAGCAGATTTCGCTGCCACAGCGAATTCCTTTTTCTCCGTGTATTTCTACTTGGTTCAATGGGTTTAGCGGTAAGCGCTCACCGTTGTATCGACGCTGTGAAAATTGAATGCAACGTTGGTAAATGCACGGAGAAAAAGGAATTCGCTGTGGCAGCGAAATCTACTTTTGCTGGGTTCCTTTTGCCAGAGCAGCAAATTTTTTGCTGTGACAGCAAACTATTTGTTGTTCCAGCAATCTTGTTAGCTGCGACAGCGAATTTTTAGCTGTGACAGCAAAAAATGTTCGCTATCCCAGCAAAATTTGTTTGCTATTCTATATATAATACTGAAAATTTGCTGGCGGAGCAAAAATTTTTTGCTGCCACAGCTAAAAAATTGCTGTCGTAGCTAACACGATTGCTGTTATAGCAAATTTTTAGCTAGGTCAGCAAAAAATTTTGCTTTTCTATATATAATACCTCGATTTGCTGCGTCAGCAAATTTTTTCTCTCCGTGTGGCTTGAGAAACATGTGGACAGTCTGATATATCCAAAATCCTCAAATCAGGACAGTTTTTACATATCAAAGTCTGTAATTTTCTTGCAGCGCATAATTCGGTTCCAGAGATAGTTTGAATAAATGGTACGTTTAAGGGGATACGAGCGGTCCAATTCTTTCGAGACAAAGTACGTGAAAATGCGTGCATCGATTCAAAATATCTCTCTGTACAGCATTTCTTTAGCATCTCAAGAAATGCTGTACAGAGAGATATTTCGAATCGATGCACGCATTTTCACGTACTTTGTCTCGAAAAAATTCGAAAAAGCCCAGCCGCTCGTATCCCCTTAAGGCTGTTGGATTAAAGATAGGGTTATTAATGCTGCGATGCTTCTATCATACAGAATCATACAGAAGTTTTGTATTTTCGAAAGACACGAGTAATGAAAATATTTTCGTAAACCATGAAGGCTCCGTTCGATGGAATTTTTATTTGGACTCTCTCGGGCAAATCTTCAGGGATGAGCCTTCAAAGATTTATCCCGGACAATTTGAAAATGCTTTGAATTTGGAAAATGGATCGGGGACAATGAAATCCCCACAGTACCAGAAAAGACTCAAGTCTTTCAAGGAAAAACGAATCCCAAGAAGATGCCATAGACTCTCCATTTTCTGTGAGGATAAATCGTTACAACGTTTCTTTCCAAAAGTTTGCAACCGATCGAGACGCGCCTATCAACAAAAACAGAAAAATCAATATTTCAATGTTGAAATTACTAATGTATTGTGTAAAAAATTGCATTCATAACCTTGTGCAAGTAGAACAAATTATTTCATGTTTTTTGGCAAATGCAATAAATATCCACTGGCGGATAATACAAATTCTGAAAGTACCGTTAAGGGATCGTCCATAAACCACGTGGCCTTTTTATTTGTTGCATTCCTTGTTGCACCAACTTCAGACATAAAGAGTGCGATAGAGAAGGAAGTGAAAAAAAGACCACGTGGTTTATGGACGATCCCTAAGTATTCTAAATCTTCATGCGTATCGAGTAATTCGATCAACTGATCGTCAGAAATATCTGGAAGTTGGTCGGACCAATCAATTCTTCTAAATGTGAGATTTTCCAAATTTGGACTGCCGGCAGTCAGTTCTTCGAGCACCCTCGTTTCCAATTCAGCTGGAAGACAAACTACCACTTGTGTTAGATTACGACTCGACTGGATCAAATCTTTTAGCATTTTCAAGTATGGATATTCATCCTTCACCCATGAAACGAGTGCCTGTTCGCTCGATGGGTTCAACCCAGGTAACAAATTTACCACATTTTTGCATGATTTGATAAAATAACAGTTCCTTCTGTGTCTTATCCAGCAACGGAAAATCCCATGTCGGATTCCATAGATCAATCGTTTTCATGGATCGCCATGAGCTCAGACTGATTTTTCTCCACGCTTTTACAGACAGAAAAAAAAGACAAATTTTAAATGAAATGTGAAAATAATTTGTGACATGAATTTTTCAATATTCAATATTCTAGGTCATGTATTCTTGAGTTTTAAAATTGTTCCATACAAATCACTGGATACTTTTATTAGAAAATTTGAAATAAAACTTTGTATTTGATAGCGTTTTCCATTCGCTGCACTGAGTGCGCACTCGCAGATTCTCATATTTCTCAAACTTGTGTTGAAATGAAGGATAGAAATATCCAAGGGCGCACTCAGCGCAGCGAATGGGGAACGCTACGAATACTTCGGGAATACAGCATAAAATCTTTATCCTTTCAGGAATTGTTCAATATGTGAATACATGCTCCAAGCGGTAGTCATTTAAAATATCGATGGATGACTTATTCATTTTACTGAATTCTGAACACTGATTTAGAAAGCTAGGGATGCGGACAGGCGAACCCGAGGCGTTTCATACCCGGTCAAAATATCCAGACGAAATGTCCCCGGTTAAAATATCCCTGTTCATAATGTCTGGACAAAATATCCCGGGTAAAATGTTATGTCGCATTGTGTCTTGTAATATGAATTCGCTCGGAATAATGTTTGAATATATGAAATTGAGATGATAATTGTGTGTTAGTTGACTTGAGTTAATATTTTGTGTACTTGTGTGTAACGTGTTGTTGATCGTGATTGTGATTTGGTAGAAAAATTTAGATATTATGAGGAATTTAGTTAATAACTGCACTGTTATCAACAATGATTTAGATGTTATGTGATTTGATGGTAAAAAATTTTAATTCTTCAATAATATTCTATTAATAATGGATTCTATTAAAAGTTAATACTAAAATAAAAGAAGTATATATAATAGAAATTTGTTGATGGCAAAAAATTGAGATATTATGAGATCTGTTAATAACTGCACTGTTGTTAACAATGATTTAGATGTTATGAGATATGTTAATAACTGCACTGTTGTTAACAATGATTTAGATGTTATGAGATATGGTAAAAAATTTAGATCCTTCAAGAATATTTTATTGATAATGAATTCTATTAAAAGTTAACACTAAAATAAAAAAAGGATATAGAAATTTGTTGATGGTGAAAAATTTAGATACTATGAGATTTGTTAATAACTGCACTGTCGTGTGTTGTGATTTATTAATTGACAGACGGTGGTAATTGTACTGGGATGTTTTGGCGTGGGATATTTCAGTTTGGGATGTTTTGTCCGGGGTCATCTCATTCTGGGTTCTTTTCGTGCAGGAATTTTTTTGTCAGGGGATGTAATTTGGTGGGATCGCCTGTCCTAGACCCAGAAAGCTATATACATCGATGAAATTGCCCCTATCCAACGGAATGTAATATAATCAACCAATTCTGCGTGGCTGTTGATCAAAAAGGCGGTGAAATTGCCCCTTCATGGCGGCGCCCTGATGGGAATAAAAATTAAATTAAACGAAAAGTGAAAAACATTGATTTGCTAACACAACCCCACGGTAAACTTAATTTCCCTTTGTTATGTTTGTGATTATGGTATGGTGCGCTTTATGATAACAACGAACCGATTTTCGTTCTCTACAGACGTTTGAAACAGTGTGATTGTACCGATCGATTAGGAAGATCATTAATAATTTTATTAGAATGATGAATTACGTGTCTACTGTAATAAACGGGTGCAGTGAATAGGTTAACATAAAGAAAAATCATCTGGTCACCAAGAAGAAGAGAAAGTTAAGAAAACACTACATAAAACTAAAGTTGAGGACGAGAAAAATTTTGGAATGGTGCTCATTCCAGTATATTATCAGAGAGAAGATGAGAGCGCTCACGGCCGGGGTTCCGTTCACGTGGATCACGTGAAACAGACCCACCGACCCCCTCTTTCATTTTTTACTTTTTCTATTCATGATAATGAAGAATCATATCCATTCGGTATCGATACATAATTAAATTTTGATTAAATATGTATTGAAAAGTATTCAAAAGAAGTGCGTAATTTTTTGTTATTGAAAAATAAAATCGCTGTGGGTCTACTTCCATGATCCAACCGCCAGGAGGCCAGTGGAACTTTTACTAGCGGCGCATAGGTGCTCGTAAGCGCTCTCAGCTTCTCTCTGATATTATACAGTTCAATGGATAAAATAGAGCTAGTTTTGGCTGCATCTTAAAATAAGGTGATATTCAGGTGGAAAGTAAGTTTCACTTTTCACTGTGCATATTAGACTCGCATATGATCCACATAAGAATCATGTATGATGCATATATGAACCATATATAAGCTACTTATGAGTCACATTTAAACCATATATGGTGAATACTGAAAAATTTCCATATATGGGTTACATATAGGCATTTCCACGGAAAGTGTTATATTTTGTTGAAAAAACACGATCAAAAAAATGTTGAGGCACACCATTCAAACTTTTTTCTTATGTTATATTGATTTATTGAAGTCGATTTTTCAGTGTGGTGCTGAGCTCCCAGCTTGCGCTCGGTTTTGACAAATTATTTTAGTTAAATTTTTAAATCTTATTCAACCCTTTGCGGCACACGTGTTCTAAATGAACGGATGTTCGTGGAAATTGGTATACGAAGGTTTTTTGGGTAACTGGTTACGAATCTAACCTCAGATTTTGAAAATTCAAAATGGCGGTCAAAAACTTGAAATATCACCGCATTTCATTTAAAACCACCATATAGGGGTTCTTGGGGTGGCTGACTACGAATCTGACCTCAAATCTGGAAAATTCAAAATGGCGAATCCAATATAGTGACCAAAAACTTGAAATATCACTGGATTTCATTGAACATCACCTTATAGAGATTTGTGAATGATTTATATTAATAAAAAAACTGCTGAGAATTATTTTTCGAGAAATTGATACCTTTGGAATAAATGAATTTGTATTGACTCCCCTTCCATTCGATGGTGACGACAGAAGGCGCTGATTTCAAGTATTTTTGAATCACGCGATCAAATTTTCTAAAATACTTCGAAAAATATTTTTAAAATTTCAAATGTTCTGAGAAAAAGTTTCCTAAGAGTTTGTTGTCTTAAACTTGAAAAATAAACGAAATCAAAAGAATAAGGATTTTTATGTAATTTGTGTAGATGATTGTTTATAATTATGTGTTTACAAATAACAGGTGCTTGTAACATTCTTCATGACCAATTTTCATGAGTACCATTATAAACGAATTTTTTTTTTTATGAAAACCTCTCACAGTCAGTATTATAAGCGAATCGCATGCAAATTTGCATGTGAGTGCTTCTTGTTTGTTTTGTAAGATGAAGCCAACGATACCATAGAATGAAGTATAATTGAAGACAAATTTGTAATATGATGGTCGATTTATTCAGTTGATATTGTTTCATCAAGAAGACATAAAATATGAAAAATTTCAGAAAAATACCTTTTTCGGTTGAAAATTTTGCTATAAATAATCAGCGCAAAATTTCTATGGTGGTTTTGTAGGAGTTTACTCCAATGGAATCACGTATCGGTTTCTTTATAATATCATTTATGTACAAAGATCCGATGAAAAACTCATTTTCCTAAAAGTTATAATCTTCAAGTGGGTGTTATTTGTGAAACCATAACTGTCGATGTTTGGAAATCGAATACTTCAACAATTTTTGAAGCACATCATTGTCCTTCATAGAGTATTTGTCCGAAGCCTAAAACTAATCGAAAATGTCAGGAAATCGACCCCAAGTTGATGCGCGCGATTTCTACCTCTCTGAGTGTTGGAGGGGACATTTTGACTGAAAGATCAAAGGGGACATTTTGGCTCAAAATCTGAAATAACTCCTGCGCGCAACGCAATATTGAAACAAATTTTGGTGTACTGCTTCACCCCAACGTAGTATTCAATTTGATGAGACATAGAAAGATGTGCATTGAAGTGATATAATGGAGGGGACATTTTTTTTACGAAATCATGGTTTTCGATTTTTCGAAGTTGAATACTCCAACAATTTTTGAAGCACATCGTTGTGCTTTACGGAGTATCTTTCCATAGCCTAAAACTAATAGAAAATCCAAGGAAATTGATCCTAAGTGGATGCGCGCGATTCCTACTTCTAAAAGTGTCGGAGGGGACATTTGTAATTTCAAAATCGGGACACAAATTCGCGGTTTTTTTTACAGATATTGGATTGATAGCGCAGTGCCATACTCATGTAATTTGAGTAGCTTGAGGTGTGAAGTGTTCGGCTGATTTTTGTTAAAACGTTTCAGTAACGCGCAGAAATGTTGTGAGCAAGCGAAGTAGTCAATTTGTACCCAGGGACAAATCAAAACTCATGTTTTTCGTACTTTGTTCAATCACTATAAGTTATATCCGTTCTCAAGAACTTCTGCGATCATCTTGAGTTATTTTTCCTACATTAGGAAGTCTGAATTGATATTTCCACGCACACAAAATGGGATTTCATCCACAGAATTGGTTATGAATGGAGAGGGACAGAAAAATGACGCTTTCCGTGAAAATGCCCATATACCCATACAGCACAGCAGTTCAGAAAGAGTTCGTGAAGAATTCAATTGGGATTTGGAGAATTCATTCTGAATTCTTGAGAATTCTCTTTGAGCTTCTGTGCTGTGTGGGTATGTTCAATCGAAATTATATATGGGGCATTTCCACTAGGGATGATAACTTTATGCACTGAGAACCCAATTTCTTAGATTTGAAGAAAATTACTTTACTCTCATTCTGATAAATCTCGTTTTCAATGAAAAGAATTATTCATTTCAATAAGAAAATTTTTCATTGAATTGAAATTATATCAAGGAGAAATATATTTCTGTTTCAATGTGAAAATTTCTTGTTTCAATCTGATGAAATGCTTTTCCATTGAACTGGATTTTTTTCCATTGAAAAAATGTTTTATTAGAATGAGGGCAGGGAAATTTTTCTTTCAGTCCAAGGAATTGGATTCCCAGTGTGGTATCCCCAAACAGCAAAAATAACCTGTTTGAATTCTTGAAGACTCCTTAATGAGTTCTCGGAACAGTCCTCGTTATGTCAGTGAAAATGAATTCAAAACGAATACACGTTGAATGCCTGGAGAATTCTTCATGAACTCACAACATGAATTCTTTCTGAACAGCAAGTTGTTCATCAAGAATTCAATTTGAATTCAGAGTATTCATAATGAATTCATGTTTACTGTCATAACGGGAGCTCTTCGAGGGGACTCTTTTGCTGTATGGGTCGCTATTGATATTATATTTTTTTCGTGTGCATGCTGGAAAGAAGCAGTTCCAGAAAAAAAGATACAATGCAGAAAAGATTATTTTTAGGGCCACCCTTAGAAAAAAAACTATCATTGGATAAGTAGAAAATACTATCCTCATTTCAATTCGCATTTTCCGAAGTATATATGAGTCATTCCACGTGGTTTTTACACCCAAATTTCAGAATTCAATTGAGTAATTCTTTCCGATTCTTGGTCGAAAAATATTCGATATGTGTTTTTGGCTTTGACTATATAAGTATGGACTGCTGGTTGCTAACTTCAGACTTGTAATCAACATTGAGCAGCGCCGCCAGTAACCGCAAACTAAAATTGACCGATCAGCTGTTCGGTGTTGTGATTTGTTTTGAAATACAATCTAACCTCTGATCAAGAGAGTAATTCTTATTGAAATGAGTAGGATGTAATTCCTCAAACTCAATCAACTAATTGGGATGGAAATTGTTTTTGAATGTGTATTATGATTTTTTATTGATTGCAACGTATAGGTTATAACCTAAAATCTTCGTACCATGGTAACATAGTAATCATTACCATGGTGCATTGGGAGTATAACCATTCTTTTCTCTCCGTGTAGTGCCACTCAGATAAAGTTTTTTCACTTACTGGACGTGCCTCTTAATTAGATTCCCTGGTTAAAGTCTCATAGCAATTCATAACAACATGTCCTTATTATGAAATGTTACAGATTCTGCAACAGGAAATTCATGAGTAAACCACGAAGTCCTGTGAAATTCTGCTTATGATTCATCATGAATAATTATGAATATATTTTCATGTTTACTTATGAATTTCCTGTTGCGAAATTTGGAAAGTTTCATAATAAGGACATTTTCTTATGAATCGCTTTGAGACTTCAACCAGGGTTGCTTTTCCAATTTTTCGAATTAGATTATTACATTCGTATTCATCTAAAAGTACTTATAGCTTCATAAAACTTTACAAACTGAGACTAGATTTTCTGAATGTTCAAGGAATATCCCAACGATATATTTAGTATTGAGGTTGTTTATTATAAATGTTTTATAATTGCTTTAAAAATATTTTGAGAAATATATATATTTTATATTTTGATAAATATTTTGAATGATGCTCATAAATAATAATTATGAGTAATCAGATGAATAAGTTGATAGATGTAATAATTCTCAAAATACATGCAAAAAATCAACCATCAGAACACATGATGCAATGCGACTGATATTCTCTGAATATTTATGTTACATTGTTTACGTCAATATAAGAATCGTATTTATTGCTTTTAACGATGATCCTCATTCTTATACTCAATGTATCAAACGTCAATAAATTATAACCTGTAATTCTTATCGAATCATTGGGTTTTTTTTACGATTATTCATACCACATTTTGAATTCCCGCGTTTTCGGTCACTTGGGCGAAGCCTAAATATCGAAAAATATCGTTCAATGTTGGTTACACATTTTCGGCAGTTTATATAGGAAAAGTGGGGGTAACTGGCAGTCCATACTTATATAGTCAAAGGTTTTTGGATTTTTTTGTTTAAGGCTTATTTTCGGAAATAAGCTGTGTAGATTTGTCGTCAGAACTGTGACGAAAACATTTGAATTCAGTTTTCAGCACTTCAAATGAACGGGTCAAATTAGGTCAATAGAAAAGTCAGAAAATCTAAGCATTTAAAACCTCGATTTGAATTGAAAGGGAAAAAATTCACCCTTGTTTTACTGATTTGAGTTGAGCATCATTTGATTGTCGAATTTTTGTATTAATTTATGAAATAATATGTCGAACAAATTGGAAGAATCAAAAATTTTTAAATAATTGAGGATTGAAAACATATATCCGTGATAATAAAACAAAGGTGCATATTATAATTAGAAATCAACACATTCAATTTTCCATTTGAAAATATGTGTCAAAAAATAATCAGTACAGTAATTGGCAAATTTTGATGTTGAACTTGAGAAAACATGAGGAATTCCAGGTGTTTTCCAGAATATGAAAATTCCCTAAGATTTCCAGGTTTTCCAGAGTTGTCGCCACCCTGTTAGGGAAGTACCCATGATTATGACTTTTTATTGAAAATTCGCAAATTGGCGCGAGTTTGAACTTTTTTTTTCATTTTTTAACCAAAAATCGACATTAAACTGTCAATAACTTGGTTATTTTTTTCATCTATCGTAAAAATCATCGGTACTTCCTTGGAGAATCCATCTGAGAAGCTACAGTTGAAATTTCAAGTGCATCGGACGAAAATTGTGCGAGTTACGTTGCACGCCATTTTTAAAAACGTAGTTTTGAGGAAAAAGCGTTTAAGGAGGGACATACCTTTAGCAAAAAAAAACTCGTTTCGAGTGATTTTTTTAAAGGTATTCAATAAAAACATATGTTTATGAAACTTTCGATATTTGTCGTATAGACATTGAACTATAACAAAAAATTTTTTAGTTGGTAATAAACAAAAAATGGCCGAAAAGGAAGTTTTTCACTACCCGCAGCCTACAGGTCCATAGTCGTCGATCTGAAAAAAATAAAAAACGGTGTTTTATAGGTAAGACATGTAGTTACTATTTGACGAAGCCCGATTTTTGGAAAAAGTGGAAAAAAGGTGCGCGGTTGATCGCAAAACCCCGTATTTTTCGAAAAAACTTAGTCTTTAATGTCGAATAAAATTTTTTTCAAGCAATTTTTTGAAAATCAAGCTTCGTCATTCGAAGAGAATTTAATTGTTTAGATGTGTGCAAAGTTTCAGGTCAATTGGTCGGATAGATTTTTCTGAATCCTGCACGTCAATTTCAAAAATGCTGTTTCGAGATAAATGCGATTGAAGTTTTGAGTTATGAAAACTGCTACATAAAAGTTATTTCTCACCAATCAGCGATGCCAGGTCCATACAATAGCCTTTCAGTTCTCTCGTACAACTCATTGTGCTTCGATAAAGCACCTCTCCGTGCTCTCCTCTTTGGTCCTAAAAAGGCTGCGGCGCTCCTGCCGCTTCCTACGCATCACATCCTGCTTTCCGGCGGAGTGATAGCATGTGAACCCAATTTTGATGTTTGAATCGTTCATAATTCGAAGGATTGATGAATATCCTTCATTAAATATGCCAGCAGCCACATAAGCTGCTATTTCGACTACTTTTAAGCCATGGTGAAGGTGTTTAGGAGCTAGACGCCAAACTGTGGAGTTGAAACTTTCGTTGGCGTTCAGCGTGTGGCCGCCTAAACATCTCTCCAGCAAATCTGTTCTCGTTAAATCTTCATAAATCGGCAAAATGTGTTTTTGCACGTCAGGGTGAAGTGGTGAAAGGTGCTTTATTGTTGTTGGATTGTCACCTAAAGCTTCGGCTCTATTCCACTTACACCAGCTCTCAGGCCCTGTCATCTTATAACCGTTGCAACTTTCGTAATTTTTCGAATTTCGCTTTGACATTTTGGGAATATATTGTTGAATAGTTGTAGAATAGATTTCAAGAATGAAAAAAAAAGTCGGTATTCAAACCGTAAAAGGTGTGTCCCCCCCTTAAAGTTTGATAACGCGATTACTATAAAAAAAATCCGAAATATCGGTTTGGCAATGTGTTCACCTTTAGTCAGCTATCCCAGCACCATAAAACTGGCCTTCCAGGCATTGATTTTGCTCTTCTGCTTCTTTTCGTGAGGATATAAACTCCTTCCGAGCGCTTTTTCGATTTTTCGAGGCTGGACGGTTTGCGGCTTTCATTCGACGTTCATCAGTTTCCATGGAAAAATCATATAGTTCAAAACTAATCGTCAGCTGAAGTATGTTCAAGATATCCAAAAGTCTTCGAAAGTCTAATGGCAGCAACATTAGCAGCAATGCCAACTACTGATTTACGACTGGGAATTGTTTTTGGCGCAATACTCCAAACGACAGCGGTGAGGCTTCCATTAGCATTTTAAGTAAAACCTTCAAGGCATCGGGAAAGTAAATCATCTTTAGTCAAATCCTCGTATATTTTTTGAACAGCATTGAACACTTGCATTCACATCGCCGGTTTATGCTTATAAACTTCGAGAGTATGCGAAGCTTTTCCTCTTTGCCAACACCAAGAATTTTCTCCTGCTGGACACTTTTCATGTTGAGGCTTTTCATCTGTGGATATTTTATGGTACAGAGTAGCATAGATTTCTTCTCGCATGTTTTCCACTGAATCTGTATTTGGACGTATAGCAAGGCCATAGTAGATACTCAATTCATCGATCAACTTTCCTGTCAACTTGCCACGACCTCCAAGATTTTTTACTTCTTTTTTTAAATGACGCAGTGTCGTTCCGATCCTTTTTCGGATGTGTCCAATACATTCTTCCTTAGTAACAGCAAAATCACCACCCAAAACACCATATTCGTAAAAGCGGGATTTTTAAACGGTCAAGCACTCTTGAAAACACCTTGTTAAAAGTACTCGATTGAATTTTCTTGGCTAAGATAGTGTTTGCATATCAATCTTGGATAGTTAAAGCATCATTTGAGCCAAAAAAAAATTTGCTGGGTAGTATAACCTCTTAATATAATGGTGAACCAGAAAACTATGGTGCAGTTTCTGATGGATGGTATCACGTTTTCCGTTTATTATTCCATGTTGATTGACTTGGAAGAAAAATTCAACCAATCACATAATTTTCTTCAAGAGAAAAAAACATGATACGGATCATGATTTGAAAATTGCGTTAGCAATCACTTCAATTCTTCTCTGACCTGGTTCTACTGTACTTTCGGACTATTGCACCTCGGGTTAATTATGGTTTACCATGAAAACGATATTCATAACTTATCTCTTTGTTATCTCCAAAAAAAAGCTGACATTTCGTGGAGCGTCGAGCATCAAGCTTCAACATTAAATTAGAAGAAAAGAGAGATCACACGGTTCTTCTCTTTTCTTCTAACATTGATGCTCGACGACGCTCCATAAAATGGTACCTTCATGAAAAAACCCGATATCGAAATTTCCTCGTGAAATCGTTAATTGTTTTGTATTCTTATCGGACGTGTCCGATATTGTTACGATACCTCCGATACTATTTTTTCTTTTATAAGTTCAAACATAAATCTCTTTGGACGTGCATCGTCGTAAGAGGTGAAAAGAATCTCATAAAATATTCAAAATCGTCAAGAAAAGTCGAAACTTGAGATCAATTCTACACAGCACGAATGTCTCATCATAATATCCTCAAAATATTCTGTAACGTTTTGGAAACAATTTGAATATTTTCAAGATATTCTAGAAATATGACCAAGATATTTGTAATACGTGGAATATTGTGATATACCTAGGTATATTTTCGAGTACTTGTAACCGTATTCAGGTACTTAACACAATACATTCACCACCTGCTTGAGACTAAAAAATGTGCTGAAGTAAAATAAAAAAAAAGGAGCGTTCTAGTTTTCAATTGAAGAATCATCAGATATATTGTGCTTTAAAATAAAGTGGGTAAAATTCATGTTCTTTGTTCAAAGATATAACTCGCATAAATCATATAAATATTTACTTCTATTAATTACATTAACAAATACTTTTATGCCAATCTTGAATTCGATATATATATATATATATATATATATATATATATATATCAAACCAATGACATGAATTGGAAAACACACAAATTTTGAATTCTCTTGAGGATCTGATGATCGTTGTAATACGTTCAATATTCCGAGTTGATAATAATCGAATATGACAATTGTTATTCAATTTCAACAGATTTTTCATTTATTTCATTGAGTGTAAGTGTGTGTGTATATATAAATATTCACACACGAGTAATGAACTCAACATTCAAAACAAAAATAATTAATTCTTCACCTAAAATATATCTGTCTTTGAATCACATATATGTATGTAAAACTAACATATTAAAGGCAAACAAATAAATGCTTACGAATATATTAAGAGGGATGGATAAAATTACAGTATATAATGCATAAGAATACGATACGATATCATGTGATTCGAAATTGATTTTTTCCAAAAATGGAATACGAAGAAGACAATTTACCAATATCTTCTTTGGGAAGTAAAGAACAGATTTCCCCAAAATTTATAAAATTGTTTGTTTCTGTTTGCTAATGAATACATGCACCTGTAATTCGAATGGAGTCATCACGTTTTTCACTCAAAGAATCCTTTCGTAAAACAAAAGGTAAGCTTCGCTTTTGAGAACCTCTTCCTCTTTAACTTCTCTAACCCT
The DNA here is from genome assembly GCA_018340375.1 of Gonatopus flavifemur. Taxonomy (NCBI): domain Eukaryota; kingdom Metazoa; phylum Arthropoda; class Insecta; order Hymenoptera; family Dryinidae; genus Gonatopus; species Gonatopus flavifemur. Next base: position 1,006,988 of record JAFFJZ010000023.1, read on the forward strand.
GAAACAAGGGAAATGATTTTATAATGACTGCAATGAAACATGAAGATAAATAGAAACTTACAATTGATCGGACGCATAATACCACTTTCCTGGAGGTGGTTCGACCGTAGGCGCGGCTCTTGCCGACGCCTCTTCTTTCTCTTCTTTCTCTTCTTTCTGTTCTTCAGAATCAGAATCAGAGCTGGAAGAATCTCCCAAGTCTTTAATACTTTTGGAAGATACGAATGATCGTCGTGGATCGTCTGATTTCAGTGGTAACCTAGACTTGACGTAAGCAATGTAATGTCCGCTGTGTATCGTACCGCTATGTACCACAACGCCGTAAAGAGAATAGATTCGTGGTTTTTTATGAGTTAAACAAATTGGTGCTAAATCAAGCACGGTAGGAAACTTGACTGGTTTTGTGATTTTTCGAACTCCAGTTCTCTGAGATTGGAACCTCTTCAAGTGTAATATTAAAACTGGGGGAACTTTAGATATAAGATATTGGATCTCGCTCGAAGTACACACCATTTTACCTGGTTCGAGTTTGTTCTATAACAGAATAAATTCAAAAATGATAAACGAAATGAATCGATAATGTAAGGAAATTTAAATGTAAGGACAAATATTTTACCTTCCCTGCTCTCTTCGTGCACTCTTCGCAAGCCACTTTGTTGCTGTTAGTCATTAATTCTGGGGCAGTGAATTGATTCAAACAGGATTGTATGGAACATTCTCCTTTACTCGCGGGATATCTGTCGCAAGATAAATGCGAATTACTTAGTATCTCAAACTTTGATAACTCGGATGTTATTTCATTGATTCCGTTACATAATTCATGAGGATTTTTTATAATATCCTCCTGCCCATTGATCGAATTGAAATTTTCAAGTGTCGTTAACGATTCATCGTTAGCTTTAACGGTATCTCTAGGGGATTCAATATTGTCCAGTAAAGGAACAAGGGTAGTCTCTGCCGTTTCTAAATCGACATCCATTGTGTTAGACATTGGACTGGTAGGACTATTTTTAGTCAACGGACTACTACTAGAGGTAGATTCATCTAGTTTAGTGGAATCTAATTTATCAGTGATGGAAGTTGTATTGGTTAAACCATTGTGTATATGAAGTTCATTTCCAGAATTATTAAGGACTTCGGCATCATCCAAATCGTGAGTATGCTCGTTTATCGATATATCAATTGCACTAGGGTTATCTGATTCCTGAACACTGGTGATATCATCTTTCACACATAAAGTCTCAGAATTATTGGTCGGACTATAAATTGTATCATTATTCATTTCAAAACCGGGATAAGACAGAGGTATTACAGAACTTGACGGAGGTTTTTCGGAACTTGGCGCAGTCGGAGATTCATCCAGACCATATCCAGATTCCCTGTTATCTGGCATCGAACCCTCTACTTCCACATTGTCTTCCACATCGGCATCACTTTCTATCGATCGTTAATATATAAAAAAAGATATATATATATATTTATTATTCCACACTTACGATAAGGAAAACTGTGAATATATTGTAAACTTACTCACCTAAGGAATTCGAAACTGTATTACTAAGATCATCTCCCGGAGGAAAAGCACTCGCATTTTGCGTGGACTTCTGATCATAATGATTCAATCGCGGATTTCTTCTTTGCCTCTGTCTGTCCTTTTTTAATTGATGTTTCGAAGGTGCACGGGGCACACCATTACCCGAATAATAACTGTCAAAGGTATCATCCGCATTATTATTTTTTCGTTTGCTGAAAAAATAAATCGATCATACATTGACCTTGAACTTGGAAGATAAGCCATCGATATTCACCTTGTAACCGGAGGTTGAGGTTTATCAGCCATCACTGGTAAACTTAAATCTAAAAACGGTTCCTTCCGCTTTACAGAGTTTTTACAATCGCAACAAGAAATATTACACACTAGTACTCCCCTAAATATTAATTCTGCGCCTAATAATTTAGTTGAAGTGACTTGGTTGCCATACATTTTGACTTGAGATCTGAGCTTTTCGTCTTTCACCTCTCCTGGATCAACCTTTGAATTCAATCCACAATGATTCAAGATGAGATCTTTGTACCTCTGTAATGTGAAATAATTTACAGTTCTTCTTATGAAGTATTATAAACTTGTACAACTTATAATTAGATTTCCTACTGCGAGATCCTCGGTGCGGACGATTTCTAATAGAGTTCTGAGCAATTCGTGAGAGTCATGTTGCTCTCCGTCCATACATTGCATGGACTTCTTTTTAAATGCATTTAAAAGATCATTTGGTACAATAACCTGACCGTTGGATTGTTGCATCTCTCTCAGAGTTTTACACAACATTGGTATAAAGTTTCCAAAATTTCTTTCCAATGTACCTTCGATAGGTGGCTATAATGAAAATGTGGAAAATCAGTGAAGGGACTAGTTGTGGGTGTTAAAACGAAGAAAAATGTTATGAAACCAACCAATTCAATTTCCTCGCCGTCACCATTCAATTTATATTTTTTACCAGGAATAATAACTTTTTTTCCAGGAACTTGCGTGTCCTCCAAAATGTCAACTAGAAAAGGAGTCTGTGCTAAACATTGCAGCACCGAATTAAAAAAACAGGTATTCCCTAAATTCCTTATACCCTGTAATAATTAAATAAAACTCAATGATAATCAGCATAAAATTATTTCACGTTATCGACACATACCCCAACTTTTGGATAATTGAATGAGATTTTTTGTTTTTCGCTATTTGCTTCGTTAATTTGTTTTTGGCACACTTTCACCTGAGTTTTCTCTAATAAGTTGATTATCGCATCTAGTTCCTTCCTGTTGAGCATTATGAAGTAATATATACAAAAACCAGGGATATGTTTTTTGTAATACTGAAACAAATACTCACGATTGATCTGGTTTTATACACATTTCACATTTGTAACACCAAATATCCCATTTGTGAACCTGCACTGCTATACAATGAGAATCGGTGTGAATATTCTTGAAATGTTCCAATGCATGATTTTTCTCAGATTCCCCACAATTTATCTGCATGCATTGTAAACAAATCCATAACGGTCCGCCAAAGGAACAAGACTGAAAAACAATGCAACGTAAAAACCCTGAGAAAAACTACAATTCATTATTTATTCAACCTACCTCAATTTTCATGTTATTCCTATCTCCGTTATTATCATTTTTAACATTGCGGTCATTATCTTTGTTGTTGTCATTTACTTTGGTCGGAGCACAAGGTTTCCTTCTCCCGTGCTTCTCGCACACAAATGTAATTCCATGTTTTTTCAACCTTCTCCTCACGAGGTGTTCATTCAGGGCTTTCTTCAAATGTATGCACCCCTCATCTGAGAAAAGAAAATGAGTCAAAATGAAAATAAACGATCGAAAAACGAGATTCCGTGATCATGAAAAATCATATAACAAGAATAAGATAAATTATCTGGAAAGTGAAAAATACTATAAGGCAAGATGCAAGACAAGATGCTTATTCTAACCTGTATGGATCTCTTTGGAAGATTCTGTCGAGCCTTCACTTCCATCTGCTCCCACGTCGGGCTGTCTTTTATTCCTACTCATTTTATTAATCTGAAATTATATCACCTTACACACTCTGTCTTCCAACCGAGATAAATGTAATCACGATTTTTCCATACGCGTGTGGAATCGTGAGGACCAGTGTTGGATGATATTTTCTTTTCTTTTTTGTTTTTTTTATATCATTTCACATCCAATACCAAAAATAATAGAGAGCGAATGGAGATTAAGGAGATGAAAGGCAACTTGATGGAAAATACAAAGGAATTCACGAAACAGATTCGTCAGGGGAATGAGTGCTTCCGATAAATGTTACGAGCAAGCCATAGCAATTTTTGAACCAATCGAAAAATTAGACAATTTTGTCCAAATATTTTGATTGGTCGAGAAATTGGTATTGCTGGTAACGGTGAATGTTTCGAAGTTTGTTGATTGGTCAAAAACTAGTACTCTTCAGTAATTTCTCCAAAAAGTACTAGTTTTCAATGAATCAGCTAATTTCGGGCTGACAGATATCTGGGACAACAGGATTCTACCAACCCTGATTAGGTCAACACCGATAATCCTGACACGAAAATCGCCCGAACGGCAGTTGACCCGAATTCCAATGTTCCAAAAAGATCAATATCCCGAAATTCGTTGATTGGTTAATTCCTGGGGAACCTCTAGTAAGTTACCAGAAGTTGATCAATCAGCCAATTTCGGGATACGGTCGAAAACTTTTCGTGAGGCTGGCCTCCCAGGGTGCTCTCCCATGCGATGGATTATTCAACCGAAACGGAACATTTCTTCTTCCGTTCCGTCAAAAGTGGGTGCCCTTGTCTCCCATGAACCAGTGATGCCAGTGATTCCCTAGAAAAATCTTCAGATTTTTCGTCATTGGTTACTTCTTTCCAAATTGAGCATATGATTGGCCGGTTCGACAAGAAATGACCAATCATCAGATGCTGAAGATTTTTCTAGGGAATACTGGCAACGCTGCCATGAACCGGAATACATTCCGGCGGAATGGGATATTCACCAATCAATGATGGAATATAAATTTCCATTGGCACTCTTTATGAGAAATAGCCAATACATTCCATTTGAAATTTTTACGGCCGGGATGATTCCGATCCATGGGAGAGCAACGCTATTTGGGTTGAATGGAAAGGAATGAATACTGAAATTCCTGTTCTGTTCCGATTGGTAGAGTATCATAATACCGAATGTGCATAGTACCGAATGTGTCATAGTACCGAATGTTCATATTCCCGAATCCTCATAGTAGCGAATGCTCATAAGACCGAATGTGCATAGTCCCGAATAAAAAAATATAAATTTTGAAATGAATCCAACAATCCGCCACTTCCATCATGAAAAATGATCCGCTTACGCATATCATGTGGGAACGATCAATTTTTTATGACAGAAATGGTCCATTCTTTTATTCATTTTGAAATTCATATTTTTTTATTCGGGACTATGCACATTCGGTCTTATGGGCATTCGGTACTATAAGCATTCGGAAATATGAACATTCGGTACTATGACACATTCGGTATTATGATACTCTACCGTTCCGATTCAATTTCAGTGCCATGGGAGAGCACCCCCATGCAGCCGGAGTGTTCGGAACGGAACGCTCACAATTAGTGGGTCCCTAGTGTTGTTATAGTTATATTCAAATAAGACTATTATTCTACTAATGAGGATTGTCCGGAACGTAACGCTCATGATTGGTAGAATACTAGTTTTATTTGGATATAACTATAACAATACTAGGGATCCACCAATTATGAGCGCTCCGTTCCGGACAATCCGGTTGCATGGGAGACCAGCCTGACACGTAAATTCCCATCCCTCCCTTCGGGTCATTTGTGTGTCGAGATTACCAGGGGGGTACAACTCAACGTTATAAAAGTAAAATAAATTTGCACTCATCTCTGCGCCCTCTAAGCGGGGTACTTTGATGTGAACTAAAAATCAATATGGTGGCCTCGTGTAGCAGGGTAACCTCAAAATTATTCTGATTTTAAAACATCAATAATATTTCAAGAATAAAGTGTGAAAATGACAGAATTCTAAAACCATATTATACATTAAAACATATAATTTGTTTTTAGAATTGTTGTTCATACTTTATTGTTGAAATATTATTGATATTTCAAAATCAAAATTGGTCAGCATAATTTTGAGGTTACCTCAATTGAATACGATCAAAGCGCCACCTTGAAGGAATACTTGTCCGTAATTAAAATGTGGCTTGGGGTCATCCTATAGAGTTGAAGGCCCCTGGAGATTACTCGCGTTCACTCCCTCTCAGTTGGCACCGGAAGGTTTTATGTATGTTTTCAAACCCTCTCACAATGTGCAAAAAAAGTTTCAAAACGTCCAAAAAACGTTACAGAGACATACCGCTAACGTGCTGTCCGTATACATCCAAATCACTTGCTCATGAGTATCAAAAAGCAACGGTCATTTTTAATATCCACTTTATGAATATTTAGAACCATTTCCAGTGTTTTTGATCATTGAATGCACATCATTGGTAAAAGTTTCAACAGTACAATCACTAATATGAGAAGTTGAATTGAAATTTCAAGTTCAATCAATTCATTGAGAGTACTGGAACAATTGAAATTACACAGTTGTTTGAGGTTCAACCCAGACAGCATTGAATGTCCTGTGGACGTTTTAGAAACATAACCTTAGTTTTGCGCGCTTCGTCTCCGTGGAGTAGGTTTAGATACGTTCGGAGAACGTTCATTTTTGATGCACCTGAATACGTTCCCAGTACGTCTCTTTCATCTACCACGGGACGTTCTCGTTACGTTTCCCAAACGTACTTTCATGAAAACTAACCCATACAAACGTACGCGTAGTATCGCAGAACGTCATTGGCATCTTCATTGAACACGTTCCCAGAACGTCGCATGGTGGACATGAATTGAACATCACAGAACATGTGTATGTTCCTGGGGCGTACATGCGACGTTTTTAGAACGTCTTGGGATTTTATTTGGACGTTTTCTGTGAGACCAAGTACGTTTTATGGACGTTCAGAAAACCTCCCGATGCTATCCGGGAAGCTTCACACCCATAACAACAGTACTTTTATGAAACTCAGATGCTTTGATTGGATGAGATCTTGGACATATCAAAGCAATGTTTTTTGGGTAGGGATCACTAGACCTGAAAAGAAATAGTCCCGAAAGGCATACCGACATACCTACATAAAAGGCATAAAGACAACCCGAAAGTTGTCCATAATGAAATAGTCCCGAACATTGAACTCAATATTATAAATATTATACTGGAATGAGCACTCTCCGCTTTTTCTATAGTATCGGCCGGTCAGAGGGAGAGATCAGTATGTTGGGAGATGGTATCTGCTTTTAATATGTGTATTTTAAAGGGAGAAAGGAAATATGTTGGGGGCGTCTTATTCTTTCTTGCTCATGCGACAAACTATTACCAGTCTGACCGCTTAAATCTAGGGAGCACGAATTCCAGTATGTATAGAGTTCAATGGTCCCGAATGAAATTAACCCCGAAAACAAATTGGTAACTATTACGGTGACTGGAGCATGGCTAGAAACACATGGGGTTTTTTCGGGCGTAATTTCATTCGGGGCTATTTCATTATGGGCAATTGCCTTTTGGGACTATTTTCTTTCGGGCCTATTGACCCCTACCGTTTTTTGAAGATTGTATGCTAACCAGGGTTGGGTAGGTATCAAATTGACTTATTAATACGTAGTGAATGTTACGTATCATACCGGTAGTATGCGAGGAGCCCGACTGGTGATAAACCCGAATGGCGCTTGAGCCCAACTGGCGTTAGTCCGACCGGATTATAACCCGAACGACTTCAAACCCGAATGACAGTTGACCCGACTAGTTATAAAAATATAATCAAATAAAATGGAAAATTAATCGAAATCAAAGCTTATTCAACCTTTTACTGTAAAGATGTATAGATTGAAGGTTGATTACGCTTTGATTTCGATTAATTTTCCATTTTATTCAATTATATTTTTATAATTAGTCAGGTCAACTGTCATTCGGGTCTAAAGTCGTTCGGGTCAGGGGGTATAAACTGAAATATGAAATTTTCAGAACTGAATGTGGCGCTCTCAAGTATGGATTAGTGAAAGTTCGAATGGAATGCAGGGAGTGGGGGTATCACCTATAATCACCAACACAAGTATACTTCCACTAATCCACACTGGAGAGCGCCACATTCATTTCTGAAGATTCTATATTTCAGTTTATGCCCCCTGATGTAATTGGTGAAATTGAATGAGAACAAAAAACTAATCATATGTATTTTGTTTTTCACTCGTGTAAATTACAAACATTTTGGCATCTATCGATACTAAAAATTTCAATGATTGATTTGGTATGATCAATTTTGTTGGTTATATTTTTAAAAAATGCCTGAACTTCAATATTTTCTATTAATTGAATGATCGTTCGATAAATAGAAGCTTGATAAACGTAGAAGATCAGATGAATCAATCATTGAATAATTATCCACATACACATAATATGTTGAAATGATTTTTATATTTGATAAACACATGAGTTCCGCGAGAGTTCTTTAATCATTCATGTCAAGAGTTCACCACGACTTCTGTCAATGATTGGACCGAGGTCGTCAAGAGTTCTATCCACAGGACATTAACGACTTCTTAGGGTAATTGAGAAGAACACTTGTCGATTACTTTAGAATTCTTGATGAATACTTTTTACAAATGCCGAGTTCTTCAAGAACTTTTCAAGAATTTCTTGTGTTATCTGGGGAGTCATCCCAGACAGCGCAAGAGTTATAAAAGTGTTCAGAAGGAACAAAGTGTATTCTTATAAAACTCTTTCAGAACTCTTGTGCTGTCTGGGATAGGACTGAATTACCATGAGCCTGAAGTTGCATAATCAGCCCAGTTAGCACCAGGTCTGGCCAGGGTTGGGTAATGATGCGTCACTGCACGGAGACAACAGAATAGTAGTGGCTACTACACCAGATAGTACTCAGTGACATCTGAAGTAAAAAAAATTTCAGATAGCAGCCACTACCATCCAAATAGCATCCAGTACAATCTACGTTATGCTCAGTAATATCTGACATAGTATTGAATATAACGTAAATTGTACTGGATACTATTTGGATAGTAGTGGATGCTATCTGGAATTTTTTTCACTTCAGATGTCACTGAGTACTATCTGGCGTAGTAGCCAGTACTATTTTGTTCTGTCCGTGTGGAGGATTTGTTACATTTATTACGCGAGTATGATATGTATGTATCAATGCATAAATTACATTTATTACGTGAGAAGACCCTGAAAAAGGGGTTTGTTACACGGTATGATGGTAGTATGCGAGAAGCCCGAGTGGCACTTGAGCCCGACTGGCGTTAGCCCGACTGCATTTCACCCGAACCAGGGGGCATAAACTGAAATATAAAATTTTCAGAACTGAATGTGGCGCTCTCCAGTGTGGATTAGTGAAAGTTCGAATGGAATGCAGGGAGTGGGGGTATCAAGTATATTCATGTTGTATTACCAACACAAGTATACTTGTTGGTGATTATAGGTGATACCCCCACTCCCTGCATTCCATTCGAACTTTCATTAATCCACACTTGAGAGCGCCACATTCAGTTCTGAAAATTTCATATTTCAGTTTATGCCCCCTGATTCTTACTAAACGCTTTTTCACAATCATAGAAATCTGCGGGAATTCAACATGTACTTTGAATTCGTAGGAAATTCTTCTTTAGCAGGGACAGAGCTTCATAAGAGTTCTAACAAGCGGACATTGAAGAGTTCTTCGAGTCATCTCAAAGTGTTTTCTCAATACTCTTATAGAACACCAAAGGGATTCATTATAGAGCTGTCAAATAATTCTTTTAGAATTCGAAAAAGTCTTTGAGAACTCGTCAAGAGTTCGGCAAAATAATTCTTCCAGAATTTAGTTCAAGAACTCTTTTGGAACGGCTCACGAATGATTGTGTTATCTGGGTCCCAGAGATGGAAATCTACGTGTCACAAATTTTTCGATAGTAATTTACATGTAAAATACATGTTTAGAATACGTAGATTACGGTAAATTACATGACTCACATGGTATATTACAGTATTTCACTTGTAATTTACATGTAAAGCTGTAATTTCATACAAGCGACGAGCAACGAGCGATACCTTAGATAAAGGGAGAGGTCTCACATTACCTCTCTTTTTAGCTAATGTATCGCTAAAAGCTAAACCTTGTTTAGCTTTGCATGAAATTACAACTTAAAGTACCATGTAGATTATAGGGGATAAATTACGGTAGTATGCAATGAGCCCAACTGGTAATGAGCCCGAATGACACTTAAGCCCGACTGCATTTAACCCGAACGACTTTGAACCCGACTAATTATAAAAATATAATTGAATAAGATGGAAAATTAATCAAAATCGAAGCGTAATTAACCTTGAATCTATACATGTTCACAGGAAAAGGTTGAATAAGCTTTGATTTCGATTAAGGGAGTGCTCTGGGCGATTTTTTCACCAAAAAACTACTAGATCGTTTCAATCATTTATTTACGTCAAAAATATTCAATCAACTGCATTAAGCGGACATTTCATGGGGCGTCGAGCATCAAGCGTCAACATTAGAAAGAAAGAGAGATCACACAGTTCTTCTCTTTCCTTCTAATGTTGACGCTTGATGCTCGACGCCCCATGAAATTACATCTTTAGGGGCCTATTTCATGGGAGCTTCAGCATCAAGCGTCAACATTGGAAGAAAGCAGAGGTCTGACAGGCCCTCTCTTTTCTTCCAATGTTGACGCTTGAAGCGGAAGCTCCCATGAAATGGGCCCTTAAGTTGTAGTTTCACACGAGCGTTGAGCGACGAGCGATTTTCCCAGGTTCTAGATTTCAGCGTCAAAGCTTCATGATGTTTCTCGACGCTCAATTTGAGAGTTAAAAGTTGTCTTCTAACTATTCTCTGTGCGGAAGAAAGAATATTAAACATATATGAATATATATTGTTTGAGCTGAAGTGCCTTCTTTATCCTGCACTATTGAGAATGATTGAATAATTATGGATTGTGCTGAAACTCAATTATGGGTTAGAACGGCGTCAAAGCTAAACACTGTTTCAGCTTTCACGCTGAATCCCAGAAAATGTGAAAATCGCTCGACGCTGGACGTTTGATGGGATGGGGACCGAATCAACGAAAGGACAAATCAACGAAACCATTGGTTGAAAAGGAAGAGATGTATAATGTACGATGTCTTATTCTTTCCAACTAACGGTTCCGTTGATTTGGTTTTTCGTTGATTTGGCGCCCATCCGTTTGATGCTCGTATGAAATTACACCTTTAAGCTGTAATTTCATGGGGCGTCGAGCATCAAGCGTCAACATTAGAAGGAAAGAGAAGAACTGTGTGACCTCTCTTTCTTTCTAATGTTGACGCTTGATGCTCGACGCCCCATGAAATTACAGCTTTAAACGTCGGATCAAATGATTCAGAATCAATCGAACAATCCGGTTCTGGTCTGTTCGTTGTTCAACTAACTCGTCATAAATAATTAAAACGAAATTTCGTTATCAGCCAATAACCCGGATAGCATCGGGAGGTTTTCTGAACATTCATAAAACGTACTTGCTCTCACAGAAAACGTCCAAATAAAATCCCAGGACGTTCTAAAAACGTCGCATGTACGTCCCAGGGACATACAAATGTTCTGTAATGTTCAATTTATGTCCACCATGCGATGTTCTGGGGATGTGTTCAATGAAGATGTCAATGACGTTCTGCGATACCAGGGTTGGGTAGGTATCAAATTGCCGTATTAATACGTAGTGAATGTTACGTATCATACCGTGTAACAAACCCCTCTTTCAAGGTCTTCTCACGTAATAAATGTAATTTATGTATTGATACATACGTATCATACTCGCGTAATAAATGTGACAAACCCTCCAGTGACGCGTCATTACCTAGGGATCCTTTGATGAGGGATCGGACAATCAACTGCTGATTACGGATTGGTCGGCCGCCATTAGTGGGATAGGTACTGATATTTATGAAAATATTCGAGATACATATTTAAAGTCAGCTTATTCATGTATAATACTTACAATTAAGTGAATCTGAAACGTTCTTCGAACAAAGCATGTAAATACATTTGAGAAAAATGATTTTAATAAAATAACATACACTATGCATGCTCAACTAAACTATAGAAAAAACCGGAAGTACCCCACTAATGGCGACTGATTGTCCGATCCCTCATTAAAAGATCCCTATCATTACCCAACCCTGTGCGATGTTTGTATAAGTTAGTTTTCATGAAAGTACGTTTGGGAAGCGTAACGAGAACGTCCCGTGGTAGATGAAAAAGACGTACTGGGAACGTATTCAGGTGCATCAAAATGAACGTTCTCTGAACGTATTTAAACCTACTCCACGGAGACGAAGCGCGCAAAACTAAGGTTATGTTTCTAAAACGTCCACAGGACATTCAATGCTGTCTGGAAAGAAACCTCCTATTCAGTTTTTTTTTGATATTATAACAAATGTAATCCACACACAATTATTTTGAGACCAGAGCCGGCATCTCTGATTTATCCTGGATTTTCTTATCTCAAGGTCGATGTAATTAATTGAATATTAGCTAAGTTCGTTTACCGATGTCCCAAGTTACCCCAACTCGCTCTAAGTATTTTGGATTCGCTACTTCCAGTTTAAGCAACGAAATGATTGGTTTGGTACAAGTTGGAGCAACTCAGAGCACGTAGAACGAACGAACCTATTAATGACGTGAAATGGTTGAAAACCATCTGGTAGTTTTCTAGTGAAAAAGTGGACCAGCTCAGATAACATCAGAAGTCTTCTGAACGTTTTAGCAACATAACCTAAGTTCTGCGCGGCTTGATGTCCGGGGAGTAGGTTTTAATATGTTCAGAGAACCTCCATATTTAGTGCACCCGAATACGCTCCCGGTACGTTCTTTTCATCTCACACGGAACGTCCTTAGTATATTTTCCAAACGTACTTTCATGGAAACTAACCTTCACAAACATATGTGTGTAGTATCGCAGAACGTCATTGACACCTTTATTGAACACATCCCCAAAACGTCGCTTGGTGAAGATAAATAGAACATTACGGAACATTTGTATGTCCCTGGGACGTACATGCGACGTTCTTAGAACGCCCTGGGATCTCATTTGAACGTTCTCTGTGTGAGCAAGTATGTTTTGTGAATGTTTAGAAAACCTCCCGATGCTATCCGGGAGGGGACACCCTTGATTTTCCGTTTTATTTGATTATATTTTTATAACCAGTCGGGTCAACTGTCATCCGGGTTTCAAGTCGTTCAGGTTACAATCCGGTCGGGCTTGAGTGCCATTCGGGCTCATCCCATACTAACTAAATTACTTGCCTATCCCTGCACTCTACCTTTGAAAGATACGCTTGAGAGGATACAAACTTACCGACCGAGCCCGGTTTTTCCTTGACCAAATTACTCGAAACCGAATTTACAAAATGATTAAAATTTTAACGGGATACTAGCGATGGTACCAAACCTCTCTTTCTATCGTATAGGCGTGTCCTATATCCAACGTGCTCTGTTGGTAAGCGCTAGTAACCCCTTAACGGGACACTAGCGTCGGTAACGGACCTCTCTTTCTACCATATGATGATTCTGTCCCTTTCTAACCAATGACGTGAGTTATCGACGCTAGTAGCCCGTTAACGGGATACTAGCGATGGTAACAAACCTCTCTCTCTATCGTATAGGCGTGTCCTTTTCTATCCAACATGCTCTGTTGGTAAGCGCTAGTAACCCGTCAACGGGACACTAGCGTCGGTAACGGACCTCTCTTTCTATCATATGATTCTGTACCTTTCTAACCAATGACGTGAGTTACCGACGCTAGTAGCCCGTTAACGGGACACTAGCGTCGGTAACGGACCTCTCTTTCTATCATATGATTCTGTCCCTTTCTAACCAATGACGTGAGTTACCGACGCTAGTAGCCCGTTAAGGGATGATTCTTTGAGACTTTATCTACGTCGCTAAAGAATCCAAATTTTGAATTTCGAAGGAAAAATTTTCGAAAAAAACAATTCTCTTCAAATTGAAAATTTGTGCTCTTTAGCGACGTAGATAAAGTCTTGAAGAATTATCCCTGAAAATTTCAGATTTTTTCATCGATTCAGTTCCGAGTGATTTGGTAGAAAAAAATTTACTCACATGGTAACCAATGGTATCCTCTTAATGGGACACTAGCGTCGGTGTAACGGACCTCTCTTTCTAACATATGATTCTGTCCCTTTCTAACCAATGACGTGAGTTACCGACGCTAGTAGCCCGTTAAGATCTAAACATGACATCAGGGTACCCAAGGTATAATGTAAATGAAAAATGCGAGTTTCGGCGCCGTCTACAACTGACGGGGCAACTACAGCTCACACACACACAACTATACCACAAATACGTTCACACTCACACTATGATGGTGCCATTGGTGTGAGTGTGAACGTATTTATGGTATAGTTTTGTGTGTGAGCTGTAGTTGCCCCGCCAGTTGTGGACGGCGCCGAAACTCGTATTTTTCATTTACATTATACCTTGGTTACCCTGCATGACATGACCATGTGTTGAATATTTACAAACTCAACCTAACCTTCAAACCAATTGGAAAAAACTTCCAGGGTTTGGACATTTCATTAGCCCTAAATAATCTGATTGATTGGAAAGAACTTTCGTGTATCATTATATATTGCTAAACCAAGCCGATTACCACTATTGATCTAAAGAATATTGAAAAACTACATGTCAGAAAGAAAAATGTCGCAAGAACCAGTGAAAATCATTCCTTCAAATTTCAAAGATCATGAATTTCAGGCTACTATCGGGAATCTCACGATCAACGTGCATATCACAAAAATGCAAGACAGTATTTATTTATGGATTGGAAAGTTTCCTGAGGACGAGATGCATGATTTGTCTCTTGCACTCCCTTCAAGATTCGAAACAATACCAACGGTCACCAAAATCATTGGTTCAGTAGAAGACACAACTTCCATGAACTTGGCTAAACGTTGGACTAAGAAATTTGGTAAACCTGTGTACGTCAGTTTCAATATACCTGTTGACAATCTATCCTTACCGGGTATCGAGAAAAGGCTTCACGAAGAACTCCAGTTGCGTACAGATTTGTTTTCTTAGCAGTGTTTTTCTAGATAAAAGAATTGAATTGGACTTGTATAAGCATAACTTGTATAGTTTATCATGCACTTTTTATGATATACTATTTGTATTGTGAAACCAATATACATTTGAAGAGAATTAATTTGAATTTCTCTTTATATGCCTTTTCATGTGAATGATAACTATATATGATTGTATCGCTCTGTACAGCATCTCCCTCTGTATAGAGAAACAAAGGAGAATCAATCTTTGAAACATTCATCCAATCTCATGCAAATTATTTTGAGAATTAATTCAATTTTGAATATCGACGCATCGTGAAGCTGCAACTGACAGCTGTAGAATTAGCAACCGATTGTCATAACATTTTACATGAAACGTTTATCAAGGAAGTGAGCACCCAAAATGTCTACTGGAATACTATTCAAACAATTCCTGAGAGGAAAGAAGTTTCAACAACGTTTAATCAAAAGTTACAACAATCGGCTGCCAGTTTCAGTTTCATCGATACATCAATGACGTATAGGAAAAATTCATCGAATCTGCTTCAATGAAAGTTTGCTGAGATTCATTAGGCGATGATATTGAATAGGAACATTACAACGACTACTGCTCATGAAAACTCATTGAAGTTAATTGACGAGAGCTAATCGATTCGTCTGTGTTGTTATATGTCAGGGGTGTTGAGGGTATCCATTCAATTTCGATCAAATCTGTCATTGCGAAACTGATCCCGATGATACAAAAATTCCTGAATTACCAGTGGTATATCAAATATCACCCACATATATGTAATATTGCCCATTGATTCTTGTCATGAATTTAATTGTCATTCTACCCCTACACTGTAAAATATGTATAAAAATACATGCATTTGTATACCTCAAGATATAAAATTACACAATAAATCACGGCAATTTGACAGTTTAATGTATGTTTGAAGAATTTTTATAACAAATCATTGGTAATCTTCCTCATGATAGGTACTACGAATAATTTAGTATGATAATTCTCCAAATTTGGTAAAATTACTTTGAATTATAATGGAATAATACATTAGATTGTAAAATATCCATGATTTATGATGGAGTATTCTTATGACTTTTCGCGTAATTTGACATACATTTTTTACAGGGTTTTAAAAATATCCGATAGAATCCCACAAAAAATTATTGTCCAGTTTTTGTCCCGAAAAAACGAAATTGTAATTCGTTGGGAGATGCAATTTTCAGGAATAAAAAAATATATTTGTCGAAAGTTTGCTTCAGCAAATTAATCTCAACATATGTTTGGCTAACGGCAGTTATATATCTAAACGTTCCAAATTATTGTTCAAAATTTTGATTAATTTGGATGCTTCGATAAAAACATCCATTAAATAAAATGTATGCATCGAAGTATAAATATATAAGACTGACGGGACACGAAAAAGCGGGTGTTCGCCTGTTCCTACACTTACCTCTACCCCTTCCACGGATTCACACATATCTCGATGCAAACGTGAACAACGACCCTGTTGAGGTCTCATAAATTCGAATGGATTCTAGTTATTTCTATGATGGACACCTTATGAATTATAGTACACACACTTGATGATTTCGTCAAGTTTTTGACATTTTACAAAGAATTGATTGAATCTTATCAAGTTCTTATTCGCGTTTTATAATTTTCGCATTCTTATAAGAAATCATAAAAACTCATAGGTTCTAGGACAGAAACTACATTTTACAATTTATACAATTTATATGAAGTAATAAGATCTGTACATGAGAATTTATGGAACTTTTTCAATAGGGAAAGTATACCCGAACTTACAAAGAACTTGAAGATATATGTATATATATCATAACGAAATAAATGTCACATGCATAAGAAATGTTTATTAAAAATCAATTCAAGATTTTCTATACATAGATATTTCAAATACGTTTGTGTTCTCCACGGCATGACTTTTCATCTTGAATACTAACAGGAATTTTACATTGGTGCGTGAACAATTTATTGTTGAAAGCAAAACTTCAGTTACAACTTCCAAAGAGTTTACAAATGAAAATTTTCTGTTTTATTTCATTCAATGACTTCAAAATTCCAAATAAAGGTATCGAATAAAATATTTTTGAACCGATTACTGTGATTACTCTCGATAATATATGACGTATATGCATTTAGTATTTCAGTTAGAACGTTTAAAATAGTAAGTATTTCTTCACTTTACCTCTACGGGTAACAACACACTTGATAATCCTCAACTACGTGTTTCACGTGTTCCGGGTTCTTATCATCAACTGTGCAAAAATTGTTGTTCTGTTTGTTTTTCATTATAAAACTTAACAATAAATCTCTCCTCGTCACTTTGATTTAAAATTAATCTTTTAATAAAAATAATAAAAATAACCAGGAATCCACAGGTGCGGGCTTGAGAGATGCTTTTTTTTTTAGGCAAAGCTCGATTCTTTTCTCTTTCTCTCTCACTCCCTCCCTTTTTCTGCTTCTATATATGTGTGTGTGTGTGTGTGTTTGTCTCTCTTTCTCTCTCTCCAACTCGCACGTAACAAAATAAATATTTTCTGATTTAAATATCTAAATATCTTCATTCGGTGTTTTTATGTCCGACTCTAGCAATAACTTCGTCTAATATACGAGAAAGTTCTTGATTTTCTTGGGCTAAAGAGTTCTGTTTCAATTCGGCTTTCTTAGCCATTGCGTGTAGTTTAACGACTTCAGCCTCGTGACGTTTTTGTATGGAGTCCAACTCCATATTCGCTCTGTGAAAAGAAACAACATAGACAATTAAATTCTGTTCGAGGAAATTCAATGAATCGAGTAATCAATAATATTATTCTCGTACTTTTCAAGCTGAGTCATCGCATGATTTTTCAACTGATCGTATCGATTTTCCAATGTCTTTATGGTTTCGACGTTTTCTTGAATGCTCTCTTTGAGTACAGTTTCGTTGCTCTTGTATGCAGAAACAACACCTTTGAGTCTCTCGTATTTTAAATGAACATCATTGAAAGCTGCCTCGGTATTCGTAAGATGATGATTTGCCGCTTGTAATTCTTCTTGTAATTTTGTCTTTTCCTGCTCGAAGTTTAATCGATCTTTTTCCCTTTCCGACATTAATCGACTTATCGACTTCTCATACTCGTCCATAACTACCGACATTTCATTTTTACACTTTATTTCTTCCATCAACTGAGAGTGTAATTTTTTAATTTCCACATCTTTCTCTTCGCTTGTTTTTTTCTGCTTTTCCAACTCTTCAGTCATTTCCAATAACGTTGCTTTTACCAATTCTAATTGTTTGCTGGTTTGTTCGTCGATTACAACAGCTGGAGGAGGTGGTTCAGGTTTAGGTTCCTGCAAAAATGAGTTTTAATTGATTCACCGTGGTTCAAGATATTTCTATCTTCATATATAATATTAATGTCAAATATATCATTGTAATAACTCACACTTTGCTCTTTAATTTCCTGTGCTTCTTCCGTTTTAACATTGGGCATGGGACTAAAATATATGAGTCTATCTATGGCGGCTATCGCGGGACTATTTCGTACCGGTGTATTAATATTAGGTGTCGAAGGCATCTCACTTTTTTCGTTTTGCTGTTCATTTAAAATCCCTTGACTAATCGTTTGGGGCAACATACTGTTTCTGGATAACAAAGGATCAAACTGTACATAAATAGAATTCTTTCTCAAATCACTGGCTGGATTGTTCGACTGGGTGTGCGTCAACAAGTACTCCAAGTTCTTGGCATCTTCAAAAACTGAAAAAATAAGAGAATATAAATTATCATTATTATCAAATTCAAATAAAAGACCAGAGACGAATGTTTTTTATGTTTCTCAAATTTATAATAAATCCTTTTAATCGAATGTGTCGTATGAATGAAAAATATTATTCCCAATTCAGAGAAGAAATGGATACATTAAAATAATCAAACAATGATATGAAAAATGATATCGAACGTTTGTGAGAAATTATAAAAGTGAAAGTGATGATGGAATGGACATATCTACAGAAGTCAACAATGCAAGTACAAAGACAAGAAACACGACGTTAAAGTAAATTTAATGGATATGAACTAGTTTTAAAGACCTGCGCATTGTTAATAGAAACTTCAGAATGCTTTTGAACTTGCTTTTGAAGAAAAACTTCTTACGAGTTCGTAAACCCACTTGCATTTCATCTGAAAAAGAATTGTCGTCGATCCATAATAGGGTCGCACAGCGTACGAAAGAAATCACATTGAATGACAATTCAGGAAATCAAATATTTGTGAATAATCTTTCGAATTGCATTAATTTACTTCCTATTCTTTCAGGATATTAGCGTGTTGTCATACGCCTATACGTGAGAAAGAAACTTATAATAAACACGAATTAACTTACATTCGTTGGTAGCGCTAACAAATTGATTGCTCTCTTCGGCACTGTCCTCCAAGGAACAATTGTTGATACGTTCAGCCACCTCTTGAGCAGCCAATTCCAAACTTTCTAAATTATTTTGAAAGTCGAGGAACGACAGTGAAGTACTTTGTCTCTGGGGTTTAAATTCTTCGTATTTTTCAGGTTCTTTCTCAGTCAAATCTAATTTCTTGTCTTCGAGAATTGTAGAGGGACAAGTGTCAGTCTCTAATTTCGTATCTTTTGTGTCATCGAAAGTTTCAACGTTTGAAACGAAGGTTTCTTCTTTTTCTTCTAATGCTTCTTTTTTTGCTTCTATGTCCAATTTAGATTCTTTGTCTCCTTCTATCTCTTCCGTTGTTAGAAGATTCATAGAAATATTCTTCAAAACGATAGTATCATCCAAGTTTTCGGAAGATTGTTCATCTTTCCCTTCGTCCGTACTATAATGGAGATTATCCGTGGAAGTTTCATTATCCGTAAAATTGAGAGATGAAATATCCAATGGCGGTTGGGGTGGTGGAATTATTACTGTTTCCTCTTGTAATTTGTTGTTTTCACATGTGTCCGTTTGATCCGAACGATGACAATTATGATTTGTATCGTTATGCGTTTGTTCCCTGCGGATGGGAACGGGCGGAGGTTCAACGGATTGTAATTTGATTTTAGAAAATATACATTCCGCGGCCGATACGTACGGAATTACCGATAGATCTCCTTTTTTCACGAGAGCTGTCGTTTGGCAAGAGATAATCAAAGGATTCGTTTCTACGACAACAGGTGGAACGATAGAATACGACAAATGTTGGTCCTGGGGTAGTACGAATGTCGCGTTGTCATTCGCGTATGATTCATTTACCGATGCTTGAAAATCTTCGGTGTCCTCCAAATCGGATTGAGAATGCTCGCGGGCTGAAACGAAAGTATTGTTCGTCGTGTCCAAACAAATATTCGCACAACCTGCGATCAAATCCTCTACTCCAGGGATATGGACGTCGGTATAAGAATGATCGAAGGTTTTATGAACCGTTGGACTGTAGTAGTCGCTTGATGACGAGCAGGTACTCTTTGGCGTACGATGCGGTAGCGGAGAAACAGAAGATGGAGTTAAGGATCCCACGTCTTGAAATTCACGATTGAATTGCACCTTCACCTCATGTTCAGGTACCTTAGCGGGATATACGACGTCCTTGTTCTGTGAAATATAAAACAAAGAAAGATGCAATTTTTTTTTCCTCGAAGAATAAATCAACAGAGAATATTCACTTATAAATACCGTAACTGTCAAATTAGTTGGACTTGGGGATGCACGGTTCAATAATTTATTAATGTATTCCATCGTTAGATGATTTTCGTTTGAAAAATTGTACGAACTTGTATTGTCTAACAGATCCGCCAGAATTGTCAGTTGATCTAGTCGATGGCGGATCATTCATTGGCGCGCTGTTTGGATTATTCATTGCGCAATCAAACAACATTTGCGCATCGTCTCTCTCTAGCTATGTCTAATTATAAAACGATCGGGTAACGGTGAAAATGTTTTTTGCCAGATGCCAAAAATTCGCGAGATCTGAGAGAAAGAGAAAGACCAAGGACGAATTCGAAGCATCGAAGTAACCGATTCGAATTTCAAGTGTCGTTGCAATGTGCGCGTCGGAGAACCAAACGTTTGTTCAATTATTTTCATAAGTGTAATCGTGTGGTTATGAAATATCATTTTGATGTATTCAAAAATTTTCAATTAGCGACATCGGCGGTATATCAGTGATATCGAGGAACAAAGAAACTTCCCCTAAAGGTTTCAATGAGACTGAATCTTGTGGATACGAACATCGTATCGTAGATTTCTTTGTGCTATACAATGTTATATAAAATGTATATTTCTAAAACTGAGAGTTTTTGAGATATTACGTGTCCAAGGATATATCAACGACATAATCAACCTAAAGTGCATTTAATTTTGCTAATTGTTCAAGAATAGGGATGAAATCTTTTCTACAATTAACAGGTGTGTAACTTCAAGCAATTGTGCGAATGGAAGGCAACACTCCCACTCAAAACTTTACGTTTTTCATAAATTTGCTAATAATAGAGTACATATTTTATTCATTGTCATTCTCTAATGATCAATTCAAGTTTGATAATGGAATTTGATGGATTCATTTCTTCAAATCGGAATAAAACGACTCTCAAATGAAAGGATAACAATTTTTATTACAAAATATTGGGAGCCAAGCGTATCGACGTTCATAATCAATATCAGAATTTTTTCATTATACTCACATCAGAATTCAATATTCTATCGATAATCGCTATGAAAATATCATAACGAGGAACTACACCACGCGCATATAAAAATAAAGAATGAAGATAATCATAAAATAACATAATTCTTAAAAATTCGAAAAATGGATGTTCTTTTCACAATATTACACAGTCAAATGAACTTTGATCGTGCGATTTCATGTCATATGACGATATGATCCTACGCTGCTACTTTTTGTATTGATTTTAATCCTTGCCATTTAGATTTACTTTGATTGCGAATAATTTTTTTCACGATTTTATTCTACTCGATTATTCCGAAAAATCTTCACATTCTCAAGATCTTCGCTATTTCAATTGCAACAAAGTTTAAATCGATAGCACATCATTGAGTTTTTAATGAAAAAATAAGCCCTCTAATTCTTTAATCTTCATTCAAAGTTTACTTTTTTGTTACAATGTGAATATGCCCTAACAAGGGAACAGTAAGGGAACGGTCCGGCGCTGATTGGTGTCAAATTGAGATATGTTGTAAAACTAAAAAAACAAATTAATTAGATTATACGTGTATATTTTTTATATCAGCCCAATCTCACTTTAATGGAATTTTTAAATTTCATTGGAATATTTTGAAGGGAAATCGTGCACCCTTGAAATAGCACATCTCAATGTTCTATGGATACAAACGGTAGTTTTCTTGAAAAGAAAAACCAATAAGAAATTCACAACATTCCAGATTTGTCCACCCTGTTGGTTCTCGAATTTAGCATAAGAAGAATAAGTAGTTCAACTAGGCCTTACACGGAAAGCCCGAGTTTATTCACAACAAACAGTTGATTTTCAATATTTAGAAAAATGATTGTCAATTTAGAGATAAAGAGGATGGCTGAAAAATATTCGTAGTGAAAACATCAAAGGTTGATCATCTTATTATTATTTTTCACAATGAAACTATCAACTCATGGTGCACGGAAAAAAATACTCATGTAAAAATTACATGAAAAGTGAGGTAACAATTACAATGTGGATCTTTTGTATAATTTACTACACAGTCTTGTTGGATTTACATTGTTATCATAGTTACTCCACAGCAACACTACTTTCATTTACTTCGGTAACAATGTAAATATAACATTGTTTCTAATGTAAATTTTACTCCATTTGCGCTTATGTGAGCAGTTATGTTCAATTAACACCTAAAAATGTAGAATTTACATTACCTGGAACTTTTTTCCGTGTAAATTCACTACGAATATTCTTCAATAATCCCCTTTTTCCCTAAATTGACAGTTCGTTTTCTGAATATTAATGAACTTGGTCTGTCCATGTAAAATAATTATGATTATTGTTTTCTTGTATTTGATTTTTTGCTATTTTATAGAATAGAGTGGAATTTAGCTGCAGCAATTCTACTTCTTTGTCTAGGGGAAAATTTTGCTGTGACAGTAAATGTTTTACCTCCTTGTGAAATATCAAAATGAAGAAGAAATAAAATTCATATTTCCCTTATTCAGAATCGTCTAGACGAATCACCTTACGAATAGAATATCTATGATGGATATTGGCAAAAAAAAGTAGGCTTAGCGAAGGGCTTCCGATTTTCAATGTGGCCTACTTCAATCTTCTTCTCAAAGTACTAGGGTATATGACGCTTTATTATCGCAATTGCATTATACGTGTCATTACAAATTGGCTTTGCGCCAAATTTCATCCTTTTGATTTTTTTCTTGTACGAATGCGGTAGCGGAAATACCAAATTTTCTCAAAGTTATTGCGATAATCTTGTATTGAATTATTATTTTTCAAATCAACGTTCAATCGTCACAGTAATACTTTGGCACTTTCGTTTCTCGCGTGTATTGATTTTGATACAAGTTTTATGATTCATTTTAGAATCAATATATAGCTATGAGAATAGACTTTCACTCGTTTATTCTTTAGAGCACGAATGATCGATGGACATATTACATCGTAAAGAACATAAGACAATGAAGAGGAAAGGTATGAAGGATATTCTCTTAGAAACGGAAGATTTAAATTCTTATGACGGAAATCGCAACTTACAACTTGAAGATAATAACAAGTCGGGGAATTCACGAGTACCGCATTATTACGTGGTATGTCGTGCACGTATGTGCACACACTACACACACGAACTATTTTATATACAACAATAAAAGAAAAAGACCTTAAAAAGTAATAATCTGTATCAAGGAGAGCTGACTCACTTCGAGTCGGCAATGACTAAAAACAAGGTGTTTTTTTTTCTTTCCATCTCGCGAAATCCATTATTTTGATTTTCAGGGTGTGTCATCAACGGGGATTATGTTTATATCCAATAAAAATCAATAATCAAAAGCTTTCTTTGGAGAATCCTTCGTTATCCTAATATAAGTAGCCATTCCTGCGGTTTTCTTATATAAATGGAACACTCAAATGCGAACGGTGGGGGATACCAGATACCAAAAACAAAAACCTCAATGAACCTACGTCTCGTCGTGTGTATTTATAAATAATAAATACACGTGGTTCGAACTCGCTCATCTTTATATTAAAAATAATATAAGCGGGTCAATTACCTCGGAGAATTTTTATTCTAAATCTAATCCAAGATGCACCCAAGGAGAGTGTCTGTCGTGTGTTGTTGTACACCACCTCTTTTCACGAGGTGTTCGATGAACAGCTGCGCCAACAACACGAGAAGAGATTCATCGTTTCAACGGGAGTTCATTACGGAGATCACTTTGGAATGGATTTAGTTGAACGAATAAAAAGAGAGTAACGATATGGTAACCAACGAAGTATGATCGATATGAATTTTCATTTGATAGTTAACGAGGCATCGTTGAAACGTTGACACGAACCGCGCGCACACGCTCTACGGACATTTTATATACGACTGGGAATATACGAGTAGGAAAGATCACCAACTATGGAAGTGTGTTCTCTTCTCTCTTATTACTTTGAATGTATAAGCCCGTGCGTGTACTACAGACCGTACACGTGTGTTGAGAAGATTATCTGAGGCCGTAGGCGTGCGCCGTGCTGGACTTGGACACATTTGCAAAGGCCATCTGTGGTGCCATCTGTATTATTGTTTCTCAATTTCTCCCGATTTTTCCATATATGGATGTAATAATGAACCAACTTTAATAATATGTTTCCCTTAGGATGTAAATATATGTCGCGGGAGAAGGGCAGGGGGCAAAGATTATGCAATATATTTGTCAGGATTCGAAACGTGATATACCATCTCCTCTTTCAATTTTCATTTGTTCCTGGTAACTCGAATTTGAAAATTTTATTGTGTATCTCTCAGTTTCAACAAAATTCCAGCAAATACAAAGTTGAATAGCATTTCTAACTGTAAGAGCTCAGCATTTCTCACCTATTCGTCATTTGTTCATTTGTCAACATCTACACTGAGAAAAATGGATGGTTGCAGTAACCAATTCGTTGGTTAAATATGGTCTAGCCAATTGATTGGTTGTCACAACCAATTATGTGAGTGTCACAATCAATTCTGTTGGTTATGATGACCACGTCAAAAAATGCAGTTGGAGGAACCACATAATTGGTCATGATAACCAATCAATTGGTTGGACCTTATTTAAGCAACGAATTGGTTATTGCAACCATACATTTTTCTCCGTGTATTCATAACGAAATGTTGCCCTGATGAAAAAATCTCTCTGAATCTTTCTATATTTTGGGACACTCTCCAGAGAGATTCAGAGGAAATGCAGAGTAATTCAGAAGAATTTAGAGACATGTCGGATCAGGGTTGGCCGAGTTTTAGCCACTCTCAACCAGCCTGGTTTTTTTTTTATAAAAGTTCTGGTCAAAATGGCAAAAATGGTCAATATATGTACACATTATTTTGTACTCTCCGATCAAAGCGATTTCCGCAACAATACCTTCTCAAACTTTTCATGTGATTTGATTTGAAATCACTTAGTGATAATTAAACAATAATTCTTTACAATAACCGTTCAATAATTGTTGGAGTACTTGAATTACGTTGAAATGAAATATGCAGAAGATTTATTCCAAGTTTCAGCATTAAATTGTTTTTAGCTTCTGTTCAAAAAATTTATGTTGTGGTTTTTCATTTGGATATATTCGTAAAAACATAAGGCGACAAAATTTTGTTCATGATAAAGCCATAAAAATTTCCATCCATGTTTGAAAAATTACACTGTAAAAGAAAGTAGGGGAGCCAACCTCGCGGCGAGTTTGGGTTTGGATACGGCGAATCTCGCCGTGCAGTTGACTCAATTGCATATTGATTGAAATGACCGAATAAGCGTTTACTTCAATCGATATTCAGTTGAGTCAACTTCATGGCGAGATTCGCCGTTTCCAAACTCGCCGCGAGGTTGGCTCCACTACTTTTTTTAACAGTATATTTTTTGAACAATCCGGTATCAAATCAAACTGATCAAATATACTCGGAGCCATAATTCACTACATATTTGACCGTTCTGGTAATCATCTTATTGAATATAGGGGAGAGTAGCCTATATCGTACCACTTTCAACATTTAATTTTTTTGACAAGTCCCATCACATGGTAAAAAAATATGGAATATGTCATGAAGTAAAGGAGTTTATTCCAAATGTAATATATTTGTCTGGATCGTGAATACTAAGCCATTTCTAAGTAAAAAAACAATTTCGAAAACCTTGCAAATGGTACGATTTAGGAAACTGGTATCCTAAATCGTACCACCGGTTTCCTAAATCGTACCAGGTACTCAATATTGAAAAAAAACACAGGATTACTAATGCAGATCCATAAAACAGTTTTAGAATTTATTATTGAAACAATTTCTTATTTTATTTGAATACAAGCTGAAAAAATTATCTTTATTATAACATATTTAAATGCATTTATTTCAACAAAAGTGATGAGCTAAACTGTGAAATAGCTCAAGACATTGAGGAATCATAGGAAATGGAAATAAATCTTGTGTATTCCATTGGTGTATTTCTATTGTATCCTTATTGGCACTCGGAACAAAAAATTTTTTTTTCCAGCCCTTATTATAAAATATGAGGGATTTCATTTTTTCCTGCTGGTGGGTTTTCCAAAACTTTTGATTTGTTTATTTGCTACAATAATACGAGACTCTAAGTGCCTCTTGGAGGTAGGTTTTGGTATGTTGTATTGTCGACAAAGTTCATTGAAACCACAGTCTCCATTTCGGTACGCCGATATTGCCTAGGACATTTCATCTGATGTCCAATTCCCGTATTGCCTCTTGCCACTCATTCTGCAATAGGGTTGATCAAAAATACGTTATTTATGCACGAAAAAATTGCAATTTTATAAATGAATTCAACGTATAAAAATAATATCCGAAATTGTGTCGGTATGATTTAGGAAACTACATGGTGGTACGATATACGCAACTCTCCCCTATAACTGAGAATTATCTGCTAATGGATTAGCACATTGCTCCCTTGTTTTTGTTGAATAACAAATTTTATTTCGCCTTAATTTTATCTTTTAAACGATACAGCGAAACCTCATACCGGAACATTATGGGATAGTTACCGACATCTTTTGTAAGTTTCATTATGACCGGATGATCACACTGAGAGAAATTTATTGTGAAAAATTACTGGTTTTTATCATTAAATGGGGGTATCCTTCACATAAAATTATAAACTGATAGGAAAGACCGGTAATTTTTCATAAGATTATTTGAACCGAAAAAAATGTTACCGTCACCAGCGTTGAATATGATTGTTTGTGATTACAAACCTTGCTCCTTCCCTCGAAACCACGAATCATTCTCGAAAATGTTATGGTTTTCAATTTATATCATTCTCACCAACCGAGAGTTTTTTTTCACATTGTGTCATAAAAAATTACTGTTTTTGAACATCCATTCCGACTGGTTTCAATTTCTAAACTTCTTGATATGAAAAATTACTGTTTTTTTGTTCCATCAATTTATGATCCTATAACAAGTATATCCCTTGTCTAATGGAAAAACCAATCATTTTCAATGATGAATTGCTCTTAGAATTGTATAGAAGACGAGATATGTGCGTTTGAAAAATTTCTCTATGAAAAGAAACAAATATATTGCCATATCGCACAGTGGGAAATTTTGGTGTATTTATTGACAAAAATCAACCTACAGCCCAATTTTCATCCGATGCCGATGAATTTCCTTTTAAAAAACTCAGAAAGAGTTCCACTCCAGCGTATCACTGCGGCATTTTTGTTTGGAGCAATCCGATATTTATACAATTTAACAAAAACTCGATACATTTTCAATAAAAAAAACATCGATACTGCAAAATATCGCTTTTTAGGGATGAAAATTCTCGAATTTTCAATATTTAGGAGCTATGTACAGTTGTCTCGATTTTCTTGAGTCTTTTCTGCTATCCAACTTTGATTTTGAGAAAGTTATTTCTATTCACAAAAATTCTTGATCTTTGGGTGGATTATGTAATTTCTATCAGATTTCTATAGCATTTTTGTGCTTCTCCATCACAAGTATCAGGACTTTCATGTGAAGAAATATGTTTCGTCACGTAAAACAGGAAAAACGTTTCTTTTTAGACAAATAATGATTCACTCGTTCACCAAATCTTCTTTTCAAATTTTGATTCGAATTCTCCTCTAATTCAGTTCAATATTATGGAAATGCCGCAGTGATACGTTCAAGGGGAATCCTTTCTGAGTATCCTGAAATGAAATTCATCAGCATCGGATGAAAATCTGATGCTTTTCCATGAATCCACCAAAATTTCCTACTGTGCATCGATCTAGTCTCCTCCGATCTTCCGAACCAAATTACTCGAAATTCATAACGAAGGCATACCCTACAAAAATTCCAAAAATATCCGTTTTCAATATCGATTAATATATTGTATTTCTGATTCGAATGATATAAAATATATGTGAATAGGTAAGTGTACCCTACTATCGCAGGTTCTGTAATTATGAGATTTGTGGAATGCAGAAGTTTAAATCGATTGTTGAAACAAATTCGAAATTGAATGTGAAGAACCATTGTATATTATAAATGTTAATATTACACATTGAAGATTTTTGAACAATACATGGTATACGCATCATTTGATTTTTCGATATTTATGCGTGCATTTGTTGGAATAAATGATTCAACCTTTAACAACATGAAGAGGAAATCCACAGTATTCGATGCTCTATTGAAACAGCTTTGACAAAGTTATCGTTCAAAAAATAGTATATTTTGTATGCTTTACTTATCAACTGTAATTATACGTCAAATAATGTAATACATAACATCAAATTCATATAATAAAGTGATTTTCAAATAATTTCAAACATAGTGGCAAAAGACATGGAAGTATTTCACATAACAAACTACTGTCAATATATTTGTATTTCAAATAGTATTATATCTTATGAATTCATTCGAAATCTACCTATTCATATTTATTTGTATGCGGTGTTTGAGCCTTTACATCGATTTCTATCAAGGATAAACTTGATTAATGGAATGTGACGAATACAAAAGACTAGTGGCTATACAGTGGCTAGGACAAAAGTGATAAAAGCCGGCTGTTTTCCAACACTGTGTCGGATAACGATGCATCCTGAATCTCATCAACTTTCTTTGAGTCTCTCTGAATTTTACTGATGGGAATTTAAAATCCTTCTGGAATCTCTGTGAATCCTTATGAACCTTTCTGAATCTCTCTGAATTTCTCTGAAAAGTTCAACGTGCAACTTTTCCTCATTTCCCAAATCTCCACACTGAGAAAACAGATATCTTGAAAAATACAATAATTTGTGGATTTTCAGCGCTGGTCTGACCCGAGTCGGAATATTCACTTGTATGAATCTCTAAAAGTACCATAATTTCTTGGACTTTTTGAAATAAGTATGGTACCTTCCGTATAAAAGTCCAAGACATTATGGTACTTTTAGAGGTTTTTTCAGGTAAATATTTAGACTCGGTCAGACCAGCGCAGAAAATCCATAAATTATGGTACTTTTTAAGATACCTTTTTCTCCGTGCATGAAACTCCCTGAATGCTTCTGAAATTTTAAACCAAAAATTGCACTCAATTTATTTCTCTCTGAATTGCCCTGAATGCTTATGAATCTCTCCGAATACTTCAGAATTTTATTTATTTAGATTGCACAGCTTCCTCTGAATTTGTCTAAATCTCTCCGAATTCCTCCGAATTTCCCTGAATTTATCTGAAACGTGAAATTTTCGGAGAGATTTTTTACCAGGGGAAAAAATTGACATTTGGTGAGTATACTGAAGAAAAAAAGAATAGTGCCCCCTATCGTTCACACGATAATCGAACAATTTCGAACGTAATTGGTAATTGAATCAATTCGCTATTTACTATTTCCTTCTCTATGTTACTTTTCATGTCTGAAGTTGGTGCGATACGGAATGACAGAAAGGAAGATTTACGTAATTTATGCTCTCTAAAATCTTTGGAGTGAGATTTCACTCTTTAGCCAGCCAGAAGTGAGCCTGTCGAATTTTCGAGTGAAATTTCCACTCTTTCAGAGTGACATTCTAAGGTTTGAGGTTAGAAATTCACAACCACTTCGACGCTGGAGTGAATTTTTCATTCTAAAAGAGAGAGAGAGAGAGGTCACTCGAAACGAGTGAAAATTCCACTCGAAGCGGACAGGCTCATTTCTGACACTTAGTGGAGTGAAACGTGCGATTTTTCACTCTTTCAGATTTAGAGAGTAGACGGTCCCCAAGTGGGTATTCGATATCATTCAGGGACTTATTAAGTTTGAATTTAATGTGCACTTCATGAATTAAAGCATTCACCCTTCATTGCCCAAATTTGGCACATTAAAAGTTTTGGAAAATTTAATATGAATTCTTAGTTTCGATCGATCTCGTATCAAAAATATTCGTAACCCTCGATGCGAAAAAAAAAGGAAAAACATGATTCGTCGGTCAATTTCACACCTTGGGACTCGGATGGTTGAGAAGATGCAACTTGATGTGGCGATGTCGATCCTTGAACAAGATCGATCCATTTTTATTGAAAGAATATCTGATTTTTATAGATTTCAAGAAAACAATGAAACATCGATTGAAATTTGATAAATTTTCTATAAACAAAAAGACCCATCATCCTGCGAAGGATCCACATCGCTAAGTAGAGGATCTTCTTGTCATAAATGGTAGTTGGATCGCAGCCGATCCTTTGGTGAGAGTTTTAGTCGGCTGTGTGGGATTATAAAACTTTCCACTCTTCATTTAGCAAATTTATAAGGATTGACCTACACTCATTTCCATAATGACTGGAATACTTCGAAGTAAATCCCCTGTTCATGGTAAACATTGAGCTCAATGATGCATGATATTTCACGATATCGATATTTTATATACAATTTGTGCATAGTTTTGATCAATATTTTATAAAATTCAATATAAACTCGACAGTTTCTATAAAAAATATCGACATCATGAGATATCGTGCATCGCTAATTCAGTTTGTTCACGTCTTATGAGAATATTGAAAAATTCTATGACGTATTAGAATTTTCCCTTGATCATTATGAACGCGAATAAATAACTGTAGTCGTACATTTATCCAGATGCATATCTTTTTTGGATGAGGTACATGTGTCAAGTACCTCAATGTATATTTGTTGCAATAAATCGACGCACTGCCATACAAAAATCGTAGCCGTGTTAAGTAAAATAGAAAACAATAGGAAGATGGACTTGATGAAATAATCAAATACGATTTTGAATCTAAGATTTTTTCAGACCTAATATGCGATGGAATTGTATAACAGAAACCTGTTGCAATGAATGATATAGAAACACCTCGAATAACTGCGAAAAAAACGAAGCACCGAGTAGGATTAAAAGAGCATTTCAAAGTCCCAAAATTACAAAATTTCTCTCCCTAGTTCCTTCGGAAATGAAAAAAAAATGAGTGTATGTAGTAAAGCTGTTTTGATTTCGTCCTTTCATTTTCTAGAAAACTGGGAGAAGACATTTAATGATTTTGGGGCTTTGGAATATTCGTAATTGATACACAGGATGTCCCAAATATGTCATCCGATAGTTTACTTCAACACATTTTTGTAGTCCTTTGGATGTCATGATGAAAAAATATACATCTATTCAAAATGCGTTTTTATTCGGTAGATATAAAAATATTCTATGAAAAACACAGCATTTTCCTCTGCAAATCTGAAAAACTCTGACAAACTTCAAGACTCTATAGAATTTTCATAAGAAACTGAATAAATTTGGGACATTCCATACAGACTTTTTGCAGAGGTTTCAAGAGTTTTTAAATTATTTTTTCCAACAAATGACAACAAAATTGCGGTTTGAAAAAATTCTGTACGAAACTCTAATAAATATTGAACATTGTTCTGAGTACTGAAAAGAAATTAGAAAATGTTCGAAGAATTTTTGCATGTGTTTACAGGATTCAAAAATTTTTCAGTAATTAGAGAAAAAATGTCGAATATTCGTCACAGTTTTGTCCGAATTTTTTCAAAGTGTAATTTCGTTTCCACAAATGAAAATACTCTCATAAATTCTGAACAATATCTGTACAGAATTTTCGAATTATATTGAATGTTTCATCAAAATTTTATAAATTCAGAATTCGCCAGAGCTATTTTGCGGATTTTTGCAAAAAAAAAAAATGTTATGTGTTCCAGAGATTATTCATGATTTTGTAAAAATATTTGCGTACAGAAATGATCCAAGATTCAAATTGGAAATGATGGGAATAATAATTGTAAGACAGAACAACCAAAACAATAACAAAAACGTACTTGCATCTCTCGATTAGCAGGCGGAGAAGGAGAGTTATGAAGGTTAGCAGTGATATCTCGAAGAATAATCCTGGTACCCTTACAAACTGAATGATCCATTATTTCCATTTAGCACCCCAACTCACTTAAATCAGTTCGAAATAAATAAAAATGTACTTGTATAACTTTTTTTCACTCTATCCAGTGATACACGATCTTACGCATGCAACAGACAATCAACCAAATTCCGGGTTCTAACGGTTATGTGCCTGGCATCTTCGGTTACTTGAATACAAATTTTAAACGTCCGATGAGATTTGAATGAAATCACCGTTGTGGCGCCACTTGACCACTGTATTGTATGTATCTACGCAGTGGATAACGTAGAGCTACAAGTTGAAATTTCAAAATTGCCATCACATATTTTTGGATTTTCTCTTATTCGGTGTTTGGATTATCATGTGAAAAATAAAACATGAATTCAATGGTATTCCGTAAAAAATTTGATGGTTCCAACCATCGGAGGAAGCCGAAGCAAACGAAGAATAGAATATAAAAGAAATTATGAACGCATATGGGAAGTCCAATTTATTTTTGTTCCAAAGTGCTCCTGGAGATACGGAGTTTATTTTTAGGATCCTTCGGCCCAACTGTCAATGATAGCGGAAATATGAAGAGAATGACGACGTGATACATGGATTTTCTTCTTTTTTTTCATTTCAAATATATAATATATGGATATATCTACCTTAAAAGAATGTTGTAACGGTGATGAATTATGAAGAGTGGCTGTGATTTCTCGTAAAATAACTCTGGTGCCTTCCCGAAATGAATCTTTAATATTTTTCATAGTCGACATATCGATGAAGTATGTATGGAACGATCAAAGCATCGGTTTTCAATCTTCTGATGATATTATATTTATTTCTAAACTTTGACAGATATATATTCTTAATATATGAAACACGTACGCGCACGTTCACTGAATATTATTTTTTGAACAAAGAAAAATATAGTCTGTTTTTTCACGATTCATCTATGTTTTGTCAGTCCTCGCTGCTCGAATGAGACACATTTACGAGATTTTCAAATAAATTCTCTACAGACTTGGTATCTGCGTTTTTTGTATTTTATAAATTCTTCTCAGGAACGTCAGAATCGTAAAATACACGACGTTTGACAGGTTTTTGATTGTACAACATCGCGGTTCGACAATTGAATGACTGTGCAATGCAAAGTACCGTCCAATCAAAACTACCCATCTGTTTTTTCTTCCGCTAGGATTGGTAGGGTTCTGGGAAATACCGTGAGGATGAGTTCAAACATGTTCATCGTGGTTATTGAACTTTGAGGGGTAGT
The DNA here is from genome assembly GCA_018340375.1 of Gonatopus flavifemur. Classification (NCBI taxonomy): domain Eukaryota; kingdom Metazoa; phylum Arthropoda; class Insecta; order Hymenoptera; family Dryinidae; genus Gonatopus; species Gonatopus flavifemur. The sequence continues at coordinate 1,040,528 of JAFFJZ010000023.1, forward strand.
ATACAAGAAGCTCAACTGCACGCCATTGGCGGAAAACTGGCGGTTTCTAGTGAAATCACTGAATATTTACTGATGTTCCAAGTGACCCCAACTCGCTCCAAGTATTTTGAATTCGTTACTTTCGTATGTTGGAATATAGAAGGCGCGAGGCGCAATACTGGATGCTTCCGATTGTAGACAGGGGCTAGCCCCTAGGGCTAGAATACTGGATTTCCATTGGCTGAATCATGGCCCCTGGGGCCAAAAGCTCTCGCAATCGGAAGCATCCAGTATAGCCACACTGGCAAGCTTAGCCAATTGGCTATTGACTGGTATCTGTTAAGTCAATAAAGAGTATAAAAAAAAAGAATTCTTTACTCTCAGTTTAAGCAACGAGATGATTGGTTAGGTACAAGTTGGAGCAACTCAGAGCACGTAGAATGAACGAACCTTTTGTTCGTCCTTGTTCATCGTGATATGATGAACAAGGATACGAACAGAAGATGGATTCCAGAATTCGGCTTGAGGGAATGCCAGCGTAGGTAGTATGCGAGAAGCCCGAATGGCACTTGAGCCCGACTGGCGTTAGCCCGACTGATTTTAACCCGAACGACTTTAAACTCGAATGACAGATGACCCGACTAATTATAAAAATATAATTGAATAAAATGGAAAATTAATCGAAATCAAAGCGTAATTAACCTTTGATCTATACATCTTTACAGTAAAAGGCTGAATAAGCTTTGATTTCGATTAATTTTCCATTTTATTTGATTATATTTTGATAACTAGTCGGGTCAACTGTCATTCAGGTTTAAAGTCGTTCAGGTTGTAATCCGGTCGGGCTGACGCCAGTCAGGCTTAAGTGCCATTCGGGCTTATTACCAGTCGGGCTTCTCGCAAACTACCCCAGCGTAACCGTCACAGCACCTTGGTTAAAAGAGGAGACGCTTATTACAATAGAAAAAAAGGTTCGATATCGTCGCTACAGAGCTCTAGGTTTCGAAAAAAATTAATCATTCTTACCCCGGGTACTCATGCTGGCGACTGTCGCGCGCGACATCATTAGAAGAAAAAAGAGGAAAGATGTTTTCAACTCGGACCTCTTTTTTCTCCTAATGATGTCGCGCGCGACAGTCGCTGGCATGAGTCTCCGGCCTTACACGGTACTATTCCTCTGACAATTCTATTAAAAGTTAGAAATTTTGCCGGAATTATGCATCTTTGAGGCTGGTCTCCCATGCAACCGGGTGGTCCGGAACGGAACGATCCTAATTGGTAGAATACTAGTTTCATTTGGATATAACTATAACAATATTAGGGATCCACCAATTATGAGCGTTCCGTATCGGACAACCCGGTTGCATGGGAGACCATCCTGAGATTGCGAGGTGGACCCCAATGGACCCGAAAACGAGCATTCCAAAAGTCAGTTGATCCGAAAATTGAAATCTCATGGTGCGTTTTCACACCCATGTTCAGCGTTGCCAGTATTCCCTAGAAAAATTTTCAGCATCTGATGATTGGTTATTTCTTGCACAACCGGCCAATCATATTCTCAATTTGGAAAGGAATGACCAATGCCACAAAATCTGAAGATTTTTCTAGGGAATACTGACATCACTGCCAATAATTATATCGCTATCCTTGTTCATCTTTCAGCCGCAATAAGATGTGAACACGGCATAAGGTTTCAGTTTTCGGGTTAACTGACCTTCGGGACGTTCGTCTCCGAGTCTATTGTGCATCGAGCCAATTGTTTTCCGGGTCTTTGGGGTCTACCAGATTGTAGGACGTTGTAGGACATTGCACCTTGGGGACAATGAACAGTGGGTGTAATGAATCCGTACCCACACAGCAAACCAGTTCAGAAAGAGTTCTAAATGTTTTCATTTTGAGTTCTGATAGTTCTAAACTAATTCATCATGACCTCTTTCTGAACTGATGTGCTGTGTGGGTGGCCACCTCTATAAAAACGATTGCATTCAAACCAATTGATGTGCGCAGCCCAGGATGCTTCCGATTGCGAGAGCGATTAGCCCCAGGGGCCATGATTCAGCCAATGGAAATCCATTATTCTATCCCTGGAGCTTTCTGAAGTGTTTGACCCGGGGCGGTAGTATGCGATAAGTCCGAATGGTAATAAGCCCGAATGGCACCTCAGCCCGACTGGCGATGACCCGACCGGATTATAACCCGAACGACTTTGAACCAGCGTTGCCAGTATTCCCTAGAAAAATCTTCAGCATCTGATGATTGGTTATTTCTTGTACAACCGGCCAATCATATTTACAATTTAAGAAGAAATGACCAATGCTAAAAAATCTGAAGATTTTTCTAGGGAATACTGGCATCACTGCTTTAAACCCGACTAGTTATACAAACATACCCAGATAACACACGGGAGCCTTCCGAAGTAGCTGATCTAAGTGATCCGGATCATTTCTCAAGCATTTCGATTGGTCGGCCAAGTGATCCAGATCACTTGGATCAGCTACTCCGGAAGGCTTCACGGAGGATCCTTTTTCAAGAGCAAGAATAGAACTCTTCAAGAATCTTTTTCGACCTAATGAATTCATATAGGGCTCTGGAGGAGTTCAATCTGTCGGACATTAACAAGCTCTTTGAGAATATCAGAAGTATTGTTTGAGTACTCTCAAAGAACTTGTTAATGTCCGACAGATTGAACTCCCCCAGAGCTCTATATGAAGTCATTAGTTTGAAAAGAGTTCTCGAAGAGTTCTATTCCTGCTCTTGAAAAAGAATTCTTCGTGTGTTATCTGGTTAATCAAATAAAATGGAAAATTAATCGGAATCAAAGCTTATTCAATCTCTTACTGTAAAGATGTATAGATTAAAGGTTAATTACGCTTCGACTTCGATTAATTTTCCATTTCATTTAACCATATTTTTATAATTAGTCGGGTCAACTGTCATTCGGGTGAAATGCAGTCGGGCTAACGCTAGTCGGGCTTGTTGCATATTACCCCCGGGGCGTCTGGGGCGTAAACTATGGATTCCTATTGGTTCATCTCACGCCCCTGACGTTCCAGGTCAAACACTTCGGAAAGCGCCCCTAGAGGTTAACCCCTGCCTACAATCGGAAGCATCCCCACACAGCATACAATAATCACAAATTAATTCTGAAAAAAGAACTCTTTCAGAATACAAAGTGTTCTTAAAGAGTTTGAAAAGAATCCGATTCGTCAAACATTTGCGAATTCCGTTAAAATTCTCGAAGAAGTCTCATTGACTGCTGCTCCACCGGACTTGAAACAGAATTGAAATAGGATTGAACCACGGGAAATGACCACTCAACAGACGAGTACATTTTTTAGAAGAGAATATTTGAATCGCGATTAGATAATTCCATTTCAATCCTGGTTGTTTTACTACTGGTGGAAACATAGTCATAGAATCTTAACGGAACTCGTAAATGTCTAACGAATCGAATTCTTTCGAAACTCTTTTGGAACACTTGGTATTCGAAAAGAGTTCTTCTACAGTTCTTTTTTAAGAATTCATTTGAGATTTTTGTGCGCTATTTGGGAAATCTCTGATTAGAAATGACTCAAACTTATTCAGAATCTCTCAATCCTCGAACACCTAATTCGAAGTTTGTACATTCCTCATTGGACAAATTTTAATTGAATAATAATCAATCATTTTAAGGGAGTGCTCTGGTCGATTTTTTCACCAAAACACTACTAGATCGTTTCAACCATTTTACGTCAAAAATATTCAATCATTAGGTTCGTTCGTTCTACGTGCCCTGAGTTGCTCCAACTTGTACCAAACCAATCATTTCGTTGCTTAAACTGGAAGTAGCGAATCCAAAATACTTGGAGCGAGTTGGGGTAACTTGGGACATCGGTAAACGAACTTAGCTAATTGCATTAAACTTTGGATCAAATGATTCAGGATCAATCAAACAATCCGGGTCTGGTCTGTTTGTTGTTCAACTAACTCGTCATGAATAATTAGAACGAAATTTCGTTATCAGCCAGTAAGAAACCTGTATTCAGTTTTTTCGATATTATAACAAATATAATCCATGTACAATCATTTTGAGACCAGAGACGGCATCTCTGATTTATTCTGGATTCTTTGATCTCAAGGTCGATGTGATTAATTGAATATTAATGACGTGAATGGTTGAAACGATCTAGTAGTTTTCTAGTGAAAAAATCGACCAGGGGACACCCTTAATGATTCCTTTCTCTCACAGGGACCCACCTTTGATGAGTTGTGGAAAACTATGTCATAATCTACAAATTCTTGATAAAAATTGAAATTCAATCATATAATTACAAGTGGAGTTTATCTGTGAGTGTTCTCAAATCAATGAAGTAGCTACGTGTGAGTATCTACCCTCTACCCGGATAGCACAAGAATTGTAAAAGAGTTATTTGTGAACACATTGTGTTCATTATGAACCCTTTCACAACCGTTCTGTCCGGGGCTATATATAGAGTTCAATGCGCATGGGCGTTGACATTCCCTTCCACCGCGATCAACGAATGGAGGAATAGGAATCTCGTAACGGAAGGAAACATTGAAAACATGGAACACGCGTACTACGAACGTATATCATCATCCGGTTCATTCATTTCACCGATGTTTCCCCCAAATCCCTCTGTCCCTCCATGTCCCTCCCCCGTCGCCACCATCACACGTCTGTCAAACTGTTGCAACTTTTTTCCGGGCGATGTGCGACGAGACGATGTCGGGAACACGGGCGCGTATGTGAAACTTTGAGGAAAAAACCCGACACGATCGTTGAGGGACAAGTGTAATTTGTGGATGATGTCCTCGAAAAGTGTCATCGCGGACGCTGGGGCTCCTCTGATTTACTCACGGTAACGACCTGTACTGACAAAGAAGAAAAAAAGTCTGATCAAAAGAGAACGAGGAGTACCATAATAGGAGGAGTCCAGAGAGTCGTCATCAGATACAGAATAATGGCCACGCCGGAGGAGGTTACGTTGGAGGAACTCCGAGCCGAAATAGAAAGACTCTCACGGGAATTGGATCTCGCGTCCACGGAAAAAATACAATCCGCTCAATATGGTCTTGCTTTGCTCGAGGAAAAATCTTCCTTGCAACAAAGATGTAATGACCTGGAAACTCTCTATGAAAACACTAAACATGAATTGGAGATAACACAAGAGGTTAGTGATATACCGTTGATCAGCTGTGATTTTGGCATGCGATTCTTCCTATCGTTTTATACTAATCATGCATTTTCCAGGCCCTCGCTAAATTTCAAACCACCACCAAACTCACTACCAAAAGTGGAATAGAACAAGAGGAAAGTTTGTTGAGCGAAAGTGCAGCGAGAGAGACTTCTCTTCAAATCCAGATCGTCGATTTGGAAAATGAAGTGAAACAGGTATTACTTCATTTATATATTTTGCCTTTGAGTCTCTTACATTCTTATCCAAGAAATTGATTCACGGTACAAAGTTAAGTACAGGTCTTACTCATATCAATTCATATATATGATTTAGTCCTCGCAGTGAAATCATACTTAATATTTCTGTCTTGTGGATAGGAAAATGGAATAAGGTGAAATGATGTAATATCTACCCATAAATTATTCAATATCATATTATATACTGCAATGAGATAATATCCATGTTTAGTTTTCATGTATCTGGTTCACGTTTTGAAATAGTAGAAGTATTTAAAATATGCATAGTCTAGTCATACTTGAAAATACACTTTTAACTCTATGAGAAAAAAGGAAGATCAATAATTTTATCATGTAGTTGATTAGCATGAGCAATCTATTCGACGCTCGAATGCCTTTTTATGTATGCAAATGATAGTAAAAGTTGTATCTTGAGAAAATATATTTGAATTGAAAATTCAAGTTATTTAATTCAACTTACATATATTGCTGTATTTGCAGTAATATACATTTTGTCATCTTTGAAACAACGTTGATTGAACATTTCTTTTATTTTAATTTCCATATTGTGTGAATAATACTTGATAATCACTTAATTTTTTCACAAACAAAAGATATATCGAAAACTAAAAAAAACACCTATAAGACGTATTTATGACCTCTTACTTTTTTTCTTTATTAATGAAATATCAAATAAAATTAATTCCATGTATTAGAGAAATAGAATTATGAAATTATAGGAAAAATATATTGATGCCAATTTGTTATTTGAACACAATCTTTGAAGATTGTTTGACAGTTTTGATTGTTTATATATCATGTATTTCGTAATTCACTTCGTTACGTAATTTCCATTCGCGTTATTTATGTCTGATTTTTTCAACTCGAATTCGATTGGTGAAATACATGTTGATTCAGTCGCAGAGAAGTATTGAATGTTATTTTTTTTGTGCGAAATCGAAAATCGTTTCATACACAAAAAGCAACCTGTTCTCGCATGAAGATTAGCAGAATTGATCATTAAATAGGTGTTACAGTTTTAGAAATTCCATTCATTTCTTATTTTCCTTTTTATTTTGTTACAATTCATAAAATTCGTGGAATTCAATCTATTTTGCCTTTTCAGTTCCATTCTATTTATCATTACTGCATGAATTTTACAATATGCAGCGCAAAGCAATCTCTAATTGCTAGTGCTATCTTTATTTATGTATCTTATCTTGATTTTCTTTGATCATTCATCATCATCATCATCATCCACTTCATACATTTATCTTCACCTTTATAAACATCACTTCATTATCCACAGTTGTTTTATTCATTATTTATTTAATTCTTTTGTGTTTAAAAATTATAGAGTACCTTTCATTCTTGAAAATTCATAAAAAGTTCTCGAACATTTGAAAAAACAAAGTAACGAAAAATTTATCAGAACATAAGTCCTGGGTAAGATTGTTTTTAATTGTATATATCAGTGATTTGAATAATCAATTTCGCAGTCGAATTATTAAACAAATCTGTAATGGGGATTGCAAAATATTCTGAATTTCGTCTTCCGTCTATGAGAATAATCTTGAATTAATGCACTTCTATTTTTTATTTTTTAGTTACGCCATGAGTTGGAACGTGTACAAGCGGAACGCGATCATGCTTCGCAAGAACGGGAAGAGCTTTCGAAGGAACATCAACAGGGGGAGATAGAACGTCGAACGTTAAGAACGGAATTGAGAGAATGTAGATTTCGTGAGACCAGACTCCTCCAAGACTACTCGGAGTTGGAAGATGAGAATATTTCGTTGCAAAAACAGGTATCCGGTTTAAGATCGAGTCAAGTTGAATTTGAGGGAGCAAAGCACGAAATTCGAAGATTGACCGAAGAAGTGGAAGTATTGAACATACAAAATGAGGAATTATTGAATTTGAAAAAAATCGCGGAAAAGCAAATGGAAGAGGCTTTGGAGTCGTTACAAGCGGAACGAGAAGCCAAATATGCCTTGAAGAAAGAATTAGATCAACGAATAAATAGCGAATCCATATATAATCTTAGCAATTTAGCTTTGTCTATCAGAGGAATTACGGACGATCAAACGATGTGCAGCGACGGAGAGGACGACTCTCCCGCGCTACGAAGGATCGAAGCGGATTTGAAAACTCAAGAAGCCGGAACTTCGGCAACCGGTAAACAGGTCGATCTGTTTTCCGAAATTCATTTGAACGAGTTGAAGAAATTAGAAAAACAATTAGAAATCGCGGAATCTGAAAAAGCTCATTTGACTCAAAATTTAAGAGAATCTCAATACGCGGTTGAAAAAAGCCAAGGGGAATTGCAATCCTTCGTAGCGCGAATAGTTCAATTGGCGGCCCACGTGCAATCTTTGCATCATCTTCATTCGAAATTACCTGAAAAACAAACGGAGGAAACTACGTTAGATAAATTGAATCAGGTATTTTTAGATTTACCTGCTATTTTGATGTATTAGTTGATATCAACGATATATACCATCTGTTTGCTTAGGCTATCGTTCAATATCATCAATGGAGCACAATGTCCGCCCGCGAAGTAAGTCAACTACAAAAAGACTTGGCGGAATTGGAGAATGGTTTAACCGTGTCCGATTCGACGCAGCAATTGAGAACAGAAATAACAAATCTCAGGAATAAGGTATGTGTTGTGTTTGAAGGTTACTATGAAACGGAAGTTGTGGGATATCAATTTGAGAGAAAAAGATGTAATAGAAATTGAAATTAGAGAAAGCGGATCTTGTTTACAATGATTTGAAAAAAAAACACATGATTGAAATAAAATTGTAGACTTTGAATAGAAAAAAAAAATTATGCCATTTCAGATCCCCGAGTCAGAGAAGGCCCTTCGAGAAAAGGTTGGAACGTGTGATCCCCTTGACGTATTTACCAAAAAATTCAAGCGAAACAAAAACAATATTCAATAACAATTTGTCTTTTGGCTCCTCTAATGAGATCCGTACAAAATTTTTTTTTGCTTTCTCAGTGTCCTAACAATTACTGCTTTTTCTTTTTTTCTTCGTCCTTTGGAATCTCAATTAACCGTACATGCTCCTAATTAATAACGAACATATCGTTACACACGATACAATACGATACTTTGGAAAGTTGAATACGCGAAGGGCAATTCATGTGAATGTTTTGAACGAAAAGTATACATACATGTACGGATCGTGCTCGCTATATGCACCGTGGCTTTTTTTTCATGATCAGAGACAGAAAAAGAACGAAAATGGATCGATTCATGTCAATTGTTATTTCAATTCTCACTTCATTCGCATTTATCTAACGTAGCATGAATCGGACTCGCAGAGCAGCCTGTTTGCACGATGCTCAAAATATGCATTTCTCAAACTCAGCACCGTGATATTATAAGTATCGTGTTCTCTCCTAGAATCATTTCAAAGATTGATCCGGATAAATTCATCAATATTCACAGTTAATCTTTGAATTGATTCGAATATAATATTCTGACAGTGCTCGTTGTATAACGTTCTCTATGCCCTTGACAGAACTTGTAGAGAAGAATTAAAAACATCAAAAGCAACAACAATCTTATCCCTTTACCGTTCTGTACTTTAATTTATATGAAATTATTCAATTTCAGCTCTTAGATACGGAAGAGAGGAGTATGCAACTCGAATCGGATGTTTGTATCCTTTCGAAACTTGCCGTTGAGGCAGGTAGCTCGCTCGATACCGCTCAAAACGACTTGCAGAACATGTCTGAGGAGCTTGCACAGTTGTATCATCACGTTTGCACGGTCAACGGAGAAACCCCCTCGCGGGTGGTGCTGGATCATGAAAAAATTGTACCCGAAAAGGAGGAGGAGAACAGTAAAATAGAATGGTGTAGCACTTTATTCAAGACTGATATTAAAATCGAAGATCTTCAAAGCCTCAGCAAGGCTAAAGAAATCGTTAAGCACATCGAAACTGCTATGGATCAAATTAAACATCTCAGAAACGCGGTCGAACATACTCTTGAACTCTCAAAAGTCAAAGGAATGCAGTCGAACATTTGTAATGTCTGCGAAGGTGAGTTGAAGAATACGATTTTGAACTCGACAAAGATATTAAAGATGAGGTTTTATTTTCTACAGCATCCGTCAATGAGAATAAAGCTGAAGTTGCGGACCTTCAAGAACAAGTGATCAGACTAAAAGCCTTGTTATCCGCGAAACGAGAGCAAATTGCGACTCTGAGAACAGTGTTGAAATCAAATAAGAACACTGCGGAAGTAGCGCTCACAAATCTCAAGAGTAAATACGAAAACGAGAAGAGTATTGTCAGTGAGACAATGTTGAAGTTGAGAAACGAACTTCGAATGCTGAAAGAAAATGCAGCAACGTTTTCAAGTATGTACAACATTACCCAAGTATTATTTTTCTTCTTTCGAGTAGTCTAGTATTCGATTTAGTAATGTACATTTTTCTTTTTTTTTCTTATTTATCCTCTTTGACTAACAATTTATCATCTATTAATTATTTGATCTCATCAGCTTTTACCCAATCGCTAGTCCTATTATTGAGCTGTACTACCATTGATCTGACAACTTCTTTAACCGTCTGTTATAAAAATTATTGCTCCTCCTTTGCTTGATCTTTTCATTTGAAGTCATGAAAGCTATTTTTCTACGAGGTTTGACAATCAGTTTATACACTGAAGTACTTAGGTTTCTATATTATGTAAAATTATTGTATATTTTGTACAAATACGAATAATTTAATAATATTTTTGATTGCTTTTACTGAATCGTAATTGGAGGCTTTTCAAAAATTGCTCATATTCAGGGATTGAGGAATATAATCAAAGGTCACCCATGAATCCCGTGAAATGTTTTACATATTTATTGTTTCCTCCTCCTCTTTGTACATTTTATTTGTAGTTGGTAAAACAGAATACCGCCACCGTGCGACGAACCGAATCTCTTCTGTCAAATTATTCGAAGATGAAGCAATATAATCAATATCCCTATGTTGAGACCTTTTTGAATCAATAAAAATGGTCCATCCATACTATACCACTTTTCTTAGTGCAAAGACTCATCAATGCATACCTTTACTGATGTTTTCTCCATGATACTGTAACATATTCATTCATATTATAGTATTTGTTTACTTGTCCCCTAGCCTAAACTTCGTTACTCTTTTTCAACACTACCCCATCATTTTTCTACTCTTCTTTAAATATTATATACCGATTCTATGATTCCCTTCTCTCCGGTTGTATCGTGTTCTGTTTTTTTCCCTATTATGTACGTGCATGTGAATTAGATATATAACTGCAAAACAATTCTTCATTTGAGAACTTGAATATAAAATATGAGATTTTGAATCAGAAAATTGTTTTGTTTTCCACATGCAGTGAATTTATTCCCATCCGGAGAAATTGGTCTTTTCGAATAGGGATTCGTAACTTTTCTTTTAGTTTCAATTATGCCGCTTGACACAATCGATTCATACTTTTCTCCTGTTCCAATGATAGAAATTTGATCCTTCAACAGGGACAGCCAGCATGACATTCCAAATTTTTGGTGATGAAATTGGCGCTTCTTCATTTCTATCGGAATCCATGTGTAAAATAGATTTAATATACCGTTGAATTTTCTTTTCCCATAGGGTACTTTACCGTGAGATGGGAGGGTATGCCGGGTGCAAGGACATCCAAGATCATCTAGAATCTTGAAAAATACCCTCTAGAGTATGTTTTCTCAAACCAGCTTCTTCTAATTTTCTTCTTGACACGGGAATCTTGATGGGCAAGAAGAAATTATGTAGAAATAAAATTCCACAAAAAGGGAGAAAAAATTTTCAAATCATTGAGAAAAATTAGAAAACTAGAGTAAAATCTAAAAATGATGACCCTTCGTTTTTCACCTCCTGGCACCTTTATGTAAGAATTCATAAAACAAAAAAAGTCTTCGTTGAATTGAAAACAGAAACTATTATAAGATTGAATGATCATCGTATTCGCATATATTAAGCTCTAATTCAAACATTATGAACTGATATCGATATCACTGGGATTATGATTCATCCTCGAGGAGAGTCTGATTTTAGATTCTCTTCTCTCGGTATTGTTGAGAATATCGCGGAAAAGGTACATTTGTTAATTATTTTTTATTTGCTTTCCTCAATTCACAGCCACTCTAAATGGGCTCCCTTCAAGTTTGTCAACTCGAAATTAAATTACCGAAAATGAGTGATGAATTTGAAATGGGTATGATATTATGGTAGAAATTCTACAAGAACTTATCAGACATTTAAAAGACTTTTTAGTGAAAATTCTTTGTTGGCTTAGAATTCGTAACACGGATAAATTCCCTGTGGTTTCCCTATGCGACAGTTGAACAAAACAATTCAATGTATCTTCTATGACTAATCGTGGAGTGCAGCACATATTTTAAAAGTTGTTTTTCTCGCTAGGTTATTCATGGCTTTGAATAACAATAAAATAATTGGTGAAAGTTTCTCTATCTTTCTCTATCTCTGTCTTGTGTTAAACCCAGCTAACCATAAATTTCTCAGGTTTACGTGCCATGTTTGCCGCACGTTGCGAGGAATACGTTACTCAAGTGGACGAGCTCCAGAGACAATTGGCCGCCGCAGAGGATGATCGTAAAACGTTGAATCAGTTGCTCCGTTTGGCGGTACAACAGAAGCTCGGATTAACGATGAAACTGGAGGAGTTGGAAGTTGATCGAGAGTTGAGGAACACAAGACGTCACCCAACCGGTACCAACGGCCGAGGTAACCGAACTCGAATGTCGCAGACGAACCGTCCCCACGTAGGCAGAGATTTCTTCTAGAAAATGGTTAAGATGTGGAGCAAAATATTCTGAGAGAGGGGTCATAATATTCTGTATCGAAGTTGAAATGAGCAGCTATGAGAAGCCGTCCCCAATTTCCTTCGTGCGTGTTGTAGCGTTGTTGTAGCGTCGTAGGAAGATGATTTTCCTTCCGAGAAGAGATTTGATTTTGCTCCATATCGAAGCTCTGCCTTCTGTTACCATTATTATTATTATTATTATTATTATTATTATTATTATTATTATTGTTAGATGAAATGAAAAATACTCGAACGTATTTTCGCTCCACATATAATTTCATGGTAGATCGTCAGAGATAAATTCCGATAGACAAGAAGATGACCATCTTTGTAGAATTTTTTAGTCCCCCGCCAAATCGCTCACTGTACTCGTCGATTTGTAACACAGGAGGTTTGTGCCTTCAATGCGAAAAATTGAAGAGTAAAATGAGTAGATAAGGATTACAGGATGTTTTCGACCTGAGAATATATACGGTACGATATATTTGTTGTTGAAATCCCCTGTTGAGAAAATCCTTAGAGAATATTCAATAGAAATCGAATATATTTTGAAGGAAGGACTGGCTATGCTCCGTCACTTAACTGAAAATGCTCTGCATTTGAGGAATAAAAAGAAAAAAAAAACAAAGGACTTTTTATCAGGGTTTTAAGACAAAATCGTCATTTTTTTCCATAACTTCGACCAATTTTTCAGGAATGCATAGAACTGTCCTGAAAAGCTCAATGTAATCGTTGAAAAGATATGTTACTTTTATTCTCGTTGAAGAGAATATATTTTAACGAACCGGATTTTCATTTAGATGTAGTAATTTTTAAAACTACGTACCATAGAGACAATATTAATGCCGTGCAACAAGATGTAGCATTTATAATCAAAGAATCGTAGATGAAAATAAACCTAGTAGGAGACAAAAGTAATTAGAAAAAATAAAATTCCTTTTTTCACATGATGTAGTTATACGTATATCGAATAAGATTATTGAAAACAGATTATCCGGTGATTACGCGAATTTGCAAAAACAAAAATCCAACAGAGCGATTATGTCACAATTAAGTTAAAGACGTTTTTTACATAAATCAATTCTTCGCACGTTTTTAACTCTGCCTAGCGTATTAGGCTCTTATCAAATCAATGATTTATAACTATTAGTATTATTATTGTATTTAAATCAAACTTAATTCCCGTTAAGTTATTTATATATTTTAGACGTTTTCATTGGAATTTGATGAAACAATTGTTATGTATTTTAACATTTCCTTTTTAATTTTTAACCGAATATTGTTGTAATTGGAGAAAACAATTAATGGCAGCTAACCATATGTAACGTCCAATTTTTTTCCCTCTGAGGAATTAGAGCTACAAAGAGCTTGGTAAACGCATAATAACGACTTTTTTTCTTATATGTTATATGTTATTTTAACGCTTGTTTGTTTGTTCTTTTTCTAAGTATAACCAATCAGTAAAATGTTCTCTTGTTTCTCTTCAGCAGAAGTGTTATTCTTATTCCCGCTCTTTTTCTCGAATTTGGATTTCAATGTGTAGAAACGATAGAACATTTTGCAAATTCAGTGAAATGTTATTTAAGGAGAGGGTAAGGTTAATTCGTACAAACAAAAAGACATGTTTTTGTGAATTTTTTGTGACGACACGGTTGAAACCTCTTTATTAAAACCAATAGTACACCAAAGTATGACATTCAAAGAATATTGTGTGAAATTTTTACGAAGAAATATTAAAAAATACGCCAATGCTAGCAATTATTCGGACATGTCTCGGAAAAAAGTAGAATTGCGGTGCCCCTCATAACTTGGCGCTGGATCATCTGAAATCAAAAAATCAAAGTTCATTCGTTAGATAATAGTTTCCCCCCTGGTAACGCTGGGAGGGTTTTTCGAAATTTCAATTTTTCACTTATTTGGAACATTTTGAAGGAAAAAACGCGATTTTTTTGCGAAAACAATTGGCTAGTTTGTTATTGCAAAATAAAAATTATTAATAAATTTGAAAAAAGCTCTCCAGCGTTACCTCGTAAATTTATGTACAGGAATGGTGTTCAAAATTTCAAAAAGATCGGTGCAGTAGTTTTGAAGTTATGAGGGGCACCGATTTTGAAAACGTGAGTTGTGAGAAAAACTTTTTGAAGTTTCGAACCCTAAAAAATCTGGTATCAAACATTCATAAGCGAATTTTATCGGCTTACCTCACACTGAATCATCAATGCCAGGTCCATAAAGGATGTCGCTATCATCCGTAATGTCTAAAGCACCTTTTTGCTCCTGTCTACGACGAATCCTGCCTTCTTTAGTTTGTCGATCGGCTTCCTGCTCTGCGCGGCTCATACGTATGGAGTCAGTCATGAGCGCTTGATCCACTACTGACTTCCATGTCTTGCATGGAGGTTAGTAGAGCAAAAGAACCCTCATTGAAGACACTGGCTGCCACATAAGCTGCAATTTCAACGGTGACAGAGGTTCATACCCAAGTGCTTTGGTTAGATTTTCCAAATAAGTTGGTTCAAACTTTCATTGTTATTCTGCGTGAAGCCTCCGATATATCGCGCCAGAAGAGGGCATCTTTGCTCAGATCTTCATAGATAGGCTTGATGGCATCCAAAACATCCTCGGGAAGAGCACTGTACGTGTGTTTGAACGAATCAAATGCATTAGCAGCTACAGGTTTTTGCCATTCGCACCAGGAGTCCGCGCCGCTCGGGCATTTTTCATGGTGTGGATTCTCGTCCGTCGAACTGTAGGGAAAGAACGTTGCCCAGATAGCATTGTTCATATTTTCCACGGAATCAGAGTGACGTCTGATAGCCAAACCGTAGTATACCGTCAGTTTATTAATCATTTTGGCCGTAAGCTTCCCTTTACCAGACAGACTCTTTCTCTTGATCTTCTTTCCAGCCTTAGTTTCAGTATCTACAACGGTATTTTTGACTATTCCACGTAGACGAGTGCCCATTCTTTTTTCACTATTGAAAAATCACCACCATAAGGTTTAGAATTCACTCACCCAGCATAAGCTTTAGACTCATCGTCGCCAATATAGTTGCGGTATCGTACACCATTCTTTACCGAGCGTTGAAACATGGTTTTTATCGCTTCGACCTCCATATTTCCAGCTGCACCAGTATTTACATGAGCTTCATGCCACTCTTCGTATTTGGCAGTGTTGAATTTATGTTCCCAAATTACACATTGATGGCATTATGAAGTTTTGACGAAAATGTTAAGAACTTTACCTGTAAAATAACCGATTAACGAGGTGATGCCGAATAAAGATGAGAAGCCTCTTTTTTTTCATGTTCCGTCACCTGATACAGTGGGTTCGTTGGCATCTTCAGTTTTTCCCTACTTCTTTTAAAATCGAACACATTTTTTTATGTAATCATTGTACGTCGGTCTTGATAAAAACCTAGTAGACAAATCCATCAAGCCGCAGAACTTTTCACAACCAACTAATCCAAGGCCTAATATTCTCATCACGGAAACAAACCGATGATTAACTTCGAAAGTTCACACGACACTTTGATGTTAAATCCAAGGCCTTCTTAGTCGAATGAAAATGCACTTTTCCATCACATTTCACACACTTCACTAGCGTAGCAATTGTCGAAAAGACTAATAAAAAATCAATTATCCTATAATGTTTTTCAAGATTCACCGGAAGTTGACCGTCTTCAACGGTCATCTTTATTTTTTTAGCTGACGCGCTACTTGTCGGAATGCCTTCGCTTTTACGTTTTTGCGGAGGTACCATTTTTTTAGGTCGATATAATCTCGAACCAGCTGATTGTCTATCAGATCTTTTAATTTTTTTTTGGTAGTTTAGTAATGATTTAGCACAAAACTTAATGAAAACGGAGCTAAAATGATGCGAAAATAGGAACGCGCGTATACGTCTGTTCGATAGAACATTTGCTGCTACAATAAATTTTATTCTCTACGCTGACAAACATATACAGTACAGGTATAAGCACGTTTGTACTTGCCTTGAAATTTCTATGAATAAAACTGCAGGGTAAGATTGGGTATTATATAGAGAGCGGAACATTTGCCGGGTAACAATAACGTCACTTTTGCTCCAATCGACTTAAAATTTTTACACAATATTCTTAAGATGATATACATTCAGTTCAAAAAATTTAATATCTTATCCTCCCCTTAATTAAATATGTTATAGCTAACCAGTAACTTTATTGGTCTTATTGGAAAGAAATTGTACATTATTATTATTATTATTATGTCGAATAAGTTGCGGATTCAACAAACAATCGGATCGTTGATCTTTTTAAAAGAGAAAGCAAGAGAAAATTTATTAATCGTTTATTAAGTGTCAATTTTGACGATAACATCCAGTTATCACCCTAATTCTCGTAAAACTTGACTGTGTCTATGAACCCTAGAACTGTATATCGAGTAGCAATTTAAGAGAAACCACTTCAACGGTTTGCTTGTCAAGATGAAAAATGCTGTATGATGTTTGTACCTTTGTATATAGTTTTAGGATTGGGAAAAGAAAGCAAACAACTTACCGTAGACACAGGAGAAAGTTGATGAAATTTCGGATTGTGGAAGTTGAGGTGGCATTTGTATAAAATTCTAAATTAATCTTGACATGGGAAAGATATCTTTTAGTTGGACATGGGTCGACTCTAAGAGCTCTAAAAAGTGAATTTCTTGATTTTTCGTTTATTGGGTTTGCAGTTTATTTTATAAAGAGGTTGGTACCCTGTAATCGTATTCAATTGATAGAACAGTATCACTCTACCTCTCGTTGATCAACGGTATTCCGTGGAATCCGGTCGATGAAATGATATTTCACTAATCCTTGGTAACTGAGGCGATTAGGAAGAAATGGAACAGTACATATAATTTATTGTTACTCTCAACTCTCTTTCTCTCTCTCAAGTGATTGGATTCCTGTACCCATGTTATTTAAAAATGATTTAATCAAACGAAGAAAACCAAAGAACTGTTTCGAAGAATCTTATTGTTCGTACTTGACGGATACTACAAAGATTTCTTAATATTCTTACAAGATATTCTAAATTTCATGGAGTGGTTACAAATGCTACCTCAATCGATTGAATCCGAATTTCTCCCAACCCTTTCGTGAGAAATTGAGTAATTGATAGTTTTTGTCCATAAACCGAGCCAGCCTCAGACCACCGTCCCGTCCCTTCCCTTCCTCCCACCAACCATCGTGAGGAATATAAAATACATATATATATATAAACACACACACACATATATAATATACGTTGATTTTAATTTGTTATTTTTGCAATGAATTGTATATATGCGCACACACATCTTTACACAAACTCTCTTTTACACGTATATGCATCACATATATTTACATACTCTGTCGTCCTTTATTCTCGTAATCGCGTGGAAATTAAAAGAAAATGCACCTGAATTCATGGATAAGAAAAAAGACGAATATTGAGGAATTTGACAATTGTTACATGGAAAACGAAAGATCACTCTGTATAGAAGAACCAATAGATCCCGTCTAAAAGATTCTTATCATTAAATTGGAGTGAAAAGTGCTACGATAAAACACTTCCCGTTGGAATTCTTTTTCGATTGTAATCTATTGGTTCTTTTGGTACAGGATAAGTAAATTGAACAAAAGGAAAAGAAATAAGATTATTATAGTGTAATAACTATGATGGAACTTATTTTTATTTTCTACATTTTCCATGTAGAGAGAAGATATAGAAAGAGGCCTTTTGCCTTTGCCGTCCACGTTGCACCGATATCATTGGATTATTTCATTTTGTTGAATTTAACAATTGGCTCTGTCATCGTTAATCCGTTATTTCTATCATCCAAAACCAAAGCAACAGCATCAACAAGAACAACAAAAACAAAGAAACACTTGTATCGTCCTTGACAAAGTTCCTCCAATGTTATCAATTTTTGTCGTCCAATATTCTTATTTCTGTGGGAGAAAAATCAACGTGGCGATTCTTCCATTTACAAATTCCGATTGCGTCCCAATTATGAATAAAATTTCCTCACGATGGCGAGTGATTAGATATACGTTAGATTTATATCAAAGATATAAATAAGACGACGATATACTCGGTTGTATAAAATTAAAATCTTTACAAAACATAAATAATGTATCATAGAACGTTTTAAAGTATATTGTAACGAAATTGATTTTATCATTGTCACGATCTTTATATAGGATACAATTTTCAGAACTATGTAAAATGTGTCGTCGTTTTCGTCACTGTAAAAAAGAAAAAAAAGTCAATGAAATTCAGTACGAGAGAAAAAGATTTCTTTTATATTTCTGTTGTATTCTGTGAATACTCGCTTTTATCGACCTTTATTGTATTATTATTATTATCCTTAAACATATATAGTTTTTTCGTTTTTCAAAGAAGATGTTCAAGATTTTACAAACATTAAGAATGTTGTATTTGTATTTTAGTTGGAATATACAATAATCTAGTATGTGAATGCATTGAATGCAGAAAATATTTTATTGAAAGGTAAATTTAAAATCTTTCTAGTATATTTAATGAATTATCATCCATGGTGATATGTTTATCATCGTACCTCTTTTCGGTTGTGTAGGAAAATATGGATTTTAGTCGATATATTCTACTTTCTAACATTAAAATTGATATAAACTATATGTTTTGGTTTGCATAATTTGCATCTGAATGTGAAGTATTAATTCCTATATAAATCACTCTTGGTTTTCTTCCGTTTAGAAGAATAATCGAAGGAAAAGCATTCAACAATCCCAAGATAATAAGAAGGTTCGAGGAACGTTCAATAGATCTATTCAACGTCCGAACACTTGAAGGTCCATTGAACGTTCCTTCAACGTGAATTTAACCTAGGAGATTTGTGTTCTCTTGGGAAACAGAAAAGGAATAATGCCAAACAGTATCGAGTATCTTCCTTGGGTGAAAGTACCTAAAAAATTCTACTCACGATTATATAGTGGAAATGAATCATTAATGGGTCATATATGGGTTACATTATGATTCAAATACAAGGTTATGCTCATTTGGTGAGAACCCATTGCGCATTTATTTTACTTATGTCATATTCGGCATATCGATGCACATGACGTTTGAATTTCCCGCTGGAAATGTCGTCGGCAAGTTCATATGATTACCTACGTATGAGCATCCTTATATTTGTTGGTTTATATCGTTTTTGTTGAGGCTCATGGAGTTCCAGAGAAATGAGCAACATTTTGCTACATACTTTTCCAACAACTAAGCATTAAATAAGGATTTTTAATATGCAGTGATGGAACACATTGCCAAGATTAGACTTTGAAATTCAAAGTTTGAACATCTGGTTGAATCTGGAAAAGATTCCTGAAAATTATGCAAAGAATTATAAACGTACCCTGGTAAAAAAAATCTCTCTGAATCTCTCTGAATTCCTCTAAATCTCTGGGAATTTAATGTGTTCAGATTTAAAAGCTTCCTCTGAATTCCTCTGAATTTATCTGAATTTGTCTAAATCTCTCTGGATTACTTTGAATCTTTCTCAATTCCTCTGAATATTTTTAAAAAATTCCACGCACAAGTTTTCTTAATTTATCTTCCTCTGGAAGTCTCTAAAACTTCCAGAAAGCCTCTGAAATGCAGGACCAAGAAGTGTACTGAATTCATTCCTCTCTGAATTTCCCAGACCCCCCCGGATCTCTCTAAATTCCTCTGAATCTCTTTGAATTTTTCTGAAATCCCACGCACAATTTTTCCTAATTCACCTGTCTCTGTGAGTCTCTGACACTCCCTGAATACCTCTGGAATCCTGAACCAAAAATTCAGCTGAAATAATTTCTCTCTGAATTTCTCTGAACTCCTCCGAATTACGCTGAACCTTTCCAAATTCTTCTGAATATTCCTGAAAAGCTCTACGCACATATTTTCCCTAATTCACCTTTCTCTGTAAGTCTCTGACATTCCCTGAATACTTCTGAAATCCTGAACCAAAAATTTTACTGAATTAATTCCTCTCTGAATTTTCTCTGAATTCTTGTGAATCTCTCTGAATTACTCTGAATCTTTCTAAATTCCTCTTAATATTCCTAAAAAGTTCCACGCATAATTTTTCTTAATATATCTGTCTCTGGAAGTCTCTGAAATGCAGGACCAAGATTTTAGTGAATTTATTCCTCTCTAAATTTCCCAGACTTCCCCCGCGTCTCTCTGAATTGCGCTGAATCTCTCTGAATCTTCTGAAAAATCCCACGCACAATTTTTCCTAATTCACCTGTCTCTGTGAGTCTCTGACACTCCCTGAATACCTCTGGAATCCTGAACAAAAAATTTAGCTGAATTAATTCCTGTCTGAATTTCTCTGAATTCCTTTGAATCTATCTGAATTACTGTGAATCTTTCTAAATTCCTCTGAATATTTCTGAAAAGTTCTACGCACAATCTTTCTGAATTCATCTATCTCTGAAAGTGTCTGACACTCCTTGAACGCCTCTGAGATGCAGGACCAAGACTTTTACTGAATTTGTTCCTCTCTGAATTTCCCCGCATCTCTCCGAGTTCCTCTGAATTTTTCTGAATCCTTCTGAAAAATTCAAAGCACAAGTTCTCTTAATCCACTAGTTTCTGAAATCCTCTGAACCACACTGAATTGCTCTGAATTTCTCCGATTCTTTCTGAATCTCTCTGAAACGTGAAATTTTCAGAGAGATTCAGAGAGATTTTTTTACCAGGGTAACCTACAAATGTCAATAATTTCTACAAATTATTTTCTTGGATGTTTCTTTTCATGTTTGGATATTACTTTGTAGTTTCAATTTATATTCAAAGTCAAACTTTGGCGATATGCTCTATCATTGCATATTAAAAAGTTTTATTCGTCGCTTAGTTGTTGGAAAAGTATGTAGCAAAGTTTTTCCCGTTCTTTTAGAGCTCCATGGCCGCACATGGCCGTTTTTTCGGCTTTTTCAGCCGACAAAACTTTTCTTCTCAGTCGGTAAAAGAGAATTTTATCGACAATATCTGGCAACGCTAGCGCTGGCTGGACCCTAACCCGACTTCCATTTATCAACAGTTTCTTTCATGGACCTCTGCTTCATCGTGTTGTACGAAATTTTCAATTCTAAAGTGTTCAGAAGCCAATGAAATGGATCATTCATCCATCGGTATTTTGAATGACTACTGCTTGGAACATGTATTCACATATTTAACAATTCCCGAGAGGATAAGAATTGAGAGAGGTTAACATTTTTTGTGCGGTATCGCCAAAGTATTTAAAAACAAAGTTTTAGCTCAAGTTTTTTAATAAAAGTATTCTTCAATAATTTTCATGAAACAATTTTAAAACCTTGAAGAATACATGACCTAGAATATTGAAAAATCCATGTTACAAATCATTTTCACATTTCATTTGAAATTATTCATATTTTTGTTTCTCAGTTTGTAAAAGATGGAAAGAAATCAGTCTGAGCTCATGGCGGTGCATGAAAACGATTGATCTACAGGATTCGATGTGGGATTTTCTATTGCCGATTAATACAAAAAAGGAACCGTTATTTTATCAAATCATGCAAAAATGTGGTAAATTTGTTACCTGTTTAATATTGGATCTACCAATGAAAGGAGAATACTGGTTGTGCGAAGAAAAATATCTACCCCCAAAAATGGTGAGAGATTTGATCAAGTTGTGTCCGAACCTAACAAAGTTATTAGCTGCTCTTTCAACAAAAATGCAATTAATCCTGCTCAAAGAGTTGACGGTAAATAGTCCAAATTTGAAAACTCTTGCATTCAAAAGAAGTCCGAGAAACTTGATAGATTTTTCTGATGATCAATTGATCGAATTACTGGATAAACATGAAGATTTAGAACATTTAGAGTTAGTCTGGGATATGTTTTGGATAGACATATATGCCATAGAGATGGGCACAGGATCAAGCACTGGCAAGTATTTGTTGCATCTGCCAAAAAACATGAAACGCCTTCTTCTACATGGACAGAGAAAAGAATGTGAATTTTTGTGTGATGCATTGGTAAGGTTTATTATTACAAACTTTATCTCTTCCCTAATGGACTTTAAAATACTTTTTCTTATGTTTTTATCGATAGGCACATCTTAATCCTAATTGTTTACAAAGTTTTGGGTTGGAATGTTGTAATGAGTTATCCTCGCAAGATATGAAAAATTTATGACATCAACTTGGAGATCATTTTGCCTTGACAACCTTAAAACTCTCCAGGTACTCCAAGAATTTTGGTATTTGTGATGCTTTTTCCAAATTCAGAGCATTAGAGTGCATTACCTTACATGATAACCGGATTGTAAATGATGATACAGTTTTGAACTTGTGCCATCATTGTGAACAATTGACGACCGTCGATATCTCAGGTACCTTAATGAAAATATAAGCTCAAAGAGGACTCCATCCGGTAGCATTCTTTAAGACAAAAATACTAGACATTCAATTAACAATGAAGTTCCATGCTTTCCGGGATGATACTTTAAAGGTTTATCCCTAATAATTTCAAACTTTTTTTTTGAGTTCAGTTTGGAGTAGGGTAGCAGAGCCGATGAATAACTGTGCTTTTCAGCAGTCCCTGATGTATTCGTAAAAGCTTCTCTATGAATTCTTATAGTAATAAACGTGTTCATCGCAAATCATCCCGAACTGTTGTGCTGTTTGGGGTACCAGTGAATGACTAAAGTGTATTCGAAAACTGGTTAAGAGGATACTAGCGGCGTGGTAGCAACCAAATCGTTTATCAAAACAATGCTCTGTACATCACTTCTCTGATTCAAATAGAAGTGCCGTACAAAGCGATATTCTGATTAAAATGAAGCGTTTGCCTGTAGTTTGTCTTGAACGGTTTGGCCTGCTATCACACCTCTAGTATCACTTTAATACAATCATTTGATATGAATCGATATGAGTGCATTCTACAGTTCATATTGAATGCTTGTATCGCTTTAATATTCGATTGAATTCTCAATATTTAGATTTATTGAATTTTCAGAGTACATTTTGTACAAAGATCATTTCACTGGTGCACTGTCATTCTCTGGTTCCGCTACCATCGCTGCTTTCGTATTCTTCTAATCGATTCTTCGTGCTTTATGATGAGAATATGTTCTACTCTTCAATTTGCCGATGAAAATTTCACATTACCTATGTCCTTCGAAAATATAAAATTCTTGTATAATTTTTGTAGGTAATAGAATCACGGATAAAAGCATTGCAGCATTGGTGAAGCTACCTAATCTAAGGTCTTTGAACTTATCATTTATTCAAACTATTTTCGGAACCGAATTACGTGCTGCAAAAAAATTACAGTCGTTGAGATGTAGAAATTGCTCTCTCATATCTGATTCCGTCGTTTGTGATGTATTGAGCGACTGTCCTGATTTGAGAATTTTGGATATATCAGACTGTCCACATATTTCTGAAGCAACTTATCAACGTTGCATTCAAGTTTCATGGCGTCGATACAGCGGCGAACACTTGCCGCTGAACGTTGGCGTTTCTCGTAGACAAATGGATGCTGGGCTTTATAGTTTACCACCTAACTTAACGGTATACCTCAATGACTTCAATCTTGAAAGAGAAGAAGATGAAGACGAAGAATATGAAGGAGAATATGAAGAAGAAGAAGAATATGAAGGAGAAGAATACGGAGAACAAGAAGAATATGAAGGAGAATATGAAGAAGAAGAAGAAGAAGAAGGAGAAGAATGCGGAGAACAAGAAGAATATGAAGAAGAAGAAGGGGAAGAATACGAAGACCAAGAAGAATATGAAGAAGAAGAAGGAGAAGAATACGGAGACCAAGAAGAATATGAAGAAGAATATGAAGGAGAATATGAAGAAGAAGAAGAAGGAGAAGAATACGGAGACCAAGAGGAATATGAAGAAGAATATGAAGGAGAATATGAAGAAGAAGGATATGAAGAAAGAGAATGTGAAGAAGAATATGCAGAAGGAGAAGAATGTGAAGAAGAAGAAGCTGAAGTAGAAGATGAAAAAGAAGAAAATTCAACAGTGTATAATCAAAATATCAGGCCTTATTCGAGATCGAATATCTTTAATGTCCGTACTGCCTTTTTTTAAAGAAAGAGGATGAGGATGCTAAAATGAGTTATACAATGGAACAAATAGTATACAATAAAGCTTTTAATATTTCTCTTTACAAAGATAAAAAATCTTCTGGACACTAAATCAGTAGTGCCGATACTTCAACAATTATAAACAGCAAAAAGAGCATTCAGTTTTTATGTGCCAAAAAAGATTTGTATTTTCATACAAAAGTTAATTGGAATAAAGAATCACTTGAGTTATGTTTATAAGCTAATATATGTTTGCCTGCATTTTAGGCTGATACCATCCAAGTAGCGAAAATGTTGAAAGGCATCCGAGCATCAGAAGAAGCGGGCCAAATATTGCGCCAACTTTGTTCATAAATTATGCGATCACCAGAAATTTTAAATCCATGACCAGCATTGGACTTTGAATGTAAATTTCAGTCTATTATTGATTCCTGGCAGTATAAGGGAGTTTTAGAAGTAATTTAACAGGGTGGCGACAGAACCGGGAAATCAGGGAAATCTCAGGGATTTTTAATATTCTGGAAATCTCGGGGAAATCTCAGGGAATTTCGAAAATAAAATTGGAAACTCAGGGAAATGTGTGGGAAGTCGAGTTTCAAATTGAGATTTGGTATTGCCATTGTTTTCTTTTTACTTTTACCTAACTTTTAACTGATTCTTATGGAAATCTCACATCGGAAATAATATATATAAATATCATTTTTTGATTTTTTTTTCTTATCAAAATGAAATTGAATGAAGGAAACATTTAACAATTTTTCAATACAGGAAATAGTTGATATCTAAAGGAATATAAATGAATTGTAATAATCAGTCAGATTTTTTTAAATTTTTCTAGAATATTTCGAGATTATCTAATTCTTACAGTTCATCTGTATTCCTCTAGTGAATAAATTTGAACTATTTTCTGTATTGAAAAATTGTTGATTGTTGATTGTTCTTTTTATTCAATTCTATTCTGATAAGGAAATAACTTTCAGTGCTTTTTTCAAAAAATCATAATTGACCAAAATTTATCCAGTAGAACATAGAAAGTGAGTTTGTAACTTTCACTACACAAAAATTTGAAAAATCAGTCAATAACCTGATAGCACATGGAAAATTCTTTCTCAAGAACAAGAAATAGAATTGTTCAAGAACTCTTTTTGAATTTGATGAATTCAACAAAAGTTTGGAGGAGTTCAATGTTTGAGACATTAACGGGTCTTGTGAGAGTACTGAAACAATTCTGAAAGTATTCTCACAGTATCCTCATAGTATTCGTGAATGTTTCAAACATTGAACTCCTCCAGAGTTCATTATAAATTCATTAGTTCGAAAAGAGTTCTTGAAGAATTCTATTTCTTGTTCTTGAAAAAGAATCCATCGTGTTTTATCTGGGTACAGATCTCATACAGCACGTCTACTCTGTAAATCCGAATCAGTAAAAAGTACTTAGAATCAGTGAATTTCACTGGCGAATCGGTCCTAAGTCGTCCACAGTGGACGACTTAGCACTAGTTGGTCAGTGGAATTTACTGATTCTCAGTACTTTTCATTGATTCGGATTTAGAGAGTAAATATGGCATTTATCAAGTATTCAATGGATATTCCAATATTCGTCTAATATTCATTTGACGTCCATTGGATCTGCATTGGATGTCGAAAATATCTTAGATATCCAATTTATATCCTTGCGTCGTATGAGATTTGGCTTGGTTTGGAGGAAGAATACAAAAAATGATGAAACAACCCTCCAGAAAACCTTTTATTTATATACAGTCACGAATCGCATTGTAGTTGTTCTCGAAAATTTTCACGAATACTTTCCCAGTAAACATTTTTGAATCCCTTTTTTGGATCACTCTAAAAGATACATTGAAGCGATCCAAAAGATGCCTTACAATGTTGCATAATACATCTTCTATATACGTTTAAAATATCTATGTCCAATAAGATTTCCACAAAAATGTTTATTGGGTTCCCTTTCATCATATAAATTGGGAAATAATCCTGCTTAAACAGACCTATTAGAACCGATTAGAAAATTTTTGCCTGAATTTGATCGGTTTACATCAAGGAAGAGGTGATCAAAACCTCGCCTAATCTTTCACCTGTATTCAAGTGGTCCTTACTCTTTTTTTAAAACCAATTAAAATCTATTAACCTTGAGCGGACGGGACAAGTCCCAAAAGGGACCACCCTGGCAAACACCATTTTTCTTGTTTCTCAGGGGGGATTTGGTGTGTTGAACACAGGAGAAATGGTAAAAAATTTTTTGAGTCACCCCGTCCTCTAAAGGTTTAGGAGGTAGCCTGGTGTAAAACATCAGAAACAAGCACTTTTTTGTGGATATATTCTAGAAACAACTGTTCAGCATATAGATTTGCAATTTGCAGCATTTATTGTTCGCATATTGAAGAATTCAAATTAATTTTTTGGTGCAATTATGTGAAAGTTTGAGCAAGGTACAGCAGCAAATATGGAAAAAGAGTGAAAATTCACTCTTATGGAGTGAAAACTCACTCTTTAGGAGTGAAATCTCACTCTTGTTAGACTTGCAGTATTTTCACTCTTCAGGAGTGGATTTTCACTCCAAAAAATTTGGAGAGTAATTTTTCTGAAATGAAAAACAAAAGAAGGTGTTTGTCTTTTCTTGCTCTCCGCCAGGCTATCCCTTTAAAAGATGTTTTCCCTCAGTATTTGGTTGGATTGTTCAAGCCACCAACATCCCCAATTTGTGAAAATCGGCGATTCGGATGATTGGAGTTCTACTGTATTCTCTCATTTTGTCATGTATTTTACCAGAGCTGGGTTTGTTACGTAATTTTGTAATTTCTTACGTCATATACCTGGTTCCTGAATTATAATGTATGTAAGATCCTTTAACCCTCCTCAAGAGCAAGAAGTTGATTTTGCACGTAAAATACTCAGTTTTTCTTTACACCCCTATCAAAAAAATCCAGGTGAGTCCCATGGAAATCTACATGAGAATTTCTGGGAATTTCATGGGTACCCATTGATTTCCATGTGGGTTCCTAGGCAATCTTAGGTGTGACTCGCGGTGACTTTTGACGGGGGTGTCATAAACCATATAAAATACTCGGAAGTACATTATTATATCAACTTTGCACGGAGAGATATGTAGAATTAAATTTACTATGGTGCTTTGTAATCGAAGAACAGGCTGAACTTACAATAAAATTTACTATGACGAAACAATACGCAGTAAAAAATTTTGTATTAAAAACTGTCCACTCGATATTCGTATTGAAAGTCAACACAAAAAATTATCAAATTGATAGAGTTTCAATGTAAATTAACACTTTCGCGTCAATTCCACACATTCTTTGTATCAATATTTAAAACGAATTTTGAGTGGACCGTTTGGGACATGCGCATGTGTTAAAAATACACAAAATTTTTTACTCTGTAGACACCTGATCACATTTACAATGTCTTACAGTCAATTCCATTGGAAAGTCAGTCTGTTCCTCGGTTTCAATAATCACGTAGTAAATTTAACTATAAATATCTCTCTGTGTGCGTTCAACGATGAAAATTATCAAATTTTATGCTTATCATCAAAATTCTATTTGCTGAGTCGAAATAATTAATACTTGAGCGTTGGAAAACATTTTATTTGTACATAATATAAAAGTTCACAAACCTCAGGGAAATTTACAAAAAGTACTCCTGGAAAACCGGGAATTTGAAAATGAGATTTTTGTCGCCACCCTGAGTAATAATTTCCGAATGTAAACATTCACAATTTTCTTTCCCAATATCAACACACTATAAGGAAATCCAAAGTTAGATCCAGAGCAGTTTTTAATCAGTTGAATCCAATTGATGTATTTTGAAATACACCAGCATTACGAATTCATTTCTCTGAATACATATTGCAAATGATTTGAACCAAATTAAATGTTTGCGTCCAATTAATCACAACATTTTCATTATTTTCATCAATTTCTTTCCTGAATAATTTTGTAATGGAAATTCTTGATAGTTTAGACACAATAAAACTTTCTGACAAATTTTCAAATTTGCAAAATCTAATTTGAATTGTGGCGACGTAGATGAAATTGCAATGAGAAGCATTACAGTAAATTGCACTTCAAAAATTTACTAGGTTCAGATTGGGTGAATAGTAACTTCTTAGTTTATTCGATATATCTTTATGATAATATAAAATAACATGTTATCCAAAATTGAAAATCGGTACATTATAGTGGAAATCATTACAGAAACATTGGTCCAATTTGATCAAGTCCAATAAAAAATAATTTAACTAAGCAAAATACATTTTTTGCAAGAAATTAAATGTCCTATCCATGTGCTATGAATGTTCTCGGCAAACTGTATAAATCATGGCACATTCGAGAACTTCTTGCGATTCATGGATTCCAATAGCATCTTTGTGAGAAAGTATAATCACAGAATTGGGATTAAAAAACCTGAAAATCTATCGTCTCGATATCATATATGGGCAAAAAAATAGTACATAAAAATAAAATTCTCTTTGAAATAGAAAAGAAAAAAACATTTATTTCATAATCCATTGGCAATAATAACATCGATACAAACTTTGAACGTACATCATACACGCACATACATACCAGAATTTATACACAAATTGAATCTCCTTACTGTAAATTTTCCGCATAATATCCACATATATATTCAATTCAATAAAAACCACAGTTTGTAAAAATTTAATAACTGTCATATATATAACTTCTATATTATATATATTTATATATATATATAATTGTCAACACAGAGAAAACAATGCCAGCTCTATTGTTTTATTCGATTATTAATTTGCTGTACATATGCAAGTTTTATCAATCGGATAATTATTATCATAAGCAATGATTCCTCGTATGTGTATAATAATCATATAATCCACACATGATAACATTTTTTTTTCCTTCAATTTGACAATACATAGTATTGCATTCTTTTTTTAGTGTTAAATACACGTACATGTATGTATTCATATACACTAGACATATATTAAAATCTTGCATTTGTCCATTATAAAATAATATAATAGATGAACAAATTTAGAACGCTCCGTTCGAAGAATAAGGAACAATCTTATTCTTCGGAGCATTATTTCTCTTATGTTTCGTACAAAAAAAATGTACAACGTTGATGAGAATAAATAATGAATAATCCTGTACAAGAGAAAAAGAACAAAACGAATGTTTTTATAATGGGAATGAGTGAAGAAAAACACACCTGAGAAATTTGAATATTTCAGCTTGTGCGTTATTCGATATCGCAGATAACAACTTTTTCGTCCAAGTGCAAGTCACACGACCTACAAGGTCATTTTCAAAGGTTAATATCCGAAACATTAATGTAATTACAAATCCGTTCAGCACCGCTACCGAGATGAGATTTTGGGAATCGTGTTGCACTATTCTCAGAACGATGTATTTTGTAACACGCAGGGAATCTTAGCTAAAAAAGATACAAGAAAAGTTGGACCACTTTTAGATGGATGTAACATCTACGTTGAAGGATTTTCTTCACCACAAAGGAATAAAATCAATGAAATATTTAATGTTGGTAGCACGAGACACATTTAGATGATATACAGAAAGCCTCGAAAATTGACAAGACCTGCTGCTAAAGAATCCTCTTTACACAAAAGAAATGATTCTATCGAATACACGTGGAGTCAGCTTCACCTCTCAATAAAAAGAATTCAGAGATGTTACAATCTCCAAGCACAAGATCTTCCACAACAGCGTTTTTTTAATCCGAAAACCATGGCGAATCATCGATACAAAATTCACGGTTATCCAAAGAAGCGGTAGCGGTGCTTTGCAGGAAATTATATAATTATCGATCAAAGTGATTATAAGTGTGTGTAAATCATAATTATACGAGTTGTACAGTTCTTCAGAATTCACAGCCGCTAATGTGCGTGTCGGTTTGCTGATTATTTCTCATATTTATAACGAATTATAGATTGCATCGAGTTCGATGCAACGGAAACACCTATCCTCTAATCGTATTTGCAATAAATTTCGATGCAGATTGAAAACTGGCATTCCCTATGCCTCATTCACAAAATCAAAAAGAAACATAAACCAGATATATTGCGTGAAACAATGCCAACGCAGTATCAATCGAATAAACGGCTCAATGTGAGCTGATATAACATTAATTTTTCAATTGTATTTTTTCTTTTAGTATCATATTTCATCACGATATGATGATATAGTTATATATGAATAATATAACGTTGTGTCTGAGACAAAAAAAAACAAAACACATGTAAACAAACACTACAAAAACGTGTGCGCGTTTATTTTTATAATGCCCTAATCTGTTACTAGCTGGAAATGAATTTTTTCCCTTTGACCAGAAGTCCTGTATTCGATACCCTTCTTTTGGTATTCCATAGAGGTTTTTCTCAACCGCAAACGATTAGGCTTAACCGACTAACCGGGCGAGAATTCATAGAGCATCTTTGATCAAATATACAGTCAACTGCAATCGAATCTTGATAATTCAACTTCTCATTTGAATCCATTAAGATGATCATTCGAAAAGAAAAATAAAACATCAATCTAAGTGCATTGAATTTTCATTCTCATCAAACCAGTAGTTTCCTGTACGTTTATAATTTGATCGGAATCGCGGAATGCTCTCTTATATGGACATACCTTTCGAAAGGGATATCCAGAGGAATCTACAGAAACTAAACTCAACTTACGCTGTTTAGTAATCAATACAAAAGTAATGAATTTTTTGTCACAATAAATTCATATTCAACAAAAACAAACAAACAAAAAATGGGATCTCGCATCCTCTGGTAAGAAAGAAAAGAAAAAATTCTGGAAAATGATCGGCAATAGCGGTCGTCACAGAACATTTCAAACAACAGAAAAACTTTGATATAAATTACCTTCATCATTCGCTCTCATAGAGAGCGTTTGATATTTCCTTTCACTCTTATAGGTATTTCTAAGTCTTAATCCAACTGGCAACGGATAGTATTAATAAACTGAATCTCTTGTTTTTTGTTTTCTTCGTAATCAAAGAAACAGTATTCTTCGTCTCCCTGATCTTTATAAAGAGTTTAATTTTTTGGGAACATGGTTAAAATCGCAGCACATATTCGTTGAGGATCGGTTTCGTGAGGATGCAAAGACATCGCTGCTTGGACCTGTTCCTCCGGGAAAATATTAGCTAAATGATAATGTAGACGACGTCGAGCGTCTTGGGTTTGACTATTGTTCCATGGGGTTGGGTGTAAAGTTGAATTAGCAGCCGCAGCCGACGAAGATAACGGCGGGGGCGAGGGGAGCAAATTGAGCTGTGGATCGGAAGATCCCAGTCTTTGAGCTCTCGACGATGCCCCCATACCTCCGGTGTTACGCGGAGGCCATGCTCTGTACGAATCTGGCGCAGAGGCTATACGCGTCACGTGTTGATGTAATCTCTCGGGTCGTTCCCAACTGAAATAACAATGTTTTCCTAAAATTTCGCAAATTCGTATTTGAGATATCGAAGTATAAAATGATATTATTACCTCATGCCCATTGGATACGAAGACTCGTTACTCGCGTGTCTGGTCAGGGGTCTGTGTTGGAGGGTCGAGTGAGGGGGACTGATAACCGATGGCGGTTGTTGTTGTTGCGCTTGTTGCTGTTGTTGAGATGATTGCGGTTGCTGCGGTGGTTGCTTGTGATACCTTCGAAGCTGATATATTCGTGGATCGCAAGTGGGATTAAGCGTCAATTGCCTCTGTAATTTTCGATGCATGTTGGCAGGTTCGGGTTCGAGATGATTCACTCTCGGTGGAACCCACCCAACTGCGGATGGATAACCTTCAACCGATAAATATGAACGATAAAATGAAGGAACAACGAGGAATTACAAAGCTATAAGAGATCAGACAATGGTTACCTTGTTGTACATTTTGAGCGGCAGCTACCTGCGGCGAATACATAACAGGACTAGTCGCGGATGGAATATCTGTGGTAACATTCTCAACGGATCTGCTTTTAGGGACGGAAGAGAACGGTTGAGCGATGTTCTGAGAAACCGCCGAGGACCGAGCTTTGCAAAGAGGTTGATGTTGTGACTGAACGTTGCTACTACCGCTCCCGGTTGTCGTGGAAGGTAAGGGAAGACTCAAACTCGGACCTCTCGCTTGAAGATGTCGTTGAGCGTGTTCCACCAGACGTTCGGTTACAGATTTGTGAGGATGCGGCCCTCTTTCGGGATGTCGAAATTTACATTTATTTCCATACGTGCATTTCTGAGGATGAAACAATTTCAATACAATAAATTCATGTGATTGCATAGTTATAGTTGCCAAAGCCCACCCATAGAATGTACAACTGACCTTCGCGTATGGACAAGGCGGAGCAGGATCCGTTCTCTTGGGACCGACTCTTAAAAAATTCTCCAACGTCGGTCCACTTCTGCCGAGAGGATCGTCCGGCGGCATGAAACGATCGTTAACGAAACTGTACATGAGTATCCTCTCCTCAACGACTTTTCTGAATTCGGGACTCTCTTGCGCGAGATCCCTATAATTATCGTTACTGACCACAATGCCGTCGAGTTCCGCTGCCAATCTCAAAATGTATCGATCGTCGTAACACACCATTCTCTTTCCACCCACCAATCTGCAATCAAGAATGATTTTGTTCTAGAGAAATTTGTGTAAACTACTTCGAAGAAGGACGATAAACGTTACGAATAGAGATAAAGAGAAAGGTATATAGAGTTGGACGTACAAACGAACCCTGCGTCTCGAACTTGCGTCTCCGGTTGTAATTATTTTAATTTTCTCGGTCACGAAATGACATTACGAACGTTTATTTCACGAGGAAAGGATATCAATAATTCCCTTGTAGCACATTATACCTCATTTAAAACTCGTATTTCATTTCGTGCCATATATCCGGTTATGATTAAATCCTACAGAGTTACGTTCTCAATTATAAAATGAAGAATCATCTAGCAATGATGATGATAATAACATATCTCGTGTACGAACTTGAATCGTTCGGAGCTAACTTGTGATATTATTTGAACCCCTCTAACGAATTAAAATGCAACGAAGGGAAGATTTTTTACCTGGACGGAGTGAAAACGAGAAGACGATCCCTCTCGAGTTCACCTAAAATCTCTTGATCGGCGATCGGATTGTCAGGTCTGGACGCTTCCTTCCGCCATTTTGGTACAAATACCGTGATCTCCCTGTGTCCACGGGCACGGAACCAATCTACGCATATTTTTATTCCACGACAAGAGAAAATCTCCTTATTCCCGTGGCTCATGGCTACGTTGCTGCCGTCGATCACGACCGGCCTCAAGGTCGCGGTTGTACCCATCGACGAGCAACCACCAGCTGTCGTTGCGGTTATCGTTTGACCATTATTGTATCCACCGCCCTCGTCGGTGGCCACCAGATCTCCATCCAAAAGACCATCCATATCCTCGGGACCATCGTTCAATCTGCTCGGACAATTGGCTCCGAGTTTGATCAACTCCGCTAATAGCTCGTTTTGACCTGGATTCGGGCCCAGCTTTTGTAACGCTGCTTGCACCAAACGCTCGGTGTAGCCAAGTTTCAATGCAAATTCCACCCGGGCTGTGTATCCTGGAGAACAAGAATTTATTTTCTATAATTAATGATCAATTCCTTGGAATAGAAAGACAATAGTAAATCTAAATAAAAAGTTGAGTTTCTTTACGAGATGAAAAAATCGAAAGTAAAGATATTACCAGGACTATGAGTTGGTATCGGTCCCTGAACCGTCACGTATTCAGCAAATTCCGCGGCCAACGTATCCGAGGCAGTCCGCGACACGTCCGAATGAGTAGACGAGGAGACCTGCGATTCCGATTGAGGACGTACGTTGGTCGAGGAACCGATAGAGTCCTCGACTTCGTAATCGCTGTCGTACGACGAGTCCTCGGCTTCGGCTGCGCTCCCTGCTCCCAACACCGTACAATCGACATATCTCTGTAAAAGAGAAACGAAACCCCACCAATGAGAATGTAACATTAACAATATTGCAAATCACATACATTCCTCAAATACTATTTCCCCCATTTTTTCCCCACAACATATCAAATTGATAACGGCTGAACGATTTACATAAAAATGTGACCATTCGCCATGCTCGAGCGCGCAATTTATTGACGAAAGAAAATAGTTATATGGAACACCAGTTAAGTTTTGTAACTGAAACTCGATGAAGTTTTGATTTGCACTCGCTAAATTATATATATACACATACAACGATTGATATTGAATGCTTGTCGTGTGTCAAGGTATTAAATACGAAAATATGCACACTGAGAAAAAAAATTTGTGAGCTCAACGAAAATGTAGTTGACTCAACTACGCCAGGAGGTTAGATACGTTCAACTAACTCTGGAAGTTGAATTAAATCATTCACCAAGTTGGCCGACTCCGTTGAGTCAACTACGTGGATGGTTGAAGCAATGAAAAATTGGTTCCGTCAAGTATCTTAATACATTTGACATGAAACGATACAGAATTGTTTAGACTCATTATGTGCTTGTCATACTATCTTACATTTTTGTGTCAAATGCACATAACAATTGATCCCAAGTTTTTAAATTTCTGAATCAACTCAGATTTTCTTTTCAATTGTTTTTCAAGAGTCGCTGAGTCAATTCTACACTCGGTTGCAATAAATTTCCAAAAAAGTTCATTGAATCCAATAGTATTTGATTCCAATGGACAAATAACGAGAAAAAAACAAATAAAAAATTTCGATTACACAAACCATTTAATGGAAGGGGAGTTCTTTTACCGACGATGAAGACTCTCTCTCCTCCACCAACGGCGGATAAAGAATTACAGCGGGTTGTCAGTCAGAACAGAGAGTTTGGAGCCCTAATCGAGAATCGAACCTACCTACCTACGTGCCTACCTAACCTCATCAAATCCACGCTTTACCTGACGTAGCTATACGACGATATACGATTCTCGTGACACAGAATGCAAGTCATTCCCAAACCCTGTTAGTATCTTGTACCTCGTCATTAGAAATCAAAACCAATTTCAAAGACATTGTTATAAAATACTTCAGTGTGTCTTCTGAAATTTATTTCTATTGAATATCTCCTGAGATTGAAAACTATGTAGAATGAATACGGAAGTAAAATTCTTTTCAAGCAAATGCTGTGGTCATGTTTTGTGGATATATTGGAAAAAAAAACAATCAACTGGACATCTGAATACCCTGAACTCGAGAATAATGTTGATTAGTTCCTGGTGTATCATTAAATCAAACAATCGAATTAATTGGAATAATCAATTATTTTCATTCAATTAATGATCTGAAGTTTGTAAACGGAAACATTTTTTGTTCATGCAACTGTTCACGTGAGTTGATTCACTTCTTGCTTGGGAGGTTGACTCAACTACTTGCGATTTTGAATAGAATTTTTTCTGATTCCTTGAATTTCATTCGTGTTGGTTCATACAATCAAGTGATAGGTTTGAAACAATGAAACGCGTTGTAGTTGATTCTACAAATTCCAAGTCGTTTCAACGAAAAATTCATTGATTCACTTCAAAATTTTTCAACTACACTAGGTGGTTGATGGCACTTTTATTTTTTTCTCAGTGCATAAAGTATGAGAGAGGTATGTTATACATTTATCAAATTGTAAGCAAGTGAAATTGTAATCATTAATTCGATATACATTACGTGGAGGATTATAAATGAGTCCGGTGAAAGTGGAAAAATCTGGATTCATAAACAAATATATTAGATATTTGTTACATTGAATAGAAATGAAATAAATCTCTACGCTTTGTATTGTATTTACGCTTGAACAGTGATCACGATACACAGGGATCGAGAGAAACTGATTTTATTACACCCGATCGAACTTTTCCATGTAATAAAGAAAAAATAATTGACACCCACGCGCATGGGCACGTCGAGTTTGATAACAAGATATACAAACGTTCGTTACTTGTGCGATGAAGAAAGAAGGAAAATTATTTATTATTTTGTTTCAGAGCTGTGCTTAAAATTGAATTTTCAATATAAACTTTCTGTTGCTGCAGAAAAATCACTACAAATCTACCACATCGGTCTATGCAAAATATAAAATCGTGAATTGTGCTGTTTTTTTTGGGCAAATCATGTCAACTCCTGCAAAAGCAGGCTATAACTGCAATATCTGCACTGAGAGAAAATATTAGTTGCCATTATCTGAAAAAATTAGTAAAATAACGTCTCAACTATTTTTTTCCAGTATCACTTACTAATTTTTATGGTACGATGTAACCGAAGGTTGGGATCGAAATTATTTGATTTTTAGTAAACACGACTATTTTTCACAACTACTTTTCAATAGTAAGCTACATTATAACAGGATAATTTATAAATTCCGGTTAAAATGACTTGTAAATGTGTACAAAATAATAACCTAGATAACAATCTACGAAAATCATATGACAAAGGTTAAAAAAATGACACTAGGGTTCATTTTCGTCTTGTTCTTGAACATTTTATCCACTTTTATCGCAATGTCGACCAGGTAAACTATATCGTTTGATTCCAATTCATAACCTATATCAATACTTGTTACTACGTTTGTACATATAAGAGTGAATGCCTTGTGAAGATACCACTCCCATTGTAGAGAAAAATACTCATTGAAAATCAATTCAGCCTTTAGACCCCCGACAATCTAAATTGCACAATTTAAAGTAGCAATTTTGACAACTTTGACTCACGCGTCCTATACGTTTGAAAGGAAGGAAAGTGTCCAAAGCCAATTGAATACGAAAACAAACTTGATTATATTGACTATCATTTCTTAGTTGAATCATTCAAATTTTTAGTAGCTGTCATTGAAAATATTTAGTTGAGATGTTTTAGTTACAGTCACTATAAGAATTTCTTTCAGTGTGTCTCTAATATCTAACAATTCCTGCAGCTTTGTCAAGTACGGCCCTATGCTACGATTTCAACATCGTAATTTATGAGATAATATTTTTGATAATATCATTATCAAATTCAGTTCAGAGGAGATAGATTTGCTGAATTCACAGTCCTTATTGACAATTGACATTTTCCTGTATTTCTGTTTTCTGGAGTATCGAAACATTCCAATTTTGTTCCAATTTATCCAAATGATTATTCATTTGATCGTTATTTACAGCAAGAGGTGATTTAAATTATACGAATCCGAATGAAAGTACAATACAACAGTACAGTATGAATATATAAATGACTTTTCACGATCTTTGCCCTTCACATAATATTCCTTCTAAGTACTTCATTCGCGAGTGTCTTTTTCAACGTTCCCTCACTTCATTTCAACCCTCTTGAAGGTCTTTCCTCTACATTATCTTTTTGATAAGATCTCGAGATAATCGCGATACAAGGATGATAGCAATAGCGTCAGATCCGGGCAGAGATTCTGTACGACGAACCTCTTCTCATCTTCCCTCTGTCGAGGAGGATTTTCCTTTTCCTTCTTTTGCCTCCTTCCTCTTATTCCCCTTCCTCTTCTTCTTCTTCTTCTTTTTGCTTCGTTTTCTCGTCCGTTATTTCTAGCCTACGGGTTATATCGAAGGCAGAAACCGGTGTATGATACTTATACACACAGGAAATTATAAACATAAGGAGCGGATTGAGGGATTCGAATTGTATAGAGACGTTCGTTGCTTTGAATAATTTTTTTTGGGATTTCTGCTCTTCCTCTCAATTTTTGCGAATAAAAATATGACAACGAGATCAATCATTCCAGTTTTAAATTAATAAGGAATCGACTATTTCAGTTACAAAGCTTGGGAGTTGCTTACGAGTTGGTTTGATCGAATGAAGAAGTGGATTTAACTGGAAACTGCAGCAAGGAGGTCCTCCATAGATAAGATAACGCATATGCTCTAAATTGCATTCATCCAAACAAACAAGGACATTCCCGTCATCCCCTGATCATGGGGGAATTGTGTTTTTTTATTAAAAAAATAAGGGATCTTTCTCCTTCAAAGCCCTACTTTGCTTTCTCAGACGATGCTGAAATTGACCCAAGAAAGTAGCCTGATTTTTCAATTTGTATTACTATGTTTTGTTTGGGCCCTGCTCTCTAAAATCTTTGGAGTGAGATTTCATCAGAAAAGCTGGAAAATCGTGCTGTCATCAAATACTTTTATTTGAAGGGGTTAACGCCGAAGGAAATTAAAGAAGAGATGGACTCAACACTGGGGACATCCTCCCCATCATATTCAACCGTTAAGCAGTGGGTTTCCGAGTTTGAAAAGGGTCGTGTGAGCACCTCTGATGAGCCTCGCTCAGGACGCCCCATTGAGGTCACAACTCCAGATATGATCGAAAAAATCCATCAAATAGTGCTGAAAGATCGCAGATTAAAAGTTCGTGAGATAACTGAGACCTGTAAGATGTCATATGAACGTGTACAAAATATTTTGCACCAACATTTGTATATGGAAAAGCTCTGTGCAAGATGGGTGCCGCGTTTGCTAACAGTCGACCAAAAATTGATTCGAAAGAACATTTCTACCGCCAATTTGGCGTTGTATAAGCGTAATCCAAGCGAATTTTTGCGTCGATTCGTAACCGTTGACGAAACTTGGGCCCACCACTACACTCCTGAAACCAAAGAACAGTCTAAACAGTGGATTGGACCAGGGGAACCGACTCCAAAGAAGGCAAAAACAATTTTTTCGGTGAACAAGGTTATGGCTACTATTTTTTGGGATGCAAGAGGTATTATATACATTGATTACCTTGAAAAGAGTAAAACTATCACTGGTCAATACTACGCAGACTTATTGCAACGTTTGAGCCACGAAGTGAAAATTAAACGACCTCATCTGGCGAAGAAAAAAATCTTGTTTCATCACGATAACGCACCAGCGCACACGTCAATCGTTGCGATGGCTAAGATCAACGATCCGAAGTTTGAATTAATGCCGCACCCTCCCTACTCTCCAGACCTAGCCCCGAGTGACTATTATCTGTTTCCTAACCTCAAAAAATGGCTTGGCGGTAAGAGATTTGCGGACAATGAAGAAGTAATCGAAGCTGTAAATGGGTATTTTGAGGAGCTTGACGAATCAGTCTATAGAGATGGCATTACTAGACTAGAACACCGCTATGAGAAATGTATCAGCCTTGGAGGAGATGTGCAGTCAAAAACCTCAAGACTTCTCCTCAATTTACAAGTAATCCTTTGTAATTGATGCGAAAGATTGGAAACCTTAGTTGAAAAGAAAGTTAGGCAAGGTTTCGATGTTCCTGTGAATGTTCTGAATGATGTTTTTTATTGATTCCCCTGGTAAAAACAAATCTCTCCCAATCTCTCTATATTTTTGGACCTTTTTCCAGAGAGATTCAGAGAAATTCAGAGGAAGTTAGAGATGACCGGATAGCGATGCCTCTCTGCATTCCTTCATTTATTCAAAATTCAAAGTTTTCTCTGAATTTCTCTGAAATATGAAGTTCTCAGGGAACATTATCTTTTATTCGGACCTCTCTTTTTGCACATTTTCCCGGATAAGATATTCGTTGAACGAACATATTGCGAACCACTTCAAAAACGAATATACAATTATTTCCATCGAATGACATATTTATAGCGATTTAATTATGGTACTCGAAAAGATGGAAGAGGCGTGTAACAATAAATAAGTTGTAAAATATTATACTGGCATAATAATACCATTGCTGTGTTTAGTATTACAATGGCGCAGGAGCAACAGTGTCGGCACCAACGAGTTTAACCCACCCATGCGGCTTGGCAAGAGTTTTTTTAAAAA
This sequence comes from Gonatopus flavifemur, assembly GCA_018340375.1. Classification (NCBI taxonomy): domain Eukaryota; kingdom Metazoa; phylum Arthropoda; class Insecta; order Hymenoptera; family Dryinidae; genus Gonatopus; species Gonatopus flavifemur. Next base: position 1,080,663 of record JAFFJZ010000023.1, read on the forward strand.
TCCACCGAGTATGCAGGTAGAATCTTCCGAGGAGGAAGAAGAGAGGAAGAAGAGGAGGAGAAGAAAGAAACAGGGTGCGTGCTGGCCCTGCTTGCGTGCATATGCGTGTAACCATAAATCCGTAAGTCGTTATTCACCGGCTAAAGTTGGCCGGTTGGTTGGTGACTGCTGACCACAGTTTGTGCCAGCACATTACATACAGAATCGACTATAAAGTGTCTTATATTCTCACACACACATAAGGTGCTTTGAAACAATGGAAGAAGGTTACGCGTATCGAATATTATGACATTCGCGTATATATATACCCTGCTACGCGAGGAAATATTTTCATTCTATTCGTATATTTATTAATATAATACAATTCACTGATGAATGGTTTTAATTGAATATTATTGTAAATCGACATCATGCTTTGGGATGACGCTGAAGCACTGATCAGGAAAACTTACAAAAAACTGATGAGGGATGTAACGAGAGTCTGAACAAGACAACTAAGCAGGCCTGACGAGGAATTTGTTACACCGGTAGAGTGGACAAATTTTCATAAGTACCAGCTCATTCAATATGTCCGTACCCTAACAGAAATTAGTACCGAATCAACGTTGTTTCGAGCTTAGATGACTCGGAGCAACGTTGATCCTGTGTTGATTTCTACTAGGGTAGGATAAGTAAGAAAAAAACGAAAGTTTGACAAAACTCGATTTTATTATTCAACATAGTTGCCTTCGAGGGCGATACAACGAGTATAGCGATTTTCCAACTTTTCGATACCACTTTTATAGTACGATTTCTCTTTCTCTTCAAAATAGGCCTCAGTTTCAGCGATCACTTCATCATTGGACTTGAATTTCTTTCCAGCAAGCATTCTCTTTAGATCTGAAAACAGGAAAAAATCGCTGGGGGCTGAATCTGGAGAATACGGTGGGTGGGTAAGCTATTCGAACCCCCCCATTCATTCAATTTTGCCATCGTTTTCATCGATTTGTGACACGGTACATTGTCTTGGTGAAACAACACTTTTTTCTTTCGCAAATGTGGCCGTTTCTTCGCGATTTCAGCCTTCAATCGATCCAAAAGCGCACAGTAATAGTCGCTGTCGATGGTGGTTCCTTTTTGGAGATAGTCGATGAATATTATTCCCCTCGCATCTCAAAATACAGACGCCATGTCTTTGCTCGCTTTGGATTCGATTCGTCGACTGCTGTCCACTCAGATGACTGTCTTTAGGATTCTGGTGTGTTATGGTAAAGCCATGTTTCATCCATTGTCACATATCGACGATAAAATTCGATTTTATTGCGGTTTAACACCGCCAACCACTCCTCTGGAGCATCAATTCGTTGTTGTTTTTGGTCGACTGTGAGCACACGCGGTATCCACTTTGCACAGAGCTTTTGCATCCCCAAATGTTCGTGTTGAATGGTAAAAACACTACCATCAGATATCTTTACAATGTAATCTAGCTCGTGCACCTTCAATTTGCGATCGTTCATAGCCAATTTGTGGATGTTTTCCATGTTTTCTGGAATAACAGCCACATTTGGGCGTCCACTGCGCTCTCCATCATCTTTGCTGGTACGACCACGTTTAAATTAAGCAATCCACTTCTCTACCATTTGTCTCGATGGAGCAGAGTCCAGATAATGTTTATCGAGCCATTGTTTGGTTTCCACTGTATTTTTCTTCATCAAAACTCGAAATTCTTTATCTTCCATTTTTTTTGCCACGAATCAATAGTCAGATTGCTATCAAAATTACACACGTACACTGTAAAAAATATACTTCCTAAACTGCCAAAGAAGTTTGGCAGTTTTTTACACAAACTTTTTTTTGTAAATTACCAAACAAAAGTTTGTAAACATTCAAAAAATTTTGTGATTTCACGAAGATTTTTGAGAATTCACAAACTTTTGTTCGGCAATTTACAAAAAAGGTTCGGAAATTATTTTTCCAAACCAAGTTTGTAAATTTCCAAGCATTTTTGTTTGGAATTCAACAAATTTTTTTTACAGTGTATCGTTTGAAGGTTAGTACTAGATAAAAATCATATGGAAAAAATTTTAGTAACGCCATCTATGTGTCATCCTACGGACTTTTTGAATGAACTGTTATTGTATATAAATTATATACAAACTTTGAAAAATGGGGAATCCTCTGTCACTTTGAGAAATTTTTCTGCCTTTTGAGTGTTGAATCCTCTGCGAGTGAAGAAAAAGTCCACAAAATCATCAAGAAATGATGTTCCCCATCCAGAGAACAATTCCACAATGGTTTTTTACCATTTTTTTTTCAATTTTCCTTCACTTTACCAAACCAACATCCACATTCCACCTTAAAGCCAAGCGTGTATTGCCTATAATGACAATGGGCCCCAGGCTGGGTCCATCCTCTTTAACCCAGTATTGGAGAATGACGATGGGGCCCATGTTGGCTCAATCTTAGCCCTGTTGTGCTTTCCCATACAATTATGGTTGGTAAAAAATGGAAATGAATCTTAGTGCAGGCACATTTGAACTTGTCCCCAATTTGGACCAGCGTTAGGCCAAGATTGGGGTGAATTTATATCCCGAGCATGTGTGTACAATCCTCAGCGTGTATGAATTTTGGTCCCACTTTGGTCCAGTTTAGGGCCCATATAGGCACGATGGGGCTCAAGACTGGGCCAAAGTGGGGCTGAAATTCATGCCTGCTGGGGTAGAATTCAAAGCAATTTTCCAATTTCGAAAAAAAAGGAAGGGGCAGTATTGATTGCCTAGTCTGGGTTCATGCTGGGCCCAGTTATCATCTCAGCTTGGCCCCACGTTGGGCAGCATGGGCACCCACCCTGGGCCTAGATTGAGCCCACCGTTAATACACGTTTGGGAATGAGTAGCGATACATGAAATCATTTCTCTTCATCAACCACCTAAGAATTCCAGATTAAAAATCGTCTCAATAAAAACAACAACTAAAACACAATAGAATTGTATTTTATTGAGGGGCACGTTCTCTCATCGCGAACAACTGACCTTTCGTTTGACCGAAGAGGATAACATGTTAATCTTGACTTTTAATTCTCTTTTGCTCTTTTCGCATGACTCATTTTCGTGTGCCCGACAAAAAAAAGGAAGAGAAGAGAAGACTTTTTGAAAGACCTTGCCCACAATGCCAGCCATGTTTTTTTTCCAATTCATCACGGTACATTTAAGCGTATTCATTTAAATGTTCATTATTAGTGCACATTCATGATATTAATATATCTTTTTGTGGGGTAACGAAGAACAAGCTATCTTTCAAATTATCGTATACAGAAGGGGAATATTATTAATGATATCAATTACGGGATACATAATTCAATAAAACCGAATGATTGAAATTTGCTTAGCGTTGAACAACAATTCTTAACATGTTGGACGTCAATCAAAACAACGTGGCTGATAATGATGATGATGATTACGACTTGCGACATCGGTGACTTGTAAACAGGTGCTCCGCGGAATGATTCTTTCAGGTACTGAAACCAGTCTGGAATTTATAATGCGGCTAAGTTCCAAAAACAAACAGCGTTTCGTAACAACGATCATATACACAAATTTCACAATGAGCACACGATCGTATATAAATTAGAATTGAATTTAATTATCGTTCTCTCTTACAACGATCGGATATTGTGCAAATTGTTACACAGTGCATTATTTATACACAGATAATTAATACGAGAATCACTCATTTTCAATTCGAATGGAAATACGGAGATTGGAAATCAATTGGAGTTTGTTTGATGAGAAGAAGCGATTGATTCAATCCCATTTAATCAATGGGATTTGAGAGCATCGATGCCCGAGGATTCAACTCCGATCGAATTCGGTCAGATTCGATACAGATCAATAAACAATGATTTCAACAGAAAACTCACTGTGTCAGCAAATGTTTCTTCTACATGTATAACCTTTTGGAAATCTCTGAAAATTTTTGCTTGCATCTCACATGATAAAGTTAGCTCTCCCACAAAGTTCAAATTTCCAGCACCGACAAAACTAAAATGTTGATACCAGGGCTTACTTAATAAGACATTTTCATCATTTCGTTATTCTTCTGTACTGACAATTTTGAAATTGAAATGTGGGTCATTTTGTAATCTCCACGTGGGAACATTCTTTCGACTGGATTTTACTTCAATCCATCGAATATTACGGATTGATTTTATGCAAAATATACAACAATTCCAACAATTTTCGCTACATTGTTATCCGTCCGAGATACGATCAAGAACAACTGAAATAAAATTCATATAATCGAAGGCGAACAATGAATTCAATGAAAATCAAATTTTCAAGAAGATTATTTTAATCTATGACATTCAAAACAATTACAGTATATAATTCCACTATGTTTATTCAGCGTAAGTTCATTCGAACATGAAATTTCACATTTGGAATGTAAATTAGAAAACGTAATATATAATCACGAATAAAATGAGACCGTTTATAATTTCCTACATGCTCAACATTTTCAGCTTCAATTAAAATTATTGGTTCAACTTCGGATAACTAGATTTTTTTCACTTTCACTTCAGACACGAACGATTCGATTGCCATAAAGTGCTGATTATTATATAATAATTTAACAACGTCCTCCACCGATAAATTCTCCATGAAACTATTTCGATCTATTGTTTTCAAGTAATTACGTATTGAAAAGAAGAAAAAGGAATCTGCCCACGCATTTATGAAATTATATCTCATTACGATTTCAAACGCGTATTAGACGGTCTTTAGAAATATTAATAGAATGTGGGAAAAGAATTTTATGATATTTTGTAACAATGTTTCTACAATTTCATCATCAAAAATCATCCATCGAAACTTTGATGAAAGATCAAAAACTTTTCCAACATCTCGCACGATTCATATACTTTGCTCTTGAATTTAATTGAGACATGAGATTTTCATCAACAAAATCGGCAGAAAGATATTTTAGCCGCTAGCTACGCTACCACGTGTGAATCAATCTCTTCTACACCGTCAGAGCTGAGCTCATTTATAATATTTCCATCTCTCATGGGTTGGATTCTTCGTGTTCGCGTTTGTGAAACCCGAGTAGGGATTATCATCCATCAAAGAAATCAAAGAATGAAGAATAATTTGGGATTAAATTTCAAATTTTCAATATCAACAAATCAAGAACAGCAGTATCGTGAGAGATGTCCAATCGATCTTTTACAAAGTAGTACACGTATATATTTGTAAGTTTATTATATAGTAAATAGGGCATAGCTCTCTCAGGTTGGCGGATATAACCATTACATCGAAGATCTAGGTGAAAGTAGAGAGAAAGAGATTCTGAGACACCCACTCCGGATTGTAATCAGGGTCATCATTAACTTGCCAGGATATCCAGCATGAATGAGCGATGAGTATTCATATTTATTTTATTTAGAAATTTTTCCAAACGATTTAATACAATAAAAAACCTTTCATCCTTGGCAAAAGTTTTGATAAAATGATGATGACATTTTGAAGACATTTTTTATACTTTCTCAAAAAGTAAGTAAGTTCTTGCCCCCTTTTGAAAAACAAAAAGAAAAAAGCGGAACGCTCTCAAAGCAACTTCTTTGATGGCTCGAGGCGAATGAGGTTTAACAAAGACACGGTAATGGACTTTTTTTCACCGACAAGAGAGTATCATAGACAACGTTTCAACGTGGATAAAACTGGGCTATGCACATGAGGAATGAAAAAAATTTCAGCTTCGAGAGGGAAATATTAAACAACGATTGCGGTATGTGGTTGCTTATTCGAACGCTGCAGAAAAATTCATACTGTTTATCATCAGTTTTTGAACTGAAAGAAAATCTTACTTTTTCGTCTTTCAGTAAATTGTTAAAATAATAATCAACGGTGATTTGAAATTTACATAAAAATAAAATCTTGATCATGATTTATGAAAGAGTAGAGGCATCATTTTTGATTTTGTAAAAATTCCCGCTCTGCAGAGAATATTGTACCGCTGTTGGAAATTTGGTGTTAGGATGGGTACGTGGTTACTTATTCGTGCAGGAAGAAACTAAGAAAGTTGATCATTTACTAGACAGTGGCCCAATTATAGACAACTGAACCAATTATCGACATGCAATTACTTGAACACAATCAATAATTTATGACTGAAAATGAAGAAATTTGCTGCTTTTTTTTTTCAACGTTCGACTAAATAAATTTAAATTGAGAAATGGCAAACTTTCAACTAATCGGAAACCTTTGATGGAAGGAATTTTCACTGGAATTTTCACTGGAATTTTCAGAAGCCGGAAACACTCAAATAGAAGAATGTATGTATGATAATTCTGTGTGGATTTCATAGAAGTTGAAGTTAGCAGACGTGAACTAGCAGACGTCGTTTATAAACTGAAGTATTGTGAATTTGAATTCTTTCAAATTGAATATTTTCAAAAATCTCATTGGTGTCGGTTTCATCTCCCTACGACAATTCTACGATGACCTAGTGTGCAAATCTGCTAGTTTCAACTTCATTGCATTTCGCGCGACTGTATGCGAGAAAATAAGTCAACGTGGTACCACTTGCTGGACTTTGCCAGTTACCATCCATTCAACTGGCCCTGCAATGGTAGGTTTGGATTGGCAACTCCAGCAACGGTATAGGAAAAAAAATGATGTGGTTGATATTTGGATAGCTGAAAATTAGCTGTGATAACCAAAAGTCAGCGCTACATAGGGTTGGAAAAAACCCGACCCACTTGGGTTTTTTCAGATTTTTTCAATTTTTTATTGTTATTTTTAACTCAATATGATAAACTATCGTCATTGATTACCTCAAATTGGCTTGTTGAAAGTGAAAACATTGTTTAAACAATGTGCTGCGAGATTTTGGGTCTTGAACTGAGGTTGGATCTGAGTATTTCGTTATTTGATTATTAATTCGTTTCAATGAACGATTCAAATTTCAGCAACATTAAATATTAGGATCCTAATATCATTTAATATTAGGATATTATTATGTTCCAAAACATTCGTTCACGTACAAAGCGAGAAATTTTGTGTCACGGGAAGTCCACTCATAGTTTGTGTTGAAAACAACATATCAAATTCTGAAATTCACAGATTTTCGGTGTAAGTTTAACATTTTTGTGTCAATATTTAACATAAATTGCGAGAGACCTCCTGGAACATACACGTGTGTTGAAAATACACAACATTTTTCATTGTGTAAATTGTTGAAACTCTTCTTATGAATTCCGAAACAAAAAATTCATGATAACATTTCATTAACACATATAGAATAAAATCTAATGAATTTGTATATTTATTAACATAATAATCATACAGTACGTAAGATACAAATAATATGAAGAGGAAACAGTTAAAAAATTGGAGAATATGAATTCTACTCTATGAATCTGAATTTTTGGACAGTACTGATTCATTAGAACTCTATCAGTGAAATTTCACTGATTTCGTCAGGGTATATGCAATAATCGTACGAGTGACTTACACCGATGGAAGATTGCGCACTGACGAATCAGTTTTATTTTTTACTGATTCTGATTCAGAGAATAGGGTCTATTGTTGGAATCAATCATCATATGTTATGGGAATGACAAGTTACATCATTATAAATCAATCGCGTTACAAAATCTGATACACCATTATTCATATCAATGAATTGGTAGCAATTTTGATAGAAATAAAAATAAATTTATCCAAAAGTGTTATATATGCATTCATGGAATACGATCTATTTCTTTCAACTGGTCAAGAGTTTCAAATTAATTGCAACTAATGTTTTTTTGAGAAGATTTGGAATTACACTCCATTCTACTTTCATAGGAAATGTTCGAGCAAAAAGGGGGCTTGATGCCGCAGTTGCCAAATGACACAAGATAGAACTCTCCAAATGATTGTCTCGAAACGTTCATTAAAAATTTCCACCTATATTCGGAAATTCAAATGGAATATAAAAATGCAGATCCTAGAATGACTCGAATATTAAACAACGTTGGCATATATACAGAAGCTATAAATCACCTCAAATAATTGAAAGAATATAAAGAATTTTAATTAAATTAATATTTAAGTTGAATAGAACAACTGTTCACCACAGATTCCTTAGTAAGACAATGTTGTATCAGTACTGGCACAATCTCATATTTCCATTGCATTGTTAACGACTCTGCGGTTCTGTATTGGGATGCGGTCTTGTCATACCAAAATAGCGGTATCGCGACAAAGTTGATTTGAACTCCAATCCACGACCGATTATTCCGTATAGTGAGACAATGTTGTATGAACACTGACCCGGTATTGCATTTCCATATTACCTTACAATATGAACAACTCTGGTTAGATACTGGCTCACTTCCGTTTTTTTGAAACTTAGGTCTTTGCTCAGTGGTAAAGATCAAATACTGGCGCAAGACTATCTATCTACGGAAACCAATACCTTTTGAAATTTTATTTAACGATTGGTGCCAGTTGAGGAATAGTAATGCCCCTGAATATAAATCGTTGTGTTTGCTGAACTACGGCAAATACAATCTTGCCAATACTGCACTTTTTGACAATTCTGGCAATTTCGACATGGGAAGTTGCTGAAGCTTTAAATGAATTGCAATCTGAATCAGCCAATCTATCGACAGCTGTTGAAGTATGGTTTGAATCGCTGTCTAGTGAGAATTTAGTATATAATATACAACAGCAAAACGAAAACGAAGAGATGAAGCCTTAGAACCGTTTTTTCACATTGCATACACGGAAAGACCGGATCTATTAATATTTAGAAAGAATTTATCAACGTTTAAAAAAATGACTGTTAACTTAGGGAAAAAGAGGATCGCTGAAAAATATTCGTAGTGAGTCTACCAAAAATTCGTAGTCAAAATATCAACAGTTGATAGTTTCATTGATATTTTTCACAGTAGAACTATCAATTGTCAATACATCGACTACGAATTTTTAGTAGACTTACTACGAATATTTTTCAGCGGTACTCGTTTTCCCTAAATTGACAGTCATTTTTCTAAATATTAATAGACCCAGTCTTTCCGTGTATTTGATGAATCCCTTTGTGAAGAACGTACAACTTAATCAGGAACAAGAAAAAATGACTGAAGATAAGATGATGAAACATAAACCGAAATTTTTGGGGGCAATGATAGCATTCAAAATCCATGATGGAAATTTATATCCTGTTTGAATGTTCCGTGCAGAATGTAAAGAGTTATACGAAGCTACTTCCAATAAATGGTGGAAATTGATGGAAGCGAGGACGAATTCTACAGATGAACTCCCAATCGGATTTTGTGAATTTTGTCACCAAATATCAATTGATAAGATTCACAGTTTCTATCATGTTTTTGAATCATAATCTATGATATTCTATACGATTCTATATGATATTTTAAGCAGGGTAAGTATTCCACCTAGTTCAGCAGGATTAGAACGTGTTTTCTCAACATTTGTACACGTATGGTCCAATGTAAGGAACAGATTAGGCGTGGAAAAAGCTATACCAAATTGGTCAAATTATACAAACATCACGAAACTCCTATTAATCAAAATGAATCGTGAAATGAAAATATTAATTATGTAGAAACACTTATTATATTGTACCATTGTTACATTGAATGAAAAATTTCAATTGTATTCATGAAATTCACAGGTTGGTTGAAAAGTTTTGAAAGCGACACTTATCAACCAGTACAGGAATCAAAATTTATACGCTATTTTTATATTTCATCCTTCGTTTGAACACACACACACACACAATTTTATTCCGATCTGTCAATTCATTCTTTGTTTACAAGCCATTCGAAGTTGACGTGTCAGTATATTTTGTGAAAATGGAAAAATCCGAATATCGCGCAGTGATAAAATTCTTTGTTTTGGAAGGTTTATCAGCAACAGAAATTCATACTAAAATGAAAAAAGTGTTGAAGGAATCTGCTCCTTCATTTCCAACTGTACATCGATGGGTTTTAGACCTTAAACGTGGTCGTACAAGCGTTGAAGATCAATCACGTAGTGGACGTCCAAAAAGTGCAATGAAATCAGACATCATTGAGCAAGTCTATGATATTGTTTGTAAAGATCCGAGTTTGACTAAGCGTGAAATTGCTGATACCATAGGCATCTCGGATGAACGAGTACTCCATATTTTACACAAAGAATTACATATGAAAAGGCTGTTTGGAAAGTTAGTGCCGCATTCGTTGACAATTCAACAAAAACTGAATCGAAAACAAATTTCTCAGTGTAATTTGGAGCGTTTTAAGCAGAATAAGACCGATTTTTTGCGTCGTTTCGTAACTGTGGACGAGACTTGAATCTACCATCATGATCCTAAACTGAAACAAGAACGTTTACAGTGGACCGAAGCTAGTTGTTCAGCTCCAAAACGAGTGAAGTCGGAACGATCGGCAAAAAAGGTTTTAGCATCGGTTTTTTGGGACGCAAAAAGGGTTTTGTTGATCGATTATCTCGAAAAAGGTAAAACAATTAACTCTGAATATTATTGCAACCTTTTGGACCAGTTGGATGAAAAAATTCGTGAAAAAAGACCCGGTTTACGGAAGAGAAAAATCATTTTTCATCAAGACAATGCACGTGTTCACACAAGTGTTCTGGCGATGGCTAAACTGAACGAATTGAAGTACGAATTGCTTGAACACCCACCGTATTCACCAGATTTGGCTCCCTCCGACTATTACCTCTTCAGAAATTTGAAACAATTCCTTCGTGGAAAGCGTTTTTCGTCGAATGGAGAAGCTATTGCAGCTGTGGAACAGTATTTTGCAGAGCTTCCGGAAAATCATTACAGAGATGGTATGAAATTATTGGAGGATCTTTGGAATAAGTGTGTTGAAGTTGAGGGAGACTATATTGAATAAACAAAATCATTTCATCAAAAAATACACATTCTTTCATTTTTGCTTCCAAAACTTTTCAACCAACCTGTAATTTTATTGTTCTCCAACCCATCCATCCACAATCCTTTTCAGTGGATTTTTGATTGGGTTTATCTGAAAAAACCCAGTGGGTAAAACTGGGTCGGGTTTTTTCGGACCAACCCTGCTGATTGACCACTCAAATAATAATAATAATAATAATAGTAATGATGAAGAAAAAGAAAAGGATTCAAGCAAAAAGGAAATATCTAATGAGACTACGTCGGCAAGAAAAATCTCAAAGTTTTCCTACTTCGGTTTGCGCTGGAGTAGCCTGACTCCTTAAACCCGAGCACTGTATCGAACGAGTATATACTTGTTCAATGAATACGAATGGAAAATTCTGAAGCCCCCCCGTATATATATACATACATACATACATACATAAATGTATAGAAGAAGAGAATTGGTCAAAGAGAAAGTTATTTCTCTAGCCAGCGTCGGAGAACTTTCTTCGGGAAAATTAGCCACTTCCGGTTGAGTTATAAACCACATTTCGTGTACTTTCTCTCATTTGTGAAAATCTCTTGTCCCACGAATCGACAGTCTTTTTCAAATACTACGATATTATCGGAATTCTCTCCCGAAGAACAATATAAGTCTAAGTGGTAACGTCCAATATATCGTCAGACAATGGAGCAGTAAAATGGGGAAAAAAATTAAAATGATGATTCTTCGTAACAATGAGAATTGCATAATCGAGCGTATATATGTATCGATGTATTCAAAGGTAAAGAGAGTAATATAATGAATGAGGAAAAACTTTCAATGATGGGATACAGTAATATACATTGTATACCGTGAGATAGGCTTCGTAAACTGGGAGCGGTATGTGACGTATTTATGAGACCGATCCGGTGTCTCACACCCCAGCGGCTTATCCATTTAATGTCAGTTCAAGAGAAGATCTTGGAACTGCTACCGCTGTTAGAACCGATACGTGTATCAAATGCCAAACGCAGAGATCCACGTATCCGTTGTTTCTTTTTTTTCTTTCTAAATTTCCTTGTACAAGAGATAATAAAAATGGACTCGTCAATTGATTCAAGGTTGGTGTCTTGATTTTTTGTTGTTATTTCGTGTGGTTCATCCGTGTCGGATGAGAATTTCACACCGACAATGGCAACCTTGCCAATAACGACTATAAAGAAATCGCCCACCATTCCCGGATCTTCTAACTTGCACGAGCTGTATAACCGCCAATACTATTACCATTACACAACCGCAGCCACGCGTGAACGTGCGAACAGGAGTTTCCTACGGACTCGGGTGTACGTGTACAACTCGTTGCAACTTGTATACGTACGTTTATTCTACGACGATGCGAGGAAAAAAACTTGGAAAAACAGCCACTTGCACCGGATTCTTCGCATGGATTCCTTTCGTACATTTAACTCGGTGTAATTGCCTCTACGAGATGAGTGTATCTTGAAATGAAACTTGGAATGTATTTTCAGAACCCATGCATCAAATGCGAAACAATGAAAAAATGTATCAAAAATTAAGAGTAGACCCTGTTCAGTGTTTCCTACTTTACAGATTAACCGCGACACCCGTCCAATCGTTTTTATTTCAAACCCAGTTGCATGCAAAACACCACCACTGCAATGCGAAACAAAGTGAAAAATAGAATATGAAATGATGGTATCGATAATAGATCTGTAGTGGGACGGTTCTCGTAATTTGAATTATACAATACGTGTATAGATGTTATATTTAAAATACAAGGGAAACACGAGACGAAAAGAGGAAAAAAGAGGAGGGAGAAGTTCGGCCATGTGGTATATAGAGAGTTTAAGATGAAGAACCAAGCGACCTCGAGGTCAAAGTCGTGCTCGATCGATTCCGGTATCGATCGTATCCGGGATTCTACGCGAGTTTCAACATCGGACTCGCCGCCACACGCCGTGTCATCCAAATCGTATATCTTTTCTATACATGAATATTTTATTATACGAGATGTATATCGAGCAAGAGTTCGTGTAACATAATAGGAGCCAATCGGATAAATGGTATTTGATTTATACGGATTATATATGTACCCAACGTGTGTGTATACTATATATATATATATATACCTTCTATACCTTATTCGATTCAATGAATAATAATGAAAGGATTCCAATAGGAGGATAATAATAATTTTCATATTTTCATTCGACCCTTTGCCAAGAATCAATGAATAAGATTCTCTTCTCTTCTGGGTTATACCATCCATCTCGGTTAATAAAGAGGTCAGTTAAATGATTGCCAAGTGTATACAAGGACACGTGTGTTACCCATATTACGTTACGTGTGGTAGCTCACAACGTGATCTTACATAATCTGACGTCATGATAAAGTAATACTTTGAACGTCTTGTACACTTACGACGTATATGGAATCAATGGGAATCGGCATCGGTATCGTTTATTCCAAATTTCACCGAAATTCCTCACACGGATCCAACAGTTTCTATGACTTGGAAGCTTTAGAACTCTTGTGCTTTTATAAAAGTTTCATGTTACTTCTGCGGAACAATTGGTATCCCTCCGTTATTACCAAGTTCGATGACTTCGTAAAAACGCTACACGGAGAAAAATAATACAATAAAAATTACAACATTTTCTAGTGAATTAATACTATTAGGTCTCATATTTTGAGAAGTACTCCTCGAATATGGAATCAAATGTTACAACTGCAATCATTTTTACTACATTCGGTAAGAAAGCCTCTGAGACCGTCAGGCAATTGTGACGAAATTTGATAAAATAGTACTATTTTACTATATTATTTTTCTCTGTGTAGAACATCATTTTGACAATTCGACTTGAGTTCCGATGAATTCTGAAGAGGGTCCACGGTCGAAATACTAATCTGTCCACACTATGAAAAGAAAGTCTCAAAATTCAGCTCATTTCATGGCTGACCTATGATGCAAACAAATTAAGCCGAAAAAACAATCTCCGACACAATGGAAAAAGCATTGTCTAGAATTAAGATGCAAACAGATCAAGACTGTCTTTTTACAGTGCAGGAACTAATTCAACTAACGTGGTTACAAGACCTATATAAAAGTTGTCAGCTTCCGCCAATGCTGACAAATGTAACTCCAAGTGTGTTTTAACGGCGGGCCCAATCTAAGCCCAGGGTGGGTGGCCTTGCTGCCCAACGTGGGACCAAGCTGGGCAGACAAATGGGGCCAACCCTGGAATGATAACACCGTTCCCAGCTTGGCTGTATTGCTTTGCCCGAGAATTGGTAACACCATGGGCCCAGCATGAACCCAGACTAGGCAATCGATACTGCCCCTTCCTTGTTTTTGAAATTGGAAAATCGCTTCAAATTCTCCTCCAGCGGGCATGAATTTCAGTTCCACTTTGGCCCAGTCTTCCTAGTGGGCCCAGTGTTGAGCCCCATCGTGCGTATATGGGCCCAAGACTGTATTAAAGTGGGACCAAAATTCATACACGCTGAGGATTGTACACACACGCTCGGGAATTCAATTCACCCCAATCTTGACCTAACGCTGGTCCAAATTGGGGCCAAGTTCAAATGTGCCCGCACTGAGATCCATTATTTCCATTTTCTACCAACCATAATTGTATGGGAAAGCAAAACAGGGCCAAGATTGAGCCAACATGGGCCTCATCGTCATTCCTCAACACTGGGTTAAAGAGGATGAACCCAGCCTGGGGCTCATTGTCATTATGGGCAATACACGCTTGGGATGTTGCACCGATATCGATGTTCACCGGACTTCAGTTTTTCCAAAATTTCAGGCTTTATTCTCAAAAAGTAAATACATACTTATGATTCAAAGTACTGGCCGTCGCCAGCTACTACTTTTTCCCATCTTCTTGGCAATTGTCGGATTCCATCTCGGAAAAACGATGCATCTTTTGAAGCGATCCACGAATCGATCCATTCTTCAACTTATTCATAAGAATGAAAATGCCGATCACTCAGGTCGTGTGCCATCGATCGAAATAAAGGGTAGTCGGAAGGAGCAATGTCTGGAGAGTACGTCGGATGGGGTAAGACTTCCCATTTTAGTATTTCCAGGTATGTCTTGACCGGTTTTGAGACATGTGGCTGAGCATTATCATGTTGGAGGATAACTTTGTCGTGTCTTTCTTGGTATTGTGGCCCTGTCTTCTTCACTGTTCGGCTCAAACGCATCAACTGCGTTCGATATAGCTCATGATACACGACACCGGGCTGGTCCCACCAAATGCAGAGCATAACCTTGGCATCATGAATATTTGGCTCAGCCGTCGCCGTGGGGACATGTCCGGGCATTTCCCAGGATTTTCTGCGCTTGGGATTATTGTAGTGGACCTATGTTTCGTTGTCGGGCACAATGCGGTGTGAAAACCCCTTTTCATTCTGTCTTTGAAACAGCTGTTCGCAAGTAAAGAAACGTCGTTCAACATCTCTTGCCTTCAATTCGTACGGAACTCAATTCCCCTGTTTCTGAATCATTCCCATGGCTCTGAGGCGTTTTGAAATGGTTTGTTGAGTTACTCCCAATGATTCTACCAATTCTTCTTGCCTTTGGCACGAGTCTTCATCAAGTAATGCCTCCAATTCGGAATCTTCTAAAATTTTCTCTCTTCCACCGCCATGTCGGCCCTCGACATTAAAATCACTCTTCTTGAAACGGTTCACGACTGGTTCTTTCACTCAAAGCAGCCTCACAGTGAGTAATTGAGAGCATCCGATGAGCTTTCTCCGAATGAAAGCAGGAAATCAGAAATTTTCGCAAATGACGAGAATTCGGCTCAAATACTCCCAAGTGTGTATTGACGGCGGGCCCCATCTATGCCCAGGGTGGGTGCCCATGCCACCCAACGTGGGACCAACCCTGGGATGATAACATCATTCCCAGCTTGGCCGTATTGCTTTGCCCAAGAATTGGTAACACCATGGGCCCAGCATGAACCCAGACTAGGCAATCAATACTGCCCCTCCCTTTTCGTTTTGGAATTGGAAAATCCCTAGCATGTATATATCATGGGGCCCACCCCGGGGCAGAATGGGCCCCATCCTGCCAATATGGGCCCAAGACTGGGCCAGAGTGGGACCGAAATTCTCACACGCTGAGGATTGTACACACACGCTCGGGATATAAATTCACCCCAATCTTGGCCGAACGCTGGGCCAAATTGGGGCTCAGTTAAAATGTGCCCGCACTAAGATTCATTTTTTCCATTTTCTACCAACCATAATTGTATGGGAAAACACAACAGGGCCAAGATTGAGCCAACATGGGCCCCATCGTCATTCCCCAAGACTGGATTAAAGAGGATGGACCCAGCCTGGGGCCCATTGTCATTATAGGCAATACACGCTTGGGCTGACATCTTCGATCGAGTAAAATTTATGATGTAATCAAAAATTCACTAATATGACGATGTTGTTATGTTGACACATGTCCAACCTTACTGTGCGACGTTCATGACCTAACTTATTTCAACCGCCACCTAACGACGCATTCATGTATTGTAAACGGCGGAAGCAAACCTAGTTGTACACCTAATAAATGAGGAATACGCAATAACCCTAGTGTGTATGAACTTTGGCCCACTCTGGCCCCACTCTGACCCAGTCTTGGGCCCATATGGGCAGGATGGGGCCCATGCTGGGCCGGGGTGGGCCCCATGGTACATACATGCTAAGGAAGATATATTGAAAATTTCGAAATGCACATACTTTTTATATATTTTTCACAGTGTTATCATTGGGACAACATTGATAAACAAATTTTTTTATTGTTCGCCAATGATGGTCTATTTCATTGCCATTTCTGCACCAATGATGGGGCTACATTGGAAAAACACATTGATAAATCATAAAATGATCTTATGATTTCATGCTTGGTTGCCAAGCCCCAGCCATACTTTATCTAAATCACGCCATGCTAGCGCCAATGATAAATTTTTGTACGTGGGAGAGTATTTTCAACGGTAGCACATTGAAATAATTATTTACCATCGCTTTCGACACCTCCGTAGATTTCCATCAATTAATTGAAACATCAATGCATTCAGGAAGTATATCGTATAATTTCATGAAGAACTTCACAATCGTTGAACATCCGTACAGATTTTTGTTCAACTATTCCCGATGAACATTCACAGTGGAAACTTTCTTGCGTCAAGAGAGCGTATCGAATCATCGTTACTTCTCAGAAGAAAGTATCTTGGAAAAAAATGATAGGAAATCTCTCGTTAATGTTTGTGGAGTAAAACTACGCTGTCCAAGATTCTGCGGTTGTCAGCTGTGGTAGCAGATTGCTAGAATAGCTGAACAGTATTGTTACGAGAGCAATACTTTTTTTTCAGTGCAAAACCAGTACACGGAGAGAAATGAGGTTTTCAATGTTACTACATTTTGTATCAAAGTAGCAGGATAAGTGACAAAGTATAATTTTTACAACACTGTATAATGCGAAGTTGCGCCAAGTTGAGGAATTTTTCAATCCATCAAAACTGAGAACCCGATTTTTTAGATTGAAGGAAAATTTTCTCTGCCCTCATTCTAATAAATGTTCTTTCAAATGGAAAAATTCTTTATCAGATTAGAATAAAAAATTTTTAAATTGAGACAGAAATATATTCCTTCTTGAATTCGAAGAATATAATTTCAATTCAATGGAAAATCCTCACATTGGAATGAACTATCTTTTCCATTGAAAACAAGATTTATCAGAATGAGGGCAAATAAATTTTCTTTAAATCTAAGAAATCGGGTTCTCAGTGAATTATTAATTCTTGATACACTGTCTTGTACTGCTACTTTAGTAGGCAAAACAAGAACTTTAATCTTAGAATTTATCTCTCTATGTTGAAATACCTTTATTCTTCAATAAGTTTATTCAAAAATAAATCTTTTTCGGCACATATCTACTGCAAAATATGATTGTTATAAAATATCTCTACTCAGGGTGTCCGCAGACTTTGAGAAAATAAATTCCCTGACTTTTCCCTGACTATCAAGTCCAATTTCCCTGACCAAAATGTTTTATTTCTAATATTGATATTATGTGATATATTTACCCTTTCTTGTCTGTCTTATTCTATTTTTTCTCCAACTATGAGATCAAAAACCTGTAATAAATTATGCAATACTATCCCACACAGCACTCGTTGTCTGAAAGATATCTCAAGAAATAATTGAGAACAATGCAAGAAGTCTTATGCAACATGAGTAGACATCTTTCAGAAGTCTCAGACTGTTCTTACTTCTAAAAGATATCTTCAAGAACGTTTTCAGAAACCTTTCAGGATTTCCTAAAGGATATCTTTCAGATAATTCCCAAAGGTTTCTGAAAACGTTCCTGAAGATATCTGTCAGAAATAAAAACAGTTTAAGACTTCTAAGAGATACCCTAGTAGAAATTTTACAGGGAATTCCCTATTAGAAGCATGGCCCTCGTAAGGCTGCACGGAGAAAAATTTGGGGTAGCAGATACAGCAATTGCGATAAATTTGACAAAATCCACATGTAAATATAGGGATAGCATTTCTGCGGTGGGAATTCTACATCATTTTTGCTGTAAATTGAAAATGTCGCAATTCTACCGCAATCTGATGTAATTTTAACATACGCACTTCATAACTATCACATACATCAAATGTAAATTCTATTGTCGTGATGAATGAAATATAAACAGTATGACAAGCGATATTTACTTCAAACTTATGAAATTTGTACATCAGTCTGATGTCAAATACATGTTAGGATTTTTGAATAAAATTTCAATCGCTCATTCATATATTTTATGCATACGCGAGAACTAAGATAATAACTACAACAATTTTTGTTAATTTTCCAAAAGCCACAAAGATGGGGATAAAATTTAAGTGATTAAAATTTTACATTATTTGCGCCGCATTTTTATGAATTTTCACTGACAATTGAAATAAAAAAAATTGTATCTTCCCAATTAATTCTTGCTGTTGTGTTTTTTGTTGAATTTGCAATGAGACAATATATACAAATGCAGTTTTGAGCAGTGAAATGAACTTTAATCACTCAGCTTGAATTATCTTACATCTTACATATTACATATTACAATAAGATACAATACAATGTTATGTCGCCTTATTCTATCATTATCACTAACCGTACGCTATGGGTGGAGATTCAAGTTTTTAATATATATCAAATGTAGGAACAAACTGATACTCGCGGAAAACTGTTGAAACTGTTTGCGCCATCTTTGTGACGCGATTTTAATCATTTTGAACTAAAAGGAGTGTTACAAAGCTTCTCAGTAGTATTACCAACACAGGCGAGTAGTTTTTGCAGAAGCAATTGTTGAATACACATCAGATTGCGGTAACTGTATATTTGAGAATGAGAATAAAATTCCTGGGAAATAAATCAGATTATCATTCAAAAAAGCATGAGTAACATTAGCAACTGTACTTGTTGAATGTACATTGGATTGCTGTAGAATTGAATAAGTGGAAATGTGGTTGAGCATGCCTTATGGCATCACGTTCGTGAAAAGTAGATTCAGTCGAGTGTAATGGAAAATTTACATTGTTCGTGGTCAATAATATCATAATAAATATATTTTTGGATTGGCGTAATTTTTACAATCTTCCAAAGCAATGATCATGTACGTATCATATGAGTTTCATCAAAATTAATGTAGAAATTACATTTAAAGTTTTATCTATGCACTGATGTTAAATTCACATTATAATTTTTCTCCGTGTGCAATAGGGAACTCCTAATTAAGGAAAACTTTTAATTACCTTATCAGGTCCTGACATGGCATCCTGTTTAGGACCTTACAACAATGTAACGCAAGGTTGTTGACAGGTCCCAGTTAGATTTTCCCTTGCAGTAACTCAGACATGGTATTCCTGTCAGGACCTGATCAGGATTGCCTTGACTCATCCGTATTTGAATTGTGAGGTAACTGTCAAGATATCTTGATCAGGACCTGATCAGGATTACTTTGGCTCATCCGTATTTCAATCATGTGATACCCGGATCATCAGTAGAATTTCTTCTGTTGGGGGAGTTCCAAAAAATTTTATGAACGTGAATTCCATGAAATTTAAATTGAATGTTAGAATATAGCTTAGATGAGGTCGTGATTGGGAATTCCGCTATCACCCAGATCAGGTCCTGATTGGGAATTCAATTACTGCCCCGATCAGGAACTTGCCTTTTCCCTGCGTTACATTTTCGTCAGGGCCTGATCAGATACTCGGGTCAGGCCCTGAACAGAAATCAGGCATGCCTGATCTGGACCTGATGTTTTCCATATCAAAATTTCTACTAGGGTATCTATTCATGTTGCATAAGACTTCTTGCATTGTTCTTGATTATTTCTTGAGATATATTTTAGACAACGAGTGTGGGATATTATGAAGATAATTCGGAAAATAATAGCCAGGCAATTATAAAATATATTGACTTTTATTTCATCACATCGATTTCATGTGAAACTTGCTAATGATTGCAATCCATGCTTTTATAGTATTGTAGTTATAAATTCGTGTATTTGAAATGCAATAACTTCACACCGTCAAAGTACAGGAGAGAAATAAGTAATCCAAATTTTTTTTGACTGGGTATGTCACTTTTGGACGGAGCACAAATTCGAAAAAATTCGTATACTGGATTTTGATAATTCGTCGACTCTTTCCATTATTTCGACGATAACATTGAAATTTTCTACTCAAGTGAATTCCATTGTTGAAACAATGGACGATGTCAACGAATTATTGAAATCTAGTGTACGAATTTTTCTCGAATTTGAGATCCTCCCAAAAGTGACATAGTTAACGAAAATTCGGTCGACTAATTTTTTCCGTGTACGGAAAGTGTCCATGCGATTTTCGTTAGTTTTCTTTCCGTGTAGTAATGAATTTTTTATCTGGAATTCAGCCTTGAACACACAATTTTATTTCTTGACAGACTTCTGAAGTTGAAAAAATATGAATCAAAACTTTTATTTTATTGAAATACAAAACTACCAGAAAAAATGCTTCTTTTCCCACTTTTTGAATAATTCCCTGACTTTCCAGATTTTTTTTTTTTTTTGTGAATTCCCTGACTTTCCCTGACCGATTTCCACTTCCCTGACTTTTCCCTGACTTTCCAGAATGTGGACACCCTGCTCTACTTCAACATCACTGTATCATGAAATACCTCCATTCTTGAATATCTCTGTGTACAAATATTTCTATCAAACAATATTTTCTATTTTAAATAATTCTGTTTTCAAATATCTCCGTTTTGGCACAACTCTACTGTGAAACACATTCGTTGTAAAATATCTGTATTTCAATCCAATTCTGTTCTATAATATCTTTATTTGCCAATATCTTCATCCACCGCTTTATCCATTGTTGAATATCTGTAATTTTAAATACCTCCATTGTCAAATAATTAAGTTCCCAAACATCTCTACTGCGGCGCATCTCTACCGGCAAGTGTTTTTTTCTGAATGAATTGACTGTCGACAATGCAAATTTACTTGTTACGTCATTGTCGACAGTCATTTTATTCAGAAAAAACATTTGCCGGTAGAGATTTTTGGAAAATGATTAGCGGAATGTTTTCGTTTTGATGAGAATCTTATGTTCCGCTTTAAAAACTCTGATATCATTCGTTTATCGAAATATTTTTCAATCATCACATCTTGATACCTCCCCGTGGATGATTGCGGGTCTCCCAGGGGGATATTCATGATACCTGTCCTTGATATCCTTTTTATCCATCCCTGGTAGTATCTGCTTCCTTTACGTGGTGGGGAGGATAAGTATCTCAGAGTTGGATCTTTTTTTTGAGTGGAATAAACTACTCAAGAGAAAGAATACAAACTGAGAGAAACGAAATCATCCTAATGCCAGAAACATCGGCAAAATTAAACGGAAGGAAAGCAAGGGGAAACTACCTTCCTTGACATTTTTCAATACTTCCCGAGGAAATGAAACCTTTTCCTAACCTGGAATATTATGTAACAAAAACAAACAAACAAATTAATAAATACATGATGGCGCTCTCTCGGGTAAAATATTCCGGAGGTAAACTAGTCTCCCGTTCGGATCTCCGGGTGGAGGCTGCTCGAGGAAGCTTCATCAGCAAGGAAAGAAAACCAAAGAATAGGATAGGGAAAAGAAACAACATTCTTCGAGTCGGAGCGTGGAATGTTAGATCACTGAGGCAAGCGGGAAAATTGGAAAATTTGAAATTAGAAATGAATAGGTTGAATATAGACGTAATGGGGATTAGCGAAATGAGATGGCCACAAGAGGGCGATTTCTGGAGTGGGGATTATAGAATAATTCATACAGGATCAAAGAACGGTCAAGCAGGTGTAGGAATTGTAATGCATAAAAGAGTAGGAAATAGAATAGAAAATTATTTGCAACATAATGAACGTGTGATGATGGTTAGAATCAGAACAAAACCGGTAGACACAGTCATAGTCCAAGTATACATGCCCACATCTGCATATTCGGAGGAAGATGTTGAAAAAACGTACGAAGAAATAGAAGAAGTGATAGAATATGTGAAGGGAGAAGAGAATTTGATAGTGATGGGGGATTGGAATGCGGTAGTAGGACAAGGAAAAGAGGACAACATTATAGGAGATTTCGCGTTAGGGAGGAGGAACGATAGAGGACAACGTTTAGTCGAATTTTGTGAAAATCATAAGATGGTTATCACAAACACTTTATTTGAAAATCATCCAAGAAGAATCTACACTTGGAAAATGCCAGGAGATACAGCAAGATACCAAATTGATTACATATTAGTGAAACAAAGATTTAGAAACCAAGTGAAAAACTGTAAAACTTATCCCGGTGCAGATATAGATAGTGATCATAATATGTTGATGATGAAATGTTCTCTGAAATTCAAATCTCTGAAGAAGAAAAGGAAAATGCAGAAAAGATGGAATTTGAAGAACCTCAAGCAAAAACAAACACATGAGGCATTCGAGAAAATGTTGGATGAAAAATTGGGAGATCAAAAAGAGAAAGACTTGGGAATAGAGAGGAGATGGACAAAGATGAAGGGGAATATAAGAGAATGTACGGATAAGACTTTGAAGAATCATGGAGTAGAACCTAAAAACCCATGGATAACGGGAGAAATTTTAGAATTGATAAATGAAAGAAGAAAATACAAGGATAATGATAGCCAAGAAGGCCAGCAACGATACAAATCATTGAGAAATAAAATAATAAGAGAATCAAGGAAAGCAAAAGAACAGTGGTTAGAAGAGAAATGTCAGGAAATAGAAATAAGATTGCATTTAGGAAAAATAGATGAAGCATATAGGATTATTAAAAGATTTTTCGGACAAATGAAATCTAGAAGCAATAAGGTTAGAAACTCTCTAGGACGACAATTGATAAAAACGGAAGAGAAAATAGAACAGTGGATCAATCATTTGGAAGACTTGTATAGAGGAAACGATGATATAGCACTTTTAGAGAAGGAGGAGGATGTAGATGAGGAAGAATTGGGAGATTCGATATTGAGATCAGAATTCGACAAGGCTTTGAAAGAATTGAAGAATAATAAAGCGCCAGGCATAGATGGCATAAGTGCGGACCTTATAAAAGCCTCCAGTGAAGGAACTCGCGACGCACTGTTTGAATTGATTAGAGATATGTACGAAAAAGGAGAAGTACCGGAAGATTTCCAAAAGAATAAAATTGTCGCTATCCCGAAAAAACAAGGGGCAGACAAATGCGAGAACTACAGAACGATCAGTTTAACTTCACATGCTTCGAAAATACTGACCAAAATTATATATAGGAGGATGGAAAATAAAATAGAGAATAGATTGGCAGAAGATCAGTTTGGTTTTAGAAAAAATAGGGGAACGCGAGAAGCAATCTTAGCACTCAGGGTAGTAATAGAGAAAAGGATAGCGCTGAAGAAATCTGTGTACATAGGTTTTGTAGATATACAAAAGGCTTTCGATAATGTGGACTGGGAGAAGATGTTTGCGATCCTGAAGAAAGTGGGAATAAATTATAAAGATAGAAGAATAATATACGAATTATATAAGAATCAAAGTGCAATAATAGACATAGAGGGTCAGGAAGGGGAAGCACAAATAACAAGAGGGGTGAGACAAGGATGCTCATTATCGCCACTGATTTTCAATTTATATATAGAAGAAGCAATGAACGAAGTGAAGAAGGAAATTCAATCGAAATTACAGATTCAGGGAGAAAATATAAGTATGTTGAGATTCGCGGATGACATAGCTATACTTGCCACGAGTAGTACTGAGTTAGAAAATATTCTCAACACTATGAGAACAATATTATTGGAAAACTATTGTATGAATATAAATGAAGACAAAACACAATTCATGATGTGTACAGCAGCGAAAACAGCAAAATAGATACCGAGACAATTGAACAGGTGAAAGAATTCAAATATCTAGGAAGCATAATTACAGAGAACGGCAAAAGCGAAAGAGATATAAGAGCAAGAATAGCACAAGGGAAACAGTCTTCTTACCAAAAGAGACAGTTATTATGCTCAAAAAATATAAGCTTGGAAGTAAGGAAGAAATTCTTGAAAAGTTACGTTCGGAGCACAACATTATATGGTTGCGAAACTTGGACAATGGGGAAAACTGATCAACGAAGACTTGAAGCTTTTGAAATGTGATGTTATAGGAGGATGCTCAGAATAAAATGGATAGACAAAGTCAAAAATGAAGAAGTACTCGAGCAGATAAATGAAGAAAGAAATCTTTTGAAACACATCGTGAAAAGGAGAAGCAATCTTATAGGACGCACATTACGGCATGAGAGTTTATTGAAAACAATATTGGAAGGGAAAATGAATGGTAAAACTGGTAAAGGTAGACCTAGAACAAGTTATATGAAGCAAATCGTACAAGACAAGGGATGTAGTAGATATGTAGAAATTAAACGTTTGGCGGATAATAGACAGGGGTGGAGGGTTTCATCAAACCAGTCGTAAGACTGATTACTTCATGATGATGACATCTTGATAACGGTAAACCAACCAGTCACATATTTGAGTCACTCAAATCGATTTGATAGCCATAACTAGGGTCTTTTTTCACTGTACGAAAGGTTAAAATATCGCTAAACCGGTTTTCCTAATGAAACCTTTTATGATTCCGCTATGTGAACGTGGAAGTAAACATATATATATATATATTAGGTGTGTGCGAGTACTCAAAATTTTCAAGTATTCTCGAGTCGAGCCGAGTATTTTGTACTACTCGAAAATGTTCGAATAATTTGTCGATTTTCTTAGAATTATCATGAATCATAATTTGCAAAGGGTAGAATATTCTTAGAGAACATAAGGGATCGTTATCCACTATCATATATAGATTATATTCATATTCATATATATTATATACTTTTCGAGTACTCGAAAATCTACCAGATACTCGAGAAATTTTCGAGTACTCGACTCGACTCAAAAAAATCACTACTCGCACATCCCTAATATATAAATACATATATATATATATATATATTGTTTTTTATTTTTTTTCAAGAACAACTAAAATCAACCTATCGAGAATCGATTCAAAAATCAGTCACATGCATTCATCAAAAGACGATTGGTACAATTGAATAAATACTTATATCCAAATGCTTCGCGTTAAAAACGAAAAGGAAAATGAAGAAACAAATTTACAAATAATAAGGGATAATCGATTGCTCAAGGCTATAAATCGTGGTATTACGTGAGCGGTGGTCAGAACTTGATGTTAACCAACCCGGAACTTTCAGAATATATATCCACGCATACACGTATGCATTCATACACACGTACACACCATATTCGTTGGCGAAAGTTGATCCGTGGATTTCCTTCCAGGTCATCGGGCGAGAACATATCGATACATCGATAAAACACTATGATGAAAACTAGTTATTAAAGATTCAAGTTCGATTTGTATGTCAATACAACGGGAATAAAGTTTCTTTCATGTTAATATATTTATCATGTACAATGTACATTACAACATTTGTCAGTTCATTAACAATTATCTACTGTAAATTAATTACATTCATTATTTCATTGAATTTAAGAAAAATCAACACGAAAAGATATTTTGTTTCAACTCAGCGAATCAGCAGATTCAAAAAATTTCACACCCTCGGATGCGATAATCTCACAAACAATAGAGAAATTGTTCCGCTCTTCGTATTCGCGTATAATAAATTACGTGAATTCCATTTTTCAATGCATTGCGAAAATCAGTTTCTCACGAGCAAGAATTACCAAGCGCATTATCGTAATAATGTTCTGCAATATTTTTCAATCATATAATTCCCGCAATTATTCATATAATTGTTGGGAAGTCCTGTATTTTTCAATTTTTGAATCTACACTTCTCTTCAAACCCGACCACCTACCTCCCTCCAATTCATGAGAAACCGAGCATGTGCGATTTATGATTCCAACTCTGCAGAAGCCTTAAAAAGTTCATTTCTGGAAATCTCTAAACTTTCCACGAGAACGTTCCATGAAATGCGTGTGAGGGATCGATAATTGTGGTCTTCACAAAAGAGCACAGTTCTCAATCTCCAGTCTTTTGATAAAATTGGAATTCAAAGGTTCTTCCAGCTTAACAGTCCATTCGAAAAGTGCGTAGGATGACACATAGATGGCGTTGCTTTTTTCTCAGTGTATTAGGGGAATGAGGTAAGTCCCTTGTAAGGGCCTAATAAGATTTTTCTTATTCACGGTTTCCGGATTCTAACCTGATCAGGACCTTATTAGAAATAGGGAACGCCTGATCAAATTTCTACTATAGGGTAGTGTTGAGAATATTTTCTAATTCAGCACCACTCGTAGCTAATATAGCTATGTCATCCGCAAATCTCAACATGCTTATATTTTCTCCTTGAATCTGTAATTTCAATTGTACTTGCTCCTTCACTTCGTTCATCGCTTCTTCTATATACAAATTGAAAATCAATGGTGATAGTGAGCATCCATGTCTCACCCCTCTTTTAATTCGTGCTTCTCCCTTTTGACCTTCTATTTCTATTATTGCGGTTTGATTCTTATATAATTCATTCATTATTCTCCTATCCCTCAAATTAATTCCTACCTTTTTCGAAATCGCGAACATTTTCCCCCAATCAACATTATCGAATGCTTTTTGTATATCTACGAAACCTATGTACACAGACTTTTCCAACTCTAGTCTTTTCTCTACTACTGTTTTGAGTGCTAAGATTGCTTCTCGCGTTCTCCTATTTTTCCTAAAACCGAACTGATCTTCTGCTCATCTACATGGAAAACATTTTAGGACTGAATCAGTACAACTGTTTGTACTGAAAGAATCCAAATGTAATTTGAACAGTAACAGTGCAATTTTTTGACTTGACTCGGTTAAAAAATTGAATTGTAAAAGTTCAAAACAACATCGAACTCGTACTCTCAAAATCTGAATCAGTGAAAAAACCACTGTTTGAATCAGTGATTTTGGTAACCACTGAGATTTCAGTATATTTCACTGGTTTGATAGTGAAAAGCACTGAGAATCAGTAAAATAACTACTGACATAATCAGTCAGATGTCATTTCACTGATTGATCAGTAAGCAGATGAATTGCAGTTTCTTTCAAAGTATATTCGAAAAATAAAATGAAACTTTGTGGTATGTGAATAAAATTTTTTGAAATGTGTACATTTTAATTAAGAATTACATTATTACGTTATATATATTCTGAAAAAATATACTCGAAAAAATACAATTTCAAATTATAATGCCAACATTCATATAAGAGAAATAATATGCAAGTAGTCGCTTGTACAAGGTGTTTGAAATAATCATAAACAATACAGATCCGTGTGGTTTTGACAAACTGAAAACCTTCAAGCTATTCGTCCATATAAGCAACCGTTTTTGAGATATAAGTATTTCAAAGATCTGACGTTCTTCAAGTACATCTATAATTCTACCTTATCCAAGCGAGATTCGGTAGCTGAGCGGTTATGGTGAGCGACAGTGACGCTGCGGGTCTGGGTTCAGGTCCCAGAAAAGATAATTTTTTTTACCATTTGATCAGGTCACTGGTTTCACTGATTGAACCAGTGGTTTGCACTGATTGAATCAGTGATTTTTAACTGATTCTCAGTGGACGCCTTAGGACTGATGGAATCAGTGAAATTTCACTGTGAATCAGTGGTTTTTCACTGTGCGATTGAATCCAATAGTTTAGCGTGAGAGAGAGCGGCGCTGCGTCGAACTGCGAGAGCTCAAGCGATCGGACTCTCACAGAGAGTTCGAAATCTCGGACTCTGATAATAAATGAACTATTAGAGTTATATAGATTTCGAACTCTCACAGTCCTAAAATTTCTCCCGTGTACTTTCTATTTTATTCTCTATTCTCCTGTATATAATTTTCGTTAGTATTTTCGAGGCATGTGAAGTTAAACTAATCGTTCTGTAGTTCTCGCATTTGTCTGCTCCTTGTTTTCTCGGAATGGCGACAATTTTATTCTTTTGGAAATCTTTCGGTACTTCTCCATTTTCGTACATATCTCTGATCAATTCAAACAGTGCGTCACGAGTTCTTTGACTGGAGGCTTTGATAACATCCGCATTTATGCCATCAATTCCTGGCGCTGTATTATTTTTCAATTTTTTTAAAGCCCTGTCGAATTCTGATCTCAAAATTGAATCTCCCAATTCTTCTTCATCGACATCTTCCTCCCTCTCTAAAACTCCTATATTATCGCTTCCTTTATACAGATCTGCTAAATGATCAATCTATTGTTCTATTTTTTCCTCCGTTCTTATCAATTGTCTCCCTCACCGTTAAAAATTTCTGCATTAATTTTAATGTTTTTACTGGAAGTTTTTTTCAAGTACGTACATGAATTCAGTTTCATGCACATTTTACATGAAATTTAATGTAAACTATAGCATAATCTATAGTCTTTTCATGTTTTTGTACATTAAATTTAATGCAGAATGTATATGAACCTGATTTCATGTACGTAATCGAAAAAAACTTCCAGATATTTCTGACAGTGTAGAGAATTATAATTTTCACACCTGCTCCACCATTCTTTGATTCCGTATGAATTACACTGAAAAAAATTCATTCCAGTCGAATAAATATTTATTTGTCCTGTACCAAAGAAATATTTATTAGAATTAACAAAATATTCTTTGGAACCAAAATAATTTATTTGAATTAAGTAGATGGTTTTAATCGTTTATTTGATTCCAATAAATTATTTTGGTTCCAAAGAATACTTTGTTAATTCTAATAAATATTTCTTTGGTACAGGACAAATAAATATTTATTTGACTGGAATACATTTTTTTTCAGTGTATTCTATAATCTTCACTGCAGAAATCCCCTTCTTGCGGCCATCTCATTCCGCTAATTCACATTACATCGCTACCTAACCTATTCATTTCTAATTTCTAATTTTCTAGTTTTTCTGTTTGTCTCAGTGATCTAACATTCCACACTCCGACTCAAAGAATGTTCTTTCTCTACCCTACCTTCTTTGGTTTTCTATCTTGTTTGATGTAGCTCTCTCGAGCAGCTTCCACCCGGAAATTTGACAGGGAATTCCCTATTAGAAGCATGGCCCTCGTAAGGCTGCTATAGGGAACTCCAAATCAAGGAACACTTTCAATTATCTTATCAGGTCCTGACATGACATCTTGTTTAGGACCTTACAACAATGTAACGCGAGGTTGTTGATAGGTCCCAGTCAGATTGTCCCTTTCCGTAACTCAGACATGGTATTCCTATCAGAACCTGATCAGGATTGCCTTGACTCATCCGTATTTGAATTGTGAGGTAACTGTCAAGATATCTTGATCAGGACCTGATCAGGCTCATTGCCTTGGCTCATCCGTATTTCAATCATG
This sequence comes from Gonatopus flavifemur, assembly GCA_018340375.1. NCBI lineage: Eukaryota > Metazoa > Arthropoda > Insecta > Hymenoptera > Dryinidae > Gonatopus > Gonatopus flavifemur. Next base: position 1,110,489 of record JAFFJZ010000023.1, read on the forward strand.
TGATAACCGACAAGACAGCCGAATCAGGACCTGATCAGTTCAGAACGATGAATGGATCAAACTATTCAGAATTTTCACAGGACTCATTAGAAGTTTACCTGTCTTTTTTAAATGTTCAACTGAGGTCTATTTGGATTATCAGTAGAATTTCTTCTATTGGGGAGTTTGGTTTTCCTGATCAGGACCTTGTCTTTTCCCTGTGTTACATTTTTGTCAGGGCCTTATCAGATACTCAAGTCAGGCCCTGAACGGAAATCAGGCATGCCTGATCTGAACCTGATGTTTTCCATATCAAAATTTCTACTAGGGATTTTACTCGAGAGAACGCTATCATGTTGTTTTTTCCCCATATTTTGGCACAAAAGAGAAATATGAGAAAGCAACTCTAATGGGGTCCCTCTGTCTACGATAAACGCCTACTCGGTAACAGTTTTAATTTTTACTCATGCCTCTGTAATGCCGCTAGCAGGATTGCCTTAGATTTCCTGTGATGAGAATTTCAACACCCCGAGATTTAGGCTGAAAATGGTTTCAAGACAACTTCCTGCTGTATGTAAAAACAAGTAACGACTGATATGGTTGAGAAGAAAAGATTGATATTCTGGTAAGAGCGGACCGACTATAAGGAAGGAGATCATACACGGAAAAAACTGTTTAATAGAATTTACCAACGAGGGCGGTAAAATATGGCACTATTAGAATTTCTGTTAATATTTACTAGAACTGTACTCTACTACTGCGGTAGTAATTTTGACTGCGACCATCGTAGATTTTACTAGAACTCTTATAAATATTACGAGAAATTCTAATAGTGCTGTATTTTACTGAACGCGTTAGTAAATCTTATGAAACATTTTTTTCCGTGTACAACATTCCATATGGACTGTTATATTTTCAGATCTTTCATCGCTGAGTTTTTATGCCTTACAATCAGACCGTGTTTTTGATTTGTCAAAGAGTCAATCGACATATTTTCAACACCAAAGATTCACGGCATCTTTCAGTCCCTCGATGAGTTTATTAATTCCAAAACCCTCTGAGTACCAATTATAGGTACATCTTTGAATACCTGTACCTATGTCTAGGTATTTTTTTTGAAAGAATACCTTGTGCCAGTACCTAGGTGAATTTTGGAAACACCTGTACCTCATCAAAGGTAAAATTTAAGGTACTTTTTAGTGTCAATCAATCGATATCAAACACGATTAATCATCTCACAAAGCCAAATGCAAGATTAAATAATGTTTTATCATCCTAATGAATGATATTTTTTATGATTAATCGTGCATTATTAAAGCGATAAAACATGTACAAGTTTTTCCTATATAATTATTGTGAAAGTTTAATGATCATAGAAACTCTGAATGATGATTCACAAATTCACGTCCGTAGAGTACGTAACTGTGATGTAATCAAATAATACGTAACGAGTAGATAATTTACGTAATGGGAATGTACTCGATCAATAATGAAACGAATGTGACATAACCTCAAAGTTGTCGAACAAGAAATTTCAACATTGTTCGTACATTCAATGAACCCTTGATGATCATTTCAAATCGACGATTTCGAGTTTATGATTGATGTGCGGCGAAGAAGAAAGTTGAATCACGCGGAATGTTAGATAAAGATCAGTGTGAAATTCAGGATGAAACTCACCGATTTCTGGATAGACAAAATCTTTCAACTCACCTGTAACAATGAAACAAAGAGAAAAGTTGTTAGAATATTCACATATTTTCTGTAATAAAAATTTTTTCATCGTATCATGATTTTAGAATGTAAGATATAAGACTGCTCGATTGGGAAGCGTTCCCTAAGTTTTCACCACCACGGAAATTCATCAAAAAGGGTTCACGATGAGAATTTTGGACACGGTTTGGAACGAGTCTTCAGATTTTACAACTTCGCTATCAACCCTTAGGAAAATTTTTCTACATTCTAAGTCAAACGTTTTGTTTTTACTTTTGGCGCTCTGGTCAAAATGGCGTATATCTTTCTAAGATGAAGACTACGAAATAAAAGAGCCATGAGTCTAGAATTAATGGGAAATATGATAACAAATTACAAATGAAACTGAAAAAAAGCGCATGGGTGGGAAATTTTGTGCACAAGAGCATAATTCTGCGTTGGAATACACAAATGTTCTGTTGTTTCCCGACACCTCGGTGACATCGAAAACAAAAAAATACATCAATTCAATGACAACAAACTCATTCCAATTCTATAATTCCTGGAGATATAGCATAATAAGGATACATAGAATGGTGTAAAGACGAACAGTGAATAATGGAATGTTGTTCCGAGCATGAACAAGTCAATATAGCTGCTGCAGACGCAGGTACCTTGAGCGACGTACCGCTTAACGTTTACCGTCCATATCCATGATCTCTTTCTTTTCCTACATTCTTTCTTCACGTTTATTATCATTTAATATAGAGAAGTGGCAAAAGTACGGTTTCATTGCAAAGGTCAATCAACCGTCAACGATAATTTTCAACTGCACAATTTGTGTGAATACGGTTAACAGGAGATCACGATTACACGATTCATATCTCAAACATGATAACGATCAATGACTCTTGTCGATCGGTCGTATATTTATAGTCATGACGTTTATTGACCTCTCTTGAATAGCCCCACTAACAATATACATGATTTGAAGGGAATGGCTTTCCATTGATGTGGAGTCAAAATGAAGTATACATATTGGGAGTATTTATTATCATAGAGTATAATATTATCATCATAAAATAAGTACTTTGGTACATTTGAGTGTGGAAAGGATATGAAAAAAAAAAATAAATAAATATGAAAATTGAAGGGGTGGATTTTTTCTTGAGAGTACAAGATTGATTTAATAACTTGCATTGAAAAGAAAGTCATGAGCGAGGAAATTTTGTTATTCACATTGAGCAATTTGAGAAGAGCTTTTAAGGAAGATATAGGGGATACTGTCTCTTCCCCGTCCACAATAATAGCTTTCACCATTCTCATCCCCGAAGTTTGATTTGAAGATCGTCGACCCAGCCAACAATAGTCAACATTCACCCATGTGGAAATGGAAACACGCGCCGCTATTGGCTGAGTACTGTTGCCAGAGTTGCCAGTACTGGCAAATCCATAGCTGCCAGCATTGGGCCAGTTAAATTCACAGAACTGGAAAGAAGCCGAAATGATGACATCATTTTACATAAGGGCCAGAGAAACATTTACCACCGAATTGGTACCGATTTTCAATGCGAGCCAACTATGGCGGAACTCTGGCTTGTAACAGGATCAGTTGTTTTGCCAGAGCTGGATGAAAAACGACAAGGAGTCGAAATGATAACATCCTATGTAGTAATTCAAATCCGACCCAGTACTGGCACAGTACCGGTAACCGAAGTTACCAGGAGTGATCATATTTCAATTAAAAAAAAAAACATTGAATTTGAACTTTGAAAATCTGAAGAATTCATTGTTCCTATTATTGTCATCGGAGGAAGGCACGTTGGAAATGATTCCTCGAAAGTTCAGTGAGTGGGGATTGAACCCAGGTCCTGCGAGTAAGAAACCTAGTCTCTATCACATATCAGCCGATCTCCGAGTTGACGACAAATCACTCGAATTGCCATTTATTGTAATAGGACCGTTGGAGTCATACAATTCACCATAGATTCCATAGAGGAATAAAGTCCTACCAATACTGGCATATTGCTGTCTCTCGAACATATTGAATGATGATACCAACTCTGGCCCAATGCTGGCGCGACTTTGGCTCACTACAAAAGCCGAGTTACTATACCGAGAAAAAGAAGTTGTCGGATTCACCTCTTGTTAAGTAAATATATGAACGATTTAAAAATGTAGTGCGAGCTACTACAATTTTAGCTAATTTCACCGCAGGGAAAGTAGGATGCACTTCAGCTATGGTATGTTTCGCATCAGCTGTGGTATATTTCACATGCGTTGTTGTAAAATCAACTAAAATTCTGGTCGCTTGCACTAAATCCTCAATCATCCATATATTGATTCAATGATGTAAATTTTACAAGTTTTTTTCTTCGGTGTAAGATCGTGATTTTAATGCCATTCGACCACCGATTCTGTAGAAAGTCAGAGTCCTATCAATACTGGCACATTGCTGTCTTTCAAACATATTGAATGATCATATTAACCCTGGCCTAATGCTGGCAAGAATTCGGCCCACTACAACACACAGTGGGCCAGGTTACACTAAGAACTGGCCAAAATTCAAAATGTCGGCAGAATCGTTTGAAACCTAGTGTACAAGGGTGTTTGGGGTCGCTGATCACGAATCTGGAATCAAATTTTGAAAATTCAAGATGGCGGATCAAATATGGCGGATTAAAATTTCAAAATACACCAAATTTCCTCGAAACTCCTCGCTCAGGGGTTTTTGGGGTCGCTGATAACGAATCTGGAATTAGATTTTGAAAATTCAAGATGGCCGATGCAATATGGCGGATTGAAATTTCAAAATACACCGAATTTCCTCGGAACTCTTCCCTCAGGGGTTTTTGGGGTCGCTGATCACGAATCTGGTGTCAGATTTCGAAAATTCAAAATTGCCAATCCAATATGAAGGACTCAAATTTGAGACATTTACAAAATTGCCTTCAAACATCCGTTAAAAGCGCTCAAATCTAGATCATATTTCTGCGCAAAAATCAATTTCATTTGATCATCATCAAGCCTTCATTGTAGGACAGTTCCACTTTCAAAGAGTAGGCGGTGTCATTGGAAATAGATGAGAATAGGAGTGAACACGACAATTGAGGAGCTGGATCGGATGACTCGCCGAGCGCTCGAACCGCGTCACAAGTTTGATGCAAGAGATCCCGTCGGAGGTCGAAAAAAAAGTCGGAATTTTGGAAATGTAAAAATACTGAGTGGTAGAGCTTGAAAAATCAATCCAAGTTACTCCCCACGATTTTTTTCTATGATTGATGATTTTCGAGGAAAAAATCACAAACCATCAATTTTTTCACACCAAAACTGATTATTTTTCAACATTCAACTCGCTCTAACTCGGTCATTTTTCAATGAATCGAAATGAATCTTGCGAATTTCGATTCGTGAGACTCCCCCGAAAATGCAAATGTAAGTAAAGTTCGTAAAAATTGATGACAAATTAATAAATTTTTAATACGAAGTAAAAATCACGTTTTTCATGCTTTGTATCAAAAAAGTGGTGGGGGAAGTACGAGGTACAAAAAACTTCCAGCGAGAAAGTTGTTCGCTAGTGTTTGAACTAACTTTGTGGAAAATTTCAGATCGATTCGACTAATAGTTTGCAAAATACAGCGATTTATTCATTAGCGCGCAGCAGAAATTTTTCATAGTTTCGCGTCGTTTATAGGATGAATATCCGCATCCGCGACAAAGGTGGTATTCGCTCGATTTCTGAACGTAGGTTTGTTTTTGAATTGGCATTCGATTATAATAATAAAATATATCTATTTTCTGACTCATGTGGAGGGCAGAATAAAAATTATTCGATGCTTACGTTTTTGTCAATGTTATCTGAAAAACTGGAACTCGAAATACATCATTTGTATCCAGTTCGTGGTCACTCATATTGTTCTTGTGATCGAAATACTGGTTTGTACGGTCAGAAAATAAAAAAGAAGGAACCTATAGAAACACAAGAATAATACATTGAAATTATAAAAAGTGCAAGAAATCCTCCATCCACAATTGTTGAAGAAGCGGAGATGATCGTGAGAAACTTTGAAATTTATCTGCCGAACAAAGTTATTATTCCAAAAAGTTTGCAAATAAGTAAAGGTGTCAAAATAATTTATTTCCCTAATCATCATATACACTTGCACACTACTTACACTGATGCACCAACAGAGTATGTGTTGACATCAGAGATTGTATTTGATGATTTACTTCGAACTGAACGGGCAGAAGCAACTGGACTGAGCAAAGAAAAAATAAATGATGTCAAATCGTTGATGCAATATTTGAGTAGTGAAGGAAAAAAAATGTATCATGATTTTTTTGAGAAAGCTGTAATAAGGATGAAAAGAAGAACAGATTAAAGATAAACTTAAAAGCAAAAAGTGTGTAAATCCGTAGTAGTGAACGAGAGAAAAAAAAAATGTGCATATGGAGAACAGATTATGTGGATAAATAAATATACTCGAATAAAAAACAACAATGAAAAATGTTCCGCATCAAACTTATTTCTCGCAAGAGAAGAAACTTTTTTCGTCCGAACAGCTTTCCCTTAATACCAATAGTTGATTTGTAAAGACCTTTTGAACAATTAAATTATTTGTAATAAGGCATCGATTATGAATTTTATTCTCAGAAATACTCCAATATTCGTTTTCTCCGACCTAAAAAACAAACCTACGTTCAGAAATCGAGCGAATACCACCTTTGTCGCGGATGCGGATATTCATCCTATAAACGACGCGAAACTATGAAAAATTTCTGCTGCGCGCTAATGAATAAATCGCTGTATTTTGCAAACTATTAGTCGAATCGATCTGAAATTTTCCACAAAGTTAGTTCAAACACTAGCGAACAACTTTCTCGCTGGAAGTTTTTTGTACCTCGTACTTCCCCCACCACTTTTTTGATACAAAGCATGAAAAACGTGATGTTTACTTCGTATTAAAAATTTATTAATTTGTCATCAATTTTTACGAACTTTACTTACATTTGCATTTTCGGGGGAGTCTCACGAATCGAAATTCGCAAGATTCATTTCGATTCATTGAAAAATGACCGAGTTAGAGCGAGTTGAATGTTGAAAAATAATCATTTTTGGTGTGACAAAATTGATGGTTTGTGATTTTTTCCTCGAAAATCATCAATCATAGAAAAAAATCGTGGACAGTAACTTGGATTGATTTTTCAAGCTCTACCATTCAGTATTTTTACATTTTCAAAATTCCGACTTTTTTATTCGACCTCCGACGGGACCTCTTGCATCAAACTTGTGACGCGGTTCGAGCGCTCGGCGAGTTATCCGATCCAGATCCTCAATTGATGCTCAACTCAGGACCTTAACTCTTCGATGATTTCTCATGTTCATTTGTCAAAACCATCCCAATAAACAGAAAGATATCTCAAAGATATCTTCAAGATATCCGAATGGATCTTGAGATATCTCAAGATGTTCTCGTAAAGATATCTTTAAGATACACAAAAGATGTCTTATGCAACATAATCGGATAACTTAAAGATGTCTTTTGAGATATCTTTTAAGAATCTTTTGCAAGATGAAACTAAGATCAAACGAATCAAAAATTTGGAATTCTGAATTTTTGTCATTGAATTCGAAAACAGGAACCCTGAATACTCTCGAGTGAAGAATTCAAAGGAAATTCAACGACTTTTGAAATCCAAGTCCGCCATATTAGATCGCCCATTTTGAAATCCCGAAGTCTGACTATAGATTCGTGATCAACAACTCCGAAAACCTATTGATACCAATTCTTAAGCCATTCAAACGAAACTTTGAATGGAGGGTATCTTGACATTTTGGTACATCTTAACTATGTTTACGTAGAGGAATATAAAAATATCCGCAAAATATCGCCGATTGAGTTCAACGTAGACATCATAAAGAAAACTCTGACAGGTTCATTCCGTTATTAGGAGGTGGTGCCGCGCGGTGCGGTACAACGGAATGCCGTACAAAGATGTAAATCGTGGGAATAGTCTCACAAAAGGTCACAAAACGAAATTTCGAACGACCTCCACAGATTGTCACGAGTTTTTCCAGACTCAGGGTACCGGGATGATGAAAATTACACGAAGAAAAACTGCAAAAATAATGAGCTCGATTTTTTACGTAGAGCAAAAGAATCCCAAATTCATAAGAGAAAACATAACATTTTATTACGTCATAATGCTATTTTGAGCCCAAATATAAGCCAAACAGTATACAAATTTGGTCATGGATACTTCAAATTGTCTATTTTATGATACCGTGATGATTCAGCGTGGGAGTGATTGTTGGTTTTTGGCCAACTTTGAGCGTCATCTGGCCCACTGTGCAACAGCCAAGTTGCTAAGATCGTGATTCTAACGTCAGTTAACTACCGATTCCGTAGTCAGCCAGAGTCTACCAATACTGGTACATTGTCGTGTCCCGGACATATTGAATGATGATACCAACTCTGGCTTAATGCTAGCGCGACTTTGACTCACTGCAACAGCGAAGTTGCTAAGATCGTGATTTTAATGTCATTCTCCCACAGATTCCGCATGAAGTCACAGTCCCATCAATACTGGCATATAACTGTCTTTCGAACATATTCAATGATCATACCAACTCTGGCCTAATGCTGGCAATACTTGGGTTCACTACAACAGCCAAGTTGCTAAAATCGTGATTTTAAGGCCAGTCGACTACCGATTTCGTAATCAATCAAAATCTAATCCATACTGGCACATTGTCATCTATGGAACATATTGAATGCTAATATTAACTCTGGCTCAGTACTGGTGCAGTATTGTCTCGTCAAAGTAACCGTGTTATTGGAAAGATCAGTGAAATTCCTATCCACTATCCCGACTAGAAATTTACCCCATGGACCAGATCAGGTAAACCTTGATCCAGATCAGGTCCTGATAAGGCAACCTCATCAGGACCTAACAAGTCATTTCACGCTGCACTATTATGAGGACCCCATCAGGAAAGACTAATTAGGATTTTGTGAGGAATTCCTTACTAAAACCTCAAAAATAAATCAAAACTGATCTATGAGCCTGTGTGAAAATTGCAGTTCGGTTGACAGATGTGAGGTTAAATTTATGTGATCAACAAATGGATGAATTATTTTTGTGAAATGTGTGGTGGTTATTTCTTGAATAATGTGTATCAAAAAGTCTGTTAGTAAGTGCAAAATGATTAAGTAAATCAGTCATAGCTGTTGTAACGTGTCAAAAAATCGTAATTTGTTGATGCAGTGAAAATGAATTTTCTTCAAATACTTACATCAGCACTTCTAGGCAAAAACTCAGAGATCATATTGATTTTGTAAGAAATATGAGTCATGAAGAACTCATTTGATCGAAAATATGTCAAAAGAATGTTCAAAATGAATAACAAAAAACTTGAATTATTCACTTGCAGCTCGTCGGATGGTTTTATTTTTCAAATTGAAGAGCACTCTTGGAGTTGAAATTTTCAAATTTGAGAAAAAAGCCTTATCTTCTGAGTTCAATTTGTTGTTAGGGTGATAATAAACTTGTAGGAAGAGTTTGAAAGTTGAGTGGAATCTATATTAATCAGGAAAGTCCAAATCGTGTGGCAAAAGTTAGAAAATCTGTCAACTTAGCTGACAGCGCATGGGTATTCTATCAGCTTTTCTTTACTAAACCAAATGCTGGCAGGAGAAATTCATCAAAATATAGTGGATTCAAAGTGATGTGAAGTAAGAGAGGACAGATACATGCATTGAATTTTATTAGTTATTATAAAAATGTTGATAAATATGGTAAGGCTATGTATCACTCAATGTATCGTCTCTCAATATTTTTGTTTCAATGATTTGCATTTTTGAGTGTGCATTTTCATATCTTTTCACCAGTAACTAGTGTTAGGTTGAGAAAACATGTGTATTGAACCTGTTTCATAAATATAATAACATTTATTTGTAGGAACATGACACAACATTATTGGAACAAAAATATGGGAAGACGACACTTTGGATCTTCTATAGTCTTTTCTTATTCTTTAGAACGTTTATAAGAACGAATAAAATCTAATGAATATTTCGGTCCTCTCTTACTTCACATCACTTTGAATCCACTATATTTTGATGAATTTCTCCTGCCAGCATTTGGTTTAGTGAAGAAAAGCCCATGCGCCGTGAGCTAAGTTGACAGATTTTCTAACTTTTGCCACACGATTTGGACTTTCCTGATCAATATAGATTCCACTCAACTTTCAAACTCTTCTTACAAGTTTATCATCACCCTAACAACAAATTCAACTCAGAAAATGAGGCTTTTTTCTGAAATTAACAAATTTCAACTTCAAGAGTACTCTTTAATCTGAAAAGTAAAACCATCCGTCGAGCTGAAAGTGAATAATTCAAGTTTTTTGCATTTCATTTTGAACATTCGCTTGAAATATTTTTGATCGAATGAGTTCTTCATGACCTTTATTATTACAAAATGATTGGGATTTCTGAGTTTTTTCCGAGAAATACTGATGTAAATTAATATTGATATAGATATTGTCGTTGTTGATATTATCGTATATTTGAATAGAATTAATTGTCACCACATCAGCAACTTATGATTTTTTACATATTACAGCAGTGATAACTGATTCAATAATTCATTTTGCACTCAATAACAGATTTTTTTATGCGTATTAATCAAGAAATAACGAAAGAAGAGTACTTGTTCGAAACTTATATTTGATTATGACGAAACACATATTCGTTCATTTCATATATACTCTTTGAATAATACTCAGATGATGTGATGTGTAGGAAAGAAAAATGATGCTGAATAGTCAATAAATCAACCTTATGAGAATTGTGATAAGTTAAATGAAATACTTATTTCGCTGGTGATGGTTGAACGTTTGCTAAGTTTTTTTCGCTGTATGCATAACGTGGAAAATCTTGTGAAATTTTCATAAGTTCCGCCTAATTAAAACTCAAATAGTTAGTTTTCAATTCACATTGAGAATAGATTGAACAAATTGTTCAACAGTTTTCAGAAGTAGGTAATGTGTTCGGAATGAAGGGATTGAATTTAAAAACAGGCACAGTTGAAAATCGTTCAAACATGTTCTTCTTATTGAAGGAAAATTTGTTTAATCAAAAAGTGTACAATCTGAAATCAAGTCTGTACATTCTTGTATTCAGTTTATCAAACTATGTCCATGATCTTAGGATGACCGAACGAGGTCCTGATGCGGATACAGCGAGGAAAACCTACTTCGACCTTTTCAGGATAATTTGAGGAAATCCTGACTAGGACCAAATGAGGTCATCCATACGTGAGTCATCCACACCTAATCCCGATCAGGACCGTAACGGTTATTCCTTATTTCGGATGACCTTGTCAGGTCCTCATCATATGTTGGGTTAACCTGATGACAATTTCCAGTCGGGATCTATTCCGTATTAGAACAACGTTGCATCGATACTGGTGCAGTATCGTCTTTTGTTCGCATTTTACCATCCAACTAACTCTGATTCGGTACTGGCACGGTTCCGTTTCTGTATGGTCTGGGTATTCTCCGAACATTATTAATTCGATACTGGCTGAAGACCGTCTGACCGCGCAAGCCAGTACTGTCTGAAATCCGGCAAACATTTGGCGCCAGTTGAAAAACGGTAATGATTCTGAATGGGCACAGTTATATCTGCCGAAGTCTGGCAAGTGCAACTTGGCCAGTACCGTGCCATTTGTCAACTCTGGCTAATTCCACATGGACACCTGTCGCAAAGGATGAGGACACATTAACGAAATTCAACAGCATGCAAAAAAATTTTCCTGAATTCGAATATAAATCATATGTAATCGGAAAAAGAACATCACAACGGATCATTGATGGGTATTTATACGACAAAACCGATCGACGATTAATAATTTTTTTGCATATAAGATTATGTCAGTAGGCCGACGATAACGAAGCCTGCCTTAGCGTCAAGCTCGAACAAGAGGCATCGATCACGTCACACGATTTATTTATAAACCCGATCGCATATAATTCAAAGTGGAAAAAGGAAAATTCATTGCGATAACGGGACAACTTCTCTCGTTATTCTTAATGTCGATTAATCTTCAAACGCGAGGAGAAATCGCGAAACGACAATAATGATAGTAGTAATAACAATGACAACCACAATGACAATACAACAGATGAGACAAAAACCACCACTCATAGGCGCGCGCATTGCGATCAAAGTTTATCGTTTGAACTTTGATATGCGTTTGAACACTTTCACATACATGACATTGCAACAAACATAAAAAATATATACATAAATTGTTAATTTAACCTGGTAACGATAACTCCGAATTTTTGTTTCATCCGTTTGCACTTTGTCTTTTCGTGAAAAGACAAGGAGAGAAAAAAATATATCTATGTATGGATATATTCTACGATCATTCGGCAAATGTTCTTTCACTATCCTTGCGTGTCAAAGTCATATCCCAAGATCCAAACAGGGCCCAAGTCTCAATGTCATATTCCCCACACCCTAGACAGGAAGTGGGTTTTTTTCTAGAATTTCGATCTATAAGTTATATTCGAAAAAAATGTTGTTCGAAAACTTCCGAGACCCGATATACCTCATATCATTCCGCTGCTGTTATTCTCGTAGTAAATGTGATGATAATAACAACCCCCTCAAATCAATCGTAAACGTTAGATATCTGTTTTTCATAATTTTTCCTCGCTTGTCTTATCTCGAGTTCAGTTTCGTGGCGTGATGCTTCGCCTCGTGGCGTAATCAAAATGACGTTATTAACCGAGACTTCATAATTATTCAGGCGATCGGTCGTTGTTATCCGGATTTCAAACGACTCATCTCGACCGTCGTCACGAGAAACGTTTAGTCTCTGATATCGCGTCTATACCGAAGAGTCAAAGATGATATTTCAAAACAGGGTGGTGATCGTACCGGACGACGTTTATTGCCTCGATTTTATCGCGCGCAAAAGCTCTCGATGGCAAAAAAAACGGTAGTTGCATATCCGTTATTCGTTGGATTTCTTTTCTTTCCCGACGCGATAAAGACAATAAACGAGCGAGATACGGTAAATAACCATATGGAGAATGTTATCTATTTTTCATTTACATGTAATAAAATGAAACGAGGAATTCTTTCGCCTTCTTCCAACGTTCGATTTATTTGATGTCAATGCAAATGTATACATTTCATCCATATATGTGTATACACTTGAACATAGGCGGATATTGTTGTACCCATTCGACACACTTAACAAGGTCAAGCGGTGGAGTTTTCTATGATTAATGCCAGTCGATCGGTTGGCGGCCTCTGCTTGCGGTTGTCCACTTTGTGAACCGCAAGCTTTCTGAATCGTGATTGCGTGAAAGGCCAGAAAGCAAAGTACCCACTAAACGCGGAAGCAACTCCAATCACATTCTTACTCGCCATTACGGCCAATATAAACACGATTTGTAAGATACGGCTGAATTTACGTTACTGCTTTGTGTCGTACCAGAATGATATACTTTAGATTTGATCCGATAAGCGTTATTGAATGTACGTTCTGGAAATTTAATTAACTTTTATGGTGTATGGATTATTCAAGTGCACTTCCTTTGGTATGGAAAAGCAAAAGAAGAATTATGTTGTATGAATTCTTGCCTGATTAGATCAAAGGAAAGTCATTGTTCCTACTACTCTCTGTATAATCTCTTCTTACGAGCAACAACCGATTTCATTCAAGGTGCAGCAAAAGATTGCCACGACATTTTTGTTCGTTTTAGCTTTCGTTTTTTGTTCTCCTCATACGTTTTGTACAACGAAATGGAACATGAAGATTCGAAAGATGAATTCAGGGTGTCTAACAAAATATGATTTTGGAATTCCCGACCAATTCCCGACTTTTTCCAGGGTTTTTTCGGGAATTCCCGGATCGAACATAAAATGCACACACATCAATTTTAATTAACATTTTCGATGGCATAATACAATCTAATAAGAAAAATGAATTTGAAGTTGAATATTGAAATATTGATCATTTTAAATGTACATGTTTTCAATCAATAATCCAAATCATTCATATCCAACTCGGCTCCATTTAATTATAATGCGTTTTGAAAATAAAATCAAATATTTTAAGTACATCTTGAAGAAGTCAGAAACAGACTACTTCACGAATATTTGGAAATTCTTTCGAAAATTCTTGAAACAGGCGCAAGACCTCTGAGAGAATATTTGAAACAATTCTCAAATCTCCCCCAGGTAGAAATATTCCATTAAATCTTATTACAAATGGTAAAATTTCTGATTGAATATCATTGAATTCCATCGAAACCTATTCATTTTCCCATTCGTCAATGAGATTTCATAGATTATTTGTAACAGGGCCGTGAAATAGGACTTTTTGAGTTGTGTAAGGTTTCTGGAATTCTATAAGAATTCAAAAATAATTTTTTTTAGAGAATTCTTTGGTGAATCATTCATTGCTGTCTAGACCTGGCTGAAGAAATTATTCTGAAAATATCTGAGAATCTTTGCATAACTCTCAAAACTATAACAAAAAATATCAATATTCATTTTAATTGAGATTTAAAATAACCAATATTCAATATAATCAATTACTCGTCGATGGGGAAAACTTTCCTGCACGGAGAAAAATTGTCTATTATAAATTACTAGACTCGCTAGTATATTGCGGATATACTTTCATTTTGAAATTATATACCAAACATTCTCTTCAAAAGTACCAGACTTTCTGGGAGTTAATGGTAGGATAATGACATTTTACAATAGGAAGTCTGATGCTTTTGATGAGAATGTTTGGTATATAACTTTAAAATGCAAGTATATCCTCAATATACTAGCGAGTCTAGTAATTTATAATAGATAATTTTTCTCAGTATAAGTTTAAAAATTCTGCACACACAAAAATAAAAATATACTTGAAAATTTCCCGGAATTTTTTTTCATTTTCTGACGTTTTCCCGACTTTTCCCAACAAAAGTACAATTCCTGACTAATTCCCGACTTTCCCGGAATTCCCGACTGCTAGACACCCTGTGAGTTCCAAAAGGAATTAGAGCGTATACCGAATAACATTCCCTGATGATCCGTTCAGAATTTTGTTGGCCGATTTTAACATGAAAGTAGGGAAATTTCCAAACCAACCGGAGGAAAATTCATAAATTGAGCTTTTTACCAGAATGGTAAATATCGAAATTTATGTTCTATAGATACAAAAAAACAGCGTGGATTGTGATTGGGATCGCTTTCTAATAGCGGAGAAATTGAGGCCTCGCTTTGGCAATACGAATTCAGAGATTTAGACACCATGTCAAGAACGGAAAAAAATGCAGTTTGGAAATATAGTGATCTTTCATAGGAAATTGGAGAATTTCTTAAGGGGTTAAATCCCCCTTATTCTCTAAAAAAAAAGTTCTTCTCAATAATGTTTTTTTGAGCATTCCTTTATAATAATCATGAACACCCAATACACCAATCGATTGTGCCGCTCTTCAGGAGTGAGAAGAACTTTTTTTATTGCAAATTGTTTGAAAAATGGCGGCTGTAGGAGAGTTTTGCTGGAAACTATAGTATGAAATCGGCAAGCAGCAGAACTCGAAGAGTTTCCATCCGATCGACTTGAAAATTCGACTGTAACTCCATCGTGTGATTATCTAGTGAAGTTAACACGATTTTCACGATTGGTCAACAGGATTGTTTTTTATGAACAATCAAAGTCGATTTTTTTTTCGAAAATTCGAATGTTTTGTTCAGGGTTTCGCCAGTTTGCGGAAAGAATTCTTACAATGATGATCGTGTGTGCTTCACTAGATAATCACACGATGAAGTTACATTTCAATTCTCAAGTCGATCAGATGGAAACTCTTCGAGCTCTGCTGCTTGCCGATTTCAAACCATATTTTCCAGCAAAACTCTCCTACAGCCGCCATTTTGCAAAAAATTGTCAATAAAAAAAGTTTTTCCTCACTCCTGAAGAGTTGTTCAATCGATTGGTGTATTGGCTGTTCATGATTATCATAAAGGAATGCTAAAAAAAATGATTGAAAAAAAGCTGTTTTTTTTAGAGAATAAAGGGGATATAACCCCTTAAAATCTGTAAATACAGATACAACGGTTTACATTTTTGTTGAATTTTTATTTGAAGAAGAATGAAAATTTATCAATATCTTACAAAAAATAGAAAAAAATATTATGAACTTTCCAGAAGTCGCGCATGAAATTTTACCAAGTCAATGACAAAGTTTCGAAATTTCATTAATCGTTTTGTAAACTTTCATCCGCGACTCTTGGAAAGTTCATATTTTTTGCTATTTTTTGTGAGGTATTGATAAATTTTTATTCTTTTTCAAATAAAATTCAACAAAAATGTGAACATTTTTATCTTCATTCATAGATTTTAATAAAAAATATTCTCCAATTTTCTATCAAAGATTACTATACTTCCGAACTGCATTTTTCTCCGTGCAGAGATGATACGATCCTAACGTGGAAGAATCCAAATAAAAGCAAAAATATCAAGGTCGTCATCGAGTTAAGGTTCAACCTGATGCGTTGAAGGTTGGAGAGTGTTACGGCACTGCCTCACCCATACGGCAAAACATACACAACCGCACCTTCTTACACCAACACAACTACACTCTGCACTCTAAATTGTAAGAGTATTTGGAAAAACCCCGAAAGGGAGAAAACGCCGTTACAAGCTTTCCCTTTCGAGGACGCACTGGAAAACAAAACGACGCTGTACGCACTCGAAATACTGACCGCCACCGGAGCGGATGTAATCTCTGAATGTACCATTCCTCAAATTATACTCTGTCAAAGTTACTCAGTGTATTTGTTTAAACCTTAAACACCTCCTCGAATTCCCCAACATAACAAGAGGTATGGGAAAAGATTAGGCATAGAGCGAAAAATTCAGTGAAGGTACCGATCGAATCCAGTAAGAGTAGACAAAAATAAACTATAGTTTGACAAAGAATGTTTCTAGATGATCGCAAGAAGAAAGCGAGAGGATGATTGGATCTGTAAAGTGAGAAGAAGTCGAATTCGTTCCAAGAAACTAAGAAGAAGGCAACCTCAAGGTTTTTGGCCAGAAAAATTGAAGGGATGAATATCCTATTCAGAATCGAGTCTATTTTTTACCGCAATACCGCTTTCAATACTAATGTGAATTCAATGTGAATTCTCCGAGATTGTTTTTCACTCCGGTATTTCATATGAAAATGTACTTGTGGAGACAAATCGAGAAAAATAAAATGTAAAAATGAAGCCTGTCTTCCACATTCTCATACGATAAAGGTTGTAATAGTTACCCTAGTGAAAAAGAACCCTTAAATTCTATTAGGAAAAAAACAAATGATAGGAAATGAGGTGTGCTTTTGTCATTTCTCCCTTATTTTCTATCAACATTTTTAGAGTCCAAAATGATTAGAATTCAATAGGGAAATATGTGGAAGATCATTTCAAATCCCATTACTTTTCCAATCACTCAATCCTTAGAACAAAAATCAATCATAAACAAATTCGAAGGGAAATGCACTTAAATCTCATTACATTTAAACTCAAATAACTTTTTCATTGATATGTTTTCCAGAGCGTTGTACTTTGAATCAATTCAATGGCCACTTGGAATCGATTTCCAAAGATCTCGTGTCGCCCCACGAAATAAAGGTTTACTGTTGCAGTTCGATGAGAACCCATTCGTTCAGAATTAACGAATCATACGCAGGCCCCCGTTTATAATCCTGAAATCAGTTATTTACTAACGCATGCATTGTAAAAAAAGTGACATCTTGTGATTGCTGGGAGAATTTGTTGGTTATTTTTATCCGTTTCTATGGTACCGTTACTCATGAAAATAATTAAAATCCTTCATAATGCTCGTATCCTTGATAAATTTAGTCCCATGGAAACGAATGGAAACAAACCAAAACTTCCCAGGTGAAAATTGACGATTGGCACTAGGATGGCGCAACACTGACAAAGATTGGCCGAGCCTTGGCGATTAGCAAGGTGCAAGCATGAAATGGTAACATCGTTACAGGCTCCATTGATGTATTCTGCCAATCACGAACCAACATTGGTACGATTATGGCAGTCAAATCAGCCATCATCGGCAACCCTTGAAAAAATTTGTCGCTCGATCTAAATCCAAGATTGGATCATGCTTGTACTCATTACGAACCAAGACTGATGGACGAATTTTTTTATGGTCTGCTAATGGTCAGATGTTTTATGCATTTAAAGGAGGTACCATCATTTATTACACATAAATGATGTCGACTGCTAAATTTGAGTCAATACTATAATAGTACCGAGTCAATATTCGGCCAAAATTGATTCAACGTTGCGACAATCCCGCGCCAACGTTGAGCCAATGTTGTGCCGATGTTCAACTCTATGTTGAACGATTGCAAAAATATAATAAACATTCAGAGTCATATATTCCCGACATCTATTGCTTCCCCTCCACACATGTTAAGAAGTACAGCCCGAACCTGAAATATTTTATACAACCAGGGCCAGAGAATCTCTGTATACATTGAAACGAAGAAACTTATTTGATTAATCCAATACAAGATGTGTTTATAAGTTTAATTCAACTCAATGATTACTGATTACCTTACAAATCAATTACATCAAGTATAATTCAAATTCTGATGTCCACGAGTCCATGGGTCTGCACAGCTGAAATTTCTCCTTTGATGAAGACAACAATTTTCAAATCAGAAGGTTATATGATGCTTATATATCAACCGCATAGTTCGTTGAGCGCTTGCGAGAAACGAACCGAGCGTTGGAAACAATACCGAAGGGTGGCACTTTGACATTGGACGCGGGAATTTTTGTATGGAGACGTATCATTGAGGATCGTGGCTAGCCTGAGCCAAGCTTTGACCAGGCTTGGCACTGCATTGGGTACTCATTTCTTCTAAACGTTGTCAACGTTTGGATTAATATTCAGCCGTGCTATGAAATTGTTCGTATGAAGTTAATTTCTTTTGTCCAAACGATATTGGGACAACGATGAACCATGATTGGCACAATCTTGAGTCAATGATGGATTGATCATTGGAAATTATGATTCCCAAAATTGGTGCAATATTATGCCACTTGTCAGTCAACGTTGGTTCGATATAGATTTCCAAGCCTTGGATGTCAGCATTGCGCCTATCTATTTTCCATCGTCAGTATTGGCGCAAGCAAGAAATTTTCACGTGGGTTATTCCGCGGTTCACGAGATGGCACTTTTGACGATTCATGAGTCAAAATGAAAATAATGAATCCAAGAATTATAAAAGGGCTTGAATGACTATCGGTTACTCAATTTTGAATGATGGGTTCTTATCACAGTTCCGAACTTCGGGATCGGACCTTTGTTTCTTGAGAAAATCGTTTGATATCATTGGATACCCATTCTATTTCCACACGGGAAAAAAAAATTGTTGCGGTAACTACTTAAATAATCGATTTTCGACCATCTACTTAAGTAGTTGCTGCAACTACTTAGTAGTCAGGACAAGTAACTCGATAGTTGCATTAACTAACGTAAATACCTGGGGTATTTTGAATCAGTTGAGACAACTAACATGTTACTTGTCCTGACTACTAAGTAGCTGCAGCAACTACTCAAGTAGACGGTCGAAAATCGACTATTCAAGTAGTTGCTGCAACTATTCACTTACAGAAAGGATTTCTGTGAGTGTTCTTCTTTTTCCGTGCATAGAAATCGTTGCACGGAAAAAAAGAATAGTTGCAGCAAGTACTTAAATAGTCGATTTTCGAACATCTACTTAAGTAGTTGTTGCGGCTACTTAGTAGTCAGGACAAGTAACACGTTAGCTGCCTGGACTAATTCAAAATACCTCAGGTATTTACGGTAGTTAGTGCAACTATCGAGTTACTTGTCCTGACTACTAAGTAGCTGCACCAACTACTCAAGTAGATGGTCGAAAATCGACTATTTAAGTAGTTGCTGCAACTATCTCTTTTTCTCCGTGTGAGCATTAATTATTCATTACCAAATGCTCGGAATTCATATTTCATAGAGAGAGGTTATAAGTGATGGGATAACTACACGGAGAAAGAGAAATAGTTGCAGCAACTACTTGAATAGTCGATTTCCGACCATCTACTTAAATAGTTACTGCAACTACTTAGTAGTCAGGACAAGTATCACGTTAGCTGCCTCAACTAATTCGATAGTTGCATTAACTAACGTAAATACTTAGCAACTCACGAAGTATTTTAGTTAGTTGAGGGAGCTAACCTGATACTTGTCCTGACTACTAAGTAGTTGCAGCAACTATTTAAGTAGATGGTGAAAAATCGACTATTTAAGTTGTTGCGATAACTATTCCTTTTTCTCCGTGTAACGGTATCCAATGAGCTTTCACATATTTTCCTATTAAACTTCAACCTTATGATTTTGATGAAGGTAATTGGAAACAATGGGGTAGATGACAAAAGAACACCTTATTTCTTATTGCCTAATTTTATCCTGATATGATTCAAAGGGTTTTTTTCACTAGGCAACCTACATTTCATCGTATCATTTAGTTCTTCTTGAAGTTCTTCAACAATGAAATGGTATTTATTCCCCCAGTTATCATAACAATCACGAAAATAATGTATATTCTACCGTAAAAGTGCGTCTACTATATCAAAAAGCAGGGGCTGGAACGTTATTCACTTCTGTTACTCATTATATATGAAATCCATATAATAGATATATAATTTGTGTACAATATTATATATATATATATATATATATATATATATATATATATATATATATATTATTATATACATTTTATATAGAATGAGTAACGAAAGTGAATAACGTTACAGTCCCTGTTAAAAAGTAATTTTTACAACATTGGTTTTCCTCATTGTATTCTTTTTCTTTATAACACCGGTACAAATGTTCTCATCACTCTCTTTGAAGAAAATCTGCATAGAAAACAAACTTCTGAAGTGATCAATGACGAGCTACTATGTTTTCACGATATAATAATTGAATAAGACTACACTGTTAGAAAAGTTCTTAAATTTAATATGAAAATTCTTATGAAATTCTATAAGTACATCTTAAAATTAATAATATTCTGTGATTCACAACATGTTTATGAATTTTCACATTAAATGCATGAAAATTAATAACCGGTTATGAAAATTCAAAATATATTATTAAATTCCATGCAAACTTCCTAATTCTAATAATCTATAATGAAAAATCACAATAATACATGTTAAAATACTCAAGATGGCTTCTATGCGCATAATTCACTGCGCACTTTGTTTTTGGGAGTATATAATAGTATATACGTGTATATATGTGATAGAATCCATAACCTCTTAATTATCACTAATGGTCAATAACTCATGGGTATGTATACCATGATTATTATATGTCCTAATTCAATTAGCTTTAGTTACACGTGAACAAATTCCCGAAGTTTTTATACATATATAGTTGATAACAAGATAACTTTGAAATATGGGTAAGTCTTGTTCTTTTCTCTTTCATATTTTTATCAATGCAACTCTATTTACGGAATCAAAATTGAATACTTTTATGAATGTATGTATATATGTGTGTGTGTACAGAGCATATGTGATATCTAAAACTACATCGTATTTTACAGTCGATTTCTTCAATCGTGATGTAGTCAAGCTGGTTGAGGCGGGAGGTCGTAGGTTAG
This sequence comes from Gonatopus flavifemur, assembly GCA_018340375.1. NCBI lineage: Eukaryota > Metazoa > Arthropoda > Insecta > Hymenoptera > Dryinidae > Gonatopus > Gonatopus flavifemur. The sequence goes on from JAFFJZ010000023.1 coordinate 1,131,889, forward strand.
GTTTGGTAGGAAAGCAGGTTCGATCCCCCGTTAGGCCCCCAAAAATTTGCGCTCCAATTGACTTTGACTACATTCACGATTACGTACTCACTTCGGAAGAGTTTCGAGGATTCCAAAATATGAAGGAAATTCCCAATGATTTCTGTTGAGAACTTCAAGATTTTTTTCTGTTAATCCATAATTCAGAATTATAAATTTTAATATGTAATACATTATTGGATTTCATAGGAATTCCATGTATATAAATTTATAATAATTGTTATTAAATTTAATACTCAGTTTTTAATATACAATACAGTATTAAATTTAATAATAATATTATGTAAAAAACTTCATAATAATTATTATTAAATTCAAGACAGATTTTTCTAACAGTGTACATTTATCACAAATATCTACGATGTGTGGTAATGATATATCAGGAAAGAGATTTGTATCGCTGCACGTAGAATTTCCGAGTCCCATATTACGATATGAAAAAAAAAAAAATGTTACTTAAAATACATTTTGGTATCGCATACAAGTTACAGTAAACAGGGGTGGAGCTGATCACTGTGGGGTGAAGACGATTGTCCATTTTTAATGCTTGACTCGACATTTATCCCTAAAAAAATGCTGAATCCAAAAGATCGCCTTTACCCCAGTTTCACGGTATATGTATCATTGTCTAAGATATCAAATGAATAATTTGCAGAAAGCAACAACCAAAAACGTCAATTCATTCATTTGTGAACTAATCGTTCAACGAGCATTCGGATATTTTTACTGGTTTCATGGTTTTTCAAAAACATTACATTGCAATATCCTTCGTATTCTTGATTGATACAAATAGATCAACCTTGAGATAAGTTCTCACGAAAAGAATAAGAAGTGACAAATGAATTATCATGTGACATAGGATTAGGGGCAGGAGATTCAAATATTTGTCAACAAATTTAATACTCGTATGTGACTTTCAACTTTGTTACTTTCATCATTAGCTCGGACTACCTGGAATGTCTAACAAAATAAACGCACATTCTTCTTCCAATGACGAGAAAACTGATATTTTGAGTTTAAACTATGGAACTTCCTGTCTTTCGTTTATCGAATGAGATTCAATAAGTTCACAATCAGCAATTACTGTTCTACCGAATTAATCCAAGTACCGGAATCGGTGCATCAATGGTGCATCCCTGGATTAAAGATGCTATAAACCACACGTTGACATGGTTCGTACGGCTTTGGAAGAAAAAAAATCAAGGAGTTTTCCAGGACTTTTTCAGGACCCTTAGAAATTTTTCAAGGAGCATAAAATTTTGTATATCAACTTCCAATACAACTGCCAATTTGTATAGCCAAGTGGAAATATAAACATAAAAAACAGAATTATTAATTTTTAATACATATATTATATTTTTCACATTCAATTTCAACATAAAACATAAATATATTAGAACTTATACGAAATTGTTTGGGAAATTCCAAAATAAAATACACGAATAAGTTTCAATAAAATAAAACCAATTATTTTGTCCATAATCTTTGATTTCAAATGTTTTAATGAAAATATCAGATGAAATTAATTGTTAAACAAACTCTTTGACTTCATCCTTCAAAACTTCAACTGTACTCGAACTCTCTAAGAGTAACATAACAGAATTATCAATAAAATACATGAATAACTTTAAAATACATGAATAACTTTAAAATACATGAATGTTTCAAGTTCCAATAAAATAAAACACATTACTTTGTCTATAATCTTTGGTTGGTTTCGAATAGTAAGATGACAAGAATTCAATTAATCATGAAATCTATCAATTCCTTGAAATAGTTCTTATGTTGTCAATCAGTTTTTGAATATCAGATAATTCCTGTTTTGTTTTGCTTTGATTAGGTTTCTGAATTCATTTGATTTCTTGAAACGTTTAAGGTCATTCAAAGTATCGCTAAATCATCAGCTGATTTTTCAAGTTGTATGATATCTTTTTCAGTCTGGAGTTTTTCAGTCACTAAAGACGTGATGATGTATAATAGACTTCGGATTCGGTTTCAGCAACCCCAAAAACATGTAATAAACATGGTCTGACCCCCAGATCAGAACACGGTTTTTTGTTTTGTGTGGCTATATAATATATTCTATAAATGATACTTTCGAACACACAATTTTGAAAAATGAGAAGTTTTCAAGGACTTTTTGACTCCTTGAAAAGGGAAAAAAATTTCAAGTAATTTTCCAGGATTCTCAAGGAGCATACGAACCATGGTTGATTATTCGTGTTTTCAGCAAGTTTAAGCAAAAGCCGAAAAAAATGGAAAACATCGGAACTCCGTTCTCAAAATCCTATCAAACATTTAAATTTCAATATTTTCACTGAATCCTAGTTTCAGCTAAGGATCTACAAATCGAAATACCATTTTATTTTTTTTATTTACAATGATCGGATCAATCGCCAATACACTGTTATAAAAATCTGCCTGAAACTTCATAAGAATAATTGAATTTCATAATAAAGTATTGAATTTGAGATCATAATTCTCAATCTTGAGAATTTTCTTCTTAGCACTTCTTCTTGTTAATTAGAAATTCAATGAACAATTGTTACATTTCAGAATGAAAATTTTGAAATTTCATCATTAATATTAAATTTCAGGACTATTATTAAATTCAATATGTAAAAATGACATTTCATAGAGAATTGCAGCCAGAAGAAAATTCATATGTTCCTTTTAGTGGCATTTCCACTTTTTTTAGAGTCAGGATTGTTGGCATTATCTTAGAATTCCATAATCATCATGCTTTTTCAGTAAACTTCGCAGTCTAAAAAAGTGAAATAACAATTGCGTGAAGGATTTCTTTCCTCATATGGGAATAATATATGGATTACATTTGAGACGTCCATTGCAACCCGAGTGGAAACATTTTTTAAATTATATACAGTTTATGTAGGATTATACATATAATATATTGAATTAAATATAAATTATACATCATTTTTAAAATTTATCACACGATTTATATGAAAACCAACTAGAAATGTACAAACGGCGTAGGACTGGCAAATATTTATTTGCCAGGTTTGATGGAAATAATATGAATCTGAAACTGACAGCCGTAGAATTAGCAGCCGATTGTCATAACTTGTTACATGCAACTTTTATTGAGGATTTGAGCATCTGAAACGTTCACTGGAATGCTATTGATTCGATTCTTGCGAGGAACAAAGCTTCAACAACGTTTAATCAAAAGTTACAACAATCGGCTGCTAGCTTCACGGCTGCCAGTTTCAGCTTCATGGAAATAATCGAATTACTACCGCACCATCGCTGGTTCTTAACTGATGGCACTTGTCTGACAGATATGGACAACATTGAGTCTTGGAATCTTGGCAAACAATTCTTGTACAATGTTTATGGATTTTATACATATTTGCTACAAACGTTGTATACGCAATCTTTAACATCATTTTCCGAGACAGCATGTTGTATGATTTATATACAATTTATGTATACAAATGGTTCTTTCATCCCCTGCACGTACAAAATATGATAACAAAGTTCTATACATTCTGCATATACAAGGTTTTATATAATCCACATGTGAGCTCTCTACCTGCGACTTACGTGGGCAAATACTTTCAAGTCATGATGCTTTGTCAGAAAGAATTCATTGGGGAATCAAGTTTCAACGAATCGTATAGAGTTAGACCAACAAAATTTGCTATTCTTGGAATAGATAATTCCTTTATTATCGTGTAGATTAGCAAAAGGATTCCTTTACGGAATATAAACAATAAAAGAGCGTATACATATATATTTAATGAAAGGAAGAAAATTAACCTCGAGTGAACCCGGAGAACTCTTAAAATAACCTGTATGGATGTGAAACAATGAGAAGCAATAATACATTGCGACAACACCAATTCGTTGAGTAATTAAGCCTCGTTTAACCAATTAGCGGTAGTCACACTATTTTATTGGTATATGTGTGCTGTGGGAACTAATGAAGTGGTTGTAACCTCGAATAACTCGATTGTACCAATCGTACAAAATAGTCCCATAGTTACAAATATCATATTAAAATGAGATATCAACTAACCTTTCCAGCGACCGTCATATTTTATTATTTGTCCTGTTGGAATTTGTATCCTTCTTGCACGATCACTTGTTATTATACTTGACAAATATAAATCACTCTCATTTATTCAACACCATCGAACACTGATTCACTACGATACATGTACGTGCATTCGTGTATTATATATATATAAGTATATATACTAAAGTTCACTCCAAACGATCGACACCTGTTGAAACTCACAAAGTTGAATATATACCATTCGCACGTATACGTATGAGATATCTTACAATGACAGGGGGTGTAGTTTTTTTCCTGCACCAAAGACGCACACGAACGATACTACACGACGTTACAAAGCACACAAGAGAGTAATTCCGCCTAACGGATTTTGATTTAATTACATCTTGTTATTCACGCTATATGTACATGTATTCCTTTTATTTTACTCGTTCAACAACTCGTTCAATGAACGAATATTTGTGGAATTACAGAATATATTTTGAGAATCAAGAAACAAATTTCAACGCGGTTCGGCGGTTGTTGTTGTTGTTGTTGTTGCACTTGTTATCAGATCCGTTCGAACCCAAACAAACTCTGTCCTCTCTCTGACCGGGAAATTGAGTAATTTACCGTACATACGTGAACACTTGATGTATATACAGACATATGTATATTATATATAACGTGATATACGTGTAGAATCCCCCCCAACCCGACAAGTTGTAACGTGAACGACGGCAAAGATTGTATCAAAGTCTAGGGTACAAACTGAAACTGCTCTCGGCGACGGCCGGTCAGTGAATGAGAAGCAGAATGGAACCAAGGAGCGCCTCACACACGATACGTCACTCTCTAATATCCCCCACTTCAACCGAATCTACCACTACCACTTCTTCTTCTTCTTTTAACCTCACCATTGCTATTGCTACTATTGCTATCTACTACCGATGGCACTGCTATGTTCCTACTACTACTACTACTACTACTATTACTATCACCACGCCACTGTACCGTTCCCGTACTCGACTTTGAATACGTGTTGGTGAATTTATGAACCTTCAATACAGGACTTTAGACTATCCCACACATGAAAAACAGTAATATGAACTGATGAACTCAAACGATTGTTCAACTAACATTAATCATTCGTCGTATCTGTATTCTTTAACGCGATGATCGATCGATTCAACAACAGCCTGTTTGTTTTCAGGGGTAAGTCCGGAACTTCATTGGAGTATGATACACTATATATGTTTGATGGAGTGCGAAAACGTGTGATATATTCGTGACTCGATTCAAATGAAAATTTTGAATGATCGTTGAAATTTTTAATTTTCATTTAGGGAACACGTCGGAGTTTCGTTTGAATTATGACATTCAGCTTTGAATCACTCGAAGGGTGCAATTTTTCCTGTAAAACTGTTTCAAAAATCCCACTTCGAAAATTAAACGGACCCTCTACTGCGACACTTCAAAAAAATCGATTTTTGTTTTTGCATTTTTCGATAGTTTATAGTCATAGAATTAATATCCTGTAGGGGAGACCGGGGATTAAGTTTTTGCAAGGATATGTATATTCATTCTGCCTCAACACCGATGCGTATGGAAACTACTGAAATTGATAAAGACACTATTAAGCTGTTCGAAATTAATCATAGAAATGTCAAAATCAAAATAAACTACACGGAAAAAAATGACGTGTGGATTTTGCATTGGTTGTTATTTCGACATAACTGCTGAAGTGCATGCAATTGGGGTAAAATTCACATTGGGACCAATGTTATGTGTACATTGCTACTGAAGTAAACAGCAGGCGTGTTGTCATGGTAACCATGATAATAATGTAAATACAACAGGACTCTGCAGTAAATTCTACATGAAATTCACACCGTAATTATAACCTTACTTTCCATGTAATTCTTACGTGGTCATTTTTTTCCGTGTATGGTAGTGCAAATCTAATTCATTTTCTAACATGACTTACACTTGTTCAATCTATCCCATGCCCGGGGTTGGTTGACCATACTCTTGGGAAGTTGATGAATATATACGGAAAGACCAAGTTTATTTTGAAGAATGACTGTCAATTCAAGGAAGTGGAACATCACTGAAGAATTCACTGTGAAAAATAACCATGAGACTATCACCTTTCAGTATTTTTGGTAAAATCACTAGGAAAAGTTTTCAGTGATGCTCTTTTTCCCTAAATTCATAGTTATGTTTCGAAATGTTAGTAAACTCGGTCTTTCCGCGTAGTAATTAGTGTGAGGTCACGGGGTAACCACTCATCCAGCCCTGAAACGGGTAATTAGTCAACTAGCCCCAAACGTCATTTTTGTGTTTGATCTCATATAAAACCTAACTTACCCTATTCCAAATGTCCGACAGATAATTTTCTGTCAGGATTTGGTCGGTTTTTGTCCCAGGCATGATGATTTCCGACAGAACCAGACAGAATTTTGACCGGAATCTGTCAGGATTTGTCGGACATTTTTAATAGGGTACAACAGTGACTCGAGAATAATGTTATGTCATATGAAGAACAGCTATAAAACCAATACCTGGATCAATAGGAAAGTAACTGACAATGAATTTGTCTACGTCACAACAAAGCATGGACGGAAGATAAATTTTACTCACATGGTTCATGAACTGCAAATTTGTTACTGCTCCCCAACAATACGCGACAGTGACTTTGCGTCCCTGAACACTGAACCGGTTAATAAGGATAATCATTCAGCTGTAGTTGAAAAACGCGACACTTCCGTCTACACCGAGATTTCCGCCGTTAGTCTACTGTCACGTCAAGAGATATTCAAAGAATATTTCTTTCGATGACAAAGGAAAGGAATTAATATGAGATATTAATACCTTAAAATATAAATTTCCCTATTTTGTGTCATGGACAAGGACGGAGAGAAACAGAGCAATTGAGAAAGGAAAGTTAAATAAAGACACTAATTTGTAATAAAACACAATATTTATTATTCTGAAGATTCGAACAAGTCAATATATAAAAGCTCATTTTCAGTTAAACTCAATAATTTCAAGTCGGAATCAGAAATTTTAACATAATTATTCATCAAACCAATACAGACGGTAAAATTATAAAATTCGGTTTTATTTATTTCACAATTTTGACATTTATTAAGATGATTGAATTCTTTGATTAGTTGAACTTGATAATCTTCTATTTTTTGTATTTTGGAAAAAAGTGAATTTTGAAGTTTATTAATTCTGACAGTATTTCTTTCTAAAGATTCACGAACAGTCCTTTGCTTATTCTTACTTAATTTATTGTCTGTCAAAAGTCTTTCGTTAAATTTTACCTTTTCTTTCAGAAAGATTAATTTTCTAAAAATCTCTAGATCTGACATTGACCTTAGTTATTTGTGAACGGAATATAAATCAACAATTTATTCATGTAAATACACTTTAAATCTTCGCAAGTTAAATTCATTTGTTCCAATTCGTCACTATGTATTTGAATGTATTTTTGCATCAAATGAATACAACGTTTGCACTTGAAAAACTCTACTTTAGTTATTTCACAAATTCTGCACCTAGTTATTGAAATCGTTTCTCTAACAGGTTTTCAATTTTCACTTTCTTTCAATAATTGTTTTCCAAGCGAAACTAAAATCTTTCTTTCCTTTTTAAGATTTTTCCAGATTTTGCCGGCTGTTTTAGATTCCAAATTATTTTGTAGTAATTTTGTGTCCCTTGCCTCAATAGATGATTCCAAGACAGAGATTCGAATTTCAATTTCACTCATTCTCAAGAAAAATATTCATACAGCCTTCATTCTTCTAAACAATTTCAACCATTCCCCAAGAACTCGACACCAATGACGATTTTCTTGACAGATGGTTTCTAATGTTTTGATAATTAGTTAATCTGTAAGAGTATGTTCAATTAAACCTCAGAAACTCGACACCAATGACAATTTTCCTGAAGAATAATTTCTGACACTCGAATAGTCACTTGTAGACTTGACACCAATGACGATTTCCACAAGCAGTCATGAACAAATCAATTGTTTCTCAACCAAACTAATCCTCATGAACTTGACACCAATGACAATTTTCGTGAGATACTTAATTCAGTCGAATGGGATGAGTGTAGAAGACTATATATATATATACATTAGGGTGTTTCAAAAAAAAAATTGTTTTCGAGTGAACGGTCTTAAACTCTTGATTCCGACCCCAAACTGAACCTCCTGCAACCTGGGGTCCCTAGCTTTAGATTTAGAGGTCGCTCAATCGAGTTTTATATTGCGATTTTGATGCCAGTCTGAAAAACCACTCAAAGTGGGGAATTCAGGAATTTTGTGTTCATAATCTACTACAGGTTATAATTCTTGACCGATTTTGATGATTTTTTTTTTTTTTAAATGCTCAGAATTAAATTCAGTCCCAGGGACTGAAAAATGTGGAACGACAGTTCTCTTAAGAATTTAATTCTGAGCATTTTAAAAAAAAATCATCAAAATCGGTCAAGAATTACGACCTGTAGTAGATTATGAACACAAAATTCCTGAATTCCCCACTTTAAGTGGTTTTTCAGACTAGCATCAAAATCGTAATATAAAACTCGATTGAGCGACCTCTAAATCTAAAGCTAGGGACCCCAGGTTGCAGGAGGTTCAGTTTGGGGTCGGAATCAAGAGTTTAAGACCCTTCACTCGAAAACAATTTTTTTTTTTTGAAACACCCTAATATATATATATGGAGATATACGTGTGTTGGAAACAAATTTTACTTCATCATAAGGTTGTTTTATTCACTCGTAAGACTTATCCAGAAAACACAATTGTCACTTGAATATTCACTTGGAAAAGAATGAACACCTGGACGAAATATTTCACTAACACTTTGGAATTGAATTGGCACTTGGAAAACGATGCGAACAATGTTGAGCTTGAAAATACTCGAACTGGAAGATTTGAAGCAGTGAAGAACTCGAAAAATACTGACTACCTGATCCCATGCATGGGTTTTTATACCCTAATTTTCCAATATGGTGGACGTGTTTTGCTCAAGTTAGAAAAATGCACTTTGGCACTATAGATAATAGGTCCGCTTGATGAACTCATAACGCATTTCGACTCTATTGTGGACACGTTCTAACTTGCATCGATCACGTGAAATAGATATCTATGGAGTTACGGTGCATTTCTCTTACCATGATATTTGTACAAGATTACGGGTTGAAACTCGAAACATATACTATGAATTTGAATCTTTGATTTTTGATTGAAAATTCTTTTAGTTTCTTAATATTTAATGTTTAATTAATGATTTTAAAATGATTTTATATAAAATGTTCAATCAATGATTATACGATGAAGGTACATATATTAATGTGAAATAAATAGTGATTATATTTGATATATATACATATATGTTGAAAAAATGCGAGTTCGTCACACTACTTACTCCTATAGTCGACTATCCCCGGTCTCCCCTAGTTGGTATGGGCGATTCAAACTCTTTTGACCAGTTGTGGTGCCTAAACACGCTAACTGCGCAACCTTGAATTTTGGAGCAGATTCTCGGAGTGAGCGTTAAGAGCAGCTATTTTTCATGTATACCTTTTTTAATATATATACATACACACGGAGAAAAATGATGTTCTAAGTATTACTACATTACAAAGTATTTTTTTTATTAATTTCCATATAAGAAACTTCAAGCGTGAATATCTCGAAATGACATTTTTGCACCTGGCGAAAGTGATTTCTGAAAAACGGCTGAACATATTGACCTGCGGTTTTACACAATATTCAGGACACTCGTGGCTATCGTCCGTACCTCGATTGTATTGAAAAATTAATTCCAACATATTTTTTTACTTCGTTTAGTACGAAAAAAAATCGTTTTTTTTACACTTTCACAAAAAACGCCGCCATTTTGTTGATTTTCAATAAAATATTTTGTTTGAGGTACGGACGATAACGACAAGATCACAGATTAAAAATCTTTTGGGATTCAGACATCCTGGAATGCTGGAAATCATTCCCACCAGTGGATAGTATTTTTTTACCACCATATTCAAAGTTTTATAATTAAATAAATAATTATTTTTTCAAAACAAAAAAAAATTTTTTTCTATTCTCTACACTGAGAAAAAAAAATCTCTGAATTATTGAAATTGATTTCATTGATCCCCATTCCATTGCATTGGATGAATGTCTTTTTGACTTTAAAATGATTTCATAACCATGAAAAGTCGTTTCATTCCTACTATCAAATCAGCTCATTGAAATTTATTTTTTGAAATTAAAAACGCACTCTATTGAACTAATGACTAATTATTTTTGTCAATATCATCTTTCATCCGATTTATAACTCTCATTTGATGAATTCCAAAGTAAAAATCAATGAAATACAACTTCAATTTTATAACGTAAAGTTTCGTATGGAAATCGAGGAGGTTGATTATACTTAGTATTTGAAATTCTGAACAATCAAGTATTTGACACGATAATTGTTTCCTTCGCCAGAATAATTATTGACTCCAAGTGAAAATATATTTCATAAAATGAATAGACATGGCTTACAAATGATGAACTTCTCCCATCATGAGAAAAACAACGCGAGATCAGGTTAATAGAATAATTATTATATTCAAGAACATGAAGTTATAAGACCAAAAATACTGTTATCCATAAACCGGTTAAATACCTTTAAGGGGACAAAAAGTTTGCCCAATTATATGCATTAGCCTCTGAGAAGAAAAATGTTGAACATAGGCTTTTTTGGGCTGTCACAGTAGAGGGTCCCCTTAATAATTATGACGTAGTTTGTATTTTTCTTTCCCCCCAACTTCCTGGGTAGAAATAACCCGTGGTATTCCCTGGGTCTCGTCACACGGAAAAATAGTATATTGTTAACCAAGGAGGGAAAGTGCGTAATTTCTGAACTGAAAATCACTTTATGGTGCAGGCATGGTACTGCCTCCCCGTGGATGATTGCGGGTCTTCCAGGGGGATATTCATGATACCTGTCCTTGATATCCTTTTTATCCATCCCTGGTAGTATCTGCTTCCTTTACGTGGTGGGGAGGATAAGTATCTCAGAGTTGGATCTTTTTTTTTGAGTGGAATGAACTACTCAAGAGAAAGAATACAAACTGAGAGAAACGAGATCATCCTAATGCCAGAAACATCGGCAAAATCAAACGGAAGGAAAGCAAGGGGAAACTACCTTCCTTGACATGTTTCAATACTTCCCGAGGAAATGAAACCTTTTTCCTAACCTGGAATATTATGTAACAAAAACAAACGAACAAATTAATAAATACATGATGGCACTCTCTCGAGTAAAATATTCCGGAGGTAAACTAGTCTCCCGTTCGGATCTCCGGGTGGAGGCTGCTCGAGGAAGCTTCATCAGCAAGGAACGAAAACCGAAGAATAGGATAGGGAAAAGAAACAACATTCTTCGAGTCGGAGCGTGGAATGTTAGATCACTGAGGCAAGCGAGAAAATTAGAAAATTTGAAATTAGAAATGAATAGGTTGAATATAGACGTAATGGGGATTAGCGAAATGAGATGGCCACAAGAGGGCGATTTCTGGAGTGGGGATTATAGAATAATTCATACAGGATCAAAGAACGGTCAAGCAGGTGTAGGAATTGTAATGCATAAAAGAGTAGGAAATAGAATAGAAAATTATTTGCAACATAATGAACGTGTGATGATGGTTAGAATCAGAACAAAACCGGTAGACACAGTCATAGTCCAAGTATACATGCCCACATCTGCATATTCGGAGGAAGATATTGAAAAAACGTACGAAGAAATAGAAGAAGTGATAGAATATGTGAAGGGAGAAGAGAATTTGATAGTGATGGGGGATTGGAATGCGGTAGTAGGACAAGGAAAAGAGGACAACATAATAGGAGATTTCGCGTTAGGGAGGAGGAACGATAGAGGACAACGTTTAGTCGAATTTTGTGAAAATCATAAGATGGTTATCACAAACACTTTATTTGAAAATCATCCAAGAAGAATCTACACTTGGAAAATGCCAGGAGATACAGCAAGATACCAAATTGATTACATATTAGTGAAACAAAGATTTAGAAACCAAGTGAAAAACTGAAAAACTTATCCCGGTGCAGATATAGATAGTGATCATAATATGTTGATGATGAAATGTTCTTTGAAATTCAAATCTCTGAAGAAGAAAAGAAAAATGCAGAAAAGATGGAATTTGAAGAACCTCAAGCAAAAACAAACACATGAGGCATTCGAGAAAATGTTGGATGAAAAATTGGGAGATCAAAAAGAGAAAGACTTGGGAATAGAGAGGAGATGGACAAAGATGAAGGGGAATATAAGAGAATGTGCGGATAAGATTTTGAAGAATCATGGAGTAGAAGCTAAAAACCCATGGATAACGGGAGAAATTTTAGAATTGATAAATGAAAGAAGAAAATACAAGAATAATGATAGCCAAGAAGGCCAGCAACGATACAAATCATTGAGAAATAAAATAATGAGAGAATCAAGGAAAGCAAAAGAACAGTGGTTAGAAGAGAAATGTCAGGAAATAGAAATAAGATTGCATTTAGGAAAAATAGATGAAGCATATAGGATTATTCAAAGATTTTTCGGACAAATGAAATCTAGAAGCAATAAGATTAGAAACTCTCTAGGACGACAATTGATAAAAACGGAAGAGAAAATAGAACAGTGGATCAATCATTTGGAAGACTTGTATAGAGGAAACGATGATATAGCACTATTAGAGAAGGAGGAGGATGTAGATGAGGAAGAATTGGGAGATTCGATATTGAGATCAGAATTCGACAAGGCTTTGAAAGAATTGAAGAATAATAAAGCGCCAGGCATAGATGGCATAAGTGCGGACCTTATAAAAGCCTCCAGTGAAGGAACTCGCGACGCACTGTTTGAATTGATTAGAGATATGTACGAAAAAGGAGAAGTACCGGGAGATTTCCAAAAGAATAAAATTGTCGCTATCCCGAAAAAACAAGGGGCAGACAAATGCGAGAACTACAGAACGATCAGTTTAACTTCACATGCTTCGAAAATACTGACCAAAATTATATATAGGAGGATGGAAAATAAAATAGAGAGTAGATTGGCAGAAGATCAGTTTGGTTTTAGAAAAAATAGGGGAACGCGAGAAGCAATCTTAGCACTCAGGGTAGTAATAGAGAAAAGGATAGCGCTGAAGAAATCTGTGTACATAGGTTTTGTAGATATACAAAAGGCTTTCGATAATGTGGACTGGGAGAAGATGTTTGCGATCCTGAAGAAGGTGGGAATAAATTATAAAGATAGAAGAATAATATACGAATTATATAAGAATCAAAGTGCAATAATAGACATAGAGGGTCAGGAAGGGGAAGCACAAATAAGAAGAGGGGTGAGACAAGGATGCTCATTATCGCCACTGATTTTCAATTTATATATAGAAGAAGCAATGAACGAAGTGAAGGAGGAAATTCAATCGAAATTACAAATTCAGGGAGAAAATATAAGTATGTTGAGATTCGCGGATGACATAGCTATATTGGCCACGAGTAGTACTGGGTTAGAAAATATTCTCAACACCATGAGAACAATATTATTGGAAAACTATTGTATGAATATAAATAAAGACAAAACAAAATTCATGATGTGTACAGCAGCGAAAACAGCTAGAAGAACGAGAATCAAAATAGATACCGAGACAATTGAACAGGTGAAAGAATTCAAATATCTAGGAAGCATAATTACAGAGAACGGCAAAAGCGAAAGAGATATAAGAGCAAGAATAGCACAAGGGAAACAGGCTTTTTATCAAAAGAGACAGTTATTATGCTCAAAAAATATAAGCTTGGAAGTAAGGAAGAAATTCTTGAAAAGTTACGTTTGGAGCACAGCATTATATGGTTGCGAAACTTGGACAATGGGGAAAACTGATCAACGAAGACTTGAAGCTTTTGAAATGTGGTGTTATAGGAGGATGCTCAGAATAAAACGGATAGACAAAGTCAAAAATGAAGAAGTACTCCAGCAGATAAATGAAGAAAGAAATCTTTTGAAACACATCGTGAAAAGGAGAAGCAATCTTATAGGACGCACATTACGGCATGAGAGTTTATTGAAAACAATATTGGAAGGGAAAATGAATGGTAAAACTGGTAAAGGTAGACCTAGAGCAAGTTATATGAAGCAAATCGTACAAGACAAGGGATGTAGTAGATATGTAGAAATTAAACGTTTGGCGGATAATAGACAGGGGTGGAGGGTTTCATCAAACCAGTCGTAAGACTGATTACTTCATGATGATGATGATGCATGGTACTGGTTCGGCACATCAAAAACAGTGAGAAGAGTGACAAGTTGTCAGGAAAAAGTGACAAAAAGTCACACAAAAGTAACGGAAAAAGTGACATACAAATAAGAAGAGAAATAAAATAAGACAAGAAAAGAAAACGTTTTGGTTTTATTATTTGGGATTATCACTTCCGATCGAATCAGTGAATATACATCATTGGAAAAAAACTTTGCCAATTGGCAAATGGCTTTCTCATTTGTGCTGGACAAAAATATCGTCGAATGCAGATTGCTAAGCCCTGGTTATAAAATTCATTGATTCTTGCCAAATCTCATTGGTTTTTACCAAATCACATTGGATCTTGTACAATGTTCTGACCAAATCCCATGGAATTTCCTTTGTCAGATTCAATGAATTCTCTTAACCAGGGAAGACTCTTTTTCCACTCCCCTCAACCAATTGGGAAAGAACTTACATGGAACCATAAAAGAATCGTAGTATAAATTTCATTTTAATCGGATAACAGAAAGCGAAGACTTGCTTTGTCGCAAAATCACAATTTTCATTATTTAGATAACGCACAAATTGAGTATGTATTTTTTGGTTATCCTATTAATGGTGGCCCGTTGTCTTATCTTTCACTTGAGGATCCCTATTGTTAATAGGTTCACATCAACAACGTCATCGATTGGATTGGCGAAAAACAAGAAATACGTGTTTTTTTTCATTGGATGATACGATCGTTTAATGCTCTAATTGTGTGAACAACTTAGTTAAAACTTTCGAATTTTAAAAAACGAAGGGTGCCAATCGACTGTACGGGAAAAATCATAAGAGAGAATATTTTCACCTGAGATTGAAAAAAATTGTTCTGCAATTAAATTGTTATGAACAATGATAATTGGAGAGATAGCGTTTTGTAACTAATTTTAACAATAAATAATCGATTGGTTAAATAAGAAGAATATATACTCCATTTTTTGCTAATACAATCGACAACGTTGTAAGTCTGAACCTACCAACAAGAGCGTGCCTGTGGGATAAACGCTATTCTTTTTAATATCATTGTTTATAAGTTCATCGCAAAACAATTTTTTTCTTTAGATGAAATGAATATCTTTCTTTTCATGATGTTTCCCACAGAATCGGTGGGACTCTTCGTTTTCAAAAGTAGAAACTTTTAATTGATTTGTTCAAACAATTTAAGCAATAAGAAATCGGATCGTCAAACAAAAAACAAGTATATCTTAGTTTTTACTAATACAATCAATGGCATCGATGGTTTGGCGCTATTTGTGCTGTACCAGCTATGGGACTTAATGGCTCAATCTCAATTAACCCGTTAAAAGAAGAACCCGGGAAAAAACAAATCAGATCTACGTGGATCTGAAGAATGGAAAAATTCTTTCTTTGCACGTCGACTTGGATCTAAGAAGATGAGTTAATTCTTTGCGAAAAATACGTCTCAGAAACCATTTAATAGAAGAGGAAATGTGCAGTTGATGCACACGAATTGCGATTAATTACCATGAAATTTTTGTTAATTTAGGTCTAAATCGAACTATTTAGATCTAACCAGAGCTACATTTTCCATTTTTGAGATCCAAAAAGACCCAATCAGATCCACTTGGTTGTAAATTATTTTTTCTCGGGAAGGAGAAGTGACGTGAAGTGAAATAACTTTTTTTTTTCATTGATGCATTTTTGTTAAAAAAGTGATAATAAGTGACACAAAAGTGACATTGCAAAAGAAAGTGACATTGCACGGAGAAGAATGTGACGTTTCGTAATCATTAATTTTTATTCACGCGTCAGTGGGTTTGACCAACTCTAATTAATGTAATAATTAGCCCCAAAAGAATGCCTCTGGCTCGTCGGTTCCAGGGTAAGTTTCCAATGACTTGGGGAACGCGGGTCACAGGTTATTTACAAAGAACTGGATAAGACGGATTTTTAATGTTTGAACCATAGAATAATTTATTAACAAAAGTATAAGTATTTTTAATCTTTACAAAAACAAATACAAGGATTGATCGTCAGTCTTGATCAATTATAGCTTTGACAATTGGTAACTTAAAATACGACTTAATAGTCCGGACTTTCTACTGCCCTAAGTGTGCACACTTTTGAATTCCGCGGCGCGGGTGAATTCCAACGAAAAGAATTTAATAAAACCCGGTAATCGCGGATGATTTACAGGATAAATGATGGGATAGACAGAGAGGTCTATTCCTTAGGTGATTCTACGTTAAGCTAAACAAGGAAATCTTTAATTGCGGGAATCTTACGGTATTCGGTATGGTATGAATAATCCCTAAGCTGCAGCCGTGTGAAGGTGGCGTTGCAGATCCCCATGGGCTGTGCTTGTGCCCCTACTTGAGAACTGGTATTACCAAGTTCTCGTTCCCACCTTTCCCTAGGTGACTCTAGAAACTAATTAGACAAGGACATTGCACATTGTCTCCCACTAACCCTAGCTTGCCACCGGTCTGAGTGTGTTAGGTATTACCATAACCCCGGTCTATGACTCTAAATCGCTCACCTCTTTAAAATGGTTTCTGCGACTCGCAGGAAGGTGTAGTCGGTCGAGAGTGAATAATCTGTCTCAAACCCCTCTTATTATATACTGTTAGAGTTATCCCGTCCTATGCGAAACCTCGATTACCTATGCGAACCCTGGCGGCTGGTGATGGTAGTATCGATACTTTCGATCGATCGATGGCGGTTCGATAACTCTGCGATATAATACTAACGTCTGCGCAACGGCTTTCGTGATTTACAATATGGCCGCGCTTTGTTGACAACTGTCAACTACCGTATTTAGTATTCGTGAATCTTTATCAAATCGCAGGTAAGGTGTCAGGTTTGCGTGTGACGGTGATAAAATCGGCCGTTACTCAATTCGCGGTTGTGTTGGTTTTGTGATAATCGGTTTGACAGGTAAGTATATTTTGTCTTAGATCTATTTTGTACTTATTATCTAATACATATTTATTCATTTAATTCTATTTTCTCTTTCTAGGTAAATTAACAACACTTGATGAGTCAGGGTATGAACAGGTATCGTTCCTTCCTTCCATATTCTTACTTGTATCAATATATTCTTATTTTCAGGCTTAAAAAAAAAATTGAAGACAGTACCCTCGTACTACCACTGCTCATCACATCATGGTAAGGTTGTATCGTTAACAATTTTAAGTAATTTTGTCTACATTCTTTTCTCTTATTAAATATATATATTTTCTTTTTCAGGTTGTCTTGCCTAATATAAATATGCCCGTCACAAGAATGACGGGTATGTTGCAAGAAGGAATTCGCTGTGGCAGCGAAATCTACTTTTGCTGGGTTCCTCTTGCCAGACTAGCAAATTTTTTGCTGTGACAGCAAACTATTTGCTGTTCCAGCAATCTTGTTAGTTGCGACAGCAAAAAATGTTTGCTATCCCAGCAAAATTTGTTTGCTATTCTATATATAATACTGAAAATTTGCTGGCGGAGCAAACATTTTTTGCTGCCACAGCTAAAAAATTGCTGTCGTAGCTAACACGATTGCTGTTATAGCAAATTTTTAGCTAGGTTAGCAAAAAATTTTGCTATTCTATATATAATACCTCGATTTGCTGCGTCAGCAAATTTTTTCTCTCCGTGTGTACCATGCCTGATGGTGTAACCATGAGCGTACGTAATTTCGGACGAGTGTGAGGTTGGATTTCCTCGAAAACAACTACACGAGTCCAAAATTACACTCCCCCCCCCCTCCCCCCGAGGTGAACATACACTGTAAAAAATATCCTTTGTAAATTACCCATATGTGATAAACAACTAATCCATATATGAATTGGAAAATCAGAATTTTCTGTGGAAGCATTACATTCAGTGTAGAAGGAATAAATTTTTATTGTACAAGTCTTACACTCAACGTAGAAGAAATAAATTTGTTTTTGGAAAAGTCTCACGCTCAGTGTAGGAATATCACACCAGTTTGTACACTGGAAAAAATATTTATCTGTCCTCTTTCATAAAATATTTATTGTATTTCTAGAAATTAAATATTCGATTAGATGCAAAAATTGATTACTTGTGGTGAATAAATTATTTATTCAGAAGACCAATTTATTTGGGACAAGCATTCCATTATTTGGTTCGATTAAATATTTCATTAATCCTAAGAAATATTTTATGGTGAGGGGACAAATAAACTATTTATTTGGTTGAAAGAAATTGTTTTTTTCAGTGTAAATTACTCACATGCAATGTAGGTAATAAAATTTGCTACACTGAGCGTGAAAAATTTACAATAACCTTGTGTAATATTCCTACACAGAAAAAAAAAATATCTTGTATCAAGAAAATATTGTTTTCGTTATATATGAAACACGGATTGTCTCAGTTCAATGCAACTTGCTTTGAATCAAGAATTTTGTTTTGTGCTGTGTTTGATTCAAAACAAATCGCATTGAACTGAGACAATCCGTGTTTCATATATAACGAAAACAATATTGTCTTGATACAAGATAGTTTTTTTTTCTGTGTACACTGAGCGTGAGACTTTGCCAAACATAAATTTATTTCTTCTACGTTGAGTGTAAGACTTTTACAATGAAAATTCATTCCTTCTACACTGAATTTAGAGATTTCACAGAAAATTATGATTTTCCAATTCATATATGGATTGGTTGTTTATCAGATAAGGGTAATTTAAAAAGGATATTTTTCACAGTGTATTATTTTTTCCCACACCTACAGCGGGCGGAAAATTTTCCTCCCTGCGCGCTCCATAGAGAGGACAATTTTCTACCCGCTGCCTACGGTCTTATGGGTTAATTTCACAACATTGGTCTGGAATTGGTCACTTATTTCCCCAAAAATCAGTCGACAAAGAGCTGCTTTCCGCGCAGGTGTGGGAAAAAGTAATTAACTCCCGCACGGAAATTCAGAGTCTCGTAACAGTCTCGCGTTGTCTTTCAAGTGCCTCTCTTATGAAACAATCCAATACCTTAGCGAGATCTCGCTAATAATCTCCCTCAGTATTGCTTCAATTCTTAGGAAAAAGTAGTACAAACGTAGTTACATCATTTCAAATTTTAACCCTTTTTCCAAACGTATGGAATATTTTATGCATGCATTGATTTTTCATCTTTGACTAATCGATTGTGGAGTTTTCCGCCATAGAAAAGACATTTCCTTCAAAATGCATTTCCATTTTTAAATATGACGATAATTTCTTGAGAAGGTAATAGGATCGGTAATTCAAGAATTTATTGAGGATTTGGAATTACAACCATGCCCTAACATCGGTGATTCGTATTATTGGTTAGAAAGAGACTGCATTATTTTTGGCGATAACGTTGTTAACGAAAGCTATAACTTGATAAATTATGAGTGATTATCCAGAAAAATCTCATCCTCCAATAATTCTTCAAGTTTTTCTGGCAATAATCATCTCAGATATGTTTTAGAAAAGTTGAAGTTGTCACTTGAAGTTGACTCGACTTATTCCGTGATAAATTAATGGGAAGAGATCAAATGATATTGTTTTACCGTTAATCATAGCCTATTCGTATTTTATTGTATTCTAGTTAATTTATGAAACGACTGTTTTTGTTATTCTGTTTTCTCATTTGATAGAGTATGAACCTGAATTATTCAGAGATATAGGAAAATTTCTACGATTGAATTCATCAAATGAACATTTCAGATTTTAGATGTTTAATAAAGATTTAATATATACTGTCAAAACAATTCCAGTAACAAAATTTCTTGCATCGTATAGAAGATTCATCGGTTGGTGAAAAGTCATCATTTTAGGATAATGATTTTATCTATAAATCATTTTTAATTAAGTCAAGTTCATATAAATTTAAAAGGTCTGCTAGATCCATACAGTATCACAGGTGAGCGACAAGGAGTCGGATCTTGGATCACGAAGATCTAAGTTCGAGTAATTCCTTAATTTTTGGTTAAAATCTCAAAATTTTTCAATAATTTTGCGAGATGATCAGCGAGACTGTCAGTGAGATTATTGGCGAGATCTCGGTCGTATCTCGGGTTGTTTCATAACCGAGACTATTTGCAAGATCATTTCCAAGACTATCCCAGATTCTTTGCGAGACTATTCATAAGACTGTTTGCGGGACTATGCGAGATGGTGTGCGAGAAACTGAATTTCCGCGCTGGAGCTAGAAATTGCCATGAATCATTTCCAATGGTACTTGAGTGTCCTTGAACTGAGTATATTTGTGAAATTCAAAGATATATAAATTTCTGTGCGAAGATAATAAAATTTTTCGTTTGTTCTCGTTATTTGCGGATAAAAATTTTTTTCTCTCAGCAATAGAATATGATATTGAATTGGAACTGGTGTTTGGGATACACTGTAAAAAATAATCGGGATTGTTTACAGCAACCGGAGAATTCGAATAACTGATTAGGAAATCAATTTCCGGTACATTTGTATCAAATTTCCTATAAATTCAACTGAAAATTCCAAACTTTATCATGGGATTTTTCACCATTATTTTACGAGAAATTTCGCCCATGGGAATTTGTTTACAGTGTACTCAGCTGTGCATGTTTGACAACCATTTAGAAATGGGAGCCTCTTAATTTCAATGCTGCACAAATCTTAAGTAAACAGTTATTGAACTGCACAATAACTGGAACTATACATTAATTTATTTACGAAGCAATTTCAAAACGCAATAACAATATACAATCTAAATACAATCGATATATCCAGATTTTTCACAATCTTCTTCTCTTCATAGTAAACTTTACGGTGGTTTGCGGTTCATTTCAATTTTTTTTACAATTCTTTCTCCGAGATTGTAGTGTCATCGGCCCCTTTTCTTTTTATTATTATTATTTCCTCCACTCGGATTGGATCTTCGAGTAAAGATGAGCCGAGTCTTTCCCTTGTCTCTTTTATGTCTCTTTATTGTGTGATTACAGGGACGGACGGCAACACAGACATTGAAATCTAAACAGGTTCAACTGGTCTTTCTTGGTTACCTCACAAAATTTACAGTCCCTTCGGTATTAGTGGTAGAGTAGCTAAGTGTATTAACTGCAACCGAATCTACGCAGTGAAAAATTTTGTGTATTTTTAACACACGTATGTGTCCCAGGAGGTCCACTCGCAATTTATGTTAAATATTAATACAAAAAATGTATCAAATCAATACAAAAATGTTAAATTTACACTGAAAATCTGTGAATTCCAGAATTTGATATGTTGTTTTCAACACAAACTCTGAGTGGACCTCTTGTGATACAAAATTTTTCGCTGTGTAAATGATGAAAAATAATCCTCGAATATCTTATTTTGGAAGACATTTTGACGGCGGGTTGACTTTCAATTTTAATATCAAGGACCCTTGGTGTTCCAACCATTTTTTGGAGATAGATTGAGTATTCTCGATTATCGAAATACATTTGCTAGTTGATACAATGCTTCTAAAAACCGGCATTCACGGGAGATGAATACAAGTACTTATAAAATTTTTATCGCATTCTTTCAATCACGGTTACATTCAGTGAAATCTGAATGTTAAAACTATAACTTATAATTTGATTGGATTCAACATTCCTTTAACAAAAATTTTGATCTCGGAAAGTCCCTTCATCAAGCGGGTGTACCATGGACCAGAAAGAACTGTCAACAAATTTGAGGATATGTATTACTAAAAAAGACAAGGCTGAATCCAGAAAGCATACACTGCACCCAGAAAAATGTTATACCTGGATTTATTTGATTCAACGAAAATTTGTTTGAATCAACTAAAATTTATTTGACTCAACTACAATGTCTATTTATATATGAACCTACTAGAGTTTTAGTTGGATCAGATAAACAATTTATTTCATCCGAATAAATTTTTATTCATTTCAAATAAAATTTACTTGAATCAAATAAAATTTTATTGGATACAATTAAATCTCTAGTAGGTTCATATTCAAGTGAACCATTTCTCTGGGTGTGTAAAAAGAAAGTCTTAAATTCAGCTCATTTCATGCCTGAATCTATGATGCAAACAAATTAAGCCGAAAAAACAATCGCCGACACAATGGAAAAAGCATTGTCTGAAATTAAGATGCAAAAAGATTGAGACTTTCTTTTTACAGTGTGGGAATTAAATAAATATATTTCGTCTTTCCCAATAACGCCCTTTCGACCCCAAAAAAACGGAAGAAACAAAGTCAAACCTCGGTCAACTCATGAATCTTCATCAATCCTCGACAATGGGACGAAGATAAGAGGCTAACTCGATCAAAAAGCCTCGGAAGTCGTAAAATTAGAAATGTTATATTTTGAAACATACAAACGTGATTTTATCTATAAAACATGAAAGATATTCAAGAATTCTGTTAAAAAATCAAATGATACATTCTGAAATAACATGATTTTCTAGAAAAAAAGGATATGTCTAATTATATTCCAGTCTACACAAGTTTTTTTCTACATTCTCTTACGTAATAGATCGAATATAACCTATAAATATCACTCGTAGAAGAAATTTTTTCCATCTACCCAAAATTGAATCCCAAACCCAAGTAAAAAACTACTTTGACAATCGATCTTCGTTAAATTCGTCCACCGAACAAAGCAAAACAATCATCAATTTCCCTCACAGATATCTCTTCATCGACTACGTAAAACTCATCATGAAAAAAAACACAACGAGACAATCTAGGCGCTGAAATCAACGCTTGTCCAAAGATAAATATAAAAAGAACTGGAATTTTTTGGCACGGGAAAAGAATCGCGATGACGATATTTCTTCTCCTTCTACATTCCTCATACGTACAGGTTTCATCTATAGATTAATCGTCTGAGAATGACTACATTGCTACCACCGCAGCTCTATTGAATCTACCACTTCCGGATATACGGATGCGTGTATATATTACATATATGCAGATATAATAAAAAGTAGGACGCCTGTTTCGGGTATACGACGATAATGTCTCCTCCTTTTCCCTAAAGTCATTTTGACTTGGTACAAGTCAGTCGTTGTCGACGACAACGACGAGCACGGTTGACCCAATCGGGAGAAGGCGGATTATACTCTACACACGTAACAGCATAGCAGCGCCAAGAAGTAGAGACTAACAACAACAACAACAACAAGAGCGAAACGAGAAGAGCAGAACTCTGCGGATCCGGGTGTTGTGGTGTGGTTAAGTGTAACCCCACCTCATCGGTTGGACGAATTCTTCTCTTTCTCTTCTCTGGAGAACACAACTTGTAGGGACGACTGCCCGAATATATTTTTTTCATGTATCCTCTTGATGATAGTGAAATGCTGTTTATGCTCTTCGAAGGATGATCGTTCAATTGAATTTCGTATATTCGATAACGCAGTACGTAACGGTGTTTCGATCGAATCAATAATCACAAACAATGTTGTGGTTTTAGAGTGAAATTGTAGGAACGTTTATACAGGAATTTCCAGCTTCTTTTCACAACTGAAAACCGTTGGAGTGCTCCAAAACCGACCAAAGAAAAGGGAAAAATGTTTTCAACGAATCAATACTGGACGTATCCCTTTTATTTTTCAAGCACTGTTATGTAGCACAAATTTTTCAAAGTGACCTTGCTATGTCTCCTAGAAATTCAGATTCAAAGGATCATGAAAAGTACATGGTAATGGCCACGTACTGTCAGTTTATACCAAACAATGAAGCGCCACAGCATCATTACTGTCCCTAGGGCCGAAATCGTGGCTGAATCGTGGAGTGTGTATCTCATCGTCCAAACGGAACAGCTTAGAAACAAGAATTAACGGCTCAAGTGAGCAAATTTGCAGAATAGGAAAGTAGTTTTTGAAATGACTGGAGTTACAGTAAGAAAGTTCATAGTTAGAAATTTCTGATTGAACTTCCAATTACATGTAATAGAAGCAAAAGTTATTCACCCAACTGAAAAATTTATTGAAATTTTAGTTACGAAAATATATATTGATGTATGATATAATATAGCAGAAATCTTAAATTCAGTTGCGTGTAAATGAATTCTCATTTCGATTACCAAGAATTGCAAATTTCATTTACAGATATACATGAAAAACATATTAAATTTAAAGACATTTCTAACAGTGTTGATATAGCTGAGTCAAAAAGTGTGTCCAAACCATGTGAATTTTAATGTCACCGTAAAAAGCAAGTCGCTTTATGCAAAAGCTATATAAAACATAAAGTTCATACAATTTTCATTCACTTTTTTTGAAACTCCAAATCAAATTTGCATAGAAACTGTGTAACAGCCTGAGCAAGCGTTATATTAGTCCTCGCAAGGCTCTTACAAGCTTCCCGCTAGTCACTAGACTCTTTTTAGCATTTGGCCTGAGGCTTAGAGAGTTTCATGAATGGCGTTGCTGGGGAGGAAGTCTTATAAAATCATTGTTCACACAAAGGAATTCGCAAATTCCCGCATAAGAAGTTCATGGCGTTATTCTTCACGGAAAGCTAGCAGGTAAATGCCTTCACAAAATCTGGATGAACCCTCGCTGAAAAAAAACTAGGGAAGTCAACCACGCGGCGAGGTTGAATACGGCGAACCTCACCACGTGGTTCAATCAACTGGATATCCATTGAAATGATGGAATATGAATTCATTTCAATCTATATTCAGTTGACTCAACCACACGGTGAGGTTCGCCGTATTCAACCTCGCGCGGGGTTGGTCCCGCTACTTCTTCACGGAGAGAAAAAATTGGCTGACGCAGCAAATCGAGGTATTATATATAGAATAGCAAAATTTTTTGCTGACCTAGCTAAAAATTTGCTATAACAGCAATCGTGTTAGCTACGACAGGAATTTTTTAGCTGTGGCAGCAAAAAATGTTTGCTCCGCCAGCAAATTTTCAGTATTATATATAGAATAGCAAACAAATTTTGCTGCCACAGCTAATAAGATTGCTGGAACAGAAAATAGTTTGCTGTCACAGCAACAAATTTGCTGCCCTGGCAAAAGGAACCCAGTAAAAGTAGATTTCGCTGCCACAGCGAATTCCTTTTTCTCCGTGTTTTTTTCAGTGCTCTCGGAGAGAAATATATGTGGAGAAATTACCATTTTATTCGTAAACTAGCACTATTCAGAAAAATCAGACAATAACTTATAACATAACTTTTAATCATTGCCAGCTGTAAAAATCGAGATTAATTTGGATTTTTAGGAATGATTAGGCGTTATGTTATAAGTTATTGTCTGATTTTTCCGAATAGTTCCAGTTTAAGAATAAAATGGTAATCTTTCCAAATGAATTTCAAAACTAATTCAAAACCAACTAGTAATTCTGTAAATACATCTATGTTCTCATTTTTATGAATATAATAAGATGGTGGAGTTTGGATGTGCGAATTTCTGAATACTATGTAAGAATCATATGCGATAAAACAGTTCCTCTTCCAAAAATTTCATTTCGAATATTAGATATACGGGGGAAATAAATGAGTATGAAAATTGCATCAGATGCAAAATCAGTAACGACCAGTGAAATATGACGAGCATAGAGATAATACAATTTGTAATTAATCCACACATAACCGCCACATAACTCAACCTCAGAACTCTGGAAACATTAAAATTGCACTCCACAACGACTGGATGATTGTGAAAAAATATTTTATGACATAATTAAAGTGGTTATGGAGATCATACACGATCGTCATAACCAATGCGCGAATCAATATACTTGTCAATACATTACCGTCATCATTTTTTTAATCACTCGATATTTTAATGAAAAAGGAAAACAAGCAGATTTTGAATCAGAAATCTCATTGGAGATTTCACATATCGTGTTCGTCAAAACCGCAAACTCAATGTAAATGATTTGTATGCGTACGTCAGATACACGATAGCTAACTCTCTATCCTAAAAGAAAAGGTAACATAATCGAGTTGGGATTTGTATCTCTCGTCTCGCGTTAGGAGTACATCAAGATATCGATATTATATTTGAGTTTGCAGGAGTGAGCGTATGTTTGTTGCGTCATCGTGTATGTGATCGTCATAAGTATTTTATTACTTACATTTTGCCGGTAATATCGTATATTACTTGCCACCGCGTATCATCACGGAAAAAAAACTCCCTATTTATTAACCTGATCTTACACCTGTTTGTACTTTCCAGTCACTTTTATAACACGTGTACGCATGTTGTAACAAGATAATCGTGGTCACTTCTGGGCGAATCAAATTTCGTATTTGCAAAAACAAAATCAACTGTTGAAGTGGCGTTAAGGTTTTTAGTAACAAAAAAACGATTCTTCGGTTTAGTGATCAATTTTGGAGATCAAGTAGGAAGTGTATTATTGATTGATTTTCTGTGAATTCATCTGGAATTTATCTATCAACTACACGGAGAAAAAGGTATCTTAAAAAGTACCATAATTTATGGATTTTTGGCGCTGGTCTGACCCGAGTCTCAATATTTACCTGAACAAACCTCTAAAAGTACCATAATGGCTGGGACTTTAATAAGGAAGGTACCATACTTATTCTAGAAAGTCCAAGAAATTATGGTACTTTTAGATATTCGTGCAAGTAAATATTCCAACTCGGGTCAGACCAGCGCTGAAAATCCATAAATTATGATAATTTTCAGGATATCTGTTTTCTCAGTGTACCTAATTTTGAATTTTAAACTTAGTACGCAGAATCTCACGAAAGAAACCTCAATGCAATATGAAAATGACAAAATATCACTCACTTCTACTTCATACATATTCCTTTTTCTTTCTCAAGTATTGCATTTTATTGCAATTACAACCGTCTGTTATAATTAAATTCCCTTTCCCTCTTGCACGTTCCACAACCTGCTCTATACTTTTATAATAAACTTTTTCAATTTCTCGTTTCTATGTTTCATTTACGTAAATTTTCATGCAATTTTAATCATAATTATTCGATCTGTCAACTGCAAGAAACTCGTAGCTCGTTCCTTTTCAACTCATCCAATTCCGCTGATTCCTAAACAACTGGTAATAACATTCATGGAGTGAAAGGAGTATCTTCTGATGTGAATTTTATTACAATCCGTATCAAAGTTGTAACAAATGTTGTGGACTGATTAAGATATAAATAAGAATATTATCGATGTTACACGGAAAAGAATGATATTGTTGATATTTGGATAGCTGAAAATTAACTACGATAGCTATTTTTTGGCTGTAGCGACACAAGTTATTGCTGTAGTAGCTAGAATTCAATTGTTAATAGTCCATTCAAAAAGTCCGTAGGATGACACATAGATGGCGTAACTAGAAGTTTTTCCATATGATTTTTATTTAATACTAACCTTCACCCAGGAAACGATATGCTTGAAGTAAACGAGTGATTCTTACTATAGCTCCAAATATCATTACAGTTGTTTCGAGTATTATTCTACGAATATATTTCGTATTATTACGAATATAATTCATATATTAAGCTCGGATTGAAGAGTTCTTATGCTTGAATCAAGTATACTCTATGTTTGAATCCAGTGTAATTATTCTTGCAATAAGTGTAATTATCCTCATAATGAGCGTATTACGCATGTATCAAACAGAATAATACTCGAAATAACTGTAATGATATTTGGAGCGATACACTGTAAAAAAATTTCACCGGAAAATTCCAGTACATGTACTGGAAGTCATTAACCTGTACATGTACCGGAAAATTTCAGCACATTTGTACTGCAAAAATTCAGTGCAAACGTTATGGAATTCCCGCATCAAAACTGGAAATTTTCTGAGCCTCGGTACTGGAATTTTTCAGTACACGAGCTGGACTTTTCCAGGACATGTACTGGAAAATCAATGCTGAAAATATCCATGAAAATTGAAAAAAAATTGCTCACGCAAAGTGATTTTGCAGGGTCCTTGTGTTCCAAGATGATTGAGAAACTTTTGATCGTTCATTTGGATGGACAGAAACTCATGTCTACCTAACAGGGTTTGAACCCACACTTTTCTACCTGCCTACCAACTGAAACCTAAGACCTAACCGATGAGCTATAGCGCGACATGTTGGAAGGCCAGCTTGGGTTACTACATATGCTTCATATCTAGAACACAAGAGGATAAGTCTTGGAAAAACCTCATATATCAATTTCATTGGCTACAATTACAATTATTATTCAAAATCTCAATCAGGAAATTTTTAATATAAAGACTTGAAATTTTTCCTGCCAGAAATGACGAAGTCCAATAGAAGTGGAAAATTTCAGTGCAACAGTGATTAAATTTCGTTGCATAGCAACTGGAAAATTCCATCACACGACCTGAAAATTGCAGTTCAAAACCTGTATAATTCAATTGCATAGTAACTGGAAAATTCCATCACAAAACCTGAGAATTGCAGTTAAAAACCTGTATAATTCCAGTATACCAACGATTAGGTTTTTTTTTCTAAATTCCAAATTCTTTCTCAAGTCCTTTTTGAGGGAATATTTTTTTTTGGTGCACAAGAACTATAAAATTGTAGTACGAGCCGGTAAAATTTTCGCGAAATCATGGCAAAATTTCAGTACATCATCTCAAACTTGAAAATTCCAGTACAATGACTGAATTTTCAGTTATGCTTGGTAAATTTTCAGTAACGTAACAACAAAATCTCTGTACATGTACTGGAATATCCATATTCCAGTACTAGCACTGGAAATTTCCAGTCCAGTTGCACAGTAAATTTCCAGTTTTTTTTTACAGTGTAGAAAGAATCACTTACTTTATTTCAAGCATACCGTTTTCTGGGTGTTCGAACGATACCCTGAGAACCCGATTTCTTAGATTTAAAGAAAATTTCTTTGCCCTCATTCTAATAAATCTTGTTTTCAATGGAAAAAATAGTTCATTCCAATGAGAGAATTTTTCATTGAATTGAAATTATATTCTTCGAATTCAAGAAGAATTATATTTCTGTCTTAATTTGAAAATTTTTTGTTTCAATCTGATGGAGAATTTTTCCATTGAAAAAAATATTTATTAGAATGAGGGCAAACAAAATTTCCTTCCAATCTAAAAAACTGGGTTCTCAGTTTACGTGTGTAACTTTGATAACAATCTGACTATTGATTCGTGAGCTATAGCATTTTATGTGGAGCAACTTTTGTTATTGAAAAAAAATGGGGAAAAATGAATTTCGATTTTTGATACAGCATTGCTTTTTGATGAAGAGAAATACCGTGGAAACCAAACAATGGCTTGATAAACATTATCCGGACTCTGCTCCATCGAGACAAATGCCCCGAGTGGAAGTTCCTATCCGGTAAGCCCTAAAGTGGTCCGGACCGGATCCGGCTGTGGAATAGGATGCCCCATATGGGGCTTCATATCTAGGCCTGACCAGGTCTTTGTAGATAAAAACCTATCGGGGATTCCAGATCCAGTACCGATGAAGATAACCTGTTGATAGTTCTAATGAGGTTGACCCTATGAAAATCTATCTGGCCCTGATCCGTTTTCCTGATTGGGACCAGATGCGGATAATTTGAATCACGTTCGAATGTGGCTGACCTAATCCGCGCCCTGATAAGCAAAACCTCATTCAGTCTTATCCGGATCTGATCAGTCCTTCTGATTAGAGCCGGATGCAGATAATTTTAATCAGGTGCGGATATGACTAACCTGATCCGTGTCCTAATAATAAAAGCCTTATTCAACCTTATTTACCCTTGATCAGTTCACCAGACGAGGCACAGATTAGGAAAACCATGATCCAATCCGGAATTCGGAAATTTTTAGAATCTCATCAGACTAAAATTAGTTTTTCTGACGAGAGTCAGATCCAGATAATGTTAATATACTCATGTCCAGATGTGACTAATCTAATCTCCGCCCTAATGAGAAAACTCAGAATGAATGCAAGTAAATTTTTTCGAAATGCCCTTAGAATAATACAAATTTCAATCCTCCACTGATAAACTCCGAGATACTATCAAATTTTTGATACGACACTGAATGATTGAGGTTTCTCGCGAGTGCTGGTTGTATCTATTCGTTAATATATGTACCTCACTCAACTATTCATCTGCAGCGTGCGAATTGCGATAATGTATTATACGATAAATATGGTTTGAGTTAGGAGATGAGGAATAAAAATATTGATTAGATTGTTCAAAAACTATGTTACACGTTAAGTGAATAATAATTGTACTTTGATGTTGAAATGTAAGTGGACTTGGACTATTGCGATATTCACGTACAAAATGTCAATTTGTAATCATTATCAACAATTAAATTTGTTAATGATCTTTTTATTAAAAATTCAATCAGGGGGTTGAAATCAAGCGGATGAAATCAAGCGTTACACATTAGATCTGGGTCCAATCCGATTACACATATCCATACCGGATCTGGCTTAGGGCAAATCGGATCGGTACCGGATTCGCACTTCTGCTCGCGTGGTAGAGAAGTGGATTGCTGAATTTGAACGTGATCGTACCAGCACAAATGATGCAGAGCGCAGTGGACGCCCAGATGAGCCTGTTATTCCAGAAAACATGAAAAAATCCACAAATAGGTTATGAACGATCGCAAATTGAAGCAGCACGAGCTAACTAGCACATTGTGAAGATATCAGACGGTAGTGTTTTTATCATTTTACACGAACATTTGGGTAGGCGAAAGCTCTGTGCAAAGTGGGCGCCGCGTGAGCTCACAGTCGACCAAAAACAACATCGAATTGATGCTTCAGAGGAGTGTTTGACGCTGTTGAACCGCCATAAAATCGAATTATATCGTCGATATGTGACAAAGGATGGAACATGGCTTAACTATTACACACCAGAATCCAAAAGACAGTCATCTGAGTGGACAGCAGTCGACGAATCGAATCCAAAGTGAGCAAAGACGCAACTGTCAGCCGATAAGGTTGCGGCGTCTGTATTTTGGGATGCGAAGGGAATAATATTCATGGACTATCTCCAAAAAGGAACCACCATCAACAGCGACTATTACTGTGCACTTTTGAATTGATTGAAGGCTGAAATCGCAAAGAGATGGCCACATTTGCGAGAGAAAAAAGTGTTGTCTCGCCAAGATAATGCACCGTATCACATATCGATGAAAAAGATGGTAACATAGAATGAATTGGCCTTCAAATTGCTTACCCACCCACCGTATCCTCCAAATTAACCCCCCAGCGATTAGTTCCTGTTTTCAGATCTCAAGAGAATGCTTGCTGGAAAGAAATGTTAGTCCAATGATGAAGTGATCGCTGAAACTGAGGCCTATTTTGAAGAGAAAGAGAAACTATAAAAGTGGTATCGAAAAGTTGGAAAATCGCTATACTTGTTTTATCGCCCTCGAAAGCAACTACCCAGGTAAAAATTGAGCATGGGCGCTAGGTTGCCGCAAGGCTCACCAAGATGGGCCTAGGCATGGCGCAACTCTGAAATGATAACATCATTTCAGCCTCAGCCCATTTGTTTCCACAATCAAGACCCAACACTGGAAACAGGGTTGTGATAGCATATGCCGTCAATGGCAGACCATACAAAAATTTGTTCGCCAAGGATGAGCCAACGCTGTAGCAATCTTGCGGCAGGGTTGCGCCCATCTCATGCCAATGGTCACTTTTATTTTTTATTGTAATTGAAAATAAAATAAAAAATCCATTCTATCATTTCGATTGAACGAAATGAATGTCGGAGAATTTCAACATGTAATTTTTCTGATTAGTTTAAACTGATGAATGACCTAAATCCGGTGGTCCTGGCGTAGAAGTAGGCGGGTCTGGAAACAGATGAAGAATTATTTCTGTCATGGAATCTTCAAAGGAGACTTATATATTGATTGAATGCTTGGTTCGCCACTCGCAGGAAACAAGCATCACTCTGGTGAGAGTTATCGTAATTTGCTGTTTGAGAAGGAAGTTTCACTCTTAGCCAAGCTATTACTCAAGTCGAGTCAAGCTAACGCCTAAACTGAGCGAGGCCATCGCCCAAGCTGAGCCAAGCTATTGCCCAAGCTGGACCAAGCTACGACCCATGCTTGGTGCAACATGAGAATCCATTGTCATTCAGAGTTGCCTAATGCTTGGAGCAGTGTCTCGCCAAGCCCTAGAGAGCCTCTGTTGAAAGCATGCGTTTTCCTTCAAGCAATATTGGTTGAAGGATGGGCCAAGCGTGGCGCAGCCAATGATCAATGATGGATCAACGAAGTCGATTCATGACTTCCCATATTGGTACAATGTTTAGACCATTGTCAACCATCCGTGTCCCTACATAGATTGCCCAGCTTTGGCTGGCAGCCTTGCGTCTAGCTATATTCCGTCGTCAGCATTGGCGGAGCCTGAAGATTTTTATATGGGTATGTTGAATAATAAAATCGAGTTTTGTCAAACTTTTGTTTCTTTCTTACTTATCCTACGGACATATTGAATGAGCTGGTACAGCAATATCTATCGCTATCCAAACATCAAATACATGAATTAACTACCACAGTCATTTTTTCAGCCACCACAGTGAATAACAAAAAACTAACTCACTTGTTGCTTATTTGAATGTTGCAGACTAGGCGTTGAGCGATAATTGAACCAATTTTTTTTTATTGCGAAATAAATGATGTTTAGTTACAAAATAATTACGCCTTCAGAAACATTGAAGAAAATAATGAATAAAAGTTGAATAAAGCAAGATCTATAGGATTTCTGGAAATTTGAGAAAATTAACAAATCACTCGAAAAATTCCGGGTAGCTCGGAGAACTTCGAGTAGCGGAAGGTACTCGAATCGACTCGAAAATATTTGAGAATTTCGAGTACTCGCACATATCTACGCCCAAAAAATCATATTCTAAAAATTACACAGTAAAAAAAATTCCGTTATCGTGTAAAAAAGAAGTACGTGTCAAAATTCAAGTGTTGAATATTTAACACTTTTGTGTGTTCATTTAACACACTGATCAAATGCTGTTCGATCGATTCATTTTCAACACATTAAAATGTTATTCGAGTTCAAATGAACACTTTATAAGTGTCACTCTGGAATCAACACACATTGAGTGTGAAGAAAAATGGTTAACATTCGCTTGTGTGTTGAATTTGACGAAAAATTTTTTACTGTGTGGAATCTACTCTATAATATGAGCCTAGTACATGTTCCTCTTGATATCAGTGGTAATTCTTCTAACGTTCATAGGAACTCTCACATCAATCCTCTAAAACTCAGAGGAATATGTACTAGCCTCATATTTTAGAGGAATATTCTTTATTCTAGTATACGATTTTTTCAGTGTACAAATCACTGACTTTATTAATTAAGAATACATATTAACCTCAAACTGATCGGAGATTTGAATTTCTGATTCCAATGAGGCAGTATAAGAGCGTTCTGATTTCAATGATAGCAAACGTCCAAGTCAGAATATATGTCCTACGTGCAGAGAAAAGTTACCTAAAAAATTACTACACTTCACAGTAAAATAGGGACAAAATCACATTTTGGGGTCATGTATTATATGTTGTCATTAAAATTACTATACTTTCTAGTAAAGAGTGATGGAATTCTGTTATCTATTGATAGAAAGTATAGTAATTTGAATGACATTATAATACATAACTCCAAAATGTGATTTTATCCCTATTTTACTATAAAGTGTCATAATTTTTTAGGTAACTTTTCTCTGCGTGTAGGTAAGAAGATTTATCTGGTAAAATTTCTCCTGCGTACGAACATCATTCAACATTTTCCAATCACAAATAATAGAAATAACGATTTCCCTCTTTCCCATCCATCTCGAAGACTTGGTTACTCTGAAACAATATGAATTATTTTTCCATGTAAGAAGTTGCTTCACTGTTGTCCAAGTCATGCAGCTACATAAATTTACGTAGAAGACAGGAATATCGCTTACCGAACAATTTGAACTACTCAATGTATCTCTATGGGCATATCCTTGTCTCCTGGAGGACGGAACACGATGCTGACGAACGACGAGAACGACGACACATATCTATATACACGTCCGCAGAAGAAAAATAAGACTCGCTTTACTAGCAAATCGTGAAAGGTGCGTATATATAGATATATAAAATTCTCAAACACACCCGTAAAGTTCGTGCTTGCATGGACAGAAGACGTATGTACTATTACTCTTCAAGGGTGCCACCTGTGCTTGCTTATACCTATGTATATATATATATATTTATATATGACGGTCAAAGACCTGGAAGCCTCCTTCCTTTTCCAGGCTACATATAGGTATGTCCGCCTCCTTCACTCCTTACTCCACACAAGAAACAAACTTATACGTATACATGGAAGTACATTAATGTATAGCATGTACCAAGTGGAAATACTGAGAAGAATCTTATCTGTTACGTATACCTGTAGTGGTGTTGAGATCTTGAGAAATCTTTGTTTCGACGCACGATATGATTTATTATAAACTATTATTCATATGACGTGACATGACGTGGTTCATTTATATAAATGACATCCAAATATCATACCCCGATAAATGAGTTATTCGTGAGAGTCAGAAAACTATTTGGCTTGCACAATGTTTGTTTCTCATTACATAGTATAAAAATTCATGAAATGGCAGAAATTTCTAGACTTCCAGAGATAAGGAATCAATTATCGGACACGTGGTTTTACTTGCGTTGGAATTTTCAACGATTGTCCATATCTATACACGGAGGAAAATGTGTATGGTAGAATCAGCAATATAAGAATTGTCAACATTTTATTGCTGGTTATGCAATAAGTTGTTATTAGTACAACAACAGCAGATTGTTCCGTTAACAAGAATTGTATTGCTGAAAATCACAGGTTAAAATGACAATATGAGTTGCCATTCCAACTCACAATAAACATTGTTGATTTGACAAAACAATATCAAGCAGCGAAAACAATAAGTATCACAGAATTAACAAAAAAAATTGTCGTAACAAAATCCATTTACTGTCAAAACAGCTATATATTCTGAACGTATAAAGTGGTATAATTATTCTCGTGAGAAATTATTTTGATCCACTTCAGGAGACGGTTCAAAATAATATCCAAGTGATATACCAGTACATTCTTCTACAAACCCTCACGGAAAAAAAAGTCCTGTGTAAATTTTACATTGGCTGCTGTGAATTCAACAAAACTGCTCACATGAATGCAATTGGAGTAAAATTTACTTTGGAACCAATGTTATATTTACATTGTTACCAAAATAAATGAGATGAAACTGGAACTGGCAGCCGTAGAGCCAGCAGCCGCTTTTCATAACTCTTTATACACAATTTTTATTAAGGATTTGAGGATCTGAAACGTTTGGTAGAATGCTACTCAATCGATTTCTGGTATAAACAAAGCTCCAATAACTTGGATTCAAAAGTTAAAACAATCGACTGCTAACTTCACGCCTGCTAGTTTCAGCTTTATGTAAATGAGAGAAGTGTTGCTGTGAATTACCTTTAATAACATTGTAAGTCCAATAGGATTGTGTAGTGAATTTTACATGAAATTCACACTGACTCGTTACCTGACTTTCCATGTAATTTTTATATGGGGATTTTTTTCCGTGCTTCTTCGATGAAGTTCTTCTTGAATTCACAAACATAAAGATCAATCCCAATTTCTGATTGATTAACAAACCTTACATGAGTTTAACAAACAAATTTGACGAGTTTCATTCGTTTCTGAAAAAATTCCTGTGGTTCAAATCCTAATTCATTCCCGGGTCGGAAAATTTGGACGGTTTTTGTTCTCTTGTTTCATTTTTAGACTGATTTTGTCCCGATGGTTGATTAATGCGGACAAAAACCGTAATTTTTCAAGATTTTAGTCTGAATCTGTCCTTAATCACTTTTACTCGCCTTAGGAAAATTTCAGACTAAAATCTTGAAAAAGTACTGTTTTTGTCCGCAATAATCAACCATCAAGACAACATCGGTCTAAAAATGAAATAAGAGGACAAAAACCATCCAAATTTTTCAACTCGGGAATTTATTCAAAGTTCGAACAAAGTCGAGGATTACCATAAATGGCAATTCAAGTATTCGGTTGTCATCTTGGAGATCTGCTGATGTGATGAATGCTTTGTTTGCCACTCGGAAGACCCGGGTTCGAATCTCGCTAAGGCAACTTTCGAACATTGGAATTTACAATCGCTTTTTCTTCACATATGAATCAAACCCCATCGTAATAGAATGTTTGTAGAGATAAATTCGGATGAGAAATTTTTTTTCTCAGTCAAAAAGTAATATTTTTTAAATAGGTAAATATAAATTATTGATATAACCACATGATATTGCAAAATTGAGTATTTGAATTGTTAATGATGTTGACAATATAATATTGTTGCCAGTTCAGCAATAGTGGCGGTCATATTGTTTCGATATTCATTGTGGGTTGATATATAACAATATTTTATTGTCAATTTAGCAATATTAATTAGCACATATTATTTAGCATTGTAAAACAGATTGCACACGAATGGTTTTTGTGCAAAGATATTGTAAACTCAACGGTTGTACTGTGACAAATGTCTGCACGAATTTTTATGTTTTTTTCCAAATAAATTCGATGTACTAGATCGTTCTCTTAAGGTATTGAAATAATCTGAAAATTCCACGCTTCTTCTTATTTCTTTGTCCTTCATGTTCAATTACTTGCTACAGATTTCTGGATTCTTGTGATCTTTTTTGTGTCAAAGTCTACTAAAATTGATCATTTTCTAGAGTATCGCAGGAAAAATCTCATTTATTTTGCACTTGATGGATTTAATATCATAGAAAGGAATCATTTTCAACCGGTTTTGAAGGCAAGGTGAGCGAGTGTTACATAAAATATTCTACATTTATCATCAATCCGATATACGAAAATCATTTTAGATTATAATATTTATGATTATTGATGGACAATTTAAGATTTTCAAAGTACTTTCATCTTCCCGCATAAGATAGTTGATATTCCGTACATTAAAAAACATTTTATCGTAATGTGAAATGTTTGATTTACGCCGATTATCTCATATTGAATTTATAATTCTTGAAGTAAATGCTTATATTCAGAAGAGGAATAATTTCAATCGTAAAAGAGGTTTTAAAAAGAATCGGAACCTTCCACAATCTTTCGAAAAATTGCATAAAAATTAAGATTTTTCTGTACTGTACAAAAGTACTGCATGGATTATTTGAATGATACTTCGATCGATCGAGAAATTGGAATACAATAATTTAGATATATATCAAAAAAATATTATATAGATCGTAGGGTTGAATCATAACAGCAGTAACAGCTCTTACCTATCTTCGATTTATGCTCCAAGAGATATTTATAATACACCTGCATCTACAAGTAAACTCCAGTCCACTTTTGTATGTCGTAGATTTCATTCATGAAACACTGTTACAATCAGAACGCGTATGCAAGTATATTTTAACACCGTAACTCACTGTAACGCCACTTGTATATAATGAAAACACGATCCGATATATATCTCTGCTAAATGTAACCGCGGGTGCGTGGAACGAGTTTGGACTTTTACACGGCACCAAGAAGATATAGCATGAAAAGAGAAAAAAAGGG
Organism: Gonatopus flavifemur; assembly: GCA_018340375.1. Taxonomy (NCBI): domain Eukaryota; kingdom Metazoa; phylum Arthropoda; class Insecta; order Hymenoptera; family Dryinidae; genus Gonatopus; species Gonatopus flavifemur. Next base: position 1,169,767 of record JAFFJZ010000023.1, read on the forward strand.
ATTATTGAATCGAATCGAAAAAGTAGGTCGAAGTCCGTTCATCGGTTATAATATAAAGGATGATGAATCCGGGTGCAAGGAGAAAAGGACATCCTCTCATTCAATTATACGTTCTCATCGATAGAGCGCGTAGTGAACTGAATAATAAAGTCTGTTCAATTATTAACAATAATATAATTAAACAAGAATAGAAATTTCTTCAACGTCTCGAATAAGAAAGAAAAAATTGGGTAACTGGAAATTGACAAAGTCAATTGACATATCCGATTTTGTACAATTGACCATGACTCACCATACGACAATGACGAAGAAAGTTTTTCACACCCACGAGTTCACCTACACCTACACCTGTGTTGTGTACGCGATATAAAGTTAATGTGTGTTGAATAACGCCAGAAAAAGTCCCGGAAGAACATTGTAATTTTCTTGGAATGACTATTCACTCTTCCAGGAGATAAAATACTACACTGAGAAAAATTTTCTTGTACAATTTCCCATCATTGCTGGTAAATTTAGGATATAACCTGAGAACTACAAAATGCACTGTCAAATACGGTGAAATGAACTGTTATCCTATTAACATCTACGACTAAAGCGAGTGAAGATAGCTAGAATGATTGCAAAGTTCACACATAATCGACAGCGTGTTTCGTCATTTTCAGAGTATATCCCAAATATACCAGCGATGATGGGAAATTGTACAAGGAGATTTTTTCTCAGTGTACAACAACTACAGGACGGAGGCAAGATTGCACTCTTCAAAAGTGAGATTTCACTCTTGAGGAGTGACATTTTTTACTCTTCTGGAGTTGAAGCATTCTCAGCGATGAGATTTAGATGTAATTTTTAATTCATGGATTTATAGAGTCTTTCAAAATCGTCCGAGATTCGGAAATTTCCACAATGAATTGATGATCAGCGACTTTGAAAACTGTCAGTGAGAAATACAAAGAACTTCAGTTAATTTTGTAATTTGTGTTTGCGAAGAGAATTTTTTTATTTGTTGGAGAAATATATTTCAATAAAAAGTGTACATTTCAACCGTTCTGAAACCAACATTTTTTCAATGATTTATTCTACAAATTGAACAAAAATCTTTTGGCTTTTAGATTTCATTTCCCTGTCTATCGTGACAAGAGACTCTCAAATATAAGGAATCGTCAAAAAGACTGATATTACGAAATAAAAATTATTCATATACGTATATATCTTCTCAGCTAATACCTTATTATGTAGATTATACGCCTTAGAATAAGAAAAATCAAAAATTTTGATACACTTTTCCATATTTCATTTACATAATAACTCTAGTTAGAATCCCATAATCAATTTACTTCTGCGTACAGTTCTTTGGATAGAAAAGATACGGTACTAGCTCGTAATAACGGTTTTGTAACAGGATAAGCCATCGGCATCTGAGAGTTGACTAGGATTTCAACTTACCGCGTCTTCGCGATGCCCCTGTTCTTCATTCACGTTATAAGAGAAAAATTGACTCGCACAACAAATAGCGATTGAAAGAAAATTTCAATATTCAAAGTTTAATTAAATCAAACGAAATACCACAATGTTGATCCCATATCTTATTCTGTTTTCGATTCTGAATAATCCTTGTTGCATATAATACGGCACTTGCATTGAGAATGCGGATCGCAATTCCATTATCTTCCTCGGAACAAATGTGCGACACACCAAAGGTCGGGTCCAGAAGGTATGCCTAACTGTGTACTTTTTTTGTTTTATTACTCCTTTTACCTCGGTATTCTTACACCGCTGTTCGTTGAAGAGAGAAAAAACTCAGGTACTTGTATAATTTGTACAATCGAGAGAAACACGACATCGATTTATAAAACTTTGTACGTTTGATAATTTGACTTCGAAAATATGTGTATGTAAAATAAACGTGTTCAATAAATTCAATTGTCTATTGTATGATCGAAAACACAATAAATCCAAATCGATAGAAGGTGAATAACGAGGACAGGGTGAATATATTACTCTGCATGGCAGGATATGTTATAAACGTGTAAAGAATGGTATTAGAATTACTGTTACTGATTGTGATAAACATCTATGTGGAGTGACAAATGTTCAAGTTCTCTGTGCGAATAGATAATTGATTTCAATATTCGTTTAATGAATTATCGGTCTATTAACGGATATCGTTTCTTGAGCATTGGAACAGTCAATCCGAAACCAAGGAGCTTTAACCGCGACTCAATAATTTCTCTTGTTTTTTGTGGAGTTAAAGTGGAGTTCATGTTATCATGAATTGAACTTCATATCGGAATTTTTAATTTTATAAAATCCAGCAAATTGAAGGTGATATCAAGAACGGAAGCGAGTTTTACTTTTTACCGTGTTGATATAGCCGCCTTCACGTGTGATTATGTCAATAAAATTCTTTCTCACAATATAATTCTCTCCCTTGATTCTGAATTTATTGAAAAAAATAACACCAAATTTTTATCAAGCATCCAGAAAAATGGAAACTCACAGGGATTTGGAATAATCGAATTTGATTTTGTAATCAAGTTGTATAAATTCTAAAATATATGTTATAAGAGTTTATTCCCTCAATTTGCATTCGAAAGGATATAAAAGCCTCAACGTGTATTACGCTTATTCCACCGTTTCTTCCCCGCATGTCATGTTACGACCTTTAACCCTCGATCTCCATTTGCTACTACCTTCGTTTTCCCGTCGTAATCTTGTTTCTTGTTTATATCCTCTACCAAGTTTTCTTCCACTGCGTTTTCTTTTTTTCCACCTCTCTGCTTCTGGATTTAATGTTTGTATGTTGGTTATCTCCTACAATTCTTCTTACATGAATTGAACTTATTCTTCCCATGTATGAAAGAATTAGACATAGCTAGGTCTGAACTAGATATAAATTGTGTTTAGAAATGAACATGGAGAACATACATTTTTGTATTTTCTATATACAATTTTTGTCTAGTTTAGATCCGTGTTGCCAGATTCTATTTGTTAAACTGCGGGTTCGCAAACCTTGGATTGCAGATTCTTAGAAGGAAGATAATTGAATTACTATAAAAAAAAAAAAAAAAAAACAGGAAATCTACCACTCCACATTCCGTTCTCTAAAATTGTTAGAGTGGTATTTCACTATTTAGCCAGCCAAAAGTGAGCCTGTCGGAATTTCGAGTGAAATTTCCACTTTTTTGAAGTGATAATCTAAGGTGTGAGGTTATAAACTCACAGCCACTCCAATTCCAGAGTGAATTTTTCAGTCTAAAAGAGTGGGAGTCCACTCGAAACGAGTGAAAATCCCACTCGAAGCGGACTGGCTCACTCTGAGACTCAATGGAGTGAAACGAGTGATTTTTCACTGTTCTACATTTTGAGAGCGCATGGTAAAATGCGGATATCAAAATATTCTAATACCAATTTCAAATCATTTTTTCAAGGGAATACTAGCGCCGGGACTTTAGTTAAATTTGGCCAATGTCCCAGCGCTAGTGTCTCCCTAAGTTGCTCTAAAATACCCGAGCCAACAGAAAATAACTATCGTTTGAGCGTTAATATTTCCTAAAAATGATGAATCGTTCAAATCAATTAATCTTCCGATCCTGAACCATTGTGAAAAGTTTCTGTTTATCATCAAGATAAAACGACTCACAGGAATTGGATTCCTAAGTAACATATCTTCAAAGTAATATTACATACTCGATCACAAGGACTCGTTTGTCAGATCGTTATTTGTCTTGAGACTTGATCCAACAGCCCTCCTAGTCATCCGTAATCACGTTATGATCTACATAAGACTTGCAGGCTAGAAACTGTTTCACGATCTTCAGGAGGATGTTAACAGGTACCATAACAGCACAACAAATGATGGTAACAGGGAATAATGAACGTCTCAATGTATTCACAAAGTTTATAAAATTGTCATTACTTGCATTAATTCAGATAACCATTTCTTTTCCGAGCCTGCGGTGGTTGATGGTGAATTGCGTTTTCTTCTTCGCAAGTGCGTTATCTTCTCCCTCAAAAATGACGAGAAAGTCCAAAGGATCAAAGGAAAGGAAAACTTATCGATTACTAAAAAGAATGTTGAGTGATACAGAAGTGGTTTCTTTGCATGAATATAATGAATTATAAGGACAAGAACTACGATATACTACAACCCTCTCTTCTCTTTTTCAAACTCGACACCAACATTCGTTATTTCAGTTGAAATCAGTGTTCGTGGTTACGCGTGGGCCAGACCTCGGCAGTGCACTTTGGCATGGCAATGGCGTGGCTGGGATACTTTGAGCGGATCGTGCGCGCGTGCACTTAAGCTCTTTCACTCTTTGGTGTGTGCAAGCTAACACGTGTGAATATGTGCATAATGTAGGTTCGAACGAGTCTTCTCTTCTCGCATCCGGGATCACGCATACTTCGATATCCGTATATATTATAGCTATGAAAGGCACATGTGCGTACGTACGCACCCATTTCAGGATGTATCGTTATTTCATTTTCACTTGCGTACATATTTATTATTTATTCATTACTTACACGCATCGAACACATTAATTTGAATATCGTTTTGTGCTCAATTATACTTGATTCAATCAGTTAATTGAACTTATCATTTGTGATATAATTGTAACCGAAAGACACGACTTCCGTTACCAATTATCAAAGTAGTTGTTATCGTGGTTTCGAACTACGTTCCACGATAATTGAGACGACGAAAATTCCATTGTTGTACGAAAGAAAAATTTAATTTACAAGGCATTTCATGTATCGTTGAAGTATAAACTTGTTACCGGGAACGATCTACATCTATTAACGACCAAACTGTTATGGTATTCGCCGCTCATGGGAGCTTTGAATTTTCCGGTCCAATAGAACTGGAACCATTTACTTCCGCGATATTATTGAGATCTGTTTTCTCTGCTTCTCGTCTCGGTTCAACGAATAACATAGAATACGCTTTTGTGTGGTTTGAACGATTTCTTCATGAATGAAATACGATCATAGTTCTGTTGCTGGTATGTTGTAAATAGGAGTTATACGTGATGTACGGGTTATTTTTAATGGGATACTGTACTTCAGGGACTGCGGATTCAACTTCGTCACTGAAGTTTATTAATCTATCAAGTAAATGCTTTATTGTTCTTTCTTAAACTTTGTCAAACTCAAATCAATTATGTTTAATCTCGCTTGCTTCATCATGTATTTTGACAAAATTTGCGCTGAAAATTTTTAAACAATTATTCAAAATTAGAGAAACTTTTCCCAAATTTTCAATACCACATCTTTCTACAAGGTGGACCAATGCTATAAAGTTCAGTAATCGAATTTTCTCACAGACCCCTCGTAGATTATGTGATAGTGATACATTCTACGAAGACCAATAAAAGTTCCTTATCCATGTTTGAAAAACTTCAAACAATAATGAGTTCATTCACTGACTGAAATTGAAAGAGTATGTGCTCTTGGATCAACCTATTTTCTCTAAAATAAATCATCGTATTTTCATCAAAAACAATTGTAAAAGTAGTTTATATTTGGAACATTTTAAATAATTTAACTATCTGAACTCCTGAATCCAGTCCACAACAACTAGCAGCAGTTAATGTACATAAAAATCGAGAGAAAACAGTTTTCTTTATCTGAACATTCCATGTATAATGGGAAGATAAAGAATCGAGGGATTATCTTCGATCTATCAGAGCAGGGAATACGATATAACAATTCAAAGAGTGCAGAAGAAGAAGATAAACCAAGATAAATACGGTTACGGCTCCCGATTTTCGGGGCCCACTTAAATTTTGCAATTTAACTCTAGAGAGACCCTCCGCTACGAACTGTATCCAGATCAATATCCGTATCTTATTATACAATCTAATTGCACTATTGAAACCTATTCAAGTATAATTTTCAAATATGCATGAAATTTTCATTCGACCAATAAATTAACCATATAATTCCATTGAATATTTCCGTTGAATTATTATAAAATTCCGATCAAACTTATGGAACTGAGATTAGCAGCTATGATTGAGCAGCCAAGCGGCAAACTTGTGGGAGACACAGCGCCGTTGATCGAAAGATGATAAGGCAGAAGATTTCAATTGAATATGTGTGTTATTAGTTCTGGATTGAGAACGGGAAAGGTTTTGCTTCATGAATTTTTGATTCCCAGAAACGATAATGGTTTCATGTTGGCATGCCGTTCTTGTGGATGAGTTCAGAAGGTTGGAAGCTCAAAAATTTGAGCAACAGGATTATTAGGAAAAATTGGGAGGATCCTACGATCACCCGGATTAGATCGGCGACTGAAATCTTAGCGAGGGGAAGGTAAATACAGGTTTTAAAGGCAAATTAACTTTTTGTAGAATATCAAGAATACACCATGAATACCCTCGAAGTCCCCTTGCTGTTGACTCCAATGCCCTGTGATCGAATAAAGGTAGGTGGATATTTTTCATTCTGAGGAATTATTAGGTGTGCAAGTTGAAACTTGTCTTTTTTTTCAAATTCAATTTTATTAAAAAATATTTCTTTCAAGAATTATCAATTAAAATATTCGCCGTTATTATCTACAGTCTTTTGCCATTTATCGGGTAGTAGATAAATGCCTTCACAATAGAAACTTGGTGGTTTTGAAACAAAATAGTTATCCAGCCATTTCCGGACATCTTCGATATTCATGAAGTGCTGCTCTTTCAAATATGACGACATTGATCTAAATAAGTGATAATCAAAAGGAGCTAAGTCTGGTGAATATGCCGCATGAGGTACAACTTCCCAACCTAAATTGAAGATGAGTTCCTGGGTTGGTTTTGCTGTATGTGGACGTGCATTATCATGCAGCAGCATCACTTTTCGCCTTCCTTGCCCCATAAATGGTCCTTTTTCCTCCAGAGCATGACTTACTTTGATCAGCTGGGCCCGGTAACGCTCAGCTGTAATAGTTTGGCCAGGTTCGAGAAGCTCGTAGTGAATGATTCCTTTCCAATCCCACCAGACACAGAGTAAAACTTTCTTTGCATAAATATTCGGTTTTTCAACTGATGTAGATGGCTGGCCCGGATCAACCCATGTTTCTACGTTTAGCATTCTCGTACAAAATCCATTTTTCATCACTCGTAATGGTTTTATGCAGAAAATTCTTTTTCTTGAACCGAGAAAGCAAATTCATGCAAAAGGCGACTCTTTGTCTTTTATTTTCTTCCGTCAGTTTACGAGGAACCTATTTTCCTTCCTTCTGTATTTTTCCCAATGCATGCAATCGAAGTGAAATTGCTTAACGAGTAACTCCTAACTGCTCTGCAAGCTCTTCTTGAGTTTGACATGGATTTCGATTCAGTAAAACTTCATGTTCTTTATCCTCAATTTTTTTTATTGCACCTGTACGTGGATCGTCCTCAAAACTGAAATTTCCATTACGAAATCTTGTGAACCACTTTTTCACTGTTGAATGGCTCACAGAATGTTGACCCAATGTCGTATTAATCAATTCCATAGCTTGAGCAGCATTTTTATTCATTTGGAAACAGAATAGAATACAATGGCGTAAATGTTGCTTGTCGAAAACCATCTCATAAAATTTATACACAGGAAATTACTACTTGAAAATGACTGATATGACAACTGCAATATCCACGCTACATATATCCAAAATGGCGGACGAATTGGACGCGTTTAAATATTTTGTTTCATGCAACCAACTTAAAGCCGAGTTTCAACTCGCGCACCTAATAGATTTTTCCCCAAATAATGGTAGCAGCAAAGTTCCTCCAAGATGAGGAATTATTCGCCATAATTTGTTGGACTTTTTCTTCATTTGTAGGGAATCCAACACCCAGATAACAAAATAATCCCTCGCAATGATGGAAAAATCGACTCATTCTTGATGAAAAAACAATTTCTCTGCGACGTGGGGACAAAATCCACCAATAATAAGAAAAACTCCCCATATTATTTACAGTGTATACTCAAGGGGATTCATTACTCCCTGCAAAAGTTACTAGATTCCAAATTTCTCCCCCCAATTTCCTCAGAAACGAACACATAAAATGAAAATAATGAGTAGCTGCATTTTTTCAATAGCCTAAGAAGATGCACCTGCTCATTAAAATTGATTCTATTCATTGATTAATGAGAAAACTGGGGGGAGGGATCTAGTAATTTGGCTTGTGGTGAATCGCCTTAATGCATACAAATTCGTATCGATATACTACCCTGGTAGAAATTATGATTGGGAATTAGATGGGCCCCAGCTAGTTTTCCCAGATGTAAGGTTGATTTTTAGCTAATTTTGTAACGTACTTTCCAGCCTGTGCCCATCCAGATGTCCCAGGGAATTGCCAGAATGGCAATTGTTCAAATTGGTAATTAGGAATGTGAAATCATGTATTTTTTGTAAAATCACACCTATGAATAAGGTAACAATGTATTTTGACATGTAATCTCCAGTCAAGAACGTTGCTTTTGAATTTATTTCCATAAAACAATCTCGGGTGACAAATTGAAACGTTGGGGCTTCCTTTTATTCCTCTGACCGTGTTGATGGACTATCAATGTTACTGTACGATCAGTTGACGCATGAAAAATTTACATAAACCGAGTAAATGTTTGGGCACTAAAGTCGAATTGGCTGAAATGTGTCATCCAGTTGCCCCCACGTGGGTCCCATCTAGTACGTGGATGGTAAATGGGACGAATTTCTATTAGGGTAGGAAAGACTTATTGATGGATGACTTATCCATCTTATGTTTCAGTTTTTACTAGTAGTTTGCAAATTTTCACTGTGATTATTTTCCTACAGAATGAATAACAATATTTTCATCATTTTCTGATCGGAAATATTACGAAAAGTGGTATTTGGTCAAAACGAATCTGCCGGAACAGTCATTGAAATCAAAGTTTACTCACCCTGGATGCAGAATGTGAAAATTTGGTAACTCACCTGCAACAGAAAACCGAAAAACTCGATCAATCAATATAGATGAAATAATGTCACTTGGATACAAGATTCATTTTTAGAAAAAATTAATTTTGAAGTAAAAAGTCGCTCCGATAAACTTATCAGGTACTTAAATTACGGACCTACAACTTATAGGATCATCTTTAAAACAATTGCATAGTGAAAATCAGTTTCGAGAATTCATTACTGCGAGTATGAAATCAAATTTAGAGAAATTTGAGATTTTTATGATGTTTTTGTTTTTTCAAGAAGAATACTGAAACCTCGACGGTCATCTAAATTAAACACAATCCATCGATACCTCGAAAAGAATGAATGAAAAGAACTGAATCTGCAGAAAAAAAGAAAGAAATACATAACATACTTGGTAATGTTGATAAATCAGCTCTCTGGCAAGCTTGTTCCTACGATTCGTGCCTGATTCTTGTACGAGGTCGCGAGATTCGTCACGATTTTCGTGCACCTTTCGTGTACCCTCAGCTGTGTATCGTCACGTTATTTCGTGTGGGAGTCCTGCACGCACACATGCATCCATACAAACACACGTTCGAACCTCTGACCCGTACAGCACCTCCAACCAGGTCCTTCAACAACGAAGTAAGGAGTGTACGAAAGAGAGTCAGAAGAGTCGAACCAGTTCTACGAGACTCATCGATTATCCTGTCGTGTCTAATCCCTCCTCAAGGTCAAAATTCGTAGGTATCTTCTCCTCGAAGAATCCCTTTCTTCTTTCTTCAAGAATCTTTCTGGAGGAAACTGAATTCACAATTTTATCTTTGTGCATTATACCCTGTGCATTGACATTGCGAAAATTGTCCTGCTTTCATCTTGATTCATTTACGGAGATGTGAAAAGAGAACACAAGGAAACCGCAGGGAAAAGAGGTAAAAGAGAGGAATTGCAATTACCGTAGGCGTATCCGAGAGTTAATGCGACGTCTACCAACCACAGCTACCTGAGAGTAGTAGCGAAGAGTTTTGCAACGCGAGAGATCTAAAAGGCACAGGTAGAACTGGAGCACGCACCGCGCTATTAAAGTATGCTCGCGGCATAATAGTCGCAGGTTTACAGGTACGGAGCAAAGTACTTGACGCATAATTTTTAACGCAACGCGTATTCAAGCACACATATGTATTTTTAGTCCTCTTATCCACTTTTGGCTTCTCATTTTGTGAGTATAACGTTGCCTAGCAATCATTTTAGTGTAACCGGAATACCAATTATTGCGATGTTCTTTTATCGCGCCTGTGAAAATGCTCGAATTCAAACGTTATTTTGAAATTGATCCCGTTTCCAGGCACATATCTGGAGATTCGCTTATGCGGGTAACGATAAGAACGAATTCAGAATCAAGATAACAGATTTGAATTTGGAAGTGTTTGAAGTCACAGACAAAACAGGAATTCTCCGGTACCATAAAATAGAAAAATTGATGTAGCAATGAAATTTCCCATGTTTTTCACTCCAATCTTCCAGCATAATTACAACAATTTTTATGGAATTCGACATAATATCTCTCCACAACTGCATAGATTAATTGCTCCAAGTTTGGTACTGGAAGTTTTCAATAGATTTTTAACAAGAAACAAAGCTGAATATCTGTGCTTGTATCTTTGTCAAGCCCTTGTTCAATGAACTGTTCTGATTCCCAGCTCATGTCCGGGTTCTGGTTTTACCACCAGATCACATACAGCTCGACACATTGAATGAAATATCTATACAACTTCTTTCAAAATAAATTCAACTACATTTTTCATTTCTATAAACTGACACAGAACGAAACTAGTCAATCTCCGATACAATTCCCGTACACACCTCTTGATATCACACAGTTCTCTTTTTATATTCAATTCAGACGATATTTTATTAACGACATCAATAAGATTTCAGCTTCGCGATACGATAATCGGTGCTTCTCAATCATATCCTTTACGAACGATGATTTCATAATTAAAATAAGAATGAAAATAATGGGAAGAAATATCGCTAGGCTGTCCTTTCTTTTTCTCCTTGGATCCAAAGAAGCCAAAGGAGGCTATTATTATATGGTTACAAGTTAAAGAGTTACATAATTTATTATTGTCCAATTTATTGAGTACAACGTATACATATATACGTCGATAAACGAGAGGTATACAATGTAACCGATGAAGTTATCGAGATAAAGGTACAAGGGGAAAAAATTATTAATCCGCCAACATCGATGACGTTTATTGCACACTGGAAATAAAGTAAAATGATTATATGTGTGCGAGGAAGAAACCGGAAGCGGTACGAGATGATTTAACTTCGGTGAAAGGGATATTAAATTGTTGTATGCGAAGTATAGTAGTACTTCGCGAAGAAAACAAATCTTTTACGGAGCGATTCACTTCCAAGATATCCACTCGGGATAGATATTACTGGATGGCAACTTTGAGGGACTTGAGCTGAGAAATGAGATATGATGAGAAAATTTCTATTCTCCCTATTCATTGAAATCTATTCGATTAGAATAGATCATTTCGAATGAACAATAGAATGTACTCACTCGGAAATCAAAACCCGATCCGGTATTGCCGCGGTACCAATGCTGATCAAATTCAAACGACCCTCTAAAAACTAGTTAATTCGACTCGAGTACTGACTCGGAATCGAAATGATGAGATTTCACATGAAGTTTAGGAATGGTGGTGAGAGAAAGAGTTGAAGGTTGTAAAACAAAGCAGTTACCTGAACTATCGAGAATATAAAGATACAAAAATGTACAGTTGATCTTGAAAGGTTTAAATGGTAGAGTGAGTAATTCATGCTTGATTCCTCTTTGTTTTTATTCAAATCACTTCCAAATTACAGAATTTCTCCCACATTACTGATCCATCGAGAGCCCAAAGGAGATCAAATCCATTTTGTACTTGCCTTGTATGTTTCAAAAACACTATAATTTACAAAAATATTCAACAGTATACTTATATATTAGACATCCGTGCGAAAACACAATATTATTCTAAAATTGATAACAATATTTTTCCTCCCGTTGGAAAAAAGCACGGATATAAACGTATACGATAATAAATATTCTGACCTTTTCCTCTCATTGTATATCGATATGGCGTGTAGGGGTAACGATGACAAATGGCAGTTACACGTAAATGCAACTTGCTATAATGCTATGTATGGGGACAACATGTATATATACATATATATGTGGATATATGGGAAAGGGAGGAGGGTCCAGACGTAGTTCAAGCACAGTAGACAATGCACGTATATGTATCTCATATACTTATGAGAGATCCCTGTAAGTGAACACACTTGCTGGTAATTGTAAACATGTGTTGGTAATACGTGTATATACATTTTCTTTGTGCCAAGAGCACGACATCATACACCAGGGCCGAGACAATTGAGAATAATAAATGCATTACCGTGGAATAAATGCATTATGCTCGCGAACAAACCGAAGCAATGCGCACATAATGCGCCATGACTTTTGCTTGGCACTTATATTAGCGTTTAAACGAAGTCAATGACAGTGTCATCGAACAGGTTTCGATTGTATGCATTGGCACACTTTTCACGTGCTTTTTATGTCACGTTATTTTTGAATCTTCCGGATCCTCTTTGATCTACGAACAATTGCAATGTAGGCAACTCTTCTCTTCGTGTAGATTAGCGTAGGTATTTCAACCGAGTCAGAAAAAAATATCTCTTCCCCCTTTCAATTCAGCTTGTCCTTTTAAATAAAAGCTCATAACTTGATTATAAAGGAATTTCGCCAATTATTGCGAGCTGGGAAGAAAATCGAGAAAAACCTTTGATACGCGACAGAATCGTAAAAGAGAAAGGTGGAGGTGTTTAACCGAGTATAAAAGAGAGAACAGTGCCAATCGTATCCTTGATTTTGACCCAGAGAGCCCGGAACTCCGTGAACATCCGGTGAAAGACGCCCTGAAATGTGTGTTTCATACGCTCAGTCTATATTTCATACGAGCTACAAAAATCGGGGAGTGATATTAATAAGTGTTTATATTACTGAATTCGATACAGAATTTCAATCTCAATGAACACCACCAGAGACATTGGATATTCAATTAACCTCAGAGATTATTATCAATTTCATTTGAATCCCAGCAGTCCGAAGAGAGGGAGAAACAAAATACTCCTGCAATCCGAGTCCTGATACAAATATAGAACCAATGAAATAATTCACCGAGGCGTTTAATTAGTTCTCAGGTAGCTCCTATCCGTTAGGTCAGCGATAAGAGGTGTACATTCGCGAGGAATGCAATCGTAGAGAAAACCAAACCGGTATATACTGTGTTCCTACTTATCTGTATGTGTGTAAGCAACATACGAATACACGTGGTAAAGTATTGTTGATAGTTTCGAAAGAAACGAGGGAAAAAAGATGGAAAAATAAACTTTACGCTTTAACGTCGAAAGAAAAAGAATTACGCTCGTGTAACTTTGTTTCTTATCGTGAATAAGTAATTAACATAATTAAGACAATGTTTCAGAGGACTTTAGTGATTGCGTTTGTACCGTAATTATTTTTATACCCGATGGTAGTGGAAAATTGCTCTATTCGAACTGCATTGGAATTCGTGGTACGTATGCGGAGATAAATTATATACGAACAACAAAATTTCATATAACGCGTCGAATCTTTGAAGGATCTTCGAATTATTTTGAAATTATGAACATCAAGATTCTTATATTTTCAACTTTCGAATTTATTTTCCATATCTAGAAAAATGAAGCACAAAAAAAGCTTCAGACATGGGATTTTTCATTCCTTCAAAAAGATTCAACTGTTTCGAAAAAGCGGTCGTTTGAGGTCACTTGTATTTTAAAATATTATATACCAATTTTTTCGAAAATGAGGGATTCGGGACTCACGTGGCCATTGTACACTAATAAATCTAATAAATCTGTTTTTCAATGAAAAAAAATTCAGCTAGATGGAAAAGTTTTCATCAGACTGAAACGAAAAATTCTTCAACTGAAACAGAAATATATTCCTTCTTGAATTCGAAGAATACGATTTCAATTCAATGAAAAATTTGTCCATTGAAATGGATTATTTTTTCCATCGGAAACAAGATTTATCAGAATGAGGGCAAAGAAATTTTCTTCAAGTCTAAGAAATTGAGTTTTCAGTGTAGATACATATATTCAAGTAGCAATGAAATTTCGAATAGAGAAATTTTCAAAATTATGTATAATTTATACATAAACTAAATTATCCCCTAAATTTCCTGTATCTAGTTAAGAAAAAAAAAACAGTACGTGAATCTCGAAACTGAAACTTGTAACAGAGCCGATGGAATATTTGTCCTCCTGGTCCACATTGAAAATATACAAATGACGTACTAGGACGAACACAAAGGATGTTTTTAAATTGTCCCCTGCTCAAAAAATCTGATTGAAATTTATATAAACCAGGGTTTCAACAAAATGACCCAGCCCAGTTTTACCCCCTGGGTTTTTTCGGAAGAAGCTCTCTCGAAATAACCCCAAAAAAGTGAAAAAAGTATCGAAGAAGCTGTTATTTCCAATGACAATGAATTATTCGAAATTTACACCCATAATTATGGACACAAAAAATTACTTCTGAAAGAAGCAAACGCGGGTAAAGTAAAATCCAAAGGATAACTATAAGTACTGAATCATAATGGGATAAAAGGCATTTCCAATCAATCTTCTAGTTCATAAATACACTGTCAAAAATATTCGTGAATTTCCAAGCAGAAAAGTATGGTGAAAAACTTAGAGATTGGTAAATTTCGAAATTGTTTGGAAACTCACGAATTTTCTGTAAATTTCCAAACAATTTTTGTGATTCCCCAGAAAAGATTTGTCAATTGACAAAAATTGTTTGTAATTTCACCCACTATATTTGTGAACTTACCAAAGAATGTTTGGTAAAAAACTTCCAAACCTTTTTTTGGAAGTTTTTTTACAGTGTAGAATATAATGAATGTTTGGTATCAAAATATTTTGAGATCATTCAAAGAACAATATTGAATTGAAATGTAAAGTATATTTGTAGAATCTCAATTACGTATTTCACTTATATCAAATGTACGTGATATAAACCACAATGTATCCCATATGACGACACACAAAAAATTCTCTTTCAAGAATGTGAATAGAATTTTCGTTGAACTCTTTTCAAACTGATGAATTCATCAAGAACTTCGAAAGTGTGGATTTCTATTTTACTGTCATTCACGACCCAATAAACACACACACGTTATTTCAACGTTGAAAAAACGTTAGACTGTCAAACGGACGTCAGTCGTTGATTTTTAGTTGGAATTTGATAGGGAAATAGACGATCAGGAATTACGTTTTGATGACGTGTAATTTGAACTAATATTCAAAAATAACCATCAAACAACGTCCTCAAAAAACGTGTTTTGAACGAGTTTGAATCACGCGTTTAAAATGTGTTCATAACACCTTGTGTTTGAACTTCAATTGAAGATATTCTGCTATAAATGTCGAACGATACCGAACAATGGTTAAAATTTCAACAAAGATCAAGATAGTCAATAGTGTGGCATACTTTTCAAATTCTGTCATACTCAGAAATACTATTGTTCTCGATATTGGATGAAAAGTTTTCAAAATAATTTGTTGTATTCAATTTACGTTTTAGAACCATCATTGGGATACGCCAATATTTGACGTCTTTTAAACGATGTTCAAACCGTTGATATGACGTTATTTTATGGTTGAAAAACACGTGATCTGCCGCGACATTTTTACGTTGAATCAACGCAAGAATATTACTAATCCGCAACGTGTGGTTATTGACTGTTTTTGACGTTTTTATAACGTGCGTGTGTTTACTGGGGAGTTCTTTGAGAACAATGAAACGATCTAAAGAGCATTTCAGAAGAACTCATTGATGTTAGTGGAATAGAACATTTTCAGAATTCTTCATGAATTCATAACTCCGACAAGAGTTCCACAAGAATTCTATTCATATTCTTGAGAAATAATTCTTCGTGTGTTATATGGAATGTGAGACCGTGATATGAACGAACAATCAATTCGGATTTCAAATCAACAGAGCTATAAAATTAATCAAAACTATGAAAAACATAAATCTAATACACGGAAAAAATGGAGAAATTTACCGTATAGGATTACAATGCGTCGCATCGAGCCTTTAAATGGGAATTTTCACGAGACAAAAATAGATTTTTCTCTCATGATGTGAATTATTTGACAATATCTTTTGTAAAAATTTCCATTTAAGGGCTCGAAGCGACGCGTTGTCATCCTGTACGGTGAATTTCTTCATTTTCTTTTTTCCGTGTAATAACCACAATGCGAGATTACAAACAAAAGACATAAAACCCAAAGAAAAACCCAGAAAAGCCCCAAAAATCCACTTGAATGTAAAAAAACTCGAAAAAACCGGCCTGGGTCGGGTTTTTTCAAACCCTGATATAAACCGATTTGATTCCGATGCAAATTCCGAATAAACAAATCAGTGGTAGAAAGAAGTAATCGGACGCCAAAAATTTCTTATCTACGATAAATAAGAATTAATAGGAATAAATCAGATGCGCATTTTAAATCAAACTGGTTTGGAAATATCTGCATAAACAGTCCCCCTGGAATAGGAAATCGGATGATGTTGAATAAGAAATTTTGTAAATCGGTTGTAATAAGATTTTTTAAGAAGGAAATCCTCTGTTGTATGAAGAATGTTCTAAAAGTTTACAAAACCACAGACGCGTTTTCAAAATATTTCCTTGTTTCATATTATTTGTCTTGAATCCAAATCGCAAAGACACGCATTGAACGGCAATTTTCAATATGAGAACTTCACGTCAACACCATGAAATAATATACCGATTGCAATACGTTAAAAAATAGATTATAATCTTCGTTTTTCAATAATAAAAGCTAATATCTACTTTGTACATAACTTATCCGTTATTCAGACCGATGATTATTATTATTATTATTATTGAGCCTAGACTCAGAAAGATATTATTGAAGAATGCCACATAGCTAAACAATATCGCAATCTCCACATAAAATCATGAGATCACGAGCTTTTTTAATGAAGTTATTCTTTTTATGCAAAACAATATTAGGAGAAGGAAAACAAACATACATTCACAAGAGAAAACCGTTTCAATGTGAACCGCACCCTTTACGACATACGTTTATAACATATATGTGATGTGAAACAAACGTGAGGAATAGGGATACACCAATCGATTGATCAATCGATCGATTGTGAATGAGTAGAGAGAGTCGAGTGACCTTGTGTTAGAAGGGATTCGTGTACTTTGGAAATGTGATTTCTATGATTGAAATCAATCGAATAATCAAATTTCTCCATAATATCTCCATGAAATTTTTTCTCTTGAATTTTCATGGTGTTGGAATAGGATTGCCTTTTCCTCCACGTAGATTATTAATTTATGGAAATTTTGGTTACTTCTATTTTACATGAAATTGCGAAATTTCATGAATAGCTCGTATTTTGAGACAGTTTTTCATGTGAAGAGATTAACCGAGGATCTGGTAGACTTTTAAAAGAATACAAAAATGATAATGAGTTTTATCAATATTTTATAAAATTCCGTAAGTTCTTCAAGACATTCAGAAACTTTATGCAATTCTACAAAGGATTGACGTATTTTCATTTTGAAAAAGGAATAAATCAGCATCAAAGATTGCTATTAAACCAAATCCTGATATCAATTTTCAAAATTTTACATATCAAATAGAATCAACGACCCTGTTGTTGTAAAATGGAATAGGATTCGAATAATTTTGATAAAATTCGGTATAAAAATTAATTGGTACAAAGAACTGAAATTCTATACAAATCGATTTGACATCGTCCACATTTGCAACAGAAGATCCTGAAATCAATCGCATTCGATCATAATGAGAAACTAAATTTCGATTTTTGTTCATCCAATCACAGTTTTTCTGTACTTCACTGTAAAAAATCTCGTTGTGGACTTACAAACAAAGTTTGCAAGTTTTTTGCCCGAATATTCTTTGAGGAATCTACCAGGAAAAATGTTTGTGTAAAGAATTTCCAAACTTTTTTTGTCAATTCACCAGGGACTATAACCTTATTCACTTTTATTATCGATTATATATAAAATATATAATGAGTCACGAAAGTGAACAACGTTACAGTCCCTGGAATCTACAAAGAAATGTCTTACAGTGTTCAGAAAATTTTTTAATAAGCATTTTTCCAAACATCTTATACCGCTCAAGAAATAATCTCGGCCTATTCTAAACAAGATTATCTCTTTATATCCTATTTCAACGCAAACAATTTTTTTTCACTTACAATCAACTCATTAACCGATCAAGAAGAAAACCAACAGTATGAATCGAGTCGCATAATTACCCTCACCGTTGACCGATTACTCAATAAACAAGCAAACAATATCCCATTCATCCATGGTTTGTTGCAAGAAGTAAACATTTTGACACCTGACGTCATCGTTCAAAGGAAAATCAGATAAAGAAAAAGAGAGAAGACGGAAAAACCGGAGAAGAAAAGAGAGAGAGAGAGAGAGAGAGAGAGAGAGAGAGAGAGAGAGAGAGAGGGAGAAAAAGCAGGGAAAGGAATATATCGCGGCACACATTGTGGATAAAACTTGTGAGAATAAAGCGATCGAGATCCCGATCTTTGTCTCGTGTTCTAACTTACATCGAGTGTAAGCGCATTACAAACGTATCCCCTTTCGGTAGATGACGTCACCTTAATCTCAATCAAAGCGATAAATCAAATCAAATTGTATTAGCGATTGACAGAAACGAGAAAAACAGAAACACCGACGCTTTACGAGCGCTCGAGAATTGATCGATCGATCATCGGTCCGAACAAATCTAAAAACCAAACGATACTTCGGATGCGAAAATACAAAAGACAGTCCGATGCAATTTCGAAACGATCATTAATGCGACAGAAAAAGGAATAACAAAACGATTCGGCATCAATTTTCGCGCCTCCTCGCAACAATTTGTGGTCCTGAAGAATTCGAAAGTATAGACCGCGGGGTCCTCGAAGGCCAACCTCTCTGAACCAATCGAGACGCACACACGACCTACGCACTTCGGGACAAGTTTTCATTCTCATTCAACTTTGCCTGCAGCTTTGAATGGTGAACCTCATAACAACGAGGGACTCTTTGATACATAAGAAATATCTTCGATGAGGAGTCACTCGTACAAAGGGATATCATATGTAGGATCGAGCATATGTAGCATCGAGCCGTTCGACATTTCGTCAAAAAAATCCTTATGTAGGATCGCAGCTATGTAGCAACGCACTTATGTAGCATCGAGGCATTTGTACAAAAGAATATCATATGTAGGATCGAGCTTATGTAGCATCGGGCCGTTCGACATTACGTCAAAAAAATCCCTATGCAGGATCGCAGCTATGTAGCAACGAGTCATCTGTACAAAGAAATACCATATGTAGAATCGAGCATATGTAGCATCGAAGCACCTGTACAAGGGAACACCATATGTAGGATCGAGCATATGTAGCATCGAGCCGATCGACATTTTGTAAAAAACTTCTCATGTAGGATCGCAGCTATGTAGCAACGCATCTATGTAGCATCGAGGCACCTAGACATAATATGTAGGATCGCCGCTATGTAGCATCGAAGTTCCCCCGTGGATTTATGACCAAAAATCTTGTTTGAAAATCCCCCATGTGGAAATGGAAACACGGGCCGCTACTGGCTCAGTACTGGTGCCAGAGTTGCCAGTACTGGCAAATCCAAACTTACCAGTACAGAGCCAGTTGAATCGATGGTACTGGCAAGTAGTCAAAATGATAACATCATTTCACGTAAGGGCCAGTATGATATTTACAACTGTATCAGTACTGGTGTTATATATGAGCTTGCCATGGTGGACCTCTGGCATTCCAAAAGGCCCAGTTGTTTTGCCAGTACTGGTTATAGGATTATGCCCGGTCTAGCCCGGTTGTGTGCCATGTGAAATGGGAACATGGGCTAGTACTGGCTCATCGCTGTTGTCAGAGTTGCCAATACTGGCAAATCTAAACTTACCAGTACAGAGCCAGTTGAATCGACGATACGGGCAAGTAGTTAAAATGATAACATCATTTTACATAAGGGCCAGTAGAACATTTACAACAGCGTCGGTCCCGATTTTTAATGTGAGCCAACTATGGCGGAACTCTGACATGACAACAGAACCAATTGTTCTGCCATACCTGAATGAGAAGTGGTAGAGAGTCAAAATAATACATCCTATGTAGAAATTCAGATCCGACCCAGTACTGGCACAGTGCTGGTAATTAGAGATCCCCGGAGTTATATTTCAGGTAAAAAAAAAATACATTGAATTCGAACTTTCAAAACTTTGTGAATCTATTTTTCTCATCATCGTTATCTAAGAAAGACGCTTTGGAAGTGGTTTCATGAAAGTTCACTGGGCAAGGATTGAACCCGGGACCTACGAGTGAGAAACAGAGTCTCTATCACATCAGCTAATCTCCGAGTTGACAATGGACCACTTAAATTCCCATTTATTGTACTAATTCCCATGAAGTCACACAATTTACCATAGACTCCGTAGTGAAACAAGATTCTACCAATACTGGCTCATTGTTGTCTATCGAACGTATTGAATAATCATACCAACTCCGTCTTGATACTGGCGCGACTCCGGCTCACTACAAAAATCAAGTTGCCAAGATCGTGATTTTAATGTCAATCGACTACCGATTCCGTCGTCAACCAGAGTCCCACCAATACTGGTATCATGTTGCCTATCGAACATATTGAATCACAATGCCAACTGTGGCTCAATGCTGGCGCGACTCCGGCTGACCACAACAGACGAGTTGCCAAGATCATAATTTCAACATCAATCGACTATCAATTTTGTAGTCAGCCAGAGTCATATCATTACTGGCACATTGCTGTCTAACACACATATAGTATGATAATACCTTCCCGTGGATGATTGCGGGTCTTCCAGGGGGATATTCATGATACCTGTCCTTGATATCTTTTTTATCCATCCCTGGTAGTATCTGCTTCCTTTACGTGGTGTGGAGGATAAGTATATCAGAGTTGGATCTTTTTTTGAGTGGAATGAACTACTCAAGAGAAAGAATACAAACTGAGAGAAACGAAATCATCCTAATGCCAGAAACATCGGCAAAAACGGAAGGAAAGCAAGGGGAAACTACCTTCCTTGACATGTTTCAATACTTCCCGAGGAAATGAAACCTTTTCATAACCTGGAATATTATGTAACAAAAACAAACGAACAAATCCGCAAAGAAATAAAACCGAAGAATAGGATGGGAAAAGAAACAACATTCTTCGAGTCGGAGCGTGGAATGTTAGATCATTGAGGCAAGTGGGAAAATTAGTAAATTTGAAATTAGAAATGAATAGGTTGAATATAGACGTAATGGGGATTAGCGAAATGAGATGGCCACAAGAGGGCGATTTCTGGAGTGGGGATTATAGAATGATTCATACAGGATCAAAGAACGGTCAAGCAGGTGTAGGAATTGTAATGCATAAAAGAGTAGGAAATAGAATAGAAAATTATTTGCAACATAATGAACGTGTGATGATGGTTAGAATCAGAACAAAACCGGTAGACACAGTCATAGTCCAAGTATACATGCCCACATCTGCATATTCGGAGGAAGATATTGAAAAAACGTACGAAGAAATAGAAGAAGTGATAGAATATGTGAAGGGAGAAGAGAATTTGATAGTGATGGGGGATTGGAATGCGGTAGTAGGACAAGGAAAAGAGGACAACATAATAGGAGATTTTGCGTTAGGGAGGAGGAACGATAGAGGACAACGTTTAGTCGAATTGTGTGAAAATCATAAGATGGTTATCACAAACACTGTATTTGAAAATCATCCAAGAAGAATCTACACTTGGAAAATGCCAGGAGATACAGCAAGATACCAAATCGATTACATATTAGTGAAACAAAGATTTAGAAACCAAGTGAAAAACTGTAAAACTTACCCCAGTGCAGATATGTGATAGTGATCGTAATATGTTGATGATGAAATGTTCTCTGAAATTCAAATCTCTGAAGAAGAAAAGGAAAATGCAGAAAAGATGGAATTTGAAGAATCTCAAGCAAAAACAAACACATGAGGCATTCGAGAAAATGTTGGATGAAAAATTGGGAGATCAAAAAGAGAAAGACTTGGGAATAGAGAGGAGATGGACAAAGATGAAGGGGAATATAAGAGAATGTACGGATAAGACTTTGAAGAATCATGGAGTAGAACCTAAAAACCCATGGATAACGGGAGAAATTTTAGAATTGATAAATGAAAGAAGAAAATACAAGAATAATGATAGCCAAGAAGGCCAGCAACGATACAAATCATTGAGAAATAAAATAATAAGAGAATCAAGGAAAGCAAAAGAACAGTGGTTAGAAGAGGAATGTCAGGAAATAGAAATAAGATTGCATTTAGGAAAAATAGATGAAGCATATAGGATTATTCAAAGATTTTTCGGACAAATGAAATCTAGAAGCAATAAGATTAGAAACTCTCTAGGACGACAATTGATAAAAACGGAAGAGAAAATAGAACAGTGGATCAATCATTTGGAAGACTTGTATAGAGGGAAAGATGATATAGCACTTTTAGAGAAGGAGGAGGATGTAGACAAGGAAGAATTGGGAGATTCGATATTGAGATCAGAATTCGACAAGGCTTTGAAAGAATTGAAAAATAATAAAGCGCCAGGCATAGATGGCATAAGTGCGGACCTTATAAAAGCCTCCAGTGAAGGAACTCGTGACGCACTGTTTGAATTGATTAGAGATATGTACGAAAAAGGAGAAGTACCGGAAGATTTCGAAAAGAATAAAATTGTCGCTATCCCGAAAAACAAGGGGCAGACAAATGCGAGAACTACAGAACGATCAGTTTAACTTCACATGCTTCGAAGATATTGACCAAAATTATATACAGGAGGATGGAAAATAAAATAGAGAGTAGATTGGCAGAAGATCAGTTTGGTTTTAGAAAAAATAGGGGACCGCGAGAAGCAATTTTAGCACTTAGGGCAGTAATAGAGAAAAGAATAGCGCTGAAGAAATCTGTGTACATAGGTTTTGTAGATATACAAAAGGCTTTCGATAATGTGGACTGGGAGAAGATGTTTGCGATCCTGAAGAAGGTGGGAATAAATTATAAAGATAGAAGAATAATATACGAATTATATAAGAATCAAAGTGCAATAATAGACATAGAGGGTCAGGAAGAGGAAGCACACATAAGAAGAGGGGTGAGACAAGGATGCTCATTATCGCCACTGATTTTCAATTTATATATAGAAGAAGCAATGAACGAAGTGAAGGAGGAAATTCAATCGAAATTACAAATTCAGGGAGAAAATATAAGTATGTTGAGATTCGCGGATGACATAGCTATACTTGCCACGAGTAGTACTGAGTTAGAAAATATTCTCAACACTATGAGAACAATATTATTGGAAAACTACTGTATGAATATAAATAAAGACAAAACAAAATTCATGATGTGTACAGCAGCGAAAACAGCTAGAAGAACGAAAATCAAAATAGATACCGAGACAATTGAACAGGTGAAAGAATTCAAATATCTAGGAAGCATAATTACAGAAAACGGCAAAAGCGAAAGAGATATAAGAGCAAGAATAGCACAAGGGAAACAGGCTTTTTACCAAAAGAAACAGTTATTATGCTCAAGAAATATAAGCTTGGAAGTAAGGAAGAAATTCTTGAAAAGTTACGTTTGGAGCACAGCATTATATGGTTGCGAAACTTGGACAATGGGGAAAACTGATCAACGAAGACTTGAAGCTTTTGAAATGTGGTGTTATAGGAGGATGCTCAGAATAAAATGGATAGACAAAGTCAAAAATGAAGAAGTACTCGAGCAGATGAATGAAGAAGGAAATCTTTTGAAACACATCGTGAAAAGAAAAAGCAATCTTATAGGACTCACATTACGGCATGAGAGTTTATTGAAAACAATATTGGAAGGGAAAATGAATGGTAAAACTGGTAAAGGTAGACCTAGAGCAAATTATATGAAGCAAATCGTACAAGACAAGGGATGTAGTAGATATGTAGAAATTAAACGTTTGGCGGATAATAGACAGGGGTGGGGGGTTTCATCAAACCAGTCGTAAGACTGATTACTTCATGATGATGATGATGAGTATAATAATACCAACTCTGGCTCAGTACCAGCGTGACTCCGGCTTACTAAAATAGCCAAGTTGCCAAGATAGTGATTTTAACGTTAGTTCACTACCGATTTTGTAATCAGCTAGAGTCATAGCATTACTGGCACATTGCCGTCTTTTGTACATATGGAATGATAATACCGACTTTGGCTGAATACTGGCGCGGTACCGTTTCTCTACACCCTGGGAATTGTCCAGACAGTATTCATTCGATACTGTCCCTATACCGTCTGTCCACGCGAGCCAATACCGTCTGAAATCTTGCGAATGTTCGGCTACAGTTGAAAAACGGTCATGATTCTGAACAGGCACAGTTATTTTTGCCGAACTTTGGGAAGTACAACCTCGCCAGTACCGCGCCATTTGTCAACTTTGGCTATTTCCACATGGGAAAATTGTCGTCTCTCGAACATTTCGAAGGATAATATCAACTCTGGTTTAATGCTGACACGACTTCGGCTCACCACAACAGCCAGATTGCCAAGATCGTCATTCTAACGTCAATCGACTACTGATTCCGTAGTCAGCCACAGTCCTATCGATACTGGCACATTGTTGTCTCTTGTACTAATTGAATGATAACACCAACTCTGGCTCAGTACTGGCGCGAATTTGGCTCCCCACAGCAGCCGAATCGCCAAGATCGTCATTTCATTGTCAACCGACTACCGATTCCGTAGTCAGCCACAGTCCTATCGATACTGGCACATTGTCGTCTCTCGCACATATTGAATGATAATACCAACTCTGGCTCAGTACTGGCGCGGTTCCGTTTCTTTGCGATCTGGGTATTCTACAGGCAGTATCAATTCGATACTGGCCCGAGACCGTGTGTCAACTTAAGCCAGTACTGTCTGAAATCCGGCCAACATTTGGCGCCAGTTGAAAAACGGTGATGATTCTGAATAGGCACAGTTGTTTTTGCCGAAGTCTGGCAAATACAACTTCGCCAGTACCGCGCCATTTGTCAACTCTGGCTATTTCCACATGGGCCACCGAAAAAAATACTTGTATCTCACTTAGGAGCCTATAACAACTCAATGGATTTTGAACCTTTGAGTTATTTCTTTCAGTTGCCATCATAAAAATTGGGATCCCGAACAGAGAAACAATTTGAATAAATCATATGCTGCAATTTTTATGATTTTGCGTGGTAAGGGCCGGGGGATTGATTTGGATTGAACCCTGATCTCTTCGGAGTCAATTCGAGTTTGATTTGAGGAGGAGGGAGGGCTGGAATTTTGTAGTTATCTCGAAAAAAATTGACCTGACATCTTTTTGCATCGTTAGTTCGAGAATAAAGTATACAGATGTAGTAGAAGTTTGAATCGTTTATGAAAACGAAACGAAAATTCAAGCTCACAAAATATGATAAATCATCTTCATTTATCTTGTTAAATCAACTTCATGGAATTGAAAGCATCGTTTACCAGGTGAGTAAGTATGAAACCGGAGTTTGCCCATAGGTGGCGCTAGATGTCGATGCAGTTACCGACACATCACGTCAGCGGTGTCTTGTTATTGTATTGATATCCGACAAAGATTTCCAACTCACAATAACACGAGTTTCATGCAGTAGCATTAGTTTATTGGAAATAAACATGTCGAGTTTTGTGCCAACAAATTACGATTTGCGGACAGCACTACTTTCCTGTTTTCATCTGGAGAAAACCGCAGCCCAATCGCACCAAATGCTTGTGGAGGCGTTTGGTGAGCATGCTCTCGGTAAAACACAGTGTTTCGAGTGGTTCAAACGGTCCAAAAGTGGCGATTTTGGCGTCAGGAACGAAAAACGTGGAAGACCAACGAAAAGTTTGAAGATGCTGACCTGCAAGCCTTGTTGGACGAAGACGACGCTCAAACACAACAACAACTGGCGGATCGGTTAAAGGTGGCCCGAGAAGCCATCTCCCTTCGGTTGAACGCCATGGGAAAGATACAAAAGGTGGGGGAATGGGTTCCACATGAACTCAACGAAAGACAGCAGGAAAACCGCAAAACATCATGCGAAATGCTGCTCGTCAGGTTCCAAAGAAAGTCATTTCTCCATCGAATTGTGACTGGCGATGAAAAGTGGATATATTTCGAGCATCCTAAGCGCAAAAGGTCATGGGTTACTCCGGGTGAACCATCAACATCGACGGCAAGACCAAACCGCTACGGACGAAAAACAATGCTGTGTGTTTGGTGGGATCAGAAGGGCGTAATCTACTACACAGAAAAAAAAACTATCTTGTATCAAGAAAATATTGTTTTCGTTATATATGAAACACGGATTGTCTCAGTTCAATGCAATTTACTTTGAATCAAGAATTTAGTTTCTTCCTGTGTTTGATTCAAAGCAAATTGCATTGAACTGAGACAATCCGTGTTTCATATATAACGAAAACAATATTGTCTTGATACAAGATAGTTTTTTTTTCTGTGTACGAGCTGCTGAAACCTGGGGAAACTGTCAATACTCAACGCTACCGACAACAAATGATCGATTCGTATCGAGTTTTGCGTGAAAAACGACCAGAATACCAACAAAGACAACACAAGGTGATTTTGCTGCATGACAATGCACCAGCACACAAAGCAAAACAGGTCCAGGAAACGATAGAGTCGTTCCATTGGGAGATTCTTCAGCACGCGCCTTACTCACCGGACCTTGCCCCATCCGATTACTACTTGTTTGCATCGATGGGACATGCACTTGCTGAGCAGCGCTTCACTTCTTACGAAGATGTACGAAAATGGCTCGATGACTGGTTTGCCTCAAAAGAGCAACAGTTCTTTTAGCGCGGAATCCACAAATTGCCAGAAAGATGGAAAAAATGTACAGATAGCGACGGACAATACTTTGAATAAGTTACTTTGTATCATATCATTACAATAAACGTGTTTTTTCTGTACAAAAATTCCGGTTTCATACTTACACACCTGGTAAAGAATGTGGTACAAGATTATGGGTCTTTAACTGGGTTTGGGTATGAGTATTACGCTACGCGATTATCAGCAACATACTATACGGAGAAAACTGGTATAGTAAAATATGGACGGACCAAACATTTGGTTACTACCATCAATCGCGTAGTTATTCTAATTGAACGTATCGTTAATTTAGCTAAGCGTATTGTAATTTCGATTGAGCCGTTTAGTTATTTTGATTGCGCAGTTTGGTCTGTCCATATTTTACTATTCGCTTAGTGTTTATCACTATTCCTTTCTCTCCGTGTATATAGGGTGTTTCATAATTCACTGAAAATACTTCAAAGGCATTATTCTGCAGCCAAAATGCAATAATTTCCCGTTTGGAAAAAATCTTTTGGAGGCTTTGTTTTTGAGCTATGAGCATTTTTAGATTTTTTTTCAAATTCAAATAATCCAGAAGCATTATAGTCTACATCCTTGAGCTTAACACCATAATTCTCCAAGTTGGAAAACGCCAGATCTCTGGGACAAAAATTCAACTATCTTATCATTCTTTGTTTCGGAGCTATAGTAATTTAAAGTTGCTGAATTCTGATTTGCTAGAAGTCAGGAAATTTCAAATCGCTGTAGCTCTGAAACAAAGAATGATAGGATAGTTGAATTTTTCCCTCAGAGAACCGGCGTTTTCCAACTCAGAGAACAGTGTGAAGCTCAAGAATGTAGAATATAATGCTCTTGAGTTATTTGAATTTGAAGAAAAATTTCAAAATGCTCATACCTCAAAAACTAAGCCTTCAAAAAATTTTTTCCAAACGGGAAATTATTGCATTTTGGATGCAGAATAATGCCTCTGAAGTGCTTTCAGCGAATTATGAAACACCCGGTATATCAGGAAGAACGAACAATAAGATCCAATGGGAATTCTTTAGCGTGACAATTGCGCCAGCTCGTAAGCGTTTGCGGCTCGCAGATCTGTCGATGAAAGAAACTAATGAGAAACACGTGTGCCCTATTTGTAGCCCATGTAACTCTTTTAGGATCACTGTTAGAAAAATCTGTCTTAAATTTCACAAGAATATTATGAAGTTTTTTACATAATAATTTTATTAAATTTCATACGAAACTTTATATGAAATATCATATTTCCATATTAAATTTAATAATTA
This sequence comes from Gonatopus flavifemur, assembly GCA_018340375.1. Lineage (NCBI taxonomy): Eukaryota > Metazoa > Arthropoda > Insecta > Hymenoptera > Dryinidae > Gonatopus > Gonatopus flavifemur. The sequence goes on from JAFFJZ010000023.1 coordinate 1,198,057, forward strand.
ATTATTAAATTGATTAATCAATTATTAAATTAATAATAAATTATTAAATTTAATATGGAAATATGATATTTCATACAAAGTTTCGTATGAAATTTAATAAAATTATCATGTAAAAAACTTCATAATATTCTTATGAAATTTAAGACTGATTTTTCTAACAGTGATATGTCAAACTTTTATAGTTCTGTTCTATTAAAAATATAATAACAATCTCACGAAAAAGGATTTCTGAAATGGAAGTTTGAATCGAACTGCAAGTAATAGTATGATTTATATTCAGATTTTCACATCGATAAATCAGAAAATTCCTGTCAAAAATGGACATAATATGAATCCTCTTCATTGTTTATCTTCCGATCCATAATTTATAGCGAAATGAATTATTCCGAACATCGATTCAAGTATTCGCTGTATTATTTTCAATTTGTATGGTATAATAATACCCTTTTGCGAATTTATCACGGTATAACTTTCTCACTATTTGAAAGGTGTATTTCTCTATATAATCTTATAAAATGATTATGTACATTTTTGTTTCAACGTAATACACCATTGAGAATATATATATTTTGTGCGAAAATCGGGAAGATGATTCGCGATAGTGATTGTTTCTCACGAAACTTGAATTATAAATATGCGAGGAGAAAAATGAAATGACTTGAATTTTTATAAAAGAATTGTGCATCGAAGAACATACATGCTATATAAAAATCTCATGCAATTATTTTGAAACGGTTATTTTTCATTTATCGGACTACAGGATAGGATGAAATTCCTGTGAATTGAAAGTAAGGAAAAAAGATGTCAAAGGGAGGGAGAATTTTCTTCCTTTTTTGGTTTACATTTGAATATGTAGGAGAATATAAGTAAACCGCATCCGGGTGTAATCAAGTAGAAGATAAAAGGATGTCTTGAAGGTAGGTGAATAGGTAGGTTGGCTTGCAATAAGTAACACCGGCTTATGATGCACGTTCTGAAGGTGCAATTACATGCGGACAGCCAGCCGTATGCAATTGCGTTCATACGCGCGTGGTGGTAGAATTGTACTCCACAGAAACTGAGAGAAGAGAGCAGTGAGCGTATAAAAAGCAACGTGTGGATGGGATACGATGAATATAAATGCGTATGAGAATATATAAATACGCTCCCTACTTCTCTCCCGCAGTGAGGATGAATCGAGTCTGATTAGAGAGAAAGAGAGACTGACTGGTGTAATACGACCAATCCCGGTATTGAAAACGGATATTGCCTCGAAATGAGATCCGGTATTGGATCGCTGCCATTGAAAAAGCATCACAGAAGTAATACTAGAAGAATTTTTTACTTAAAAGCGAAGAAAACATCAGCAAAGATTATACGTTTACACTTGATATCCTGTATACTCGATCTTCAATTATTCATTTCAAGATATTTATATCCTCTCAAAATCCAAATTTCTTCAAGTTATCCTGATTCGATTACGAGGAAAAAAGTATCGATCCCGTTTTTCATCAAATAAAAATTGAAGTTGATGAAATCCATGAACGCTGGAAATACAATTGTTTCCTTTTCAGGAAATATGCATTCACAACAGGTTTCTTCGGCATTTGTGACAAGGTGGGGAATTATCGGTCGGCAATCGAGGCTCTAGGTTGGAAACCGATTACTCGGTTATCGATTGAACAGTTTGGTTGCAGCGAGAGGTCTAAGAAGGAGGAGGCAAACGTTCAATTACTACAAATTAGTACAATCCGGGTTGGGAGGAGTCCCAATGTGCTAGTATGAACGATTTTACTCATACTCGAACTCGCGTACAGCCTTTGAGGATATTCTCCATCGCTCGGGCACCTAGTCCGCATGAATTATGTTAATAATATTTATGTACCGGACCATTGATTTATGTCCTTCCATTCGTGCATACATACATCTAAGAGCTCCATATAAGTACAGGCTGGAATAATGAAAAGTTGTGCGCACGACGAAGGAGAGAAAAAGGAAAAGAGATTGATCCGACACGTAATTTGAAATCAATTCGATTCAATGATTTATTATTTGTTGGTTAAAAGTACGTTATAAAAAATTCAAGTTTTTCGTTCTATTCAGGTCAGGTAGATATGGCATAATTGTAACATTGAATCGCATTAAGTAAGTAGAAAACCGTGTAATTTAGATCTTAACACGTTAAATGTATGTTCGACATACAATAATTATAATGAATTGTAATTTGTGCATGGAGGGTAGTGGGCTATCCAATTAGACTTTTTATTCCTATAATTATAGTCTATTACTCCGTATCTATTTTATTCAATTGCTCATTTCAAAATTATGTGATTTCATTTCTTCTCTACCTAGTCCGCTTCTCAATATAAAAAAAAAATCTATCCAATGGAGTCAAATGAATGATGAAGTGGAAACTTCAATTCAAAAAGATGCATTAGAGTCGAATCCAGAACTTGCCCCGAGATTCAAAATCCTTCTTAACCAGTCCAGATAAGTACACCTCATGCTTTTTTTTATCTCTAAACTCTAAATTGAGAAATTCTCGTCCTGCTCTATTTATAAGAAATTCACCATTGGTGCTAGCATGGCGCAAAGTAGATGAAGTATGGCCGAGGCTTGGCAACCAAACATGGTGCAACACTGAAATGATAACATCATTTTATGATTTATCAATGTGTTTTTTCCAATGGAGCCCCATCATTGGTGCAGAAATAGCAATGAAATAGATCATCATTGGCGAACAATAGACAAATTTGTTTATCGATGTTGTGCCAATGATAAAATTGTGGAAAATATATAAAAAGTATACGCATTTCACAAATTCTAGTATATCTTATTGTGTTTTCCTCATTTATCTTTAGACAACTCGGTGTTTTATGTCGCTAAAGTTTGCCATGAGAAGTGTACACAATATGGATCAGCAGTAGGAGCTCTTTGGTGTAACCTGTAACAAAGAACGATTGATTGTTCTTCCAGAGAATTATTTGAGTCTCATATATTCCTTGTATGCGTCTCTCACTACTCGCGATAAATACTGGATCGGTAATTTAGCTAGCAATTCAGCCATCAAAAGTTAAAATTAAGGAGCATGCCAATATTGAGCCACGCTATCACCAATGATCGACGCTACATTGAAAACTAATTTTTATCCAGACTAGACCAAAGCTTGTGGTAATATTCGACCACGTTTCAAATGATTCTCACTTTCAATAGAATCTATCGTTCGATCAATGTTGAATCAAGGATGAGCCTAGCAAACGCCAAGCCTGGCGGGATTGTGAATCAATGGTAGGCTGACAACAGAAATTCGTTGAACACCGATATCGGTGCAACATTATATTTATTGTTAATCAACATTGAATACTTGCCTGTCAACAGTGCGCCAAGCTATATTTTACTGTCAGCATTAGTGGAAGCCAACTAACAATTTTTATATGGTTATAGTTTTAATCCTACCACCCTGGTAAACTATAAGCAATTAGGACTTCACATGGTACTTGGTAATGGATTCCTGTTGATTTTGGGTGCCTGAAGGATTAGTATTGAGCTTGCTATGCGGCTTTTTACTCTTTTTGTCTCTGATATTAACTCATCCGACCCTGTTTGCGGTTCAAATTCACGGAAAGAAGTGTGTAATAAAAGCAGGAATAGCAAGCAGTAAATTATATAATAAAACTTTCGAGGTAGATGTACAATAAATTATACAGGTTGTACATGTAAACCTGTATATTAACTTTTATTATATATGTCATAAATCTCATCACATAATTGATTGTTATCGCTACTTTTTTATTATACATTTTTCTCTATGTTACTACACATTTTTTATTTAATTTGATAAACTGATTATTGTATGAACCATTCATCATAAGTTGTATCCACAGGTAATTTCAGTTTATATTATTTCCTTCCTATCAATTCTCCACTCTGACCATATTTCAAGGTTAATTAACAGCAAAGAATTCGAAAAGACCTTTAAGTGAAAGTTACTGAAATAAGGTGACATTTTCTTCTTTTAATTACACAAGAACAAACGACTTCTTTCATCCATCTTTCTGTTCCGTGAATAATTATTTCTTTTTAAAGATCCGAATGGAAAGATTATTACGGAATTTGATAAACAATTAATTCATCATCAATGTAAATTTCAAGTAACACCATTATCGCTCATTTGAATCTTGTCAATGATTTCTTATTTTTCTCTTTAGTTGAAAATAAATTCTTCCTGTGTAATATATATCGAGATCGAAATCGTTGCAAGATTTCGTACTAAACGATGTTCGAGCCACATAATTTACAATTCTTCATTCGAGTATACGACAACAACAACCATCACGATTACAAGTGATCTGCAATTACGATTTCTCATATGGCGTGTCGAAAAAGGTTCGTAATTGCTCGTGAAATGTGTTCCATTGCGAATTCAGTAATGACTTTACGATCTGTTGCCTTAAATCGCTCTGGAAAACGATTACGATCCATAAATGTATAATTTACATCAACGATGAGACGGTTGAATTATACCTTTGTGCACGTAAGCGAGCCGTTTTACACGAATTCTCGAAATTTAGGATTCAGATGAGTCTAAGATCCGTCAACGATATGGTAAATCATAAAAGATTGTAACCGTGTTCTTTTTTTGATTGATCATCATCGATGAACTGATTGATTGATTGATCGATGTGTGAGATGGAATTTTCATTCCACGTGGCAATGTTTCGTTTGCATTTTTGTTGATAAATTATGTTATGGATTGTTGTTGAATCTCACTCTTCCTCGCGTATAAGAAGATTTTTATGCTACAAGAAAAGTCGTGAAATTGTATGACAAAAGTGAAGGATTCTCTTCGTCATGGCTTAACTCAATTCTAAGACGTATGTATATGTGACCTGGTCTACGAAAAGGGGGCTTAGGTGTGAAAACAAGTTTTCGAGAAAACAGCTGTTAAAGATAAACAAGTGATTTTATCAGTTTCGCTTTAGTTGTTCGCTTCTAACGTTCTAATGTTTTAATTGCAAATTTGTGTATTTTTATGTAAAATGACGTGGTTTTGCCTTGAAATAAAATTTTTTAACATATGAAATGATGTTTATTATTTTATAATTTGATCTCCAAATTTTTTTCATTTTCAATCATTTCTGCTCTTCTTTTTATACATTTTTAGCAAACTCCTGGTTTGCGCCATTCGAAAGAACATATTTTACTCCATCTAAATCGCCAGAAAGGTGAAAAATGATTTTTTCACACCTAAGCCCCCTTTTCGTAGGCCAGGTCACATATAAACTATGAACATCTCGTTGTAAGAATCATCAAATTCAACTATACAATAATGAAATAGTTCGTGAAATGAAATTCATTGATTCAAAATAATAATATAAGATGCAATGTATACGACGTTGAACACACGGAAATAATTGAACCAGGTATTCATTTGACATGGAAAAAGGGCAAACCAAGATTAATTCTATGAGCACGAGCATCAAGATTTATGTCTTCCGAAGAGCGATGTAATTAATCTACATGATTTATGCATTTGAAGTAATGAGATATTCTTTACGAAGGCCCTTAGGGCGTTGTTGCATAGGAAATCGAATGAGGTATAATAATTTAACACATCCAAACAGATTCTCTCTCGATAGAATATATTGTGTACGACCCCGAAGAAAAATCATCATCAAAATTTATTTTCAATACTTTTTATCGAGGTGGATGAGATTCCTTTTAGAATCAGTTTTTATGATCACAGACATCTCGTGCAATCCTCCACGTACGGATTTTTGTAGTCTCTAATTGACTCGTCGTGGAAAGATGTAAGTGAAATATAATTGTAAGTGAATGGACGGAAGAGGTAGGAGCTTTGCTTCTTCTAATTCACTGAAGAAGAAAACAACTTCTTCAGTGGCCGCGAAAGAGGAAGAAGCGTGGTATAAATGCATTTGCTTGCTTGTTTACCACGGTCAGTCAAGACTAACCGAGGGAAGGTAGATAGCCTATGCTTGGCCCTATAACTCAACAATCGCCTAACCTCGGTCGATCTCGGTTGATCGGATGATAGTTGACTTTTACCATCCAAGAAAATACTTAGATTTATAAACGTATTCGGGTATCCGTAATGCCTGTGTATATCATGTATGATACATACATTGGAGATTATTCTTTTTTATTTTTGATATTTCAAAATAATACAAAATTTAATTCATTCGGAAGGAAATTTCATTTCATCCCGTTAAGAATGTCTGGCCAATTTGTTGCAGTTCAACGATCGCTCGTATTAACGGTGTAAATCGATACGATATGATTTGGTGCAAAAGTAAGCAACAAGTCGACGGAGTGCAATAGATCGGCCAGCCGGCAGTTTTTCACGATTTCACCAGAATCGTGAGCACGCTATAACTTGATTGCTAGCCTCGACGGAAAGAGAATTTCTTGTGCAAGAAACCTGACGATGAGGCAAGGCATGAGCCAAGCCTTTTGAACTGTAGGAACTTCGCAATTCACCTGTTATACATATGAACCGCCTAACCTCTCCCTTTATCAGCATCCGCGAAGAAAAAGACAAAAGAGTTATGAGTTTCCTGCTTGCAGTGTTCAGTTACGAATATATTTACGAGATGTGTTCAAAAAATAACGAGAATTTTCGTTTTATGAAAAAAATATTTATTTATTCATCAATATCTATTTTGTCCCCTTCAAAATAATCCCCCTTGGATATAATACACTTGTGCCAACGCTTTTTCCAATCCTCGAAACACTTTTGGAACTCGATCTTTGTAATAGCTTCTAGCTCTTTCAGCAATTCACTTTTAATGTCATCTATACTTGTAAAACGACGGCCTTTTAATGTTCTCTTTATTTTTGGAAATAGAAAAAAGTCACATGGAGCCATATCTGGCGAATATGGAGGCTGAGGCATCGTTACAGTTTTGTTTTTGGCCAAAAATTCACGAACAAGCAATGAAGTGTGAGCAGGTGCATTATCGTGGTGCAAAAGCCATGAATTGTTTTTGCCATGAAACATCCGAAAAAATTCCATGGCATGAGCCGACTGATATGCCAACATCATCAGCGACTTCTCTGATTGTGATTCGGCGATCGTTCATAACCATTTCTTTCACTTTTTTCACGTTTTCATCGGTTGTTGATGTGCTTGGGCGTCCGGGTCGTTCATCATCTTCAACGTTTTCGCGGCCATCTTGGAAACGCTTATACCACTCGTAAATTCTTGCTTTACTCATAGCAGACACACCATATGCCTTTGTTAACATTTTACAAACTTCACTACACTTTATTTCATTTTTTACGCAACATTGAATAAAAATTCTTTGATCCATTTTTTTTCACAAACGAAAATCGCCGAGCTCGAAAAACACGTCTAACGTTAGCGGCTGCCACTTAAAAAGTAAGCAATGAATATTGCTGAAAATTTTATCGTACTTCAGGGGCATGTGTACCAACATAATAAAGAAAAATTTTATACAGGCGGACTCTCCAAACCCGCGAAATTAAAAAATTCTCGTTACTTTCTGAACACACCTCGTATATCAGATATAACTTGACAATTTTTCTTACAGTGACTCGAATGTTTCTGTTATAGAATTTTTGAAAGCAGCTCTCAGAAGTTTATGCTTGATTTGTCAGGAATCTCAAATTTGGAGTGATATCTAGTAATTGCTTTAATACATGCCTTGTGACCAATATAACTTCCATATGTTTCTTACACAATTTACTTGTAGTTGAATTTCATACAAGAGCCCCACACAGGGTTTAGCAATCGACTCAAACATGACCCAGCATTCGACGGGAGACTTAATTGATCCCACATTAATGGTACCCATTTATGGCTAATCAATGATGGACTACTGCACTATAGTGTGGGGTATGGAACTGATAAGTGATTCAAAACTTACAACCTGATTGATTCAACTCCATTATGAGTTTTTACAATGCAAAGGACCTACTGTTTTCATATACTGATCATTTTGGTACTTTCTTAATACAGTTTTGATTAAATTTCCTTGTAACCTATTTATTTCAGAAAGCTACCCACGTATTAATTTGAAACTTTTTTGAATACCTCAGTACGTTGGCTCATGTATTAGACTTTTTAAAGCACGGAGCCCAAGAACTTGGTCTGTTGATGAAAGATAGTAGTATCTTTTGAGACAAGTGACTACATCAAGTCTGGATATCAACAGATTTTTCGATGTTCACATATTTTTCAAGACGCATGAACACGCTTGAGAGTTGATCAGGAAACCCATTGTTTCCACTCGACATGCAAAACTTTCTGGACACTGTTTTTCCTGTTCAGCAATGTACAGCATTCGCTTTGTTACCTCAGAAATCACGAACCGAAATGATGATATTAAACTTAAGATAGGAGAATAAATACTTATTTTTCCACGCGCATCGAAATCAAATTCATCAGAATTCATGAATTCAACTCTACATCCAAACTGCAAACGGTGTATCATCTCTGGAATGGTGTAATAACAATACAATATTTTTCGTTATATATCTTGTCGTACATTTCTTTCTCTTTCCCATCGCGTAACAGATAGTACGTAATTACTTTATCCGAGAAACAATAATAATAGACTATTATTATTCATAAGCTATATAAATCGAGCTACCGTGGAGAGAAACTAAAGAAAGAAAGGGAGCTAAGGTTAATCGGCTACCGGTCTCTCCCGCATGTATATATACGTTCCCGTGCATACAGTGCACCGGGAAAGGCGCCGTTTCATTGGGTTTCGTTTCGCGATTATAAGAGTAAGTGTCAAGTGTTCGGACGTGAAATTAGAAAGCCACCATATAACCTGTCAGCAAAATTGGCAAGATCTCCCGAGAGATATATTATTCACGTATATACACCGTCTCCCATCGATCGTTAAAATTCATTCTCTTTGGTTAGATACCACTTGTTTCATCTATATCTTTTGAAATTTCCTTACTATTTTTATTCTGTCGAGAATTCACATTATGTATCAAAAGCACAGACACTGTTCACTGCAAATTCAGGACCATGGTTTCAATTTAATTTGTTTTTTTAAACCCTTAAACAACGTGTTAATGTCAATAAAACGAATTTTCAAAAGGTGACTTCCACACTTGAACATTACGAGATGAATTTGCATAAAGTTCATACGGTTTATACAATTTCATCTACAATGAGATACAATCAGAGCGATGAGCAGGGATTTTTCAAGATAGAACAAGAAATAGATGAAATCTCAACAATAGTATGCCTTTGAGGGGATAAAACAAACTATCGGAAACACTCTAATGGACGTGTGTTTCATCATCGCACTTGAAACAATGTTATTTATCTATAACAGAATGTTATAAGATTTGTTTAATGAAGGATGTTTTTCACCGATACTACCGTGATTGTAGTAATACTATTGGCAGTGGTCTGATAATGTGTTTTGTTTGTACAAGAGCAAACCGTTGGGGCAGAGAAAAACAATAATACCCGGGAGCAGCTCCATTTGTCGAGATTGTTGCGACCAGCTCTACATTTCCGGCTAATCGCGATCTTCTTCGGGGCGTAAACGTGCAATCCGTATACATTTTACATGCACTTACGTGCACGAGTGTCAGTACTGCCCACACGTGCACGTACATTCTCATTCGAGCACACGAGCGAACGCTTCAAAAACGGTACCCAATTTCTATCTCCTCTCTTTCTCTCACTCTGCATTATAAAGTATTTCTTGAATCTTATTCGAATTATTCTAAACGACCGAGGGGTAATTGTTCGACACATACTAATCTCGTATAACTATGAATAATTCAATACCTCAATCGTTACAATTCAGCTATTAATTGATGATGAATCTGTTCATTCTCTTGGAATTACTCCTGTTCCAACTGTTTCAACTCTGTATCTACATCTTAAGGTGTTCCACATCTTATGATATCGAGAAATTGTGAATACGAATTGGATACACACTGATTCACACGCAAAAAAATAATTCGCTGTGGCAGCTAAAAATTAGCTGCCATAGCTAATTTTCGTGGTTGATATTTGGATAGCGAAAAGAATAGCTATGATAGCGATTTTTCTTTACAATCAGTGTTTCGCTGTACTAGCTTGAAAGAATCGCTAAAAGAACAACCAACCGAGTGAAAAAAGATTCATTGGATAGGGGAGGGTCGAATCCGCAATCTTTCGGTTACTAACTCAAGCTGCTAGCGCTTGAGCCACCCTACCGATTGAATTTGTCTTGTTCTAATAATACATATAGCTTCAGCGGAATGTTTCAAATTGAATTTTGCAAAACCGTATGTAAACAAATAATTATTCTAGGAGTTAAATATTTCGTTATTAGGGTTGTTGAACATTTTTTGAACCTCAAAATGTCTATGCATTTGTCAAATGTTCATTGAATTCACATTGAATGTTTAGCGGCCATCTTATTCTCTTTGGGTATGTACTACAGCTACAAAAATCGCTCCACCAGCAACATTTCTTCTGCGATCATTTTTTATCGGTGCACAAAAGCTATGTTAGTACATATAGCTACAATGATAGCTGCAGTAGCGCAATGCACTCAGCACACAAGTTTTTGCTGTCACTGCGAATTCATTTTTTTCCGTGCAATAGAGTCGAAAAGATGAAGAGAGCTCATTTCAATGGAACAAATATCTATTTGCGGTAAATAAATATTGATTCGAACCTGTTAAAACAAGTGCTTATTTGAATCAAATAATTCTATCTACAAGATGAAACAATCTAACAAAATGTTAGTTATACGAAAAACTGATCAACCCCATAAAATCTCATAAGAGGGCGTGGCTTATAAAAATCATTCTCAACGTGTATAGAGTGAAAATAATTATAACTCAACGATGTTTGTTGTTCGTTCAGGATGAAAGCGGAATGTGAAGAATAAATATTAATTTTCAACTGAGTAGGCTATGGTCTTCGATGAAGATATTTATAAGACCAATATTTAAAGAACGCACGAGGTTGCTGTGCTTCAGCCATCACGTTTCCCCTGACATACATTAGGCCTCCGGGTCTCTTTGTTTCTCATCGCCAAATATGTATCTACTGTCTATAGCAACAACTTGCCTTATCCGTTTATAGAGAATCATGTCTTTGGGGAGGGCAGAGGGGGGGGGGGGTGGGTTCAAAGCTTGTCTAATATTTTCTGTTATATTTAAGGGAATATCAGTTTGTTTAACAAAAGCAATCAAACGAATTTTTTCATGGAATATTTTCTACAAGCCATTATGAACAATGTTTTGATTATTTTTGTGAAAAACGAGGTATTTATCGCCAAGATTCCGAGACACTGGATGAGACTTCAACTTTCCTTCAACATGGCGTCGGTATATTCTATCCAGTTGGTACCCTGGAAAAAAATTGGAAGTACTCCCAACAAATTGGCGTGTCTGTTCTTCCATTTTGGGTGGGAGACCACAGCAACCCCAAGTTTTTGGAAATCAGCTGTCAGATTTTTTGCTATTTCTCGCTGTTTTCTTATGTTGGGGAATTCAGCTACCCAAAGTGGAAGACCAGACATGGCAGTTTGTTGGAGACGCTATCTACAGCATTTTTTGGAAAGTTGATGCCTCCGAGTTGTTTCCAATGCATAGAGATCAGTGGTTCTACGTTGCTCCGACTTGCACCAAACCAATCAATTTGTTTTCATAACTGGATTAAATTGGAATACCTTCGAGTTGAAGCACTAAACGAACTTAAGATTATCGACAAAAATACATTATGATGTTTTTTTAGAATTTATATGCGTTTTTGGACCTTGATAACGGGACCAAGTTATATCTCGACACATTGACCATAATTGAATATCAAATAAAGAATTATTTACTCCAGAAAACGGCAGTTTTCAAAATATCTGAATATGTTAGCATCTTGTTCATATTCTTGATACTTATCATTGCACTGAAAAAAAATGTGTCGAATCAATCTGTAATAGCTATAAAAAAATCAATTTTTAAGTTCAGTTGTTTCATCTTTATATACAATAATATAAAACATATGCATGAATTACGAGGAAGATGAATTGCAATTTTTTAGATTAATTTATTAAGAACTTATAAGAACTCATTAAGAATATTGGAATAACGGAAATGGATCTGCTCAAGAAAGAATTAAATCCTGATTGATACGGAATGAAAGGTCATTCAACTGGCACGTAATGCCCATATCGAAATGAAATTCCTGTCATAATGCGTGATGATAAAATCTGTAACCGTAATCTATGAATCAATTGATATAACTTCCTGATGTAACTGAATCAGTTTCACAGTTTCGTTTCGTGAGTTTTGCGCAAACATTTGTCAGCAAGAATGTAATTATTATACAAATTTAGTTACGTTCTTTCTGAAAAAAGTTTGATCAAAATTCCTCTCACCCTCCTGGTGGAAATTACACTGAAAATCTCTGGAGTTTCTAGAGAATTTCTGAGGTATTTGTAGTTTTTCACAGATTTTCAGTAATTTTCAGAAAAATTCAGAGTTTTTTTAGAGATATTCAGAGGAATTTTCAGTGAAAAAACTTGTTCAATAAGCAAGTGTTTTTCAGATTCTTTCTGGTTTCTTAAGATTTTTCCAGATGTTTTCAGGGCACTTCAGGAAAATTCAGAAAAATCTTTTTCACCAAGGCCCTTCCCCCTTTGGAAATTGACTTCCTCCCCTTCCTCGCCTCTCGATGCTCGAATTCCCTTCAAAATCCACTCAGGAATCATCGATCTATACTACCGAATAACCTGAAAACACAGATTCTTTTGACTATAAGTATTATAAGTGGGAAGAAATAGAACTCGCAACGTTTAAATATAAATTGCATTTGTTCTTAATACGAGAATGAATTAATAAATATCTTTGAACAAACTTTCAAACGATATTAACTCGGTCGTTGATATAATTCCAGTAAAAATATTACCACTGCTCATCCTACGTAGATGAATCAAACACGTGTAGCGCACAATCCAAGGTACACGAGTATACGAGAAGAGGATGTATATATGGCTACATTATATATACGTATAAAGGCGCGGCCCCAGCAGCCTAATAACCCAAATGTAACCGGACACAAACCAACCACACCAGCGTTGCTTGACAAGCAGCGCCTCGGTTTATCTATATTAAAGGAAAAAAAAACAAACAGACGGAGGTGTATGAAGGGAAAAAAAAGAGAATCAAATCTATTGAATGTGTTTTGAGAAGGTTGCGAGTCACACGTTTGAAAAGAAAACATTTGTCACTGGACAGATATGAATAATAATTTGTGAAAAAATCAAAGAGATGGAAGAGCTGGGAAGTGGAGTCAACGATACGGCACGACAATCCTGGGTACTTCGTAATGTCACTGACAACTTGAAAAGAATAAGTAAAACACGTGGAACAGAACGGATATTGTGAATCTCCGTGTTACCTCAGCGCGGTGACCGATTCCTCCTTGCGTGTCTCTTAAAAAAAAAATGAAGAATAGAAAATCCGGTTTGCCTGAACCTGATTTACTTTCTAATTTTGATACAGAGACATCGTGAATAAATGTATTTATATTTAAATATATCCCACGTTGCATTTTATCTACAAAATTCATAAAAATGTACTATAAATTCATATAGCATGCGAAATAAATAATTCCAAACCAATTTAGAATTGTTAATCAACGTATATCAGTTAGTGATCTAAACGTTACATATAGGTTCGCAATACATCATTTCAGTCTATAAATTTGGATGCTTCGCGCGCTATTCGTATCTTACCTGAACTCTGGAAACGATTTCTCGAAGTAAATCGGGATCTCTCCGCGCATTGATTCCTGCATGAATATCTTGGGAAAGTCCTCCCTCTCCTCGATGAGACTCAGTAAAAAATTCTGGCAGCAACTCGAACGGCACGAGTGTTCCTTCGTTTTCCTTCGAGCCATCGGGCAAAACGGAAATTACCTCTCTCTCGTCCAACCTGCTCAAACTGTTCGAACAACTCGATTCTCTCTTTCTTGAATCGTCGTTCTCTTTATCTGTCTCTTTGGTATCTATTTGTTCTTTATTCGACGGCGCCTGTTTCAATGACGCCGGTACATTCAGTCTAACGCCAAACAATTGTTCTATTCTCTCGGTTTCACACCTCAATGCTTCAAGATTCTTGCGATCGAGGCGAATACACATCGCTGTTGTTACCTCGCCCATTTCTTGACACACAACATCGCATTCGAAAACACAGGTATCACATTGCCCGTTCAATAGTTATCGCGTCACTTTTACACACACTTCAGTTTCTTTTTGCATTATGCCACCAATGTTGCTGTTCTTGATTCGCTGAAACATAAAAATCATGTTTTTTTTTTAATTCACTTCAAAAAAGGAGTTTTAAGTACAATATAATCAAAGGAATCTGAAATAAAACTTGAAATTGAAGAAACGGAGCTTCATAAGAGTCAAATTGCCAAATTTCTAATCGAATACCATTTAGTTTTCGATTTTATAGAATATTTTGAGCAGCGAAGACATTATTTCACGCCAAAAGAATATGTAATTCTCACAAAGTTTCATTCGATTGTGTCAATTTTTGTTCACACTTGCATATGCTTTATATGCTTAAATATAAATTATTCAAAACAAGTATCAACAAAAACAAAAACAAATCACATTGTGTTCAATGCAAAGAATCATCTAATACATATTATGATATGCTCATTAAAAGATTCAAAAATCTCATTGATACACAACTGCTGTGTTTGTTTACTTTGCACATAAAAATCCAAAAAAACGTGGAAAAAATAGTGTTATGCGGTAACCATCGTGTGAGATATCGCGGTTAAATATCGTGTGAACTTTGTTTACCTTTTCTTCAACGGTTTCTCAAATTTATCTTCCTCCAGGTATATTTATTCAAATGAAATATGTTGAAAAATGTTTATCTGTCCCTTTTCAAAGATCAATAATCAACATTGAACCAGATACAAACGGAGCATGGAGAAATACATATGTTCTGAACAGAGAAAACATATTTATCAGGAGTGGAATTAAAATAAAGAAACTATGACAAAGGTAACATCAAAATACTGGCAGTAAAATTCCGTTCAGAATAACTCAAGATATAAAACATTCTTTAATTGAAATTTAAATTAATTTCGTCACATTTGTACTTAGTTTACAAATAATTTACTTCCTTCGATCTACTTAGTATTTTCCATGCAAATTATCGACAAACTACTGCAATGTACCTTGTAAATCATATAATTTACTAATAATCTACAAATTTTACATGTAAATCATTGTCAAAAACTTTTGGCGACGCATCAACTCCCAATTTTGGTTACAACTATTCAGGGATAAACATTGTCTGATGCTACGTAACAGTCTCAAACTATTTTTCAGTGATAATATAACTATTATAAAAGCTTCTACAATAATTATTACCCAGTAATATAGTAATGACGCTTTTATTAAGAAACTTGAATTGTTTTATCCACAGAATTAACATTATTCCTAAAATAAATGTTTCGTGTGACACATAACTTTGAATAATACAAAATATATTACCTTGTGGCGATAAATTTATTTATAAAATGTGGTTTACACATTCATGTATCGTCAATGAACATGACACAATGCATTGTAATACACTGCCTATAATGCCATTCGCATTTTACTGTACAAATTCTATAACGAAATATCAAAGAATTTATTAAAACTCTTCGAAAACATGGTATATCATAATATCAAAAAATAATTTTTTTTCTCAGCATAACATCTTTGAATCGTTTATATAGAAAATTAAACTTATATACCTCACATATCTTATACCAATCAAAATGACTTGAAATTATAAATAAACTCCGTGCATTGATACACCTCAAAATATATTTAAATCTACTCCAAATTACTCATCTATGAATAAACATCATTATAAAATACTATTATAAATAACTTACAAAAAACGCCTGATCCCTTTAAGTTAACCTAAACACCAATCTTGTCAAGTGTAAATACGATAATGAAATCAGACACCTAGTACAGTGTTTTTATATACCTGTTAATGAATTTGATTCTTGTTTTCCGTTTATACGAGTATAAAAAGAGTTGACAACACTTCACACAAGAATAATAACAACAGTTGTGGGTGCGACAACAATCAGCTCACTGGACACGGTATTAGTAGGGGATAATACATTTCAAAGCCCATGGTGTTTTTGCATACTTACGATGTCATTTGCACACACTACGCACCATCGTGTCGTCATCGTCATCATAGTCGTCGTCGTCGGCACGACACGCGCAACGCGCACAGGTGAAAGGAAAATCCTTCCTTGTTCGTTGAAATGACAACATAGACATATTTGCGTCAACGTCGACATCTCACGGATAGCGAACGCACGTGGTGAACAATAACAAATATATTACTTTGAAAATCAGCGCCACTAGCGGTAAAACTCAAAATGATAATTGTCGTTGTCGATGGTCATTCATGGTTGGTCGTTGAAGTCACGTGCTTGGTGCAAGTGAAAAAGAATCCCTGCATCCAGACTGTGCTGGAAGTATATTACAAAACTTCAAAAAAGTAAAGAAATCACCCCAAGTACATGAAAATGCGGTCAATCCTAAAAAAAATCTAAAAATACATTCGAACGAAAATTCTCCTACAATAAGAATTTCGATAAGATACAACAGGATATGCTTCACTTGAAAAAAAAAAGATGTGAAATCAATATGAGCTGCCAAGTACATTCGGTTATTCAAATGGTATGTAAACGATTTCTTGTATATTGTAACTTCAGTTTGTTTAAATTTCACATACCAGAAACAGCGCTAAGTTATTCCAAACCAAACGCGTTAGTCGTTCCAAATAGATTTTGAAATCCACGTCAATGCGGAACACTTGGCGCGGCCGATTACGTGAGTTTTGAGCCTCAAGTGTATTCAAACAATTCTGTTGAAAGTATGTGATCAAAACGTTGGATAATAAAATCTTCATCGGCCGCGCCAAGTGTTCCGCATTGACGTGGATTTCAAAATCTATTTGGAACGACTAACGCGTTTGGTTTGGAATAACTTAGCGCTGTTTCTGGTATGTGAAAAATTTCAAAACATATTAGAAACGATCAACACGTTGAGTTTCAAATAGGTCAGAGTTGTTTCTAGTATGTAAAATGGTTGAACCTAATTTTTGTTCCACCTCACTATATATTGTTAATTCAATACAATCATAAATCGCTTTGAATACAATTTAAACAAACTGAGGTTACAATATACAAGAAATCGTTTACATACCATTTGAATAACCGAATGTACTTGGCAGCTCATATTGATTCCACATCTTTTTTTTTCAAGTGGAGCATATCCTGTTGTATCTTATCGAAATTCTTATTGTTGGAGAATTTTCGTTTGAATGTATTTTTAGATTTTTTTTAGGATTGACCGCATTTTCATGTACTTGGCGTGATTTTTTTACTTTTTTGAAGTTTTTTTATTGGAATTTCAATTCTATTTCTGGATGTGTCCCTAACTGAACATAAATGAAATTCGAATGCTCATGTCTAATTTGATAGCGATCGTAGCGATGAAGAAAATGTCCTCCGATCATTTATGATATGAAAAACTCACTTGGGTTTCCATCAGTCATCTCATCATTGAACAGCAATAGATGAGCGACATAAAGAATGAAGAACAGAAGGAAATAAAAGTGAATTCCCACAAATCAGTACATATGTGTAGGATTCCAAAAAGTAAATATTAATTGACGGATAAGTTGGCGCCCAAAGCAGCCCACGATTTTGTTTCGAACATGTATTGTGCAAGAATTCCCATTGTTTTTAAAATATGATTGTTAGGAAAACGAAACAAAACAGATTTTACGAACAAAGAGAACTTGCACACAATATGTTTAAGGTATCCAACAGAAATTTTTTTGATAAAACGAGAATTTGTACCATTTGGCATGAAGTTGAAAATAGTTTCCCAGCAAAAATGTTTCAATGACTCTTTAGGATTATTTTGAAGAGTATCTTAAAGAGATGTCAAATATTCATTTATCATGCAACAAAAAGAGATATCTTCAAAATATCTGGTCAAGAGCATTTTTCAGTACTGTACAAGAAATTTTTTAAAATTTTGTGAAATATCCATCAAAACCATTTTGAAAAATTCTTCAAGAATATTTAGTCGGTTGTGGTATTATAAACGTATACGATGTTCTTCAAAATCACCTATAGAAGATTATAGTAATTGAATTGTTATTTGATGAGCAAGTGAAATTATTGCTTTTTGAAGAAATATATGTATGAGTCTTTAGCATTACGTGGCCAATTTCGTTCTTCAACTCGCAGATCATGAATAAATATCCACTTTGTACCTTTACTTCGTAACATGCACGTAAAGTTACCTTCGGAAATACTTCTTCCCTGATGAAAAAGAACGGCTATAACTTTATAAAAGTGTCATGCAATTTGGATTTTTGTGGTTGGCACTGCTTTTATACAGATATATGATATATCTGCATCTTGCCTGTTTTTCCTTCATCCACCTGTAATTCTACTCGAAGAATCTAGGGATTCATTATCAATTGAATCCACTTTGTAATCTGTAATGCCAATTGATAGTGGTGATAGCAAACTCACAGATCTATGGTATATTCGCTTCATTTTGTTTCTGTCTCATCCCCCTGAAACACTACGCAAAGAATCTGATACCATCATTGGATAGATCTGTGATATATCCACTGCACTTTTGCCTTTTCTTCGTTCGACTATGAGGTCACCAAATGAGATTGACAGTGACAATAGCTAGCATACAAATTTGTGATACGTCTGCTTCATTTCTGCTTCGTCTCCAGCCACCTATGATTCTACTCCAAGGAAATGATGAGCCCAGCATGTTGTAAGAATCTGTGGCATATCTACTGTGTTTTCGCCTTTGAAAAAATCGCTTTGATATACTTCAGTGTGACTAAAGTAACTGGAGACCAACTTCAACTTCTACCGTTGGTCAAACTATTCACATCTCTTTGAGGTTTTGTCATGAACTTCACTCTCTAAAAACTTTTTATATTTCATTGGGGTTTTTTGATGAATTCCCCTTTCTGATTATAAGTGATGATTCAGTTATTGATTCATTACATAATCTTTAATCATCCATTCCATGCCATTCATTATCAATCGAATCCACTTTGTAATCTGTAATTCATACATTTAATACAAAATTTCCACAAGACCGCCTATATGAAATTGATAGTGGTGGTAGACGACGTACAGGTCTATGGTATATTTGCTTCTTTTTCGTGTTTTCTTATACACCTGTGATACTACTCAAGCAATCCGATAACAACTCTTGGTCAAGAAAGTATCACGCCAATGAAGAAAGACAAAAACGACGAAAATATACCATTCGATCTGTACGTCGTCCACCACCACTATCCATTTCATTTAGGCAATTTCATAGGCAATTTTGTATTGAATGGATAAACTACAGATTATAAAGTGGATTCAATTGATAATGAATGGCATGAAACGGATGATTAAAGATTATGTAACGAATCAACAACTGCATCATCGCTTATAATCAGAAAGTGGAATTCATCAAATATCGAATATAATCAGAACGTGGAATCATTCAAAAACCCCAATGCAGTATAAAAAATTTTTGGAATGAGAAGTTCATGACACAACCTCAATGAGATATAAGAAGTTTGAAAAACGTTGAAGGTTGAAGTTGGTCTCCAGGCACTTTAGTTACATTGAAGTATATCAAATATTTTAAATCAAAACTATTAATTCAACAAAACGATTTGTCTAGAGGCAAAAGCACAGCAGATATGCCACAGATCTTGACGACATACTGGACTCATCAGTTTCTCGGAGTAGAATCACAAGTGGATGGAGACAAAGCAGAAATGAAGCAGACGAATCATAAATTTGTATGCTAGCTATTCAGCTAGACGATAGCTGTCACTATCAATTCCATTCAGTGGCCTCTTAGTCGAGTGAAGCGAAGGCAAGAGTGCAGTGAATATATCACAGATCTATCCGATACTATTATTAGATTCATCGAATACCATCACAGGTGGATGAAGATGAAACAAAATAAAGCAAATATACCATAGATCTGTATGTTAGCTACCAATACTATCAATTTCATTTATATTCAAGAATCCGATAACAGCCTTTGTCAAAGAAACCTACTGAATCTTGTACAATGTTCTAGTTGAAGTCAATGCAGTAGAATGTAGTTCATGTTGTTGTTGTTGTAGTCAATGTAGTTGATTGATGTCTGATTCTTAATCAAATTTGGTTAGATTCAATGGGCTGTTCCATTAGATAATACTCTTCATCAAAACTACAAAGACAATAACATTATATTAAACGTACCTTTTCTTACCAGACATCTCTTTATGGTTTTCTCTCTGAAGAGAGATGAAAAAGATTTGAAACAGTTAATATAATAATAATAATAAGTTTATTGCTTATAGAGAGGTTACAAGTTTCTCATAGCAAGTGAGAAGCCATATACAAAATTATACAATCCTAGCTATAAATTCCGTGATTTACAATATTATTAATCATTCATTAATTATAAACGCTCTTATTCTTAGTATTTGCTTGAAGTAGTTATAGAGTCTGCTTAAATTCTTCCTACAGTCTAGATTTAGTAGAATTTCTAGTTTTAACTCATCTTGGCTCCTATCATTGTTTGTTGTTGAGATTGCTTCGTCAATTATCGGGTCTAAATAGTATTTCCTTATTGGTTGATATATTGGACATACTAATAATAAATGTTTCACAGTCTCAGTGTCATCCACATTACATATTGTGCATTTATCAGTTGGATTCAGTCTGTGTAAGGTTTTATCAATAATTATTGTGGTATCATGTTTACCAGCGAGTCTAATTTGTGCCATCAGCCTTGTTATCTCAATAGAGCATCTCAAATTTAGGTATTTCGAACTTTAGAGAGGTCTGACCGGTTGGTTTTGAAAAAAAGTACATTCACTGGCCACAACATGATCCTCCAATTTGAGTTGAGTCTCAATAAATTTGAGGACTCTTTCGAGGTGCTTCTGCCAATAGTGTACATTGAAATTTTTTCCCAAGTCTGTATATAGTTCACATCCCAACAGATTTTTGAATTTATCTAACCAGTTATATTTTGTTGAAGAGTTATTGGATTGTTGTAGTCTGTGTAATCTATTTAGGCAAATTTTCGGCAGCCTGTCATCATCCATTTTCATTATTTTTATAATCCAATAATATGTTAATTTTACAATTATATACTTCAATTTCACCTTATCTATCTCTATCCTCAGAGAGCTGCTGGGTGTATTCCTTGGCAGCAAGAGAACCCTCTTAAAAAATTTCAATTGCGCCGATTCTATTAGCTCAGGGTATGCAAGCCCCCAAATCATTACATTGTAGAGTAATGTGGTTTCTACTAAACTGTCGAATAATTTCAGTTTAGTTTTCCAACTATCCGATTTCGATTTCGCCATAATAGATATTGCCGTGCCAGTGGCTATTTTCGCTTTTGATATGAATGATTTGGTGGCCTGCAATCCCAGTGATGAACTTGTGATTGGAACGCCCAGGTAAGTGTATCTAGGAACTAATTCCAACGTCTCACTCCCATATTTGAAATAATTAATCAGGCTTTCCTTGGTCCTTCCACCACTCCTAAAGTGCATAATTTTAGTTTTATCAATATTCAATTCTAGCCCGTTATCTGTACAATATTTTTTCAGTGTGGCAAGCTTTCTATTCAGGTCTATGGGTGTTAGGGCGAAGATAACCAGATCGTCTGCATATAATAACATCAGCAAATCCCTTATACCATCCAAGTTCAAACCAACATGTCCTTCTTGGCGAAACACTGTTTCAATATCTGCCAGAAAAAGAATAAAAAGTAAAGGACTTGAGATCTCGCCTTGTAGAACACCTTGCGAGACTGGGAATTTATCTGACAATGCCCCGTTAGTTCTCACTTGGATGGTTGCACTTTCATACAGATTTCTGATTATTCTAATCAGTTTTGGGCTAACGCCCAGTTCATAAATCTTTTGCCATAATTTGATGTGAGCTATCGAGTCGAATGCTCGTTTGAAATCCACAAATACTGCATATACGTTTCTCTGGCCCAATCTAAGCTGTAACTGTATGGCCGAGGTGAGAACAAAAAGGTTATCTGTGCAACCCTTGTGTCTTCTGAAACCTGCCTGACTCTCCGGGACAGCTTTTGCTCTACTCTCCCATTGTTCTAGTCTATTGGTAAGTATCTGTGTGAATATTTTTGGATTACAATTTACCAGAGCTATATCACGATAGTTGAGGGGGTCAGTTTTATCCCCTTTTTTATATACCATAGTGAGAATCACCTCACCCCATGATTTAGGGATTTCTTCTTTATCAAAGATCTTATTGAATAGCGCTGTACAGTATAATAACCAGTTGCCTGGAAGGTTTTTGAGGGCTTCATTTGGTACACTATCACTGCCTGGAGTTTTTCCGTTTTTACATCTCTTAATTGCTTTTATTACCTCAAAAGTTGAAATCTCAGAATCCAACAGAGGGTCATTGACCCCAAAGGATATGTTATTGTCTAATATCCGTGGTGGGCATATATTCGAATAAAAGTTGTTCCAGGCCTCTACAGGCAAGTTATACCGGATTTGAAACAGTTATTTTGGAGCTTAGTTATTTAGTTGAGCTTAAGTATAGTCCTTGTCGATCAGGGTATGCAGGGAGGACAATGTTTCATTCATTCACTCCTCTCGGAGCAGGCTCAATATCATCTGTTTCATTATTTGCTCATGATTCTATTGGGAAATAGTATAGATCAGTGGACTGTCCATCAAGGGTATGGTATATCCACTATAATTTTACCTGTAAAGAAATAGCGAATAAACTTGAATACTTCTCAAGCAAGCTCGGTATGATCTTTTCCATCAATTGTGTACAATCCTAATTGGAGAAATTGACAGTAGCTGGCTGTCCATCAGGAGTTATGATATATCCGTTATGTTCTGGCCTATAGAATGATTGCGAATCAATTTGAATCATTCCCCTTGAGCATACTCCGTATGATCCATTCGATCATCTGCCAACGACTCCAGTAGGAGGATAGGACAGTAGAGGACTGTTCATGAAGGAATTATGATGTATCCGATATGCTCTCGCCTCAGAATTTATAAATTTGAATCATTTTCCATGACTAAACCTTGTATGATTTTCTGTGATTCGTCTCTGGCTCCGGTTAGAACCACCAGTAGCAAACTATCCGTCACGGATTATGGTATATCCGCTATGCTTTTGCCTGTAAAGGAATCTTGCATTTTATGAATAATCCATCATACAGAGCTTACCTGTGTATATTCCAATTTTCTGAATGTAGCAAATAGATTTATTCATACCTTTCTCAAACTTTTTCTGTTTTTTTTTACAAATAACCTCTTCATCATTTATTCATTCATTAATTCATGAATTTTTTGAAGTAATATATAAGAGTATATATAATTTCAAGTTGTTTATTTATGTTTCATTGTTCTGAATAACCTGTAGTAATCTGTAATAATGTAGTCACCTGTAATTTAATTATTCTTTTAATATTTTAATAACCTATCAACACATCGCCTCATTGACAGGTTATATTTGTTCACGTATTTACAATGTATAAACCTGTAGTAATCTGTAATAATAATGTAGTCACCTGTAATTCATTCATCTTTTTTTTTTTTTTTTAAAGACGTCCCTGAAAGAAACGCGAGAGCTTAGCTCTTGTGTAGAGTTTGCTCTGAAATTGAGTAGAGAGGTTAGACCATCACTTCAGTGATGGTAGGTGGCGTGTTCAAAAACTTTGTACCACGCTTTCAAAAAGCTGGTATTTTCAACGAAAACCTGGTACGATTCAACTTTTATCAAACTTTCAGAAAAATGGTATTCTCAACGTAAACCTGGTATGGTTCACGTTAAATTACTAAAAGTACATAAATTGGTTAGTATACCACAATACCGAATGCTCTTAACATCGATTTTTTCTCATTGCTCATAAACTAGTACCTTATAGTGAAGTTACTAGAGAGCACTAGTTCTTAACCAATGACAAAAATTTGACGTTATGAACATTTGGTATTATTGTATGCTATCCCCTATATCCCCTTTGAAAAAGAAATTATCAAAATGACTGGGTTTCGTTAAAATAAAATTCCTTCAATAAGAAATACGCAAATTCCGAATTAGCTGTTCGAGGATTAAATGATTCTAAATAAGTTTGAATCATTTCCCATCAGAGATTTGCATTTGGTTTGAATGATTTTCTTTTTATAGGGATAAGAATTGGATTAATGAGAAATTTCCTTTGTAACATCAGGATATATTCCGATTGAATTTTATGAATCGGTTTCAATAAGATTTTTGAAGCAAGGAATGTTAATTCTGTAAGGGCACATGCGAATGTGAAATGATCGTCAATTACTGATGGGCGTAGTATACTTCTCTTTTTGGTATCAGTAATATTTGTAATAATAATAATTGTAATAATTGGTAATAATTGTTCGGTGAATTTTCAGCAAATAGTAAAAGATTCATATATTACAGATTTTTTTCAATATTCAAATATTCTAAAGGGTGCGATGGAATGAATTGCGGAATCTGTTGAATGGAAATTACCATTAATTACCAATAATAACATTTTGGAGTTCGGTAATATTTATGCTGAATGTGAATTCATTAGTAGAAATAACACATTTGTTATGATGAATAAAATATATTTCATACAACAAGGTGAACAAGGATATTGCATATAAAAAAAAAAAACTTCATCATCGTATAACATATAATAAATCACACTTCTTCAAACATGAAATCAAGACCGTCGATATGTCCTTCCAGGTTTTCCACTGGTTTTTCATTGTTTCCATACAAAATGGAATCTATCATACGTCGACGCATATCTTTCACCGGCTGGAATCCAGCACAACAATCTTTATTGGATTTTACACACTGTGATGCCAACATGGCCCCTTCAATATTCTTCGTCACTAATCTGTTTCTAGTTTTCGTTTTTACTAAATTGTATTTGCTGAAAACCCTTTCACATTCTGCATTAGCGTGGGGAATACATAATACAGCTAATGCAAAACGAGGTAGTTCAACATATTTTTGACAGTTCCCACTATCTTCGAGTTTGGAAACTCCATGCCAAAAAACGTCAATTTCCTTCTCCTTCAAAAGGTTCTCAGGAATGTTATCAAGTGGAAGGCGACGCCATTCATCATCTAATCTCTGAAGAGATTCCAGATTTTTAGGCTTAGCCCTAGGAACATGATCACAAAGTTGCAGGAGAGACGGGTATCTATTGCGTTCTTGTATAGATAGGGCTTCAGACGGTTGTAATAATGGCAGCATTGCAAAAAGCGCGTTACCGAAATCAAATCTCTTCTGGATACCTATACACAGTTCAATAATAAAATTGCGACGCCTAAGGTAGAAATCGTCGATCAAGTCTGGTCTAGCCAATATGTTTGGATTTTTCAATTCTCCCATTACCTGTACACCCAAGTATATATTTCGAAGTGGAATGAATTTGTCCTTATTTCCAGGATTGATGAGATTGAGTGGAGTTCTGGCGACGTACTCTTGGGCCATATATGTCGTTAAAAGTTCTTTGAATGCGAGTTCCATTTTTTCAGCAAGCGAGGTGATTATAACAGAATCTGATTGAAACAAAATATTCATTGCCATAACCTTTGGCAACACCCAAGAAAGAAATAGGTAAAATAGTTTTATAAATGGATCCCTGAGCCAAGTACATACAGATTCTGAGGCTAATGTGCGATCTTCTATGCTTCTTTCAATGAAGTAAAGACGAAGCGGTTCCCACTGCTCTAATAGACGATTTACAACCAAATGTAAGGAAAGCCAACGGGTCGCAGCAGGATGTAGAATCTTATGAATAGGGACATCAAAAAATTTCTGGGAAATCGCAAGATTAGCGATACGCTTCGCACTGTGCTGCACATAGTTGTGCACGTTTCTCGAAAGATCTTCACAATGTTTAGGTATATGCATTGCACATGCATTGCTGGCTGCCAAATGGAGTGAATGGCATATGCACTTCATGATAATGATGCCGGGGCATGATTCTTTCAAACGACTCGCAATAGAATTATGGGCTCCAACATTAACGCTTGCACCATCGCAACCAAACCCTATAATATTTTCCAAAGGAATATTTCTTTTCGTGAACGTTCCAATAAGTAGATCATACAAATGATGAGCAGTCGCTCCTTCCTTAGTGGCTTCAGAGTGTTCTTCAGAGAAAATATCCGCAAGATCCCAAAATTTGCTGGTGATACGTTCAATCTCTTTATCGTAATATCGTACTACGATGCAGGCAATTCTCGTAGAAGAAAAATCTGTAGAATCATCACTTAGAATAGAAAAGTTTTGCTCCTTCAGATGATTTGCAAGCGTGTCTTTATGTGAAGCTCCTATGACATTGGTTACAATTCTAGTCGTTTTGAGACGTTTCATACATACTTTTTCTAAAATTTTTGAGTCTGGAAACGCAGATTTGATACAAGGAAGGAGATGATCAACCACACTGTATGGCATGTTATGAGCGGCAAAGAAACCACAAATCTTGATTTCCGCATCTTGAACACATTTTTCGAGAGGATCTGCAGTTCGAGGTTTGAAAAATTGTTTCATTAAATTTGTAGAAGTTGATTCACGGGCTTTGGTATTTTTTATGTGCTTATTTGTAGTTTTATGATTCTTAATTAAACTTATATCGGCAATGAGACTAGTATTACACCAATTGCACTTGGCTTTCGTAGCGTCTTGGGGATCAGGTCCGAGCCACGGTGAACATTGCGGATCCCGTTCCCATTCAACCCGATATTTTTGTACTCTGTGATGTTGTTTTTTACGATTCATACCTTTCCTATTCAAACATGTTTTCATTGGAGTAGAAGGACCAGGAATATCCTCCTCTTCTTCGCTTGAAGAGCACATAGACTCCTCTCATGAGGAAAAAGTTTCGTATAAAACTAAACAATACTGACAGTCACCATAGATAGCTCCAAAATCCGTGTTTACATCAAAATAACGTATTCACATTAAGGCCCATGGAGCTCGAGAAAAATGAGCAAAACTTTGCTACGTACTTTTCCAAAAACTAAGCAATAGATCAAAATTTTGAATATGCAGTGATGAAACACTCTGCCAAGATTAGACTTTGAATATTTGATTGAATCTGGAAAGAATTCCTGAAAATTATGCAAAGAAATATAAACACCATAACCTACAAATGTCAATAATTTCCATAAATTGTTTTCTTTTATGTTGTGATATTACTTTGGACTTCCAATTTATATTCAAAGTCTGATCTTGGCAATATGCTCCATCATTGCATATTCAAAATTTTTATTTATCGCTCAGTTGTTGGAAAAGTATGTAGCAAAGTTTTGTCCGTTTTTTAGAGCTCCATAGCCGTTAACATTTGTGTAATTCACATACCTGGACTTTTCACTTCTCTTTTCGAAGGGGAACTTTAAATATGGGAAACCCAGAACTTTGTCAAAATGCGAAATGAATGAGTGATTCCTGAAGCGAAGTTTCCGAGAACTAACATCAGTCAAAAACAGCGCTGTGGTCTTGGATAAAATTGACGTTGTGATTGGTGCGTCCATGTTTTCGATAGGTTTCAACTTTTAACCGCTTGATGGCGCAATGCAAGCTCGCTTATCAAACACGTCCATGCGCACTCTCTGATGAGATCTAGTTCAGAATATTGCTATCTCTCATTTCAATATATGCGAAGAAAAAATGAGGAAGCAATACTCGAATATAATATAATATAATCTGAATATAAGTCTGAGTGGATAAATATTTTCTTTATTCTGTTTATCATATCAAGAAAATCTTTTACAGTACAAAAATCGGAGGAATTCTCATAAGATTTCCCTAATTTCAAGAATTTTTTTTTCTTTTTGGCAGGCCAGAAAACTGGTATTTTTGCGTACCAAGATGGGATTATCTTGGTACATGGTACGAGGCTTCGGAAACTGGTATGTGTACCAGGAAACTGGTACGCCTAACATCGCTGCATCACTTTATTTCCATTCTGACCACGACAATCATCCCCACCCCACAAACACACGACACCTCCACGATCTCACGTTTTAAAACCACACATCTCAATAAAATCAGTGAAAATATACACTAAGGCGACTGACTCCAATTTAAGAGCTCTATTTGTAATTCCCTCAACTTTACCGATTCCTATATCCCTCAAACATCTTCTAAACTCTTTTCTTTCCTCTTCATATACCTTGCACTCCTCCACTACATGTTTAATCGACTCTTCATCCTTTCCACATACACATACCGGGTCGTCAATCATACACTTTCGATGTAGAGATTCCTTCAGGTTATAATGATTGGCCCTAAGCCTATTCATCATTACTATCCTCTTTCTTGATATTTTCATGTTCTTATACCACGGGCCCCTATTTCCTTTTCTATAAAAATTTTTTATAAATATTTTCCCTTTCAACCTACCTTCTTCAACAAACTTTTTAATTGATCTTCTCCAATTCAACTCCTTAAAAACATTCCTTAAATCCCCCTGTGTAATCTTACCTGACACTCCTCCCTCCTCCAGTGTCATCTCCTTAGCCAATCCATCTGCTCTTTCATTCCCTTCGCAAACCATATGACCCGGTATCCATCCAAAAACAATCTTTCCTCTATCCTTTCTAATATCCCTGCCTTCATTCCAATTTTTTATATAAGGTAGATGACCCCATTTATGAACGCGACCCCTTTAATGAACGTTTTGGTTTTTGATTCATAGTACTTTTCATTTAGTGCTTTAATTTCATCCCAGCATGACTGACTGGATACTAAATCAACCGCCGTTATGTAAATAAATTCAGAATAATATGCCATAGGAAAGATATAATAGATAAACGATTGTTCGCTAATGGGGGTTAAGGTGTTCATTAATGGGGCCGGTCACCATACTTTTTAATTTCTAACACCAAGGGATTTGTATTAACTTTAATATTTTTATTTTTTAACGCTTTCAAAACACTTTCTGAATCTGACATAATTAAAACGTTTCCTTTATCTATCTTTTCTATAGCTATCTCCACCGCTTTACCTATAGCAACTGCTTCTGCTGTAAAAATGGAGCTTCTAACTTCTATTGCTAAGCCTACATCTAATTTTTCCCCTTCATAACATCCAACAACCGCTACACCTACTTTTCCTCTACCCTTTACTTTCGATCCATCCGTATATAACACTGTCGTTTGTCCCTCCATATTCCATTTCCGTATTAAATCTCCCAACATTTTTCCATCATCAATTTTTTTCCCCCTCTTACTTCTACCAATTTCCAAATCAATATTGATTTCCTGCACCAATGAATCATATTCATAGTCATAGACTCTAAAATTCAAATTCTCACTCCTTACCATAATTCTATTATATTTCTTACACCTTTCGTACACCTTCAGAACCCTGCTCTTTCCCTTCCCTCTTTTCCCCCTTTTACTCTCTCTTAGTCTCAACAATTCCAGTTTCTTTATTAAACCACAACCTTTTCTTTCCATGTTTTTCAATATTAAGTTTTCCGTCAGCATATTCACTCGATCCTCCAAACTCATAATCCCAGCTTCAAGATGCATAACGTTAATAGGCGTGGAGTTTTCTATATCTTAACGATGTTCTTATGCCTTTATTTTGAATTTTATTAATTATACTCATATTTTTCGAGCCTTGATAGAAAACCATATTCCCATAGTCCACCACTGACCTAACCATACTTTTGTATAGCATAATCATTGTCTCCACATCTGCTCCCCATCTAATTCCTCCCATATACTTCAATAAGTTGCACCTTTTATCCCCTCTTTTTCTGACTTCTTTGACCTGATGCCTGAATTTTAACTCTGAGTCCATTATTATGCCTACAAATTTCGCCACCTTACTCACTTTAATTTCATTGCCTACTATGTTTACCTTTTTCAACTTACAACTTTTTTTCCTTCCAAACTCCACAACCTCTGTTTTCTTAGCCGACATTTTCAACCCAATATCCGACAACCTCTCTTCCATCTTTATAATAGCCTCCTCCATTATCCAAACATTATTGATTATATCCACATCTTTTCTAAAAACCACCACATCGTCTGCATATTGCAAATTTTTAACTCCTGCCCCTAAGTCCTCGTATATTCCCGTAGTATAGATATTATATAGAATAGGACTCAAAATACCCCCCTGTGGAACAACCTTAACCGCATATCTCTCTATCTCTTTTCCAAAATAGTCTATTATTATATTATTCCTATCTTTTAACCAGTTCCCCGTGAAAGCAATAAATCCATTCGGGATACCAATATCCATCATTTTCTTGATTAATAAATCGTGTAACACGTTATCATAAGCCCCTTCAATGTCAATGAAGACCGTCAGAGTACTTTGACCTCTAGCAAAACCCAATTCAATATCTGTGCACAAACTAACTATACTGTCCGTGCAGGATCTCCCTTTCCTAAACCCATTCTGTGTTTCGTCTAACTTATCCCTTTTCTCTAACCACCAACTCAACCTATCGTTAACCATTCTTCCTAATACTTTTCCCAAACACGATGCCGCGATGTTTAAGTAATAGGTCTCACCCCTCCATTTGCTTTATCAATAAAAAAAACTTGACCTCTTTCCCATTCTTTCGGAATTTCTCCAGACTTCCAAATCTCATTAAAAATCTTCAATAGCTCCCACCTAATGGAATCTGGTAATTGTTTAATAATTTTATTATCAATTCCGTCTAACCCTGGAGCTGCTTCCTCCTTGCCTTTCTCTATCGCTTTTTTCAACTCGGTCATGTTAAAATCTCCTTCCAAACTGTCTTCTATACCCCTACCCTTAACATTCTCCACTATATTCCTCAATACATCAGTTTCCACCCAATTAACTGATAACTTTTCAATTCCTTTCCTTATCTCTTCTTCCTTTTTACCCCCATCCTTGATCCTCCAATCCACCTCCATAACTGCATTTTTAAGGACTTTTGCTTTTTTCCACACATATTTAATATTGCTATTTTTATTTAATGAGTCTATAAATTTTCTGTAACTTTCTCTTCTTTTCCGGTTCAACAGTTTCTTCACTTCTGCCACACATTTTCTACGTTCAATCTCATTAACCATCGATCTATCTTTTCTGTACTTTTTACATGCCATTTTCCTCCTTTCTATCGCCTTCTCACACTGCACATCCCACCAATCAACTTTTGTCCTATTTTTCCATTTTATCAACCTTCCTTTTTTCCTTCTTTCCTTGATTTCTTCGATTTTCATTCCCTCTTTCCTACCTGAAATCCTATTCATAACCTTAAATATAACTTCAACCAACTTATCATACTCTTCAATAACATTACCTTCTGTAAAACCTCCCTCCCTTCTCACCCTCCTCCATTCCTTCCTCAATTCACCGTTCATTCTCTCCCAATCCGTCTTATAACAATGTAACTTATTACTGACCTTCTGGTACTTTATATTTACACCAAAATTCTCCAAAACTCCCCTTATAGGTATATGATCTGAACCCCACGATGCTTCCTCTTCCATTGTTTTTATCCTCCTCTCCAAAAACTCCGTACAGAAAATCAGATCCAAGTTACTTTGTGTACTCATTCTATTGCTTCCAACATATGAAACCGTATCCGTATTGCAACAGAAAAAGCCCCACTCTTCCCAAAACTCCCATAACTTTCTCCCAAAACAATCCGAATACTTACTGTTCCACCCCACATGATGAGCATTAAAATCACCCATCACTATGCCCATTATTTTCCTTGCAACTTATTATTTCATCCCAATCCTGCCTATCAAATGCTGTACCTGGAGCTCTATATATGACTATAAAGCATAACAAACTATTTCCATACTTTAATTTCACCCCAACCTTATCTATCCCATTGCACTTTATCTTATCCAAGTCCTCCATTTTTTTCCATTCCAAACCCTTTCTAATAAAAATACCCACACCTCCACCCTTCTTCTCTCCTTTTCTATTATTTCCCACCCATTCAAAACCCTGTATTTTCATCTTATCCTTTTTTTCGAACCATGTTTCCACAACTCCCATCAAATCATAATCTTTTGACCTTTGTCTTAACTCAGTTAGTTTTCCTTTAATACCTCTCGCATTCCAAACCATATATTCAAAATTCTTTTTATTATCCATAATGTTTTTTTTTTCCTCCCCTCCTGCTCTTTTCCTCTGAAATAACTATCCCACCTTTTGAGTGCAGACAAAGGTCCATCATTAACTTATTAACTTTAACTACCCCAACTATCCTCCTCCCTACCATCCACTTGAATCTCTTTCCCCTCTTCCCTTGTACCTTCTCCTTCTTTAAGGCTATCTTGTACATGACTATTTACACTAGTATTTCCCAAAATATCAAAATGTTCCCTTCCTTTATCGTTTTCTATTTTTGCTTCAATCTCCTTTTCATTATCCTCGCTAAAACTAGTTACCTCTTCCATCCTTTCACCCATCAACTGTTCATTATTTTGGATAACGCTTTCCCCATTTCTCATATCATCCGCATCCTCGTTTGAAAAACCCCCCTTCTTTCCATCGACTTCTTCTTTATTCCTCTCCTCTCTTCCCACATTTATTTCAAAATCTTCCACTCTCTCTATCCTAACAACTTTTGGCAACTCTCTCCCTGATCCTAAGCCCTCGCCAAAACTCCTTCTTTCCCAAACTTTATTGTGAGACCCAAACCTAAATAAACCTCCGCTCCTCTATTTACCCTTCTCTTCTACCCTTTCCTCTCTAAAATTATCTCCTACCTGTTTGTCATCTATATTTTTAATATCACCTCCACCCACTTTATCTTTGTTTTCTATATAATTATTTTTGTTAACTCTTCTAATACCCTCTTCTTTTCTTTCTATAACTTTATTCTCTTTCCCCTCCACACTACCTCTTTTATACGTCTCATTTCTATTAATCCTCTTTTTATTATCTATGCCTCCTCCGTTATTGTTGTCCAATCTGTATTCCTTCTTTCCTAACATTATTTTCTCCTCCTCCTTGAAACCCAATCCACCCTCCTTTTCCGCCAACATTGAGAAACTACTTTCTACTTTCACTCCAGCACTCTCCTTATCAAAAGCGCCTCCATTCTTTTTCACCATCTCTTTTTCAAACCCACTCCTTTTTCTTTCTCCTAACCCAGGAAATTCCTCTCCGTTCCATATATTTCCTCCAAACTTGTCTTCTTTTTTGAGTATAAATTCGGCTTCAACCAAACTAATATTTTTATATGCCATTATTTCCTTTAGTTCTTCTTCAAAAACCCTTGTTCTACATAATTTAAAAGTACTATCATGAGCACTTCCACAGTTCACACATCTACGCCCTCTTCCACATACTCCATGACTCATTTCTCCACATATCCTACAAACTTCTACTGCCACTTTACATTCCTTTTTCAAATGTCCGAATCTGTAACATTTGTAACATTGCATTACTTGTTCAACGTATGGTTTTACAGTCACCCACGCATGCCCATACCCATAAAAAATCCTACTAGGCAAGATATCCCCCTTCACCTTTATTAAAATATTCTTTGTCTCCACCCATTCCACCTTACCTTTGTTTACTACCTTTTTATTCAGTCTTATTAGATCTATTATATTTACATCCGTACACATCTCTGCCTTAAGCTCATCTATCGTCCCAAACCAATCTATTATTACCCCTCTCCTCCCCAGTTTCCTTTTTGGAATATATGCGTCAATCCCTTCACTATCATTTTTACATCTCCTAATAAAGCTGTTTGCGTCTCTATAACTTCTGAATCTACACTCTCCTTTCCCCCTACCTAACGTTTTATACTCCTCTACTTCAATCTTCATGCTGCAAACTTTTCTATACAATCTTTGATTGCATTCTGCAGTTGACCACTCTCTCTTACATATAATCAATCTGACTCCTACTACGTAAGATGAACACATACCTTCTTCATAAAATAAATCACATTCTTTGTTTATAGAACCCTCCTTTTGTTTACTATCGTTTCTTTTATAACCCCCATTTACACCACCTCCTGTGTTAAACGTAAACTTTCTACCACCCTCTATTTTCAATTTGTTTTGGGAATCATATCCTATCTTTGAATCATCATTCTTTCTACTACTCTTTATTGAATTTTCCATTGGCTCTTGCTCAATGTTCTGATCTACACCTATAACTTTCTTTATTTCCTCAAACGTCATATCAACCCTTCCCTTACCATTTTTCCCAACTTCTTCAACCTCAACTTTACGGATTTTTTTAAGGTTAACCTCGAAGGAATCATCCACATCTCTTTTCAACCTGGACTTATCCTTGCTCTCCTCCACCATGCTTACAATCTCATCCATCAAGTCATTTTAATCTTTTCCTTTATATTGTCCACTACTACCATAATCCCCACCCCCGTTAGCCCTGTAAACGAGAACACTTTTCCCGCCTAACCTCTCCCACTTGCGTTCTTAATAAAACTTGGTTATATTAAATGTTCGAGTCGAAATTTTCGTCCTTAATATTTCAAGTAACTCTCTTAACCCAAATACACTTCGTACACTTGAAACTCAACTGCACACCCTCTTTATATAATCAAAAACACACTTTTAGTTATATCTTCTACAAAAACCAACTGATTCCTTTGCCGCCATCTTCATTTTCTGTATTCATATACTACCAGATATGGTATACACACAATACGTGATGTAAATAATCATTCATTCGACACAATTCAACAAATATCATTTTTTGTATTTCGTTTTATTGGATTGTGAATTCACGGTGAGTTTTAAATGCAATAGAATCAACGGGATAAACCAATTAGATATCAGAGAGCTTTGTATCGTCCGTACACGTGTCTGTACCAGGAGAAATTTTCTTCATTCATCTTTTAATTATTCTTTTAATATTTTAATAACCTATCAACACATCGCCTCATTGACAGGTTATATTCGTTTACGTATTTACAACGTATATACTCTATAGGGAAAAAAATTTATCTACCAATCATTGTACAGGTTACAGAAGACTGACAAACCATTTGGACAATATTGGAAGCACCTTATTATACGTTATTATATTTTACATACTAATAAACAAATGATCCACTATTGGACATTCGAAGAAAGAAAGACAGAACAAATGATCTACTATTGGGCGTTCGAAGAAAGAAAAAGAGACAGAATAAATCTTTGTAGCATTGGAAATCGCCTCAAGGATAACAGGTCTTCGTGTTAAGAAGAAACCGATTAATCAGAAATTCCGAAAAGATGTTTTGATCGTATGAAAACTTGAAACGTTTATATTTCGGTAACGGATGGACTGATCAAGTTCGTAGTGTGCTTAATCAAAAGTGTGTAATCGTATTATATAATGAAAGTGTAGTTATTTTTTTGTGACACACAATATGTGTCGAGTTATTGTGCATTGAACATTTTTTCAGGAGGTTAAATCTCGGTTCAGCAGTAAAAGATACACGGTAGCGGACGACTTCTGCTTTCTTCGCTTAAAATAAAAAAAATACTTATACATCTTTTTTTCAGGGTTTTTTCATATAATTGGCGTCGAGACGCTACCGCGTCTCTTGATATTCTAACCTATACTATGGTACGCATATGATAAGAAAGTATAATCATGCGTATTATGGGTGCTTTCGATAATTGCGAACTTGGAGGCAAATGCACGGACGGCTCTGTCGCCTGAAACGAGGCCTGCCCTGTGCGAA
Organism: Gonatopus flavifemur; assembly: GCA_018340375.1. Taxonomy (NCBI): domain Eukaryota; kingdom Metazoa; phylum Arthropoda; class Insecta; order Hymenoptera; family Dryinidae; genus Gonatopus; species Gonatopus flavifemur. Next base: position 1,233,828 of record JAFFJZ010000023.1, read on the forward strand.
AAAACCAATAGAAACCGATAGGCGAAATCCTAATGGAATCAATGATATCCTATCGGTTTCTGTGCGGTTATTGTCACAGGACCCAAGGGTTTCTATGAGATTCTAAGTGGAATCTGATGTTGCATGGGTTTCTATCAGCATGATCGGCAAAACCTGATTAATTCTGATAGGAATAAAATAACTTATCGGTTTCTATGCGGTTATTGTCACAGTACCTATGGGAATCTATGGGACTTTCCGGACAGGGTGGTTTCTGCGCTGGTAAAAAAAGAGTTTGGAATGGATAGATTTGGATATCACTCTGATCCGTATTTGAGAATTTTTTTTATTGCAAATCAATCTCATTTTGTCTGATAGTAAGAGGGTTCGTTGATAGGTGTCCAATTCCATCCATTCAAACAGTACTCCTATCAGTTTCAATCCGGAGTTGGAAAAGTTTTGGAGAGCTGCAATCCCTCTCGGGTCTTTTTCCAATTCAAAAGCGTTGCGAAACCATTTCTGTTCATCAGGGGGATAGAAAGATCATCCAAGATGATGGAGACTACAATACTAGTTCGGTTGTGTCCAGGAGATCGATGGAAATTCTGTCCAAACAAATCTAATTGCATCTTAGAAATATGAATTTGTTTGTGGATCCATTTTCATCGGTGGGTAGGGATAAAAATTCAACCCGAAAGGATCCGAACTCAAAGCATGGTTCCGTTTTGTCCGTGAAACGTGTAAACTTTCAATCAGAAGCAATGACGATTTTGTTGGAACATCCCAGGTAAAAATTGACCATGGGCGCTAGGTTGCCGCAAGGCTCACCAAGATGGGCCTAGGCATGGCGCAACTCTGAAATGATAACATCATTTCAGCCTCAGCCCATTTGTTTCCACAATCAAGACCCAACACTGGAAACAGGGTTGTGATAGCATATGCCGTCAATGGCAGACCATACAAAAATTTGTTCGCCAAGGATGAGCCAACGCTGTAGCAATCTTGCGGCAGGGTTGCGCCCATCTCATGCCAATGGTCACTTTTATTTTTTATTGTAATTGAAAATAAAATAAAAAATCCATTCTATCATTTCGATTGAACGAAATGAATGTCGGAGAATTTCAACATGTAATTTTTCTGATTAGTTTAAACTGATGAATGACGTAAATCCGGTGGTCCTGGCGTAGAAGTAGGCGGGTCTGGGAACAGATGAAGAATTATTTCTGTCATGGAATCTTCAAAGGAGACTTATATATTGATTGAATGCTTGGTTCGCCACTCGCAGGAAACAAGCATCACTCTGGTGAGAGTTATTGTAATTTGCTGTTTGAGAAGGAAGTTTCACTCTTAGCCAAGCTATTACTCAAGTCGAGTCAAGCTAACGCCTAAACTGAGCGAGGCCATCGCCCAAGCTGAGCCAAGCTATTGCCCAAGCTGGACCAAGCTACGACCCATGCTTCGTGCAACATGGGAATCCATTGTCATTCAGAGTTGCCTAATGCTTGGAGCAGTGTCTCGCCAAGCCCTAGAGAGCCTCTGTTGAAAGCATGCGTTTTCCTTCAAGCAATATTGGTTGAAGGGTGGGCCAAGCGTGGCGCAGCCAATGATCAATGATGGATTAACGAAGTCGATTCATGACTTCCCATATTGGTACAATGTTTAGACCATTGTCAACCATCCGTGTCCCTACATAGATTGCCCAGCTTTGGCTGGCAGCCTTGCGTCTAGCTATATTCCGTCGTCAGCATTGGCGGAGCCTGAAGATTTTTATATGGAATCATGTGCATGTCGGGAGGTTTGATCCACTCGGTATATAAAATAAAAGACGATTATTGATGTGTTCGCAAAGGTTGCAATGAAATCTTGAGATGATTCCATCTCAAATTGTTATAACAGTTCGTTGTAGCAGAGAATCAGTAAAACAGAAATAACATTTTTTAAAACTCATCAGGATTGTTGTAGTTTTTGCGCCAGTTTCGTAAAGAAGTAAGTAATATACTCAGACATTATTTCGAGATGTGTTTAATTATATGAATTCTTTGAAATATCTTTTCATAAGAAAACTCGATTTTGTTTCTTAACCTGTGATGAGTATTATTTTATTTTCTATATATGGAAAAAAACTATCAGAGGGAGGTTTGAGACATCGATATTTCAAAGTTTAATGGTGATTGAAATTTTCTATTTGTGGTCTTTGACAGAATGCCGTTCAAATGTCAAATAAAATTAATATAAGTGTAGATATTTTTGTGGAGCTTCGTTAAACCTTCGATGAACCTTCAGCGAACGTCCCATCTATGTTTTCTGAACGCATTTCGAGGCGGACATCTCAACGTTCGTAGTACCTTTGACGAACGTTTGTGAATCTAAAAGTTTGCTTTCATAAACCTCCGAGCCGATCTATACAGATCTAATCTAAACGTTCGCTGAAGTTTCATGTTCTCTTCGGGGTATGACAACACGTAAGCTGGCTTATGAGTATGCCATGGCTCATAATAAAAAGATCCCCCAGAATTGGATTGAAAAGAAAATTGCGTCTGTTGACTGGTTACGAGGGTTTATGAGCAGATATCTTGAGTTATCATTAAGAAGTCCTCAAGCAACCAGTCTATCAAGAGGAACTGCATTCAACCGCGTCACGGTCACTGAGCTCTATGATAATCTAAAATCTGTATACTAGAGATATTCAATAGGACCAGAAGCGATTTTTAATCTTGATGAAATAGGCTTCACCACGGTGCAGAAGCCAGGAAGAGTGGTAGTTTTAAAAGGAGAGAAACAAGTATCGCAAATGACATCTGCAGGAAGGGGGACACTTGTAACTCTTTGCTGTACAGTAAGTTCAATTGGTACTTCTGTCCCACCATTTTTCATATTTCCTCGCAAGAGAATGAACGATCGCATGAAAATGGGTGCTCCGCCTGGATCTGAATCCGCGGTACACGATTCCGGATGTATGACGGGAATGAATTTTGAGAAGTATTGGAGTCATTTTATTAAATACGTGAAATGTTGCAAGGAAAATCTTGTACTGGTGATTTTGGATAACCATGATTCTCATGTGGCCGTAACAGGCTTGGAGATTTGTGAAAGTAATGGTATTATTCATTTAACTCTGCCACCCCACACAAGCCACAAACTTCAACCACTTGATAGGGCAGTGCTTGGTCCTTTCAAGTCGAATTATAATAGAGCTGCTGATGATTACATGGTTTCCCGGTCATCCGATTACCATATACGATATACCTGCCCTTATAGTCAAAGCCTTTCCAAAAGCTTTCACTCCTCTCAACCCGAGTAAAAATGAAAACTCCCGCAACACGTCTGCACTAGTCCCGCACTTATATTCACGCTCGTAACACTCCCACAACAGATCCAAAAATTCGTGAGATTCTTGGTTCAAAATCAAAGCGCCCATAACATACCCGCACCAGACCTGTACGCATATATATGTCCGCACCACGCCCGCAACAGGTATGTACGTTTTTCCTGTTCTGAAACTATATAGACGTGGTGCAAGCATATCGCAAGAGGCTTTTTTCTCATCTCCATTAAATCAGTACAATTTTTCTGAATCTCTAATGATTTTGCAATTAGTGAAATTTCAGAATAAGAATAAAGCTAAATAAAAACTTTCTAAGGCTCAAATGTAAAAGTTGTAAGAGAAATCTTCCTCATACAAAAATTCGGTGTGTTACTGCTTTCGAACGCGTGCATATTCAAAGGAACCCAAACAACGCCGTGTGTATGACACAAATTATTTTTCCCAAAATTTATATTGGTTTTCCTCTTACATCCATTACGCAAAGAGTAGGAGTTGTAATTTGGTATGAAACATTCCGACAAACTTTGAACGTGAGGACCCAGTCATTGCATGGTGTTATAGTGTATGAAGCAATGAAATCATAATATCGCTGTATACATACTTTTCTCAATCAATGAAGATGGTATGTCCCAGATAACATGTAGGTTTGTCATAACCCTGTCACACTTGTCATTCGATTGTTTTTGGCTTGTTATTGACAACCTTGTCAGTGTAAGGTTGCTACAGCCCTGCTGCAAGGGTTTTGTAAGCTTGTACCCTTGTCGTGTGTCAACTAGGAGGCTTATATCAACCTTGTCACAAGCTTGCCCGACAACATTACAGCAAGGTTAAATTGCTATCTGGGGAATGTGTAATGAGACATTTGTACGATTACAACGCGCCCAGCCAGCAAAGTGCTTCCAAATTCACGTTTCCGCTACTAGCAGTGCTAGTGGTAGCAACGTAGTAGCTTTTCCATTACCGTGAGACTGCATGCTACCATAACATATATATGATTCAATTTATAACGTAGCACTACCTCAGCGCTACCAGTATTATCAGGAAGCGCTACCAAGTAGTGCTCCTAGTAAAAATACTACCAAGTCGCTCCTATTTCCATACATAAATGAAGCCATATATGTATAGAAGATTTTTAACTGTATAAGTGAATGGTAGCACCACTGCCAGAAGCGCTGCCTTGATTTTGTTGGCTGGGCGCCGTGCGATAGTTAAAATCAATGCGTTCGCGTTGAAAAGCAACAATATCGATGTTAGAATTACATGCCCTAACAGCAAAATGCTGAACAAATATGCAGCAATTGTTGAGAACGTACAACAACAGTTTGAAACAATTTGCAGGGACGTTGCGTCGCTAAATGCGCAACAATATCCCTAACAGCACACTTCGTCGCATCTCCGTGGTCTTCACGGAGATAGGTGGTATCTACGTGGAGAGCACGGAGATGCGAAGGAGTGTGCTGTTAGGGGTGCTGTAAATCTAGTATTTTAGCTTGAGTTGTTATCGTGTTGCTAGAAAGTTGCTTGGTTCAATGAAACTCTCAATCACATGCGTAGCAAATTCCCAGCAACTTTATGGAAACTTGATAAACAACGTAAGAGCAACGATTGCACAGCAACTTTTGTTGTACGAGTGGGGAAGATTCGTTAACCAAACGCGTGTAGAAAAAACAACAACATGTCAAATATACAAACGGCTCGTGCGTCGAGACGATGACACAGTAACGTTTGATCGACGAAAGTAGAAGAAAGAAAAGGAATTACATGCGAATCTCGTAGACAAATTTCTCCAAAATAATGAAAGAACGTGTCTAGATAATAATCTATGAAACTTAAAGTTCAAAGGTACATTCAACTTTCTCATAAATTCTTAATCTCTAATCCAAATTCGAGAAGTAATCGATTTAGAATCCCCAATGAACATTATGAGGACGAGGACTTGAAGACAACTGGAGGAGCTCTTAAATAGATTTTTATGTCATCCAATGCGTCGGCTTAGGAGATCCTGTGGAGGTCTTGTTTTAGATCACTTTATGTTATCTTAAAGAGAACATTTATAACATAAAGTGGTCTTAAACAAGAGCTCTGTAAGATCTCCTAAATCGACGCATTGGATGACATTAAGATCTCTTCAAGAGCTCCTCCAGTTGTCTCCAAGTCCTCGTCCGTTATGTTCATTGGGTCGAGATCAAAAATACCAATGATAACCAATGATAAGAAAAGTCGCCTTCGATCGAATTATTCAATAATAAGAACTTATAAACAAACCCGATAGATGTTTGAATCGCACGTAATTCAAAATAAACTCTGATTATATAATAAGGGGTAAAATTCCAAAACACATCGAACTGAAGTACATCTCTATTTTTGTAGAAATGTTTCATTTCCAATTAGTCCTGTACGAACAATTCAATCAAGAGGCCTGACACTTCTTATAAAATTCTCATTTTTCAGCAGAGTTTCTCGTGACCCGCTGTCGTTGCGACAGGGGCGTATCGAGAGCTCTTTTTATTCTTTCTTATTTGAATTCATTCATACCTGGTTGGTGGCTACCATCACTTATCGCAAGTGATACATTCCACCGATTACATGTGAATCGGGAGATGTGATCCATGTTCCAAGTGTTATTGTTCCGTACAATAATGTCGCGATAGCTTTGAATGATTGTAACTCTGTATGTTTGTAAACGGATTATTGTGATTCATATTGTCAATGTAGCCATCAAAATATAGATAATTCTCCTATACAAACTTCTGTTCATTTCAAATGCCGCAGTCGATACCAATCCTTTCGGATCACTACAGTAAGTTTTCGTTTACTCTCCCAATGAACATTATGAGGACGAGGACTTGAAGACAACTGGAGGAGCTCTTAAAGAGATCTTTATGTCATCCAATGCGTCGGTTTAGAAGATCCTGTGGAGGTCTTGTTTTAGATCACTTTATGTTATGTAGAGAACATTTATAACATAAAGATAACATAAAGTGGTCTTAAACAAGAGCTCTGTAAGATCTCCTAAATCGACGCATTGGATGACATTAAGATCTCTTTAAGAGCTCCTCCAGTTGTCTCCAAGTCCTCGTCCTCATAATGTTTATTGGGATCCGGGATGGAATTTATACACATTGATTAAAGAAACATTCCTTTTGAATGGTATTTCATAAAAGATTCCTCAAATAATCAGAGAGGAGATTCAAGACTTCTTCATCCCGTTATAAAAATATCTACAAAAAGTCGTTGCGATCAAAATAATGAAGAGAACATTACATATTGTAATCCCAAAGAGAATGAAAATTTGATTTCCAATCGAATAAGCTAAAGTGAAATTCAACAAAGTAGGGAAAGCATTACAAGGTATATGCATGCAACATTACTATGATATAAAAAAGGACATGAAAGTCAAAATGATTCAACAACACACATCTCGATTGAATATTGAAGTTTTATTGAAGATATTTACAGAGAAAATATATTTTTATATTGAAAAATACTTATGTTACTTTATATTGTGTTTTAATCCAACTGGTATGAATCGATAAACATAACACTAAGTACATTCTCAAAATTTCCACTCTATCGTTACTTTTATCATTTATATGAAATTTCACCAAACTCATCAAATCTTATTTATATTATAAGAACAGAATGAATAGAGAATCATTTTATCTCATTCGATTTGATAAATTTTTTAAGAATCATGTACATTCGAAGGGAAGATTTTTAATGGAAAGTATCTTTAAGGAGAACAATATTCGAGATATGATAAGAGATTAGAGTATACCACCGAGTCAGATAGAAGAAACGTATATTTTCATACATTTTTAATTCCTTAGTAATACAAAAATTCAAAAATTCAAATTGTATAAAATTCCAATTAAAATCGACTGACCAATTATGAGTATTTCATTATCACTAATATTACCAATCAACATTATTAGAAGACACTGCATACGTATAGAATTATTGCAATCATCAGATTGGATTATATTTTGTCATGTTTAATTCCTTTATCCATATTAATTAATCAATCAACGTTCAAACATAACGATAAAACAAATTCCCAATGTTTGATTAATACATTGAATTTCAACGTAGATTACTTGTTTCAAATACTGGTCAACAATCATAAAAATAAAAGAATTTTGTTCTTTTATATTCTCTACTAATTTTAATAACGATCTATTAATTTGAAAATACTTCATATTTTCTAATTTTGTTTTTTTACTTCGTATTGATATCTTTGAAACATGCATTGGAACTATTCTGTTTGAATTTCCATCAGAATCCTATTTGTTCTCATTCCAAATTTGTTTCTAAAACTTCTATGCATATATTGCTGCATACTCTGATAATGTTTCAATTGTGCTTGAAATTATAACTTCCAACTGTATATAAAATGAAAAAAAAAAAAGAAAGAAAAATTACCAGATATATGTTTTCTATTCTATATCTTAAAAAACATATATCTTCTTTTTTTTTTGTTAAAGTAAAGAATATCACAGTATACTTGGATGTATCGAAGTATTTCAAATCGCGTCAAAATAATTCAAATGAAAACATAAATTTGCGAAATCACAAACCCAGTTGTGTACGTTCATTTGATTCTATGAAATATTATCATTTCAATATTGTTCATATTAAATATGTTGTTCTTTAGATAAAATTTTCAATTCTTAAACTTGGTATACTGGGACGTGTATTCGTGTAATATACTATCCAAATACGTTCAAGTGTAAAATTATGATGGTGGCATCCATCCTCCAAATGCTCTTTCCAATTCTCGAGCCACAGCTATACATAGATGATCGTTGTACGGAGCTGCAGCAACCTTGGAAATAAACATATTTGTAAATTTGTATCAAATTTCCAACCCCAACCAATAAAATGAAGAACCCTTTCGTCGTCTAATTTCATTCAACAGTCAAAGTTTCGACCGATCAAGCAGTCTTTTTCTAACAAACTTTGAAACGAATATTAATTCGTGGTACAACGCCAAGTGAAGTTATCACTAAAAATATGACTGGGAGAAACATAATGAAAAAGATGTTCATATCCTGTTTTTTATCAGATTTTATATGTTAAATAAATTATGTAGTAAAATCTCCAAGAATAAAAAATTGAAATGCTTTTAAGAAATTCAAACTTTGAGCTGAATTTCACCTTTAATACTCGCTTCGAATTCTCATTGATTATGTAATTTGTTCTAATTATTCTATCATTTAGTACTATTCTACGTGTGATAGCGTCAATGTAATCATGACTCAGCTTTTTCTGATATGCGTTGTATTGAAACTAATTAAATGCTCAAATTTGTGATAACTATGCATATATACCAAGAGGGCACAGTTATAGTTACAAATTTTGTTTTATCAAAAATCAATTTTTGCTCATCTTCTAATGACGTCTCATCTCTTTTTCCACTGAGTTTTAAGATGAATTTGTTTCACAAAAACGTAACAAAAGTTTCCAATAGAATTCTCAGCTTTGGTGACCTTTTATGCTGGTTTGAATGTATTTGAATACATTTCAATTGCTAAAACGCGATTGTTTCTACTTTAGATCTAATGCATAATAAATGAAAAATGTCTTCTTCACAATTTTCAAGCTTCGATATTGAAGTTTCATAATCAATGTTTTGAAAATGACGTGTCATAATATTATAGGTGGTTCAATTTTCTGAGTGATCGTATTTCTACTTTTGTTGTTTGAAATGTTAGAGCAGGTAAAACGAAAAAATCAATCAGCTTCAAGGCCAACATTGTGTGATAAAATGCATATAATTGACGCTATGAATATAAAAATTAGTCCAAACAGCTATAATCTGTGTTCACGAACAGACACATATTGCATCAAATTTGCAGATTCGACCCTGTCTGGACTTGATAATACTAAGGAGATTTTGTCGATATATGATTGCGTAGTTCTTGGGTTATGAACAATTTCCCCAACGATTGTTTTCCGAAATTGTCAATTATTCCGTTCTAGAATGGTTTGAATCCCTCAATTCGATTTCAAATTCCTAGTCACCTATAGTTCCTATTATTAGATGGGAAACTTACTTGAATTCCAACAGGCAATCCATGCTCATCCAATCCAAGAGGCACTTGACAACAGGGGAATCTAAGTACATTGAAAAGACACCAATAACCGAAATTGAATGGTCTCAAAAAGTAAGAATAATGATACGAAGCTGGAAAAGGTGCGGATGGGTAAAATATCACTCCGTCGTCTCCCAGTTTATCCTTGAACAGAAGATTCAATAGTAAACAAAAATAGTAACAAATATATCTCAAATTATGTACATTCTACGAATTTACCAATAGATATTTCTTCATGTTGGAAGTCACAGTTTTGGCCCACTCAGGATCATCTTTTGGCATAAAATCCTCGTCAATAAGTTTCATAATTGCCGCGAACGTTAATTCCGAAGAACCCTGGAGTAATTTAACCAATTCTCCTTTCGCGCTTGCACGATACTGTACAAAGCAAACAAATTTTCTCCTTTATTATGTATATTACAAAAACAGTGTATCCATATATATTTTAAATACACACCGTTCTATTTGTTATTTCGTATTTAAAATCCAATTCTTCTTGAGTCATCCAATATCTCCACAATTTAAAAGTATATTCCGATCCTGGGACATGTACCTGTAGGCATAAAAAATTCATAACAAACGATGATACGTGTTCCCAGAGCAGGGGAACGATTTTCAAACAAAAATCTCAACCTTTGTCGCAGATCCTGTTAATTCTTTGAAGTGTCGGACAACTTTTCTCATAGCGTTCATCATAGATCTATTGACTTTGCTAGCTCTAACATCTCCGGATGATTCTTGATAAAATACTTTGAGATTCTTCAGATCCACAGGTTCATCCAATTTCAATAAGGAAATTTTATCACCCATTATAACTTTCAACAATGGAGTCAAGTCTTCGGCTTTTTTACAAATAGGCCCAGCTTCGGCCATTGAATTTGGAAAATCTCTTTGTCTCAAACCGATTCCTTTCATGGGTGTTGTTCCTAAGAAATTTTTTAGATTTACATAAAATATTCATACAAATTTGATAGAATTTATATAAAAAAGAATCTTCCAAGTATTCTCATCACTATTTCGCAATCTCAAAATCTCAGAATTTTGATATTGAATCAAACATCAACAATCTTACATGAATCAAAAACTTGAATCTCAGATTAAAAAAATTGAATTCGAATAAAATTAAGGAACAAGAATCTAGAAACCTGTCGATTTTTTTCACTTTAAGTCACCATACTGAAAAACATGCACAAATGTATCGGGAAAATAGGGTGAGAGATTGAATCCAGGACCTTCTAATAAAAACATGAAATTACTTCTCGTTCTGTAACTTGCGATTGTATTAGGAAAAGAAAGATTCACCTTCGCTGGGTTTGAAGCCAAAAACTCCATTGAAAAACGCTGGCATTCTGGTAGAACCTCCGATATCGCTGCCGAGGGATATTGCTGAACCACAAGCTGCCATAATCGCACCTTCTCCACCGCTACTTCCACCTACGGTTCTCGATGTATTGTACGGATTATTTGTTTGTCCATATATGTTGTTTCTAGACTCGCACCACAAATTAAGTTCTGGAATATTGGTTTTACAAATAAGAATCGCTCCAGCTTCTTTCAAATAACCAACGGCAGTTGCATCTTCCGTAGAACGATGATTTCTTCTGCGAATCAACCCCATGGTATGTAGCAATCCTGGAAAAAAAAATTATTTTTAACATTTATTTGTGATTATATTTTCTCATATTGATATTTTATAAATCCTGGTCGGAAAGAATGAAAAAATAAAAACAAGCACTGATCGCTGATAAATCTATTTATGTGTTAAATCTCCCTTCGATTTTGTTGATAATTGCAAATCTCTAAAAGAAATGTTCTACTTATGTTTTTCAATTCTCCAAATTATTTTCAAAGTGATTAAATTTCATCCTCCAAAACCCTTAAATGAAATTCTCTGACATGTTCTTGAAATTTTTGAACAGATATTTCAACTTGAAAATGTAAATTCAATTTTTTATTCTATTATTTAATTGTAGATACACTAAAAATATCTTTCACCTGACGTAAGAATATATTATTGAAGAAATTCATAGCGAATCCGCAACATCCAAAGTTCATTGTCAATAAAATAATAACAAAGATCAAAGGGGAAGAGAATTTTGTTTACCTAAGAAAATTAATGATATCTTTTAGAATGTCTATTTAAATACAATGCTTACAAATTGTGGATCCAAAGAAGGTAGGGGAGAAGAAACATACAAAAAAAGGTGGTTCATTGCACTGCACATTTTATATAATATTAATATAAAGTGGAAATGACATTAGTACTTGGTTAACAGTTAAAATAGTACACTGCAAATAATGTAACATTTGAATATCCTCATCTTCATCGCAAATTATCGCAGTAAAGCTTTTCTTGCTTGAGATATCAAGTATTTCATTGATATTCATTCGTATTGGGAGAAGACATGAATATTCATATGTGATAATGAATGTATACATTTACTTTAGTGTTATGTTAAAACATTCTCTTGTACAGCCAATTCTTCCATAACATGCGCTGCGAGTGAAACTTTCCCACAGTTTTTTACTTTAACAAAAATGTCAGGTATAACTAGATCTGAAGATTTCCTTCCAAATTTAAGGAAAAAGAATGAAAACATTGATCAAATTCTCAAGATTTGTAAAAAATATTCTCAGAACTTTGGAAAGAAAAAGTCAAAATTCTTCAATTCACTTTTGAACTCAACAGACTCGCGACGGAGGTGTTGTGGCTGTTTTTTCCTTCCCCAAGAAAGAAACTCTGCCAATTGGCACACGGCTTCCTCGTTCCTAATCAACCAATTATAATGAAACTTTTGAAAATATCGTCAAACAATGCAGATTGCTGAAGATTCTTCTTTCACATTTCTTAACCAATTGTGATGAGACTTATTATATGGGACCACTATGGGATCATAACTGAACCGTGGTATCAATTTCATTCCAATCGGATACCAGGAAGTGAAAACATGCCCGGTCCCAAAATCACAATTTTTTATAACATGTTTATGCATATCCCCAGATAACATTTTGAAGCTCCCCCTTAGGTTTGCGTGCAATTTGCGTGCAAAAGCTTATCCATGTGCGTCGCTTCGTGAGCGTACAAGCATATTGCGCGCAAATACTTATCCATGTGCGTCGCTTCGTGAGATCATGTTATCTGGGTCGATACCATGTCGAATAATAAGAACGAAAAATATCCCCGGTCGCAAATTGTGCACACACACACACACACACACACACACACACACACAGAAAGACAGACAGACACGAAAACAAAAATTTTCCCCGAGTTTGGAGGAACATTTTGGCTTAAGAGATTTTGAGTTTGGGGACAAAAAATTTTCGGTCCCCGAAAAGGATCACAAAGCTTCCCTCTAACGAGGAAGCAATATTGCGGATTGTGCACGGATAAGGGGCCGTCCATAAATTACGTAAGACAATTTTGGCATTTTTTCACCCCCCTCCCTCCCGCTTGTAAGACATCGTAAGATTTCATTAAACCCCTCCCCCTCCCCCATGTGGTAAGGTAATATAATACAGAAGTGTACAGAAATTATAAATGACTCAATTATGGTATAACATTGATGATTATTAACTTACTAAAATTGACTATCCAAGGATACTTGATTACAGAACATCATCTTTGTAAAATCTTTGAAAAAGTTGAAGGAAATATGTGTTTTTCGAAATCAGTTGAAATTGAATTTCTTAATATTTAGTTACATCCATCTTACGTAAGATTTTGGTGCAACCCCCCCCCCCCCTGTAAGATCTGCTAAGAATTCCATGAACCCCCTCCCCCCCTTAAACGTCTTACGTAATTTATGGACGACCCCTAACCAAAAGTCTGTCTAGAGAACCAAACGAATATTTATCTTGAACTAATAATTGTCCCAGTGACCCATATCTGAAAATATTCTTGTGATCGCTCAGTAGTATTCAGGCAGCTCAAAGAGACACATGTAATTTTCATTTGAATCCGAATATACTTTTTCTATTCATCTTTAATGGACGCAGGAATAAAAATTGTAAAATAATGTCAAGTCCGAGAAGGTTAATACCTCATCATGAGATATTTTCATTTGTTCGATCAAACACAACACATATCTGAAATTTATTCCCTCCATGTAAAGGAAAGTAAAAACATTCGAGAATTTATGTGCGAATTTGCTTTTGTACGCTGAGAGTTCAATGAATTATATCCAACATCATGTCGTTAAGCAACTCAATCTGCAAGATTTCAATTTCATGAATGAAGAGAAGTCTGATTTACATGTCACACTAGCTTTTGTACATATTCAAATGTGGATTTCACAAAAATTTAATGCGGTATGATCATGATTTCTTATGAAATAAATGATCTTCTTAAATAATTTGAAACAGGATTTTTACGAATCTAAAAAAATAACTTCAGAAATTTTCCTGAATTCTTAGTATTGTTGAATATTGAACTGACTTAAAAACCTTGAATACCTTCAAATTCCTCACAATGAAAGGTATAGAAATTAACCAATGTATGTAAATTATTAGTCACTACGATATGCTAACATCAGCATAAAACTTGGAAGAGAAAGTTACAATTCGACAAATATTTTGATATTTCCTTGGAACATTGATTTTTCACATATCTCTATATTTCATATTACATCCAAAAATGTGTTAATTTCCAAAGGATCAAAAAAACATTCCAGAAAGTGACAACATTCAAAGTTTACTAAATTCTGCATGTAAAGTAAAATTTTTAACATACCTTTTGCTTCGTTACTCTCCTTGGTAGAGAATGGGACACCCAAAAATGGTTTTGTTTTTTTAAATATTCCAGGATCTGAAGTTTTTTCTATCAATTCATCCACAGCTTTGGCTTCTTTAAGAGCCTCCTCGTATCTGTCTTCCACTACCGCATTTATCACATCATTTATTTCTTTGCATCTTTCGATGTAACTGTTTACCACTTCTTCAGAGCTCACTTGTTTCTGTCTGGAATTTTGATATAAAAAAAATTTAATTATCAAAAGAAGAAAGAAAAAGATACATAGCTGAATGTGAAAGTAAATACCTGATTTTCTCTGCCAACGTACTGGCGCTAGCCAATAACAAAGGGTTCTTCAAATGTGGTACCTTTCTTGCTTTGTGGTCATAAAATACCCCAAAGATGAAATTGACGATACAATCGAATATCCAGTGTATTCGTATAAATAAACATTTGAGGAAATTCATGATGAACTTTTGCACTGCTCCCTTTGATAATTCGTAGGAGTTCTGTTCCTGGATGTGATAACAATAAAAAATAAATCCTCAATCATTTATATTAATCATGCGGTGATCATTATCACCTGGAGATATACATGATATATTCGTATCTCAACGATAACGTCTGAAACGGGATTACCTTAGTTTTGATAGAGGTGCACATACTTCACAGTATTTGAAAAAACCTTTTTTATATACAATGAAAATTGATGTACATGGGAACAATGTTTTCGATTCTTCTACCGGCAACGACTGAATGATCAGTGGTATTGAAGCACCGATCGGAATACGTGAAGACTTGGAAATTGTTTTGTTTCCTTCTTTCAAACGACAGCTGTGTCATTTAACTCATTAATAAAACATGGATATTTTTTTTCTTCATTCATAACCGTACAGTGCAGTACATTGCATATGAGATTTTATAATCATCTACGGAAGGAAGAATTTTTGACGTTACTCGTCCCGCCATCTACGAGTGAAAATCTACAACCAAATGATTGTCAAGATCAGTATGATCAGTATTGAATATTGTCATACATACCCAATATAAATTTAAAAAACCTTGTAGATTACGGTGGCATGGAGTGATGCAGTAGATTGTAGATACATATGTTATTGGTATATATGAGTCATATTTTGTATAAAATTTAACGATGACGAAGACGATGACGCCCGTTTAATTTGGATACAATTTCATGTTTCAGTGTCATCTTCTGTTGTGTTGAAAAAGAAATTTGATCCAACTTCTTGGTTTTTGTTTAATAATTCATTTCTCGAAAATCCACCAAATTCTTCATATCGTCAACATAACAGCAGGCAGTGCAGATCTGTTACGATCGTCACTAAAGAGGTTAATTTGATAGATTCATCACCACGGGGGCCGAACAATCAATCATGTCCGTCTCTCAGATGGAAAGTATCCTTCAAATAAATTTGACAATTCTATTTATCAAGCTCTATGTTTTCAATCAATATATATATATATCTCTGTACCTGCAACAAACATTGACATAGCAAGGTTATCGAAACCACTTTTTTTTTTATAAATCTTCTGTACTTTGTGTCTATTCTGTACATATTCAACCCTCATTTACATATATAATTCTCCTTAATGCTAGATTGTAGAAAATTTATTCAATTTGAAGTTCGCAGTCAAAGAATTAGAAAGAAATTCGAAAAAATGCGAGAAGGAAGAGAAAATAGAAAAAGCGAAAGTGAAAAAAGCTATCCAAAAAGGTAATATGGAAGGAGCTCGAATACATGCGGAAAATGCTATCAGGCAGAAGAATCAAGCATTGAATTATTTGAGAATGAGCGCCAGAGTGGATGCGGTAGCCAGTAGGGTACAAACTGCCTTAACGACTAGAAAAGTTACTCAATCTATGGCAGGAGTGGTCAAAGCTATGGATGCAGCCATGAAATCTATGAATTTAGAAAAGATATCTGGACTTATGGATAAATTTGAGAGTCAATTTGAAGATCTCGATGTGCAAAGTTCGTATATGGAAAATGCAATGTCGCAAACGACGACGACAAACGTACCTCAAAACGACGTGGATACTTTGATGCAACAGGTGGCGGACGAAGCTGGGTCAGTTCATGATAATTATTTAGAATTCTCTTCTTATGAATATCTGTTGATCAATGGAATTTATTTATATATGTATATATATGTTTCAACAGTTTGGAGTTGAATATGGAACTTCCTTCCGGTCAGTTTGGAACCATTGGAACATCCACTACGGTCAGCCAAGAGCAAGATGAACTCACGCAGCGATTGGCTCGACTTAGAGAATAATATTGAAAGTTTATTAGTGTTAAAAGGTACATGAAATTTATACTATCGCAAACATCTTAACCTTTCAATGTAAAGATTGCTAAGCAAACCGAACAATTCTGTGTGCTGAATCAGTGCATTCTGTTGAAACCAAACCACGGTATTTTACAAATCATATATATCTTTATAATACACTTTAATGCTTGAATCACAACCGTAAACACTTATCAACAATTGATAAAATTCAAGACTCAATAAAATCTTATATGACATGTCTTTATTCTGCTGTCATTAATTCAGGTACAATAATCTTAAAAATATAAAATAGTAATATATAAAACATAAATAAAGGATATATTTTATAGTCTCTAGAATTCTCATTAAACTGGAAAAAAAAAACTTATATTTTATATTTAATTTATGTAATCAATTTTTTTCTCTATTGATTTATAAAAACAAAACAAAAGCTAATTATTTGATTGATGTAAATAAATATTTTCATGAAAATATCTAAGATTTAAAATTCATTAAGGAGCTTTAAAATTTTGAATTTCTCTCTTTTGCATTCTAATAATACGCATTTTATGCGAAAACAAAAAATACTGTCATTTGATGATCTTTCTCCAAAAATTCAAGCAGAATCTAATAACAGATCCGATGAAATTGCTTTGTGAATTAGATATGTAAGGACTGAATTTTTCAATTCATTGAGTGATTTTATCCACAAAAATGCATCCTCTTAAATTGGATTATAAACAATGAGGAGTGCAAACTTGATTCCATCAAAATGACTCGAAAAATAATCAAAAAATAATACTGGTTTTAAGCAGTTTCTATCTGATTTTTGAACGAAAGTATCAATGTTTTTTGAAAATACCACTAACCAGACTCAACTGATATGGCCTTAAAATCTCTTCAAAAGAATATTCCACACGTTTTATAAGAAGTATTAACTCGATGTTTTATTCACATCCCGTTTTTGTATGATGATTTCATCGAACGACTCAGACTGTTTTACAATCACTCCATATTTCTTTGGTAGTTCTGAAAAAAAGTACAAAAGTAAATAGAATAGCTTATCCTAAGTATATTTGTTTCTTTTGTATCATTCTACATTTTAAAGGAAGCGAAACATCGGTCAAGTGATTTATCTTCTTACAATGCTCCATTTCTAAAATATGAGAGATGAAAAATTAGACTTGCATTTTGAATTGTAATGAAAATCTTTTTAAAATGACTGTGTACTTTTGAAAGTACGGACTGGCTTTGAAAAGCAGATTAATGCTGGTCAGATAATTGATATCAAGTGATGTGATGATCAAATAAAAGAACTCTTATTTTGTGTTGCTCACCATAGAAAATTAATCAGTCACCAATAATAAAGAATGAGGACACAGTGTTTACAATGAAACGCGTGTTCTTTGGAGATTCTTTAGAATTATTTTAATTCCATTGTTTGAAGGGTATGGAATTCTCAATCTCAAGGGGATATCAGCGTATCCTCTGTGTCAATATTTTCTCGGTAAGAATTCATGAACAGGTTTGAAATTACCAAGGAATAATATATAGTACTTCTAAAGAAATGAATATTTTTTTAAAAATCTAATTTCCTTGACCAGGTTTATTTTGGGCGGTTTGTAGGGAACATTTTTTCTTTCAATATTTCAATTATCCATCACGTTTTCTAAAAGATCTCAAACCACTTTCTAATATATCTGTTTTGAAGATCTCTGAGATGCCTTCCTTATGAAGTTTACAAGTTATAAGAAAGTTGACTCAGAATATAAATGCTTAAAATTACGGTAAAATGTGCCTGATTAACATAATAAGTCCTGTAAATCCTCCTATATAATTAAAGTGAAGAACTATATTTACTTTTTCAATTTGTTTTTCAATTATGCACCTTGTAAAATCAAGTCTTGGACGTGCCCACGCCTTCCAAAAGATTACTAGATTGCATTTGGTTTTTTGTATTTCATTTTGTTATAAAAATAAAGAAAGTACGCATATTTTTACAGTGAAAATCCACCTGGAATCAAATTGAATTTCTGCAACAGATATATTGCTTCCATTCTATAAATGTAGAATGATAATAAAATACATAAAATTATTGTAGAAATTTTCTATTCTCGTATTTACCAAGAATTTGTGCGAAACAGCGCGCAGCATCTAATCTAGAGTAATTTTGAGGAGGGATTAATTCAGACAATTTTACTAGAGTGAAGTTCTTCAATAATCCACTCATTTTGGCGTGAAAATCCTCTTTGGATGACCTTCTCGAATATTCAGAAGATCTATAATAGAAACATATAATTATTTGAATTGTATATACTTCAATGCATATGATACATACGTTGTCGATGCAGTATCTTCTTTTTGTTCAGTCGGAGCTTCGGGAGGTTCCAAAATTGTGCTGCAATTTCAAATTTGGTTAATACTAGTTTAGTTGATTATCGAATTGAATAATATATTTCATGTAACGCAGTACGATTTGCACGTGTTTTCATGCGCGTTTGAAAGCATAAAAACGGTGTTTTTTTCGACTGGGGGAAAATCAGTGGTGGGGATGACACATTGTAAAAAAATGTACTAACTCCCAGAAAACATGCCCTCACAAAGCGACGCACATGGATAAGCTTTTGCATGCAAATTGCACGCAAACCTAGAGGGAAGCTTCAAAATGTTATCCGAGATTGCACTAGGAGTTAAAAGTCCCTAGCGCTCGCACGCTGCGTTTACGTACAAAACACTTATAAATCGTACTTTGTTACTATTCCGTGGCTCGCGCGCCTCATACGCTCGTCGTTAAAACTAAAAATTTACCTCTTCGGTATATAATTTAATGTACTATTTTATACAAATGAAATCATACCTTATGTCAAAAGAACTTGAAGTCTCTGGAGGGTCGTGGAGGGGGGGTTGTATAATATCCGGTTCAGGAACCGGGGGCATTGGAGGTGCAATTTCTTTCAAAGATTTCGCTTCCAAATAAGACTTCTGTAAAGTCTTATCCGATTTCTCTTTTTGATCTGATTGTGAGTTGAATGTTTTACTCAAATCTGGCAATGTAGCATTTGTCACGTCCTGACGCCGCACAACTGTAATGGAATTGGTAAAACTTCAATTTTAGAATTGAAACAAAAACGCATTGCGCATGTGTGATCATTCAATTTTACGTCGTACTATAAATCTGACACAGTATGATATTGAGTACAATGGAGATAGTAAATAAAGACTTACGATGTAAACGAATGCTCAGTAAGTTTCAAGGATCATTTATGAAGAGCATATCACTGAACATTTTGGATAGTAATTTATGAATAATTAATTGAGGCAAATTATACTATAAACCGTCTATGGTTTGAGACCAAAATTACATTCGTCAAGAGAATTTGAACATCCGACGATCGTGCGTTGAACGTAAATAACTGCCGCAAAAATCCAGATAGAAACGGATTGAAATGGACAAAAAGCGCATAGGAACAGATAAGAACAGTTTCAATCGGTTTCCATTTGGCATTTGCGGTATGGGAACTCATGGCCATATGAAAATTCATTCAACGTTTGTCAGACGTAAATTTGTTGTGTACTCTTTTGAGAATTATATTATTGTAGAGCCCATTTTTTTACAGACTAAAGATCAGAAATTTAATACGCAAAGTATCAAGGGGGTACTATCGATGGTACTTAATGATTTTTTGAAATTTTCGTTCCCTAGAATATTTAGCCTTAAATTTTCAAGTATTCAAATTTCAAAGAAATGTGAGCGGGCTGAATTATACGGGATCGCATCACTCACGCTGCACGCTTTGTTCTGGCACACTTGCATCTGTTTGATCCACCGTTGGTAAATCGGTTAAGTCAGGTTCTAGGGGATTCACAGGGTCCATATCACGTTCAGCTTCCACAGCTGAAATATAATTGTTCATTCATAAAGATCGAGCTTTTAAAGAAAAGTATAAAAATCGAATTTATACTCACATATACCGCTTGGTTCTGTTTCAGATACAGCTTTACATATCTTGCTAAAACGGTTTTTAAATAAAGCCTGCAATTTATCATGCATAGGTCTTATTCTTTTCAAGCTTTCTATTCTCGTTGCAGGCATTTCGAGAAGATTGTACAAAGGTTTTTTAGTGATGTCGTAATTATGTAAAGAATATGGTTGTACACGTTTGACTCGCTGAAATTAAGAATCAAATACCAAGAATACGGAAAGTTCTATTACATAAAAACTATACAGGAAAAAAATTGTTTTGATTCCACCTCTATTATCTCATATATAACGAAAATAATACTTTTCTTGTTCCAAATGCACTTATTTTGAATCAAGAGAATCAATTCCAGAAAAATTTAAAACCTCATTTTGAGTTGAAACAATATTTTCTCGACTCAAAACAAGTTTATTTGGAACAAGAAAAATATTGTTTTCGTTATATATGAGACACTAGGGGTGGAATGAAGACAACTTCTTTTTCTGTTCAGGGGGAAAACATGTGCGTAGTACATACCATCCTTACAGCATCCTTATCCTTCAACGGTTCGGATTGGAAATCACTCTTACGTATTTCGATTTGAGTTACTTCGTCTATCAAGCAATGTTTTTTACGTTGCTTTCTTTTCGAACGCGACTCAGTAATGTCCAATGTTGATGGTGTACTTGGTTCTGAACTCGCAGCTTCTGTTCTAGAAATTTGCCTTCCGTCTGGTATCGGAGGTTCTGTAGATTGTTCCGTTTTTTCATTTGTTTGTTCCAAGCTCTCCGTGGTAGGTTGTTCCTCTGCGTCAGCTTCCGTTCCTTGTTCCCCAAGCAGCTAATGTATTTAAAAAAATGTTTATATATGGTTATAGGTAGGTATGGTTTTTTTCACAAATACTTGACTTTACTTTTCTTTTCTTTGAAGGCGTTTCTGGTTTGATTATTTCCGGAGCTCTTTTACGAGGTGTGGCAGGAAGAGGTACCAGTTTCACCCGTGAAGAAGATAAATCTACAAATTGTAAATTCCATTTTTTTCTAAATCTTAGACGGAAAGAACATTGACATTACTTTCCACACTAATGATCGCCGGTTTTCGTTGAAGTCTCTTTTGAGGAGAACCAGGCACCGATATCTCGATCGTTTCTACCGGAGCTTCTGTTTGCTCTGCAGCATGTGATGGATCTAAAAATATCAATTCAATATACATTTTATTGAAAACTCATTCAAATCCCATCATGAAAATGTATTCATGCTAAATCACGTCGGAAAGTACGAACAATTACAAAAAATTAAACCTACCCCGCATGGGATAAAAACTTTTGAAAAAACTTTCAACTACGTGATTTTAATAGTAAAATACGCCGGACAACAACAGTTTTAGAGTGGTCAGGGATATGAAAGAAAAATATATGATCATGTATTTATATCAAAGTACAGGGAGCGGGAAAAGATTTACGAATACGATAACTGTGATTTTACAGATGAAGATCCTATTATCACTTTGCCACTAGAATAGCACAAAACAGTACCTCCTTAATTTTCTCGCCAAATTTAATTTCAATTGACCGAAGATCTGATTGATCAATCAAAATTTCGTCCAATTTCAACGAGATTTGGCTTCGTTCAGCGGCGAAGGATTATTCATAAATTTTCGTTCACATATTTGGTTTCTACGCATTATCGTATGCAAATATTTCACTGAAACATGTCTGCAAAACCATGATCAATCTCTTAAAAAAACAGCATTTCCTCTGCAAAAATCTGAAAAATTTTGACCAAGTCGTCAAAATTTCTCCAAAATTCAATCTCGTCTCTATTGGTCTGGAAGAGAGAAATGAAAAAGCTCTCAAGGGGGATACCAGTGATACCTGACGATGCAACCCGAAGCAAATCTCTTCTGACAAATTATTCGCAACTGAAGCAATAAAATCAAAATATCGCTCCATAAATACCATCCTTATTAATTGAAAAAGGTCTGTACAAGAATATTTCGAATAATTTGTCACAAGAGTTTTGGCTGTGTTTTTTTCTAACTAATGGCTTCTGGTTGCATCTACAGGGGTTGGTGGTATCACATTCCGGTACTTTTTCACAGGACACTTACTATGTTGCCTCTCCGTAGAATTCAGAGGAGAAAAAAGGATCGGTGGATACAGAGCGTGGTACGACGGAGAAATGTCTGCACGAAAAGACGACCCGGACATTTTTCCGTTGCCTTTACGCTGTTTATCGGGACCATATCCATGCGCGAAAGGAGCAAAATTTGAAGCATTTTTATGTTCCATTTGTTTTAACATTCGAGTGAAAATTTTCACCAGGTATCCAGCACTCTCTTCTTTCTTAATTCCACGGAAAAGCGACGTGATTTCATCGGTTACTGTCCTGAATGGGTTGTTATGAATTCTGAAAAAAATTTATACCAAATGTTCCAAATGTTGAAATTTTTTATTAAAATTTCGTAAGTTTTCAAGGTTTTTCAGATCTTTGTAGAAACACTGCTATTCTCTGCAGAGATCCCTAACAGCACATCCACCGACTTCCACGTCGCATCCCGTGGATAAATGGTGGACGTGGATGAACGGAGATTCCACACGGAGGCAACGTAGAGGCAACGTAGAAATGTCCGGTGCTGTACGGGATTATTCAAAGTTTCGCAAAAATATTTCCTTCCGGGATTCCACAGTGGTTCGGGGATCTAAAAACGAACCTTAATCATAGTACATAATTAGAAATTTAATCTCAGACAGCAGAACAATTTATGACGAACTCATAATGAATATTTTAAAGACATACGAATTCATGTATAGTTCTTTATTTCAAATACCTCAGAAAACTGTGCTGTCTGTTCCAATGCAATAAAGTAGTAACAGCGTTTCAGATTTGGGACCTGCTTCTTGAACAACATAAATCATTGTTGGTCATTCATTTTGACAAAAAGGATTCTCAAGTACAAATTGGTATTTATATGAAGTAACTTTACTTGGAAACATGTAGTTTTCATTTATATTAAGGTGATACCAGCGATCCCTGAAGATGAAACCACACCCATTGGTTAGAAAAAGACACAACCAAAACTATTCTGACCAATCACTCGAAAACGAAGCAATGAAATCAAAATATCGCTCTGTACAGACCTTCTTCAATCAATAAAGATTGAAAAGAGCGATATTTTTCTTTTATTGCTTTATTTTCGAATAAATTGTTGAAAAAGATTTGGGTCGGGTTGCATCGTCAGGGGCCGCTTGTGTCCCTTCAAGATATACTTTACTTCACGTAATAAGCATCCAGTATGCACGACTTGATATTGTTAACATAAGGATGTTTCTTATGTAATAGCTATCTGCACGTTACATCTTGTGCTCACTAAATAACAGCTCCCTACAATATTTTAGCTCAAAAGAACATAACTAGCCACAGCTTTTTTCTCGCTTTCGGCATAGGTTGTCGTAAACAGTATACAGAAAGTCCTACAGCAGCGAGTATTTAATCCTACACGACTGACTAGTGTTACGAAAAAAGAAGCCTAACAGCACTGATTACTGTACTCATACTGTAGGATTTTCTCCGTGTAAAAAACACATTTTTGAGGTAAAGCGTTCTGCATCATTAAACACTACTATTTTGCATTTCGATTTAAGCAGAGAGTAGTTTGTATCCAAGTGTAGAAGTGTGACCGAGAAAGATTTATTTTAGGTAGAGTCGAACGTAGGGAGTAATAGTTCTGATTAATTTGGAGCAGAGGCGGTGAAACGGGTGCGGAGCTGTGGAATACTCCACGCCGACTGATGAGCCATGTGTAAAATTTTTAGCCCTGCAATTCCACCTTTTCCGTTGAACTCCACACCTGTCGGGCCCACTTTTGGCCATCCTGATGCGGAGTATCGAAGCGTTAAAATATTCGGTTTTTTATTAATATCGAAGGTTCATAATTTTTTAACGCAATTTAGATGAATCTTCGAGATGTTCTGTGTAGTACTTTTCGATGTATTTCAGCACAGATATATTTTCACAAGAATATTCACATCCAAATTCACCTGGTAAGGGGACATCAACAGAACTCTCTTCAATTGGAGCGATTGGAGGTTCTGTTGGAGGTTGTGGTAAGTCAAATTCTGGATTTGGATTCTCTGTTGCTCTGAATGCTGCAAGCTCACTGTAGATTATTAGAAGAAAATATAAGGAAAGAAACAATGAAAAAATGTGAAGGATTGAATGTCAATTATATGAGAGAATAATTGTAAATGGTAAGGATTTTATGATACGAATGAAGGATAGACATGGGGAATGGACTAACAGTTCCAGTGCTTTATCCTCTTCGAGCCAAAGTTCTTCCGTCAGTTCTCCAAAATTCATAAGCTCTGCATCTTGCATCTATGTTCAAAGCATGGAGGAAATGTATAGTCAGAAACATCAACCAATAATATTAGATTTAAAATAAGGGGCCGTCCATAAATTACGTAAGACAATTTTGGCATTTTTTCACCCCCCTCCCATCGTAAGATTTCATTAAACCCCACCCCCTCCCCCATGTGGTAAGGTAATATAATACAGAAGTGTACAGAAATTATAAATGACTCAATTATGGTATAACATTGATGATTATTAACTTACTAAAATTGACTATCCAAGGATACTTGATTACAGAACATCATCTTTGTAAAATCTTTGAAAAAGTTGAAGGAAATATGTGTTTTTCGAAATCAGTTGAAATTGAATTTCTTAATATTTAGTTACATCCATCTTACGTAAGATTTTGGTGCAACCCCTCCCCCTCCCCCCTTGTAAGATCTGGTGAGAATTCCATGAACCCCCTCCCCCCCTTAAACGTCTTACGTAATTTATGGACGACCCCTAACACTCGTAAAGACCCTTACAAACTGTTCCTGTCTATGTTCTAAAACAGGATCTTCAGGCATTAGGTGTAAATCCTCTCTCAAACAGTTCTCAAACATTACAGTCAGAGACAGAGGTGGAGGGAGTTCAAATAGTCTCTCTTCTTCATCGTCATCGGATCTGTTGAAAGAAAAATTGTTAATTTTGTAAAAACTCAAGTAGCGTCAATGGGCATAAAATTATATTCTCTAAACATTTTTAGAATATTCCAATGTCTTGAGAACATTCAGCAGATGAAAAATGTTTTGTGCTATTGAGAAACAGTTTTGAATAAGCTTGCAAAAATAGTGACTTACTTCTTAGGTTTTCTAACACTTTCCAATGTTCTTTTGCTCTCCAATACCAAGCCTAAGATGAGAAACAGTCAAATATAGTTTGATACGGAGAATATGCTATTTTTTGGAATTCATACCTTGTAAGATTCGAGTTTGATAATAATGAATTTTAATGACTCCATACATGAGCTGGGCAGATAAGTACAAACTGAAGTGTAGATTCCCCGCTACCCTGTCATGATTAACTTGACAGCGTTCCATAATTTCAGTACTGTCAATAATTATAATAAAAAATCATGAATCAACGATCAAAAGATTTCAAGCAGTATGTCGTAGAATGCATGTTTCACCATATTTCCCTCGTGTTGATTTGAATCAACGTTCCTCTCTGGCACATTCTCTTGAAAGTTTGTTCGCTCATGGTTGCTGCCAGCCAACATTTCGCAAATTTTCCCTTTCTTCTCAAAGAAAGTAAGTCTACTGAATAGTACATCTGTTTCGAAATCAACTTATGTTTTCAATTGCTCAATTAATTTCTAATTTCCTAAAAAGTGAAAAAATAATATAAACAGTAGGGATCTCATACCTTGAAGCACAGATACACACAGGTGAGTGACAATTTTTCATTTAACAAACACTAACTGTGTTGAATTTCATTTGTTTTTAACGGTTTTTTTTAAATTCTCTTGTACGAAATATTTACTATAAAATTCCCTGTAAATTCTGTAAATCCAATGTTCAAAAGGTGGTTACTCATCAATTAAATATTGTTTTTTTATTAATATTTCCAATAAATTTTAAACTTTTGGAATTAAATCTCTCTACTCCCGTTTGAATTTGAATCAATTTGATGAGTGTACAAAATACAAAATGGCGGATAATAACGAAGACGACAGAAATCCGTTCAATGCGTTTACGAACAATGCTCTATTTATAGAGAAAGAAACATTTTTCGAACACTCTTTGTGGGACATTAAGGAACTGTCATGATAGTTTCCAGAAGTTTGTGTTGATTGTTTTTGAATTTATTTACACTATTTTATTAAACCTTTTTTTCATCACAAAAGATCGTACATTAATATTAATCGAAAAACAGATCAGAAATATGTCTGCAAAATCCTCTGTGGATTTAAGGACTGAGTTGGCTGAGCTTGTAAAGCGTAAAGCAGAAATTGCTGTTAGTAAATTTTTCTCTTTTAACAATTCAAAATTATTCTCATTGACTTCTTACGTGTTCTCAATTTTCATCAAATTCTTATTTTTTTATAAATTTCATTTGGTTGATCGAATTTACATGTTCATAAATGATGAATCTAACTTTGAGGTTATGTATCATTTTGTCTTAGCCCACTTCCCAGGGTATTGAAAGATATTGTCTATAAACACATAAATTTTATTATTTTTCATATTGATTGAACATTTCAAGGTTTCTTCTCTTTTAGGACACGTTGGCAAATTTGGAACGACAGATATATGCTTTTGAAGGAAGTTATCTAGAGGATACGCAATTATATGGAAATATAATACGAGGTTGGGACAGATATTTAGCTAGTAACAAAAGTACCAATAGCAAAGCCGATAAACGTAATAGAAAATTCAAAGAGGCTGAAAGATTATTTTCAAAATCTTCTATCACATCCATGGCTGTGAGTATAAATATTTCTGTATTCTTTAATTAAGAGGATACCAGGGACAAAAAACACTGTGAAGAATGGAAAAAAGAAAATAGGGAAAACAGATTAAAATACCATTACAAAAGCGTTTGAATATTTTATCTTGAATTGAAGCATATTTCAGTAAGTTTTCTTGATAACTTATCGAGTTTTATTTGATCTATATATTTTCAATGTAATGTCATTGCTATTTGTCTGAAAAAAATGACAAAAATCAGTAAAACTCTATGCAGTGTTCCAAATTTAATAGGTTTTCCATGAAAATTTCAGAGATTCTCACAGTTCATCAGAATTTTTCAGAGATTATTCATGGGTTTTGTAGACATTTTTCAGCAAAACGTTGCCACACTGGTAATAAAATTACCAACTTCAAACAATTGAAAATTATAAATTCTTATGAAATTCTTATTCCGAAAGTTGATAATTTATATTTTGCTTTTAAACAAATCCTCTCAGAGTAACAAGATTATGAACTTATTGATGGAAAGTCAATTATCAGAGTTTGAGATTTTGTTACCAATTTTATGAGGTAGAGTTACGAAGAGTTTGTTTACAGTATAATTTGACGTACCTAGACACGAAATAAATTGGTGGATTGTACCAAATATTCAGAATTCAATTTCTTCCAACGAGATGCTTAAAGAAAATATTCAAAACAAGTGAAATGATTTTTTTGGGGGTTTAGATAGAGTTTTAGAAATGAGAAATTCATAAAAATTGCGAGCCAAACAGATATGACAGATTTGGATGTAATCGCTAGTATCCTCTTGATTTCTCAATATTCATTTAAAATACTGAAGCATTAAATTTAATA
The DNA here is from genome assembly GCA_018340375.1 of Gonatopus flavifemur. Taxonomy (NCBI): domain Eukaryota; kingdom Metazoa; phylum Arthropoda; class Insecta; order Hymenoptera; family Dryinidae; genus Gonatopus; species Gonatopus flavifemur. The sequence continues at coordinate 1,261,870 of JAFFJZ010000023.1, forward strand.
TTACAGGCTGTTAGCGGCCTTGTGGAAAATACGCAAGAAAAAAGTAAGGATATAAATGGATATTCATAATACCTTTTTTTTTCGATAGATGTCTTATTCTTTCTTGAATTTAATTTTATTTTCAGTATTTTATTTCTCAATAGAATTCGCTATAATTTTATGCTTGTTAATTATGTTTTTCGTGTAATGATATTATTATAAATAGATCATTTCTATTAATTTTTGATATACCTCATTCTTTTTTCCTTACTTCAATCACATTGCCTTTGGAATTTCACATCATTGATTATTTTATCAAAAATCAAATATGAGTCATTATCAATCATTGTCGATTGTTTCATTCTGAATATTACGTTTTTATGTCTGTCTTATGCCTCACTCGTCACACTTCACTGTTACACTCGATATCGAATGCTTGAATATTTTATTATTATATTTATTCTGTTCTTAATCGGTTATTCTTCTCTTTGTTGGTGCGACTTTTTTCTATTAATCTGAAGTCCCTGATTCCAGTTGAGCGATACAGTGAGTCGGAGTCTCAAATCGGGAACAGCGGCAGTGAGGATAATTGCAATTTTGGCAATTCAAATGCAATCTCCTCTGGTAATAGCAAAGACGCCAGCGGAAAAAATAACACTTCGATACAAGCTGGATACGCTCAAAATAATGGTACCCTTAATAATACCGATAACGGGAATATACAATTCACGAACGGACTCATGTCCAACGGTAGCCTAGAACACGTTTCCACTTCAGCCAAAGATGGGCATAACAATTGTAAAGACTCTATTAAAAATAAGTCTATAACTAACGCAAAGAAGAGTAATAATAAGAGATCGAGGAATAGATAGGTTTTAACTAACGTTGTTCGTCATAATCTTTCCATGCTCCATGACAAATTTACATTGCTGTTACTTAAATTTCTTCCACTCGTAATTAATTGTAAAAACGAAAACGAACAAAAGAATTTGCTCAGAAGTATTATATTGTTGAATATCAAATAGCTATACATTTTCAACTTTTCAAATCGAACTATTCGATCCTCAATTTTCATACGCTATAGAAAATCATAAGTAGATTAGAGATTAACAAAACAGTTGTACAGTTATCCAAAGACGAATAGAAAATTTATCATTCGTTCTGTTTTGAGTTCTTGTAAATTCCTTAAACGAACGTGTAAATATAATTTTAATTTTATCCAAATTTTAGTACCAGTTTTATATCATTGTGTTAACGGCATAAGAAACGCAACCGCGGGAGTCTTAGAAAATTCGGCATTCCAACCGCAAACTAAAACGCGTATGCGAAGACGGCACAAGTGAGAATGAGAAAAGGGGAAATCGAGCGCCGCCCAAAAGAAGAAAGTGGAGTGAGAAGATAGTGAACGAGCATGTAAGAAGACTGTCGTGAACGGTTTAGCGCGAGCACGCGTCGTGCGAGTATGGGAAACTCGAGCAAAAGCCTGTGTCTGAGTGACTGTTGTCTCCAGAATGATCATGGGTGCTTGTGTGGCACATGTTGTGTTTTCGGGATTGCACAAGTGTAATTACGCGTTTGTTAAATGATAATCGACCCGTTATCGATCAGTTCGCTCCTTCTCTGGCCACGTGCGTGCTGGTCCATCCTCGTGCCTAAGTGACTCTAG